>OU383773.1:44802716-46052716 GCA_910950805.1 Acrocephalus scirpaceus scirpaceus | reverse complement strand
TCTAAGATGAATCCCACAAGCCTTCACAGACTCATAGGGATCCAGCTGGACCAGGAAATCCTGCACAAGTTCAGAGTGGGCTAGGAGTTATCATTCTAAGAGTTATTGTCCTACAGCTCAGGGCTCTGGAACCCCTGCAGGCAAAGAAAGCATTAAACATCTCTGCCTTGTCTAGGTTCTTGTTTGTGAGGGAACGTGGATTTTTCTTTATGTTAGACTGTTTTCAATGTTTAGCTCTTTAGACATCACCATCATTGTATACAGTTTGTGATTTAAGCCTCAGATTTAATTTTATTAGAAATGTAATAATTTAATAGGAATGTGATATTTTGTTAACATTATTATTTATCATCCTTTCCACTTTTCCTTCCATTACTTTATGTAAACTTTTCAAAAGACAAAATCATTGTTTTGAATTTGTTTCTGTAATAGTATAGGACAAATCATTAGCTGTTTCAATAGAATGCTTGACAAGTTTTAATATATCCAGTAATTCTGTCCAAGTGGAATATTATTTGCTGTATACATGTAAGGTGTTAACTCAGAGAAAACAGCTCAGAAATTATACTATACTATATTGTAATATGAAATAGATTTAATTTAAAATGTTTGAAAAGGGAAAAAAAACAGTCCATAAAATGGGAATATAATGAAAAAAAATCTGCCTTTAGTGTTATCAGAAAATACAAAAAGAAATTAAAAAAGAAAAAAGAATTTTATTTTTTTTTTGTTTTAATGCAGGCTTAAACTAATATATTTGGGTTTAGTTTTTATGTGAGAGTTTATGCTCATTTGGGGTTAGGCTTCTCCAGACTTTATTCATAGCATTATTCAGGTCAAATACCAGTTGTAGCTATCTTGTACCTCTGAACCTGCTGAGGCCCAGATGTAGGGCACAGTGTGTAATAAAAGCTTTAGATTAGAGACACAAGTGAAAGCATTCATGCAAGGAGCAAGTTGCTGTGCAGCTCATTCCTTTGAATAAATGATTGTGGGTTTATCCCTAGTTTGATGGTTGCTCCCTTGAAATACATATGATTTTCAAAAGTAGGAAGTATGAAAGAACCACATCCTATACAGAGCAAGATATCTGGAGTCTGAAATGCTGGCTACATAGGAAGTGCAAACATTGTGGTCTAAATCCTATTCAAGTTGCATTACTTTAAAGCAAAATCCTTCAGTTCTTGAGTGATCCTAACATGGTTTATTAATAACTTAGGCCAGCTATTTTTTCTGTGAAACAGAGATGTTATAAAGTTCTTACAAGAGCATAAATTACTTGCTTTAGAGAGGAAAGGTACTCCAAATGAAGCATTCCTAATTGTGTTTAATACCATTATGATTAATATTATTTCCTATTTTTATTCTTAAAACAGCTTCCTCACCCCTTAAACTCCTTTCCTAACTATCAACAAAGCTTCCTTTTTTTCATCCTTTATTGATCCATGGAAGTTTATTCATGATTTGGTCTTCTTCTACTTGCCTTGTTTCCTCTGGCACTTGTGCTGACACAGTTTGCTCATGACCCTGATTTCTCTTTTAGCATCTATTAAGCATTTGTAGCATTTCCCAAGGTATCCCTGCAAATACTGATGAGTAAGGATTTTATGATTTACAGACAGCCAGAAACAGAGAGTATGTATGTATGTATATATTTGACTAACACAGTAGCTTGTGTGATACCAGTTGTGATCTATAGAAGAGTAGGAGCACAATTCATAATTCATCATTTGTCTGTTGTGAGGAGCAGATTCTTCTAGTAAGGGTAACACCTTCACTCTTATGGCTGTCATATCTGGTCCAGAATGGTATTTCAGCTGGTGCCTGTCCTACAGCAGGTCAATTCCAACAAGTCACATGCTTAAAATCAGAACACAGAGTACATTGGATGCAAATTGGGTATTCAAATAGATCCTATCCTTACTGAAGTTCCTGTTTATTTAAATGAAGGCTTGATCTGAGGTATTATGCTCACAAAGTAATGAGTTGCGTAAAGAGAATTGAAGATATATCTTTAGTACATTCAACATATATCATTAAAGTACACTCTTGCTGAAATTAAAGAATCTAAAATATCAATTGGCAGAGAAACTGTGCAAAATCATTTGCCTTTTTATAGAAATAAAATTGGCTTAAATATTTTAGGTCTAAAGTTACAGCCTTTCCAGATTCCACATTGTAGAACATATAAATCTATATCCTTTTAGGGTTTAAAAGTGTCAGTTTTTATGAGCTTTATGTGTCAAGAATATTCAGTATGAGCAGACTACTTAGTTGTCATGTAAAACTTTGCAACAGAAGTTGGCTTCTCAAAGTTGGAAATGGTTTCCTGTGTTCATTTTGTGAGGCAACTCTTGTCTTTGCTTTGATAAGTGTAACAGCTGTAAGTTTTCTTCTTGAAGTTAATGCAGGGACTACATCAAAGGCAACTCCTTCAGTTTCACCATTCCTTTGGAAAATAGAGTAAGACTTTGCATTCTTACAAATTGTAATCAAATTTATTTAGTAGTCTGCTTTCTTAAGTGATTTTTCAGTATTCCCCAACCAGTAAGCATTTTAATTTATGAAATCTTTGCTTCATACATTTTTTTAATCCTTTCTTTTGTATCACACAATTGACACGTAGCATTGTGCAACACATGATAATGATTAACTTTAAAAGAAGTCATCATAATGTGTTATGGATAGTTTATTATCTGTATCTGACACTGTGAAAAAACCTGAGGAGAACAAAGTCAAGTTATCCTCACTGGCTTGAAGTAAGCAATCATCTGACACTGTTAGAGTGCTTTCATTATGTGGGATTGTTACTTGTTATTTTTAAAGATAACCAGTTGAGGGATTTTTCCTCAAACATGAGAAAAATGCGTATATATTGCAGTTCCTCATAATTTGTGACACTTTGGCTTACATTGTGTAGAGTTATTATTTTTGTTTCAAATGCAATTTTCATCCCCAAGTATGGGTAGCATCTAAACACAGAGCAAAGATTATGACATATTATGCAGCACCAAATTGTTCATTTTAGTTAAATGTGCACTTAGGGCAAGAACAGACAGAATACTAAAAATATATTTGGACTTAGAAATTTTTTCATGGTTTTCAGTTGCATCCTTTAGGTCAGCCAAAATTCCAGAATTTTCTTGCCTCTTGCCTGTGAAACCAGGTTACTATATAATCTAATGTAGCTTGAATGTTTGAAAATAAGAGAATGAGAAACACTGAAAATGGCATTCTTTGAAGGGTTGTGGTGATATTTTTATGGGGTTGGTTGTTTAGTTGGTTGTGGAAGGAGACAGAAAGGCTTTGGAAACATTCTGAAAGGCCTTTTGGCTAACATCTAGATGACTGTCAGGAGATGTCAGGAAAATTTTCATCTGTGGTCTTAGGCTAGAATTAATTTCACTTAGCCTGAAACATTAAATTGAGCTTGAAAGATTCCCTGAGAATATTCCACAGCTGATTCATAGAGCTACATGCCTTTGCAGACTGATTTACCTTATTTCTACTCCAGCTCACCAGGGGAGAATTTTTTTTTTCCCTCAGATTACATGAGGTGGTCAGGATGACACTGATTAACTTGGTTACCTCCACTCAAATCTACGACTTATGAGGGCCTCCACTATGTGACCCCATTCTGGCTGCAATGAAGGTTGAAGCATTTTTGTATATCTCAGCCATTTCCAACCATAATGAATGATGGAGACAGAAGAGAGGAACTTGTTATATTTGTTTACATTTGGGGAGGTCAGGATACAATGGATAAAATTCAGGTAGTAACAGAGGTTTCTGAGTGCTTTTTATAAAGTTGGTTTGTTATTTTAAAAAGTAACTGTTTGTTTTCCCTGATGCCATGATTTTCATTGATGTTGTGTCATAGAGATTTCAGTGGCTTCAATGTGCTCCTTAGTCAAATAATATTAAAAATATTTAAAAATCTGAGGGTTTTTTTCAGAAGCAACACACAAACTACACTGGTATTGTTGGCATTGCAGTCATTGTGGTACAGATCCAGAAAAACCAGAAGTAAATCTGTGCAATCACCAAAGCTAATATTAATATTGTTGTCTCATGTAAACAGTAAGATGTGTCAGGCAAAATGTCTTTTGAAGTCTAAAGAAATCTCATGTGAAGGAATCTGCTTTCAAATAGTTTTTCTCACTCAGGGTATTTGTATGTTTATCAGTCTCTCACTTCATCATTCTGAAATATATTTTTAGAGATGTGATATTTTCTGTTATTAAAAAATTAAGATTATTTTCAAGATCATTTTAGCTTTTACACCGGTTAGGCCTAGGTTTTTACTTTGGTATGGAAAATTCCTAATTCTGTTAAGTTGCTATGCCTGCATTAAATGCCTGCCTAAATGACTAAGACACTTTGGAAAGTTCTGTCTATAAAGAAAATATAACTCCAAATGTTGCATTATTCTATTACAAATCTGCAACAGATGCAATTTTTTCCCACAAATCTTTTCTCTTTTTTTTTTTTTTTTTTCCTTTTGCCAGCTAACAAAATAACCAAATGAGAAACTGTTAGGAGACATAATTCTGAAGTTTTATTATTTTGTGATGCTTCTAATTGAAATACAGTTGATGGTTCATTCCACTAGCCTTAGACATTAGGTAATTCATCATGAATAGCAGCACTGACTTTATTCCCTTGGTGTGATTAGCTCAGTTGATACTAATAACCTCCTCAAATACACCAAAATATATTTATTTTCTGTAAAATAATGATGGACCACAGCAACATTATGTATAGGAAGATAAACCTTTATTTTCCTATGATTTTGACTGTTCTGGGCACTGGTACAACATTAAGTTATAGATGTTGCTTTTTCTGACTTTGGGAGCTGTGATAGTGCCTGAGCCCCTTTTGTTACTAAGATCATTTGACCTCTCATCTGAAGCCTCCAGACGCAGGGATGGCCTCCACTGGGAGCTCCTCCATGGTGTAACAGGCTGTGGTAGCTTTGATTTGATTCCTTTCAGTTATTTCTTATTGTATCTTCCTTATTAGAGCTTTTCCAATTTAACAACTGGTCAAGAATAATTGATTTCCTCACCTCTTTTGAAGCATCATATAGGTTCATATAATTGCTGCTTTGTTTGTGCTTCCATTATATGAATGGTCCACATTTAAAGATTATGAAAAGCAGATTATTTTTCTAAGGATTTTCAGTTCTAAAACCCATGTGCTCCTGGGAAACTGAAGCAGATGAAGAGTGAGGAATTAGTAAAAAAGAGATGAAACAGTAGACTTTGTGGATAGCTTCTGTCACAAACAAAAAGAATTTTTAGATCTCAAGATGCCAAGAAACACACTTCATAACTTTTGATACTGTTACAGAATCAGTGCATTGTACCCTCTTTTTGGGAAACCTCGTTGTGTGAACTTATGAACAGTCTAGTTAAAATTAGTAGAAGAAGACTGAGAGATATTTTTTGGAAAGTCAGAGTTTCCAATGCTTGAAAACTTAAGCAGATTGAAAAAGATTTAAGTGATTGTCTGGGCAATGCTGTTGATATCTTGAATTTTCTGTTTTCATATTTTATTTTAAAATACTATCCATAGCTCTTCCATTTTTTTGTATTTTCAGGGGTGGCATGGTATCCATCTGAGCAGTGCTAAGAAGTAATAATTCAGTAAAAATACCCTATACCATAAAGGTCTATGTGTTACCATGTAGGAAGTCTGTCAGCTTAAACACACACACACACACGCACACACACACACGTGCACACACATATATATATGCTGTCTTACCTCTTTTTTGGTTGATCTTTCCCTATATGCATGTCTTAGGGTGTCTTAACATGACTGAATGGAGAGATAAATACCTAATTCAGTCAGTCAGTCAGAAAGAAACTTCACTCTATACGCATTGTAACTGTTAGTATAGCTCTGGCCTGGACTGTTGCATCTCTCTGGTGGACTCATTAGGTTGGGCTTAAGGCAGAGTTCATGTGTTTACTCAGCTTTTGAGCCAACAGTGGAGCTCTTCCAGATGTTGATGGACTGGAGAGGTTAATTGTCTCTTGGACTGGCATCTGGCCTTGAGCTGCTGAGTGGTTCAGTTTGGCAAGCTGTTGCTAGGGGTGAACCTAAATCAGCAATGCAGCTTTGCCAGGGAGTGTCCTGCTGAATCTCTTCACTTACTGGGCTTTAGTTTTCATCACAGAATCATTTGTGAGTGCTTGAACTGTGCTTGGTTTTTTGTTTTTGTTTTTGTGGTTTTTTTTTTGTCTTGTGAATCTAAAGCAAAAGAGACATTACTGGAATAAAATTAATGAATTTCAGCTGATACAAAGGGTCCTTTTATGCATTTTGGAGCTAGTCAGAGCTAGCTCCCTTCCCCATCTTCTTCATCTTCCCACCCCCATATCTATGCAGTACCAGTTTTAAATCCTCAGCATCGATTGTTTCTCTGCCACACTTGCTCTGTTGCACTACACTACTTTCTAATGTAGACACAGTCAAAATAGTGATCTTCTGAGTTGTTTTATGGTTTAGTCACCAAAAATTGTGGAGATACTGACAAGGCTTGCTTAACATGGGGAAGAAGAGAACTTGGGGGAAGGCATTGTCAATTATTTAGTGGCAGGTTCCAATTTTGCAGCTAGACCTCTTGGCAAGATCTGCTCTTGCTGTGATAGGGACCCAGAAGAACATTGGAACCAGTATCCTAATTTTAGAATGGAAATTGTAAAGTTTGTCCTTTTCTTATCAGTGGTTCAACCATTACTTTCACTTGGGTTTGTATAATTCATGAAATACAGAGCATACCTGACAGTGTTGCTGATGTAAGTTTCCAAGGTCAATTTGGTCCTCGATGGTTTTTTTCGGGGGAAATACCAACATGTGAATGGACTTCTTCTGTATTTCCTCACAATACAAAGACAATTATAATTCCAAAGACAATGTAATTTTTAGGTTTTTTATTGTCTAGAAAACATTAAACTCTGTGAGGAGAGCACTGATAGACTTTCTGGATGCAGCCAATGCCTAACAGAAACATGCTTATCTAACAGAAACACAACATTTTACTAGATACTGAAATTGCTGAAAGAGATGATTGTTTACCTGTGGGCTCTGTTCCAGAGCCAGAATATTTGGACAAATCAAGTTAGCCCCAGAATTTACCTTATGCTTATATTTTTTAACTGTGAGTCAATCAAGCAAGGCACCAGGTAAGCTTTTTTATTGTGCTGAATATTGTCACTTTTTAAAATTATGATTTCAATATAGTAACATTGGATCAAGCCTCAGCGTAGCACATTGTTTATTGATGAATGTGTTTTTAATACTTTATTGTTCAGAAGTTTGTCAGTCTTATAATCTGACAAATGTCTTGAATGTTTATGAAATGTACAAAAATGAAGGTTTAAAACACATAATTAAAATTAAAACTCACTTTTGATCTATTTATTATTTCCATATTGAATTCCTGTTCTCTCTTTTTATAACAGTAATGTAAAGTTAATATTAAAATTTATTCTAAAAAATATCCTACACACTTCGTCACAGTATGTGTCAGTCTACATAAATAGATGTAAACCAAAGTGTAAATTGACCATAATGTTATAAATCACATCTTCAGACAAAAACATCCTTATGCCCAGTAGACTGAAGTGGTGAACAGTTTTATGGGGTTTTTAAAAATAAATTTCCACTTAATTTAAATAAAATTTTGAATTAATTTTACCTGGGTATTTCTGACTTTTAGTTACACACCAGTACAAATATCGTGTTTGAAACTCAGTTGTTTTCTTTCACTAAGAAAAAAAAAAAAAAAAAAAAAACCCAAAAAAAGAACTCCTCCACTTCCTATCTTTATTATTCCATTCATTCAGAAACTGCCTCAAAATAACATCTTTCCAGCAGAAAGAAATAAAACAAGATTTCTAATATTCCTGATGGTTTATCATCTTTCTTTTTTCCCCAACAAAATTCAGATCAGTATAGTGCACAATTCAATTCCATACCTAACTTCAAAGGGCTATATAGCCATCCATTTTTCCCCCAAGATCCTGGTACCATTATTTGAAATGTAACATAACTATGGTGCCATTCAAGTTTGGGTTTGCTTTACAAAACAGGGATAAAGAGCAACAATCTATTATTTGTTTTTGTTTGTTTGTACAAAGTTTGCCATCCTTTAAGAGGAAGTTTGGAAGTTGATAGTACCGGAGGGGAATACTTTTAAATTGAGTAAGTGTAGGTTTAGATTAGATATCAAGAAGACAATTTTCACTGTGAGGGTGATGAGTCACTGGAACATGTTGCTCGGAGAAGCTGTGGATGCTCCATTCTCCAAAGTGTTCAAGGTCAGATTGGATGGGGTTTTAGGCAACCAGATTTATTTTTCCTTTTCTATGGCAGGGGTTTTGGAACCTGATCTTCGAGATCCCTTCCACCCTAAACTATGGTATCATTTTGTGTTGGCATTCTGTAAACTTACAATGAAACAAAAATTACTGTAAGTAACTTTTTAAAGTAATATATTAAATTATATATAAATATAATATAAATTATAAATATAAATATATTTAAATATATAAATATATTTAAATATATAAAATAAATATATTTTTAAATATAAATTATATATAAAAAATTACTGTAAGTAATTTTTTTAAGTAATATATCGCAGTAATACAGTCTTGAGAACTCAGAATTCAGGCAGGGATGCTGTTGAAGTGGAGTATGATCTCCGTAGATGAAAGGCAAGCAAACTTCACACAACATGTTTGAGAACTCCTAAAGTGTGAGGCAGTATCTCAGCTGGCATGAATTGACATGGCTCAGCTTGCATATCAGCAAGGAACAGGATCACTGGTGCATTTCTGTCACTAAATATGAATGATTTATTTAAATGCATGAAGTCACAGGAAAATGATAGGAAGCAAGAGCCACGTAGTAAAATCTGAGGTCCTTCACATTAGATTAGCCTTGTATGGGAACTCTGGCAGTGCAACAAAGCCATCCTGGCTCTTACACTCACAGAGGAGTCACAAAGTCATAATGACTAGAGCTCTTCTACTGGCAGAGATGATGAATTACTTGTTATCAGCTCTAAGACTGCAAAGCAGAAGTCAGGAGCAATGAACAGGAGGTATCAAAGCACCAGAGCTATTTATTTAAGTGAAAGAAATAGGGGCACAATCCAACAATTTAAACAGCCTGTGAAGTGACTGTACACAAACCAAGGTGCATTTTTTTAAAGAAACACGTAAGTGATCAAGATGTGTACCAGCTACTGATGTGTTATCAGTAAAAGCAGCTATGAAATATTGTGGGAAAGGATTTCAACAGCTTTGTCACTTAGAAAATAATTTTGCTTTTCTTCTATGACAAACATTTATTTCCCATGTAGGCTTTTGACACTTCATTCTGTGTCTTAGGAGAAGACTGCCCTGCCCACTGGAATATTATCTTTCAGACCTAGATCATTAGCTGAGACTCCTCATTCCTTTAGAGGAGGGTATTGGTATAGTGGCAAAGGCTATCACAGGTAAAAACCGACAAACACAGGTATTCAGATGCCCTGGGATTTTCATGATAACAATCACAAGGGTCTGTTTCACACTCAGGTAAATAATGAAGTGCTTTAGATAATGTGGTGCCAGAGCGGAAATTTGATCTTTCTGTATTGCTGCATGCTCTCTGGCATTCTGTACAAGCCAAAAAACTGCAATGAAGCAACTGCTGGTTTTTTACTCCCTTCATGACAGGAAGATAATGTATCATTCCTTCTGGCTTGATCTGGTAGTTACTCCTTCTTAGTACCATAAATAAAAAACAGAGGAATTTTCAAGAAAACTGGATTCAACTCATGTTGAAATGAATGGGACCATTTCTGCTGACATCTTCAACAGGCTTTGGATCATGTAAGTGTTATCTTGCCAGAGACTAAACATTATCTTAGTCTAACTCTTTAGTTTTGCTCACTGGCTCCCCTTTTCCCTTTAATTCAAAAGTATGTCAAGCATCTCAAAATATACCAAAAAAAAAAAAAAACAAACCCAGGAAAATCATCAAAAGATTGGCAGTTCATTCAGAATGCTGTTTGATGGCTTGGGAATATATATTTTGCATACCAGGTTAAAATTTCTGGAGGGCAGTTATCAGTTGCTTGGGATGGATTTACTCAAAATATCTGTGCTAAAATCTCAGGCACTGATGACATGTGTTTATTTTTGATTCTTCGAACTCCAGTCCTTCTTTACCACAAACAAATTATTGATTTCACTTCAGTTTTGTTCTGTAAAGTAGCTTTATTGCAAGGTCAACCTTATATGATGAACATACTCTGTTTTAGTAGTGGACCGACCGAAGTTGTTGTGTATTGCAAGAGGTGCTGATGGAGTACAAGTTTATTTCAAATATGTGTGGGCCAACTGACAAAAAAGATTTGAAGATCATCATCCCAGCTCAGAATTTATTTAACCCTGAATAAGAAGTGGAATCTTAAATGCAGATTAGGAGAGAATTTTGTGGATAGTTGCCTGTGAGTATGTGTTGCTGGATGCCCTCATGTATTGACTTAAATGATGTCTTGTATTACATATTGTAGAATGTTCAGTAAGAATAAATTATTCTGCACACATTATATTGATTAAAGATGTTAACTATTAAACTAACAGCATATTCATCTCCCAGAAAAAAATGCTAAGTTCTAATTCTAATGTGGTTAGAATTGCAAGAAGTGTACACACAGCAAAAAATGATGGGAGTTTAGTCTGTATTAGCAGAAAAAAATGATTTCTATTTTCGGGATGCTTACCTTCAAATAGTTTTTGGATTAGACAGCTTGGGAACTAAAAATTTTTGGGCTTTTGCAACCTTGTATGTCATATACGAGTTCTTGATGGCCGTTCAAAATGAAGAAGATAAAGGGAGAATATTGTCTTTAATTCAAAACTGGGCTGGCGTTTTCCTAAAAATCCTGTATTCTGAAAGTATTAGTTTTCTTGATTAAGATGTGTGCACCAATATAGTTTGAAATTTTATGTATAAAATATATATAATTGTACTGAAATTCTGGATTATCTCTTAAAGTACAAGTGCTAGCACTAGTAGCTACATGAAATTTATCAGATTAATAAAGGAGTGGGATCATTCAATAATTTCAGAACATAATCTTCCCATCTGTATTTTTGGTATGATAATTGTTTAAGCATAAATTAGCAAATAAAAATAGTTAAGGTAGTGGCTCTTTTTGAACCTTATCATTAACTTTTAACTGCACTTCCACATTAAGAATTCAGTGGGGCTCAGAAAATGCTGAAGTAACCAGTATACAACTAATGTAGTAAGTATTGTGAGGAAAATAATAAGAACAAGCAAAGAAAAATGGTAGAAAACATAAATAAATTTATTTTTATGTATGTGCATTTATAAAATATAGTAGGTTTTATTATGTTTGTGAAGTTAATACACAAAATACAGACAAAATTATTTAGATAATAAATGGTATGGACTATTTACAGTTACCAACCAGACAAAACTGCTTTATTGTCAAAGAAAATAACAAATGAAGAATAAGCACATGTTGAAATAACAATTTATGGACAAAGAATACCATTTTTTGCCATTGTGTCTGTCAGAGCACAGCAGAGTATGTAGTTCATTCTGACGACACTGTTTAATTTGTGCTGCTTGGGTGTTTTTGTTGTTTCTATCATGAGTATAAAAACTGTGGAAGATACGACTTTTTTTTTTTTTTTTTTGAGACTAGTTGCAGTAGCTGATGTTAAAACATAGAAGAGTAGGAACAGATTGAGGCAATAAGAAAAAATTGATCTAATTTGAAAATGCCTTCATCTCCTAACAACATCTCCAACCCTTTTTCTTTCAGAGGGGCATAGATGTACTCCTACTATTGATTGAGATCACAAAAATAATGAGTGCATCTACCTCCACTAATTTGAGTATTATGGGAAACGATTGAAATAAATCAGTAATACTGTTTCTGTTTCAAGAAGATGAAAATATCACTATGTCACTGACAGAAGTCTCTTATTTCAAAAACGTACTCTGTGTTGATTAAAAAAATATTAACTCAATCTGAGCAAGACATTCTAAGTCCAGATGGTTGAAAATCAACATAACCCAGAATGATTATAATTTTTTTTAAAATCTTTGGGTTCAAGACGTAATAATATCGTGTTTTGATCACAGAATATGAATAAGGCAAAACAACATAATTTCTCTGAACTTGCTAATAATGAAAAATGTGATTGGTGCTACTGAAACTCAGATATAATGGTTAGCACCCTAAACACCTTATACCACAGCAGGATTATATCCCAGAGACAGTTTGCCTCGTTAATGTGTCACCAGCACTGATCTCTCGTGTTAAATGTGCTGATCCATCTCTATAAACATAACTGCCAGATTTTCCTTTTTTTTTTTTTTTTTTTTTTTTTTTTTTACACCAGTGGTATAAGCTCTGTTCTATTTACAGTCATTCTGTAAATGTGTTAAAAAAAAAAAAGGAGTGGGAAATCCTTTTTTAGTTATTTTTTTCTTCTGTTGTTTTTATAGCTAAGAAATGCAGGGTTTCTTAGTTTTCTTAGTAACATAATCTCTAGCCTTGTTTCCACCTGCATTTTGAATTCTAATTCAATAACTTGTCAGTTAACTGTAATCAAATCTGGACCAGATAAGCATGATAATTATTGACATATGGTTATTAGCAGTGCAAGTGACTGTGATAACTTTATCATCTTGTTTGCTGTGAATTGGTGTTTACACTGCCTTCAGCACATTGGTTGTCTTTCTCCAGTGATGTACAATTCTTCTGACACCACCATCCAAACTTCATTAATATTCTGTCCTAAACTATTTATTTACTAATGTTTCTGCAACAGTTCTGTTAACTATTTCTTTCTACCATTCCTGTCTTCATGCTTTGACTTTATGACTGTTGATTGTGCTCAGATCAGTGATCAAAGGCCTGAACATCAATAGAATATTATGAAACACTACATAACTGGGTTAAGTTAAAATAGAATTTTAAAAAACAGTCTGTATTTTCTTCACCAGCCTTCTTACTCAAAACTAGAAATACTCCAACAACAAGCCAGGAAAAAATATGGCTGCAAAGCATTCAAACATGTCACATTCACACATGATGAACACATATTGAAAAGTATTTATTTTACAGTATCCATAAGTCATTGGTCCTGTACATGTGTACATACACAATTATACATCAGCTGTACTGCAGTTGTCTGTGCTTGGAAGTGAAATTGATATGATTTACATTGTTAAATGCACCTCTCAGCCTTGGAAATTTTAATGAACATATAGCCCTTCTTTTGTAGTTATCTGGAATCTGGAAAGAAATGTTTTCCTACAATTATCAGGTGTTGGCAGTTTGTAACTAAATCAATTGTCACTGACCATCAGTATTTGATAGTTAATGAGAGGTGAATTGTCTGCTAAGATATTTGGAAAAGATTTGACACTGACTTAAAAGAAAATATTATTTGCCAACAAGTTGTGATAAGACATTCAACAGAAAAAGATTAAAAAAAAAAATAACTGACAACACTGTGTGCTACACTATTAACTTCAGGAGCATGTTTGTCAGACTGGATAGCTTGAGAGAGATTTGTAGTGAATGCCAGAAAACACTGTTAATTTCTGTCAGCATGGTATAGGTGATTTGCACAGACTCCTGCAAGCTCCAAATGAAGGTGAAAGGCCAAAACGATTTGGTTTGGGGACTTTCACAAAATGTTTTTTTCCCAAGAATTCTGTTTCCTCCAGAATAAAAACACTTTATTAATCCTACTTTTTCAAGAAAGTTACAGAAGTTTATGATTACTGTCTCTTCTAGTTTCAGTTTAACATTAACTGCAAACAGTGCAATTTTGTAGAACTGGGTTGAATGCTTCCAAGAATTAAAAACAAAAGGCAACAAGTTAGAAATGCATTTCACCTCCATTCATACTAAAATGAGGAAAAAATTGAGAAAATTTTATTTGAATACGAATCAGAAAATATACAAATATGTAAAGAAACACAGAAACACCATCAGAGCTGATAGAGCTGTTCCGTGGAGTCCATGAGTTAGAAAATTCATCTTGCATAATTAAAATACTGGACTCTTGAGTAAAATAGTCTGAAAATTTGTATCTTGTTTTCTAGAGGAAGGTAAGGCAAATAAAAAAACCATACTACTAGGGAAGAAATTAACCAAGACAGTTGGTGATATTTCCTTACTCTAATGGATTTTCAGGGGAATCAATAGTATGTAAGACTACTCAGACATTCGTATTAAAAATCCCCAAACAAATATTTAAGAAAATAAATACTTTTGTGTATGTATGTGTGGGTGGGTCACTAGATGTGTCTGCATGTAATTTCACCTGTAACTGTAAACTGTAGTCTCAGGTTATAAAATCCAGTGGAGAACTTTTTCATGGAATCCATGGTCATAATGATGTTTTCATATGTCCAAAGCTTTAAATTAATTTATTTTAAAAAATACAATTCAATTTTCCTTCTTCATTGAAAAATTGAAGAGACCTTTGGCTTTTGAAGACAAATGTATTTACAATTGTAGCTGCTATTTTTTAATTTTCTCTTTGGATTTAGACTTTTTAAGTCAGCTTAATCATTAGATTACTGTGCCTTAATATGTTGCCATTTTACAATACTTACCATACAGCAGCAATCTCCAAATAATCAAGGAAGTGGAAAATAAATTGACCTATATATTAGGAAATGTTAGCTAATAAATAAATAACTGAATAAATAAATAAGTGGGAAGGGATATGCCATTATCCAACAAGATAATAGACAAAAAAAAAAATCAAGGATTTAATGAAAGTTTTTAATACTGCATTAAAAAGAAAATTAAAGGAAAAATTATAGATACTTGCCAAAGGAAAGAAATCTCTTTTTTTTTTTTTTCTGCTATTTAGTGAAGAGGAAGAAAATGAAACGTTCCTCAAATTGAAATTGTCTGCTCATTTGTTCATCCTTTTTTTATCATCTTTTCTCAGTTTAATGAAGGAAAGCACCTTAATTTTAACACGGTTGGATCCTATCCCTTGTGCTTCACTCTAATTACTTTCTGTGTAGAAGCCAGTCAGGAGACTTAAATGGTCTCATAGAGACTCCTGTGAAGACAGCCAGATGGTGACATCTGCTCCAAACTGATACTAGAATTTCAACACTGAAGTTGTTTTTAAACAATCTATGTATTTCATTTGGTAAGAAAGTTATATGCAGTTTTATATTTATATAATAAGAACATTTTTTACTATTCAATCTAAGATATGGAGTTCGGATATTAATACTACATGACATTTCATGTATGAATAGTACAGAAATAAGCTGATCCTAATAGTAATCTTGAATATCTGGTTGGCAGATAGTTTTTAGTGAGGAGTAATGCTTATTTTGGAAAGTAAAGACAGAGAATGGTACAGAAAATCTCTTTTCACCGTAGATTTCACTGAATTTTTAGCCCACTAATGCTACTCAAAGTGCTTGATTCCAGAAAGTTTGAGTCCAGAAATATCTGCACTCAGATACTGAATCCAAAGTGCAGGTCAAGAAGTAGGTTTTCAAAGGCAATGTGCTTTCTTGCCCAGTTTATATGTATTTCTCAAGTATCCCTTCTACTCAAGTAATTCTGTGTTGAGAAAAACTTACATTGCTGAGGATCTGTGCACTGTAGTGATTTGCAGTTCTTATTTTTTGTTCTGTAAAGGATACTTTGTCAATGCTCTTGCATTTCTTTCTCTGTGTAGTACCTGAGTGCCTCACAGTCTTTGAGGTATTTATTCTCACAACACTGAGGTGAAAGGGGAAGGCTGAGAAAGCCAGATCACCTCTGAGGTTTTTACAATGACAGTGGAAAATATTGAGACTGAATCTTGATTCCCTTACATTAAAATCACTGTTACATGAAATTTCTTTCCAAATTTCATAGAGACTTACTTTTATGATAAATTATTCTCTGTTAAAGCCCTTATATTGTTTAAAAATATTTTTTTCTTGTTTCTTTTTTCCCATTGGCAGCAACAATGTAATTACTTAGAAATAGTCCTGCTAAAATCATGCATTGATGGATTATGTATAAGGTGTCCAGATGGTAATAGCTTTATATATTGTTTCCAGCTCCTCTGAAAAATTTAGAAACAATCCAGAAAAAAAAATCTAAAAAAATTCTCATTGAAGTAAGGAACATTTGTGATGCTTGTTTTAGTGGTTATTATACAAAATAAATAATGCATTATGAGTTGTTTTGAGGACAAAATTTTGAGGTCTAAACCAGGTTGTCATTGGCTGGGATCTAGTTGATATACAAAATTAAGTCATACATAAAAGTGAAACTGTGAACATTTTATACATTCAGCTGGCTACAAAATGCTAACTTTTCCTGGGAGATAGGGAGGAGTGTGGAAAATTATCAGTCACGAAAAGATGTGTAGGGGGGTTAAAAAAGACTATATTATTTTATTTGGATTTTTTATAACACATTTGGTAATTTTTTTGAGAAAATGTTATCAATGTTAAATTTTTCCCTTCAGTGAGAATTTTTAACTGAGAAATATGTTCAAATTGGCATGAGAAAATATGCTGTTCTGTGGATTGAAAACTCTCTGAAAAACCATAGCTGTAAACAACGTTGTCTCTAGTTGTTTGAATGCCTGGATTAGTGTGGCACTCCTACACAAATCCCTAGCATGGGTCAGTCACACCTTAAATAAGAGGAAACTACACAAAGATAAAAATCTGATATTATCATGGGCTGTACTACACATTCTGAGTGCACAAGAAAGCTGAAGGGAATAGTATGTGAGAACATAGAGAATAAATTTCTTCCTTACTTTGGCACAGAGTTACACAATACAAGAATGAAATAACAGGTAGAAGAAAGATACCAAAACCAGACAGAAAGACAGCTGTTTCCATTTCTCTAAAAAAGTTTTCAGAAACAGAGGTAGAAGTTTTGTTATGACATTTAATATAATTTTACAGCGTAAAGGACTTTGCTATAAAACAAGAGAGAACTGAGTTTGAAAGACTCTGATATGAGAATAAGTTTACTATAATTGAGTTTCGCCTAAGCTGAGAGTTGACTTCCATGGAGCTTGGGAGGAATGGGCAGGGCAGAGTGGGACACAAGGCTTTCTCAGTGCATGGTCCCAGAATGTCTTAAATTGAATTATTCCTATATTTCTGTTTTTTGAAAATTACTGATCTAACAACTATTTGTAAAAGATAAGAAGAAAACAGTTCAAGTTTCTCTAAAATACACTAAAAATGACCCTTCTCTTTCAAACAGTGTGGGCATTTTGCTTTAAAAATACAGAGTATATGGGAAGAAGAGTGTAACAAAGTAATTCTTTTCATCCTGAGCTTTGTGCACAGAAGAATGCTTCTGCTTATTCTCTCTTACTGTAAAAGACTGATGTGAGTACAGTCTCCATCTGATAACTCTTATATTCATAGGAAAAGGTATTGCAGTTTTCACCTGTTCCTCCCATCTCAATCATACATTGGTTCTTCCAGTAAATTAAAAAAAAACCCAAAAAACAAAAAACACCAAACAAAACAAAACAAAAAAGCCTGCTGGATAGAAGTTTAGGAGGGAAACTGTTTTTTTCTTTATAAGAATACCTTTCTTTTGCTATGTTTGCAGGAATTTCCAGGTTGTCTGAATAGGAGAAAAAAAATATAGAGAATATGCTGTGCTATTTGGAAGCTTTCAGAGCTACAGATGTCAAAAGAATTGCTTCTCTAATTTTACCATCATTATGAAATGGCTTAAGTCAAACTCTGCAGTATATTCACTGTTGTCTCACCCACAGAAATTGCTTCTGTGCTGTGAAACTCTGAAGAAAAGATTGTGATAACCTGTAAAAATAGATATAGTTTAGTGCTGAACTGAGAATTTCGAAAGCATTCATTTATTTTGCTTTCTATGATATGCAATTGAAAAAAAAATTCAGAGCTGCCTTATTAACCTGTTGCATGTTATATGTTGCAAAATTTTGTATGCACCTTTCTCAAAAAACAGAGAACATAGTGTAATTAGTCTTCTGTGGGAAAAAAAGGGTGTGTTAAATCAGTATTCATCAGAACAGGCTTTTGGGTGCGTATCAGTCTTCTAAGGCTCCTCAAAGTAGAAGGAATACATTGACAAAAGAGGTTGGATAGTAACAAAGGGGCAAGCAGATGATTTATTCTTAAGTAACTTGAAAACGGGGTGCTGGTATAATAGAAGAGTGAAAGAAAGGGTGTGGAAGTGAATGAACTGGCTACAAAGAGCTCCATGGCTTTGGCACAACAAGTGCGAAAGGCTCCAAGTACAAGGTCACAGTGTTCTCAGTCTGATCAATGCCTCCTTTGCCCCCTGGCTCTACCCTGAAAGACAAGCAGAGGAAGGAGAGAATTAATGAAGAAACCAGAGAAAGAGGGACAATGGTGTGAGCCAAAAAAATGGCAATAATAAAGAGAGAAGATGTAGAAACAAAAGCTGTTTTGGTTGCTTCAGCAGAGTAGGTTGCTTCTCCGATTTTTTGAGAATTTTTATATGTTACAAGGATTTTGCACTAAGAAAAAAACCCAAACAACCAAATATTGGCATTGAATAACAAGCTGAATGACACATTTTCTCTCTCAGTTCAGGAGACAAGGTAGTGTTCCTCTTGTTAGCCTATGGGTCAGTTCCCTTTGAGGAACACAATTGATATCAAATAATACGTGCAACCTACATAATATTGCTTCTGGTTAAGAAAGTGACACAAGACTTCAGGAAGTGAAGAAAGTATCTTTAAAAATTACAAGAATCAAATTATTTGTTGTTTTCTTTATATTTTTGATCCGGTTGCTAACATGTTGCATATAACAAATCGACATTTATGTCTATTTATGGAATTTATATATTTCCTTAACACATATAACTAAATAAATCTCCAAAAAGGTAGTCTGTTCATTCTGATACATTCTTTTCCTTTAATGTGTAGTCTTTCCAGTGGAGGATAGAAGAGATATAGTTCTTTGAAGAAGATGATTTTTGTATTACTCATATAAACTAGTAACACTAATATTGCTAATGGGGCCCTTAAACCAGAATATCATACTGTTCTTTTCAAGACCATATTTTCAAGCCAAAATAGTCATTGCCAAGATGAGTAATAATTACTATTGATACACTGGGAACATATCAGTGGTTGAAATAAAGAATATGAAAGAAACAGCATGTAAAATGGAAACTGATGTCTTTTGAGATCTTGGAGATGTGCAGGGTGCAGTAGAGTTTTTCACAGAAATAAATAAAATCATTTAGGGGTTCAGGGGCCAACGTGCCACTAGGAGAGGGTTTTAAGGGTTCTGTGGCAGTTTGCCAGACTATGATTTCTGTGGATACATTCTATATGTATCTGTGATATGATTCTTCACAGATATGATTCTGTGAAGCCATGCTGATGTCAGTGGTCTGGCTAGAAGATGTGCAAATGGGCAATGCAGTGTCAAGAAGGAATCCTCTCTACCTGAAGAGAAATTTGTTTAATCTCCAGAGAAGGACTACCCATGACAGAAGGATTCCTCACTAAAGTGCTTTCTCCTGCCTCATCCTACCCATCATGAGGCAGGAGAGCATGAACACATGCACACTGGTGCTGAACCGTGATCACACCAGGATCTATCCCATGCTGAAATATCATGGACTCTGTAGCTCTCTAGAAGGGCTGCATGCCAGAGCACTCTGGCTGAATGCCAGTCATAAATTACAGCCTTTCTTCTTGATGCCCCCAAAAGTTTTAGGGAAGGAGAAAGTGGAATGAAAGGACAAGTTATTTTAAAGGCTTAATTTAGGAACAGGAGGAGAGAAAAAGCATGAATTTCCAGAATACAAGGACAGGATAAACCACTTTGGCAAGATCAATACCATATACAGTTTGATATAAATTGGCTGGAAAGCTCAACTCTCAACATGGCAGATGAATGTTAACCCTGAGCTAGAGTAGGAATCTCACTGTTAGTAAAGCAAATGTGCTAGACATTCCACATTCCTGAATAAACCTTCCATATTGGTTATGTGCCACAGCTTTTGAAGAAGGTAGAAACTAACCTGTGGGAAAAAGATGCTAGACTCACACATGAAGCAATGGTCTCATCTGCAAAGGAGCGAACTAACAGCTGAGGTGCACAATACATTTGGAAAGATCTGGGCAGATGCGTACGCCTTTTCCAGGAATCGTAAAATATGTTCCTACTGCCTAATAAATAGGATAGAACTCTTTAAGTCAAGGGAAGCTTCAAAGCTTCTCAAGCTTAATCTTTCAGTTCCAGACAGATTGAAGCCCATATAAGTGATGCCTGTCACATTAAGATACTGATGTACAACACTGCAATCCCTGCTGAGCTGTGTGATTCGCATTGTTGTATTCATGTTTTGATCAAAACTTCTGAGTTTGAGCTGGGCTGCACTTCAGCCTGATCCTGGCTGGCTCCTTGAGCCTTGGCATGAGTGCAGTGCCTGCCTGCACGTGCATGTACTTCTGCTCACTGCAGTTTTTCACCTTCATTTCCTGCTGCTAACACTGACAATTTTCCAAAAATAAGTGGTCCCAGGTGATCATAAGCAATCCTTTTAAAGAAGAGAGACAGCTCTAGTTTCTTTGCTTGGAAATGCATGAAAAGCTTGCAAAACCCTTGGCAAATCTCAATTAGGAGTTCCATCTTCTGATGCTTTTAGCTTCAAAGGTGACCTGTTTACAGCTTATCATCACAACAGGCCATGAAATTATGATAGCATGTTTACCTAGATAATTACCATTTTGATCACCAGTTCCTTCTGTCACAAACCTTTCTGTCCTTGTCTTAGTGAGGTTGCAGGGTTTCCTTCTTGAAGGATCTGTGTTGCTGTGAGCTCAAGGGTTAACTGAATCTTCAGAACTGCTACAGCATAAATAGATGCATGTACTGACCCTCATCAAGCTGCTGATCTCTTCTGTTAGTCTTTAAAGTCAGAGATAATGTAGTTATGTTGGGTTACCTTTTCCAAGGAAAGTTAAAGAAATAGGAAAAGGTTATTTATAAAATTACAGTAAACTCAGAAGGAGAAAAAGGCCACCTAGCAATGAAATTGCAGCCGAGGAAACAGCTTTATGACTCAGAACTAAATTAAACATTTTCTTCAGTTGTGTAGGTTGTGATGAACAGAGGAACAAAAAAAACCCAAAACAAAACAGGGCAATAGGTAAAAAAATACTTGCAGGGACAAATTAAAATACAATTAATGGCCTAAAGTTGAAACTGAGTAAAATACTCTGCAAAGAGAGAAATAGTACATGAAAACATGTAAAGAATTAAAATCTTAAAATCTCACACAAGGCAGGGATAGTAATCTCAGACTGAAAATAAGGTAGATGTATGCTAACAAAATTTTCTCAGGGCAAGACCCTAAAACCATCACAATCACGAAGGTAGAACTGGAATATTGCAATGAGGTGTAGAACTTTGAGAAATGAAGTAATAAAAATGACAAAAAAGGTAATCATTCAAAGTACAGTCATCCATTCAAGGACTAATGAGAAGAACATCTGTTACATCATAATGCTTTACAGTGTTGAAATGAAGGAGAGAGCAAACTGCAATGCTTGGTAGTCAATATTTGAATGGTTTCCAGTTATCCTTGTGATATGACACCCTAATGGTGAATACAGTCCATAGACATTTTGGAGAGGCATTTCTGCAGAGAAAGGAGAGTTTTGAATCTGTTGTACAAAACACTGATCACTGTAGAATTATTTTAAGTTCTGTCCACCTCCCTCCAAGAGATAACAGTTTCAGACTAGAATTGATGAAGAAAGTGTCCACAAAAACGAGAAGAGAATGGAATGTCCATCCCTTGGGACAGATTTAAAAGAACCTTGCTTGTTTATCATTGAAAACAAAAAACTGAGAGTGGATCTGACTTATTTCTGTGCACTGAGGGAAAAGCACTAGAAAGAAAAGAGCTTTTGAAGCTTAAAGGCCAGCACTGACTTAAAAGTAAATGTATATAAACAGGTCATGACTAAAGTTACTCAGTGAATGCAGAGACCCCTCAGAAGATTGAAAGGGTGTAAATACACCTGGAAAATCATATTTGAGGGAAAAGTCCCAGCAACTGACCAATACGTTGAAAGGAGGTACTGACTGCAGTTTAGGTTAAGAATATATGATTTAATTGTCTCTGATTGCACAGGAGTGTAGACAGTGACCCAAGAAGTCTTTTATTCCTGTGTTTTTCATTACCCATGTGATATAAATTGGTGGGAAGACCCTTGAGCTTTTCTGTGCTAATTAACTGTGTTCCAATACAACACATCTTTCAGCAAACCAGCACTGAATTTTAGGTAATTAAGTTCAGCAAATCTTGCTGCAAGGAGTACTGGCATCTGGGAATGTTTTCTTGTGACATTTCTCCTTTACTTTAAACTTTAAAAGTGCTTTTGAAAAGCCATTTTTCTGCAATACGTATGATCATTTAAGAAGAATGCAAGCACATATTCTGACCTTTCTCTGTGTATAACGTAGAAGTAATAGTATTATAATATCAATGTAGGTGATAAATGCTAAAAACATTATTCTAAAATGTTTCACTGTGTATCTAATGTTATTACTTTTATTCTCATATTTATTGAACTGCACAAATGTCTTTTTGAGAGCATTTGTTACATTTTTTCACAATGATACTTCTAATATTGTTAAAGAGTTATTTTTATTCCAGTTGTACTTGAAGAGAAAAACATTTTGAAGTAATGGCACTTTTTATTTTCAAAACCCACAAAATTTCATTTTGAGCAGAGAGAAAGCTCAATGAAATCATACCAAGTACAAAAGATAGCTAACACTCAAATCAAGAAAAAGATGTTTTAATTTTGCTTCTTTTGGAAATCCTGCCATAGGGCACATGGATGCACCTGCTCATTGCATTTCACAAGAAGAAGCTTGTCACAAGAGGTTCTAATTCTGCCTCACAGCAGTGTGATCAGTATTGCCATTTGATACACATTTATGGGTTCTAGGTTTTAGAACTCAGAGCTGAAGCTGCTGTTTTGTTGTGGCATTAGAAACTGGAAGTATAACAATTTTTACACACACAGTTTGCATTGTGACATTCTCTTTTTATCCCCATATCAGACAAAGAGTGGAAAGGGGGAGACACGGCTGGGTCTTTGTTTTCTGCAGTGGGCAAAACGTTCTGATCCACAGACATAGTAAGCAGACAATTTTCCCTTCATCCCATTTTCTCCTGGTTTGGGGCACTGACAGCTCTCTTCTATTTCAGACTCACTCAGGGTAGTTAGTTCTGAATGGAGTAAAGGGTGAAGATTAAATTAAATCCCAAGTTGTGTATTTATGTAGTTCACTGCACAGCACCAGGAGGGATGAACACAGCAAACCTGCAAGGCAAGTCACCAAATGGAAAGCACTCTGTGATTTCCTGGCATGTATACCTGACAGTGGTCTGCTGTGTAACTGTTGATGAAATGACTAATTTGACACATGCAAAAATAAAATCAGATTAAAAGAATACGACTCTTGAGATGAGAGCTTGCTCAGACAAGAAAAATTCCTGCTGTTTTTCTAGAACACTCTGATTAAACTACTACCACTTAAAATGTGCATAATAAGAAATTTATGATTCTGTCAAAATGCCTGGCTCAGTGAAAGAGGGGCATAAGTTAAACATTGTCACTGCACTTTATGAAGTTTCTGCTTTTATAAACAGGGAAGAATTACAAGAATTTTATTTGGAAAGGCATGCTGACAGCTGTAAGAAACCAGATTTTTCTAGCTGTACTAATGTTAACAGTACCATTAAAATCAGTGTAACTGATTGTATGAATAGGGCAATCAAGATTTGGCCCCATACCCCTCTGTAATTACCATTACAGAGATTAATATAATACTGATTAGCCAATGACATGTTAAAGCCTTAGTAAAGTTAATTTGTTTGGAAAGCTTTTGTTTTAAAATCTAAAACAAATGGTTCGAGTGACATGTGCTATGTACAGGATGTAGAGAAAATCAATAAACCAGCAGACTGTAAATGATGTGGAAATAACTTCTTTATGTTTTCCTGTTTTTGTAGTTTATAGTTAGCACCAGTACATAAACGTAACAGCTTTGTGCAAGGGAAGAAAAGTAAATCCAAATGTGGGGAGTGTTGTGATGAGCTACCATTTCCTCAATGGATTTCTCTTTCTTTTCTTTGAAACATTAGATTCCTTTTCAGATGCTAGTAATTAAAAATAGTACTATGTGATGATTGGTTAGCAAGGGCTTGGGTATTTTATTATTCATTTTCTCTATGTTTATCTATACATTTTTTCAATCCCCTTATTGACAATTTTCCAAAAATAGAGTTCACTGAGCCTCCTGAATTTCCATCCAATATTGTTTCTTGTAGGGATGAGAGATATTTTTAAAATAAGTACTGAAAATCATTCAACTATGTCAGATTGTTTATGTTTCTTATAGGGACTTTATGGTTCCTCAATTTTTTATGTTCTGTTACATGATTTAAATGGTCATTCTACAATTCTTCATAATATTGGTGTATAGTAGGGGAAAATCAGGTCTATCTTAAAAACATTAACTGATAAGGGATGAAATTTTAGTCATGATTTCATAAACCTATACAAACCTATGCTGGGTGTCTGTACAACTAAATGTCATGGACAAGTGGTACTTAAGAGAATTTCGAAGACCATTCCAGTATGTGGTTGATGATAAATGACTGTGTAAATCTGTGTTATGGCTTCTGAGATTGGACATTTCCTCAAAATTTTAGAATAGAAAACAGCAACTGAGAAATTTGAAAGCAAGATAAGTGTATATAACGTGGTGTAGGCTATAAAGGTCTCCTGTCACCTGTAGGTTATTTTTTTTTTTTATTTTAATCTATAAACAAAGAAACTTTGTATATTTTATGTGTACACTGAGATTTGAGAAATAAGAGAGAAGAAAGCGTTTGGTTGAAGGCAGTAGGATTGGATGAAAAACAAATCCATCATACAGCCTGCTCAGCTGTAAATTCAGGTGGAATGGTCTCTCTTACAGCTTTCTTCAAGCCTCTGGCAGAAAGAAATCTGTCTGAGTCTGAGGGCAGGTTTATAGGAAGTCTTTGGAAGCTGGCATGCAAGTGCAGTACAAAATGATTATAGTCAATGTACTGATGCAGAAAAGCTGTTGATGAAAAGATCAGTAGTAATTTCAGGCCTGTTTACTGCAATTAAGAGAGAAGATGCTGGAGAGTGGTGGCATGGATATCTGTAAAAATAAAATATGTGCATCATATTGAAATGTAGTCAGGAGGGCGGTCACAGGGAGAACATTCTTCAGTCTGGCAACAGCTCATCCTGGTTTGCTTATTTTTAATCACATGGGAAATATTCCAGCCACAGCTACAGCACAGATCTTTGCAGTCTCCAGTTCTCAAGGTTTCTATGTCAAATCTCCAGAGTGAGGCTTTGATGGGGACTGCAAGGGTCATAACCTGGCAGAGGAAGATTTCACAGTCAGTGAACCAGAGAAGAGACTCTACATTTAAGTTCTGAACTTCTTAATGGATACTTAGGAACAAGGTAACTGGATTTAAAAAAAAAAAAAAAAAAAAAAAAAAAAAAAAAAAAAAAAAAAAAAAAAAAAAAAGGGTGCCTGGGTAAGCTAGTTAACTTGTCATGACAGAGGTTTTATTATAAAGAGGAGCAAGTAGGGCACTTAAGTGAAAATAATGTGCTAAATATAGATCAGAAGTGGGAATATCTGCAGTACATTTAGGCTACTTCACTAAACACAAAGCATCAAAATGTTTTCATATGTATTCAGTTTGACAGTTATTGATTATTTTTTCTCCATGTTTTAATTCCATATAGAGCCCATAAAGAATTGTAGACAGGTAGAAAGAGATCCTTGTTTCATGAGATGACTGAAATCACTGAAGCCATGTCTCCAGACACCATCTGAAGACCTCGCCTACAGGATCTTTCATGTGGAATGATATAAGACACTAGCTATAATTACCAAAGTGTATTTTCCTGGTCTCTGATTAAAGTAATATGTACATGCTTGTGATATAAATATTCACATTATATTAAAAACCTGTGGTTGGAAATTCTGGAGCTCAAATTATGAATACATAATTTAGTTGCATGAATAGTAGTGCAACTTAAATCAAAAAGGGGTGCAAACTCGAGAAAAGAGAACATAATTGCAAATACGTTTACATTTTATATTGACTGTTCCCTAGGAAGAGGCAAAAGTAACTAAAATTAAAAAGAAAGAAGAAATCATTTTATACAACAGCAGTTGTAGAAACGTTGGGATTAATGGAAAAAGGATAACTAATTTTGAAAATAAGCTTCACTTTTTTAGATTTGTTAAGCTAGAAAGTAACTGGAATCAATGGAGTATAGATAACTGAAAAAAAATTTACAGTTGCAGTCCTGACCCTACAGAGTGGGAATTTTGCCATAGGTTAATTGGGACTGACATTTTATACAGTGCTTCATGACTAAAAATTCAGGGATCTGATCCACGAGTGATTGCACCACTTGGAGTTTTTCCATGGCTTTCACAGATCTTTGGATCAGACCCATGCTGCAGATGCATCATTCTTCCATCTGAGGGGTAATTTCACATGTAATTGTCAGAGCTATCAGTAGAGCCTCAGGCAAAGTTAGGAAAGAACATCTACATCTGGACAGAGACCTTGAGATGTAAGCAGGACAATGGTTTTAAGAACACTACAATGATTTTTCTTGGTCTAAAAATCCAAATTGATGCATTTCTTTAACTCTTAACAGCCAGATTTGCTCGGAAAAGTAAAACTTTTTCCTACTAATTGATCCAGCTGGAGAATTTTTGCCTCAGCTGTACCCTGCCTAAGTTCTATTAGGTTAAATGTGGAGTATTCCTACTTTCCTTTCATATAGAAAGCATATGTAATCTACATGCAAGCATCATTTTTGTAAGAGTCACTGATCTAAGCTCAGCTATTTATTCAAATGTGTTGAATATAAAGTATCAGAATGAACTCCTGACTTCTGAGAGGCTTTTCATCTGTGAACAGTTATTGTACAGCTCAGGCATTTGGTAGTATTACAGCAAGGGTGTTCATTACCTCTCAAGACAAAGGCCAGATACTCAACTAGACTAAACAAAGAATATTGTTTGTAAATCTCAGACTTTACATATTTGGTTACCCTATTAAAAAAAAAAAAAAAAAAAAAAAAAAAACAAAACACAAAAAAACCACAAAAAAACAAAACAAAACAAAAAAAAAACAAAACAAAAACAAAACAAAACAAAACAAAACAAAACAAAGCAAAACAAAAAAAAAACCAAAAAAAACCAAAACCAAAACACTACTTCTCTATAAGCCTGATAATTGGAGTAAGCAATTTGATTTCTTTTAGAACTAGAGAGTAAATGCTGGTACTAGCCAAGAAAATGTAATATAAGAGTTATTATTGTATACCCAGTCATTGTCACTGTCCTAGAATGCTGTGAACACCTGCATTTTTCTGTTGTGACTTCAAATAGATAAAAGATGTCAGAATAGGCTGGTTTTATACAGTAATGAGATTTTCAAAATTTATTGACCCCTTACACCCTTACAATATTTAGCATGAAAATATAATCCTGATATATTCATTAAATAAGGTAATTTGAAAAAATAACATTTAAAAAAGTCTTTTAGTTGATGTTGGGAGGGAAAATAGTTTAGCTTCTGGTATCTTTAAATGCTGCCCATCTTTCTGTAATTGTATAACACTATCACTATTCACTATTCTGTCTATTCTTGCATAGAGAATTGAAACATCACTTGAGTTTCCTCTGAGGATGGATTAACAAGATTTGCTGTGACATGACTTGATTAATTAATGAGACTAGAGTATTATTTGGTCCTGGTGTGCCATTCTTGAACTTCTTATATGGGAAAATTCTAACCTTCAATATTTGAGAAGCCAACTGGGTAAAGCAAAACTCTTGTATGACCTTCACTAATAATAAAACTGAAAATCCATTATGGAAGGTACCTGAATAGCTGTACACATTCAAGGTGATTTTTTTTTTTTCATATTTGAAGAATGAAAGTGCACACAATTAAAGTAGAGTACAGAAAAATATGTCACCTACTGTTTAAAATATAATTAGATGCCTTTCTACTTTTCTTTGTGCAACGTTCTACAAAAAGAAATAGTTTTTGTAAGTGCTGCACTGCAGAAGTTGTTTTACTCTGTGTACATACCCCCAAGGAAATAGAGAAGGTTCTCAAAGGGCAAATACCAGATGAAAGCAAGCACATCCCATCCACTGACCCTGCTTTAGAAATTTCTTGTCCATGACTGAGTATCAGACTACATAAGGAAGTGCTGAGAGCCATGTCTGTGATATACTTGTGAGATACATATTTTAAAGCCAAAGAGTCTACCTATCTCACCAAGAGACTGAGATTAGTCTATGACAATAAAATTCCTTCTATTCTACAGATGATTTAAGGCTATCTTCAAGCATAGCAAGCAGAAGTAACAGGAATCTGGATTTAGAGACCCGACAATGCTGTAAATTGGTTTGTTTGTGGAGCGTAGTTGGTTTGATCATTAAGTCAACATTTTAGTGGAGGCTCTTGGGATCTATAGTTTACATGTTGGTGATAAGGGTGTCAGATAGCTTTTCACCTTCTTTTTCCTTCCTGCTCCCATCAAAGAAATCCTTTGTGAATAAAAGCTTGTGAACCTTACTATTTGTACTCTTATCAATAAATTGATTCTCAGTATGTGAGTGTAAATGTTAAAAATTTCTTGTGCATTAAAAAACAGAGTTGAAAATTGGAATTTTTTATCTAATCAGACAGGGATCAAAATGATTGTTGCTTTTGTATACAAAAAGAAGGCAATAACTCTGCTATGTACATTTCCTTCTCAGATACATTTTGAAAAAAAATTAATAAGATTAACGTTGTGGATGTCAGCTGGATTTGCCTTCACAGATGCCAGACAGCATTAGTAAACAGAATCCGATGTAAGTTTTTTAGCTAATATTATTAGACCTCTTTCCTCCTACATGCCAGCACGAGATATGCATTAATGAAATTAGACTTGAACACATCCAACAATCCCAAGTCAGTAGTAGAGAAAGGAAATAATTTATTGTAGGTGACAGAGAACAGCTATAAAATACAAACTGTATCTAGTGAGATGGGAAAAATGAATCACTAGTGACTGATGGCCACCAGTACTATTACCCTCAGAAACATAATGTCACTGACAGACATAGCATAAGTGGATGAGTGCACATTGCATGGACCTGTTGAAATTAGTCTGGTCCTTTATTATGTCATGGAAATCTGAAGCTGAATTTACCCAGTTTGGAGTAGGAGAGCCATGCATTGCTATTACCTGGTCTTGATGTCTCCGTTTAGGTAAATAATCCCATATCAGAGACACAAATAACCCCATAGTAAATGGTGTTTCACATAGGCTGGACAAGTATTGCTACAGTTGTTAGATATTTATCTTTAAACCTTTCAGTTGAACAATTTGTAAGCATTTGTCTGCAATTTTCCTACCTAGAGAGGGATTTGAGTGAATTTGGATATATATCCATTGCAATGTTTCAGTCCTATAGAAAAGAAGCATGACAAGGCAGTAGCATTATAGGAAATGATCTCTCTTTTTTTTTTATTGTTCCATTGAAGAGCAAATCCTGTCCTTTTATTTGAAATGTTTTGAGGATCAAAGGATCTGAGCTAGAGATGTATTGTTAAATTAGGCAGAGCCATGTTGTTACCCTAAGGAAGTCTACCCTGACTAAAAAAAGATAAAAAAAATACAGTTTAGGCATGATTAGAGATTTAACTATTAGCTATAAATTTGCTCTAAGTTTGTGCCTACCTACCTGTGCTTTCATCTTGTACTCAAAAAGATCTCCACTGAAACAGATCTTTGCCTTTTCTGTCCCATTCTAGTTTTTTTAGCATCTACATTGAAATCAATGAATTTCCATCACTTTCAGTCTCAGAAGAACTTTCAACTGGGCAAAACCATAAAGCAGATTGAGGAAAGAAATCTGCAGGAAAGTAAAGGTGGTGATCAAAATCCCCGTGATGGAGAGGCAAAAAAACACAGTAGTAAACATACACAGAAAGAGAAAGCTTGGGCTCCAGTACAGACAGCAATGAAAACCAGATGCTAAAGTTGAAATAATAATTTTAGGCTGGTAGGGGGAATGAAGAATTTCCAAGGTGGAGGGGAGATAAAGGTGAGGCAAAGAGGAGGCAAATAATTTTTTTTTCTTTTCCTAACCAGATGAACACCACTTTTTTAGAGTGAGAATAGAAAAACTATGAATCCCACAACTTTCTTGCTCTCAGGAAACAAGCATAAGTTGTAAAGCCCTGTGGCAAAGAAATATATAAATTACCTACTCCCTCTATGTTCAGAGGGGATGTCTTCCACTCAATCTTTAAAAATATCATATTAAGCACAGTTTCCTATTATCTAGTTCTATTTCTGTTTGAGAGCATGGTAACAATTATAATGTCTGCATCATTTAGAGTGTGGTATGCAGTCTGATCACAGAAGAGAAAGTCATATTAGCCCTGATTCACATGTTATAAGAAAAGTCAACAACTGGTTTATATAGAGTGCCTACTGGTCACAAAACTGAGCCTTGGACTGAGTAAACAGAAGATAAAGACTATGCAGTTTCTCACAGCTGTGAGAAGTCTAGTGTCAGGATTCTTGATGAATAAGCTGGGCTGATTTTTTTGCTTGCTTCAGGAGATGAGCAGTAAAATTTTAGTGCACCAAGTTGTCCAGTCAAAATGTCCCTGCCTCAGTGAAGAGTCAGCAGAATAAAACACTTGCTACTGCCTCAACCATTGACAATCACAGTGCAGTTATTTTGATTAAATTGCTTAGAAAGGTGGACTTGTGTTACCAATGTCAGCCAGAGTTCCTGGGCTGCTGAGATACTAAGCAGACACTTAGCTCTGCTGAGTCTGCTTATGCTTAGGGATGGGAACCTACAGAAAAGGAAAACAACAAGAAGCTTAGTAAGGTAGGAGGGAAACAGAAACTGTAATATTTTAGTCAGTGAGTACAATGCAGGAAGACTTGTATTTTACCTGTGGTTAGAGATGATCTCTGTGTCACAGGGGGAGAAAGCCCACAGCTTTTCAGGTCGTCCTTAATGTGACCCCACTTGCAGTCTTCTGCCTTCCCCACTGTATACAGCTTCCTTGAGTTCATCCTAATCTTCATTGGGTTCCATTCTACCTGCTTTTGGGTCTAAATTCAGAGTCTGTGTCTTATGATGCAACCTGTTGTTATATAGAAGCATAAAATAATGGACAAGGATGGGACATAAGAAAGTTACCTAATCATCCTGCTGTTCTGAGGTTTGTTCTTTCAAGCATGCAAAGATAGAGAAACTACAAACTCTGCAGGAACCCATTCCAGTGTTTTAGAAGGCAAAAAGAAACTCGAAGGGCTTTTTCTCTAATGTCTGATCTAGTACTTCCTGCAGTCTACTTAAACTCTTATGCCTATTACTACAGGAATTCAATATGGTCAATATGGTCTGCTTCTTCATAGCTGCTTTTATATATTTGAAAATATTATTATCTTCTCCATTAGTCTTCTCCTCCTTCATTTATATAGCCTGGGTTGGTTTTTTTTTTTTTTTTTTTTTTTTTTTTTTTTTTTTGTTTTGTTTTTTTTTTTTTTTCTTTCCTTAGAGGCCTGTCTTTTATAGGTCTCTCATCAGTTTTATTTTCTGTTTTGACCTTTCTTCCCTTGGTCAAAGGGGAGAAATTATGCAAGCCAGCTTAATTTGAACTGTGCCTAATTGAAATGCTTGCCCTCACAACCATAGAAAAGAATTTTGTTAGTTACCAGTAATCTAAAAAATAAGATAGTTCATGCGTGTTTCATGGGAACACAGCTGTGCTCATGTAATGAGAGCAAAATTAGGACTGAAGCAGTTTACTGATTTATTAACAAAATGTAATTAACTGGCAATAAGTGAACTACATGCAGGACTGGTATCAGTACCACACCAGTTAACCCATGATACTAGATAATAACTAAATACTAATATAGATTTAAAAACTTATGAGCATATTACTGAACATTAAGATTAATTATAACTAATCTCAAAATATTCTACATGCCCATGCACACAATGTAACTCATGTTCCCTGCCAAACTTCAGGCCCTGTGTGTCACCAGCACACTCCCTTTTTGAGAGAAGAGATTCCCCAACTGCACAGCCCTTCCTGTGAGACATTTGGATGTCCCAGCTTTGCATGAACTTCTGCTGCTTTGTCTGGTCCAGTGATGCACATGCTGGCAAGGGATCATCTCAGGAATGCCGACACACATGCACCCACATGTTCGTTCCCTGCTTGCCACACCCTCACTCTCTACATACACACACAAGTCTAAAAAAACTGAGTTGGAAAGGATTCACAAGGGATCTTCGCTCCCTGCCCTGCACAGAATATCCCAAGAGTAACAACATGTGCCTGACATCATTGCCCAAACATTTCTTGAACTCTGTCAGGCTTGGTGCTGTGACCACTTCCTGGGGAACCTGTTCTACGCCCAACCACCCTCTGGATGAAGAACCCTTTTGTGATACCCAACCTAAACCTCCCCTGACAGAACTTCAAGTCATTTCCTTGGGTCCTGTCACTGGTCACAAGAGAGGGGGTTGTTGCCTGCCCCTCCACTTCCCCTTGTGGGGAAGTGGTGTAGAAAGTGATAAAGGTCTCCCCTCAGACTCCCTGCTGCCCTGGTTGGTGCAGGCTGCTCCTGGTGACCATGAGGAGGCTGCACCATCAGTCCTAGGCAAAGATTGTGGTGAGATGACTGCCACCAGTGTCAAACCAGAGGCTGACAGGCTAACTGCTGCTTTTTTTTCAGTCCAGAGTCTCTTCCCTTTGTTACAATTTCCATTTTGTTTACACACACACACACATCGGTCTGTCTGTCTATCTATCTATCTATCTATCTATCTATCTATCTATCTATCTTTCTAACACGATTTCATTATTGTTTCAGAAGTCTTTGTAATTCAGAGGTTACTTTTTGATCTGTTGGGTAAAAGTAAATGCCTGCTTAGATGTTTTTGTGTTCAATTCACGCACAGAACTTCCATTCATATTCTTATTTTAACAAATGTTGTTATCCAGGACGTTCGCCAAGGGTGAAGGAAGGACAGTACTCCCACACATGTTCTTGAGTGTAAGACCCATTGGTCACTAAAAATACATCAATGAACTAAGGCTTACCTTACAGTTTTGGAAAATTTCAATTTTTTTTATTTTGATTTTACTTCCCCCTTCATCCCCTGCCTGAAGTGATGAAAGCATCTGTCCTTAATATACAGCTAGGGTGTTTCAAATAACTTTCTTGGGCCCAGCTACTAGGCAAAATAAAATAAAATAATATAGATTTGCCAAGCAATGAAGGAATAAAATACTTTTTGAGGTTTTTTAATAAAAAATAATCAGTCTGGGCAAGATAGTTTTAAACCCTATTCTGATATTGAAATGACTGTATGTACTGCTGGCCTCTGCATGGTTGCTTCAAATTGCAAGAGGATCACCTTAAAGAGAGCCTGAGGTGAAACCTAGTGCTAGTTGTTGAAGCAAAATATGTGATTCACAACCCATGTCAATAATAGTCACAGTTAGAGGAAGTTTGATTTATTTAGCTCTCATATCTCTCTCTTTTCAGACTCAGAACATGCATCATCATCACTAGATAATTAGGACATCTTATCCAAAAGAAGAGGACGGGGAAAAGCTAAAAATGATGACAATGGAGCATGCAAAGACATTTGAATAGTTACCATTACCAAATCAGTAAGAAAAGAAGAAAGAGGAAGAGGAATAATCAGTCCTTTTATCATTTGTCAGAACTTGGAGTATTATCATGTGTAGGCTGCTTACTGTGATTGAAAGTGCATATGCTAAGGAGCGAGCTTTTCTCCTATTCTCATATTCTTGAAGGTCACATTGTCCTGTAGGCTATAGAAGGATAAAATGCTTTGAATTTGTAATTTAATAATCAAATTTGGTCTGTGACCTTAATACTGCAAATTATCTGTATGTGTTTTTAGGAAAAAACATCTACGGTTAAATTGCAAATACAACAGAATAATCTATAAGTCTTTAAAAAAAATCTGAAAAAACAGTGATGTTTTTCGCTGCCCCATAATGTTCCCACATTTTCAGAGCATAAATGGTAAGAAAGAAGCAAAAATCCACTAATTGCCATTACCCTACCCTGAATGGTTTAGAGTATTGAGGGCATTGAAGATTAAGGGAATGGCATTTTCTTGGGATGTCCTCAAAGACTCCTGACATAAATGACTACAAGGAGAATTACCCTTCCGGGGAGTAGGTCTTCAGTGAATGTGCAGAGATAGGACATCTGAAGCCAGTCAGAAGCTACAGCATCAGTGGGTGGATAATGAAATTGGGAGTGCTGAATACTCCATGCATTGATATGGGGATTTAAATTCAGCTTGGAAGAACAAATTTAGAGAAACCTACCATTTGTTCAGCAACTGATTTCACTGCTTCTTGCGTTTGCACCAGGAGAGTCAGCCAAATCTTTTCCAGTCGGATATTTTCCATTGAGAAGCTTTCTTCCATCAAAATTTCCTAAAGGAGAAAGTAACTTCTCGTCCTTCAGTTTGGAAGTTAATTAGCCTACATAAGTCACCTGCTTACTTCAGGAGACATGTGAGTTTCCTGACAAGTGTCTAAGTAAATACTAAGTAAAGGTCTTATGCTCTCTGTGATGAATTAATGTTTTCCTAAGATAGATTATTTCATCAATGTAAATTAATATCAATTTTACTTAAGAAAATTTACCCAAGTGCCTAAACCTCAGACACAGAGTAGGCTCATAAGATACTGGATTTTTTGGATCCAGTTGGAAATTCAAGTTAATGCTGATGAAAATCAGGCTAGAAGTTGTAAATTTTAAAGATTATTTAGGTATTTCATTATTTAATTATGAACTCAGTGTTTAAATAACTTGCAGCATTAGGATCAGTGTAGTTAAATTTTAACATCCAAAGTTAATATATTTAACATTAACTTATATTCTAAGCAATAATAGATGTAAAATACATATATTCATATAAAAATGTAAAAAAAATTGTTGAATACTAATCAAAGGTCTATTAGCATTAAAAATTTACTTTTGGCCTACTTCTTTCAATTATCTTTATTTGAAAAATGAAATAGTCATAATATATAGACTGCTGAAGTCCAGAAAATGTAGTAGAGCCCCTCAGAATGCTTTTGAATTGCCTGTGCAGTCTCTGTACAGAATCTGAGATTGTTGTTGCTTTGTTGGTTTTTTTTAAGAGTTCTCCATCAAAATGTCTTCAGTGATACATGGCTTCCACTGATAGCTTCTCCTTGAAATAGCAGCTCACTACTTGTATTGTGCATAGATATGTTAAAATACACATGGATACACATGCACACATTTACAGAAAGCAATCACCTCAATGTTCCCAGGGTGAGAACTCTGATAATACATGACAAAACTCAAGTTACCTCTTGCAGTGCATGTTCATATTTGTGTGTTTTATGGAGCTGGCAAGGGGATGGCTTTGAACAACAGATTTTAAGTGGTTGATTTTGTTATTTCCCAAAGGAACAAGAGCTCTTGCTCTACTGCCATGTATCCTGGAAGTGTATTGCAGCACCAGGAGTTATCACCTCCTGCAGGGATGGATCTGTGCTATTTTTCCCAGTCCTTCAAGTAAGCCAGAGCCAGGAACAAAGCTGCCAGGAACAAAGACACTGAAAGATGCTGAAATGTTACCAGGACAGTTAAATGAAGAGCATTGCTTTTTCAGTGTAGATTAAAATCACAGCAAAATCCAAGACAGAGCCCATTGAAGTGAGCTGAGTTTCTTCTGTTGTCCTCCATGGCATTTGCCTCACCATCCTCAGTATTTCGGCATTATAAGAAATGATTCCTTTATTAACTTTCATGTAATTAGCATATAGAAACCTATCCCTTGAGCACTTTTATACTGTGGAATAAAGGTGGCTTGTGGCATGGTCATGGGGTGAATGACAACTTGAGTTTATTATACCATAAATAAATAATAGCTGCAATCTTTAAGACAGAAAAATGGCAATTATTGCTTAGCCTTGTGGGGTTAATATTCATTATGTACAGCATTTCAGAACTATTGAATTCTATGGCTAGTAAAGAAGGAAGGGTAAATTACTTCTCAGACAAGTGTTATATTTAAATGTATATCACTTTAATTTAAAATGCTTTCTTACAAGCTGTCTGCTCTTGGTAAGGGAAAACTCATACAGGAGATAACTGGATAAATGGAATGCAAGTGACTGCAAAGAATTACATTTCAACTGTGGTCTTTTGTGAATAGATCTTTAGTGATAGTGAAGGAATTGTTAACTTTTGCAGAGGTAACATAAAGTTTATCTTGGTACTGTTCTCCATATCTAAAATTGCTGTGAGTGAACTTGTTCTATGATATATGTGAGAGGAGCCTGAAAGAAGATGGTAATATTTATTGTCTCATGTACCAACTTCCGAATACTAGTTTCTATGCATGGCTGTAAATTTAATTAGCCAGAGAATCTTGAACAAATAATTTCATCTCTCTGCCAATTTTTCTTCCCACCATTTTTTGTTAGAGCATGTATTTATTTAACTATGACATCTAAAGTGCCTGCAATAAGCACTTAGCTCTCAGCTCAGGTGGTGTCTTTGGGAACCAAAGGAAAAGTAAGACCCTGACTGCAAGCAATTATATTTCACCAAATTCATAACTGCTTGGTGAAATAAGATCCACTTTTCTCAAAGTGCTTGCTTGCCTGACACCAGAATAGGGGACTGAGGAAACTCAGTGATTTTTAAAGAAAAACTTTGGTCTTGTTTTCCTCAAAACAGTGACATTGAAATGGGGTTATACTCTCAGTGTCCCTGAAGGAAGATGAAATTATAACGTAAGAAGAAGTAATCAGTACCCAGTCAAGAAGACACAACCTCATCTGCTGGTCCAGGCTTGAGAAAGATGCAAATGGAGAGACTAGAAAAGAAGAAGAAGGATGAAGTTAGGCTAAGAGGCATCCAGTTGCAATGATATGAGAAGGTAAATGTCTGATTCTAGTCATTAGAATGACACCACCATTCTGATCTTTCAACATATACTGTTGGTATGTGCAGTGATCTATAAGTTTGTCTTTTCTTTAGGAATTCCAAGTTATACTCACTGTACTATAAAAAAATTCATGAGTCACATTAGCAGGATAGACAAAAACAAACCTGGAGGAAATAGTCCTGTGTTTCAAGATTTGTATTATACTTTCCTGAGTGTTATTAGCAATCTTTTAACATAAAATGAAACTAAAAGCCACCCCAAACAAACAGATATCTAAAGCATATATTTATAATATTGACAATCTTTGTTTTATCCCCAAAATTGCAAAGAAAATAGAGATTTTTACTTCCAAAAGATGGGGAGAAAAATCAGCAGAGGAATGGCCAGTTTTTTATGTGTTAGAAATGGATAACGATGTATTTTGTGTATAACAACAGCATAATTAGCTTTTTTGGAGGGGAGGTAAATCTCATTGCATTTTCTAACTGAAGCATCCTGTGTACTTTTGCTCAAAAAGGAGCAGCCATCACTAAGACAGACATGTGAGCCTTCACTTAGCCTTACTGGTACAGGCACAAATGTAGTATTTGACTAGGATTGACACCATTTCTTTTTCTTAGAATTTTGTTGCCTAGATATTTCCTGGTGAATAATCAACTGTAATGTTTAATGGATAGAATAAAATTTTGTCTCAATATTATAGTATCCTTATAGTGGAACATTTGGAAATTCAAGTGTGAAGATTATTTCTCATATATTTTTTACCTTAAAAATAAGCAGCAAGTATCTTTGTGGCATTGCAAACGTATCATCCTAAATCTTTGTTGAATACTGCTTCAGAGAGGCTATCTTTGAGTCATCAAGGTACTATCTCCCTCCCCTGCCTTTGAAAAAGCCAGAAGGCAGCTGCTGCTTAATTTGAGATCTCTGGGGAAACCATGACATGGTCCACATAATGTACATTTTATCTGTGTCTTCTTTTTCTGAATTGTATTGCCCAGTTTTTAGTGTTCATTGTAAAGCACATTGCAAAGGAGAAACCTTTCAAATCTCTTCTTTTGTTGCTTCTATTATAAAGTCCTTAGAACAGTTCAATTCTCCACCAGAAACATGAGAGTTTAGCCATGTCACTGCTGGGAAGTAGATCATTAACTCAAAAAAATCAATGCATCAAACCTGAGATACACGTCAAACTTCAAATTACTTAAGGCAGTAAACAGGAATTTCTGAGGGGAAGCATGTATCTCAGATTCAAGTGAACATGGAGGGGAAAGCAATTTATAGCTCAGAGAAGTCCTCTCTTGAACAGACAGAGGTGTTGGGTACCATAAGTAGACTGCAGAGTTTGACTCCCTCTATTGCTTCCTACCTCTTACCTCTTTTTTTTTTTTTTTTTTTTTTTTTTTTTTTTGTTTTTTTTTTTGTTTTTTTTTTGTTTTTTTTTTTTGTTTACACAATGGCCTGTGCACTGTGGATATATCAATTCCAGATTTTTATCTGGGGAAAACTGGGTATCTGTGGGCCTGATATTTCTGGGTCTGAGAAATTTTAGCCTGCTAGCAGCTGCTGACTTTTTCCCAAGGGAGAACTTCTCAAGAAAGCTTCTTCTCAAAACAATCTTGACAAAAAAACTATTTTTTTCTTGAAACAGTCTTTCTCCAGGTGGTGTTTTTGCTGTTTCTCTAGTTTAACCAATGGGATTAGAAAGGTGTTGTTCCTATTCACCAACCATGTTGAGTCTGTATTGAAACACCTTATAAAAAGGTAGTAAGACTTAGACAATAAAGCTTTTTCTATACTCTTTGCCTTCTGAAATATTTGGAGTATTTCATCTTTCTTTCATGTCCTACAACAACAGGTATCTAGTAGGTAAATGAGGTAAATTGTTCTCCTAGAACTCACCACTGAAATTCCAGCTCCTAGGTACCTCTTTACTCCTTGTGTCTCTGATTCAAAGAGACTCAGTCTCCTGTCTCAGTCTTCACTCAAGGAAAAGCTTGCTCAGATAGGAACTGCTTCAGAGCTGATAGCATTAGAAAGTGAGAAAAGATACTATGAATCCTCATAGCTTCCCCCTTATTCAACAGTATTACCTAAAGCCATGATTCCTCGATCATGTTCACGCACACCTTGACATAAAGGGAAAAAGCAGTGACATCATTCACAGTACATAAAGCTGATTATGCTGAAGTCTGTGGAGATTGAAGGCCAGAGTGAATTGTCATGCTGAAGGTACATCAGTCTTTGTGGCTGGTATAAAACAAAACTAATAAAAAATTTTGCAATATTTTTCAAAGCGTTTTATGTACCATGTACCTTGTGGCTTTTTTTTTTTTTTCCCTGACCTGACTAATGTGGAAATCAAAATTTTATATAAAAACTTTAAACATTGTCAAGGTAGATCCCAAGTGCTAGAAAACATTTGCAGAACTTAGAGGATGTTGTCAGCTAATAATGAACAATTTCTGCCCACAGATCAGTTAGTTCTAGTCTTGACTCAGGTTATACAACTGAGACTATAGAATTTTTAGTTTTAGTTTCAATAGCAAATTTAAGCATAAGATTTACAACAAAAAAAATTAATTGCAAACCCACACAAATTTTTCAGGGTTTATTTTTCATTTCAAACCCTAAAAATCCTAGTTTAAAGTTCTGCTGCAGAAGATCTGTCTTCAATCTTTCTTTTTTCCTCTGTATTTCAAATGTGTTAACGCTTTTCTCACCTTTTCATTAAAAAGAAAAAAAAAAAAAATCATGTCTGTGCCATTACAGAAACATCAGATGATTCTCATATAGAAATGGTAGAATTTATTCTATAATTTTTAATAATGCATTCCAGACATGGACATTATTATCTATTAATAAAATAAGGGAAGTTCTGTATTCTGAAGACTAGCTCTTAATTCTATTTTTAAAATCGAGTAATTTTGTGTATGGTCACACTCATCTTAAGCAAATACAGACTATTCTGTGAGAGAGATCAAATCACTATTAATGAGAAAATATAATGGTAACTGTACACCAAGAACATTGGGAAGTTGAGTGTTTCAAAGTATTTTTAATGGACCATGGTTTTTTACCTATATACGTGAAGAAAAATTAGAAAACTCTTAAATTCGTACAGTCATTCCAGGGATACAAAGGAACTATGTAAATGGTGATACATCTTCTGATAGCGGTGGCAAACTCATTAGTGTACTGTGATATCCATTATAGGGAACATCATACAGATGAAAGCTATTAAAGGAGAAAATGGTCTTGAGTTCTGTCTCAGTAAAGGAACTATGATTTATTACTCAAACTAATATAAGTAAAATGAAAGGTAAGTTGTACTTATGATGTATAGTGTGGAAGTTCTAAGCCTTGCTTAAGTATAAGCCAGCACTTTGCCAGGTACTTCAATGATAGAGTGACTGTATGGTCCAAGAGCACATTTGCTGACTGACAAAATTCTATTGAGCAGGATAAAAATGCAAAGAATGGAAGAAGAAAAGTGCTGGCAAATGAGACTGCACATGACATCAACAGCCTGATAGTATGATATGCAAAGCTTCACCCTTTAAAGAGCCTTAAAAATGGTCAATGCAGTAAAAGAGCTTTACAATCAGAAACTTACGAACTTAGTTTAGCCTGACAGCATTTTCTCCAATCAGGAAACGATGATTTCTTCCTTATTTCTTTACCTATTATCCTACTCTCTGGAGTCTGGAATGGGGTCTAGTGATTAGATATAACCAACTTGTTACTATCTTTCTTTTATTTTGTTTATGATATCAGTATAAGGAGGCTTTTCTGCTGACTGCCCTTCCTGTTGTTCTCTGAATGGCCAGTAGAAAATATCTGGTACTCAGATTCTCATCTTACACTGTCATGTACTATGTGCCTCTTTCTTCTCACATTAGATACTTGAAAAATATTTCTTTCATTTCCTGAGTATTCTCAAAATGTTCACCACCTCAATAAATGAGTCATTTATCTACAGTAGCTATGCAATACTTGTCACTCAGTATGATGTTGCCTTTTCTTATTATCAGGTCTGGAATTTCAGTGAGTTGTAGAACCTTGTTCTTTAATCATTCACTTTCCATTTTCTACACTAATTTTAATCTCTATGTATGGCAACTGAGCTATCAAACATCACCATTTGTTGTACACTCTATGCTTAGGTTTCAGTCAACCTATACCCAGATATACAGAATTTATCAAGATTTTTATCCAGATTGCGAAACTAGCTTTAAAATCTTCTGGGACTTCTGTTCAATGCTTATTTAATCAAAAATCAGTCTCACACAAACCTATTTCTTGCTATCATACTTTAATAGGGAAATGATCTTTCGTGTCATTTCCTTCTTGTGATCTGATAAATCCTTAAATGCAAATTTTAATTTTTTTTTCCTTTTTCTTTTTAATTCTTTATTCTGTTGCACTCCTGAATACAGCTGAATTATCTGCAGGCCTTGAGGCACAGATGCAAAGACTTTTATATGCCTTGGTAAGCATCTGTGGGTTATTTGAGAGGCTGTGTCTTGCTCGATGTATGTGGCATCCTTTATGACTCCCTCAGTTGTCTTACTCTCACCTTGCAATGCTATGAGTCATAGCAGAACTGTAAAGTCATCAGCAGCAGTTTTCAAAAGTGTCATTAAAGGTTTTCTAATGGCTCAATATCAAAGTGCTTATCTGTCTCCTTTAATTGTGAAATCGTTCCATTCTAAAAAAATCCACCGCAAGAAGCTCCTCTAGCAGCCAAGTGTTTTCCCCTCTGTAGCTGTCAAGAGCCTAAGCAGTACAAGCTTCTAGCTGTGCTTCAGTACTTTCCTGAAGCATTCCCACTTTCTTATTAAAGCTTTTCTCTGGTACAGTCTTGGTTACCCGTTCTCTTCACTCCGTCAAATGCCTTCTTGTGGGTTTTGGGGGCTATTTCAGTGTTCACACATTCTCTTTAAGACTCACAGACCTCAACAGGATAGCAACAGCAAAGCTGAAGAGAGGAAACACAGTTCTTAAAAATTCTAGGGCAGTTTGGACATTCGTTGGCCTGGTCTCACTCTTAGAGGCAGTAATATTCACAAGTTTATCCCTATATGACAGAACTGCTACCACACACATGCAGATGGTGCGTGCTCATAACACACTGATTTGATACCATGTCCTTCTGTTCTCCTCATCCAGGTTTCATACTGGTAAAAGCAGGATTCAAGACCAGTCTTTGCTATGAGTAAAGTCTTCAAGATTTGCTTCTGTTCTGTAATACTTCTATTGTCATAGCCCAGCTTTTATGTAAGTGTACATCACAGATTATTTTTATGTCTGTCTTTATTAATTCTTCATATTTAATAATTTTATTTTGCAATAATGATTCTGACATTTTTGTAATTATGACTTTGTCCATTTTCTTAGAAAAAGTATTTTGCTTCTTTCCTTCACTTTCTTTAGCATGTAATGTGAATGCAACTTGTGATAGATCATCTATGGAATCAATGGATCTAAGTGAAGCAGTACTTAAGGAGTATGACATGAAATGTTTATAGAGAAAAAAGGACAGTTCTGAAAATTTGCCATCTCTAGGTTTAAATTTCATGGTTTTTTGTTTTTCTAGCTCTACTCTGGTACCACAGGATTAACACCTACTAACAGGCAGCTTGCATTAAGGCATCTCCTGAACCTTGTTGTGTTGTTTAGGTTCATCCAGAAAAATGAAAAAGTAATGCATTCAACTTTTTTAATGTATTACATAGACTTACACTTCTCTATAAAGTGGTTTAAAACACAGTAAGTATTACTATGGGTTAATTTCAAAAGCACAATTCAAATCCTAACTGATATACTAATGTAGGTACATCCACTTAGCAAAAATAAACAAAAATAAAAAATAAAAAAAGGCACTATTTTCTCTCCTCTAATTTGCTGTTTTCAGTGTGGGATTTTGTCAAAAGCCGTATAAATATCCCATAAGTGATAAGACAAGGGGAAATGGCTTTAAACTGGAAGAGGGTTTGGGTTAGATATTAGGAAGAAATTCTTTACTGTGAGGGTGGTGAGACACTGGAACAGGTTGCTCAGAAAAGATGTGAATGCCCCTGTCAGAGACTAAAATATTATAGTTTATGACTTAAACATTTTAATGAAGGACTTATAGCAAAACTGTATTTCAAAAGCTGCAAAGAGCACCACCACACCCTGAATGGGGCTCTGAGAGGACTTACACCATTCAGTGTTGAAGATAACAACTCAGGGCTGGGGACATTTACAAAGCACCAGCCTAATACCTTCTGGGAGGAGCCACAGATAGCAGATACCAGGGCTATCAGATGCCAGGGTCACACAGACCCTTGCACCAAAGGATGAGGGGATAGAGACTTTGGGTGTGCGTTCAAAAACCTCAGGTCAGAGGCAGTGAATGTCCATCCATTGCTGTGCAGAGAAGCATTCAAAGCCTTCACAATTCTTTCAATTTTTTATACACAGAGACTTAGCTTTCTTTGCTCCTCTGGGTTTAAATTTTTGCATTGCAACAGCCCCATCTCTGGAAGCTTCAAGACCAGGTTGGGTGAGGCAACCTGGTCAAGTGGAAGGTGTCCTTGCTCATGGCAGGGGACATGGAAGTAGATGATCTTTAAGATCCCTTCCAAGCCAAACCATTTTACGATTTTATGATTCCATAAAAAGGAGTAAAACCTCAAGGTGTGTTCTGTGACACACCACTCTGGGAGGGAACAAACTGGCAAAGCAACCTAGCAACCTTATTACTAATTAATATTTCTAACATGGTTGTCTAGGTAAGAAAATTGCACAGAAGACAACCTGTTTGGCATAGAACTAATAGGACAAAAAATTATTTTACTAATAGACCAAGTTATTATAGATAGAATTAAGTGTTCTTTGAATCTTTTTTCACTCAGATCACACTATGTATTTCTGCATACTGATTTCCTTGTGTTTTTCAACAGCCCTGTATCCACCTGTGATTCACAGCAAAATATGAGCACCTTCCTAAGTATTGTGTAGAGTTTATATAAGTGTTGGAAAAAGCAAAAGGAATTGAGTTACAGCTGAGGGAATTACAAAAATGAGTGATTCATGAGAAATTGAACTCTAAGATATAGGTTAGAACTGGGTTGGCATTCTAGGGGCTAAATAATTAAATAAACCACTAAAAGCCTTGCTTTTGACTTTTGGTATGTAGTTTTGCACAAGAAATTTGAAATTTCCTTTTGATTACAAAAATAAAATATAACTCAGGAAACAAAGAAGTAGTCTAAATAAGGGATGATGATACTCTTTAGCTAAAAGAATTCTTCAGTAGTTCAGTCAGTCCAGATACAGGCTATGTCTCATTTTCATTCAAAAATGATGAATCCTCATCTGTATATGGTAAGTGGCATGCTCCGCAGTCCAAGCAAACAGGTTTTTTTTCTAATCAGAATCCACTTTTTTCCTCAAAAAAAAGTTGCATCATTTCAATTATCTTTTAAGTTCTTTGTCAATATTTGGAGGAAGGCAAGAAAAACCTCTTAGAATTTTATATTTTTAGCACAAAATCGTTTCAGGTTTAATGCCTATCTCTAACATACAGTAAGGAAAGATAATATTCCTCTAGTTCTTAAATAATCCATGTACATTTCTTTTCAGACTGGAGACCTTTATTAACTGAAGTGAACACCATCATGTCTTCAGGCAACATGTATTATACATTCAATTACTGTAGTTTAAGCTAAAGCATCAAGATTAAGCTCTCCAAAACAGCCTAAGGGATTTAATCTCATTATATTCAGGATGAAGAATTTCACTGGGATCTTGGTCCCTAACTCCCTTAGGTGTGTTTAAAATATAGTCAAAACTCCCATTTTATGAATATGAGTAAAAAATTACTTTAATGGATCTAAGTTTATTGCTTATGTGGTTTCTAGGTCAAATCTGATAAATTATGACTTGAATTACCTGCTTTAATGTCAGCTAACTAATCAATTGGCCTTTTTTACCACCACTAGGATACTTTGTGAAAATTGGACATCCAACAGGATTAAATGAGATGAAGGTAAACTACAACTTCACCTCAGATACTTTTGCCATTTACTGACACTCAAATACACTAGAGCATAGTTAGGATAATTTTCTTATCTTGAATTGAATTTAATAGAGGTGATATGTTTTAAATGAAATTGATATTTTAAATGTTAAATCTGTACAAGTCCCTGGAAAGATGATCATGTCTTAAAATTAGGTATTTAGTAAATGTGTGAATGTAGAATAAAGCACCAGTCCTTATGTTTTTTTAATGGCACTGAGCAATTTCATTAGAAAAGTTAATATATATTGTTAATGGCTAGACATGATTATATGGCTCCTGTGCTGTCACTTGTTTATTGTTACTTATACAACGGTGAATGGGGAGTGACTTCTGACAGATGAAACCAGTCTGCAGCCTCTATACCTGTGGAAGCACAGGGTGAACCCAGAAAGGTGTTGAGCAGTGAACAAGCCCATCCCATTTCTGACATGTGAGCCATCACTTAGGTCTCTTATAGTAATGGCATTTTCTAAGTCTCCTAGTTTTCCAGTCTTTTAATATCTTCAATTTTTCACACCCATGTCCTTAAAAATACTTCTCTTTTAAGCAGGAGCTCTTCTGTGGTGGACAGTTCCTAAACTCTATTGACAGAGAAGTTTGAACAGCTTTTACTTTTATTAGAATATAAATTCTAATCCAAGAAAGACAACATTCACAAAAAAAACCACCCTAAAACACAGAGGAAAACAATTTAACTAAACTGTTGATAAAAACTTAGTCTTGTAAGAACATCTAAGCAGTGGTAAATGTTGACATTATTGCAGAATGGAAGACAGATATTAGCTAGTAGATGTGGTTCAGGAATAATCAGTTAGGGCATATCTTACTGCAAAGATAAAATTTAGGTCACCAGTTATACTGTCATTATATCTAATTTGTTTTCTACTGCTGCAATCAGTCTTGAAGATGTTCATACTTAAACAAGCATAGAAACCTGAAATTTCAGATCTATCAGAAAGTTATCTTCTGATCTGACAGACTAAAACATATTCAAAGTAAATGTGATTTGTCATCAAAGGCTCAGATACTGAAGTACAGGGTACTGATGATGAAAATTTATGTGGCTTGTATTGCTACAGGTAATTATCAGAATATCATACTTCATTTAGCCTGTATACTGAATAAAAGCTTTAGGAGGCATTTCATATCACAGTATATCCTTTTAGCAGCAAGAGAACTGAGTGCGACTAATCTAACCTGTCCCAAATGGTAACAGGTTTTCTAATTTCTGTGAATAAAAAGTGTGATGAAGTTGTAAAAAATGTAATTATGTCTCTGATTTACAAACTGTTTAATGTTTGCTAAGGTCTAATTCAAATGTTTATATTCTTTTCACTTTTGTTTTTAGGTGAAGTAGAGCAATTTATTACAGATATAGGACATAGGTAGTTATCCAGAATAATATTAAAACAGAAAAAACAATTCAGCTTGCTCAGACATTCTAAACAAGGTGCTCCACTCTTTTTTCTTTCTTTCTTTCTTTCTTTCTTTCTTTCTTTCTTTCTTTCTTTCTTTCTTTCTTTCTTTCTTTCTTTCTTTCTTTCTTTCTTTCTTTCTTTCTTTCTTTCTTTCTTTCTTTCTTTCTTTCTTTCTTTCATCAGAGATATTTAAAAGGGATGCTTTTGACATGTCACTTGCGACTTGATCCTGGACAACCTTTCCCTATATTTTCTTATCTAGAATGAAAAAAAAATGAGGTGTTTTAAATGTAGATATAATTTTAGTGAGAAAAATGATAGCTTTTAGTCTCATAAAATGTGATCTTCACACAATTAAATTTTGTTTTTAATAGCCCATCACACTGTTTGTACTAATTGGAGCGCTTCATGATTTTTAGTAGGGAGTATTACAATTCAGCACAAATGACTAAAAGGCCAGTTACCCAATAAAAGTACTTTCTCCATTTCTGGGAAGACATTCACTGTGCTCACAGTCCAACACAGTATATCAAAATTGTAAGTCATAATGTGGTTGAAGTCCACTGCTTTGTGTTTTCTGAAGCATCAGAAGCTTTGTTCAGCTTTGTTTTTTGTTATGGAGACTGAGGTGTAGTGGTTTCCCTCCATTTTAGGTCACAGAAACAGTGGCAAGAATGTGATTAGCTTTAAGCACTTTTAGTACAGTTTCCTGTGGCACATTTTTACTGCAGTCTTCCAACTACCTCTCTTGTTTTTTTTTTCTTTCTCAGTTTTATAATGGTAATTCTAACTCTGCTTCCCAGAAATATGCAGGTGAAAGAGATCCCTTCTATTCATTGACTTTCTGAATAGAGATGGTAATTCTCATGCCTAGATTTAATTTTTGTTATGAAGAAATTCTAGTCACCTGTTACACTTCTGAAGATTCTCATCAGTTCCACAACTCTAAATATTTACAGTTCTTCAACTTAGCTCTTTTCTTCTTTCTTGCTATTTCTAGGTCTCTTTTTATTTAAATATCTTTATTAGTAGTCACTGGAGGTTATTACAGACGCAAGTCAGAATCGGCTCCCTCCTCTGAATTTAGAAATACTTCCGCAAGAATCAGGACAAGCAAGGTCACATCCAGGTAAGATAACATCTCTGTGTGCATCTGGCATGCAGGGCCTTGAGGTACATTAAAAAGTCCACACCTATTGTGTAAGCTCAGCTACCAAGAAGTTGAATGTGGACCTTATGATGACAGCAAGTGTTCAATATTATTATTGGAAGAAATACGTTTTGTGCTATTAGAAAGATAACAAGATAGATAAAGCCAGGTTATGCAGCACTTTTCTGAAAAGTTTGGATCTTGTGGTTCTTCAAGGAAACAGTATCTTTTACCTTGTCCAGAGAAATTATTAAAAATGCAAAGAAGAACTTGAACAGCATCACAAATTATGTGGTTGTCAAGAAGCCCCTAGTGGAAATTGATGAATTTTTAGTTTTATCTCTTTTTCAGTATTTACATATTTCCTACAAAATAGCACACCCTTTTGAAAAGAAGCATATTTCTCCGTGGGAGTTACGTCAAATAAAATCTGCTGAGATATAGAATTTGTCTTATAGAAAATGTGAGACAAGACTCTGTAATAGTGCATTTATTTTTAATACTAAAATTCAGTTGTTAAAATGCTTTTCCAAACATGAAAGAGTGAAGCACAACCCACATCTTTTATATACATCTCTTGCAGATGTATTTCTTTCTATGTAATTGTTGAGTAGAATAGTCAAACACTTATGGTTGTGGAATACAGTAAGGGTAGCCATATCCTTGTTGAAGTTTTCAACTTTGCATGAAATAATTAAATATTCATTGAAGCAGAAAAAGAATAAGAATTACTTTATTGCCTTCTGGTTAGAGAGGAATAATAAGAATTGCACTCTAGTCCTTTACTCTAATAATACCTTAATATGAAATTCTTTAATAAGAAACCTATAAGCCTACATTGGAAAAGAAACTGTAACTCAGGTCTCTTCTACTAGGCTAGAGTGATTCTCATTACATCAGTCTATTTCCAATCCAATGCATATTTAATTACATATACATACTTAAAATTTTAACAAATGGGAATTAGAAAGCCAGTTCCCCATCTTCAACATATTTTGTAGATTTTTGGTGAACACATATATATCAGATATTCAGATGATTCATGCAGGGGAAAAAAAAAAAATCTGAGCTGGTTTCCCCACTTCTTGGGCACTTGAAATCTTGAATTAAACTATAGCTTAACAGATCTTCTTGCTCAGTATTTTTCTTTCTGATCCACCATCTATTTCAATGTATTTGCAATGCAAGGTATCATGAAATCCATCTGACTATAAAAACTAACTTATAGTTGTCTGGCTATGAAATACGTAGCCAGTTTACAATCAGTGTAAACAAGGAGCTGCACTTTACAAATAAAAATGAGAATTATACTCAAAAGCTCAAAATGTAGTCAGGATACCATCAAACAATAGAATAAAAAGTATAAATTTAGATTCTTCTAGGATTATCTTACTTTTTCCTCCTCTCTTCCACTTTTCCTGCCCACTCCCCACTTACATTCTTGTCTCAAAATTATTCTCTACTCGATTTCAAATGATGCATGTTTGAATTAATAGATAGACCTGAAGGATTGAGGTCTATGCTTAGAGAGTGGTTAAATCTTTATCTACATTGACTTCTAAAGTTCACTTATTGATAAGATACATAATTAAAAAGGAAGGATATGTATTCCTTCATTATATGGAGTACATTTCAGTGAGTTCCTTAAGCATTAATCTTTTTTGAACACTAAAAAAAAGTCTTGCTTCATTTTCTTTAACCAGGCTATGCTTTTACTTGAAGTGAGACAAGAAATTAGGTATGTAATTGGTTGTATCAGGACTTTAAATCTTAAGAGAAATTCAGTATTATTGTCATTGGTTAAGCAGTTGATTGTTACCAAAAGAGCATTAACTGCATTTTTTTATGCTGATGGTGATGCAGTTTATGCAGATAATTAAAGAAGAGATTCAATTTTCATTTTCATTATACGCTTAAGTATCTTCTCAATCCAGATTAGATTTAATAGAGCTATTCGCATGCAGGTTTGATTGATTTGAAGCTTTGTCATGCAAACAAATTGATATTGTTAAAGTTATTGACTGACTCACCCTGTATTTCCTTATTTTATTGACCTATTGAAATATTGTCAGCACTATAAAAATCTTTTAGCTAAGTGCTAAACTTGAATCAATAAGTTTATTAATGTATGATTCGCAGAATGACTAAACAATACTGATCTCGAGGGACTTTCATGAATTTAAGCATTAGTAGTATAATTTTTTAAATGACTAATCACTGAAGGTTAAATAAAACAATTAAATATTACTTAAATATAAACTATATACTTAATATGTAAGTATTACATATTAAAGTAAGTATATTATAAAATTATATATTTACTTATTATATTATATAAAAAAATAATTAAGTATATTATAAAAATATACTTAAATATGTAAGATCAAACCAAAATTTTAAAAAAGGTATTTTGTGTTTGAGTTTAACAAATGGAATCATTTTATACTGAATGTTTACAATTCACTCAAAAATAATTGTTCAAAGCTCAGTGAGAGTAGTTTAAAAACTACAAGTTCATGTGGAAAGTTCATGCTACAAAAAGGAATAGGAACACCTGCACATCTCAGCTGCAAAAAAAGAGTTTTATGACTTTATTTGTTCTGAGATATGCTAGAGGACAATTTCACTTCCTTTTGTTTTAATAGGGTAAAATAACGATGATAAAAAGAAAGGTTTGGGTAGTAGGATTTACAAATTTATCCTAGGAATTCAAATATTCAGTACTCACTAGTCTCTCTGACTAAAACGACAAACATTGTGGTGGTGTTTTTGAAAGATTATTGCTGGTAATAAAATTGATAATAAAATGTTGAAGTTACTGAGTAACATCAAGGTGACAAAAGTGAGATGGTTACTCCCCTCTTTCAGGAAACTGAAGTAAGGCAATATGGTGCATAGGGTAATAGAGACATATATCTCATTGAGACAGCTCTGTAAATTTTCCAAAATTATATATTTTCACATTCCCTGAAAAAGATCCATCTACTTCTCATGCCATAACAGCTACATTTATTTCAAGATCAGAAAGTTTTAAACTGTGAGGTGAAGTTTCTTTGAACCATTTTCCCAGAAAGCTTTTCCACTAAAATTAAGTAAATAAATAATTCCTCTGAACAAATACTGTAAGAGGCAGTTGTGAAGGTATCTCTGTGGAATATCTCAATGTTATATCTCATCAGTGTGTTAAGGCAGATTATCATCAAAATTTCAACGACAAATGCTAAAATGTTTATTGTTTAATTAAATTTACTTCATGTCCCAAAATGTTTTAAAGCTAGGAGTTTAGGAAAACAGGAAATTTTTTGTCATTGGTTTCAATGAATGAGAATTTCACATAAATATCTGGAAAATCATTCTGAGCATTAAAAATATTCTTCTGTATATCTAGAGAAAATTACCCTCTTTCAGGCCCTGGTAAAAAGTTTATCACCATTTTTGTTATAGGTCTCCTATAAATATTGAAGGACTGCAATAATATTCCCCAAAAGCTTCTCTTCTCCAGACTGAACAGCCCCAACTCTCTCAGCCTGTCTTCTCAGGACAATTGTTCCATCCCTGTGACCATTTTTTGTTCTCTCCTCTGGATCTGCTCCAATAGATTCATTTCCTCCCTGTGAAGTCTGAATGCATTATTCCAGGTGGAGTCTCACCAGAGTGGAGTAGAGGGGCAGAAGCAACTATCTTGACCTCTTGGCCACTCTTGTTGCAGCCCAGGATACAGCTGACTTTCTGGGCTGCAAACACACTTTCAGATCATGTCCAATTTTATATCCACCCATACTCCTAAGTCCTTCTCAGTAGGGTTGCCCTCAATCCCTTCATTCCCCAGACTATTGATACCAAGGATGGCCCCCACCAAGATGCAGGACCTTGTACGTGGCCTTGTTGTACCTCCTGAATTTCACACGTACCCACTTTTCATGCTTGTTCAGGTCCCTCTGGATGGTATCTCATTCCTTGGATGTGTCAGCTGCACCGAGCTTGCTGTCATCTGCAAACTTGCTAAGTGTGCCCTTGATCCCTCTATGTTTTTGATAACATTATTAAACAGTACTGGTCTCAATAAAGCCTCCTGACAGACACCATTTGTCACTGATCTCCATCTGGACAGTGAGCCTTTGACATCTACTTACGTATGTACAGATTTTCCTCAGGTCATGAGCCTGATCATCTCTTGCAGTGGAAAGGAATTTGCTCTCACATTCCCTGCCCTGAGGTCTAGCCAAGCAAAGGGTGTGGGAAGAGAGCTTGCCAGTGAAGACTGAGGCAAAAAAGCTATTAAGTACTTCAACTTTTTCCTCCTCTGTTGTTGCCAGGTTGACGGTGGTCCTCATCAGAGAGTGTGCTTGCTCTATTCTTTGTCTCCTGTCTGACATACCTATAGAAGCCTTTCTTTGTATCCTTGTGTCTTGGGTTATGTAACCAAAAAAAATTGTATTCTATTTCATCTGTTGAAAACAGTTGAGATATTTTCTCTTTATCTCTTGCAACTTCAGCAGGGAGGGGGTTGGATGGCTTGTGATAATGGCCCAGCCATTAAAAACAGGTGGGGCAGTGTTTCTTATCTCTCACCACCCGTCCATCCTCCAGGGGGACATCTTCTGATAATGGGCCATGAAGGCTCACCAATGACATGTCACATTACATCACCCCACTCAGCGTGGGGGGAGCCAACCATTCCTGCCTAGATAAAAACTGGGACTCGGAAACACCGAGCGTTCCAAGAATCCAGCTTTTTCCACTGGGCTCCAGGAGGAAGACTGGACCCATCTTGCCACCACTGTACTTTTCCACAGGATCATCTCTGCTCCACAGAACCACGTCTGTTACTCCAGGAGGATTTATTTGGACTGCTTCCAACACCCTGACCCACAAGGTGTCAGGTCATATCCCTGACACTGTCAGGGTTTCACCAGGACTTTTGTTTGCTGGCTTTTTTTTTTTTTTTTTTTTTTTGTACTACTACATTTGTATTCTTTTTTTATATTCCTAGTAAAGAACTGTTACTCCTATTCCCATATCTTTGCCTGAAAGCTTCTAATTGCAAAATTATAATAATTTGGAGGGAAGGGGATTTACATTCTCTGTTCCAAGGGAAGCTCTAGCTTTCCCTGGCAGACAACAGTCTTTCAAAACAAAGATACCTTGCTATGTTCAGATCCTGTTGTGCTTTGGCTTTCCTGACCCCATCCCCACACAAGTGATCAGCATGTTATACTCTTCTCTGGACACCTGTCCCTGCTTTCACTTCCTTTTCCTTTTTGCCTTTTAGTCTGACCAGCAGGCCTTGAGTCATCCATACCAGTCTCTTCCCTTCCTTTCTCGACTTCTTACACACAGACACCAAGAGCTCTTGCAGTCTGTGAAAAACATTCTTAAGGTTATGCCAACTCCGTTCTGCTCCCTTTCCTGGAGGGCAGTTTCCCCGTGGGTCCTACTGACTGACTCCTTGAATAGCTGGAATTATGCTTTTGTAAAATTTAGGATCCTTACTTTATTCTTCATCTGATCCATAAGCCTAAAGACTGAAAATTCCAACAGTGCACGGATACTGCAGCTCAGGCCACCTCCAGCTGTGACAGCACTAATTACCTCCAACTTGTGTTGGAGACCATAAGATCGAGTATTGTATCCTGTCTGGTAGGGCTGTCTATTAGCTGGCTTAATAATTTATCCTCAATGCTTTTCAGGAATCTCCTGGATTGCCTAGAGGTCACCATGCTATTTTCCCAGCAGATTTTGGGGTGGTTGAAGTCCCTCTGGCAGACAAGAGCCAGAGAGTGCAATGCTTCCTGTAGCTGGAGCAAGACTTCATCAGTAGGTTCTTCTTAATCAGGCAGCTTGCAGGAAACAGGAGCCACAGGGTTCCCTTTGTTGCCTTGGTCTCTGATTCTTACCCACAGGCTTTTGGCTTGCTCATGGCTGTTCTTCAGAGACAGCTCTTCACACAGCCTTTTTCTTGATGCAGAGAGCAACACCTCCACCTCTCCTTCCTTTCCTGTCCCTTCTGAACAGCCTGTTTTTTCCAACATATCTCCCTGCAACTGGAAGGATAGAAGAAAAAATAACCTATGCTCCAGATTCCCTTACTAACTCTTCCAAGGCTCTAAAGACTCTTTTGATTGTCCTTAGAGTAGGGATTTTATTTTGGACTATGGGTGGCATCTTCATCAGCACCCACATGGAAGAGCAGAAAACCTGATCTGCCACTCACAGAGATGGATGGACAGAGTGGATTTTTCGCAAGAAAAAGCAGTTTCTTTTGTAATAACTGCTTGAGGAAAAGTAATATTGAATACTTTTTCTGGTCGAAATAATAGAAAAAATGAAGTAGGTTGAAGATCTGCCTTCAAATTTTAATAAAAACAGAACATTACCTTGTGTTTGATATGAATGTCATTCTGCATGGTTTTCCATACTTTTATATAAGTATATTGATCTTGATTAAAAAAAAAAAAAGTATAAACAAAAAAAGTTAATATAGGCTAAATTCATAATATATACTTGTAATTTCATCTGTCCCTCACAATTGTTTTTTGCTGTACAAAACGTTTGGTCTATACATAGTGCAGGACATGGGCCTGTTCTTTTAAGACAGGTTCAGTAGAAACAAAGTACACATCTAATGTCAGTTTCTAACAAGTCAAATAAATCAGGCCAGAGTTTCTATCAAGATAAGAGTAGTGAGTTACAATGAATACAGTAGCACATGAGAGGAATCTAATAAAATAAGTATTTGTAATGTATTTATTTCCATTATAGTAGATGCTTTTGATTGTAAGGGCTTCTAATCCATTTATATGTAGGTTTGCTTTTTGGTTTTTTTTTTTTTTAATCACTAATGTGCCTTCAAGATATTATTTTCTGGAAGAAAACAATATTTATTTTTGAACATCCACATTTTGATTGTAATTGTCTTTAAAATACTTTTCTCTGTGGTGTAATGCAGAAATATATCATAAGAACTGAATTGTTTATCAAGTTAAAAATTATCATGGTGGCTGGATAAAAAGCATATAGGTGAGATCCTTCCTTCAATCTTTTCTCCGTGTGTTTTTACTAGTCCATTATGATAAAGAAAAGGGAAGTCACAAACCAAATGTGATGAGGCTTTGCTATTATTTTCTTCCTACTAATAATCAAGATAAAATTTTAAAGGTGTTGTTGAAAAAGTGAGAAAATTCTGAAAATCTCATTAAGAGGCAGAGAAAAAAACCTCTCAAATTCTAATTGAACAGTATAATGAAGTAATTTTTCTATACTTACATTTATTCTGGTGTTAACTTGCAGGAACATATCAGAAAGAAATTGTTTCAAAAGCATACATTTGCATTTCAAAGTCAAAAGTCAGATGATCAGTACATCTCTCTATCTATCTATCTATAGCTATATATATACACACACTCCATTTCAGTGCTATTCCTTTAAATGCAACTCTAAGAGTGTATATCTACTTGAAGATTTTCTCAGAATTTTCCTGTCCCAGAGAAAGTGTCTTCTGGACATACTCAGTCAAAAAAATATCAATTTACTTTGATTTACTGGTTTAATCACAATCAACAAGACCATCTTGAAGATGTACAATGTATAAAGCAAAATTTTTAGAAAGATATTCATTGAAGATGTTTGAATTTACAATTCATTAGGGAAATATAGGATCAGCTCACAAATTATATAAGAAGAAAAAGAAAGTAATTATGTAATTACTAGTATGTAATCTAGAAATTATTCCTTACTCTATATTATCACTCAAATTTTTCTTTAGAATAGTTTTCTGTTTAACCATTTCCACATAATTTCTAGTCTATCATACGATGGTACACAACCTATTGATTTTTAAGTGGTCTTAAAATACTTGAGATATATAATTTTCCTGTTATATTTTATCATCAAAATATTTTTACTCTAAATAAAGAAGCCAATCTTCTTTATTACAGATTGGTTCTACTCAAATATGTGCATTTATCATTTAACGTTCAGTCTTTATACCAACTGAATACACTTGAGTGTTGCATGTTACTTTTTTATACAAAAACTGAGTCTTAAATATAGATTTTAAATATGTCACTGGATTATAAAACAAGTGTCAGTTTAAAAATGGAATATGTCACATTAAAAAAAAAGGTAAAGAATCAGGGAAATAACTTTGGTTGTAGTCACAGATCTTTCACAGCAAATGACAAATGAGAGTGTAAAAGTTTGTGTTGGCCACTTATTGAGTAGATAGCTGGTGCAAAATATTTATATAATAGTACCTTTGACCTCCTGTCATCAAATTTCACCAGACCAAATAGGTTAGATACTGAAAAAATGATGGCTATACTTGGCTTGAAGTATTAAAACAGACATTGTTCATAAAGTAAAAAATAATTTTTAAATTTAGTTTTGTAATGAGCTAGTGATTTTTAGGCTGCCACTTCCACTTTCAGACCTACTTTTGGATTTTTTTTCATATCATCCATGTTACGTCATCAAAATGCCATATCTCATTATCTTTGTGACTTTTCTATTAAGGAGGATCCTTGAGGTCAGTTCATTATGGTGGAGAAGGGAATATAATATAAAGATAATAAGCTGGCTGCAAAAATTTATTTCCCCGTGTAATAGCTCTGAAAATATTTATTGAACCTAACTTACTTGCTGCAGAACATAATAGAGAAAATTTTCCAAAAATATTAATATTGTCTGAGTCATTTAGAAATCTTAATTAAAGGAAATCCACCAAGACCACTTTATTTTTCAAAAGGTGATTAAACATGCTTTCAACTCTGATAATTATGATATTTATATCTTTTAACTGTTTAAAGCTCTTTCTAAAATAAATTATAACCAAGATATAGTACACTTTAGGGGAAAAAAAAAAAACTTCTGAAAACTGGAAAAAAAAATGAATATGTTTCTAAGTAAATGCAGATTGTTTTTCTCCAGCATTCAGGAGGATGCAAACCATGATTTCTTTAGGTGTAATTTTATGTTTCGTTTGTATCAGTGCATCCCAACCTACTTTTTTTTATGCATTTGCTTCATATTAATGCTTAAGAGTTATAAGTAAGACCTCAAAAGCCTGTTCACAAAAAAGATGACACAGAACCTGAGATTATGAACTCATTTCAGACTTTAATGAAGTCAATGAAAAGCACTTTAGTGACCACAGCACACTTTGAATCAGTCCCTAATGCAATTGTGATGTACTATCTAGGAAGCATAAAATTGTAAACTTAAAATTCAAATAAAAAGGGCATGGAACATTAAACATCAGGGTGACTTATGTCTGCCAAAAAAAGCCAAGGTTCACTGTGAAAAGTACCTTATTTGACATATCTGCTGACTTGTATTTAAACAGTCTGTGAGAGCCTCTGTAAGTCAATAAAGGAAGGAAAATAACTGAGCTCCTGGCAGAAAGTATGGAATGAGAATGAGACTTTAACTACCAGACTGTCAAGGTCTGATCCAATTCTCATCAAAATCAATATGAAATGTAACTGTTATCTTATAATTTCCTTTGTTGAATGATGAGGTCTGCAGAGCTAAAACAGTAAAGTTTTGTTAATGATGTTGGAGGCGAGATTGTCAGCTAATGTCTGCAAAACTGGGCGCCCACAGTCTGAAGCAACAGCTGACACACATTCAGAAGTCTCTAGACAAGCTTACAGGGATCAAAAAATAATAGGTTAAATAGAACTTTTATTCTTCATCAGAATCAATTTGATGGAAGCAAAACTTTAAATGCCAATTATTTGTTCTTTTTTTGCTTATTAATCCCAGCTTGTCACAAGCATGTTTTTTGGACCAACAGAGAAAATAACTGTTGACAAGGACAGTTTTTCACACTGAAATTTGTTTTGGGATCACAGATTACTGTTACTAGCTGAACGTCATATGAAGAAGAAAGATGATACTGCAATATGCCCAGGTGAAAAGAAACAACTTTCACAAACACTGAGATCCTGAAGATACCTTGTCTATAAAATAAAGTAATGATTTGTTGTAAATAGATGTTAAATTTTTAGAAATAAGAGAAAATATGCATCTACATGGCTGTCTAACTCATAGATATCTCTGAATGTGTCTCAGGAGACTCTTCTTCATGAAATCTCTACAAATCTAAATTTACAAACCCTTGAGTGTGGAGATGAGAAAATATTTCTCTACATAAAAAAAATTCTGAATCTCTTTTATGTTCTCTTACTTGTAGAACAGTCTTCTCACCTACTCAAGACCTCTCTGAGCATTTGATAAAACTAAAACATTTCTTCATCTGAATATAGTTTTCAGAGATATTACCTCTGAGACTCAGTTTTGGTTTCCTTTTTATTTATACTGAAAAGCTAAGAATACAGAAAAGAATTACTTCCAGTCCTCTGCAAAATTCAGCATTAATTTGATTTTGAAGATAAAGTAATCTCCAGGTATCAACTCTTAGGACAGTATGCAGGTACTTCACCAATTCAGATATAGGCTAAACATGGGAAAAAATAATTTTGGTTACTTTTTTTGCAAGGAGCTATTTTTTAAAAAAACAAGAATTGAAATATTGAGTGTAGTTTTCATTCTAGAAAATCTATTTTCATGTGAAAACCATACTGATTTTCTACACAGTGTATGAAAAGCAATTTAATTTTATTTTCTTAATCATTAGGTAACTGTATTCTTGTCCTTGTTTTTCTTTACTGGTGATTCTCTACTTAATTGCCTATGGAAACAGATAAATAATCAGAGTAACATAAAAATCTTTATTAGGCCAGAGTTAGCCAATTTGACTTATTTGGTATATTTATGTTTAGATCTGATTCTCTTTATTGTTTCAACCCTATGTTGGCACCTTATCTTTTCAGGCTTGTATCATTGATGACAGGCTCCCTGAGTGAAAAGCCTTATCTTGAATTCGGCATAATCCTTCCACTACTTGAATGATCTGACAATTTTCCTGCAGCAATGAAATTTAACTGAAGCTAAAACAGAAGTATGTTTTACAAAATCAGAAAACACTGGTTTCAGAACAAAAAGAAGCTTGTAAGTGGGTAAATACTAAAGCATATTTTGATATTTCTGAAGAGCTTTCTTTTGTAGTCAGAAAACTCATACAGGATTATGTCTCCCCCTGCCCAGGAATACTGATCAACCAATAAATTGTCAGCTTTGATATGCAAGACTTCTATTAAGTAGATCATATATGGTGTGATTTTGACTTTGTATCACATTCAAGTAAAGAGATAGTGAAAAAAATGTGGGTCACATTTGGCAGATGCTGCATGAATTTTCACTAATTTTAACGGCAGTGTTGTGAAACAAGGACTCATTAAGCTTCCACAATAAAACAAAAATAACCAGCCAACCAAAAAAAAAAAAACAAAACAAAAAACCAACCGAAACAAGAAAACAAGCAAGCAAACAAACAAACAAACAAAAACAACAAAAAACTCCAACCACCAACAAGTCTTTTTGGACAAAAGTGAATTACAAGCATCTTTCAAAGTCCTGAGGTCACACAGACCCATTTCCAATGGCATTTCTTAAAGGATTTTTTTTTAAAGTATTTATCCTGAATTTATTTTTTTTGATTGATCTTTGAAGTGTTTGAGGTTAACTACTACTACTTTTTATTTATTTTTATATGTTGAAGGGATCATATCTGCAATACTTTCACATGTGTGAATTACATATGTAAGCACGTGAAAGCTCTCGAGGTGCTGCATGATAGTTCCTGAATATTTCTTTGTCTTCAGTTGTCCCTCTTCTTTCTTCAGTGATCTTCATGTTTAGAGAAGTAGGCTGAGAAAATACATCTGCCTGGATTGAGTCACCAATTACAAGAGTGTGTGGTTTGTGTGCATGTGCATTTGTGTTTGCACATTTGCTTGGGATAGTTTATACACTTGGTGGGTGTGGTGGATTGACCCTGGCTGGATGCCAGGTGCCCACCAAAGCCTCTCTATCACCCCTCCACAGATGGACAGGGAAGAGAAAATGTAACAAAAGGCTCATGGGTTGGGATAAGGGCAGGGAGGAATCACTTATCTATTACAGTCATGGGCAAAAAAGACAGCTTGGAAAAATTAGTTGAATTTATAAGCAGTCAAAATCAGATCAGCATAATGAGAAGTAAAAAAATCTTAACAATACAAATACCTTCATCCCACCTCCCCCTCTTACCTCATCTGAGCTTTATTCCTGATTCTCTACCCTCTCCGACCGCATGGTGCATGGAGACAGGGAGTGAGGGTCATGGTCAGTTCATCACAGGTTGTTTCTGCCTCTGTTTCCTCCTCAGGGAGAGGGGTCCTTTACCTGCTTCACCACGGGGTGCATCCCATGGGAGACAGCCCTCCACAAGCTTTTCCAGTATGAGTCCTTCCCATGGGCTACAGTTCTTGAGGAACAGCTCTGTTGTGGTTCTCTTTCCATGAGGAACAGCTCTGTTGTAGGTCTCTTTCCATGGGGTACAGTCCTTCAGGAACAGGCAGCTCCAGTGCTGGTCTTCAGAGCAGTCAAAATTCCTGCCAGGAAACCTGCTCCAGCATAATATTCTCTTTTCATGGTTCTGCAAGTCCTGCCAAGAGTGGCTACAGGTTTCCCACAGGGTCACAGGTGTTTCTAGGCATCTAAAAAAAGATGCTTTAGCCCTTGATCCAGAGTAGGGCTCCTCCATGGGCTGCACATGCATCTCTGCATCACTGACTTCCATGGGCTGCAGAGGCACAGCTGCTTTACCATGGCTTCACCACCGGCTGTAGGAGAATCTCAGCTCTGGCTCATGCAGCACCTCCTCCCCCTCCTTCTGCACTGACCTCAAAGCTTGCTGAGTTGTTCTGCTCACATGTTCTCACTCCTCTCCTCTGGCTGCAATTGCACCTGCACAATAATTATCTCCCTTCTTAAATGTGTTATCCCAGAGGCTTTACTATTATCACTGCATAATCACTGCTCGGCTTTGGACAGCAACAGGTCAATGCCTGCAGGCATTGGCTCTGCTGGAGATGGAGGAAGCTTCTACCAACTTCTCAAGGAAGCCATCTCTGTAGCCTCCCCACCTTGCTTTCAAAACCTGGCCAAGAAAACCCAATACAGGGGAAAATTTATTTTTGCAGTATAAATTCTTTCCTTCAGAGAAAAGGAGAGTTCCTTAGCTAAGAGATAGGCATATTATTTTTATCTTAACTTACAGATACTAAAATAAGTATTTTCTGGTACACACTGTGTATCAAGGGGCACTTGCAGAATGAAAGCTGGACAAAAAGAGGAGTGTAGAGCAGGCTGAAAAAAGGGATGAGATATGGAATTCCTTATTGTCTTTGCCTCTTCGCGTCTGGGCTCCAGTCCTCTCTTGCTCACTGTTAAGTGCTATGTTGATTAGTGAGGTATTAAAAACTGCCACAGATCTTGCATACAATAATAGGGCCAGAGATACATAATTGCAGTAGTAGTGTCCAGTGGAAGCTGGAAGCAGTAATGATGTTTTTCCAGGCTTGCTTTTATCTGACTCATTGAGATTAGTGTAGTTAACTAGCAGCAGCACAATTTCAGTGTAGATGACAGGAAAGTCTAGTGGGCTAGAAATATGGCCCAGTGGTTATAACATACTTTTGAAAGTGCAAAGAGGAGAGTTTCAGTTTTCCTTGGTAGTTGTCTCTGTTTTCTAAAAGGGCAGGAGATGCAAGGGAGGAGAGAGACATAAAATATACTTGAAAGCAATTACATATTTCATAAATGCCGGCAGCTAGGGGACATGGCATTTGGCTTTCTAGTGCTCTCAAGATCGGCAAGATGCTCTAGCTATCAGAATCATATACTTAGAAACTTAGAAATATTCCCCTCTGATTGAAAACCTTGTCAAGAATTACAGGCCTTAGTCATTCATCCCCGCCAAAACAACTCTTGCTGACAGATTTTTTTTTTTGCCTTTGTACAGATGACAACATCTTGCTTAAAATCCAGGCAAATTGTATGATTTTCTTTAACCATATTCCTGAGTGTCAAGACTTTCATTAATGTCTTGAAATGTCATTCTACAGAGAGAAATTTAAACTTTTAGAAGAAACATATCAAGAGCATAGCTGTTCTCAAATTAGTTTTCCTGCATTATGCCTGATGAAGCATATTGCTCAGCACTCTGTCTTGAAAAGTATTACACATTTGTCTTTAAGCTGTTTAAAAACATCAGAGTTTTCTTCGCCTCTTCTCTTTCTGTCCTTTTCTGTACTTTTCCAAATATCTTTGCAATTTTCTTTGCTGTCTCAGTGCACACCAATGCAACATCAAATTGATTTTATTATCAAAGTCTTGGAAATAAAAGCTGCAGCAAGCTGCTCACTGGAGATTTGATCTCTGACAAATAAGCTTGTGTCAGTGCATCTAAAAAAACCCTGAGTCCATACCTCTGTTTTCCTGCCAATAGGGTCTTGGCAGGGATGCAATTAAAAAAAGAAAATCAATCTGTTCTTTGCTGTCTTATTTCTGAAGAATGGCATTGAGCTGCCAGGGTGTGAAGATGTGGGATTGTAAACACAGAGACATCCTCATGAATTCCACTTTCCTCACTGGTCTCTAAATGAGCCTGATTTATCAAAGCATTAGAATGGGAGGAAAGGCTGAGATAAAGGGCAGTGGATTCTTTTAGCTGACCTCTGATAATCCAAAGGATTCTATGTGTTGTTTCAAAATTAAACCATAAAAAAGGTTTACACCCACCAGGGATCACTTATTTTTTTTGATTTTCGGGAGGTTTGAACATCTATCACTAGGTAGAAATTCTTAGGAGTTACAGAATCTGTGACAATCACATCTTTTTAATTATTTTTTTCCTTCTAAATGTGAGTTTTGGAACACAAGCGTGAAAAGATGTTTGTTTGAAATTGATTTTGAGGTTCATGGATTAGCTCAGTTGTGAGATTCCTAAACCTATGTACTTTTGTTTCCAGATCAGCAAACATTCTCATATCCATATCGTGTAACTTTTACCTTTTTGGTATTCCTTCTGAGGTCGCTGATACTCCTTGCCTTTGGAAACTTCAACAACTGTTTCAGTTTCTGTAGAACTATGCTTTTTGATTGCATAAGAGTCAGTCCCACATTCATCTACAAGTTTCAGTGGAGAAAACCAAAACTGTCAACAAGATGTACTAAATATGTAGGTGAATTTCCTAGTGGACATATTTTGATTTAAATATTGCCATTTTCTATTTTCTTAAAAAATCCCAAACATTCACAAGATGATTTTTAACAGCAGCAGCTAACAATCCATAACCCATTCTTGGGGCTTTGTTTCTTCAGTTCCCTAAACATCTCTGGGTTCAGAATCAAGACTCGACAGGCTGGCCCACGTGAGAGACTGAAATGTTAATGGTTAATAATTCAAGCAATTGGCCATTGACAAAAGCAGCAGGTGCTTTGCTGTGGCCTGGTTTGCAACCCCCAACCAAAGGATGATAGTTTTGGGTGTGTAGTGGCAAAAGCTCTCATCTCCATAAGAACAGCCCAGGTACAGAGGCCATGAGCATCCACCACCGGAGGATGACCAGGACAAACCAATCTTTATTTAGCAACAGTCAGATTTTGAGCCACACAGGGGAAAAGGCTAGCAAGAAGCAGATCCTGTGAGGTGGGATAATGCTTTTTATCATGCCAATGTCTTCCCTTCTGTTAAGGACCACCCCTCTCCCTCTTCCCTCCGGAGGTATTGGGACATTCACACATAGACGTGAGAGTATTCATCTCTTCTGACAAAGCATAACTGGCTTAATTACACAGGCTTGAGAAACAGCTGTCATGTCTTAGAAAGGGTTATAAACCATCAAAGACAAGCAAAGTACCCCCAGACTCACTTCTGTCACCTCCCAACAAAAGACTCTGCATGATCAAGAGTGTCATATCAGACAGTGTAAAACTCCCCTCCAGGGGAGGTATCTGGAGTTTCCCACCTGAACCTGAATGTATACCAATCTATCAAACCTTTTATTGCTGGCTTCCCCCACTCTTATTCTTTCTCTTACTTTCTTTTCTTTATATATATATTTTTAAGTGTATGTATTAACAAGAACCTCGCTTGTCCTCAGTGGAAGCTGTAACAGCCCATTGCTACAAGTTTAAAGCAAAGCACCATTCCTACTTAGAAGCATAGTTACTGTTTTTCAAGAGGATAATGATTTTGCTAAGTTTAGTGTTGAAAGAATCTAAAATAAAACTTACGATATTGTCCATGTGGTTTTGTTTCAATCCCATTTTGCTTAACTGCCCTTTTTGTTTCTTCTTTTATATTGCAGAGCATTTTCACAGTGCTGCCTAAGAGTTATTGAGTATCTTGGCACAGACACTTCAGAATGAAATAACTGTAAAAGACTGAAGTTCTCCCTGAGTGTTGCAGCTTGCCAAATGAGAAGTGCTGTAGGTCTAAATAATTTTTGTGTCCTCCCAACCTTGAGAAAACTCATGAGCTGTTATAGTTAAGGAGGCTCTTCTGCAGTATGCCCTAGGAATGGTGTGGTAGCCCAGATTTCGCATGCTGGTTCCCCGTGCCGTACACCTCCTTTCTCACTGTGTCCCCCACAGCAGACTGTGGCAGAGTACTTTTTGTCAGCAGCAGGCCCAGCACCTATGAGCCAGCAGAGTGCTTGAAGCAAACATGCTCTTGCTGCAGCAGTGGGTACTAGTGGGGAAGCAGGAAGGGGAGCTGAAGGTCCCATCAATCTCTGTACCTTCATTCTGCCCTACCTGTGAGAGTAGAGAAAGAACTGCAGGGTTAAAGGCGTGGCTGGTGTCACTGCTGTTTCCTGCATACACTCACCCAGAAGCACCATCTCACCTGCAGTGAGAATATGAGACTCAGTCCTACTTGCCAAATACTCTGTCTGACATAAGAGGTCTCATAGGATATTTAGCCTCTATATACAGTGCAAACACAAGCCTTTTTAAAAAATTATTTATTTATTTATTTATTTATTTAATTGTTTAAACTTTAAGTTTTTTCACAATTTTAATTCTTATGACAGAAAGCATTTACCAGGTAAGTAGAATGTTTAAAAATCTTCCAAAATTCAACAAAGTTTAAGTTCAAATTTATTTATTTTTATTTTCATGACTTAGCTAGAATGCAACAGCTGGACTAAATTAAAGAGACAAACAAGTAGATTATGCTAGGACAAAGTTGCTTGATATGTCTTTTTTTTTTTACTAAAACTGCAGTATCTCTGAAGCTTGTAATCTTGACAGACATTGCCACTAATATCTGAATTATTATTGAAGCAGGCAGCTGGATGCTTACTGGTAATTTTCCAAATGACATCTTCAAATATGAAATATCCTCAGTGTATTTAGAACTGGTTATTTTTTGAAAACATCATACCTATATGTATTTTATATATATAAACTATATGTATAGATGGTTTATGCATATGTAAGTAAACATATATACAAGTATATATTTTTATATTTGTGCTTATATATTCGAATATACATAATCACTTATTTAAAGAGACATCTAACTCTGAGAGCTCAGTTTTACTAATATTCATGCATTGTTGGCCAAAACTTTAGACAATGCTCTGACTAGGAGCTGTGCTCTAGCTCCTAGTCTACTGCAGAAGTTTGTTCCCTGAAATTAAAATGATAAAGCCAGTCATATGCTGAAAATGATTCAAACCATGAATAAATTTACAAGGCCAATAGCACCAAATTATACAATTTTTTTTTTCTTCTATATCAAATTTCATTTACATGCTGAAATTAATACAGAATAACATAACAAAACCTTCAAGGTAGCCTGAAAATTAGATCAAATAATTATGCTTACCTTTTGACATATACAAGCAAAATTCGGCATAGTATAGTAAACAAACTTACATTACCCTTCTCCTCAGACCGGAAAATATATACAGACAAGAATTCTTCTGAATCACAGCCTTAGTCAGATTTTCTCATAACAGTTACAGAAACTCAGGATCCTATGGTACAGTCTTGGGGAAAATCATGACTTTCAAAAATGCAGGTGATCAAGGGACCTCTCAGAGCCTATGAAGTAGGACTGTATAATCTGGACCAGTGAATGTCAGGGTTCAGCTGGTTCATAGGTCCATGTGAAAAGACAATCACATTCTGTCTCACAGACTCCCAAAGCTGCAGAGGTGTAGCTGCACTGGGAAGCAAGTCTGCCCTTAAGAACTGGAAATTACCATGATAAACTTGAACCAGGTTGGTGGCCCCAACATACCATTGAGTATTTCTTCAGTGTCTGTCCCCCTAGCTGGAACATCAGCACAGGGCAAAGAGTCACTTATTCCCATATCTGTGTCAGTTGTGTAATTGAGATCCTTTCCTTCATGCTTTTGACATGTAAACAGGAACTGGAAGCTATCTGAATAAAGTCTTCAGCAGTGTTTTATAGAGGCAGCTTGTGTAATTAATCCCCTCTAGTAATATGAACATTGGAAAAATTTATTCAAGAAAGATTAGCAGTCTGTTGGCAGGACTTTAAATTAAATAATAATACTAAATAACTAGCAGTCCTATTTTTTTCCTGCATCTGTATATTTCTATTTGGATCAGGAACTGTCCTCTGTCCATGTGGAGTGTCTACACAAGGAGATACCATTCCACCAAGTTCTCTAGACATATATCTTCCATTTTTTGCAACAAATTATGTGAGTTCAAAGTAGATTTTTTTGTACTCACAGAGTTATGAAGTTCAATGGAAAAAATAGTAACCAGTTAGACTGGAGATGTATATTTAAAGTTTCATGCTCAGTGCCATTTATCATTATTGCTCGCTTTCCTCCTTGGCAAAGTTATTGTAAAATTTAAAAATAAATATTTAATCTAAGTTCCTGTAAATAAAAATACAATTCATTTATAAATTAATGTTTTTTAAATTAGTCCCATAAAAATTGGCCTAATGGATCTGGCCCACAGCCAATATTCTTTCTGACAGTAGCTGGTTACAGGATAAAAAAACCAAACACTTAGATAAACAGCTGTGAAATAATATGTGCACATTAAATCAGTTCCTCATACCTACTAGTCGGTAACTGGCTTAAATGCAGTAGCATGATGTGTAAAATTAGTTTTGTTATTTGGGATATGTTCATGCATAATAAGATGCTCTAAGCCTAGTGTCAATTGTTTTATGGTTTAATGACAGCTTTCAATTGCTTTAATGGTTTCATCTTCAACATTTTGATTTATTGAACTACATTTCAAGGTTCTTCAGGACATGCTGTTTTTATAGTGCTGCTGATTGCCTCCGATTAGGCTTTGAATCTATGTTACAGTTCAGGAAAGTTAGGCAAATACCTATCTTCCAGTGAATTTTTGTTAAGCTGAATTTATGCTCTGTGTCTTAAGCAAGGTCCCTTTTTCCTTCTTCTCATTATGTTCACCTTCATCATGAACATGAAATGGATGAACGAATGAACCAATGACCCTTTCTTTTGACATTGCTAGCATGGGTACAAGGAGATGGAATGTGTGGCTTGTGAGTATGATATAGAAGTTATCATGGTGTATCTTGCTAACTATATCTGGAAGAAATAGTGAGTAAGTAAACCAGAAATATTTGTTCTGATTTTTGCTTGCTTGCATAAGTTATTCAGGAGAGTTAATGAAAACTACTTCATATAAATCAATGCTGTTCTTAAAATTTCCCTTTGTGGGGGGCTCCTGTTGTAACACCAGGTTTGCTTGGGTCAGATCTGTAGCACAAAAGACCAGATTGAATATGGAGGCATCAAAATAACCTCCAGTATAATGAAACTTTGAAAGGAAGGTTAATTGGAAGCTTATTGGACTCAGCACAAATCAGTGCTCCATAGAATTAGTTGAAGAAGTAAAACTTCCTCCAGTACTAATTGTACACAAGGAGGCTGCTAGGAAAACAGGGATTTCAGAAGACTCCTTCAGACCAGCAAATGAGAACTGGAATACCAAAGGCAAAATGATAATTCTTTGACCCAGTCAGTCAGATAGGTAATATGAGAAGACCCCAGATCAAAAGAGGTGAGCTAAGAGAAAATTAAGTTTGGCTCAACATGTTACAGCATCAAGAAGCCACCAATGAAGATGCAGATGACACTAGAATTAAGAGAGTCAGGAAATTATTGACTCTGCACCTGAAATTCAGAGAGCTACAAAGAATGCCTTGAAACCAAGAATATGATTCCCATTATATATGTTTAGCAGATGCACTCAGCCATATTTTGAGTTGTAAAAAATAATCCTGTGTGATATTTTATGAAAGCTGTACATCTTTTCAGCAGGTTTTATCAGCTCAGATATGGTGTGAGAAGCGATGTGATTTTTGAAAAAGTCGTTTTGCTGCTCAGGGCTTACTGCAGCTTGAAATAGAAACACATTTTGCAAGGTCTTTGAGCTCATGATTTTGGGGGCTGCAGATTGTTCTGAAGTGGTATTAAGTGAGCAAAATGTTAGGAATATGTCAGCAATTCAACTTGAAGGAGAAATGTAATTATATTCAATCAATGCTTGGTAGCAGTCAGCATGAAGCAATGGGTCATTGTGCCTTCCCACCTACCTTCTGAGCCTGATCCAGTTGAATGGACAGGTACCTAAGGGGAAAAAAATAACAATAAGGAGAATCAGGGGGGAAAAGATTGTATGTTTGCCTGTGTTTGAAAATTATGGCTTTAAGCTATTTAGAGAAGAAAGAAGAAGCTTTTGGGATAGGTCAAGAAGATAAGAGATCTAATGTAGTGATACTGTTACCTATGTGCGGATCGATCAGGTCTCGCAGCGGTCACTTTGTACCACGGCCTGGAGGAGGGAGCTGGCAGCTGGATCTCAGAGAGGACCCCGGTCTGTGTATCACGGCCTGGAGCAGGGAGCTGGCAGCTGGATCTCGGTGGGGCAGAGAGGACCCCGGTCTGTGTACCACGGCCTGGAGCAGGGAGCTGGCAGCTGGATCTCAGTGGAGCAGAGACGGCCCTGGCCTGGCTGCCATGCTGAGGGGCAGGGTCAGAGGGCAAGTCCACGTGGGCTTGGCGAGAGACCAGATTATCAGCGAAGAAACCAATTCTGCAATGGGATTAATCCAGGGCTTTATTCCAGCTGGAGAACAGACTCCTGAATCTGCAGTGCCCAGAGCAGAATGGAGAACCATGCGGCCTGCCTGACCTTTTTACCTGGAGGAGGGGGCATGACACAGAGATGTGAGAATTTCAGATGATCCTTTATAGTAGGCCTCTAGATGTTAGGATGTATTTCAAAGAGTGCTTTGGAATATATATCAAATCCATTTTAGAAGGCATTTAGTGGATGCCGAACGCTGTGTCTGCTAACCTTTTGCATGTTACAAGCATCTGGGACTTCTTGGTGATAGTGAACAGAAAATTGCAAACATCCCGGGACAACAAGGCTGAGAATGCAGATAAAGAGGGAGGACACAGACCTTTAGCTAGCATAAACTGAATATTTCCTTGAAACTATGCCAAAGAGAGCCAGAAGCCGCGCAGGAGAGATAAAGGTGAAGAGTTCATTGAAGAAGACTCCGTTCCTTCATCCCCCGGGACCCCCAGAAGACCACCACAACAAGCTGAGCATGCCCAGATGGGCGTGGAGTTAATTACCATACGAGGTGAGGACGGGCGGGGCCAGGGAATGAATATGGATGAGGCGGGTTATGCATATGTAAGAGCCTGGGGAATAATAGAGGGAAACACCATCGGGTGGGTATGCGTGTCCTTGGTGAAGTTATTCCCCACGCATCTCGGTGCCGATTAAATACATACCGCTCTAACAACTATCACTAGCTGTGGAGTTTTATTTCCGCCCACGTTTCAGGGCAGGGAAAGAGCAGAGACACGGACAATCCCTGGGGTGGGGGGGAGTGACCCAAGCCGGACAGGCATCCCGGGGCTCAAATCCCTTTTGGGGAGGGGGGCGGCTGCCACCCTTCCACCAATTGCATGGATGGATCTCCCTGGAATTCAGCAGGGGCGCAGGGAGACTCCTTAGCAGCCCCTTGGGATAGGCCAGAGGTCTGTCTGGCGTGGGGGAGGAGGGGGAAGGGATTGCGTAACCCGAGAGGGAGGGAGAAACACAATGCAAGAATTTTTTTAAATGGTCATATCATATTTCTTACTTTTGGGTAATACTTCCTGAATTACCTAACTGTATTTTTCCCCTTAGATATCTGTCACTGGACTAAACCTGTAAACTGGATCATTCTCTAAAGATAGAAAGGCACCAAAATACAGTAAGACTCATCGCTTCAGGCTGACTGCTGCAAATAGTTGACTGACTATATGTGCTATTATTTTTAATGTAAATATTAATTCTACATAGTCCATAGCATCAGAGAATGTCAGGGGGTTTGAATGGACTTTAAAGATGACCTAGTCTCAACTTCCTGGTCAGGGACCTTCCGTGGTCAGGGACACCTCCCACTAGACCAGGTTGCTCAAGGCCTTTCATAACCTGGGTTTAAACTCTGCTGGGACAGGACATCTACAACCTTCCTGGGCAACCTAATACAGTCTCTCACCACCATCATAATAAAGATTTTTTTTTTTTCCAAATATATAACATAAAATTCCCCTTTTTCAATTTGTACCATGTCCTCTCCTTTTGATGTCTTGGTTTGAGCTGTCTTCTCAAATGCATATGTGTTTAGAGGGAAAATATTGTTCACACAGTCGTGTCTGCCTGTGGTAGGAAAGAGAATTCTGCTTTCCAAAGGAAGATAAGAACAAATATCCTTTTGATTTTGTAAGAAAAAAATGTGTAAGTGTACGTCCTGTTTTATTGACGATGGTAATGTGGGTCCTCATATCCTTTAAGGAAATTTCTTCACTAACAAAACATTTTTTTTGTTTTAGCTGAGTCTCTCTGCTAAAACAAAGCAAGATGTATAGAGTAGGAGTAGAGGTTTGGTGTAAGAATCACATTTTCTAATATCAAAGCAAAAAACTTAACAATAAAGTACATCAAAAACTGGCAGTACTCCCCAATAAAAATGCTAAATACTGAGTTTATTCATCTGAACTTATTTCTTTGGTTACAGACAGAGAATACAGACTAATCACTTAAGGTTAAAAGTCAGACTAGGAAGAAAGGAGATCATTTTCCCTTTAGAAATTCATGGATTTTCAACTGTTTTAAAGTTACAGGATCTAATTAGTATCATTCATACTTCATATAATCCTTTGTAGTTACTTCAAAAGAGACCTCACTTGTTGGTTTTCCATGCCTTTGAGAAAATTCTGGCTGTTATGGAAAAGAGAAAAACTCTTGTTTATATGAAAAGGAGAATATAAAAAGCAGGGAAGAGTATCAAAAAGCAGCTTGAAGTCTGATGATGGTTATAAAATCAGAAATAAAGTTTAACTAATAAACTGAAACAGGAAGGCAGTTGGAGAAGCAATAAAAAGCAAATGAATGTTTTCTGTTGGTAGCTCTATGTACAGCGATTTCCCCAAAATAAGAAATGAATAAAAAATGAGAAATTTATAAAATTCTACATTAGATCTATTTTCTTCCCAACTTTCACAAAAACATTTTCTTTCTTTTCTAAATAGTTTAAAGCCACAATTTTCAAACAAAAGAAAATATGCTAACACATAGAGTTCTGCTGACTTATGAAATCAATGTAATTTTTTTTATTGCAGCACTGTTTGAGAACAGATCCTACTGCCCTGACACAATAAAATCATTTGCTTTATCTCATTTGGCTGGAGAATGGTCTGCTTTCATTTAGTTCAATGGCTGGTGCTGATAGCATCATGTTACAAAATATAGTGCTAAAGATAAAGTCTTTATCACATGTATGGTTGTGCATAAAGCAATACTTTTTATGATATCTGATTCTGGAAAGAAGCAGAACTACAACAATAAGAATTCTACAGAATAAAACAGTTTATGTCCAAAAATTAATCTTCCTAGAGCATTTTAACTTAAGCATCTATCTCCCTGTTCAAAATGGTATCTTAAGAGAATTCAGAATTGCTCCAGGCTTCTCAGCCTGCATACAGAGATCCAAGTCTTCATAAAGAAATCTGTTGGATGATCTGCAACATATTCAGCAGATAAATATAAAATTCTTGCTCTCATCATTGATCTTTCTGAATGGCAGATGAAGTGTAAACAGAATGATTCTAGTCTGATGGCTTATTATATATTTACATGAGGATGATCAAGAAGAAAGCTCCCTTTAATTAGATGGTGGGACCCTGTGGGGTCTCCTGCACACTTGATTTCCCCCAGAGCAAGTAATTTAAATCCTATGAATCATTGAAGCTCAGTACGCCTGTTGGGTTTTGACAAGTGCCTCAGCGTCCCACAGAGGTTAAAGCAAATGCAGACTGAATGTATATTTTTCCCAAAATGTGAGTGCTGTGCAGCTTTTTATCTACGTTTCTAATTCTTTTTTCTTAATGTAAGGACCCATAGATAAGACATCCATAGTAAATAGCTAAAGTGAGGCAAATTAGGTGAAAAACAGCACTTTGATATCAATTATAACTTCCTGACACGCTTTTTTAACATGCATTCATAGAGTTGCATGTTAAAAGAAAATTGAAATTCTAGAGCTTCAGGCCACAGTATTTTCTCATTTGCACTTCTGTAAGCCATTATATCAGTTTCACCACCTCACAGCAAGAAAGATATTGAGGTGATGGAGCAAGTCCAGAGAAGGTCAGTGAAGCTAGTGAAGGGTGTGGAGCACAAGTCTGAAGATGAGTGGCTGAGGGAGCTGGGATTGTTTAGCTTGGAGCACAGGAGGTTCAGGAGAGACCTTATATTTCTGGAAATACCTGAAAGGAGGTTGTGCTAACCTCTACTGAGGTAACAAGTGACAGGACAAGAGAAAATGGTCTCAAGATGCAGAAGGAAAGGTTTAAATTGGATGTTAGGATAAATTTCTTCATGGAAGGGGGTGCAAATCATTGCAACAGACTGAGAAAGGAAATGGTGGAGTCACCATTAGTGAAGATGTTAAAAAATGTGGGGATATGGCACTTGAGGACATGATTTAATGGTTAACATGGCGGTGGTACTAGGTTGACAGTTGGACTTGGTAATTTTAAAGGTCCAACCTTAAAAATTCTATTAATTCATGATTGCAAACTTACAGGAGTTACTCAGGACTTACAATGATATAACAGCTGTCCCATTATGATTAACTTTAAAGGATACATTTTTTCCCCAGCAGACAGAATATATTCAGTAAAATCAGTAACTCAGTTCTGATGAGCTAATAATTGAAAGACAGAAATAGTAAGACTCTCCAGCATACACAGTGCTACGTGGGTGTTCACTTTAGAAAACATTTCAGAAGTTTTTCAGCATAGTTGACAGAAAGAGGAAAAGCAGGTTGTACAGTCTCTGCTGTTAAAGGTCTCTAAGAATAGATGAATTAAATTTCTCTGAGAATCAACACAGGTAGAGTTAGGACATCAAAATTAGGTAGATTCCCTCTTTCTATCTTTTAAAAAGATTTTTCCATGCTTTATATGATTAAGCATTACATCACTCATAGACCTTGAGTACAGATGAGGCTTTGAGATACTTGTTCTCGTGGAAGGTGATGCTGCCCAGAATGGTTGGATCTAGATGAACTATACAGTTCTCCCCAATCCAAAAAATTCTAAGATTCTGTCCTACAAGAGAAAATCCATAAAGAATAATTTGTGAACTCAGGCAGAGGCCCAGACTGTGAGAATTGTTTGGAACAGCACAGGGACTATCAGTGCCATTTATCTTAAGGACAAATCACAAGTCATTGTCACAGTGTCCCTTAAATTACCACAGGACTGTCTACACAAAAACTTAGTTATTAGCCTATAGCTTTCTAAAGTGCCATTTCCTAAAAATCTCAAATAATGTCTTGATTTGGAAATAATCCCAAACAGCATGAAAGGCAGAAATGCCTGGAGGTGGTAAAAATCAAGAGAATGAAATGGGAAATGAAACATTAGAATGTCTGAATCTACTTCTTTTAAGGATACTGGAACAAATAACCAATGAACATTTCAGTAGGCAGAAAGGTGAAAGAAGCCAAATTTTGCATGAGCGTGTTTCTCAAAGTTGGTCTGTTATGGAGATTCTCCATTGTCAGTGATCAGTAAACTTGTCTAGGGAGCTTTCCATAAAAGGGTGCACTTCTAGGTCCTACTTCTCTACTAATTTTTCTGTTTTCATTAAACTTGAAGGGATTTGTTTTCACTCAGATACTTAATTTGGCTGAAATCTGTAGGACGTAAAAGATAGACACACAGGATGATCATTTGATTGTTCTCTGATGAATTGAGTATGAAAAACAGAGAACAAATTAGGATTTATAGAGTGTGTGACTGTATTACCAGATGAAATATAACACTGGCCATTTCCTGAGATGAACTGGCACATTATGGCCCATGTTCATCCCAATAAACTATCCCAACGGAGGGTAGTTCATTAATAAACTATCCTGAAGAAGGTATTCAGAGGCAAGAAATATCCACAAATAAAGTGTCTACAAGTATTTGATAATTCTCTAAACAGGTTTATGGACTGTTTGGGTGAGTTTAGGCCAAAACTATGGTAGGAGCCATTTTAGCAACTTAGGTGACCAGCTTCCTATGTATAGAAATACTCTTTTCAAAATTTAATTTGTTAATATAAGTATAAGCAGTATTTGATGCACATTTTTAAGTATAAGAATTTCTTTTAAAATTTTACTTACTACACGACTACCATGTCATGCAACTTATTCTACTGTTAAGTATTTTGGATGTGCATATGTCCGCAGTTCTCCATCCTGGTTCATTAATTCTGTCAACTTGCTGATGATGGAGTCAGAGGTGCATTCTTTATGAAGTTTTGTAGCATAATCTGTAATTGGAAGTATTTTCTCTGATTCACTTTGTTGATGTTCTGCCTTAGAAGCATCCCCTTATATATAAGCAAACATCAGTTCAGCTGATTTTTTGTCATGCACTGGGATTTCCAGGACATGGAATGGGTCTTTGATAAGTATCATATTTTAGTCCATTTTGTCAACATGATGAACATGAGATAAGTGTGCCACCATTAAAATAAATAAATAAATGAATAAATAAAATGAATGTTCAAGAAAAGTTGTTGTAATGATTAAAAAAATCAAGGAAAATTGAACCCAAATTTGCCCAAGGGGGAAAAAAAATACAACTTGATCAGCATTGCATCTAAAAAGCAGTATATAGAAAATACAGTAAATTTTTTAAGAATATGTTCCTAAAAGACATATTTGATGGAATTTTTTTTCTTTTTTAACATGAGCTGGCAATGCTTGTCACATTGCCTTTCCATTAGTTTTACCTAAAACCATTTGTGAATAGTAGTAATTATCTGAAACCATTTCAGAAGCTCTTGATAAAAATGTTTTTTTCACCAGCTGAGTTACAGAAAACAGTAACTTGAAACACATTGCACCAAGTTCCCAGCTAGTAGAAGTTGCTGCTGCTCTACTGACTTCCAGGAGCACAGATGAAACAAAGTGTTATTAGTCCAGTAGCATTAAGGTTCTCAGGGAATTGTTAAAATTCAGTAGCATTGCTTTGGGACTAGTATGTATGAGTTTGATGCACTTATTCTCTTAATTACGGTGACATTCTATGCTTTATCCTTTCTCTGATGGAAAATAACCTTAGTTAAATAAAAACATAATCACATGCTGTGATCACCTCTTGACATACAAAGTCACTTTCTGCTGCTCAAAAATATATTACAGAATTATTTTTCTTTGTAATAACTAGAGAGAAACTAAATTCAATGAGAATCAATATAAGACTGAGACTACACAATGCTGACTTTCATTATTTTAATATTTTCTTTTTCCTGAAGGAAAGAGAATAGATGGCATCTGGGCAACACTTATTTTATGCAATCATATAGACCAGTACAAGCTTTTCAATAAATGACCCTGCATCTCTTAAATGAAGGAAAGTCAGATTTGAGGCTGGCTTGGGGAAGCTTTGAGAAGCAGTAAAGATGAATGGGAGAGATAGCTGAGCAGGACTCTCCAACTGGCTGTAGGTAGCTGTAAGTAGTTTTCTGACATGTATAGGGCCTATAGGAACGGTGACACATTATAGAAGAGTCCTTGCATTCTCTGAAATGTGGTGTTTGTTGGAATGTCACTGCCTGGTTGAAAAGCCTAGAGGGTTCCAGGGATGCTAAAGAGAGATTCCAATAAACACTTTGGTGATCTGTTTCTCTGTTACCTTCTGGTACTCTTCAAAAAATGGTACCTGTTCAAAAAAAAAAGGTAGCTAAGACATGGCAGTGTGGTGATGACTTGCATAGGTTACTTTGAAAAGTGCCACACTACAAAGATTCTGTCACTCTTGAATGTCCTAGGTGGAGCCTCAGCTCCTCTGGACCTTTTGTAGTTTCCCTGCAGGTGTCAGTGGAGTCAGAATTACATTCTCTGGTTTCTGTATCACCTACATTGTGCAGTGCTGTTGTCCTAAATACTTTCTGGTACATTATAGTACAAAATGTGTGAACATACTTGGATTGTCTAGAGTATAAGACACCAATAGCTTCTTTTGGTTTGACATGAACTTATATAAATGTATTCATTTTTAAAAAAAAATTCTTCTCTGTTAATGAAAAATCACATAATTAGATGAGAATTTTAAAATTAGTCTGCATTGCTATGCTATGTAAGACTGGATTATCTCTTAGTCTTGATAATGCAAATTATACATGAAATACATTTGTCTTTGTACTTAAATATTCTAAAGCTTAATCGATGCAACAGCCTTGTCCCTTGAGATAGGGTACATAAGAAGCTTTGTAAATGATATTTCATTTGACTAGGACAGGACATTCATCCTCCTGAATTATGTTCTAGTGAAAAGAAAATGATTAATTTAATGGAATATATGCATATTTGCTACCTCTATTATTAACACATACTAGGGATATGCCATCATCTCCAATTTTTGCAGGACACAAGAATGAGTGGAGACCCCCACAGCTTAGTTCTGAGTTACAAAGACAGTTCAACAAGAACTTCTGACTCTTCTCCCTTATAAACCTGCTACTGAGTCAGTGTGATTGCTTATACTAATATTTAAAGCACAAGAGAAATATAGTCTAAAACATTTTGGCTGATTATTGAATTAGACTAGCACATACATGCACAAGTGTGTTTCTGTACAAAATTCAATGCATTACACTGGTTGAAGGTACTGAGTATATCCAGTACTTCCACAGTATTTCCATATCTCCTGCCAAGAGCAGATGTAAAAAAAAAAAAGTCTTGTAAAAAAAATTGTAGCTTTATTAAACAGTGCTTGGAAAGACAAGCACCATGATGAGTCCTGTAAAATGGCTATAGGATTATAAAGTGTATTAGTCTGGGCTTTCCAAACCATTGTTATAGACAAAATCCTATGGTTTTTTATGTTTAAAAAGTGTTTTTATGTGATTTACAGTTAATCCTGATACAGAAAGGAGTACAGAGGCAGAATGAGGAGGTGGAGATCCCCAGTAAGTGAAAGAAGCCCCAGCTGCTTTTAGGCTTGTCCTGGGAGACCCTCAGGAATAGTTTCGAAGTGTCACATTAGAAAGAATCACAGGCAAGAAAGGTCAAAGTGTTTGGCAAGGCACAAGGATGGGGTGAAGGGATAAAATTATAAAAGGAGTTGGTCACACATAAACAGGGGGATAGGAAGTATCTTGGTGCAGGTGTGCTCTATGCCTGATAAACACAGTCAACCCTGTTTTCTTATTAATTTCCATCTCTAGCTGTTTTCCTGAGTGAGGGACTCTCTGTTGCTGTGCATGTGTGTGTATGGGTGTATGACTGCTGGCAGCTAGCATGGGACCAGAGATGAGAACCGTGGGGGCCTGTCTGTCTGTGGTGTCAGTGGCTGGAGAGACCAGAGTATGTGCCCTTTGTGTGTGTGTGTATGACAGAGAGTGACTGCCAGCCAGGATCAAGCTGGGATGCTCAAAGAGAAGTTACAAGGGGCTTGAGAGTTATTGGACTGGCCATAAATCTGTGCTGAATAGCAGGGAGACTGGTGTGGCCTGCTGGAGGAAGCAATGCTAGACAGGCTGAGTAGCTTGGGACAACCACCACTGTTAGTAGGTAGGACATATTTACATATATAATATGGATACTGACAAGTTATATATGTATATGTTTCTCACTAATGGACCTTCACCATGAATTGCTGTAGAAGGGGATCAGACTAGTCCATTTGTGCCATCTCTATTTGTACAGGTGCTTTCCCATCTTAATTTGGGTGGCCAGCTGTGTATGTCTGTGCATATTTGGTACAGAGCGACCGTGCTTATCCAGGTTTGTGGGGTTTGTGGTCATCCTTACTTCGGACTTGACCTGAGGACATGAGGTTGCAGCAGCCTCAATTCTTTCTGCCTGCTCAATTCAGAAGCCTCTCAAATACCTTGCTGTTGGCTGGATGTGCCACTTCAATATGTTTGTGTTTATTGGGTGAGCAATTGCTTGAGAGGCAAGGCTCAAAGAAATATACTGAATGGCATTGCATCAGGCTGGCAGCCAAATACAAGTGGGCTTGCCCAAAGCTCAGTTTTAGGGACAGTGTTCTTTAACGTTTTTATAAATTATCTAGATGCATGTACCTTAAGTAAATTTGGTGATGACATGAAACTAGGAGCTGTGGACTCCATTGAGGGTGGAAAGAGGTTACAGAGAGATCTGCATAGACTGTAGAGCTAGACAATCACCTAGAACTGTACAAAATTTAACAAGAGCAAATTCTGTTTTTTCCACTTGGGATAGAAAAATCACATTTATATATACAAGTTGGGGGACAAGGAGCTAGAGAGCACCCCTGTAGAAAGAGATCTGGAGGTCCTGGTCAATGGCAAATTGAATGTGGTTCAACAGTGGGCCTCAGTAGCTGGAAGGGCCAACAAGTACAGCATCAGTAGCTCGTTGAGGGAGGGGATAGTCCTATTCTACACTGCACGGGTCCAGCCTCACCTTGAGAACTGAGTGCAGGTTTGGAATCCAAAATATTAGAAGAATATCACACTCTTAGATTGTAGCAAAAGGAGAAGGGCCAAGAAGGTGAAAACTTTCAAGGGTAGTATTTATGAGGGGCAGCTAAGAACACTTGGTTTGCTCAATTTGGAGAAGAAAAGTCTGAGACATGACCTCATCACAGTCAACACCTTCCTCAGGAGAACAGTGAAAAGAGAGGTGTGGATCTCTCAGATGGCCAGTGTTAGGACACAAGGAAATAGTATTAAATTGCATCAGGAAAGCTCAGATGGGATACCAGGAAAAGGTTCTTCATGGAGAGGTGGTTATTCACTGGAATAGGCTCTCCAGGGAAATTACCCCAAGCCTGTCAGAGTTCAAGAGGTGTATGCACGGTGCTTTAAATCATATGCTATAGTTTTAAGGTAGTTCTGTTAGGAGCAGGGAGATGGACTGAGTGTTCCTTAAGGGTCCATTTTGACTTGAAATATTCTATGATTCTGATAAAGAAACACACAGAAGTTGAAGAATCTTCAAATCTAACAGCTGATGCTTTTATTTGGCACTCCATGATTTTTCTCCCATCATCTGCATCCTTATCTCACTTTTCCCACAAGATCTCCTAAAACCAATCCATATGAGGGAATAAACAGGATTCTGTGAAGAAGATAAGAAAAGTGCAAGGAAAAGCTAAATTTCATCAGAAATTTTCAGCTACAGGATGTACTGACATATTGCAGAGAAAGGGGAGCTCATTCAGCTTCCATCTATCATTGTTGAAGAGGTATGTGGTTGCCTTGCTCAGCAACATAACTCCAAGAGAAATGACAGTTTTGATGTTTGTTTCTGTTAAAGAGAAATAATTCACAGACGATGGAAGTAAGAACTACAAGAACACAAAATGGATGAAGGAAACATTTCATTTCAACATAGTTGCATGTCAGTATATGAGACCATGCAGACTTCTGTGAGAATACTAGAACAAGATTTGGGTAACTTCAATTCAGTTCCATGTTCTTGCAGAAAATTCTCACAGTATCATCAGGGTACTCACTGTGGAGTGGTTTTAATCTTTCTTCTGGCCCTTAGAAATTTATGTTTCAAAGTTTGGGGGAAAGGAGAGTTGTCTTATTGGTCAATGTAATTTCTTTTTCTGCTTGAGCAAAGACATAATTTCATATTAGCAGCTGCCTACTGAATGGCAAAGTAATGTTGATGTGGTGTTGATATTCATCACCATCTAAAGTAATGCCTATGCTCAGGCTAATTTTTGATCACTGATGTTGTGGTTTAAGCCTAGCCCATAATGAAGCCCCACACAGTATTGCACTCACTCCCCTCACCAGCAGGATGGGGAATCGAATCAGAAAAGCAAAAGTGAGAAAAACTGTGGGTTCAGGCAAAGACAATTAAATAGGTACAGCAAAAGCCACTCACACAAAGAAAGCAAAACATGGAATTGATTCACTGCTACCCATGGGCAGACAGGTGTTTAGCCATCCCCAGGAAAGCAGAACTCCACCACATGTAGTAACCTGGGAAGACAAACACCCACACTCATGTTCTTCCTCCTTCTTTCTCCAGCTTTATATGCTGAATATGATGACATGCAGTATGGAATATCTCTCTGGTCAGTTGGGGTCAGCTGTCCCAGCTGTGTCTCCTCCTAGCTCCTTGAGCATTCCTGGCCTATTTGCTGGTGTGATGAGGTAAGAAACAGAAAGGTCCTTGACACAGTGTAAATAATTAAAATATCCCTGTGTTAATGTTTGGGTCACAAATCTAAAACAGGCCCATACCAGCTACTAACTCTATCCCAGCACAGCAGATTGCAACTATTCTCTATTCCAACAACGCTGTGCTTTGCACTCATCTAAATAATCTTTTTCCTTACTTTCATCAGACATCTATCTACCAGTCATGCTACAGTTTTGTCAGTGTACTTACTGTGTCTACACGTGAGGAGCATCTGCTCACCCAGACGTGTTGAACATGGATCGTATTACTGCATACTCCTGATTGCAGAAACAAGGCTGGCAGGAGGCTCTAGACCTGGCCTGAATCTCTTCAGCCATCTGGTGCTTGCTGGCTTTGTAATCCCAGACCGTGCCAAGATTTATAACAAAAGCATTGGGTTTACAGATAAAAACAATTGACAATAGTGGCTTTTTGCACAGGAATGCAAAAATCAGAGAGCATAGTTTCTTTCTGCTGACAGCTTCCTCCAGTCCCATCTGGTATTCTGTGTGCTCTGATTGAACCCATATACCATTAGAGGCAATGACACATGCTAACAGTTGCTATAGTTGTGATCCAAATACAACTAACAAAGTCCTTCCTGAATTGTAACTTTGTGCCACTTGGATGTCTTCTATTTTTATGCCTGAATCTGGAACTTTCTTCCCCTTCTGTATTTTAAATCCTTTTTTTTTTTTCCTCTCCAAGATTCCATGATGAATTTAATTACAGCAGACAGATAAGTAGGAGTTCCAGCAGGATTTCAATTTCTAGACTTTGTGAGTTACTTCAAATATAATTTCATTATATTGTGGAAGGTTTTATTCCAGGAACTACACAACTAAAATGATTGTCTTTTGAGGCGAAAAAACCCAAAACTTTTACCTCTGTTTTCCTTTTTTCATCCATTTAGAGTACCATTCTACAGACTTTTAAGAAAATATTCTGATATTTTTATATATGCTTCTTCAGCTTAATCATTGCTGAGTACGTGACCTGGATAACATATCAGTTTAATTTCTACAATATTTATTCAATCTTATGTAAAAGGACAAATGTAATACAAATTCTTTGCAGGATAATCTATTATCCTGAAAACTTCCTGATACCAGTGAAAAAGGATTTTTATATTGCTACTTGTATGCCACTTCCTGATGAGTCCCAGATACACTGAAGAGCCTTATGTGTGACTCCTACTTAAGATTAGACCATTTGTTTCATATGAGAAAGGGCTGAAATTGCCTAACCTATTTTTATTAACTTTCTTTCTCACTTAGCTGCAAGAAACTTTTCTCCTTTTCTTTTTCTCCCTTACCCTTCCTATTCTTCCACATCTAGCTATCGATTTACAATCGCTGCAGGGCTAGCATTTCTCAGAATATATAACAATGGGTGATGCTTAATCAAAAAGCAAATAATATAGGGAACAAAGGCTTCAAAATCAAGCTTTTGTGATAAAAGCCAGGTGAAAAAATTCTGTCATGGCACACTATAAAATGCAGGTGTTTTACAGTGTGGATGTTCAATCAACATTACACGATGTCTCTTGCAGAGAGGACGGCTTCTCCTGCAGTGGGATTGCTAACTCCAGGGCCTGGCAGACTTGCATTCACACACCTGTTTTACCTGCCCTACTGTGACCAATGGGAAGTCATTTGTCCATTCTGTCCCCTTGCTCTCTATGAGTCTCCTTGAGGTTTCGTGGTTGAGCTTGAGGGTTTTTTATTTGTTTTATTGTTTGCTTATTCTAGTGGAGAGGGAGTAATTTAGAAATTTGGCCCCACAATGACAGCTTTTGCTGTTACTCTGCACTGCGCTGAACACAATCATGGGGGAAAGAGATACTACTTTTCTTCGTCCTCTGACATTTTATTTCTCTAGCTATGATGGACTTGATAGAAACCCTATGTTTTCCAAATGTCTTTAAAGACAGCAAATTACAGTAACTTAGGAAAACTTAGTCAAATCAAAATATTTTTTAGCCAGCAAGAGCAAGATATCACAGGGGAAAAAAAGGATTTAAACAAAAAATGGGTCTGTCTTACTGCAATCTCTCCTGTCAGTCTTCTGTAGATGCATCTTTGCTCAATTATCTTTGTTTCTGAGTTGGAAAAGAGATTTAACTTTATACTCATCCTTTAATGTGACCTCCATGTGTATCTCTCATGTGCCTCAAAAAAGGAAAGAGTAAATTTTGGAGTTTCTCAGGAAATTTATTTGAGAAGAAATACAGTGAAATGGCTGTGTTAATATTGGCAGGTAGGGGTTATAAGTGCATGTTCATTACCAATTAAAGTGAAATGTATTAGCCTTTATTTCTGCAGGTGACATCTCAGGTGAATTTAATTACTTCAGCAAGTTCTGGTTTTTTTTAGGAAAATGTCTGTAAGACCAGATAGCACCAGAATGACAAAAGTAACTCATGTTGACATTTTATAAGGTCTCTGATGGGAAAACACAATGTGCATAAGTCTTTTAAATGATGCTTTCTTTAACCTCTACAGTTCTATTTGTATTTAATGCAATTATATATTTCTCAGAATCAGTCACTGTATAACTGGCCAGAATAAATGATGTTCAGGAGAGATTGTTGGTATTTTTGGCTAAATTTGTATCAATTTAGAACATAAGTTGTAAACACTCAAGTGCTAGAAGAATTGCTAGTGTGATGTTCACTATTAATGCTCCAGGATACACAGGATGAATCATCTTACTCTGACTGAGAGTGTTGCTGTGATAACATTATCTGTCAGTAAAGTAAGATACTTATTGTCTCTTGACAAAGCTGATATCACTGACTTTCTCCTCTGCAGTGTTTAGAAGAAAGTTATTGGACTTTTTTTTTCCATGGTTAATTTCTGTGGAAAAAAAATTATGTTGAGAAATAGGTTATTTTATCCTTCAGACACAATGAATAGTTTTGGTCAGCTCTCAATGCAATGTTCTCTCTCTCAGGCAGTAATGCTGCCTGTGAATGTGAAAAGGTGAAAATGTACCGATTTCTATCTTTACGTTATCAAAATAATGTGGATATCTGATATTCACTGCCTATTTTTCTACACATATAAGTAGAAAGTATGTGACTTAATGTATGTTACTACCATACACCATATTTCTATAGTGAAAAACATAGCTGAGCCTTTTATTTTCACATTATCCTCTTTGCTGGCTGTATTATTAGCAATATACATTACAAATTACTTCTTAGACTTCCAGAAATGCGGGAGACTTGGAAAGTAGAGAAATACCCAAGAAGAACATAAGCCATTCAAGTTCATTTATTTAATGTTTTCTACTAGATATGGTAAATTGAGGAGTTAGTAATTTCTTTTTAAACCTTTGATGACTTCTTATATCCCTATCAGCCCTATCCAGGCATTGGATTTTTAAAAACAGTTCAAGTAAACTAGTATTTCTCTGTGTTTAACACAGAAAGGTTTTTAGCATTTTTTACCAATTGGTGGTTACTCCAAGAGGAAGAAATGAAAACGTGGTATATAATCTTTTTACCTACCACACTCTACAGAATCAAAAATGAGCAGTTGGTTGGCAGCAGATGAAACACAAAAACCTCTTTTCACTGCTTTGCAGCATGTCTTATTTCAAGGGTGAAACATCATACAAAGTTTGAGAAACAAATTACTAGGGTTAAGGTGAAATGACCATGCAAGAATGTCCCTTGACTGAAAAACCATAAACTATCCTGCAGAGGATCCCAGATATTAATAGTAGCTGAGAGAGGGGAGCTGAAGGGTAAGATGTATCACTTGATAGACAATATTTCCAACAGTACAGTTCATTATTTGATCTTAAATTCTGATGCTTTCTACACAAACTTTCATTTAGGGTTTTGTTATTCTAAGCAGAAGTACTAAACAGCTTTGAATAAAGTAAAACAAGCCCAAACACCCCATTTGCAATTTCACAGAGGCAACGATTATATTCACCTAAGAAACCCTACATTGAAACCTTACCTTTACAATCAATTTGACTTAAACCAATAGTAATATTTAGAACCGAAATGCTCAAATAATTTAAAATCTGTTAGAAAAATTCCCTGCATCCCTCATCCCCTTGAGATGCACTCAAGCAATCTTTAACACAGAAAGTGAACAAGTTAGAAAATGTCACTTTTTAATTTGATCTTTATGAATTAGAATTTATCTGTTGAAACAGAATTTATCTGTTTCAGACAACTAACATGAGCTAAGGTATTATAAATCCAAGGTATTATAAAGCTAAGGTATTATAAGGTATTATAAAACATCTCTAAATTTGGATTTTTTTATTTCTGAGAGAGAACCTAGAGGTGTAGAAAACTCATGGAACAGATATACCGGAGGCACAAGTATATAATCTAAGAATTTACTGATAGGTGATTTCAGTAAATACACCAGCAGTCAGGTTAGAGAGAAGGGGAATGGTGATCTGAGGATATGTTTTACTTTTTGACATTGATAATTAATACATGTAAAGTGATTTGGATTAAAATAAAACCAACATGAAATATTTGTGCTTAATTATCCAGCATAATAGAAAGGACTCAAAGGTGATTGCATGTCTTTAGTGAAGTTACACCTAAGGGTGTTTGACCAAAGACAAACTAAAATTAAAATTATTAGTGCTTATATTAGACATCGGCAGTAGGATAAAAAAAAAAAAATTACATACCAATATTGTCGTAATCCCAAAAATTATGATATTTCAAAAGCTGACAAAAAAAAAAAACCCCAGAAAACAAAAGCAGAAAGATTTTGAAAAATCATAATGGTTTGGCCAAATTTTAAAATGGTATTTTTCTTATGATTTTGTGTGAGACAACTCTCATTGCTTGTTGACCTACAGTTTGTTGCGAACTTCAGGGAAAACATACTCTATTTTTACACTGAATCATAATTTCAACATCTAAGGGGCTTTTGCTGTTTTGGGCAGGGTTTTTTTTGATGAGTTATGTTTTGTTTTTCCCCACGCCATAATTTAAATGCCACATTAATGAGAGCCTGAACTTTAACTTAATAATATAAGAATTCTCCATCCCTGTGTAAAGGGAAATTTTTGGAAAAACATAAGCAAGAGGCATCCTAAGCTAAAGCCAGCACAAATATAGGAATAACCTTTTATTTTTGTCTAGCTTTTATATAATGTTTTCTACCTTATGATTCAGAATAACGCAAAATTAAAAATGAAAAGTTAACAATATTTTGAATGCAGGAGAAAACATAAGTGTATCTCTACAATACCTTCCATTTGATGTAATTTTTCTTTTCAAGAGAACAAATTTTGCTGATGTGGGAAGAGACAGAAAATGAGCTATTCACACTTAATATGGAACTCACACCTTCGTCAGGGTACTTAGTTGTAGCATAACTAAATTCATAGCCCAAAAAGTCTGCTTAATGCACACTGAGGAGATTTCAGGTGCAGAATGAGCACACTCACACAGAAGATAGACAAATGTCTGCTTTTCATATTGTATGAAAATTATTAACTCATATAGGATATTATTTCACATATATTTTACATGTGTATTCACCTAATTGTCTGCACTGGTGTAACTGAGATTCACTCCAGGACAAAGAAAATGAAACAGAATGGCACTGCTGGATGATCCATCCAATGAACAGAAAAAGGCAAACATCTGCTCTCCTTTCCTGATCCTCTTTACAGCGTTTGATCTGACTAATTTGCATATCCTAGTGCCACCCTTTAAAGGAAAACTATGTTAAAAATGGTTGCAGTACCCTATAAAGGCCCATCTTCTGTGCTATAGCTGAAACCTCTATCTCCTGTTCCTTGGCTACTAACAAGGAATAAACACATATTTGTAAAATTTACATGTAACCTTCAGGAGACTGGTAATGTGCCATATCAGCCTGCTTCCCTAATGCAATGTGCAGACACATGATTTACTTCAAGGTTGGCTCAGTGTTTGTATGAGATATACTCATGAATAAAAGAAGTCAGTGCAAGGTAAGACAGGAGCACAGAGATCTAGAAAGTGGCTCTTACTATGCAGGTCCTTTGAAATTGAATTTATGATCGTGCTTTTATCACCACCAGAAGGACATCCAGGATAGTTAAAACACTACCTCCAGGCCAGAGGTCACCTGACCTTCCTTTATTCAAGGAAGAAACAGTCATCTTGCGAAGGAGTTGAAACTTACTGGGAGGCCAGATGCCCGAGGAACTAAGAATCGTTACATATTTTAGCACTTTCTCCTCAGATAAGAAGTATGGCTGTGGGGTTTTCCTAACTTTACCCATCTAGCTAAACAACTGAGTATCTATACATGAACTTGAGTCAAGAATACAGAAACTCAAATTAAAAAAAAAAACAAACCAACAACAAATCAACCGAACAAAATTCCACCAGGAAAACAAAAGAAAACCCCACAAAACAAAAAAGGTTTACCAATAAACTGCTTCAGTAAAGACACTACATACATTTCTTTGCCTGGGGAGTTAACTCAAGTATGAAATTTATGTCTTAGCATATGCCTGCAAGAAACACAGTCATTGTGGATAGTAGGTAAAAACCTAAAATAAGGGAGATGGATTAGAATTTTCCTCATATTTTTAGATGCAGTATTTTTGATTTAATTGTACTTTTTAAGAAACAAATTAGCTTTGAAAAAGCATATAACTTAATAGCATGCAGTCAGACAGGGCTGTTATGACATTTCCAGCAAAAACCAACTAGATAAGAAGGTTTTAAGGCCAAAAGAGACCTTTAGTTAATCTAGTCTGACCTCCTCAGTATCATAGGCCATGAAAATTGTTATCGTTTTATGTTAGGGCAAAAATATGGTCTGTTCAAAAGACAATAAAAAGTTCTACATTAATGAACTATGAAAAAGGTTGGTCACTTGAACTGGAGAAGAATAGTTGTAAAGATTAAAAATTAAAAAATTAATATCCTGTCTAAAAATAAGAAGACTGAATATAGGCTAATTCAGCTTCTATTTATAGTGATATATATTCCAATTTTAAACACCTTCAAGGATGACTTTCAAAAGTACTTATTTCTTTAGCCTTTTAATAAATCCCATAAATTAATTCCATGAGATACCAAACTATGCAAGTTTATGTTAAATACTTTCTGGTTTTAGTGCACCTGTTGTGTGAAAAAACATTAATCTTCCATGAACACTGATGTTCAAACTAAGGAATGATTATTAATATTTACAAAATAAAAAAATTATCATTAAGGATACTAATTCTTACATATGCTACAGCTGAAATTTCCTTAACAACATGTATAAACTCATGTTTAATGTTTTACTTCATCTTCCATCTAAATTTTTTCAATTATATTAATAATGATTGACTGATTATGTTAATATACCTGGTTTACAGAAAGATATCAATCTGACTGCTTCAGTTTGTAACTTCCTTGATGACCTATTAATGGACAATGATCCAACTGAACTGCTGAAGTGATCAGAGAACAAGAAAAAAAGGATTTTAAATTTATAACTAATTTGGTATATATTAAGGGAATTATAGCATATATTTGGACATTCAGGTAAACACCAAAATGCATGTGAATTAACTAACACTTTTCATAGAAAAATCATGGCAGATTTCATAACTCAACATCTGTGTATGTAATCTGTAAACTCATTAATATCAGGACATAGTTCAAAGATGCACAGATCCTCCCTTTACCCCTCAAAAAACAGAATCACAGACAAGCTACCAAAATCATGACGCTTGATATTATCTATGCTGAATTTTGCCTTATTGTTCAGAAATTTACTTTCAGTAGTTGTTTCATTGTTAAACAGAATACAGTGAAAATTGCTAAATCAAGACCAACTCATGAAAAATTCCTGATAGTGATATTCCCTGTACTGGTATTTTTCCTTTGTTAGTGCATAACTCATTTTTTTCGCAATTGCTTATCTCCCTGTGACTCTCTGTCAGAAACTACATGGCCTCAGAGGCCAGAGGGCTTTTATTGTATTTGACTACAATATGAATGAGCATGAACAAAGCCACTTTTAGTTTAATCACTGTAAGTCTGTATTTTAGCTCCCAAGGGAAAAAAAACCCCAACAAACCTACCCTGAGTACAAAGAATACAAACAACCTCCCTAATAGTGAGGGCTTTTGGAGGTTCTCTCTGCTTGAAATGGTATGTGGATATAGAGCAATGAAGAACATGGGGGTTTTTGTACTAAACAGAACAAGTTGTGTGCCTTATTGGTCACTGCTGTCAGAGCTCTGTGGCAGATATGTTCAAAGTGCTGTGCTGCTGAGATTGTGATTAATGGCAGTTATCAACTTGGACTCTCAAAGTGCCATAAAAATGATGGCAATCAGACTGTTTATTTAACCATTGATGTATGACATAAAAATATGGGCACAATGTGAATGCATGCTGAGCATCATTAGTACATTAAACTTTAAAAAGCATTTTGGTATATTATATTTTGTGATGGGTTAATTATAATGCTTTAAACTGCTTTAGCAAGACATTTGGATATTTGACTCCCATGTAAATAAGTGTCTGTTCATAACTTAATCTCTTACTATGTCAGAGGTTGAAAGGGTACAGAGCTAACGCAAAAAAAAAGCTGAAACTGTTAAATGTGGGAAACACTGAAGACATAATCACAGAACTGCTCTTTCTTTGCTACCAGCTCTGTTATTTGTCTCACTGCTGTCACAAATCTTGAGGCATTTACTTCTGGTCTGAAGTACTTCTGGACTCAGGTTTCTGAGCTTGACTTACCTCATGCTTGCAGGCAAACCTATCTGATTTCAAATTCAATCAAGGATAAGAAGGAATGACAAACAAAGTAGATGTCTTAGCAAAGAAGGCAAAGTGATTTTTCTCCTATTGATTTGCAAGATTAATTAAGAGCTTTGAAAAATAAAATGGATCCCAGCATAAATATAGTGAAACTATCATCTATAACTTTTTGAATAGTTGATTGGAAGACAAATCCACAAACCCAGATAAACAATTCTTTGCAATGTCTATCATCATTCAACTAAAATTATCAAATATGCTAAGTAGCAGATGTGCTCTTGCCTTCCTCTGTTGAAGTAACAAAATTTGCACTCATTTTTCTGGAAGCAGAAATGTCACAAGCTTCACAGCCAAAAATGTGGTTATACTAGTTCAAAGGCCAGCAAAATAGTTAACTCCTAATTCCTAATTCCCAACAAAACCAGCAGCTAGTACAATTGATAGTCAAGGAAGCTGGCCAGATATCTCTGTCTCTGGCTACATGCAATATACATGATATACGTAAAGATAAAATTCCTGTTTATTCAGTTGCAAGATTCAGATCCAAGACAATCCTGCCAGGAAACAATCTTCAGAATAAATGGAGATTTCCATATCTGAGGGATCAGTCTCATTGTTGCCATGGAAACGAAAGAATAAATCCCATGCAAGCTTTTAAAATGCATGTTGGTGACAGCAGGGATAAAGGAAAAGTTAGAACAAACCGAAGTATTAAGTACAAAGGACCTGTGTATTATGTGAAAAATATCATTGACCCTCTATTTTTCTCACTCTTCAATTTAGTATAACTTAATTAGTAAATTATTACAACATTTCTAAGTTTAAACTCAACAAATACAATGCCCCAGCTTCTTTGCTTCATATATTTGGTATTTCACAAGACCAAATACTGATGTTGAATAAGGATTAGATTTTCAGAGACACACCACGTAACAAAAACCAGGAGGATCAGTTAACTGTAAAATTTCAAGGCAGATAACTATATTGTGTATCCATGAACTCCTGTCCCTAAGGAATAATTTCTTCCTTGTTTTCTAGGAAAGCTGCCTCCGGAGCAGAGTGGATCCATGTCACCAGTTGCATCAGCTGGATCCAGGTTCAGGACCACTTTACAGATTTTCTGTCTAGCTACAGTCTGTCTCTTCCCATTTAAGTGCAATTCTCCTTTTTTTTCTGCACCAATAAGCATCCTTTTCCAGCGTTACCTGCTTTCCTTCTCCCTCCTTGAAGTGACAGGCCAAATGGAGGACCTATTACCTGTTGAAACCATTAGCAGCAGACCTTGACTGCTCAGAGTCCTTGAAGGTCTGTGAGAAGCTCAGTGGGTACATTTTAGACACATGCAGCCATATCGGTTGCCCTCAAAGCAGAGTAATTGGGTCAGGAAGGAGAAAACCCAAAGTACCCTCCCTGCAGAAAAGCCATCACTTCTACAGCTAATGGAACCAATTCCTTGGCTCCTGAATAGGACATATTTCAAAAGCAGGGCATAGGAGGGGGATGGGGTACTGAAGTCTGAATGGGCAGATCATAATTTTCTCATGTACATTAGCACTCCTGTGGCATGCTACCTCCCCTAAGGTGAATATTAACTGATCAATAGAACTGGGAGATGATTCATAGCTCCCTGATAGCTAATCAGTGCTCCTTGTGTCAAGCAGATCATGGGAGCTGGAGAGAAACTCTTTAGTTTCTCTTTTTTTTTCTCTTCGCTTTTGAGTATTCCTAAGGCAACACATCATCAGAACAAATAGTAGGGGAACTCAGGGCACTTCAAACACCTTAGTGTTTTTGAAGTCACATTTTCTTCCCTGACTGCTCTCTTGTTCACTGATGCAAGGAACCAGTGACTGCACATACTGATAGCAAATTATGACTTCCACTGTGGTGAAATGAAGATTCAGCCACAGCCAAAGAAGTTGGTGCAGTGTGGTACATGTAAGTGTAGAGAAGTTTCCAAAAAGACCAAATCCATATTTAAACCTGCTGCAGCAAACTACAGAGGCCCATGTAACTCAATACTGCTGAGCTTCTTGATTTCCTTTGTGTGCAGGTATGATTTACTTTATCCTAGACTAGACTCTCTGGCTCAATAGTTCATTATGTATTTCTACAATCAAATTTTTGATTTGTCACATATCCCAAAACTTCCATTTTCCTTGGTTGTGTTTTATTCAGCTAGGCTATTTGGACTCCATTCATGTAGTCATTATCACAATAATTGTGATACAATAATTTGAAAAATGGTGGGATCTTGTTCAGTGAGATTTATGAGCATTTTTTTCTGCTTTCTTATATCTTTGAAGATTTGATGTATATATAAATTAGTTTTATTTTATTTGAAACCTCCATTAATCCAGAAAAATTGCAAAAATACAGGTCTGAGAATAACTTCAATAGCAACACTGTTGACCCCTGCATCAGCTAAAAACTAAATATATCTGTGTCATTTCAGATATGTTCATCCAGCCTACTCGTGATATTTCCAGGAAATCCATAATGGTGGTTTACTTCTGTGAAGATTTTGTCTGGTCTAACCTGAATGACCTTTGCTGTGGTTGAATCCCAAGTCTCTTCAATCACAGACATGAAACCACAAGTTTATGGAGAACCACAGAGGATACCCTTGTCTGCAGGATCCTATCATGTCTCTGGAGATTGTTATAATGGATTTTCCTCATGATCTTCAGTTTACTGTTTCTGGATCTAATAGCTGCGGCTTTTCCTCCCTTTCCATCCATGTCACACTTTCTCATGTGTTTATTCTTAACTTCAGTTCTAGACTGATATTTTCATTATGAGAATTTTCAGGTGGAAGAAGTTTTTTTTCTTCCCTGAAAATTTTCACGATTACTTTTCTATGGAGCAAAGGAGAAAATTAAACTCATTGCAACATTTAAAAAAATAAATATTAGAAAAAGTAAAATATATTGCAATAAAACAACTCATAGTATTCCATACCAAAAAATACCGGGTCTTCACTTGCCATTGGTAAAATATAGGTATTTTGCAGGATATCTGGACCTCACAAGATGAAGTAGCACCATTTAATATCACTTATATTTGAAACATTGGAAAACCTTGGCTTAATAAAACAAATTAAATTAAAATTAATTCTTGTTCAAAATACCTCAGGATTAAAAAAAGGTAATGGTCAAAGGGGACAAAATAGATGAGCAGAATGAAAATGGCTTGTTGAAAAATTAGTCTTGTTACACGTAATGAAATAAAATTAAATGTAACGGGCAGAAACACAGAAGAATAATTGAAAGGGAATGACAGAATGTGACTTCAAGGGATTTTATTTTGTTTTGATTTCTTTCTGCCCTTTTATAGAGATTAGTAACTGAATCTTAAAACCTAAGCTTAATTTTTGTATAAAATTTAATTTTTCCTAAAGGTCAGGGTATTATTTAATAGTTGGTGCTCTTATCAAAACAAATAAAATCATGTGAATTTTAATGTTAATTAGTGAGCAATGTCTAAAATTGGCAAGTTAGGACAAATCAATTATTCCATGCATATATATTATTTGAATGGTAAGCTGCTCTGAAATGACATTTTTAATAACCAGTTTCAAAGAAACAGCTAATTATGGATTGTGAACTTTCTAAATGAGACTTAATGCTATTAAAGAGATTTAATTGAATAAAGATACAGTAATGGGGTGAAATTCCTTTCAGATTTATCTAAATGAAAGTGTGTCAGTGTTAGCAGAACTTGTCAGAACAGAACTTGGTTCACTGGATTTTCAAATATATTTGGCCTCTCTGTTTATCATTCTGACTAAGAAATAGTATCTAAACCTGGGCACTTTGAATATTATTTTAAATAAAATAGAAATATAATGGTCTTTGAATGTAATATTTTTACACATATATTGTCTATATGAATGCCTACTCAAACACATGCAATTTGATAACTAAATAATATTTAATCTTTTAAATTCATAGGTTAGTCTATACATAAATTTATATTTCCTGTACTTGATATATGTAGATGATATGTACACTTACATAAACAATAAACATAAATGAACTCACATTTCTTTTTTTTTTCTTTTTCACTTATCATAATACATATTTATTTTAAATTTTGTTATTACACTACAGTTTCATAGGATCATAGAGTTGCTCTGGCTGAGAAAATACTTTCCTTAAAGCTCCTTTTTTTTTTTCATGTCTGTGTAATATTTCAATGAAATATCCTTTGCCATGAAGTACCTGATGCTTCTTGTTAAACCAGAAATTTACTTAAAATTTGAGTTGTTAGTCTTCCCACCTGGTTATCTCCAGTTTTGAAAAAGAAGATTTCATATAAGGATGAGTGTGCTTGTCAATTAGAAAGCAGTGCTGCTGAAGGAAATCAAGAGAGTCCATGTTAGATATCTCCTGGTGCTTCCAGAACTAATTCCACAATTAACAAGTAAAATGATGGGGTTTTCCATCTGTGCTCTGCTTCTGCTCATCTCTCATCTCTTTTCCTGCTACCACACTTACTTCCCTGTCTTTTCATCTTTAGATACTTTTTGTCCTTAACTTTTGAACACAAGATGTGAAACCTTAATATTTTTTAAATGCTGTTCCATGAATTTTGAAATGAAATGTAGGTCTTTCAAGCCTGAATCTTTTATGAGGTACATTTTTTGACTGCTAGTGGCTGGAGGCATATAATTTTTAGTTATGTGTCTCTGGTTTTACTCTTGTACACCTTGAAACAAGTGTTAAGTCAGCATTATTCCAAAGAGGAAAGATAAAGCAACATAAATGTTAATAGGAAGTCCCCTATATTTTAATTGTGGTTAATTTTCTTCTGTTGCACAGAAGAAATGCTATTCTATTTCATTAGAATAGCATTTAGAAATTTTGAATCTTATGACTATTCTTTTATTTGTCCTAGACTAAAACTGAACCTTGAATTGAACACTGCAGGTTGAGAGGGAGAGAAAAGTTATAAACAACAAGCCATGCAGACCTCTAAATATTACCTAAAATTGCTTTCCAGTGTCAAGATTTTATGAACCAATATCTTCCAGCCTGCCAGATCTAGGAAGGATTGCCATCTCTTACAGGAAGGAAATACTCTCCTCTTTCTAATGTGATAAAGCATCTATTTGAAGTCAGATGGCTCATGAAATACTAAAAGTTAAACCTGTCACTAATATAGGATTAAATATTGATGTTCTGTATACAGTGTAAGTTTCTCTTACTCATTCCTTCTCTTCTTGCTCTGAACCCCAGCAATATGGAATTGAGAAAGAAAGGGATATTTGTATCTGGACAAAAAAGAGAATTCTACTTTATACTGGGCTATCCTGTGTAACCCAATATGTTATTGGGGGTCTGTAAATAATCAAACCCAACCTGTTGGAAGGAAAAGAGGGAATGATTTTTCCTAGCCTTTTACCTCCTTTTCCCCCTTCGGGTCTGATACATCACCTTTTGAGAATGTTCTCTTCCCTCTGAACATTCAAAACACCAAATTTTTGTTGCTAATCCTGCTATGTCTCCTCTTTATGGCCTACAACTCACTTAGAATCAGGGCTAAGATTTCTGGAGAGGTTGCCTGGAGACCTGCCCCAGGGGCTGAAAATCCTGAGTGGCATAGAATGTGGGAAGATAGATATAGGCCAGGTTCTGAAGGAATACTTTGCTCCAATAGTTTGGAAGTTTCCCCTCAACAAATACATAACCCATCATGGACCAATGAACTAAATCAATATCCTGGGAAATGGTCAGTGGCTACTGAAATAATAATTGTATTTGTATATAGTCACATGTATATATGTGTACAGATGAAAGCTATTCCTTTGGGCATGATATGGAATAAGGGATGGAAAATACCCTGGGTAATCCAAAATGTTACGTTATTCCATATCAATCTATCTATTCATATCTGTGCAGCCAGAAATGGAGCTGCTGAGGTTTGGGGTGACGAGTCTTTTTAAGGTCGGGGCACTCAAGAAGAAGCTCTTTTGGCTCTTGTTTTTCCCTGGAGTTCTCATGGTGAGAGCTGAGGCAGCACAAGGCAGGAACCTTCTTTTGGTTCTCTCTGGGCCGCAGAGGGGTTTGCTTCAAGCACATCCCTGAGTAGCAACCACAGAAGCTGCACTTCACAACTGTTCCTTAGTGAATTTTGCAATGTCTGTCCAGCACAAAGCCGGAGCTGGTCGAGATTGGGCCACCATTCTTCAGTGCTCCAGGGGACATTTTCTTCCTTCCTTATCAGGACAGCAACCTAGGATAGCAGCACTGACACCCAATGAACCAGAGGCTGTCACAGTGGCGCCAGAACTTCCAGAGCAATTCCCATCTGCCACCAGAACTGCTTTGTAAGCTGCTACATTCCAAATTTTTTTTGTTCCAGGGGAAATATTGAGCCAAGTAGGGTTTGTCCACCATTTTCCCTTTGTGTCTCTCCACAGGGTCATTGTGCAGGGAGCCATGGTAGGGGAGAGGTTTCTCCACCCTTTTTGTTTCTCTTTGTCCCCAGGGAGTCTGTGAGATTTAGCAACTTTGTACCTACTAATTATTTATTGATTTTTTTTTTCCTGAAATATGTTGCTGTTCAGTTTTTTTAGAAAACTGTTATCTTTTCACTTATATCTACTGTCATAAATCTTTCCTTATTGGTGAAAAAGGGAGTTGTTAAAACTTAAAGGGGAGATGGTGCATGTTTTAGTGTCCACCCCCCTTAACTTGTCTTAAATCAAGACACTGGCTCTGAAATTTCTTTTAAAAAATTTTGAAGTTCATTTTACTCAGTGTCTCTGCATTCTTATTAGCAGGGATGAATAGTGTATAGCCTCTTTTAAAATGATCTTCAAAAGCAATACAAGAATTTTTTCCCTATAGAATAGAGCTATCATTAAAAAAGAGAAAGATAAGAGAAGCTTAAAAGTCAAGAGTTCAGCTGAGAAACAGTTTGTGTATTTAACAGGTTTATGCAAATCTCTAGAGCACCAGTTAGAGGCTTATATTTTTTTAATTGTTACATTTAAATTAGGAGTAAATTAAAATATGCTGAAAGTAGCTCTGATAATTTATGCAGTCTTTAAAAGCTTTTCTGTAAAAAAAAAAGGTTTTTCATTCATTTCAGAAAAATTATTTAACCACATTCTACAGTGATACAGCTGATAGTAATCAAAAGGCTTAATATCTCCAGTTGGCTCTTTAGTGACCTTTGTAGAATGTTTTATGTCCACTCTGTTAACATTGAATTCATGTCCACATCATCAATTTAATCAAATAATCATTCTTTACCAGTGGTAGCCATTCACTGGGTAAACACACCAGAGTTTAATAGGTGCCAAATCTACACTACACTTAAAGATGTAGGTAGAAGTAGCAACGTCAGGGTAAAACTGAATCCTCTGGAAAAATCGGAAAAGGAAATAATTGTCTATTTAACAATGTAACCCTGTAATTGTACTACAGAATTTCTAAATTTCAAAGAAAGAGCAAAAAATTGAGTCTCATTCTAAAGGTACTTTTGTAGATGCAATTTGCCTATGCAAATTCTCTGTTTTAAAAGCATGTGACTCTAAACTGCTTGTATATAGTCCTACTGGTAAAAAGAAATTTTGGAAGCCAGGCATAGAATATGCTTGGGAAAGGATGGCTTAGTAAGCATATGGGAATGCAGGAAATAGTTGAGATGAAATGGGGAAGGGCAAAAAGTTGAACACTGCAGGTAGCAGAATAGTGAACTTGAACTCTTCTCTGCAACATCCCAGACTTCATTTACTCAGCTCCAGTAGGATGAGATTTCCCCAAAGACATTGACTATGGTCTGATTCTTTCAGCTGCTTTCAGCAGCTCTATAGCTCCCCTCCTTTCCTTCCATGGACAAAATCTTTTTCCCTGTCACTTCAGCTAAAGCAGAGAAAATTTTGTGTCAACCATATTTTTTACTTTTTCCTCTGCAAATCTTATGCTTGAACACATCTCAGGTACACCTAATACTGCTAGCATGGGAAAAAAAGTCATGGAAGTATTTGGTTTGCAAGTGATGGTTCAGGTTATTTGAGTTGCTGTACTTTAAGTAGGTTTAGCTTTATTGAGGCTTGTTTGTTTGTCATGACACGGGAATTCGAGCATATCAGCCTGGTGGGTCTCAGCGCACTTATAATTCTGCATGGATAAATAAATGTGCATAGATGTTCCTTGGCCCACTAGGTTTATTTTCTAGAAAAGAGGCCTGTTTTGTGGCAAAGGCATAGTAAAGATTTAGCATGCAGCAGAAAACTAGTTAAAAGAAGACATGTTTGGCATGTTGTGTTCAAAGAAGCCATTGCTTGATGTTTTGCTTTTTCACTGAAGCAGAAACAGAATCAAACATAAGCCAATCCCACCAAAACCAAAAGATCCGCAACCAAAGACTAGCCATTTCCCTCACAGTATTTTTAGTAAACCATACAGCTATCCTGTGAGGGCTGCATTGTCTTTGGAAATCCAGTCCTGTTAAAACTTCACAAGTTTAGGAGGTCGTGTACGTACTAGAAATGTGTTAATACAAAACAGGATGTTTCCATTTGTGTGTATAAGGGGAGCTCCTTAGCTGTTACTTCAGCAAATACATGTATTTTTAATTCAGTGTAGCCTTCTTCTGTTAGTTAAAGCTTCAGGAAGTATCTGTCCACTGGGCATGTAAAAGGAGTTGTCCTTTCACTGGCTAATAATGTTTAGCAAGTCTAATTGACTGGTGTGCTAATGTATTAATTCACATTAATTTGATATTTTCTAGAATTAATTTCTTCTATCTATGCAGTACTTCTATCCTAGTTGGGAAAACTTCTGCAATGTATTCCAGGGCTCCCCAGCCCTGTGACTATGCACTCATACAGTAAACCATGCCACGTCTCACCTTTAACCTGCTGAAAAGATTACATTCCTTTCTCATTCCTTGTTTTTCATTACACTTATCCTCCTTCTTTCCAGTCATTTAACCTTTAACTAGCACAAAGATACACTGCTTAATTATGATCACAGTAGTGAATGACCTGAGGCTTTTCTCTGGTTAACAGGACTGACCTTTACTTGATTTGCCTTCACCTCACTGTTTTTGACTACCAGCACTGGAGGGGAAGTGAAGCAACTTATTTTGCTAAAGCACAGAGGAAAGAAATAATAAATATAGTAATAAGAATGAAAAAATATCTCACTGGCAAAAGGGTTCCTGCCTGCTTTCCAAGCCTTTGTCAGTTGTATTCACCCTTAATTACTCCCTGCATGTTGATTGAGTGCTCAGCAGTAGTGTGAGAAACAGCCCACCGAGTGGAGTGCGGCTGGTGTTCCATGTTTACCAACCATCCAACATGTTGTGGCTTGGGAGCATTTTCAGCTTTGACAAGGTGATGCTGCTTAGTAACGTCCAATTTGCTCCGAGTCTGGTGAGTACACTGACAAATACCATTTACAAAGATTAAGTAAAGAGCTGTAAAAAGGAAAAGGGTATAACAAATAGAAAGAAAAAAGCACTGTGAGAATGGCTTTCCCAAGTAATTTGACTTTTGTTCATAAAAAAAGTCTTGTAAAAAGCAAGGGAAAAAAAAGAAAAAGCTCTGTCAGATTGGAGTTCACAGTATCAGATTTCACAGTCTGGATATTGCATTTGAGAAAATGAAAAAGGAGAGTTAGCTTTTCAGTATACCTGGGTTAGTCTCCTAATTTAGAAGCTTATTAGTATTTTGTCAAAGTACATATAATTATTTAATGTCATCTGAATTTCTGTGATTTGGATTGTTTCCTGATCTTTTGGAATATCTTTCCTGATTCTTGGCAGGAAATATTTGCAAATACCTATGTAAAATGTTATCTGGCCTGTATCCCCATCTGAGGCCAGAGGCTCTCTGCAGGGGAAAAAAAAAAAATTAAAAGAACCAAAGCCAAACAAGTGTCTTGAAACCCCCCCTAAAAACCTAAGTGCTGTCTACTCTACTTTCTTAGTTTGGAAAGCTTTATTGAAGAAGCAGTTGAATTAACATGAAATTTTCTACATCAAACAGAAGATACAGATGCAAAATTGCATGCAGCTTCAGAGGGCATCCTTTGAAGCATGTCTTTTAAAAATATTGAGTGCTATGAGGCTGTTTAGAAGGAAGCAGGAAAGCTGATTACCAAGGGATAGAGTTTTACGTAAATGTTTTCTGCACCAGAACATATGGTATAATGGAGATTTTAGAGTGGTAGAAATGTAATTACATTAACAGAGTCATGTCTCTGTGGTAATTGCACATGGAGGTTCAGGTTGGAAGAGTAACCTTCTATTTTATGTATTTGTGATCCCTGGGAAATCTGAACCAGAGTAAGGGACCTGCCAACAGAATTTCTGAGACACTAGCACAAGATTGAATGATGTCTAGTCTTGACTCATAAACAATAACTACAGGAGTTATCTTTTGTTGAAAGCTATTTGCTCCTTTTGCAGTAGTTCTGATTCAAAATTATTTGATTCATTTATCTCTGTCTCCTAAAAATGCTGTTTAACTTAAGAGAACAGAATTAGTGTCATTAACATCAATCACAGGTTATCCAAAGGGGAAACTTAAAGTAGTATTGTGAGACTTGAAATGAGTCAAAAATCATAAAATTTCCTAAAATAATTACGTTCAGACTTTTTTTTTTTTTCCCCTGCAGGTTTTGGTTTTGTTTTGTTCTTCTTTTTCTTTTAAGAAAAAGTTCTGAATCTAAATTTATATGAAATCTCGTAAAGGACAAATGCCATCTTAAACATGGATGCAAAAATATGACAACATTTCTTACTTTAGGAATTCTATTGGCAATACTTACTATCCTTCATGTTTTGGACATCATCTCTCCTACACACTCACCTGCAGCATCAGCAGCGTTTCTGTCTAACTCAGAGATCTAGTGCTCTAGTCTGTATTCTCCTCTCCCTCCTGCTCTGCAGAGAGGAAGAGTCTTTGTATATGGTCATGAATTGTGCTAGTACAACTGAAAATAAAAGCAGGTAGTAGCATTTTAATTAATTAAAGAGAGATGGCATCCATAGTGAATCAAATTTAACAGCTTGTATCAGGCTTTGATAAAACTCGATAAAATACTCCATAATGTTTATATTTATGATAATAAGAGTAATACCAATTGGCAGCACTGCAGAAGCGTAGACTCAGATAAGTAGGGAAAGCACTCTGAGAAGAATAAGGAAAAGGTAGGAACTGTATTAGAAGTATTTTGACTACAACATTTAGAAAGACTAACATAAAATTTTTAAGTCTCAAAATCAAAAACAACAAGATGAAGGTCAGAAGAAAGGTCAGATGTTAGACTACAGAAAACCTTTCTAATACTTTTGACAGCATAGAAAAAGCTTAGTTTCACTGAAGTCTTTGAGAAAATCAAAGACTGTCCAAGTGCCGCATGCAGAGTCAAGTTTTCAGAATAATCTACATAGAAGGCAGGTTGGGACCAGAGAGAAGAAGAGAACAAGCTCTATTCATTTTTAAAATACGCAGTTGTCAGAGCATGAATTAATATTGCTTGCATTTAGCTCTTACTTTAGAACTTCTTTTTTTGGAAATAATAAACTTCTTTGGTCTAGCTGATACCCTAACACTTGGAACAATTTGTAACAATCCTTAAACATGTGACTGCTGGGAAAAAAGGAGCCTCTAAATAATCCCAATGCAACTCAATTTGACATTATCGATCTACATTTTTTTAATTGATTTGAACAGCGTTACAGGAGAAGCATTCTGCATTTTGCCATTTGAATTACTGTCTTGTTACTGTGCTGAAGTCTAGACACTGTCTCGGTTTCCAAAGGGCATGAGTGTCTCTGATGATGTCTTCCCACAGAACAGTACCAATTGGTTCATAATAAGATATTTTTCCCTGCTATTTTCTGCTTCTTCGATAACTTCATCTACACAGACATCAACTAAAATTTACCTGCTTTTATAGTGTTGTACTTTACTTCTCTTTTCATGCTGCTGTACTCACAGAGATGGTTCTGATACGTGACAAAACCAGGCTGTCAGTAGAGGAGGCTCTGGAGTGTGGGCAGCCCTGGTTTTGCTGGCTAGCCCAAAGTCAGGGAAGCCTCTCTACAACATCAAGCAGGGTGGTTGCCTGCCCCAAGGAGCTTCATCCCCATAAGTTTGTCCCAGAGTATGTTACAACGCTGTGACTGGCCTCAAAACCTGCCACACCTGACCGTCCTTCAGATCAATTCTGCTCACAGCTTGCAGCCAGGAGCACCCACAGAAAGAAAAAAATCCCCAAACACACAAGTGTTGTCTGCAAGCATGTGTACCATATGGAATCACACCTTGGGACCAAACACCTGCCATTATTTGGACAGTTGATATTATTGACCTTCACTCCTTTTTTCTAGATTCCCTGTGGACTATAGAGCTGTGTGATATTTTTTGGTAGTAGAAATATTGTCATTACCTGCTGCAATGTTAATTCTTCCATAAAATATCACTATAGGGTAATAGGTAGAAATTATTCATATCTAAATTTAAGGTAAATTATTGGTGTACTTAAATTTGACAAAATGAGTGACTTGGTTCTAAAGGTGACTTTCTCATAAACAAAAGTTTAAAATCTCTGAATAATATTTTAAAAATAAGACTGCAACAAAAAGATATGTAGAGCTTTCACTCCCCCCATCCCCACCTCATTTTTCTTTTGAAAGTCCAAACTATTGTTCAGGATTCTAGAAACAAATGTTTATAAATAAATGTTATAAATGTTATAAATAAAATGTTTCCTAGTCAATATTTGATAATATATCTTTCCTTTTTTTCAGATATTTTATTTTCATTTTGTTTTTCTCTGGACATCATCCAAACTTCCTTTAAATGAATGGAAATATTATACTTGCCTTCAGTGAGCTTTGTCAGTGATCCAGTATCTGAATCACCTTATATTGGCCTGTTATTATCTTCCTACCATTCCTCATTTCCATATTTTCATATATCTTTTTTGTTTGTCCAAGTTCATGTCTTCCTCATTTCTTCTGAGTAATAAAGCTCTTACACTTGAGAAACATATCTGTTATGCATTATTATGAAGGACACATCTCAAACAAAAACCAAGGAATCTGTATTTTTAGGAAGCCACTAAAATCTCTAAATTGAACTGAATAGCATATGTAATAATACTCTTACTATCATTTAGCTTTCTAGTAGTACTAGGAAGAAAATGTAGGAATAAGGAATTAATTTTTGCTTGCCCTGACTCGTCACCTTTTCTGTTTACATTCACATGCCCTTTCCACTTTCCTTATCCATTTTGTCTTTCTCCTCTTCCCCATCCTTTTCTCTTATGTCTTCCTTAACCTATTTATGTATTCAAATCATGTTCTTGTTATCAAAAATAAAAGAAAAAAGAAAAAAAGAAATCTGCTTAAGGGCAAACAAAGACACAACACACAACAAAAAACACAGCAAAAAACTGAAGACAGCATGAGAAGGCATGGAAAGGGGAGCATCTGCCATAATACAACAAGCAGGAGGAGTTAGTGCCTCATTTATTGTCAAAATACAGTTTATGGACAACATGGTGTATCATCATCTGAACATGGTGTTAATTAAAGGAAACAATCTATTTTCTAAAATGGTATATTTTTTTTTAGAAATTGACAAATCCACAGTTCATTTTTTTTTCCTTTTTCATGTTTAAAATCAGTGAGAAATTTGGAGCTCTGTGCAGTCTTTAGTAACATTTGCTACTTTAGAGCTTAATATTTGCCATGAATGAACTTTTTCAGTCATTTTCCAGATTTATCTGAAAAACATTTCATACATTTTTGGCTTCACCCTGTAAGTGTCCCATTAAATAAGTACTTAGAAAAAGAGTCATTATTAAACCACAAATAGTTGTATATACTTTTATAGGACATTTTTTCTCATGCAGTCCATCAGGATCCCACCCAAATGAATTACATCAATAAATAAGACACAAACAATATTTCTGGGAAGATCTTGCCAACATTAAGAAACCATAAATTAGTAATACTATTATAAAATTTATAAATCAAATATATGTTTATTATATTTATGTGAAGCTTATTGGACCTAGCAGAAGGAAATACAAGACTCATTCTTCTTGTTCATTCAAGCAAACTTTCATGAAACCCCAATAACCTCTGAGGGAGTAATTGAAATAACAAGGAAGAGAATTACAGGTATAATTCAGTAAATGTAGTAAGAAATACATTAATTCAATAGGAATACTAGATGTTGATATGAGATGGTTAATTTCTACTAGGGACAAACGGCAGAAAGACTTTATTAGTACATTATAGCTTGTGACCCACAAAGAACTTTATGGAATGTTGAAGAACAAGCAGCTCCTGTGAGTCCTCACTGTCCATAGCCTTATTTTAAGAACTGTTGAGCTCAACATAAAACCGAGTCTAGCAATCAAATTTTATTTTCCTGAGTTTTCAAGAGTCCTCTCACTTTCTTCTCATAACAGTTTTCTTTATACTTTATTGTTGCACCTAGCTTTTCTGATGCACCTAGTGTACCATCATATTTAGCTGGAAAAACTCTTGCCATTGTCATCACATTCAGGCAATGTATTTCTGGCATATATGTGGAACATCCAACTGGTGTCTTTCAGGGCTCTGATATTCCATTTGACTGGGTTCTACAGAGTTTTGCATTCAGCTGACACTATTGCTCAGGAAATGGATCACTCCCCTTTTCATTTCCAGAATACTTGTTTGCTTTTTATTCATTTGTCTTTAAGAAGGAAACTGAGTACTATTTCAGAAATAGATTACTGTGTATCTTTGTATAAGCCTTAAATCTGCTTTCCTGAGAACTCTGATATGTTTTGTAAAAGGTATATTTTGTGCGCTATTTATGCTTGTAACTTTAGCTCACACTGTATAAATTAGAAGACAGACTGTAAAGACTGAATGCAAACTTCAGAATGTTTTCTTTTTTCTTTTTTTTTTTTTTTTTTCCCCAAAGCTGAGCTCATCTTTAAAGTGTCTTTTTTCCATCTTTATCTTCAGGCAGTAGTGCTTATTAGAATATTAGGTCAATCTTCTTATAAACATGCCGTGTCATTTAAACCTTTCTTTTTCCTTTTCCTTGCTGGAGATCTCACTGTTATCATTTTCTGTTGATTAATTATTATAGATGTATTATAAAAGATCAATCCTAAATTTTCCACTTAGTAAGAGGCCTGGTCAAAGCAAAAGGAATGCAAATGGTGTTTGTGTTTTCCTTCCCCATCCCCTGTTATGGGACATAATCCCCTGGAAGTAGTGTATGAAAGAAAAGACTGGAAAGCAGTTTTTATAGTTTATCACATAAAATTGAATTAATAAACAATTTATAATCCTATTGAGATCATAATATTTTAGGCAATAACTTGGTTCTACTACAAGTCATTTCTTTTAGCAAGCATCTCTCACTTGTAGTTTTCCTTACAATCTTATTTTTTTCCAAATGTTGTTTAGCCTATGACCATTTTCTTTAAACAATTGCTAAATCTTCTCACATGGATCAGAGAAACACAGGACTTTGTTCTTGCCCCTGCAGTCTCCCAGCATCCTGTGTGGCTGAGATTTCTTTCTCAGTGATGGGCAAATCTTTGTTTCTCTTTGCTTTTTCAGTGATCTTTACTCTGAGCTATGGAAACTCTTGATCAATCCTTTAATCTGAAATGTCATCAAGAACATCTCAGAAAAAAATCAGACATCTTCATCCAATTGCACTGTCTGTATATGTCTGTTATTTATTAAACGTTTGTGTATCTTAGGAAAAAGAAAGCCCTATCCTTGATTTGACTGTGTTTTCACAAAAATTAAAGAAAGATAGTATGAATTTGCTTTTGTCAGAAAAAAACTATGTTCATCTAACACTCTATTTATTATCTCCGAACTTGCACAGCATAAGGGAATGTAATGACAGAAAAATGATCTAAATAAATAATAAATATACCTCCTACATTAGATGACTCAACATCTGGTACATTTACATGAAGAAAACATCAGGATTTTTATAAGAATCTCTGTTTAGTCACTGTAACTAATGTTTAGGATCTAAACAGACTGACATCTTTTAGTTCAGCTATTATCCCATGTCCTCCAAGGAATAGCTCTGCAAAGGGAGCATGACAGCATGCTTGGTTTACCACTGCAAAGGAAACCTGATCACATGTACCTGTCAGATGTGCAATTTCTTACTAACATATGCCATATGGAAATTTATGTATATTTCAGGACTCAATACTGTCAAATCAGTCTCACTATGAAATAAAATCTTATTCTCTATGTTAAATAAATTATTAAGAGAAAATATAATGGGAGATTATCTGAAAATACCTTCAACTTCATTCTGCACAGATTATGATTTCTTGAATGTGCTGTGATAAGTGGTTAAACAATATAATCCCACAAAATGAAAAGATTTAAAATGTTTAATTATTTGCAGATGGAAAGATTTGTAATCCTCTAAAAAAAATACAAAAATCTGCTTCTGGAGGGAAGATTAAAGCATGGTCTAAAAGTAAAAATTAAAAGGAAGTCACCAACAAAAAATATTTCTTTATGAAGAACCATATGTTTTAGCATATTGTTTATTTGTGATTTGCTATAAATCATACAATATGTAGGCTATTATATACTGCTAACTGAATTTGCCTCTGCCTTGCTCTTCTGTAAGCTGTATTCTAAAGTTAGTCTTAAAATACATACAGCACACATCTATAGCTAACTCTAGATTTAAAAAGAAAAAAACAAACCCAACCCCACCCCCCAGATTTATTAAAGTCACAATGCTGTTTTATTCTTAAATACAAACACAAAAAAGGGGCAAGCAGACACAAATGAAGAACCAAAGTAGAAATCAGAAGGACACAGTAGAGCTAAGCTTTCTTACATGGCTGTCTGCCCCTGACAAAATGCTGACATCCACAACTGCTGCTTTCCAAGCAAACTTTCCCACTCTAGCACCTGAGATCCTTCCAGATCCAAGGTATGATTTTGCTCTGATGTGAGCTTTATCTAGGGGAGATGGATGATGATGATGATGATGACAACAAGCAACGCTCCTTCCAAAATGTATAAATGCATTCACAAACTATAGAAATAACTGTTTCTTTTAGAGCAGAGCTTTGTCTTCACATTTCTCTAAAGCTCATGCTACTACTCACATACTCCCCCTTAACAAAATATCTCTTGTAGTCCATGTACATTACTAAATATATCAGAGTAATTTAGATAATTACTGAGCTGTTAAGATCATCATTCACAAATGTATTTGATATAGAGTAATCCAAGCTTGAATCATGAATACTCCTCTGTGTATATTAAAAGCATAGACAAGTTTGTCTTGACAAAAGTACTGATTTTAAAAAATACCTTAAAACAAGTATCTATAGACTATGCAGAATTTATGTACAATACTTCCTGATTTTATTTTACTCTAATAAAGCATAATTTAATGATATGAATGTGTTTCTCTGTTAACCCTGGGATACTGCAGGTCCTATAATTCTGTCATGATATTAAGCTTTTCTTCATCATTTAATATTTACCCATGTCATTTTTCTTTATTCCACTAATGTGATTACTGTTTTCTCACTCTATTACAAAAAGAGACTAAAATGCTAAAGTGAATATGTTAATTTTTAAAAACTGTTGAGAAAGGAAAATTATATATATATCACCCAAAATACCCCACCCCCCAAAAAAAAACAAGACCCCAAAACTATTTGCAGCATTTAGAATCTAGCCCATTAACTGGTATTATCACCAAACAAAAGAGATTTTTATCAATTTACATTCTATTAAAGAAGTTCCAAAGCATAAAATTCTGAATGTATTCTTGAAGAAAAATCTTTGATTTTCCCCAGAATCTGGAAAAATCAAAGATGACTACTAGGAAAACTTGTATAGCAAGTTCTCCAGCCCTCTATATGGGTGAAATCTTGATATGAACGGATAAAGAAGTAAACATTTTTTTCTGCAGTTTCCCTTTACTCAACAATATTTTTTTAAGTGAGTGAGGGGAGAAATACACATTTTTTTCATGGAAAATGTGTTACATCCTTTTTTTGCTTTCCTTCCCTATCAGCAGCTAACTGAGAAACTGTAATAAATGTACTCAGCGTTTTTAATCTGTGGCAGAGGAGTTGTAAGAAATTATATTACTCTATAACATTATCAGGATATCTAAGGTTTTGTGGTTGTAGGGTTTTTTTTTTTCCCCCTGACCTTGTAGAAACACCTGTGTTACAAGTTTATTATTTTGTTTAGGGTGAGTATTTACAGTTGACTTACATTTCTACTTCACTTTGTCTAGTTACAATGGGTTGCTATTCTGACAGGAAGTAATCATAAAATTAAAGAGTTGTTTCTTTGATTTCCATGACGAGCAGTGGGCCAAGTAATTTCATTTATGTGATAACATACAAGAGCTATAAGCTTTCACAAAAGAGGAAGTTACACAGTATTGTCATTTTTGCTGTGCAAGAGTTGCTTTTATTTAAATAGTTTCAAATGTATAGAATAATGCATTTTTTCTCTCTCAACTCCAAATATATCCATAGACAAAATAAACAGACACACAGGAATGCAAATCCACCACAAGTAATGAGAAAATATCTAGAATATTAAATGAAATCATGATATTGCAAATGTAATTGCAGAACGGGTCGAGTTAAATGTGCACAGATCTAGTGGAATTAATAGGTGTAAGCCAATTTATATCATCCAACACTTCTAGCCATGAATCTTTCTTAGTTTTTTAAGATTCCCTTTCTATATCAGAGAAATGAATGCAGTTCTCTTCTGAAAGAGAATGAATAAGGGCTAGGGACAAAAAGAAAATAATGATCATAAACTAATTTAAATTAGAATCACCAAAATAGCGTGAAAAGAATGAATACCCAGAAAACGTTAGAGAAACAATGCCCAGTAAGGTAAAGTATTTTTCAGACAGCAGGTTTGCCTGAGAAGAAATTATGAAGAACAATGTTCCCAAAGTAGTCAAGTATATGCTGTTGACACAAAAGGAATTGCTTCTGAAACATACATCCTTTTATATGCCCTTTATCACAGGAAAAATGTTAATGTAGGGAAAGGGTAATGTAGATTATCATCCTGCTCCTGTATCAATACAATTATTAATATATTATTATTGATACTTTCACAAATAGAAATATTTTGAATATAAAAGAATCCTCTTCATTATTTTGTCATAAGCTTTCTAAACTTCAAGAGAGGCTGAACTTAAATCTAGGTCTAGCTTTATATACCCCTGGATCTTGTGGGACATGTAAGAATGTAAATCTATTTTGCAGCGTACATTCCTCTTGTAAAACCCTTGTTTTGTAACCAACACTGACAGATGGTGACTTGTCTCCCCATGGTCTTTGAAGAAAGCTTGTTGTATGTTGGCACCTCAACAGATATGAGCAACATACCCATGAGCACAGTATGTTTGGGCTAATTTTCTAATGGTTTTCCCAACTGCATTTTAATTAAAAAACCCAAAAAGGTTCCTAATGGGCCCAGGGGGCCACTCAGGTGAGAACAAACATGGGCCCTAATTCTGCTTTTAATTGTATTTTTTTGTATGTTCTTTGACCTCAAAGCAGTTTTTTATACAAGGATCAAGGGTGCAATTTAACCATATCAGAAACAGAATGAAGATTTAAGTATTCATTAAGTTCTCCAGTCACTAAATGTTCCTGGAAAACTTAATGGGTTAAGAACTTCAATCAAAATAAAGATAAAAGGATTCATTTCAGAAACACTGGAGTCTGCAATGACTTGGCCTACTGTGATATTTTTAAACATAAGGAATAAAAATATTTTCATTTGTGACAAAAACCCTGTTGATCAGATAAAATCAACCCCTTATTGAGATGCATGGGAGAGTAACAGTGCAGTGACATTTTTATAGTCAGTCTTCAGATAATAACTTCCTGAAGCATGAGATTATGCCATGATCAAGGGCCTTCAGTCCAGCAAAACTTCAGGACAAGTACATGAATGTTAAAAAGATAAAAGTAGGATATCGAAGGAAGGTGGAAGAAAAGTGGAGAAAAGAGAAGCAGTAACCAGAAGAGCGAAAGAGGATGACAGACTAAAGGCGATTGGAACAACCTGGTAAAAGAAAGATCAATATTAGCAGAGAAGAAAAAAAAAAAAAAGGAGGTAGAAGAACTGAGTTTATAAGAATTACTACTCTAAAGAGAAATAGGATTAGCAAATTTTTTACTAAAAAAACACCAAAAAACTATTAGTACTGAATCTTCATTTTATGACAACAAACCATCTGTCAGGCAATGTTGCAGTGGGTGGAGGTAGAAAGGTGCCACAACCTTCTGGAAGCGTCCCCAAGCAGAGAGCAGCCAGGAGTCACAGGCACACTAACACAATCACTCAACACTCACACCAGATAGCTGTAATAAATCCCTCAGCAGAGAAGAAAGGGAAGGGTTTTAGAGTTCCACGGAGAGGTTTTATTCTACCTTTACATGAAGGAGCCCAGTGATAAAGACAGGGGCATGAGGGAGGGACCAGGGTTTATATGTGGGGTAGCAGGGACAGAGTTGGGAACAGGATCCAAAGGGTGAGGGAGAAAGTGGTGCAGAGGCAGGGTAAGGTACAAGGAGAACCAATGGAGGAACAGGGGCGGAATGTGGGTAGAGGATTGCACCAAATCAGGGTCAATGGGGCCTTGGGGAAGGGAGGACATTCTGGGAGAAGGACATATAAGGGAGAAAGGGGCGGGGAGGCCAACGGGCCAACTGGGAGACCAGAACTGGGGTACACTTGAATAACAACCAAAGAACTCTGGGAGGAGGCAGCTTCTTTGCCTCCTAAAATGAAGGGACTTGTCCCAATTAAGGGACATCCCTCCAAGGGAGCCTCAAGTGCTCTGGTTTAGGAGGTGCCCTGGCCTCCAGAAGGCAACTATTATATACATATTCCTTACACAGGACACTAAGTACAAAGGAAGGATTTGAAAACATATTGTAAATTTAGTAAGTGTTGAAAGGGATTAGAGACAAAACAATGTGCTTTATTTACTTCAAGAAGCATGGCATTTATTCTTATATCAGCAAGTTACATCTGTCTACTACAAGATCTAAGCATATTATTCATAACAGGTGACTTTCTCCTTACTAATTCTCAAGATTATAACCTGGAAATGTTTTGCGACCTCTTCTCAATGTTCATTTGCTAATGTTCAAGGTATGTTTTCTCAGAGAATTCTGGTCTTTACAGGGGGTTATTTTTATGCAGGCAGTTCAAACACTGGTCCCTCCAGCAACCTCAGTTTCCACTCATCCTCTTTGTAGGAGGAGATCAGTGTTAATAAACTTCCGATTATAGTGTGTTGGTCAGCAAGAAAGGCACATGAACATTTATGTTTATTAGTAAACTTTTTAGCAGAGTAATAGCTAAAATAGTCTAAGCTTTAAAACTCTCCAGTGTCAGCTGGAGAATCAGAAAATGTGTATGAGGCTTTAATTAACTGTAAAATCTGAAGTGAACTGCATTGCATGATACCTGGGGATTTCAGTGAAGAACGTACATATGTTCTCTCTGCTAATTGAAGATGAGCTGCATTTTAAGGGATTACATCCCTTGAGGTCACAGAGCCAGAGAGAGCGGAAGATAGGAGAAGAATTTTAAAGGCCTAAAGTAAACTTTCTGTTAATGGTCTGCCCTTTGCAAGCAAAGTATATTAACAGTTTATCTTTAAGCTGATTTACTGCATGCGGTGTAAATTTATACGGAATGGGAATGTGGTATAAAAAGGACATTTGTACTTCTTCTTCCTAGACATAAAATATAAAATTTGAAAGGCTTATAGTTCTGTGGCAAAGCTCATACTTCATCTTTTTTGTTAAGCACTGAGATCTTTTTTGTTCATTTCTTTTTAAGAGGTTATAGAAGCAAATAAAATGGAAAGTAAATTAATCCTGTCTGTAAACTCCTCTACAACATAATGGACAATTACAATACTCCAGTGGCAGGGTGGTACAGAATTGTCTCTTTGAAAGTTGCACAAAAGCCAGCAGATTGATGGGAATTTCACCTTGCAGAAGGGACAGATTACAGTGCCTTTTCCCAAAAGGGTTCTTAAAGCTCTGTGGTAGTATTGGCTGGAATAGAGTTAGTTTTCTTCACAGTGACTAGTACAGGACTGTGTTTTGGATTTGTGCTGCACACAGGGTTAATAATACAGAGATGATTTTGTTGCTGATGAGCTTTGAACCGTTACGATGATCAGGAGAGTTGCCTGAGGACTAGAAGAAAGTAAGACAAAGTGGGAACTACCAGACAGTCAGCCTCACCTCAATCCCTGAAAAGGTGATCAAGTGCCTCATTCTGGATGCCATCTCTATCCACATGGATGACAAGATGCAGATGATCAGAAAGAGTCAGGATGGATTCAGTAAAGATGTATCATGCTTGACCAACCTGGTTGCTTCCTACAATGAAATGACTACGGAGAGGTATGAGGGGAGAGCAGTGGATATTTTCTACCTCAACTTCACCAAGGCTTTTGACACTGTCTCTCAGAACATTCTCACAGGCAAACTCAAGAAGTGTAAACTGGATGAGTGGACAGGCGGTGGATTGAGAGCTGTCTCAACAGCATGTCCCAGAGGGTTATTATCAATGGCACAGAGTCTAGTTGGAGACCTGTCATTAGTGGTGTCCTCCAAGGTTCAATACTGGGCCCAGTATTGTTGAACTTGTTCACCAATGAGTTGGATGAAGGGGCAGCGGCCTCCTCAGCAAGTTCACTGATGGCACAAAGCTGGGAGGAGTGGTTGATACCCCAGAGAGCTGTGCAGCCCCTCAGAATGACCTCAACAGGTTGGAGAGATGGGCAGAGTGGAACCTTCTGAAATTCAATAAAAGCATATGCAGGGTCCTACACCTGGGGAGGAATAACTCCATGAACCAGCACAAGCTGGGGACCAAACTGCTGGAAAGCAGCTCTGTGGAGAAGGACCTGAAGGTCCTGGTGGACAATGAATTGTCCATGAGCCAGCAGTGCCCCCATAGCTGAGGAGGTCAATGGATCCTGGGGTGCACTAGGAAGAGCATTGTTGCCAGCAGGTTGAGAGAGGTGATCCTGACCCTCTGCTCAGCACTGGTGTCCAGTTCTGAGCTCCTCAATACAAGAGAGGAAGCTCTTGGAGCAGGTCCAGAGGAGGGTGACAAGATGATTAGGGATGTAAGGCATCTCTCTTATGAGGAAAGGCTGAGACAGGGGCCTGTTCAGTCTCCGGAAGAGAGGACTGAGAAGGGACATCATCCATGTCTATCAGTGTCTGAAGGGAGGGTGTCAAGAGCATGAATCCAGGCTCTGCTCTGAGGTGCTGAACAATAGAACAAAGAAGCAGTGAGCAGAAACTAATGCACAGGAAGTTCCACCTGAATGTGGGGAAGAACTTCTTAACTGTGTGGGTGACTGAGCCCTGAACATATTGCCCAGTGAGTTTGTAGAGTCTCCCTCACTGGAGATATTCAAAAACCATCTCAACACAATTCTATGTGCTGTCCTCTAGGATGACCCTGCTTGAGCACAGAGGTTGGAATTACTGCCATCACTTCAAATCTTAATCCATTCTGTGATTCTGTGAATTCCACTGATGAGCAGAGGAGTGGGTAGCAAAGCATTAGTATATAAAGTTTGCATGAAAAGAAAATATACAAAGGGGCTAAGAAAATGTGAGTTAGTGGAGATTAAATTGAATTGAATCTTCTTTCTTGATTAAGCATATTGGGGCAGGGATATGAGGGAGAAAGAATTAGATGGAACAACCTAGAAAATAGTTCTCCAGCATTTCTTCGACTAGGAGGGTGGTGGTAGTTGAGTGGGTGGTTTGTCGGTATCCATCTCCTTTTCCCAAAATCTGGTGTGTAGCTGAGATGAATAACCACTGAATTTGGGTGTCTGTGTGGTCAACTGTTTCTGTTATACACAAATGTGTTGTGGCTACGTTAAGTCTTGCAAGCTGCAGGCAGTTCTAGTGCACAGCTGGCCCAAGACAAGTGTGAATTTAGCATAGTAAGTGGCTGCAGTAATCAGGGCGTTGCTCAGTGTGCAACATTTTTTGGAATACCACAGTCAAATCACATGCCCATTTGAGACAAAACTTCCATGTTTTTTCTAGGTGGAAATTGAATAGAATACAGACTAATAAGGGAGTAAGATAAATGAGTGAAGATAAATCTTTATTCACAATTCGTTATGAAAATAAGTACCTAATAATTACTGCACATTCATTTATGTCAGCAAAATTACTGCTTTAAAAATAATTTTATTTTAAAGTTGAAAAAGAGTTTTGGAAATTATGTAGAAAATATTGCCTATATAATCAAAAGTTATATGTGGCTGGTGGAAAAAGAAGCATCTTTTAAGGATATAGCCAGTCCCCATATTACTTGCTATTTCAAATGGTGCTGAATTAAAAAAGATTGAGGAAAAGTGAAGAAACTGACTGCCTCTGTTCAGCACATAAAATATTGAATACAATCTGAAAAAGAAACTGCTTACATTTCCTTTGTATGAAGTATGTGAGACATAGAAGATGAACACATAAAGCAGATCATATAATATTTAGCACTAGAACCCCTGGGGCGGTTAATGAGCTGATTTCTATTAACTTTAGCAATGCTATACAAGCACAGAATCTGGTCCCTAACCTATAAACTCATATTTCTTGCATTCTTAATTATAAATCAGAAAGAAAAACATTATGTCATGGACACTACATGTACTCTATACATTGCTGTTTTTATAAACATGGAAGAGTCAAAACTATTCCCATCCACCTTTGTTCTATACTTCCTTAAAAACATTGAAAATTTGATATCACTAGTGTTTGTTTGAAATTATACTTTTTTGCTTACAGCGCTATTGCTTTTTACCTTTTGCCTTGTATAATTGTGGTTTGAAAGACAAAACCTGTGATAAGTAAACCTTACTGTTACAATTATGGTATCTTTTCTTTCTAAATTTTATTTAAATAAAAACATCTGACACCTGCTGACTAGCTGGCCATGTAATTACCTCTTTCATGTAAGTCTTACCTCTGGAGAAGAATCAAGAGCAGTATGTAAGTTCAAGTGAGGCTTCCATGGCAGAGGTGTATAGCATGCAGCACCTGGGCTTCTGCCTGATTGAAATCCCTGACTCTGTAGAGACACGAAGCTCTTTTGAAGCTGAAATCAAAAAGTCATTCAATGATCAAGGTGTTCATCCATCCTCCCTCCAGTAATAGAACAGTGAGATCTCCTAGGGAGGTCTCCACTGTCTTTTGTTCTTTTCTACCTTTGAACCATTCACAGAGACCTATTTGCCCTTCTTAGTTACAGAATAAATGTCTTGTATTTTTCAGACATGCAGGGGTTTTGGTATGCAGCTTGCAGGGCCAGGAAAGCTAGACACTGCTGTACTAGACATGGAGTTTGGCAGTTGCTGAACTTGAGAGAATTTTTCATTCTTTGCATCTCATTTGGGGAAGGAAGGATATCCTTGAGCATCAATGATTCTGTCAGAAAACAAGGGCATATTTACATATCATTTGCATACTGTAAATAGTTGTGCTCTCCTCGTGGATCTTGCATTAAGAACGCATATTGCCTGACATAATGTGCCAAACAGAAAAAAAGTTTGCTTAAGTTTCATTAAAAATCTGAATTTGGATTACATGTTGACGAGCTAAACTGTGTTCTACAATCAAAAATGTATTTCTCTAAGTATTTAGATTATGACACTTATAATAAGCAGTTAAACTTTACAGGCACTGAGAGGGTATAATGCTTGCTAAGTTCCAGGTCCTAGAACAAGGTTAAAAATTTTAAAATCCTACAAAGAATTTTATTAAAAAATTACAGGAATAGATTTTATAATCCATATAATTATTTTCCTGTACATATTCAAATTTAATGGATCCATATTCATGTTCTCATACACCAGAAATTGAATCTTCAAGAATTCACTTCAAAGTAGCATATCCAGGTACTGATTAAAGGTTAAAGTTATGATTTCTTATATAATATTTCAGCAATTCTAAAGGTGTAAGGAAAAATATTTAGTAGAGAAAACAAGAAGTTAGATCAGACTGATAGTTTTAAAGGCAAAGAGAGTTGCGGACAAGAATTTGGAAGAAAGACAGAGGAAGAATGGCCATCTATATTTCAAAGTTGAACTCACAGTTCTGACAAGAACAGTTGACAGAGCTGTTATTATGAGGGGTAAGTAGATCCACACTGAAGGTGGCTGCTCTAGGTAAGGTGAGCCCCTCTGTTAACGTACAACTTGTTATCCTTAGTTTCTTGACAGCCCCAGATGCTTGACATCCTTATCTTTCTCTTTTCTGATCTCCTTTGGTGGCTAGGTTAAAGTTTCTCCTCATATTTTTCTTTTTTTTTCTTTTTCTTTTTTTTTTTAACCCAGGAAAAGCTCAAGTGTGGTCCTCTTCCTCTGAAAAGGATCTCTGTGCTCTTGATTCAGTCCCACCCCATCTTCCTGCTGAGATTAGTGACTTTTCTGTAAGGGCACCTCTTTTCTTCACTTCTTTCATCTTCTTTGCACCTTTCACCCATTTTCTTTGCAACACTTAAGAAAGAAAAGGAAGGGGCTGAGTAAAGAAGCTAGACAAAATGATCTTATGACACTAGCTATTCTTCAAAAGACTGTGATTTGAATTCCGTGATTTTTAGAAAGTACATAGCCATCTACTGGGGTTTTTTTTTTCCTTTTTTTTATAATGGCAATATTATTGTCCAAGTATCTGCATAAAATCAAGGAGAAACATCTGTGGTTCTCTGAGACAGCAGAGAGAGAGGCAATTGGTTTTCAGACTAATATATACAATATTCTGCCTAATTCTGAGCTGCAGCTGGAGGCTTACCATGGCCATATTAAACAAAGGCAATTGCTAATTGCTTTTAGCTTTTTTCACCTTTTTAACTTCCATGTGTATGTATTTTTAATTATGCAATCTTGTTCTGTTCTTACTCGCTAAGCAGTAACAAACACAGGTAAAGTGTGCTTGTTCGAGAAAGGAAATGCCATACTTTGGAATATATCTTGTGCAGCTCCAGTGCTGAGCAAGCACTCCCTGGTACTGCCCACAGCAAGGACATAATGTTCATTTCTTACAGTATTCCTATTTCTGAGATTTGTCATCAGCTCTAATTTACATTCTTGCCTGAATATATCTTTGGAAAAGGTGACTTTTTTTTTTTTTGCTACTCATACTGTTTTGTCAGATTACAGTGATTACAGTATTCTAGAGATTGTGACAGCACATTTTGTTTCCTCTCCTTGTTCAGCTCTTAAGCGCTATCTACTCTCCACTATGTAGAAAAAGGAAGTTTTCACACAGTTGGGATTCACTCACTAAAAAAGCATTGAGACAAATTTGAGGGAGAACAAAGCTTCTCCACTGTCATTACAAAACAGTTGATATTCTTCAAAATACTGCATGGATGCTGATGACAGGATAAATTTTAATCTACTCTCTAAACAAAGAGGAAACCAGGAATATGCTAAAAAAAATGAGCAGTGAATATTATCTGCTATCACTGTGAGGCCATTGCACTGAACAAGCAAAACACACAACCTTGATTACAGAGGTTGATTGAGACATTTTCCAGATTTGTTTGCATGCGAAACACATCCTGTTTTTCAAAGTGACTGAAAAAAGAGAAAAGACAAATTCAAAATTCAAAAATCTCATGGGATATTTTTGAGAGAGCTTCTATATATGACATTCAATGATAATGGATACAGCAGCAATAAAAAATATCGTCGTGAACAGAAAGCAAGCAGTTTTGTATTTATAATGTATGGCTGATATGCATGTCTGAAGAGTTGATTAGACTACATAATGTAGCTGTTGCACAAGCAGCTAGAATTTAAATATATGATTATATAAATCTGAAAGTGAACAACTATAAAAAAATCATCTCTGTAATGATTTCATTAAAATGAAATGTGTAGGTTTATTTATAACAACCAAACTAAGCCCAGAGTACCGGTATTTATACTCCATGAAGTTTCCTTTCCCTTGTCCTTGAGACCTGGCTACTGGCCACTCTCTCCCTTCTCCCTTTTCACACATCCTCTGTGAGATGCTGACCTTTGTCTGTCTCATGTCTTCTGCTCTTGACATCCTACAATCCCTTACAGACTTGTCTTCATGAGCAGACCCCCTTGCTTCCCAGGAAAATTACAACTTCCTTCAAAGCAGAGGTCATTCCATAATAGCCACAGAGTCAGTGATAAAGTTGGCAGGGACTTCTGAAGACTGTCTAATCCAGCTCAGGATGGGGTCCAATTGACTTTTGAATGTCTCCAAGGATGGAAACTTCACAGTCACACTGAATAACATATGTTTGACCACTCTAAAAAATAATTCTCATGTTTAAAGGAACTTCTCATATTTCAGTTTGTGATTACTGTCAGACAGTACCACTGTAAAGAGCCTCGCTGCTTATTCTTTGATCAGGTACTTTGAAATGTTGATAAAGTTGCCATGCCATAAAACATCATTACTCTAAATGAAGTATAACACCAGTTGGAACCAGTGGGAACAACTGAGAATCAAATATAGAGGCTACAAAACACTGGGTTTAGTTGTTGGGCTTTTTGTTTGGTGGAGGTTTTTTGGGTGGGTTTTTTTTTTTGGCTGGGTTTTTTTTCCCAAGTCCTTTAAAACATGCTGATGAAAGACCCTATCTGAAAACTTCAAATAATAAGTAATTAATTCCTTCACTAGCTGCCATGTGTCTGTGCTCTCAGAGAAATCCTTTCCATAAAGCTTTTTACTTCCTGATTAAAATCAATTATAATTCTACCCGTGGTATAACCTCCAGTTAGAATTTCTAGAAGGGCTCCTTCACTCTAAGAAGGCACAGACTTACTGTTATTTACAAAGATTATACATTGGATCCTGGTAGCATATACTATAATAGCTCATGTTTAAACTCTCTGATTAATGTAGTATCAATAGTGTCAGTTAACCATTCCCTCAGTCATAATGTCCTTGGATAACTGAAGATCAGATAGTTCATTTTTCTCTAGGCCTCTTCTTCCTTAGTTCAGACATGTCCAAAGATCTTTGTTGTTGTATCACATAGTGGGGCATGAATGCTGATCTTTAGCTGCTTTTTCTGGACCTGTGACTAGACATGAGCTTCAGCAATATGACCATGAACACTGAACAATAGTCTCACAGAATGAAAAGCTTGTTATTCCATTTGTCATTTGGTGTGTCAACAAGCAAAATAAGCTGATAATTTCTCCATTTTATATGTAAAACTCTTACAAAAAAAGTATTCAATGTGAGCATTTCTGTGGCTAAGGCATAAACATTTACATCAATATCACCAAGATTTGTTGTTATGGACAACACAGTAAAAGATAATTAAAAAAATCCTGAAAATGAAAGATTGGGTTAGTGACTGAAGCTTACAAGAGGCTTTTAAAATCAGAATATAGAGACATTAATCTTTGATTATTTTAATCTCTGAACTATCTTAATTTTACTTCAGTCTGAGAAAGCATTTTCTGGGAATAAATCTGTGAATGTCAAAGATGGTGTGAATGCTTAATTTACAGAACTAGAGAAGAGTTTCACATATATGCACAGGTAAACTCAGCTGTGCAAATTCAGCTGGAAGAAACCACTTTTGCAAAAGTTAATATTAAACAGAGATATGATGATATTTATCAATTCTTGAGGCCTCCATAACTATTCCAAATGCAATAGAAGTGTGAATTTAAGATGGTTCCAGGTGCACGGTTATGTTTTCAGACATGATCAGCTGATTACTCATCATCATCTGTTGCAAGCCAGCTGTCAGCTCACAGAGAGAGCATTGAAGTCAGTTTGGCTGAGCAAACAGAGTTATTTCTGAACTGAATGTCAATTGGTTTCCAAAGCAGTGAAAGTAATAAAAGTGGTGATGTCAGTACCAGCAATCAAGCTGCACAGAGAAGGTTTATTTCCTTGACCTAAATCATATTAAACCACAGCTTTGATTAACAATGAGACAATTTCTGCTTCACAGGTTCAGGCTTCTACTCACATATTAGGACAAAACTATATTCTTGGCAGATCAGAAAGAAAGGGGAATTGGTTTCAAAGAAAACAGTATAATGACTTCATTTGTCTACTTTTATTGAAAAGAGAAAAAGGCATTACCACATTAAATTCAATATTTCTTTTACTTTTTTTCCCCCATGGTTATCACAGTAAATCACAAGGGTGCTAAAATATAAGTATTTTGGAATACCTCAGCACATAGAGGTACGTGGGTGAAACCAAGTATATATTCTGGAAGTTCTGATTCATTTGGACACATGCCTGTAGATCGTATTAGAGAATGACAGCTCTAGTGCTTTGTTCAGGAAATGCTGACTAAACTGCAAATGTACAGAGCAATTGTATGTTACGTATATAATAGGTAATTCCATCAATCACATTCATATTTGTCATTTCCAGAATAGTTGCAAGTTGTCTAGAGTTGCTGTTAATTTCTCAGCTGCATGTTTGGAAATGCCAGACAGAGGCAGAAAGTTCTCGAAACCTGCCTGAACAGAGGAGTGTGTCAGGCAACTTAAACAGCCCTTTTGAGTTGTGAGTAACCATGAGCAACATTGAAAGGAATACAGAAGCAGCAAGTCCACAGGTTAAGAAAGATTAAACTAAGAAATGAAAAGAGTGCTGAGAACTTGAATCTACATGAGACTATTTAAGAATGAATTCCAGATTAAAAGCCATATGAAATTATTGCCTCCACACAAAACAAACAAACAACAACAAAAAAAAATAGACATACCAAATCAAAACAAAATACTCTTGACAAACACTTGAAAATAATTTTTTAACTTCCTAATTGCAAGGCAAACCTTATCATACAGTCTGAGTAATGAGGTTTTTTTCAACCTGTAGTAGGACTGATAGCTCTACAATGTTCACATGAATAATACTCTTCTTTGCCATTGAAAATGCAGAATATTTATTACTCTCACATGCTCAAGGATACGAGCTTTGCTCATTAGCTTTCTAAAATAATGTATCAATATAATAATTTTTCCTAAAGTTTTTCTTTTCCACCATGATTTCAAAAGTAAAAATGAAAAAAAAAAGAAAAAAAATCATATCAGACAGGATGTACTACAGATAAACCATAATTAACCCTCTCCTGGTGCACTGAAAATTCATCAACACTGGTTAGACTTTGAAATAGGATAAAATGCAAAAACTGTAAGTGCTACTAAATGTGCTTAAAAAAAAAAAAGTATTCTCTTGGATTAAACAACCATCTGGCTGTCTTCTTAATCGCCTGACCTAATTGCAAGGTGGTCATTTAGCATATGTTTCAAAGTGATATTCAGGTAGATGAGGTCACCAAGAAAAGCAGCTGTTTCATATCACAAATAATAATTAAACAATTAAAGCAGTGAGGTACCTCTGGGATTTGTGTGGAGTCCCTGGTTAAAATTCCACAAACTAAATCAAGGTATGATTACACTTAATTTTCATGCCTCTGAAGAAGCTTAATTGCTTTCTGGCTACTGTTGAATCATTCCTGTAGAATCCCTACAGACTGCTTAGCCAAAACAAATATTTTTCACTAGTCTATTGCCATAGACACAAGAAGCAATGTCTTTCTTTAGAGACTAGAAAAAAAAAATGTTGCATGGATACCTAATGAGAAAATGTACTTGAGAAGTTCTTTGCTTACTTCTGATAATTTCACCTATGGTGGTTATTCTGCTGCAAGGTTGAGTAAATATGTAGCAAGAAATGGCAACAAGTACCTACTAAGAACATTTACCATGTTAAATGCCGGATAATTGTTCTGGCAATTAAAAAATATTAATTGACTCTGGGGTTTTTTGTTTCTGACTTTTTTTTTCTTTTTTTTTAAGACCAGAAGAGAGATCTTTCATTTTTGCCTCAAACAGTTGTAAAATTGCTATAAAAATAATAAAATTAAATTAATGTTGAAAAGCAAAGTAGATTGATTTAGATTTTATCTTAATTTTTGTTTTGTCCAAATGCACAACAGAGCAAGATTTAGCTAATTTTATCTGGATGTCAATAAAAGTGCATTTTTAAATTAAGATTATGCTTCAATTGACATATTTTACCTATAACATATAATTAAGAAAATTTAAAAAAAATCTATAGTAGCAGTTGCTATTTGGAGTAAGTGTTGGTTTTCATGGCTCTGTGTCTTTTTATGGTCTGGAGGATTTACTTCTGGGAAAGACATAGGAAAATTCACCACAGGCATCTATAGTTGAACTTAGGTGAAGTTGTTTCTCTGACAATCAGAAGGCAAGGCACAACTTGAATCATAGGAACTCAGGGAATTCAGATTTCACTCAATATTGTATAAATATGGACATTTTAATATAGCATGTGTTTCAGTGGTATAGGTATACTAATAAATTCTGTGGGTCTAATACATTTTTGTGGTAGAAAATCCACAAAATAATTATGTGGCACAAGCACACATTTTGTTTTTTAAAGTTCTAAAGGATGAACTTAACTGAAATGTTTTACTATTACTATTCTAGGAGACCAAGACTCCGTTAATGTTCTCGAAATTGCCTATTTTTTTGCTTCTTCCCTGTCCTGTTTCAAATCAAACTATTCAGTCATTTTGTTTGCTTTTTATATGGCAGTCTTTATCAAGCCTCTGATACAATCATCTTATTTCTATTATTTGAATACATATATTTAAGTTCCACAATAAAATTCAGAATTCTGAGTGGGAATATGCTATTGGTTTTTATGTTATACATTATGTAAACTGCATTCAGACCTATTTATTTATTTATTCTTCATTTTAACTTCTATCTATTATTCGTTAATCCCTCTGTGGTTCATTTCTACCATTGGAGAGTGCAAAAATATTTTTGCTGAGCAATATAGACAGGAACACTGATAATTCTTTTGATATATTTAAAATTTAATATATGACTGTCATTTTTTTTTCTCTCTCTGGATGCTTTCTTGCCTTTATGAACAGAAAAATTCACATACCAGCATTTTCCCATTTCTCCAGCTTTACTGGACCCAGTAATATCTTCTTGTTTCTATTAAATGGAAGCATATCAGCCAGTTTTCATTAGAGAAGTAAATTTCATGATCATTTTCTGCTGATGACGTTGAATTATAGCATACATGTATTTTCATATTGTGTCTGAATTTTTTTTGTACTCTTTCGTATCAGGGAAGGGACTCTAGTCAGCTACATCATCACTATAGGACTCTGAGCAAGCTCAAGGACTCTGTATATTTCCTCTTTCTGCTGACATTTTGTTCTCTACCTTGCTAGATGGTTTTGAAACTAAAGCTCTTTCTTTTTATTATTTGCAGAAATAAACGTGAGGCAGAGAACAAAGAATGATTTTGGAATCATAAAAATAAGTTCTTCTGCCTTATTAAAGGCCTTTCCAAGGATAAAAATGGTGTGTTTGTTTTCAGCTTTCCCACTGAGCTTATGAATGCTTAACAAGATAAGCAAATAATTTTGGATACCATTGCCCAAGGAAGAAAACTTCAGGTGCCAACTATGTAATCAAAACCATTTTTTTTCTGTAATTTTCCTTTTATTTGAATCATATTAGTATGACCAGTGAGTGAGTAATGTAAAAAGCAGATATTTTTGAAATTGCTACTGGAGGCACAGGAAACTGCAATAAATTCAGAAATCAAGATGGCTTAGAATTTGTATGTTTTCTAAAAGTTACTGTGGGAAGAAACTTTTTTTTTTTAAACACCAGTTATTTACAGCTTAGGTGGTAGGCATATCACAAAACTAATTTATACTAAGAAGATAACATATATCCTTAGAAGATTCACAGTTCCAGGCTATGCAAAATTAAAAGGGTATATGCTATCTTCAGGCTTGAAAATCTTTACATTGCCAGGAAATAAATAGATTTTATCTATTGGGAAATAAAGTCAAGATTCTATCTTATCTAGGTTTCCATTTCATGTGTCATTTTTCAGACTTGTCATATTTTTCTCAACAAAAGGTACACATCACTCCTTTGGGAGTGCTGGGAAAAAGCAGAAGGTGAGTCATTGGTGTTCGGACAGTTCATCCCCCTGAGTCTAAAGGCATGTGTCTTCTCATTCCATACTGCATGTGCAAGACATCAGACAATTGTTGCCATGGTTACAGTACTACTCACTGGCTCCATTTTTCTGAATATTTTCTGCCCACAGTTTCCAGTAGTAAGTGGACAATTACTGCTGTTGGTGTTTATGCAAGAAAACATATAGCAGACTCTTATGCTGCTATTTAAAGTGTATTTCAAGTATGTCTACTACTTTGAAGAAAAAAAAAATTGGTCATTTAGTGCAGTCATTTAGTCATTTAGAGCTATTTTTTCTGTCTTTGGAGACATCCCACTAAATGAAGCATAGATTTCCACTCATTGTCCAGAACAAAACACAGAAGGTAGATCTCCATGAATCTTCTAGAGCAAAAAATCAATACAACACTGTATTTGGATACGTTATGGTTTGAACATGGAAAAATTAGTTTTTTGAACTTATTTTGTTTTTATTGAAGTTTATTTTATCTGGGTAGATGCGGAACAGGCTTAATCTAGACCCAGCAAATCAAGAAGAAAGGTTTTGTGGATATCGTCAGATATTGTAGCAATGTCAAAGACCAGAGAAATCAGTACTTGCTTATTCTAATTTGGTTGGGCAGACAGTTTTCCATATTGAGGCCCACAACCTTGATAGAACAGCTGACAGGCCTAGAACCTGTGAGTGAAATATGCATGGACTGACTCCAGTCCTACATACCAAGCCCCTGGATAATTTTCCTGATATTATATCTCAGAGTGTGGACACACATTAGTGTAAGCATCTTAGACACCACTCAGTGAAAGACAAAGTCTTAAAATGTTAGCATAAACCTAAATAACAGAACTTCTGCATCAGTAAATCTGTCAAATACATATAAATTTAAGTGGAATTGTACAAGTGAAAAGGTGTATTTGTTGTACAAGTTGTCATATAAACCCACATTTTCTAATGCAATTTATTGAACCTAGATGTAATCCTCTTAGTTCTCACCGTGGATGCTTCCCTTCTATTATTTTTGTTCTCAAGGCTGGAACAAACTAAATTCCTATGTCTATTTCTTCTTTCCTTTGGACTGCAAAAAGGAACCGCGTTATTTCAGAGGTAGACTATTACATTTTAAAATATATATTTCCTTCTCTGAGTGCTTTATGCAGAAAAGCTGAGCCTGCGGGATAAGAACCAGATGGAAAAAAAGTTTGGTAAGCTGTTCCTCCCTTAGTATTCAGTAGATATTCAGGCAATTTTGATGAATTTGCACAGCTATAGGGAACAACATATATTATGATGTAAATGCCATCAATATGACATATGCTTAAAGTTCTGTGTACAAATAAATAAAACATACTGAAAAGCCTGCTGCTTACCCCAGCTGTTTATTTCTCACAGTGTATAAATGCCAGAGGAAAAAAGCAAAAAACCCAAAACCAAACCAAACAAACCACATCTTGTTTTTGCAGTGTTTTCACATTGAGTTTTGAGTCATAAAGCAATTAGTAATCTTAAATCAAGATTCCTAGTAACATTCAGGTCAAGTCCTATGAGTGAATTTCTGCATTTTTGTTGAAAAAATGTGAAATGTTTTACATTGGACTGACAGAAAATTACATCTTCTTTGAAGATTGCAACCCAACTGAAAGAAAATATATTTTGCCAGGATCTTTTAATGAACTTTTGATAATTCATGGGTCAATCCATATAGGTATTCAATACCTTATTGGGGTCAATGCAAAAAGCTTTAGATGACATCCACGAATTCTCCATTGGTTCTCAAACATCAGCTTACTTTACTAGTGATTCAGTGACCAAAAGGAAAAAAACCCAACTGAAGTAGAAAGCAGGATATTGGTAAAAACCAGGGTAGTTGAGAACCAGCAACCTCACTGTCTCCAGTGCAGCACCTGGAGACTTGTAAAAGCAGTGGCTCACCTTGACATTCAGTTTGCATTTCGCTGTCGGTGACATGAGAGAAGGAAATAATCTGTTCTGTGATCAATGTACTGTGGTGAAATGTTCAGTGTGATTCTGTGTTTTTATAAGTGTAACTGTTTACTGAAATAAAAAGGTGTTAAAATCATAAAACAGTAGAAAATCTAGATATCTAGGAAGAAAGTTCTACTCCACCATAGAATTCCAAATTACTAGGATACAGGTTTTACAGCTCTGTTTAGTTCTAAAAAAAAGTATCTTTGTTTTCACAGGGATTTAAAGAACTAGATTTATTTTGGTGAACTGAGTTGATAGCTGACTTAATTCCCCAAGCAAAATTCCCCTTGCACTGAAACAGGGTCTTTCTAGATCAAATTATGATGATATTCTATTTCTAGATCAAATTATGATAAGAAAAATGGTTAACAAAATATATACTATTTATACTATTCTCCAAAGAGCTGAATATTTAATTTCTTTTTCATTGCCAAAAATGTCCAGTAAGTGTCCTATTCACACAAATAGGAGGTAGACCTATGTTTGCAATAGACTGTGAAAATCTGAACAAATTCTTAATCCTCAATCCATGATTATTAGTTTTACTCTCTGAACAACCTGGATGAACAAATTTAGGTCTCACTTCTGTGAAAATATGTAATGTAATGGTTTGGCTAAGTTTTGAAACTTTTGCATCTATGGAAACTCCTAATCATAACCATTCCCCTGAAAAATTGCCTTTAAAGTTAAACTGAAAAGTATAGAACAGAAATATGGCCAAGATAGTAAGTTCTGCAGTGGCTGCTGCTAAAATTCCAGTGTCAGAGTGGTGGTTCTTCTTGCCTTTATAATGCATACATTATCACAGGGAATACATAATACATTCATCATAGGGAATAATTCAGCAGAGTTAAAGGGTAAGCCTCGGCTTACCTCTTCTTAGGGCTATGTGCATTCAATTACAATTAGTAGGCATCAATCTTTACATTTCAAAAAAAATAATATAAAGTGAAGATAATACTTTCATTACTCCAAGCTTTCTTCAAGGAATTAATATCCTTTTCCATATTTCATATGTTTCAGAAAACATTAAATGGAACATTTAAAACTTCCATTTTATAAAGGGGCTACAGTTTTCTTTGCTGCTCTTGATAGATTTTGTTATTCATTGGCTTGCTGTCATCTGATCTCAAAACAGAGCCATAGGTCTGTGTGCATAATGCAAAGAAATAATTAATTTTCATTAAAAATTTAGTTTGCATTTACATCTCTAGAGCAAACAATCTAGGCAATAGGCCAGTTAACATTTGGAGGGTACATTTCTTGCTTGCTTTATGAGATGTGACATTGGGAAGATTGGTTTGGGTTTTTGTTTTTGCTATTAAAGTTAGAATTTGCAGAGTGAAAAGAAGCTATTTTTTTCTTTTGAAAGGATTTTCTTTCGTCCTCATCAGTTTCTTATTTTTCTGCCACTGCACCTTTCCTGCAAACCATGTATTTGAAATTTAAGAAGTAGATGAAAAAGTTCTAGTTCTTCTATTTTGAAATGTAGTTATTGTAATTTATAACCACACCACAGTTAGGAAAAATCATAATTTTAATTTCCTAATCTTTCAAGGAATTTGAGCTCATAGGGATTTCCTGGAGAAAATAGTGAGTTCTTGATACCAACATTGAGAGTTCAATGCTTTTCAGCGAAGAGGAGAGAGCATGCTGCCCGGAATCTGGGAGTTAGTGCCTAATTTCTTCATGGCTGACTGCCTTCAGAAAAAGATTTGAAGTGACTGACCCTTTTTTTTTTCCCAGAAAAATACTACATTAGTAGTTCTTCATTGCAACCAGATACATGTGTCTAGAGATACCTTGATCACTTTATTTTTAAATTTTCTCTTTCTTTTTTGATCATCTTTACAGTGATACACTCATTAGTACTATACTGCTGAGATGGTTAGGGGAATGGAGCGTGTGATAGATGAGGAGAGGAAAAGGGAAATGGATTTGTTTAGTGCAGAGGTGATGTGACTAGGCAGGAGAGCGTCGGCTTACTACAATCAACTACCGTAATGAGCTGCCATAAAGAAGAAAGCAATAGACTTCAGATAGCAGTTGTAAGTGGCAAATTGCAAAGAGATGTAGGTATTGCATTTGCATGATATGTTTTGGTGGCGGGGGGAATACAGAGATGTCTTCTGTGGGGAGCTGCCTAGGGCTGCCCCTGTGTACAATGGAGGCAATGCCAGTGGCTCCAGGTTGGACCCACTGCTGGCCATGGTCGAATCAGTCATTGTTGGTGGTGGTGCCTCTGTGATGGCACACAAAAAGGGAAAACAAATTTGTGCAATAAACTGTATCTGGAGAGAGGAGTATGTGAGAGAAAAAGCCCTGCAAACACCAAAGTAAGTGCAGAAGAAGGGAGAGGAGGTGCTCCAGGCACCAGAGCTGAGATTCCCCTGCAGCCCGTAGTGCAGACCATGGTGAAGCAGTGTGTCCCTGCTGCCCATGGAGGTCCATGGTGGAGCAGAGATTCACCTGCAGCCCATGGAGGATCCCACACTGCAGCAAGTGGATGCCTGAAGGGGGCTGTGACCCTGTGACTAACCTATGCTGGAGCAGGCTCCTGGCAGGACCTGTGGCCCTTAGAGAGAGGAATCCTTGTTGGAACAGTTTCCTGGCAGGTCTTGTGACCCTGCAGGGGACTCACACTGAAGTAGACTGTTTTTGAAGGACTGCATATCATGGAAGGGACCCACACTGGAGCAGTTTGGGATGACCTGCAGCCCATGGGAAGGACTAGTGTTGGAGAAGTCCACAGAGGGCTGTCTCCAATGGAAGGACACCCATGCTGGAGCAGGGGAAGATTGAGGGTTCTCCCCACAAAGAAGGAGCAGCAGATTATTGTAGCGGCGTGTTTTATATCTTTTTATTTATTGTTAATATTAATAAGTTCTGTAATGGTTTCTCCCAAGTTCCCCCCTGTACTTGTCCCCATTTGATTTCCCCCTGCCTTTGTTCTCCACAGCCTGTCACTCTCTGGGAAGCCTCTCCTCTCCTTCCAGAGTGTTCGGAGAGACTCGGTCCCAGATTGGAGCAGGTTGGGGAACCCTCACCCCTCGTTTCCCATTCTCTGTCTGTGTGACATCCGTGTTTCCCTTATTGGCTTTCCCTCTTGTGTCCACCCCCTTCTCCCAGCCCTATATAAGCTGTTGCCACACCTCAGGCGGGGACACACTTGAGAGAGGCTCAGAGAGAAGTGTGGCTCCCCTGCGAAGAGCAGGTGACAATAAAAACCATCTAGCCACAAAGTAGCCTCCTCGCTTCCTACCTTCATCAAGCCTCACCGACATCTCTCGTGCAGCTCTGACCCACCGGGGGGGTGGTGGCCGGTCCGCCTGCTGCCACCAACCGAGTTTGGAAGTATCCCGAGCCAGGGCTAGCCGGGAACAGCTGGAAGCCACTTTCCAGACAGGCTTGAAGAATATTTTCAATATATTGCACAATGAACTGACCACAACCCCATTTTCTGTCTCACTGAACCTCTCAGATGAAGAAAGTAAATAATTCTCAATAAAGTTGAGCCTGAGATGGAGGGGCATGGGGGAAAGATTTGGTTGTATTTCTCATTGTCCTACTCTGGTTTGATTGGCAATAACTTAAAATAGTTTTGTCCTAATCCAGAGACTCATTGTAACAGACTGTCTGAAGGTCCCTCATTTGCCTCACGATCATCTCCAAGGAAACCCCAAGGACACAGAGACCAAGACCCTTGGAGGGACAGGGGCGTTCTGAGATCCCAAAGACTGCCGAAACCCTGAAACCCCAACACAGGATTCTATGGCCTGGCTGAGGTGGGATGTCTGCCAAGTTCTGTCTGCAGGTGTGTTTGCTGGACCTGGTGCCAAAACAATGGAGACCGCCATGGTGCCTGAATTCACCTGCTATAGAACTGTTTGTGCAGTGCCTGTTCCCTATGTGGACTGTCCTGGGCCGAGCTGGCAGCCACACCTGCTCTGCACCACAATGGCCCACCTCTTGGCCAGCTGCCTCTCGCTTCAAAAAACACTATAAGACCCTGAAGGACAGAAACCCACTTTTTGTACACCCCACAGGACGATCTGTCTATTGGTCAGCGTGCACCATGAGGACTCGTCCTTCTTCAGTGGTAGCTATAATATCCCAACCCCCTCTTCTCTCTCTTTCTCTTTCTCTTTCTCTTTCTCTTTCTCTTTCTCTTTCTCTTTCTCTTTCTCTTTCTCTTTCTCTTTCTCTTTCTCTTTCTTTTTCTCTCTCTCTATTGCATACTGTCATGTGTGCACTTAATAAAAGTGTACTGTCGTTGAGAATAAAATTGCTGTTTGTCCTCCCGCCACATTTTTGCATTTTGGAGGTCACACGAACCGTCACGACCCCACTTGTATAGTAGATCGTGACACTCATTCAGGTTGGAATAGACGTTTAAGATCCTAAAGTCCAATTATTAATCCAGCTCTGTCAAGTCTATCACTAAGCCATGTCCCTAAGTGACCCATATAAATGGTTTTTCCATATCTTCAGGGATGGTGACTCCACCACTTCCCCAGGTATTCTAGACAACACTTTTGGTTATTATCCTTCCTTATATTAAATCTAAACCTCCTCTGGCACAACTTGAGGCCATTTCCTCTTATTCTAGCACTTGTTACTAGAAAGACGTGATGGACATGCATCTCCCTGCAAACTCCTTTTAGGTAGTTTTAGAAAGTGAGTCTGTTTTGCCCATGAGAGCAACTGGTGAGGGATCTCTCCTTGCCCTTATCTTTACCCACGAGCCTTTCATTATAGTTTTCCCTCCTGACCAGGTAATAAAGCAGCTTTCTTAAGCACCTAGTATCCAGTCAGGGTCAGGAAGCCAAACCACCACAGCAAGCCGAAAAATAGACATCATGAAAGTGGTTAAGGACTGGGACAAGAGCCTAGAAAGACCACAAAATCTCAATCCTTGATGTTTTTTGTATTTGAACTGAAGACAGTCTTCAACAATCCAAGCTAACTTTGAAGCTAGCACTGCTTTTAACAAGGGATAGATTAGGTGGTCCAGATATCATAGCATAGCTTATGCTATGATGTTGTATTTGAAGGAATTCAAAATTCTCTTATTTGCAGAATTCATCACAGATTGGATTTCTGAGCATTTGCCATCATGTCAACCTATAACAATCCTGGCAATCTTCTGTGATAAATAAATAAATAAATAAATAAAAGTGTATATATGTGTGTGTGTGTGTGTGTACACATATCAAATCATATAAATCTTCGTTACAAAGGAAAATAAATTCTATTTTTTTTGTATTGAATGACCAGCAGACACACTCCTTTGCAGAATGGAATTTCAATGTTTCTGTAAATAAAGGACAAAACAGCCACATTCCAGCATGGACATCAGTGAGGGTGACTGCTACATGACTTTTTAATGTGGAGTCTAAGGCTTTAGAACCAGCTCAGCATGGAGACTCATGAACCCTCGTTCTGGCAGAAGGAAGGAAACAAAAGGAAGAGGCAGAGTTTTCCCCTTTGGGTAGCAGTGCAACTTTATTCAAGATAAAAGTCTGCCATAGTCATGGCTTCTTTTCAAGCTCTAGTGATTCTTCATATTGAGGTCTCAGAGCAGCTTGTATTATTTTCTCTCAAATGATGATTGAAAAGAATGTATTTCTCCCAAACCCAATCTATGTCATATAAGGGTGATGCCAGTTGCATTCATTATTAAGAGTTGAGTCTCTACTAAAAGTTTCTACCACATGGGACCACACATGACCTGTATCAAATTCAGGATCAAAGTTGGTATAGGTTCATATTTAAGAGATTACAATTACAATCCTTTCTTCCCTGCCTTCTTGATATTATAGGTATCAATTTATATTCATGTCAGCCTACAGCTGAAGCCTTTCAGCTCTAAAACCCATGGTGGATTCTGTCAGCGTGTCTCCTGAAAGGGTGAAAAGAGACTGAGTACTTTGATATCTCAGATGAGGCATGTCAAGTTCTCCTAGCTGCTTATAAACATTTGCATGTTTCTTGTATCTGTTTTACAAGCAGCTACCATGAATTTTGTCTATAGAAAATGTCAATTGATGACAATGTTTTAATTCTCTTCTACTGAGGGAGAAATGTTTAGAGACACAGAAATCTCAAACTAGATATTTCAAGAGAGAATAATAAAATGCTAGCCTTATTTAGAGAAGAATCAGCAGCACAGGATGTTTTCTTTAAGAAATCTTTGACAAATGCCTTGTAACCATAGAAATGATTTTGGAGACAGCAGGACTAGCTAAAATAGATTAAATTAATGTGGTAGGCTCACTTTCTCACAGCATGTTTCACTGTAATTGATTATAGTATAGTCAAACTTAAATCACTAATATCTGTGAAGATAGAAGAAAATTAATATTTAATAAACTCTTTTGTTCAGTTGCAATAAATTAATCTATTGGAATAAGCTATAATTTGCAATAAACATTTAAATATTTTTTTTTCTACCTGGAGCACTTTTTGTGGAACCTGTAAGTATGAAAATATAAGAAAAAAATTAACAGATGACAAATTAATTAATTATGCAAACTTGTATTCATTATTTAATTATAAACATTCAGTAATTGATTTGAAAAATAGATGTCCCCGATTAATAATTTAAACTTAACCTTGCAGCTGTACAGGCTCTTTAAAGAGGTTGGTTTTAGAAGAAACAAATGCCCAAACCAGTACCTATTTGTACTATAATGGGAGAGAACTAGTCAATAAAAACCTGTAATTGTGATTAATGTCTATAATGAGCAAAAATCTATGATTCCAGAGAATACAGAAGATATTATTTGGAAGTAGTCTTAATAGAATAAATTCATGTGTCCCATGCTATAATTAAAGTTGAAATAATCAATAAAAGAAATCATTTTGACTGGGTAGATCTAGTGTCCAATAATTAAATGAAAATTGGAACACAGTGTTGGAAAACCTGAGTAGCTGCTAAATGTAAAAAGGAATTCCAGCAAAATATATATTACTAAGAACATGGTGTAAATAGAGGAAGGAAAGCAACTTAATGCTAGAGGAAAATCAGGTTGATGCTATGACTTCTCAGAAGACTATTTTTTATATTCTGCTTTACATTCTTCTGACTAATTATTCACCAATTTAAGGTATTTTGTTTCTAGGAAGTATTGTTTTCTTCTTGATTTGTCAGTGTAATATCAAGGGAATAATAAGACAGACAGGAGCAAGCAGATCAACAACAAGGACATGCTTTGCCAGGTTCCTTGAATTTCTTATCATTTTTGTTTAACAATGGCCACCACCACCACCCCTCCCCACACACACCTCAGGCTCATTTTAAAAAAGAATTCTAACTCTTTTGAAAGATATAGAAGGAAATTGCTTACAACAATTCTATTTTCACACAATTACATATAGCCAAGTAAAGATTTCTGCTAAGAGCTGTCCACTGAGAAATGGTAAAACAATATCCAGATGATTAAACAAATACTACCTATAAAAGCTGCCACCATTTCATTAAATTAGCAGTTGTACCTGTTTCATTATAAATGAAATCACTCTGATTTATTTCCCAAAGCATTTCTGTTTTATTACTTAGTTAAAATTTCTTTTTTTTCTTTTTTCTTAGAAATATATATTCAGTATAGCTAAAATCTTTGATTTTTCTTTCTATGCTGTAGAAAAATAAAAAAAGAAATGTTAATTTACTAATTTAATTTACCTGTTTTTGAAAAAAAAAGGAATTATTTATATCATGTACCACATATGCTTTGTAAAATTGTGGAAAAGGTCATCTCCATGGTGGAAACATTTTACTGCATATAGAATTCTCAGGCGTGGAATTCTCTGCAGATAGACATGTTCTAATTTTTGCTCTTTGTTCTTCAAGTACATTTAGTCTATCTCTAGATCAGGACATCCAGAATTTTGTTTCCCTAGCTAACCTGGGTTTGCACATTGGTTTGCCCTGTTCTAAGACACTGTGTCCTAGGTAATGAGGGAAGCAGCCATGCCTAAAGAAATTGCATGCTTGATCTGAAAGCATAACAGTTAGTGCAGTCAATCAGAATAAAACTACCCATGCAGAGTGAAGAGTTTTTTAAGAAGTGCACCAAACACATCTGAAGAATTTGCAACAATGTCCATGAGAGTTATTTTTAAAACAACATGTGATTTAGAATCATTGAAAGTAATTTTGATGGAGAAAAGTTAGCAATTTTAATTGAAGATATTCAATTGATATTCAGTAGGGTCCATAATATACTCATTTAAAGAAAAAAAAAATAGTTCAACTGAATAAGGATGATATTCCCTTAAGGAAGGCAGAAAATATTCCAGATAAAAATTTGAAGAAAAATTAAGATTTTTTTGCAATGGGAAGAAGATATGCTGTAGAATTCACCAGCAACATTGAATTTTTCAATAAATTATTTCAGAAATTAGATCAATAAAGGCTGGAGATTCTGAAGAAAGAAATATTATTTTACCATAGAGATGCTACTTCTTTTTGATTGAACAGATTACAAGTTAGGAAGCCTATTCACTCCTTACACTGCCATTTAAATATTTTGTAGTATAAAAATCTAAGATGGCATCAAGAAGAGGATTCCATTTCTTTGGTTGGGCAAATAAGTCGTTGAAAGTATTGGAATTCAGCTTGAAGTTTTTTTTGTTCTGGTAGTATTACTTAGAAAGACCTGAACAATCAATATGATAACCACTCAAAAGTTGGAGTACATAAAGAGGATATGAAATGTCAAAGAAAACAAAAACTACATTATGAAATATAGACACGAAATACAATAGCCCTAACATTATGAGAATTTAAATGAAGAGAAAGAGTGGAAAAAGACACAATAAGTCTTAAGGTTCTGCTTAAGGTTCCTACACTGCTGTTTTGAAAAGGATATGCTCCACTTACAGAAGTTAGTTACATAACTGGGGAAAGCGAAGCAGAGTTATTGATGCGTACAGCATCAGAACATGGAATAATCCTGAGGACATCTTGCCTTTCTGGTGCTGCTGCAACCATTCAGACTCCAGATAACATCATCAGTAAAAATCTCACTGAATACCTCTTGCAGGACTTTTGGGGGAGATAAACAGCCAGCTATGGACAAATAAGCAGATAGGAGTACATCCCATGGACTCATCTGAGAGCAGCCACCAGACTTACCTAAATGTATGACCTTCTACATGAAATCAAGAGCAAGGCAAATCAGAAAGTAGATACTGACAAGGTTTTAATAAGTGAAACACAAATGCCTAAATGTGTAACATATCTGGTTCTATCTATTTTTAAATGGCAAACACTAAAAAAATCATACAATCCAGCACAGTGAAAAACCATTAGATTCCTCTCTGTGGATTTCTTATTGAAGTTCAAAAATAAAAAGTTTAAAATTTATGAACAAAGCTTCTTTCCTCCACCACTCTGTTTTTCTCTGAACAAGTGAAATTCTAATAAAATTTAATAATATGTTCATTGTTCATGACAAATATTGGTTACATATAAGAAATGGAAGAGATACAGAAGAAAGAGGAGAGGTATTTACTCACATTCACTGCAACTAAGGACTGATTTAGTTTCTAATAAGCTGATATAGCTCTAAAATCAGCTTGTAAAGGGTATTGTTGGGAAAAAGTTCCTTCAACTTCATTATTTCAGATAGAGACTACTTTGTGCCTATGGTTTATAAGAATGGAAATCACTCTAGAATTTCAGAAGTCAGAGGACATAAAGGGATAGTGCAGGGCTAACCATGCAAGAAACCAAACTAACACTGTTGTAGAACAGTGGTATATATTAAGTCATCTTTCAGAATGATCCTGCTCTGTTCCATGTATCATTTTTGTAATACCGTGTGTCCTTACTGGTACCATTTGTCCTTAGTGTAAAAGGTAAGACAAAGTTTCAAGAGAAATGTTTTCCAAAGATTTGAAGTATTGACTAAGAACTTCTGCAATTCAGATTTATGGAAGGGCTTGTAAGGTATCCAGTGAGTTGAGTGGCAGTACTTTGTGCAAAGACTTTTTGATTTAGCTAGATCTGTTGTATTTAAAAGGTTGGAATTTAAAACAATAATCAAATTAAAAATCCTGTGGGAAATTGAATTGCATGCAGAGAAGAACCCCTGTAGTACAAATTAAATTGACTCCCGTTATACAAGTAAGGTAGATAATTTAGAAATTTGTATCTGCATGAAAATACAAGGAGTTGATTATAGGTCAGAAACTGAGGAAAATAGAGATAATTTACTCATGCTGAGAAAATAATATTCTATTTTAGCAAATAAAACCCCAAATAATAGGGGACATACTTTTCTTTGTACTCCTTGAACAGTACTGTTCTATAAATTTATGTCCTTCCAAGGGAGATTTTTTTGTGGTTGCTTCTCAAATAAAGCATTAAGTATTCAAATAAGAAAGAGAAGAGAAGAGAAGAGAAGAGAAGAGAAGAGAAGAGAAGAGAAGAGAAGAGAAGAGAAGAGAAGAGAAGAGAAGAGAAGAGAAGAGAAGAGAAGAGAAGAGAAGAGAAGAGAAGATGAGGAAAATGCTATGTAACAAAATAAACCCAAGTCCTGAAGTGGAGATGACTGATTATTGAGAAGTATTTAAACTGTAAATATACAGAGATTCACTAATTTGGATTTCAAGGGAGACTATTTCTTGAGGTAGGATTAACAAATTAGATCCAAGCACTTCATCTTTTACCTACATAAAAATAGTGGGTTTCATTTACAAGTTTACATTAACCAAAAGAATTGAAAAGCAATGTAATAAAAGCTGGACTGACAACTTGAGAAGGAAATTGTCTCTCCTCCTGTAAATATCAGAATGGAGAAGAGTCTGATTTCTCCTTTCACATCTATTTGCTGGGATGGTGACAAGCTGAGGTTTTTGGTGTGGTATTTCTGCCGCCTGATAAGATTGCAGGTGTTAGAGTTTGTCATTACTAGTGAATGCAGTGAGGTCCAGGCAGTGTTTAGATGTGTGTTCAGAAGGCATGGCTCGTAACCTTATTCTGTCACTCACTGACTTGCAGTTGCAGGAGGTGTTAAGAAAACAGGGTTCTGTTATTAGTCGTGAGTGCTTTATTGTTTTAGGCAAGGTTTTGTAGAATCAAAGAGTGGAGGACAGGGGGGAAGACTCTCACTGTTTCTGGTGCTAAAAGGTTTAGAATGTTAATATTTAAGCATTTTGAGAGGTTCATAGTTCTCAGATGAATTTCAAGAAAAATTGATTAAAAATTTCAGTGGATTGAAAGCAAAGGGTTGGGTTTTTATGCACTACCCATGCAGTATGTTGAGTTCCAGCTTAAGAAAAGCCAATCAAAACAATAGAGATAAGTTTTCCATATATGAAAAATGGGCATATTTCCACTTAGAGATAAAGGCTGTACATGTTGGGCTACCTGTTTCAGTTAATCAGACTGACCCATCTTTGTTTACTAGAGAAGAAAAGTAAAATATAAGCCTGGAGAACACTTTCCTCCTTGTAAAATTACTGAAAAGTTAGCATACTGGATAAAATGCTTGAAGTCAATGAAAAAATACTGTTTACCATGATCAGAACTGCCTTTGAAGATGCTTTTGATTCACCATCTCTCATTAACCTGAGTGAATACTTATGGTCCTCTAGGATATGTGGAATTCATTATGACTTAAAATGCCTTTTACTGCTTTTGGGAGATGAAGATTTTAAATAGCATATGCCATTAGCTATGTCTGTGTAAACCTTTGCTTGGTTATAGTCAGCTTTAGTTCCATGTGCTCAGAGTTAAGTAAAGTGGAAAGTGGAGAGCAGGATAAGGGAAGAATGGACTGTGAGATCTCAGCTTATTACAGGTTGGAACATAGGTGGACTGTCCAATAGCTGGAATCAAAGCTCTGAAGTATTCTTGGGTTCCTTCTTTTTATATTCAATGTTAAGATACGGATTTAACATTCTTAAATATGTTGAGAATATTTTCGGAACATTTGTGACAAATAGTCTGACTGTCTTTATAATTTTTAAGTATGGCTTTTATATATACTGTAAATGATCAAGGAATTCTTTAAAACTGATAGAAAACAGTACAGGGTTTCTAATGGAAAATTGCTTCTTAAACCATGTAGTGAATATTTTTTCATCAAGAACAGTTTCCATAATTTAAAAAATGTAAAACTTCAGTAGTTTGACAAATCTGGGTGATGATCTGCAACTAAGTTTGAGTGGCAAATATGAATATAAGTCTTCATTTTGAAGAGTAGATAGTGTTCTTTTTAATGAAGGGGAAATGAATAAAAACAAAGAAAAAAGACATTTCTGTTGCAGTGGTGATCTGTGGAAGATACAGGCTATTTACTGTAAACTCTAAGCAGAAATGTGAAAATGGCTGCAAATGCTGGCTTTTACACTCAGCTATCTCCAGCTTCTCATGACAGTAAGGTTTCCACCTTCAAACAATATTGACATTAAAAATAAATGAGATATTATATATATATACTTATTTGTATACATTTAATCCTTGGGTTTTTTTAATACATGATCTTTCTCTTACAATAAATTACTACTCAAATTGAAAATAGTCTCCATATTCCTTCTACTGTGAAGTTAACATTGAATAGAAAAAAAAAAGAAAATAATTACAATGCCTCTGTAATAGTTCAGTCTTTCTGAATTAACTATGAGATGTAAACAGAATCAATCAACTTTTATCTTACAAAAACGTAGCTCTTCTAAAGGTGTATGACATTAAAAATGCATGGTTTTGTCAATATTAGGGAAAATAATGTTTTGGTTTTGTTTTCCTTCCTGGTACTCATAATTATTACACATTTTCTAACTTTGTAGCTGAGACAATCAATTATTCTATAAATTCTAGAACTTTACAGTTTTGGCACAGATAGTCAAATGTCCATCACAGAGAGAAGAACTAGCCCAAACACCAGAATTAGCCCTCAAAGGAAAATCGGGCAATTGGAAGGTTGGCTTGGCTCCAAGATGGAGCTGAAAGCTGAAATTTTAAGATGTATTCTAAAAAAACCACAAAAACATTAAAAAAATGCTTTACACATATAAAATATGAATACTTATATAAAATATTAATAAAATTTAATAAATTTATTATAACAAGAAGTGAACTTGATGCCAGAAATTCTATTGTATTCTGGAATATTCTGTTATATTTAATACAACCTTATTAAGCACATGAAAATAACAATGACACAATATTTTAAGAAACCTTCTTGAGTGGAAAACAGAGTATAAATTGAGTCACTAATGAAAACCTTTGTCAACTTTCTGTTGCAATCTTATTTTTAAACAGTCCTTTTCTGTTACAGAAAAAGTAAACCTTCTTTTCTGGTTACACATTTGGCTTCTGACCCAGCATTTCCTCAGAAGCCAGTCCCAGTGGGCTGCCTGCTCTTGCCCTTAAGCAGGAATTGACACTGCAGATTACCCCAACAACTTATAAAGAGCAACCTCTCCAGCCCTGCTTCATTTCAACAACCTACTGAGGACATTTTCTGCAAGTGAACAATAACGACAGGAAAATTTTTGCCCTAGAGTGTTCCCTTTTGGAGCCTCCAAAGTCCCAACTGGGTGACTTCCCTTCCCCCTAGCATGACACGAGTTTATAGCACAGTTTCACATCTCCCTTGTAGATATCCTATTCGGGGCAAGAAGAAAAGAGAATTTACCAGCATTAAATAAAAAAAAAAGAAAGAAAAAAAAAAGTTGATGAAGCCTGCTTTTATTTCTGACCTAAAGAGAACTGTTTTTGTAAGAAGAGTGTAGATATATCTCTCAGCAGTGTTTTCACAAAGCCCACCAAGATAATGTATCAGAATGAGAGGAGGGGCAAAATAAAGCTGACCAGACTTTCTCTTTGCTCAAAGAAAGAAGAAACCTACACTTTTATCTGCGTTAGGTGTATATTTTCAGAGGGAAGTTCAGGGATTTAGTTGAAGAACTTCCATTAGCGTTATTGGGAGATGAAAGACTTATCCTTTCTATTTTGAAAGCTGACATCTCTGTGGTATGGGCAGAGACACTTATATAAATAGTCTCTCCCTCCTTCTCATTCACTCTCTTTTTATTATAATAATGATTGTTAAACAAACAGAGTTTTGATTATGGTCAGCAAGGAAAATTTAGCTGGTCCCTTCAGGCAGTGAAAGATAGCATACAATGTTAATTAGGGTCAGAGTGCCCAGCTTTCACAATAGTAACTATTAAATAGATGTTATAAAAACCTACCTCTTGAATTTATATTCTGCTAGAATTTACTGTAAAAGAAAATATAGTAATTAAAAAATGGAGCAGTGTAAAAAGCAGAAATTAAAATATTTTAAGAATATACTTTCCACACAGATAGATGAAAGCTCCTTTTATATTGCAAATATCTCTTAATTAAAAATCAACATTCAATAATCATGTTAGATGAAGCTGCTCTTACTGATATTTGCCTAGGGATAATTAACACTAACTTAAAAATGGATTTCTTTTTAGTCCTACTAAGAAAAACATAATGTGTCTCAAAATGTTGTTTGTCCCTCAGATGTAACTACAATATATACATCTCTTTATTCCTGAATATTTTGAGGGTTTACAAAAAGGAGGTTTTAAAGGCAATAAACAACTCACTGATGATATTTCTTCACAGCCATCCTACTCAATTAGGTCATTGTGAGTTGGAGAGCAGCAAATAGCTGGGATAATTCCACTTTTCTTGCAATTGAATGATGAGCTGAGGGAAGAGGCAAGCAATCAGCTCATCATTGGTATCTGCCAGGGGCTGCTTTCTTCCTGGTGACATAAGGTCTCATAAGCAGAGAGAGCTTGCGACAACACCTCATACTGCATAAAAAATACCTGCCATGATGGAAATCTGAATGTCAGAATGTGATGGGCTGCTCCAGTAGCTGGCAAGACCCTACAATACCAAGAAGACACAACAGTCTAGATAAAAGATTAAAAAGTAGAATTGTCATGTATAGGTTATTTACAAAAACAGTGAGCTCTTACAAAAATTAAAAACATTGTAATAGGTGAATTTATTCCCCTCTCTGACAAGAAAAACTGATTAACAAGACCTTAGTAAAAAAAATGAGCTAAATGAGAAATTGGAATGGCAGCTATACTTCCTGCAAAACCATCTCAGATCATTTTTGAGTTCCTATTTTTAATGACATGAGGGATACTTTCAAAAATGTAACCAACCTAGAATACAAAGAACAAAACCAAAAATGTTTTAAAGAGTGATATTCACAGAAATACTCTTTCATACGTTTCTCGCTAAAAGACATTTTCCATGTACTAAAACATGACACTGAACTTTGTTACATTTTCCAGCATAACCAATCATCTTTTTCTAAATTAAATAATTCTACATGACAAAAATAGCCAAGCAAAAAGATAATAAGCACTCAAGAGAGCGAATACTTCAAAAGCTAGAGAAAAAATTATCTCATAAAAGTCCAATCATGTGACAGGTGTAAATCGCTTTCTATCATCAACCTGGGTTTAATTTCAAAAAGTATTTATGGCCATGCAGAGATTCAATTGTAAGGTTGAAACATTTAATCACATGCTTGAGCTGGGATTTTTATTCCACAAAATGCATTGACCAGTTTCAATTAACATTCAGTTCAGCCATTTCATCTTAATCCCATAAGGATATCAAAGCTCCTTTAAACAAACAAACAAACAAACAAACAAACAAACAAGAGCACGTATGCAAATGTTGAATCCTAAGAATAAGACTTGTCAGCACTTTTCAAATTTAAAACTCAAATTAAATTTTTCATTTGAAGTGTGCATTTGGGGAACAGTTTATAGCTCTTTCTGATTAGAATATCAGAAAACTCTTACTCATTCCCACTTTTTCTAACTAATATATTCTCTCACTAGAGACTTTAAGAACTTTGGCATAATTTCAAAGAAAAGAGTGAATGGGCCCTTGAAAACTTTAAATCAAATACTGTTGAAAGAGAAAGGCAGAAGGGCAGGTTCAAAACAAGGGGAATTCAGGAAATTTGGTTTCCAAATATTCAAATGAAGCATTAAGGTTTGCTATGAAATCAAACAAATGATCCAGAGTAAACATCTTTACGTATTAGCTTTACCTCCAGAAGGCCTAATATGTTTGATTCTGTTTAGCTCAAACCCTGCTCAAGCTCACAGCACTTTTATTCTGTATAGGAAAACCATAGGGAAGGCTTCCCTAAATTAGGTTGAATCCTGAATGTAGTTACTAAAAAAATAAAAAACCCGTTCTGTAAAGATTAGTTTCTGCTTCTCTAGCTCTTTACATCTGTTGTATACTTAAAGCTTGAGATGCTCGTTTCTGTCAGAAAAATCCTTCCTCCAGTCCTCTCTTGAATGAGAGAAGCAAGTGTGTCATGAAATGTCCATAAATATGCTGTGAGCTGCATGAGGCAACCTAAGGATCTGCAGGGAGAAGAAGGTTGTGTTACTGGTATGGAAAGCTTCCTAAATTTTACCTATTTCTTTACTGTGAGCATTGAGGAACAGGACTTTTTCTAGTTCAAGAGAAAAAGAGTGATTTGAAAATTTGCATAAACTTGGTAATATTTTTTTGACATTCATGCAACTAAAAGACCTCTCATTTTATTTTGTTTCTCTAGAGAACAGTGATCTATCTCATAATATCTACCAAGCAAATTTAAAAAAAAAAAAAAAGTTACAAGCAGTATTGTGAAGACCTATATTCTGCTGGTAAATCTGTCATCAGATAATTGCAAATTATTCTAACGACTCCTTACTCACTACCTTAGAAATACCAGTAGAAACACTATAATGGAGTAGGGTGGTTATTTTTAGTTCAATATGGTGGGTTTGGTGGTAAAAGCTCCAGATATTGTAAAGAACATTCTAGAAAACAGAATTAGATTGTGACTTCACTCTAAATTAAAGGGTAGAGAAATTTTATTCTAGAAAACTAAGCTTTAGAGTCTGTTATTGGCATTGATATAGAATGTACAGTGATATATATGAGAACAAAGAGGGAAATTGAATTCTGGTCCCACAATCCTTTCATTAACTATAAAGGAAGGAGGTGATATTTCCACTTTGCATTGGTGTGACCTTGTCTCGCGTGCTGTGTCTAGTTTTGGACACCACAATATAAGAAAGATATAAAGCTGCTGGAGAGAGCCCAAAGGAGGGATACAAAGACGGTGAAGGGTCTGGAGGGGAAGCCATGTGAGGGATGGCTGAGGTAGCTGGGTCTGCTCAGCCTGGAGGAGACTGAGGGGAGAACTTACTGCAATCCACAACTTCCTCATGAAGGGAAGAGGAGGGGCAGGCGCGGATCTCTTCTCTGTGGTGACCAGTGACAGGACATGAGGGAAGGGCATGAAGTTGTGTTAGGGGAAATTTAGGCTCAATATTAGAAAAAGGGTCTTCACCCAGAGGGAACTTGAACAAGGCACTGAATAGGGTCCCCAGGAAAGTGATCATGTTACCAAGCCCGACATGGACATGTGCAGGACAAGCAGTTGAACTTTGATGACCTCTGTGGGGCCTTTCAATTTGGAATGTCCTATAATATTTGCGTGTTCTGATATCTTCTTTTGTACATTCATTCTTGATATCACTATTTTGAGTACAGCATTTTTCTATTTCTTTATCAAAATCATCTGTGTTAAAAAAAGTTAACATCTTTAGAGTTCAGTGACATGGAAATTAGCATGCAGGGGTACAATTTGTGTTGTTACATATCGAAAATGAAACTAGTATTTACAAACATCTGAAGTGACCCTGGAGACAATGGACTACAACAGTCTTAAAAGAAATTTGCCACCATATGCTCAAAGCTTTTGAGGGATCATCTGCAAAATGCATGGGTAAATCTTTAAAATCCTTTGGCTAAAAACAGCTCTTGACCATGCTAGGAACCCCACAGAGGCCGGGATATACAGATTGCCCCAGTTTCTCAAGTGATGGATTTTGAAATATATGTGCCTTTCCTTCTATAGCAAGAAAGATTTATATAGCTAATTGTGACTCTGAGTTCCCAACTAACTGCAAAAAACACAAATCCCCTACCTGCTTCTAACCTGAGTGTTATCCTGTAATTCTAGCATGTTCCCCTAGGTCATTTCTGAACTACGTGAAGAGATCATACTAGCTCCTGCTGCTGGGATAGCACTATGATGTAGCTGGAATAGTATCTCTAGCCCATGTGCATTTTTCATTGAAGGTGTGATGCAGACGACAACATCAATCAGGGGATGGAACAGCCAGAATCAAATGATTCCAGGCTCATAAGGAAATTTAGCTTACCCATGAAGCATGATCCAACAAGACCACAGAAACAAAGTCCTTAAGAACTTAAACAAATCTGTCCCAAAATTGTACTAAAACCAGTGCAGAGACAAGATTATCACAAGTAGTTCTCAGCTAGTAACTGCAAAGTATTATGACCTGAAATATCTAGTTTAACCCATTTTATACAACACCAGGTTGAGTAGTTTGAAGTAAAAGCCATAAATATTTCATTGTTTCTGTTTTCTCAGTCCACGTTTCTTCTACAGAGTTGTCTCTGAAAGGCTTATGAATGAGAGTTTCTATTACATCAAAATTGTTTTACCTTAAGAGGAAAATTATTGATTAGGCTGAAAATGTATGGAGGGGTATTTACATAATATTTGTAATACATGTGACATCCAATTTCAAAATATCATTGATGGTCTTACTAAAAATGTATAAATAACTGAAGGTCATCCTCTTTGTTAGGTTTTCCCCTAGGTAAGAAATGTCACATTTACATTCTAATAACTATATTAGACAGTCAAGCAATTGTAAGGAAGGAACTTCATTTGTATTTTATTGGGTATTTTCAAATCCTTTTCTGGAAAAAAAAGGCAACATCACGGAAATATTTGACATAGGGGACAAAAAAGGTGAAAAAAATCCTTGGAACAAGAAAACATATCCAAGAAATACTCTCTGTTTTTGTTGATGGGGTTTTGGTTGGTTGATTTACCAGTGGTTGCCATTGAGGGTTTTTTTTAGTATAATAATATTAACACCAACTAAACTGTGTCTTAAAAGAGGTAAGAACAGAATGCAAAACCAGCAAGCAAACAAAACCAAACAAAAAAGCCCTGCAAACTGTTATTTCAGAGAAACAACTAGAGTATAAAAGTTTCATGTATAACTTTAAATTGCTTTCTCCTTCACTATTTTGCAGCTGGTGTGTTAGTATTCTGCAGGTTGGTAACTTTAGCATCACACAATATATCCAGCTAATGAGATTGCAAGAACATTGCGCTCCTCCATCATTTTCTTATCAGTGACAGTCAGTCCATTAGAAGCTGTAACCCTGAGAAGTGAACTCCAGTCTCATACTTTTTGCATTCTGAAATGTTTTTTCCTAGGCTGTTAATAGATAAGATGGATGCAACATTTTGTGACAGTTCAAGACACTCGGCCTCCAAGAACTGTTCTGAAACCAACAACAGATCCATTATCTCCTTTTAGCAAAGGTTTTTTATCCAGTACAATTAAGTCAAGACCTTCAACACAGTTCCTCACAGCCTCCTACTGGAGAAACTGAGGCATTGTGATCTAGACAGGGTATCTGTGTGGTTGGGATGGGGTGAGAGAGTGGTGGCAAATGCCCTTTTTCAAACTGGCAACCTGTCACAATGAGGTCCCCCTGGGACTGGTATTTGCCCCAAGAGAGTTTAATATGTTCATAAGTGACCAGCAAGATAGGATCAAGTGTACCCTAACAAAGAAGACAAAGATGAATTGATGGGGCGGATCACTGGCCTGGTGGAGCAGAGAGCTTTGGTTTGATCTCAAGGAAAGAAAGAGAGTTTATGAGCTTAGGAAGAAGAGTCAAGCAATTCAGCACAATACAAGGATGTTGTGAGGTTATGCAGGGGGACAACTAGAAGAACCAAAACACAGCTAGAACCTAATCTGGCTACTGTCATTAAAGATAAAAAAAAAAAATTGGTATTGCAAATGTAACAACAACAAAAGGAGGACTAAGGAGCATCTCCACAGTTTATTGAATGCAGGGGGAAACATATGGCCAAAGGATGAAGAAAAGGTAGAAGTACTTAATGGCGCCTTTGCCTCAGTATTTAATAGCATGACCAGTGGTTCTCAGGATATCCAGTTTCCCAAGTTGAAAGACAGAGACAGAGAGCAGAATGGAACCCCCAGAATACCAGGGGGAATGGTCAGAGACCTGGTACACCAAGTAGACCCACACTAATCTATGGGATCACATGGGATCCACTCAAGGTTATTCTAAAGCTTCCCAATGGACACTTTGGAAGGGAAAGCCACCTTCCAGGAAGACTTGGATAGGGTGAACAGGCTGGGATCTACCCAGCTTGGCAACGACTCTTTGGAAAGGGACGTAGGTATCCTTGTGGCCAATAAGCTCAATATGAGTGAACAGTGTGCTGCTGCATCAAAGTGTTCCAATGGGATGCTGGGCTGCATCAACAGGGGCATCACCAGCAGAGATAGATAAGTCATTATCCAACTCTATTGAGCACTTGTCAGGCCACACCTGGAATAATGTGCTCACTTTTGGTCGCCACTGTGCAAAAAAAGAAGTGAGCAATTTGGAAAAGGGTCCAGAGAAGGAATTCAGAGATGACAAAGGACTGGAAAGCCTGACAATAGAGGAGAGGCTGAGAGAATTGGATTTGTTCAGCCTTTAGAAAAGAAGGTTTAGGGTAGACCTTATCACTGTGTGTCACTATTTAAAGGGTGACTACAAAGAAGATGGAGACTCCATTTTTACAAGGAGTCTCATGGCACAGAGAAGAGATAATGAGTTTGAGTTACACCTTGGGAGATTCTGATAAGACAAAAGAGGACAATTTTTCACAGTGAGAACAATCAGCCACGGGAATAATCTCTCCAGGTAAATAACGATTCCCCAGTGTTGAACACTTGCAAGATTTGGCTGAACAGGGTACTGGGACATCTTGTCTGTGTTTTTTCCAAGAATGCAACCAGATCATCCTTGAAGTCCCTTTCTAGCCTGGTACTCTGTGATCCTGTGATTCTATGAAGAGCATTTAATGATGTTTCTGAGAGCTCTAGGTTCAGCTTTAAGATTTCATCTACCCTCGTAGATACATAGATACAATGCCCTTGTCTTCTGAACTTTAATGAATTTCTTTTTAGTGAATCCAAAGGCTTTAGAAATATTTTCTTCATTCATATAAAAATTTATAGGTAGTTGGAGCTGCTGAAGGAGATTTTAATTCAGAAACCCAGAAAAATGGAATGCTCGTATTTAATACTGAAGGTTGTTGTACTTTCTCCACTAGAAAAAAATTCCAGGTAATTGAAAGTATGGGTCAGATTCTGCTCTCAGGGAGCTTACTGTGTGTGATACTCTGGATTTATCTCAGTGTACAGAAGAAGAACTTTGCATTACAAAAAGCAACCTCAGCCAGAGAGTTGCTATTGATAATGATAGAAATATATGTGTATTTGCTGGTTCTGAGAACATACCTATCTTGTAAAAAAGAACTAAATAAAAATTTATTCTCTCCTCTGGTCTAAAGGCAGTTCCAGGAAGAATGGCTGTTGATCCTGAGAGGTGCTGTTGAGACAGATTTACTTGGAGTTTAATGATTCCTGGCAAGCCTAAGTTCCTAACCTTAGGAGCAGCAAAGTGAGGCACTTGGAGTAACTAAGATTAGATCCACTTATTATCCTGTTTCTCACTGCAGATATATTATATTCCTGTGTCTTGGGTTAGGTAACCAAAATACGTGTATTCTATTTCATCTATTGTAAAAGCAGTTTTTTCTTTATCTCTTGTAACTCCAGTGGGAAGGGGGGTGGATGCCTTCTGATAATGGCCCAGCCATTAAAACCAGGTGTGGCAGTGTTTCTTATCTCTTTCACCACCCATCCATCCTCCGGGGGATATCTTTGGATAATGGGCCATTAAGGCTCACCAATGACATGTCACATTACATCATCCCATTGTGAGATGCTCCACCTAATCTGGGGGGAGCCAACCATTCCTACCTGGATAAAAACTGAGACTCAGGAACCCTGTGCATCTAGTTCTTCACCAGAGGAAGACCGGACCCATTTCACCACCACTGGACTTTCTACAGGATCATCTCTGCTCCACAGAACCATATCTGTTACTCCAGGAGGATTTATTTGGACTGCTACCAGTACCCTTACCAAGAGGGTATCAGGTTGTATCCCTGACCCTGTCAGGGTTCTCCAGGAATTTTTTTGTTTGCTTGCTTGTCTTTGTACTACTACATTTGTATTTTCTTTTTTTTAATTCCTATTAAAAAACTGATACTCCTATTCCCATATCTTTGCCTGAAAGCCCCTGATGCAAAATTATAATAATTAGGAGGGGAGGGCGGTGACATTCTCCATTCCAAGGGAAGCTCTAGCTTCCCCTGGCGGACAACTGCCTTTCAAAACCGAGACATCCTGCTAAATTAATTTTTGGCTGGAGCACTTGTGAATTGTCCTCTGAGTAAGTGATACTTCTCAGGTCCTGAAAAATGCATCCTCCCCAGGGAAAGAGGAACTGGTCTCTGGACAGCCTCTGTCATAATGTCTTTTACACACTGAAACACATAAAATAGCCTGATTTTGGTGGACTTACAATATATGGTAAGTTTGAGAATGTGTTTTTAGATAAATTTTTAATCACTTAAGAGAAAAAGGGATCGCAGAGACAAATGAGTCTCTATGTTTAGTGTGAAAAGGTCTGAGAAGTTGATAGTCATCAAAAATTCTTGGATTACATGCAAAATTTTTATGGTTTATGAAGATTTAGTAAGATTCTCTATAATGAGTGGGAAGCCCAATTGGTCCAGGGTCTGGCTTGTACGCGACATTATCATCAAGTAAAAATTATGTCATTCTTCCAACTCCTCCAACTCCCATCACTGCTAAGAAATAGGAGTATTACAAGCCTGCAGTTAAACACATCTTCTGCTTTGATATTTGGAAGAACCAGGGCTTTTATACTTCATTTACTAGAAAAGTATGCAAAGTAGATTTTCTTACAATTAGCTAGGAATGGCTTGTTCATTTAAAAGTGAGTTTATTAGTGACTGCTGCAATTTAAAAAAAAGCTTAAATATATGTGTTGCATCATTTAAACAACAACCTATCAAAAACTAATGCAAAAGAAGTATACAAGTCAACTTTCTCATTAAACGTATGTGGAATTCATTTGTCAGGGGGATATAAGGTAGAATTTCAACAAAATTATAGCAAGCAAGCCTCACTTCTTTTTATTAAAATAAAAAGTAATGCATCTAAGAAAAAGTATCTAAGTAAGACTGAAGTCAGAACTGGCAACTGCAATTCAGGAAAGAGAACTTGGAGCTGTCACTAGCAATTTGTTGAAATCATAAGTTCAGTATGCTGAGTAGCCAAAAAAATAAGTGAAAGAAATGTTGGATAAAATCAGGAAGGGTATTCAGGGAAAAAAATTAAAAAAGAAAAGAAGTGTTGGGTTTTTTTTACTTCTAAATGAAAACTTTGCACATCTCTTGAGTACTGTTAACTGCTCTAGTCCAAGCTGTAGGAGTTGTAGGAGTTGTAGGAGTTTCAAGATATTTCAGGAGAGGACAAAAAATATCACCATGGAATCATAAAATGGTTTGGGTTGAAAGACACCTAGAAGATTATCTGGTTCCAAGCTCATGCTGTGGACAGGGACACTTTTCACTAGATCAGATTGCTCCAAGTTCCGTCGAACCTGGCCTTGAACCTTTCCTGGGATGGGACAGCCACAGCTTCTTTGGGCCACTTGTGCTTCACCACCCTCATGGTAAATCTACCCTCCTTCAGTTAAATGTTGTTCCTTCTTGTCTGATCACTACATGCTCTAGTGAAAAAGTCCTTCTCCAGCTGCTGTAAGGTGTCCCTGTATTCTTCTCTCCAGACTGAATAGCCTCAGCTTTCCTATCCTGTCTTCACAGAACTGATGCTCCAGCTCTATGATGATCTTCATGGACCTCCTTTGGACTTGCCCCAGTTGGTCCACATCTTTCTTATTCTGGGTCTACAGAGCTGGATGCAGCAGTCCAAGTAGGGTCTAACAAGAGCAGAGTAGAGGAGGAGAACTGCCTTCCTCTACCTGCTGGCCGTGCTTCCTTTGAGGAGGTCCATACGGTTGGCTTTCTGGGCTGCAAGTGTACATGTCCAGCTCTCATTAATCAACATCCCAAGGTCTTTCTCCTCAGGGCTGCTCTCAATCCATTCTTCTCCAATATTTTTGCATAATAGGGAGAGGATTACCATTTACAAAATCATAAATTGATCTGTAGATTTAAAATGTAACAGTAAGACAAGAAGACAATGCAAACTAATAGGAGATTGGTTTTAAACAATTGTTTAAAGCTTATCTAACAATAAACAATCTTCTGGAACTTGTTGCAACAGTAAACTTTGGAGTTACGTAGCATCAGCAGGTTCAGCAATCATTCAAACAACTTCATGGACAACAGGCCCATGAATAGACTGTAAGAGACAAAGTCAGATATATGCACTCTGATTTCTTCTTCAATGGCTCAGGACAGTATTAAGTTTGATGGGAAGGGGCTGTACACAACCTTCAAGTTTGCATGCTCTCTTTGGTGACAACTACATACCCAGCATGCATATACTAATGATAACTTCTTTTGCCACTGGTAAAGATTTGATATTGAGCTAAATAGATCCTTTGTCCAATACAGTGAGATATCTTCTAGGTTAAGAAAATTGGGAAAGAATGTCTTCCAACGTGGCACAGGAATGAATTACAGACCTTCCTCAAGTAGACAGAAAGGTGAACTTTTAACTTGACAATGAACAATATTCTGATAAACAGCTCTAGTAATATCTACTTCTCCCTCCCCTTAATTTGTATTTGCATTCTTTTTGCATATTTTTTGCATTCTCCATGACATCAGAAAATTTGAAGAGGTGTAATCATTCAACATGTGGTATGTAACTATATTAATTGCACTGACAACCATAAAAACATTGTTCAGTAACAAGCAGAGAAGAAAAACTCCTTCAACTTCAAAAGTTATCTAACAACCTGAAGAACTTTAGGGGCATTTTAGAAATCCCTCTTACTGAAATAAGCATAACATGGAGCTGACATTCAATAGATGTGAGTGTGAGAAATATATTCGTTAGCTAAAGTATTGTTTTTCATCTTTGAGTCATTCTGCATCTCCTATACCGTAATGAGTGAAACGGAAACTACTCTGGAAATGTCCATATGGGATGGGAAATAGCTTTTTCATTTTTAAGACAGAGAAAATAAGTTAATAAACACGTGTTTGAAAACCATTTCTACCTTTCAAAAACAATGCACTTTAACAACAACTTTTAAACTGCAAAACACCATCATTGATTAAAGCACTAAATATATTGTAAAGACATAATCTGTGTATCTTATGCTGTAAGACTAACTTCCCTTACTTTCTGGTTCTTAGATGTATTCACAAATAATTCTCAATGCTGGAAGAGAATGAGATTCAGCTGTGACAAGAATGTAAAGTAGCTTTGCACAATTAGCCAGGATTCTCCATAATTTCACCTAAGTTATCCTAGAGAAAACTCAGGAAACAGGCTGCTTTCTTCATTCCTGTGGTGTTTTGAATGCATTCATTTGCACAGAAGAATATAATTCAAGGTGTCTTGCAGAACATAAAGAAGGAAAATAACACTTTTTAGACAAAGACTTTCCTTTAGCTATCCACAAGAATGGAACAGAAATCCAAACAAAACATTTGATTTAGAGCAAGTTTTGCCATGAGCTCAGTGGAGGCAGTGTATCAGGTCCTAGGATTATCAGCCAGTGGGAACAAGCACCTGAGGAAAAAAGATAATAAAGGTGAACTTGCAGTGAAAAAGCTACAAGCAGAAAGTTCTAGGAAAGCTTAAGATAGGATTTATGATTTCTTTCTCTTCAGATAAGCAGGCACAGTTTAAATGTCATTGTAGCATGACTAATGTGAGTGCATGTGTTCTATGGTGATAATGTTGTATCATCCACTTCAGGGGGTCCTGCTGAGATTTGGGTTGCTCTGAGGACAGCTATGAAATCAGGAAGTAAACACTGAACATTTTCCTACTGTCTTGATCCTTTTACACTGTGATGAGCACTTGTTTAAGTGATTTGAGCACAGCTAAGGAACTGCTTGGACAGTAATGAGTGAAGATTGTATGGAACCATTAACTGGTGCCAGGACAAGCCTCCTTTGACAGAGCCTCTTTGACAGAGCCTCCTTCGACAGAGCCTCCTTCTTTTTTGTGGGATTCCATCAGGCTACCTTAATGAACTCAGTTTAGGTTACTCAACTACAAATTGAACTCATAAGAGACGCTCTTTAGTATAACTACAACTCTAAAACTACAACCAAGTCTAATGTCAATACTGTGGATGTAGGCTGAAAAGAAAGCAGTTTTTGGGAGATGTTTATTAGTCAAAGAAAAGTGAGGGTTTTAAACTTTATGCCTTTCCTCTTTATTTTGCCAGTGCTGTACTGAAATAAAATAAGTTTATATTTCAGGACTCAGACCCTGAATATACATAACTATTTTTTTATTATTCACTGAGATGAGTTAACCAAACATGATTTGCACAGCTAGCATAGAAAAATGTCAAAGTAATCATTTTCAGTTGCAATCAACATGAGCTGACACACTGCTGCCTAACCCTTGTAACTAAAGCACTTGCAATTTAATAGTGTGATGATAAGGATATAAATAATATTGACTTGCCTGTAATATGATTATATGCAAACTAACATAGTTGAAAAATAGTTTGATGATATTTTGTATCATGGGCTTACCAGAAAAAATGTATAACCATTTTACTAAGTATATGGGCAGTATGACCACCAAAGTGGCAAGCAAAGAGGGCTATGTTGGCATGTAAAGACATTTGTCTAATTAATGTAGGAGTGCAAGACAGAAAAGGTAAGTCTAAAAGAGTTCAAATAGGATTACATGGATACATGATTGACAAAACAAAGGAAAGAAAAGAAACATAAAACCATCAGATATAAGTACAGAAAAATCAGAGAAGAAAGATGAGAAAATCACTTTGGTTTTGGCCCTTCATCAGTGAGTCCTCCAGCCTGATCACTTGGACATTCGTGACTAATAGCGCCAAGAAACATGGCCACTGTTAGCAACTATAGATCACTGGCTCTCTGTTATTTTATATTCACAGCTAATTCAGAACATAGGTATAAAGGACTAGCAGTTTTGCATATGCAATGATCAAGATTAATGGCAAGGACCACTAATTCATTCAAGAAAGCTCGAAAACTGGCTTGGTTTGTCAGTCTTCTAAACAATTCCATCACAATAGTGTCTGATTACTTAACTGTTATCTATCTGCCTACAGATCTATGTATTCAATTGAAGTATGCTGACTTTTTGAACCATTTCCTCCTGGTCTTAAAAATTCTACCTGTTGGTACCTATTTTTTTTTCATAGATGAGAAAGTGAATATCAATATCTCAAGCTGCACATATTGGTATAAAAGGCATGTTGCCCTAAAGTTGCCTGGTAGCTAGATTTTCTGGTGGTGTCAAATAGATTTGATACAGGGTGCAAGTCTTATCTTCGCTCCCTAGAACTGCAATTTGTTTCAAAAATACTTTAAATGCAATGAAGTCTGCCAGACTACAACTCAACAAGAGTGGCTGCAGTATTGCTTTCATTTTATTACCATTGGCAATGTTAGGGTAATTAGCTAATTAATATGGTAATAATATTAGAAAAAACATCAGATGGGGATTAATTAGTCATACTAAATATCTCATATTTCATGAGTTATTTTATGGCCCAAGAGAAAAAGGAAATTAAATGAAGGCCTAAAATGCTAGTTAGTAAGTAGTTCTGCTCCTTTCTTTTAAAGCAACATATTAAATATTTCTCTTATATGAAGAGTAGGAAAAAAGGTGTTACAAATATACATTTGTTGTTGTTAAATATGAATGTATAAAAATAAAATAAATTTATACATCTACATGAATCTGTTCTGCAGCACTATTTTGCTGTGCCTGGTTATTCATCTCTCCACAAAATGGAGTCAAAATAATTGACATTGAAGCTGATTATTTATCACTGAGGAAAACATTTTTAAATGGGAAAAAAGATCATCATGTCGCTACTAATATTGGAAGTTATTTAAAGAGAATGTTATCACTGGGTGAACATATATTATAGAGTTTTATGAAATGCCTTTGGAAATTAAAATCAAAATGGAACATCAGAACTCTTTTATTTATCTCTGTGTGTTTAATGGTAATGAAATATGCAAGATCAAGTTTTGGATGCTGAATTCCCTTATTCAATGAAGGATAGCACAGTTTCCTCCTTCCTTCCTTCCTCCCTTCCCTATAATAATTGCTTGCATGAAATAGAGAGAGGAGATAGTGGTGTAAAATGGATTATGTTATTATAAAAAATAAAAACCCTCAGCATTTTATGTTTCATTTGATTTAGTGATCTGCCTCAGTCGGAATGGCAATATTTTGCCAATTTCTTGTGAGACTATTGGAAATATCTGGTGGTGCTTCTCATTTTGCATGAGTTGAAATGCAAACCTTACAGGGACAAACTCAGCAAATCACTTCAGCATTAAATAACAGTTAACAGGATATGAGCACATAAATCTGTTCTTCAGTGCATACACACCACTGACCCTGATCTGTTTAACTTTTTCTTTGTGTCAAGTCTTCATCCCTGACTTTTGTAATGATCTCTGTCGTCACTGAATTCATTGCAAGATCATAGCCTAGAACTGCCAAAATTGAATCAGTGTATTTGGGCCATCAATTTTTTTTATGTGTCATCAAAAAAATAGAGTTCAGAGCTCAAAGCCTTGAAACCACAGTGAAATAAAATTAATAAAAAGTAATACAGGATTAATTTGAATAAATTCCTAGTTTTATATTTAATTCATGGAAGTTTTTGTGCATTAAGGGGTGAGAGGATTGGTTTCTGGACTCAAAATTCCAGTCACTGTACCAAAAAGCTGGAGGAAATCACTTGTAGAATTTAGATTAAAAATTTCATTTATAATAATTATTTAAGAATTTATAATAATCCTAATTCCCAAATATCTTACTTCTGGATTTCAAGTCTAACATATCACTCCACTAAGACAAGAAATTTAAAGGGCTATAGTCCAAACCATTAGACCAAGCTGAGGTCCAGGAATGGTGATGACAAAACCTAAAGTCAGGATTCCTGGCGAATACTCTTCAGTGAGGCAGACATTACACAGCTTTGTCTATTCAAGACTAAATTGACTGGAACTTATGGGTAAATAGAAAGATTTTGGAATGACTGGAGAACTAAAATAATAAATTGTGGAGGCCTAGCATCCTAACAGCAAGACAGAATATATAGGATTGACCATATCTGCATTCCAGGTCTTAGCTTCTGTCAAAATATGAAAAAAAAATCTTTTCCATAAAGATCTCCATAAATCTCACCATTATGCAGAATTAGTTTTTTTTATATTACACATATTACCTGAAATTATGCTTCCTAGAAGCCAGTAAGTTGCCAGAGACATCCTAATATAAAACTTTATAATCAGTACTTCTTTTTCAGTCCCAGAAGAGAAAAAGGGCAACTTCACAAAATTTGCAACAACAATGGCAAATTCCTCTAGATATCTAGCAGCAATATCTTGTCCTTCTAAAGGGAAGCAGGACTGGGGAACAACTCTCTTCCCTTTGTAATTTTTGAGGCTTCTCCACTTGAAAAGCTGCACAGGGTGGAGCAAATAGCCTTGAAGATGCCTACTGCTGTGCTTAGTTTTCTTACTGAGCAGGGCTCCCTTTCAGCCACTGCTGATAATAAAGCCATAAGAAATTAGAGAAAGTCTGTACTTCTGAAGGGAAAAAAACTACAGTGCTAATAAAATTTTAAGTCACAAGCTATCTGGCATTGCTGTCTCTTGAGAAGTAAACTGGGAGTAAAATTATTTTTACTAACCTAGATATCTCTTCCCCAGGAAAAAACAAACCCTGTTTTAAGTGCGAAGCTTGTTTGGAAAGCTCAAAAGCAAGTTAATTCCTCTAATAACAGAGGGATTCTGGCAAGGCAAATGTTAACCTTTTTCACAGTATATATGTACACATTATATGATTCTTAAAATTCACTTCAGATACTAGCAGTATCTCTGGAGAGTTTATTACACTTGATTATTCCACTTAAGTATTCATAAATATTTATGCACCAATTGATGTTCTCGATATAATCTTTCAGTGGTTGGTACAAATATGTCACTAAAAAGAACAGTGAGGGAATCTGCAATTAGCAATTAGTGATTCAAACATATCATGTGAAAATTTGAAAATCTCACTTGTATAAAAGAAGCTTCTACATTAAACATATGGTTTAGTTTTCAAATGCAAGTCACCACTAGAGCACTAAGCCTGTTCTCTAAAGACTGAGCTGTTAAGCTACAATAATGTGAAAAGGCAAGAACATTCACCTGAATTAACTTACAAGAGTTTTGTTTACCCAAATAATATTAAAATTTTTCATGGTGGCCAACCATTTTCTTTTAACTTTTTTTCATCGTTTTCTCAGATACGTTTATATTTCTCTTGACCAAGATGACACTTACAGCCTTACATTCCTTAGCATCCTTGATAAGGAACTCTGTGTTCTTGGAGTATATTACTCCAAGAGCTGTCAATATATTACTCCAAACAGCTGTCAATAAGATCTATTTTTCTGATTTAGAATTTGAGACTGCTTTTGTTGTTGGAGGTAGTAACCAGACATTATTGTTCTTCTTTCTCTCATAGGAAGCTCATATGCAACATGTCAGTAGGAACAAAATATTAAACCATCATTTCGTTTCATGTGTCATTTAAGATCAAATACAACAGTGGTTTATGAAACACTAGCAGGCAGGCTGTATGTCATCACATTTTTTCTGAGTATGTGTGATCATTATTTTTAATTGATTTCCTGAAATGAATAACTGGAACTTTTTGTCCCCAAATTCATAGTATCTTAGGTTCCATTCATTGCAGCGGAAGCTTTAAGTTAATGTCAGATCTAAATACTGATAAAAGAGATAGTGCCCACCTACCTCTCAATGATCTCCATGTGGAATTTCTTCTCTCTATTCAGTTAGCCCAGGCTTGTACTCATAATTAACCTACTTATTGCTCTCTGCTGTCACATCCTAAGAAAAGCCAAAAAAAAACCAAACCATTAATTCCATGGTTGATCTCATCAACCCTAACAGTTGCCCACTACCTCTTTTAATTTGGAAGCTCAGCCATGAGAAGGCTGCCAGGAAATATCTCAGTGGCTTAGCTGAGTGAATTTCATCTGCCTGCATATGCGCTTACTTTACAAGGTGAACGTGCCCACTGTTTGTGTCTTGTGCTTGACTGGATCTTAACCAAGTAGACCTGATTTACTATTGTACTGCCAGAATTGTGCAGATTCCCTTCAGTACCACCTTTACACACAGGCAAAATAAGAAGTAATTGGTCAGAGCAAGCTGGCTGCCAGATGCTGCAAAACAGGAGTTGCAAAAATATTAATGCCAGAGCCCTGAGATAAAAGAGACATGCTGCTACTGCGGTGGCTCTTGTTCCTAAGGGAACTACTCTGTGTCAGCTGCTGTCCACAGGGAGGCCTGATGCCCCTGGCAGCTCTCACTGTGGGTTTACTTTTCTTACCTAGAGCAGCAAAAGCCTAAAACTTTGGCAGGGCTGTCACCAACAACACATTGCTCACTGTGTGACTTTCAGAGTCATAAAATTCAGAGAAACAGACAGTAATAGATTCTAAACTTCTCTTTTTGTTTGTTTGTTTGGTTGGTTGGTCCCTAAGAAAGGAGATATTGCAACTAAAAGATGCTTTTGGACACTTTAGGAAAAGCCTTGCTACATAATGGGTCAGCAGATGGCTGTAATAGGCCTAAAGCCTTTTGTTCAGGCAATTTTACTCTGCAGGTTGGTACCCAGCAAGTCCACTTTTAATGACTATTTTCCTCTATAGTATGTAAATATCTGTACCTCCTATAATTTTTACCTCAAAGAAAAATTATGTCTTCTAAAGTAATATATTTGGAAGGTGGAAACCAATCATTTAGGAAATGGAAAACATATATTTGTTGTCCAATAAGAAGGGTTCTTACAAGACAAATTTTAATTGCCCAAACATTAAAAAATCTGTTACTTCAGTGCTCAAAACCTTTCCTTCATCATACAAGTTAGTAACAAAAAGGAAAAATAGCTTACTTGAGCTTGTGTTCTTTCCAATATTTAATGAAACCATACTTGCTCGGAATCAGATAAGCAGATTTTCCAGGTTTTTTATATTTCTCTAGATCATGAGAAATAAATTGAATTTGAGAATCTCATCCCAGGAATTGTTCAGAAGGAGGGTTATTGCTTCCGTTAACATGCTTTTGGATTGAATATGTTAATATACTTTCATTATAGTTACACCATTTCTATGTCCTTAACTGACTCAAAGCTATGAAGCATTCCAAAAAACTATCATTGGAGGCGGCAAACTTTGAGTCAAGCAGGATTATTTCTATGTATGAACACATTTTCTGTTTTATGTGAAATAAAATTTGATGTCACAACACAAGAATGGGCTTTTTATATATTGCTAGTATCTCTCTCATTTGCATAATGTAAGTTATAATCAATGCAATATTTTATTGCAAATTTGAAACATAAGTGCCTCATTTATGAAATTAGGCAGCAAAGATAGATCTTTTTAAATGTGCATGAAAGGCATGAATACTGACAGAATTTCAGAAGATTTATATGTCAAGTAAACGTCACTTAGGGACATAAATTCACAGCATCCTCTTCTGACATTCACAGTCATATTCCAATTTTGGCATTACTGAAAACTTCAGCCAGGGAGAAATAATGCAGATATGATATCAACAGAAGCAAAGGCATATTCACATCAACCAGTTTTTTAATACTCTTCTGTCAAAACTGCAACCGGAAAATTATGCTGGCTAGAGAAAGTCAGTGAGGCTCCAAGTGATTTAAAACAAGGGAGATGTTTTGTCTAAGAAAAGCAAGCACCTAAATAAAACAGAAAGGAATAAAAACCCAGTAAGGAAAATACTTTATTTTCAGGTTAAGAGGCACAGATTTATATCATGAAGAAAAAAGTAGATGAGTTGGTGGGTTCCTCAACTTACACAGTAAGTAGACTGTTGGTGAAGAAGCTCTTTCTCATAAAAAGGCCCATTTGTGCAGCAACAGTGAAGAGGTCAAAATAGAAGCAGAGAGGAGAGTGAAAAAATCCAGACTGTGAACAATCTGGAAAGCACTCTCTGTGAGGAAACAGTTATGTTCATTAGAAATAATCTCTTTACTAGTTTGAAAATCCTTACAGAAAGATTAGTGTTGGTTGAAAGATAGATGAAAGTCATTGAATTAAAAAATATCCAAGAATACATATCATAAATCAAAAGGCATGGCTCACATTCACATTTTTTATTCAAAAGAAGGGATTTTATTGCATATCCAAGAAAGCATTCTGAAAGTACTAAATATGGAGTTGAGATTAGCAAAATAAAAAATAGAAGACATGCAAGAAATTTTAAGCAGAACAGTTTATATTTGAAAGATAACATTTAAGTACAAAGGGTGAAGGAGTCATGGTATCCTTTTCCTTCAAAAACTCAACAAATATTCAACAGGGAATCTTTGTCATAAGGACAAAGAGGAAGTAAAGACAGAGGAAAGACAAAGGAAGTGCTCAGTTCTGAATACTCTGAACATTCAGATATCTGGAATATTTTTAGTGTCACTGAGTTATCACAAGGACAGATACAAATTTTTCATTCCATAAAGAAAATTCATTCCTCGAGAAATATTCAAAATTTTCTATAGAGAGGAAACTCCATCTTGGAATCAAATTGTCAGATCTGAGGAAAGAATGCTGTCTCATTTAGAGGTATTTGCTTTTCTGTCTCTTTTTACCAAATCAGCATCTGCAAATACATTAGCTAATCGGGCAAGCAGTAAGTGCAAAATAATCAATGCAATTATATTGTTTCTGTCCTATTAAAGTGCTCAGAAAGCATTGAACCTTCTCCATTTCCAGTACAGGTAAATAATACTGTCAGCATAATATATGGAATACAGGGGGAAAAAAAAAAAAAAAAAGAAAAAAAAAATTCGACGTGTTATTTCCTATGTCTGTTTACCTGCTTCCAAACTAAAATAATCCCAGATTTAGTTTATGGGATAATCCCACTGCTGGTTTGTGGTATAGTGAACTTTGATAAAAGATTCTATTTCTTCTGCTATTCATTCCCCTAAAATAAATCTGTCCTCCTTCACCTGTTATGAACCTGTCACTGGAGAACATGTAAGTGTTGAAGTTGTATAAAAAAAACTTCTTAGATTAACATTGAGTGTATTTTCTCCTTGCCTACAAGATAATTACGTTTCTGATGTTGCCCACTTGGAGATGCACTTAAAACTATCAGCAGTGCTTGAGATAACATCTGCTAAGTGCTTTTTGATTAAGTCTTTTATAATTACTCATTTTCACAAAGCATGTGTCTATTTGAAGGGCACCTCAGCTATCAAAGAGAGTATGCTAATGGAAGCCTTTCATTATTTTGGATTTCTTACACTGATTTGACATTTTGTTTAGGTGTACGAGAAGTTAGAAAAGGCTGTGGATACTCTGTGTCATGACTGCTTGAATTTTTATATGTAATCCAAACTATGTCTTCTATGTACTATCTATGAAGAGATGATGGATGTATTTGTTAACTCAAGTGTGGAAGCTTGTTGTCTCAGACTGGAGAATCACAGTACATCTGGCAATAGAAGTGACCACAAACAAAACCCACTTAGACTACAGTTCTTAAACAGAATTTTGTAATAGATGCACCTCAATTCCTAAGTGATTAAGTCCTTTTGTGAGACTGCTGGGAAATTTAACTGAAAAAAAACCTTGATAATTTCTGCAATTATTATATATACTGGTTTTTTGTAATTTTAAAAAATCAAGGACCCTTTTAAATTTTACATTAAATACCTGAGAAAACTGAATAATCCAGTGCAGAATGCTATTACTATGTATTCTAAGTGTTTATTGTTATGCACCTTTCCTGGTTACTTCGCCTACAGGCAAATAGACAGGAAAATCTGATTACAGCATTCATTTATACTGGTTGCAAAGCTTTTAAGACGGTAAGATAACTCAAATTTTTATTAAGCTTCCCATTAGGAAAATAAGCTCTTTCCTCTAAGACCTGACTGCTCATTTAAGTCCTTCTACTGAAAATCTTACTTCAGTTGATAATATTTAAAGAAATTTCTCAATGCCAATCTTAAGTGGAAGAGGTAGCTTAGCATATTTTTTGGATTTAGGATTTTGTATAAATCCTATTACCAAGTCAAACAATGGTCCTTTATACGTAATGTCATCCAACAGTATAAATATGCTCTATTATCGAGAATATTTAAATACAGATAATTTGCACTCATCCTGGGTATGTGCCACCTGTTCTCAATGAAACCTTGATGAACAACATCAAACAAATTGCAACTGCTTGCTGTAGCTGCCCTTTACTGCAAGATATTTTAAAATAATTTATCAGATGCCATCCATTAGGCATATCTGTACTTTAGACACATCTGATGACAAGCTGCTTGGAAATTTTTGGCTTCTGATGAGGAAAAGAAGAGGAGAGAAAAAAATCTTATCTTTACTTACGTAAATGCAAAACCTTTCTTTTGACAAGTGTGCAGCTCAGGATTGCTAATTATAATGACTCCTCAAGTAGAATTTCCTGAATTATAATATAATATCTATCTTGAATGAATGATTTGCTTGAGGCACAAAATTACACATGACATGAAAATTTTTATATTATCTACCTGCCTGAATGACTATGTTTGATATTTCTTTAAAGACACTTTTTTTAGAATCTACAGAGTACTTAAAGTTTCAGTCAAAGATGAGCATTTAAAAGCATGTCCTTCTGAAATATGTATCTCCTCATGAAGTAGTGAATGCAAATGATACTGCTTCTCTTTTTGAAAAAAAAAAAAAAAAACCAAAAAACCTCTCCAAGGTTTTTATTTCCAAGTAAAATCTTGTCCTTTCTATAAGGGATGGCTTTAGAATGTTTGAATATTTTTAAGGGGAAAAATATCATCTGCTCCTTATCCCACAGAAAGATTTCCAGAATATGATTAATTGTTTGGTATATTATAGTGATGCATCAGATACCTGGCACTCAATTTGAGGCATGCATGTGTTTTCATCTAGCACCATTTCTGCCAAAGAATTTCTGAGCTCCATACAGAGATGTAGTGTTTCCACATGAAGACATCTTAGCCTCTAGCAAATCTCCATTTCAGTGTGAAACTGTGCAGGCCATTTCCATCTAAGTCTGCATGACTGATTTGTACCTCTGATCTTACAGGGTGCAATATATGCATTGATGGTAATGGTCTCAATATGACACAAGCACCAAGTATAGCAGAATCTTCTTGTTAGCAAGGTATCAATATTTTTAACAAAGAACTGGGTACAAGAAGGCTGTATTCAACTATTTCATAGGAATATGCAGGTGACTGACTACTTTGATGAAGCTTAGTTTTACAGATTTGCATAAAAATATTCCTAATTTTAAAGTCAATTATCAGAATTATTCCAGCTTATGAATAGTTATAACTGTAAGAGTTGGAACTGAGAGGGCATCGTAGTTGGTGGGTGCCTCAGAGATTTAGGGTGGGAGGATCTTTCCACTGCTATTTTAAATTGCCCGGCCAAATACTCAACCCAGCAAAGGAAGGGACCAGGGGACCAGTATGTTGCTCTGGAACATACTGTAGAGCAAATCCTGCCTTCAGAATAGTCACATCCACTATAAACGAGAGGAAGAAACCCCGTGGCATACACCTAACCAAAGGCACAGGTAATCCCTCTGCCAGAATCTCAGTGCGTCCATATGACCCATCCACACTGAGTAATGCCCCAGGTGCAAGTGTTTCCAGGGATGCTGAAGCACATATGCAAGTTCCAGTGTTTTACTGAAAGAGTAGTATGTCTAATATGCATATTTATTAAGCAGATAGGTCATTACTTTCTGAACAAAAATACAGGCAATCTTCTCTGGAATACTGAAGAAACTGAAAAAACATTTGATCTGCAAGTGCTTAGGATGCAAGATAACAGTCTGCAAAGTCCAGCATTAGCCTTTTAATATTTAATTTCCATATTAATATGAATCAGATCTTCAGAGATTTACAATTAAGATGTTTGTCAGCATTTCATTGCAAATGCTCCTTGGTGTTTTGAGCTCAATAATTATTTGTCAATGGTTTGGAGATAATATCAAATCATGTTTAAAAATAATGGCCTTCTTGAATATTTACAGAAGAATGGAGTTGATTGCAATTTTTTATCTTATTGTGTACTTGGGTTTATTAAATACGGGGTACTTCTATCTATTGGGATGATTTTTTTTTAATATATATTTGTTAATATTTCCCCATCAAAATTAAGCTCTATATTACAATTTTCCATATAAGTATCAATATTTGGGCTTAAAGCCAATGGCTCTCGAATCAGTCAAGGATGGGGTACTGTATGAGATTTTCAGGTTGTTCAGCTAAAAATAAATTACAAAAACCTCTTCTTGTTCTCAAAATAATCAGAGTAGCAAATGAATTTTCCTCAGCTAATATTTTTTCTTCTATCTTTTTTTTCCTTAAGATATATCTGTAACAGAAAGACTAAAAGGAAACATACCGTATTGTTAATTTAGAAGATATATTTCAGTGACACAGCATAACCACATGAATTTACAGTGCATGTAGCAGTGAGTCAAATTTTGACAGTCAGCTTTGATTTTTTTCTTTGGTCTGGTCAATGTACTGAAGCTAAAACAATTTTCCAACTAGATTAGCAACCATCTTTTTGCTAAGTAACTTTGCACAGACATTGTCCTCAGAAAATCCTATAGAGACCTCTTACAGTTACTGTTTTTGAACAGAAGGAGAATCTCTGCCTTTGCTTTGGCATGGATTTGGCTGGCCCACAACATGTATACAGACCACAATTCCTGATGCACTGTGCTCGACTGCCCCTGAAGTCTCTTCAGTTTGACAGTTGCCTCCCTTTCAATCATGAGTACAATATAATTCTACCGATACCCAGCACAGAGCAGACTCTGATTCCAGAAATGGATGGAGGTTCCCTCCTTTCTTCAATAGATTGCATAAAAATCTCAGTTCCAATCACAGTTTTTAATTTTATTTTACAGCTAGGTACTATGATATCTATAAGCTGGACAAAGAAATTACACTTAGGTAAGGAATTATAAAGACTTCTCCAAATGAAATTTCTATATGAAAATTCCATTGAGATTATTTTCTTTCTCACTGAAACTGAATAATTAACTTATTTAAATTAATAAATTTGAATCTAACCAAAACATTTTAAACTGTTCAATTCAAGTACAGTTTTCTCGTGAGAGCTGTTCACTGTGAGCTGTATCTACTAGTGATGCTATGGTCTTATGCATAAACTGCCAATTGAATTCCCTGTGGGTCTAGACTTTCCTGGACAGGTTATGACATTGATAAATGCCTTCTCTGATAATGTCAAGTCATGTAGAATAAGAAGGGAAGGAGGAAAGCATGAAGTATGCCCTCATTGATGTGGCATCACATGGATATTCAGCTGAACACCAAACCCAATTAAAACAAGGAATTCTGTCATTTTTGAGTTGTAAACTTTTTGAACTATCTGAATATTTTGTCTACAAAAAAGTTTGAGTAGTTGACTTAGGCTGACACAAATGTCACAATATCAGGACTTCCTAAGGGACTATGCTCTGATTTTCGCCTGGCTGAACTATCAGTGGAAGCTGTTGATATTTTTCTATCTATTCCTGACAATTGGGGATAGAAAAGAGAAGATTGCACACCGCTGCCTACAGATAAAAAGACTTCACATTGGCTACATTTTGGTTTTACTTTCAGTACAGAGACAATTAATATTAAGCAACCATAAACTGAATACCTTTAAAAAATTTAATTATGGCTACTTTCCTTTCTTTTTTTTTAATATTTGTAGTGAAACCATTCCTTAAATCCATAGCATATTTCCAAGAATTTGTAAGAGCATGTGAACCAAAATTTAAAAAGCCCCAAAGAACAAAATGTCTAGGGTTTAGGTGAATTAATCTATTACACGGAGTTTGGTTTTGTTATTTAATTATAAAGATACTTGCTGTTATGTTTGATATGACATGAAAACTTAAAATTTCACCTACAAAATCAAATGCGTTTTTTTTTTTTCCAAGATGATTAAAAAGATTTTTTTTTCAAGATGATCAAAAGTTTCTCTTTTGATAGTCAAGATTCCTGTTAGCTAAAATAGTAACTTTGCTTCCTATAGCATTGTAAATCCATTTCTGAGCAAATAAATTCTATGGAAAAACAAGACATTCTCTGCCAGAATTGAACTTCATATTCTTTTCATATCTTCTTTTAAGTGAGATACTTGTATCTTCATATCATGGCTTTATCAGTCTGCTCCATATAAATAAATGTTTCTACAAAAGGATTTATTTCTAAGTGGATTATAAATTTAGATGAAACCCAGCCAAGTGATGAGGCAGAACACTTTATTTCTATAGTCCCTTCAATTTGAAAAAATAGACCTCATTTCTAGAAAAAGGAACAAGATTTTTCAGCAAAATGTTGAGTCAAACATTCCTGAAGATATTCTCTTGGCACTGTTACATTTATTAACAATTTCAGGGGTACACATTTCAAGAGCATCCATCTGGATTTTACAATATGCTTGAATATGTACAGATATGTAAAATCACATTATCAGAAGCAGCATATTTGTAAGAATTTCATTTTTTACTTCTAGAATTCACACTACATAGACAGCTTTTATGTTTTACTGATAAATACAATTAAAAATATTTTCAAAGGGTTTATCAGGGTTTTTTTGGTTTTTTGGGTTTTTTTAAATCAGATTTTATGGGACATTTGAAAAAAAATGTAGTTCACTTTTGAAATTAGAAGGTCCATGCCATTATTGATATCCTGTCAAATACAAGAAAAAGGAGAGTCTTGTGTCCCACTTGTATATGCAATTTATGCAGGATTCAAATAAAAGAGAGAAAAAAAAAAGGTTACAGAAAATTATATTGTGTGTGATTTTTTTCAGCTGAGGTGGTTGCCATGAAGTGAAGCTCCAGAGATGAAAAGAATTTGTAATAAAGGGAACAATTGCCATCTTGCAGGAAGGTGTACAGCAAGTGCCCGTGCTGGTCTCTATCACAGCAAAAGGTGCCCACAGCAAATGCTGCTTGTTCTGCATCAGTGGCAGTGTCCACATGTACTGTGCCCCAGGAAAGGCATCCACCTCCCTCTGGACACAGGGAGTCTAAAGGTCCTGGGAAAACAAATCTGCCTCTGTGTATTGCTGAATTCTGTCTCCTAGACTTCACTGTGACAAAAGCAAAGAGGTTGAAAAGATTGCTTCTCCAACACTCATGAAATGAAGGAAAAGTGAAGTGGGCTCCACTACCCAGTCTTGAGACAATTCAAAGAAATCAGACATTCCCTGGACACTCCTGGACTGCAAAGAAGATTCTCTACCATTCACTGGAAGGTAGAGATTGAAACACTGATCATTTCCCACACTGAAAACAGTTGCTACCACAACCTATTAAATATATTCATATCAGTCATGCCTCATTTTTGTACTCTGGACAGGCATGAAATTCACTTTTGTAAAGTTTGATTCAATGTGAGAGTCATGCTTTAAAAACAGAAGTGAAATATCTGGGTATTTAACAACCAGACCTTAATATATCAGGCATTGAGTGCTTGCTTTTTTTTTTTTTTTTTCTTCTTTGATGTACTAGACATACACTTACGTATGTCCTCAGATTTAAATTCAGGTCACATTCCTCCTAAAGTAACCTAGTGCTTCTATGGGATGATGAATGGATTGAAGTAACCCATCTCGACAGAGAAAGATATCATCCTAATAATCTGATATTTTATGTTCTTTTTTATAATTACTTTTGCCTCAGATTAATGAATTCCATTTACAGTAGCAAGCTAGCAAATGAAAACCATTCAGCACAACTATGAAATATAATGGAAAGATGAGACTATTTGGTATGTAAGACATAAACTGAAGTATTGAAGAGTCATTATTTATGAAAAAAATCCTTTTTTTAATCGTGTAAATTTTATTAAAAAGAAGTCTTTCTCCCTCAAAGGAAATCAAATACATTTACATTCTTGAAGACAATTACCAAGGCCACAGAACTGAAACACTAAGCTTTCAATTTTCTTCTCAAATTACCCTCTTTGTTCCCATTTTTTTCCTGTTTCGTGTGTTATATCCTTCCTATCTCTTTTTGTTCCATTTGAAATCAAATCATTAAAAGGGAAAAAAAAAAAAAAAAAAGCAAAACACAGTATTTTAAAAATGAACTTCTATTTCTATATAAATCCTTCCTTGTTTAGAAATGCATGGTCTCATCTCCCGAGGAATGCATATCTCTTTCAAACAGGATCCCCTTGTAACAGCTGTTCTGCAGCCTAAAGCAGCTGAGTGCTGCTTAATAAAGCCATTACACTAAAAAGTGAGATGGAGTGGATCTGTAAGCTGGAAAGGAACAGCACCAAGAAGCTGGCATACAGAGCTCAGGGTCACAGTGCTGAGAGCAAAGGCATCAGCATGAGAATCAAATGTCACAGGTAGAAGTGGCCAAGGAAGTCAGACATCTCCAGACTGAAAGGCAGCAAGTAATTCCATAGCAACCAGAGTCTGTCTTTAATAGGGAAAGATCCTAATGGCATCTACAGCCCCAATTTCTATGTTACTGGAAGGGCTACCTGCCCACCGCCCCCCTTAAAGCAAATCCAAACCGTAACATTAGCCCTACCCATCATACCCAAAAAATCAAAGCTATTTCAGGGAAAGACTACAAATCAATTTAATAAAAAAAGACTACAATTTGAGGCACAGTGGCAAAGACCAAACAACAAAGTTTTATAGATTATTATATTAGCTGACAAAACCCTATAGAAACCAAGACCTCATGGTGGCATGGAATTTTGCTGTGGCAGCAGATGTAATATTACTTGTCAGGCTGTAAATGACCAAATTAAACAACGTACATATCACAAACAATGACAGACAACAGAGTGGGGTTACCCCATGGCCATTAGAATGTTATGTTTTCACAGTAATATATGCTTTCAGAACTGAAAAAAAAAAAAAACAACAGACCAAAACCAACCAAAAAACATACTCTGGTACAAGTAGCTGGGTATGCAGAAGATAGAACAGTGTTCATTGTGGCAAGCTGAGAAAAAGAGCATGTGACTTCATACATCAAAGCCAAGCGCACAGAGGTGAAAGAGTAGGAGAGTCCAGCACTCAGGGTTGCAGTTTGTTCAATCCAAAACAGTTTAATGAGAAATACAAATGGTCCTGAAAGCAGTAAAAAGAAAAATAAGCAAAAAGACTGTTTCTTTTCCTATGATATTTGTGCTGCTGAAAGCAGTGGTGTATAGAACGTAAAACCGGGATGTACACCATTCATTTTCCCCTTTTCTTTAATGTGCCTCAGCTTCTCACCTGGGAATATCTCTATTATTTTTGGGATACTGCAAACACTGCTCTTGTCATCTTCTCTTTTTGCTGTGAAGTGCGGTACAATGAGGGGAAGATTTCATTTCAGGATGCTGATTCCCTTTCTCCCTGGGAAATTCAAATAGAGTTTCCTATTTTATTCTCATACCTATTTTCTGAACTATCTGAGCAGTACTTCCATGGGAAATGAAAAGTTTAAAAAAATAAAAGGAAATCAAAACTAAAATGCCAGATTTTTATAACCAGATGCTTAACTCACTCTTGCCTATTCTGCATGGTCCTTTATAATATTAAATGCAATCCGACATCTGACACTTCCTTGCTACTTTACAACAGAAAATTATGCCAGATTTATGTAGTGCAGTAAAGTCTATGGTAAAATGATATTTCATTGGTATTTAAAGGAGAGGATACAGCATATGAAAACCTGTGAAAAAGAGTAATTAACTGTTGGGTTTGCCTGGCAATATTTTGATATTGGTGGGGGAAGGAGATTACAAGGATGGCTTCTATGAGAGACTTCTCCACGTCCAACAGAGTCAATGCCAAACAGCTCCAAGCTGGACTTGCAGCTGACCAAATCTGCAACTATCAGCAGTCATAGTAATAGCTCTGGGATAACATAGTAAAGAAGTGAAAACAAGCAAACAAGCAAACAAACAAAAAAACCACCTGCACAATTGCAGCCAGAGAGAGGAGTGAGAATTTGTGAGAGAAACAACCCTGCAGATACCAGGGTCAGTGAGGAAGGAGAGAGAGTAGCACAGGTTCTCCTGTAGTCTGTGGTGAAGACCATGGTGAAGCAGCTGTCCCCCTGCAGCCTGTGGAGATCCACAGCAGAGGAGAGATCCCCCTGGAGCCCAAGAAGGACCCCATGCCAGAGCAGGAAGATGCCTGAAGGAGGCTGTGACCCTGTGGGAAGTTAATGCTGGAACAGGGTCCTGGCAGGGCCTGTGGCCCTGTGGCAAGAGGAGCCCACTCTGCAGCAGATTTGTTGGCAGCACTTGTGACCTGCAGGGTACCCATGCTGGAGTAGCCTGTGCCTTAAGGATTCTGCACCATGGAAAGGACCCACACTGGAGCAGTGAATGAAGAATTGCAGCCCATGGGAAGGAATCATGTTGGGGAAGTTCACGAAGGACTGCTTCTCGTGAGAAACACCATATTCCAGAGCAGAGAAAAAAGTATGAGAAGTACTCCCCCTACAGAGGAAGTAGCTGCAGAGATGTGTGATGAACTGACACAACTCCCATCCCCTGTCCCCCTGCACTGCTGTGGGGGAAGGAGGTAGAGAAAATTTGGAGTGAAGATGAGCCCAGGAAGAAGAGTGGGGTAGGAGGAAGGTGTTTTAAGGTTTTGTTTTACTTCTTATTACTCTAATTTGGTTGGTAATAAATTAAACAAGTTTCTCAAAGTCGAGTGTGTTTTGCCTGTGACAGTAATTCATTGTCATGTGAATTAGGTGAATTGTCAAATGAAGAAATAAAGGTAAAGAGAGTGACTCTCTCCCTGCTTTTAAATGCACGAACCTTTTGTTATATTTTCTCTCCTCTGTCCAGAGGAGGAGGGGAGGGACAGAGTGGCTTTGGTAGGCACCTGGTGTCCAGGCAGGGTCTACCGAACACATGACCATGAGGGATTCCAAACTCCTAGCAGACCACGAGTGATTTGGAGTGGGGTTGTTGAGTCATGGTCATACGCCAACAAAGTGGACAAAGAGCAGACAGTAAGTCACGCTCTTTAAAGTCCTAATATGCAAATTTCATCAGCAGTAATGTAAGACGTTTGATAACACAGAAGTCTTAATTTCTTATAATCTGTTCTTTAAACCATATCTTTTCTCCCAGCTTGCTTGCAAAGAGGAGGAGGGAAGGAATTGAAGTTAAGACATTTTAGCTGTTCAGACTGTGAGTTCTGTTAGGTTTTTATCATATTTGCTTTGGTAGGTCTGTCAGCAGTTAATCAATTGAACACTCCATAGCACTACTAAATGCCCTTAGATTTGTCAAGGGCATTGTAGCTTAGGATGGGCTCCCTTTTATGCAGCTATTATAAACCCACTGTTATCAACTTGCAGAATTTTTCAAATCTTATCCTGTTTCATCATTATGTTAAATCCTTGTCTCCTAGTTCCATGTAGGTACATGAGAATCTCAGGATTTGTTTTAAAAGTAGCAAGAGTTTCAGTTCTTTTAGGTCATGGAGAAAAGCTCTTTCCCTCTCTTTTGGAAAAGACTCTCCACGTTCTGTTATCTTTAAAATTATGAATACTAAGGAAAATTCATAATTTTATGACCTCTAATTAGGACTTGACTAAATTCTCAGTCTGAAAATATATTTAAACTGTCTATTCAAGTATCTGCTATTATATTTTAGAGATGAACATATGTTTCTATTGCTGAAATTCAGTTAACAAGACTGATCAAAGAGAAAAAAGTTTGCACAGTACGTTTGTGAAAATTGTTGCCACAGGAACTCATTGAGGCAAAACACTACAGCTACAAGCTAAAGAGGAATGGATAACTAATAACATTGCTTAGAAGCCATGCCTATGCAAGCTCAGATGATAATAAGGTAATCAGATTTCATGCTTGAGGGTGTTATCTAATCGCCTGCAGAGGTTTGGCACTGCACAATTGGCTGAGTGCATCTTGTTTATTTTTATGCTTGCTCTGAGACATCAGTTATTCACTGCCACTGTCAAACGCTTACTGGACAAGATGAACTAAATGGTTTGTTCCAGCAAGATGAACTCTATGTCCTGTAATAAATGTTATCATAAATATAGCAAGCCATCCATTTTAAGACATCAATAAAATGTACATTATACTGTAATAACTGCTTAGTGGGCACATGTACTGCTGCCCTCTACTGACTGACCACAGCCAAGTGGAGTGATAACTCTCAAGTTTTGAGTGTGACTCTGTGCTTTAGTAGAGAGAAGAGAAGAGAAGAGAAGAGAAGAGAAGAGAAGAGAAGAGAAGAGAAGAGAAGAGAAGAGAAGAGAAGAGAAGAGAAGAGAAGAGAAGAGAAGAGAAGAGAAGAGAAGAGAAGAGAAGAGAAGAGAAGAGAAGAGAAGAGAAGAGAAGAGAAGAGAAGAGAAGAGAAGAGAAGAGAGAAAGAAGAGAAGAGAATGCTTTTCTTTTCCCTAGAAGAAAAGGTAAAGAAAAAATACATGTTTCCATGTTTTAGGCACTAAGATGGAAAGACTTCTCTGACCATCTTCATCTTTCATCTCCTAGCCTCAAAAGCACATGGTGGAAAAAAGTTGGATTTATTGTCAACCATTTCCTTTACCTGCCAGGGGACTAGGACCAATGACCAGGGACGCAGAGGTAATTTAGTTGTTCCCAGCTCTTTGAAGTACTCATCACTGAAAAGCTGAAAACAGTCCCAATCAAGATTAAGCTAAAGGGGGAAATAAATAACGGCTTGAGAACGAAAATTCTGAAATTAAATATCCAGAATTTAAAAAATAGAAAATGGCTTTGATTGAGTAATTTTTGTGGTTTTTCACTAGAAATAGAAATATAAACTATAAATAAATCAATGTAAACTATGGGTGAAGGAAGATAGCTATGATGACTCAGTCCCCAGACTAGGGTGTCCTGAAATACTAATGTTCTTGTCATATCCCAGAGAGGACCTACTGGAGGAACACATTTCTCTTGTTCTTAAACTTTTTCTAGTTCATGTCTCTATGAGAGAAGCTGGACATATAAGTCAATTTTTCCTTCCAGCATGGAGCTGGGATGAAGTAAGGTACACTTGGAGTCCAGGATAGTAAAAAACCACTGCTACTGATAGTGCTTGCCTCATACACAGCATTCAGTTGCACTTAATACAGCCTACAAAGTCATATTTTAAAGCCAAGAAGGACTATTATGGTCCCCCCTAGACTACAGCACTTCACACTTTTCAGCAGCCCTACCTGATCCTTCAGCCTCAAAGAAAAATTTGTAGTTGATTAGTCATCCTGTGTAAAAAATGGGTTTGACTTGACTCTCTTAGACTATATATTGATGTGGTTTCTTACACGGTGTCTTTATGATATAAATTAGCATATGGCTTGTCCTGGTAACAGATAGATCACACGGATAGATCATACATTTTAAGACAAATTTAGAAATGGTTCAGACAAAAATTAATGTCCATGGGGTTTTTTTATTGTCTTTCACACTTGGACTTTTAATTTGTCTGTTATTTTTCAACACGTGGAAGGTCCTTCACTCCTTTAACAAGCCCCATAAACATTTTATTGATTTAATTGTATTCCATGTCACTAAATAAAAATAGCTCTCAATTGTTATTACATAACAAGCAAAACACTATGCATACAGCATCCCACTGGTTACAGAAACTGGAATGTTTTCCTTAACCTACTATGTGTTATTCATTAGGTATCACAAAAAGAAAAAATGATATTACTGATTTGATAGCATGATTGATTTGAAAGCCAGGGGACTAAACAAGTTTCTGGAGTGCTGTAACCTTTTTATTCTGTGGATAGCTGCAGAAAAGCTTTTTCCCATTGGGCTTCTCTCATCTGGCAAAACATCAATTTTGAATTCAATCTATATCTAGTTTGGGATGGGGTTTTTTTTCAGCTACTATTTACAAAATATATGATAGATATTTTCCTGCAATTTAAGACAATTTAGGCGTGCTACAAAACCTTGACTAAAGAAACCATTTGAAAATGTTGCTCTCCTTTTCAATAGCCCTCTGTTATGCTAGGCTGTCAGGTAAATTGTAGAAATTAGCATCCCAGAGGATACATGGAGTTCAAAAAAGACTTTTAATCTGGTATCTACTACTGTGTCAACCATTTGATGACAACATATAGCTGTCTTTAAAGAAGTTATATTTAGAGTGCTGACAATCTTGTCAGTCACCCCTCAGAGTGGACCTGTGTTATGCATAGAGTCATAATGCAGGTGAAAGTTGCCTGTTCTAAGGCATGTGAATCATTTCCACCAACACAAGAACATGCAAGAGAAATGCAATTAGTAAATTGTATTGCTTGAGTTTACAAATCATTACATCTTAGTCTGTTGATGTTCACTATTCCATTACTATTCCTTTACCTTAAGAAGAGCCATATACAGCCAGTTTCAAAAGGATACTCAGTTTTAATGTTGGAACCTACATCAAACATCTAGAATTTCATAAACACGACAAAGTATTCTCCAATGGACATCAGAGTAAAATATGCCTTCAGTTGGAGTCAGAAGGCCACAAAGTCAAAGAAGAAGAGCCTTCAATCTCTATCAGGCCTTCAGATGCACCCCAGTGACATTGCATTCATTCTTGGACAGCTAAACAAGGTTGAGGTGTATACAAACGTTGATAGCAGAACTGACTGCCTTTAAGCTAATTTCTGTGTATTTGCTCACTGATTTGTTAGTGCAATGTAGATGCTTATATATACATATATAATATATACATATATACGTACATATACGCACACACACGCACACACACACACATATATATATATATGACCAGTATTATCAAGCAGAAAGGTGTTGTCTCACTTCCAGGGCAGACACAGCCCACCTCAGCTGTAAAGCCTACCTGTCACCAGCTGCAGCATGCAGAATGGCTGAGACACAGACACAACTCAAAGCGGCTGCCCTAGACTGCTCCTCTACCACAGGTGCTGTTTCTAATTGAAATTATTGGAAACTTAAAGTGCCTCTGTGGCCAGGTTCATCGCTTTTTAAATTCTGCATTGACACAACTACAGCACTGGAGACCCTTTTGTACCTTCCCATGGGGCAAAGCGCTAGACTGGATGTACCTGAAGAATTCTACATATCTGCAAAGTGTTTTACCTCTTGTACACCTGGTTAAAAGTTGAGAAAAAAGCAACCAATTAAAAAAAGCAGGAAAAGGTACAAGCCTAAACTAGGCTTTTTTAGGAATAGGAAGCTTCATCAGAGACATCAGAAAAAGCTGATCTACCACTTTTATTTGTGGGATTTCAGCTAAGAGTAGCGTTAAAAATGTAAGAAGACAGTGACAACCATGAGTATGGATGCACAATTCCTGCTATAATTGAGTATAGCATTGGTGTTTCGTCACACATTTGTTGCAATTTTCTTAGCACTTTTGTGCTTCTGAGTGAAGCTGAAGTTGATGGTGATCCATTAAGCCTCTGAATACCCATATTTTGGTCTAACTGAGAAGCATCAGGCAGGCTACTCTTCTATAAGGTGCCTTTATTCTTTCCCCAGTTTCAAAAAAGGCACCTCTCTACAGTGAATTTTCATCTTTGAATTTACTCACTTTGGAGTTTGTCAGACCCCAAATAGTATGCAACTCATTATGTTTTTACTAAACTAATCACTAAATATAGTCCCCTAAAGCATGATAATTTAATAATTAGCCAATCCATCCTTTAGGCAGAGAAATCTGCACCATAGCAAACATCTAGCTTTTATTATTTTTTTTTAATAGAAATCATAGAATGATAGAATATGCTAAGCTGGAAAGACCCATCAGGTTCATCTAATCCAACTCTTGGCCCTGCACAGACACCCCAAGGATTACACCACCTGCCTGAGGGCTTTGTCCAAACACTTCTTGAACTCTGATAGGCTTGGTGCTGCTTCCCTGGGGATCCTGTTCCATTCCTCTTGGTGAAACACCTTTTCCTGATACCCAACCTAAACCTTCCCTGACTCAGTTTCATGCCATTTCTTCCAGTCCTGTCACTGGTCATGCGAGAGAAAAAATTGGTACCTGCCCCTCCACTTCCTCTGGCGAGGTTTCAAAGAACTTCATGTCTTTTACCTTAAATTATTCAGTTTTTCAGTCCCAGCCTAAAAGGATAATGATGAACTAGGGTTAAAGAATTCACAAGATAAGGAGGCAGACCAATCAAACGGGATTGGAATACAGATGTTTGCCTACTTTAACCATCACACACTTCACAAAAGGTTATCTAGATCTGGATCCAAATTCTTCAGCTCAATCTCTTTTTTTCTCTTCCTTGACTTCAAAAGAATCTTCCTAACGTAGAAAAATTCTGGTGCGATAGCCATGCTCCACCTAGTGGAAATAAAACTGTTCGAACTAGTGTAAAACTGTAAGTCAGAGAACTCATCTGTCAGTGCCTAAGTAATAATTTTTTCCACTGCTAAGTAACTCAGGATACCATATGATTGTATGAAAGAAGTGCTAACAGGACTATTACAGTATAGTGCCAATTTAAGAATAAAGATACTGTCATTTTAAAATATAACAGCAAACAAAAAGAGTAAATCTCTTGAGAATTATGAAAATATTATTACTATTTTATTATGAAAAATCAGTAAGTGTATTACCCATGGGAAAAAATCTGCAGTACATAGTGTCCTGCTACCTATGAGGACTGCACACACTGTAAATCAGTGCCAGACTTACAAATATCTTGATAAATTAAAAAGAACCACCATGACACCCCAACCTTTCTTAGTGCATTACTGCAGTGTCTTGGAATTTTACTACAAGCAGCCAACATGAGGAGTACATTGAACAGAAGACACACTTTTATATGTGGCAGAAAGGTTTTTAGTTACAGAGAAGACAGATATTCTATTGAAATTCAGAGAGAATTTCCTACTCTGTAACATTCATGTTCCTGTACTCTTACTGATATATAAGGAGATGCTATAACCAAACCAAAAATTAGGCTAAGCATCTGTGTGTATGTATGCATATACACATATACCACTTCACTCCATAATGCAAATCCTGGACAGATACAGGTCTAGGGTTTGTTCTTATGCAGTGATTTTTTTCCAGACAATGCCTAAATAACTAATAAATTACATGAGTTCAAAACAAGTGAGATAGAGAAACAGAAGTCTGCAGGGTTATTAAAAATTCTCTAAGATAATATGTTTTATTTCCATTAATTCAGAATCTGGTTTTCTTTCTTTCTTTCTCATACTCCAGAAGCTGTCCTCCCCCCAGCATTGTCTTTTTCAAGATGTTAAATCAGCAGAATTCACTGGTTGAGTAGAGACAATATTTACAGAAAATGAATATGACAAGGGTTTTTGAGGCAGAACTTTAATTCTCATTATTAATATTTCTATTTTAAGTTCAAATTAAATCTATCTCCTTCTAGCAAGTTAACTGTCTTCAATATCAGTCATGTAACTTCACTTGAAGTTTATACAAACCTGCTGTGGGACTCCACAGCAAAAAGGATTTAAATCTTCATAGAGAAATAAACAGGGGGCATCACCAAGAAGAAAGGTAGGGTATGAATTTAAAGAGTACTACTTTCTGTTCTCTAAGTCCTCATGAATATATGTTTAGTATGCAGGAGGGGTGAAGTAGCCTACAGCTTTCTGAAATATCCCCATTGAGAGACACCACTGTTATTACACAGCATGTCAACTATGTGGTTAATAGTTACTTTTGTTCTGAGGCCACTGATGTGGATTTCTACTTGTTCCGAAGAAGAATTTTGCTGAAAAAAAGCTACCCAGTGTTAATGCAAAGGTAGACAGTTTATTTATATGAATGTGGTATTATTCTGGCCCACAAGGTAGAGAGCAAAATAAAAGAAAAACACATCAATCCAGTTTGGTGGTATAAATACATTTCAGTAAGATTAAAAAAATAGGGCAAAAATTGCACAAGCCTCTTTGAGCAACTCGTCCTGTTAGAAATACGGTACATATAATCTTCTAATATCTTTCATACTGTATTCTAAATTCTCCTCTCTCTAAAAGTCTGGAGATATAAAGGTCTTATACTTTCAGAAAAAAATTAACAACAGAGATTAAAGCTTATGATTTTGCATTGTCAAAAACTAGATGTAGATAAACAATGAAATACCTGTCTATTTTCTCAGAGGTTCTGATTTCCTCTATATTGACCACTCTGTACAATGAAACCTTCTTATCACCCTTTATCTTCTCAGAAAATGTCTCTTTTTCACTGTGGAGCAAGGAAGGTAAATGATTAAATAGGACATTTGACACAATACCATTTACAGTTTTAATCCATCCTCACAGTAAATGAATGGTAGTTCCTAAGATAGTTCCTTAGTATCCTTGGGTATGTACATTGACTCCTGCAAAACAGTAGTTATACAGTCTCTTTATCAAAGACTTTTAAAAGATTGCCACTTTTTTTTTTTTTAATATTATGTTATTTCTGAGTTTTAGTTGGCCTTTTTTCTTTACTATTTCTAGGCAATTTCACCTGTAGCCTAACTGAAAATAGTTTTCAAAAATATTTAGACAAAATTGAGCAAAGAAAGAAAAAGATAATGGAATCTATGTTCTTAAATTACTTAGGTGCTTGTGAATGCCTTCCCCTATCATGATATCACAACCACTGATGAGAATAGTAGATAGATCTATTGTAAGGCCTCAGAATTATATACATATTTTGTTGTTTAAGAGTTAATTTAAGAGGTACTTCTCTTAAGACAATAAAGCTAGAACCCTGCATGCAGATTAATATTATGATTGGTCTCCTTCAAGAGAAGTTTTCACTGAAGGCAATGCTTCATCTTGTTTTACCCATTTTCTATGCTCCCTGTGGCCAGGCAATAATTGAGAGCTAGACAGCCTGCCACATTACAATGGAGGAAAGGAAGGAAGAGGAGAAGAGGAAAGCAATTCCTGCTGGGAATTTCTATGCTGAATGGCTCCTAACTCTAAACATGCTGGTTGTCACTTGCTTCATAATGACTCCAAGGAATCAGAGAGAAATGTTGGTTTTGATCTTTCCAGTAGTCCCAGAAACTGGTGCAACCCAATTGTATGAGTTCCTTCTGGGTTACCATTTGGGATTTCCCTCTAGTAATGTTGCTGGAAGTCTTCTGAGAGATCTCCCCTGCCACAGATATCCTCTTCTGGCCACATTTTCCTGTGGGCTGGCTGCCCAGAAGTTATGGGCTTCCCTTGCATGCACTCCAGATTTCAGCGTTGATAGGCAGAGACTGCATCAGCAAGGAGTGGACAGAGGAGTGGGGCACAAGAAAAAAAATACAGATTCCCTGTATCATAGGAAAACTCTCAACCTCACTTGTGCAAGTTTTTTTTTTCTGGCATCTCTCTGTACCAGCTCTCAACAACTAAGAACAAGAGTAGTAAACCTCAGGTCCCCAGTTCACATGGCACAACTTTATGGATTACATGAATGTTACATGAATCAGATCTTTTGTTCAGCCTGGAGGAGAGGACACTGAGGGGAGACCTCATGGCAGTCTGCAACTTCCTTGTGAGTGGAAGAGGAGGAACAGGCACCAATCTCTTCTCAGGGATTATCAGAGACAGGACTCAAGGGAACGGCATGAAGTTGTGTCAGAGGCTTAGTTTGGGCATTGGGAAAAGGTTCTTCACCCAGAGGGTGATTAAGCACTGGAACAGGCTCCCCAGGGAAGTGGTTACAGCACCAATCTGGCAGAGTTCAAGAAGCATCTGGACAATGCTCTCAGGCACATGGTGTGACTCTTTGGGATGGTCCTGTGCAGGCCAGAATTTGGACTTGATCCTTGTGGGTCCTTTCCAACTCAGTTTATTCCGTGATTCTGTAATTCAGTGCCTGTCATACTGGTGAAGATGCTGACCACTGGAATTAATACCACTTCTAGCTTTCTGTTTCAACATAAATCCAAGATTTTCACACTGAACTCTATTTTATATCTATATTTTAGACAAAATATATTTCTCTGGATAAATCAGAAGAAATATTATGATGTATGACTTTGTTTCTTCTTAATTCTTCTGCTTTCAGTAGGAGGGCCAGGTAATTATAATGAGAAACACTGAAAAAGCAGAACCAAAGACACCAGATGTCCCTAATTCTCCAGTTTTCTTGGCAGCAGACATTATTTCTGGTACATGTGAAAATAACTTCCTACAGTTTAAAGAGCTATAAACCCTTCATTTTGCTTGCATTGACTGAAAATGAGCATCTAGAAAACAGAAGGTGACAAAAAACTTGATTTCAAAATAGCTTGAAAGCTAATGTATGAAAAGCATTACTCTTATGACCTATTTATAAAGCTAGAAATGACTGTAGAGAAGTGAGCTCGACCTGCAAGCAGAGAGCACCACCGATGAAGAAAGCTGAAAGAAAAGGCATGCCAAGTACTGTTACCTTCATGTCACACATGACCATCTTGAAGAATAATTGCTTGGACACTCTGGCTGTTTCAAAATTACTTGCTCTAAACCTTCAGTGTATCTCTTGAGTGAAGCAGTTGTCATTCTGCCCTTGATTAATTTTATGGATTGAGAGGAATTAATTGATTATATAGATACCATATTGATTTGTCTGCTGACATGGGTAATGATTTTTATTGTGTCTTCTTATGCTAACTACTTTTGACTAATTGGGCATCACTTTGGTATGATTGGTGAAGTACCTCATTTACTATTGTATTTCAACTAAATATTTTAGCTTTCCCTTTCTCTAAATTTCAGCAGATAAAAGTAATACCTTTTAAAAAAAGGAAAGTTCAATGAAGTAAGCCATTTAAGAAGAGTAGCTAACTGGAATGGGCATGTAAACATCACAATGATTTGCAAACCAAATCAAAAATAAAACCATAGTTCTAAATAAAGCAAGGAAAAAATTAAATAAACATCCTAAAAGCACTATGAATTTTGTAAAAAAACCCCAAAACTAGATAAAGACTTTGAAAAAATTGGCAATGATGGTCAGTTTTGCTATCTGGATTTCCATCTTGCCATATTTTCCTCTTCAGCTTCTTCTCACTGTTACAAGGACAGAGAGATAGAGAAGGAGCTGATTATGCCCTATCTTTCCTGCTCCTACAGTTTACTGTGGGTTAGAAAATTGTTACTTGTGTCTGCAAAATGCTCTATGAAAGATCATGAGTCTGCTCTAAAAATAAGGCCCAACTTCATATGCACTTGTTTCAGTTCAGCCACATCCTGAAGAAATGCTATAAAACTTAATCTTTTTCCCAAAGTGAATTTTTTCTCTCAAATTTTTTTCTGATCTTTGCCAATGCCTCTTCCCAGCTGCTATGACAGTTCCTAGAATTCAGTACTTTTTAATGTTGGTCCATCCAGATGCTGTCCAGAAGAACTTTCAACCACTAAGGCATAATTGCAATCTTCCCACCAGCTCTTTGGCAGCTGTCTGCATTTTTATTCATTTCTCCAAGACATCAGTGTGTTTTATCTCCCTACATTGTATTGTATCACATTCTTTATAATTCACTCGCATTTTAGGTAGAAAACTTCTCAAGTTTCAGACCTTATTGATAACCAAACAAGACAAAAGGATTCACTTGGAATTCATCAGGCAGATTATATGTTTAGATCTTTCTATTGATGTAACTATGAAAGATGAGAGATACTTAATATTTGGGCAGTTTCCCTTCTTTATTTTACTTTGTTTCTATAAATAGATTTTGGATATGCTTCGTAAGATTTAACACATGTGGTACATATGTTACACATGTATTTAGATTGCTAGGCAGAATTTATGGCAAAATCATCTACCGAATACAGTAATATGATAAGAATATTTACAGTAGTTACAGAAGATGCATTTATAATTATGGGCATAGTTATTGCTAACTTGGCCTGGATGCCTTAAGTTTGTAATTATTGTCACACATTATTTATTTTTTTGTTACTGGTATGAACTTTGAATAGATAACTTTAGATAACTTTACCATTTTATTTTGCCATTATATTTTTATTACTGTACTACTCTTTATTGTTATTGCCATCATGCAAATAACTTGCATTGCAAGTATCTTCCTTATCAGTGAAAATTGCAAAGAAACAGTTTTCAAAAAACAAATCATAAACTACCCTTGCTCTCTCAGAAGACTATATATATGGGCTGAATCAAAAAATACCCAAAGCAAATGTCAACCTTTCATCAACTTTGCCAGAATAATCCAGAAACCTGTGGATATATTCCATGCCGTGTCAAAGAAAGTATTAATAGTAACCTGATTCCTTCCCTTGGGATGGTGGTTTATTAAGAAGCAGTGATCACACATCCAACTCTTATGCCTCACATAAGGCATAGATCCTCTTTTCTGTTTTCTTGATTTTGATTTGGTTTTTGTTTTGGGTTCTTGTTTTTTTCTTTTTTTTGGGGGGGGGGGTGTTTTATTTTTTGGTGGGTTTCTTTTTTGGGGGGGTTGTTTTTTGTTGTTTTTTTTTTTTTTTTTAATTGGTCACAACTCATTACAGAATATGCCTTTTCTTTCTTTGTCTTTTCTGATTTGGGTTGATATTTCAGGTACTTCTTTCCATCTTTCTGGCCTAATAATTTATTTTGCTCCCTACCAATAACAGATGGTGCCCAAGGACTACTCATACTTTCCTTTCCAGAACTATCCCACAAACTGTTTTCTTGAATCTATTATGCTATGGGAAATTTGTTTTGCATAAACTACTTCCTAGTTGCTCCCAAGCCCCCATTTCAAGCATCCTCTTAGGTATTATTTTTCTCAGATTCACAAGCCTGCTCTAATATGCATGCTACCTTTAAGCATTTTAAAAGTCTGTTCACATAATTAAGCAAAGATCTGGCAATGTCTGTGCATCTCAGTAGAAAAGCAGCAATAATTTATGGAAAAAACCTCATTTAAGAGAGTGGTAAAGAACCTGATAGCCTCATAAATGGCTGGTTTGGTGGACTAATGGAGAGCAGTGGGTGTTGATTAAATTGACTGTAGTACAGCTTTTAAAAACATTTCCCTATAACATCCTCACTCATAACCTGATGGATTGCAGATCATGTGAAAAGATGAAGTGGAGTGAAAGCTGACAGAACTGCTGCTGCCAGAGGGTTTGATCAGTAGCATGAAGTCATTAACAGCAAACCCCAGGGATGATAGGAAGGCTGATTTAGTTTTTCAGCTTCTCTTATGATCTAGGTTTTGTGACCCAGTGTATCCTCAGCAAGGTGATAGAAAACTGGAGGGAAGCGCTGATAAAACAGATGGCTGCACCATCATTCGGAGGGACCTCTGCAAGTTGAAGAAATTGGCCAATAAGAATATCAAGAAATTCAAGAAAGAGAAGTTCAAACTCCTGCATCTGGGGAACACAGAGACACAGAGGTAGGGGGGCAAGTGTCATCCATCCAGAAATCAAAGAAGGATCTGGGGCCCTGCTAGACATTGAGTTGAACATGAGCCAGCAATATGCCTTTGCAGCAAAGAAGGAAAATAACATGGGTTGCCTTAGGAAGACCACTGCCAGCAAGTTGAGGGAGGTGATCCTTCCAGTGCTCAGCACTGCTGACACTCTTGGAGCACGGTTTGCAGTGCTGCACTCCCCAGTATAAGACAATTGGACATACTGCAGCAGGTCCAGTGCAAGGCTGCAAAAATCATTAAGGACCTGAGGCACCTGACACATGAGGACACAGTGAGAGTGATGTTCAGGAAAGCTCAGGAAAATCTTATCATTGTGTATAAATGTCTGAGAGGGAGAGTAGAGAGGACAGTGCCACCCTTCTTAGGAGTGCCCAGTGACTAGTTAAAAAGGAATGGGCAAAAATACGAAATACAAGAAATTACATTTAAACATAAGAAGAAACCTTTTGATCATGGTTATTGATATAACCATGGGGATATTCAAAACCCAACTGACAATACTGGTCAACTTGCTGTAGTGCAGAGACCAAGCAGGAGTTATTGAACTAAAAAATCTCCGTAACTCCCATTAAACTTTACTCATTCTATGACATTAAAGAAACAAAATTTAATTCTTAATTGAGAGTATTTGCTTAACATCTATAGCCTCTAGTAGAAAACAGATTCAGTGTCCCATATCTCAATAGATGTGCAGATTTTACCTGTATTTGTAGATACTGAAGTGATCAGATGTTATGATAGAGATTAAATAACAAGATTCAGGCTAAACTAAAAGGCTTCTGGGATCCATATGCCTTTTAAGCTGTCAAATAAACATATTCCATTTTCAGCCTTGTGTCTATGATTCCTAATGTGTATCTGGCTAAAATGCAATGATATGAAAGGCATACAGTTGAATTTTAGCACATCAAAAATCTGTCACTCACTTTATTGTGGTGCCTAGAAATCCTCTTGACTGCTATTCATTTTAATATCTAAGTGAAATAGTCAATTTTCTGTCTCCTGCTACTTGTCTACTTTGCATTTTCTTTTGCAACTTTACAATAGACTTTCATGAACAAAAGCACACATGACAAAAGAAGAAAATAAATATAAACTTACATAATTGATCCATTGTGACACACCAGCACTAAAGCATTCACTGAATTGTTGTGAATTCATCTAATTTTAAAAGAGTTTCAGTATTTTAAGTTCCTAGAAGAATTTTCCTCTCTTTATCAATTTCTTAAATTTTAGATTATGGGACATGTAAAAATGATTTGGGATCTAAAACCTAAAATCATATTCTATATACAGCATCTGTGTTTGAAACATACTATAAAGTGTTTTGTCAAACCTTTTCTATAACTCAAAAGCAACTGGGAAAACTAACTTCATGTCTTCCATAATATTGCTTCTCTGGAACTGTCCAAGCATTTAATATCATATTTGAAGTTCTTTGAAAAGCAGAAGGAAAAGAATAGACTTAACAGTGTTTAAAGCAACTTAAGAGAGTTCTTCCTTTATCTTCTTAATGGGATCATGCAATGATGTAAACTTTTTTCCTGTTTGAGCATCTGTTTTGCATTCCACTAACTAAAAGACTTTTTTCTTAAGCTACTCAAACACAATTTCCAGAATGCAATTTATGCTAATATTCTGTATTTTTACAGACAGCTGCCACAACAATTTTTTATGTCTTGTTTTTTTTTAGACACAATCTCTTCAGTTCAGCATGGTCAGTGTTGAATACCGGACCTCCAAAAAGAGAGCATTTTACATGTGGTCTGGTATCTCAAAATTGATACAAGTAAATGGAAAGTGGGAGAAGGGGACAGAACATTTTAGTATGCATATTTTACTCTCACCAGAGGTTTTATTTGGTTCTTTCTGAGGTTTTGATATTTAATTATTTGCTCTGTCTCCAAGACCTGTCAGCTTAGATTCATTACAGTAAAGCTATCCAATTGAAAGGATGTGTGTATAAAAGTCTTAATAGAAATGTTTTAAATAGTTTTAAAAGAATTCCAGAAACATATTTATTTAAAAGAATTCCAGAAACAAAAAAAAGAGAATATATAGATTTTTTATGTGTTAGACTGTTTAGTTCACATACTTAGAAAAAGATGGAACTCAGTTGTGACTTTTTAATTTACAAGGAATATGATTTTCTCAAAATGAATCTTAATGAAACTTTTATACTCTACTATGACCTCTGCACCCATCTATCCTGAACATATATTATTCACTTACTATGGATCTATTTCAAATATGTCCCACTTAATTAATTAGCCCAGTATATCATACATAAAATAAAGTACTCAGTATTGTAAGGCCATTATCCACAGAAATAAAACAAACAATAACATATTTTGTAATTTTCAGGCAGAGTATTTTATTTGTAATATTTTTAATCCTAATAGTTCAGCCAAGATTACTTTTTAAGTTTTGATTGGGATTCACATGTAAAATTTTTTAGATCTCAGAACTACATTAAAGTACTTTCAAAGTATTAAAACTTATTCACTGTCTCATTAAAGTTAAAATGTTTTTAATGGCCATAAAATTGTTTCTCAGAATAGGAATATAGGATTTATCTTTCAATTTTGCCATAGTCTTCATCAAGGTATATTATGACCCTGTGTCACTCATATTCTTTTGTATCAATTATAGATAACACATATATGTGTGTATATAGAATGGATGCAGTATTTTAAAGCTTTAATGAATGAACCTTTATAACATCACTGTAAGGCAGCAATTGGAATGACTCATTATGTATATTAGTTTATAAAAAATGCAAAGACCTGAAAGGAATTTTTGAAGGTTATGAAATACTACATTGAAACAGAGTGAGATTAGACTTGAATTTCCTTTGTCTTCACATGGATGAGAAAGCATAGAACCATGATTTATTTATATGTATTGGGACCTAGGGTTTCCAGCCATGAATGAAGACCCTACTCAGTCAGGTAATAAACACAGAGCTGGTCTTCACTTCCCACATGGAAGAGAAGAGAAGAGAAGAGAAGAGAAGAGAAGAGAAGAGAAGAGAAGAGAAGAGAAGAGAAGAGAAGAGAAGAGAAGAGAAGAGAAGAGAAGAGAAGAGAAGAGAAGAGAAGAGAAGAGAAGAGAAGAGAAGAGAAGAGAAGAGAAGAGAAGAGAAGAGAAGAGAAGAGAAGAGAAGAGAAGAGAAGAGAAGAGAAGAGAAGAGAAGAGAAGAGAAGAGAAGAGAAGAGAAGAGAAGAGAAGAGAAGAGAAGAGAAGAGAAGAGAAGAGAAGAGAAGAGAAGAGAAGAGAGAATTTGAATATTTTGGTAAGAAAGAATCTTCTATTGTCAACTAGGCCAATTTCCTGACCACTTCAGGACTGACCAAAAATTAAAGGATATTGTTATGGGCATTGGTCATCTCTGAAGGAAGCATCTTCCAGTGTTCAAACACTCTCTTCATATAAAAAGTGCTTCTTAATGTTCAGTCTAAACCTCTCCTGGGACAGCTTTGTCCTTATAAGATATTCAGTTGTAAATGCTTACAGGTCCTTATAAGATATTCATTCCAGCCCTTTTACCAGCATCTTTAACCTCCTCTGAAAGTATTCAAGGACTTATACACTCTTTTTGAACTGGGAGGACAGGGGATGTGGGGGAGGTGGGAGCAGAGCAGCACACAGTACTCAAGGTGAGGCCACACCAAGTCTGAATACAGTGGGATAATCACTTCTTTGGCCTGGCTGCTGATGCTGTGTTGGATGGACTGACACTCCAGGACTGACAGGGCACACAGCGTTTCCCTCTGAGCCACCAGGGCGCACACTGCTGACTCACACTGAGCTTCTGTCAACCAGCATTCCCAGGTCCCTTTCTGCAGGGCTGCTCTCTAGCCATGTTCTCCTCATTTATTTTTGTCTCCAGCACTACTCCATCCTAGAATCTGGCATTTGGGCTTTTTACATTTCATCCTGTTCATCATACATAGCCCAATGCTCCAATCTATCAAGAACCCCCTGCAAGTCCTCCAGCCTACCATTAGTACACTTGCAGATGACACCAAGTTGGGTGTGAGGGTCGATCTACTGGAGGGTAGGAGGGCTCTGCAGAGGGACCTGGATAGGCTGGAGAGAAGGGCCAAGGCCAACAATCCGAGGTTTAACAAGACCAAGCACTGGGTCCTGCACTTTGGCTACAAGAATCTCATGCAGCACTAAAGGCTGAGGACAGAGTGGCTGGAAAGTGGCCAGGTGAAAGGGACCTGAGGGTGCTGATTTACAGCAGGCTGACCATGAGCCAGCAGTGGCCGAGTGTGGCCAAAAAGGCCATTGGGCAGCTTGGCCTGCATGGGGAATAGTGTAGCCAGCAGGACTAGGGAAGTGACTCCTCCCCTGTACTCAACACAGGTGAGACATCACCTTGAGTACTGTGTTCAGCTCTGGGCCCCCCAATTTAGGAAAGTGTTAAGGTCTGGTTTTGAAGTTATTAGAAATGCCTCTGACCAAATTAAGGTACAAATGAAACCATATGCCAAAGTCAACAGTATGAATTTTATTTGATAGTAAATATGAGATAGAAAGAGAGAGAGATAGAGAGAAGGAAGAGAAAGAAATAGAAAAGAGGTGAGTGGGACAGAAAGACTAATTAAATATAGACTAATTAATAGACTAATAGACTAATTAAAGAAAGTATGACCACTCTGTGGATCCTGATGGTATTGTGTTGATCTCTCCAGCTGATCTTCTTAATGGGGAGGGATCTTCTTTCCCAAAAACATAAAATCTAATTTATTAATATACTCAGGCCAGGTGGGAATGCCCACCTTTCAGAGTACCTTCTTTCAGAAGGGAGACAAGTTTGACACTGTCTCTCACAACAGAGTCTGGATCTGTTGCATGACTTTGCATCATGTGCAGTCCTGTGGTGCAAGGCCTCAGGAATGAGTCTGGGTAGCACTTTTGGGGGTCTTTGATGGATTATATCTCCTCTCAGCTGCCTCTCATGTGAATGTCCTGTGGATGTGGCCTTCCCAGGGTGGGAGCATTTACAACTGATCCAGTTTGTGTAATGGAGGATGGGTGTTTACTGCCTCTGACCAGAGGTTGTGTTACACCTGAAACCTCCTCCTCCCCGCTCCGTTTGGGGGAGTCTGTGCAAACCTGCCCTCAGCAAATGGGTCTGTGGGCTGTGGCCTCCCCCACCCCAAACCCAGTCAGAGATGATCTGCAGCACAGCTGCTGGATTTGGCTTTCTTGTTTGGCATTCTTCTCCCTCAGCCTGTTTTTTTTTTCCTAGACCTGAGGTGATTGAGCAGTAGTATCTCGTGTTCCCTTAGGTAACTTAACTCACAGCCCTAAGTTCCCCTTAGGAGGCATCTTCAGTGATGGGAGGGCTTTGGTGGCTGTAGCTTATTTGAAAAGTTTTGCCACAATGGCCAAAATTCCTTCATAACAATGGTTAAGCCACGAACCATAGTCTCTGACAGAAGGACATTGAGATGCTGGAGCACGTCCAGAGATGGGCACCAAAGATGGTGAAGGCTCTGAAACACAAGCCCTGTGAGGAGCAGCTGAGGGAACTGGAGGTGTTTAGCCTGGAGAAAAGAAGGCTCAGGAGAGACGAGCTTGAAAGAAGGCTGTATCCAGGTGGGAGATGGTCTCTTCTCCCAGGTAATCAGTGAGGACACAAGAGGACACAGTCTTAAGCTGTGCCAGGGGACGTTTAGGTTGGCATTAGGATGAAATTCTTCTCAGAAAGGGTCATTGAAATGGGCTGCCAGGGAGGTGGTGGAGTAACCTTGTGTTTAAGAAAAGACTGGATGTGGCACTTAGTGCCATGGTTTAGTTGACAAGGTGATGTCAGGTAATCAGTTGGACTTGAAGATCGCAAAGGTCTTTTCCAACCTAATTGATTCTGTGATTCTATCCCTCAAGACAATCAACAGCACCTCCCAGTTTGGGATCATAAGGAAACTTGTTAGTGGTACATTCAACTCATGCACCCAGATCACTGATAAACAGATTGAACAGGACTGGCCCTGGAACTGCACCCTGAGAAACATCACTGGTGACCAGTCACCAGACAGATGTAGCTTCATTCATCACAGACCTCTGAGCTCTGTCCTTCAGAGAGTTCTTCAACCAGAACATCCTGAACCTTCAGCAGGATGCTGTGAAGGACAGCATCAAAGACCTTCTTAATAGGCAAAACACCTACAAATATTACTTTCCCTTCATCCACTGGTGGGAGATGTATATAATTGATGTATGTCAAATTATTTAGAAAGGACTCTCCCTTTATAAACTCATATTCTTTTCCATAATTTTTCAAAAAATTCTGGTTAAATTAATGGGTCCATAGTTCACTGAGTCACCCCTCATACCCTGTAGACTGTAATAACAATGGCCAGCTTCCAGTCAGCGGGGAACTGAAAGAGGATTCTCCCCAGCCTCCCAAGACCTTTGGGAGATGATCAGTGTCCTGCCATGACATTTGCTAGCTCTTTCAGAACTCTGTGATTAATCTTATCAGGTCCCACGGACTTGTGAACTTTCAGCCGATACAGGTGGTACCTTTCATTTTCAGTGTCCGCAAATGAGAAGTATTTTCTTTCTTTTCCTTTCCTTTTTCCTTAGAACAGATACCTAGACAATTATCTTACCATGAAAAGCACTACTGAACAGCTTTCACCACTCTATTTCAAGAGCTCAAACACCAAAAGCATAGAGTTTTTGGTTTTTCTGTTCTATATTATTACCTGTTAGTTCCACAATTGTAGTACCACATGGGCAAATAAAAAAAGTCCTGCAACTTTTTATTAGGACATACATATGTACAAAGGGTAAAAAATGGTGCAAGAATTTCTATAGTTTTCTGTATAATGAAAAATTTTCTCAGACACTTAAAATTATTATTTGGTTTTAATTCACATAATAAGTTATGCAAGTCCTTCAGCTCTAGTATAAGAAAAACTCAACACTATCTATATTGTCTTTGATGCAAACCATTTGAATGCAATTGAAAACTACTGTTTTCCTGGGATTTTGTGGGCAGTGTAAATGATGTATCATTTTGCTCACTGCTTGCTCAAGCTGGAATAGCTTTGGCACGCTTTCAAAATTCATCCCATAGTGACTATCATAATGAACTGCTCTGCTTCTGTTCAAACTGCACTCAGTATTAATTTTACTAATTTAAAGTCTCAGACGTGAGATGTTCTAACGGGAGGGCTCAACAGTCATAAGTGTCATTTTCTATCTCATGCTCCATCTCAAACATTTGTTTTTTGCTGGCCGTGAACTCATTAACAACTGAATTATCAGAGTGGGAAAACAATTCTGATTGACTTCAATGATGATGATACAGCAGCAGTCACCTGTAAAATACTGGCACCTGCACATACTATTAAAATTTTATCCACTGGAGACTGTGTTTACCAAAGTGAAACACATTGACATAACATTTGACATTCATGCCACAATGATGACAGTGAAAGAAGACAGAAAGGCAAACAGATTGTGTTTGACATCTTTCTCCATATGTGGTCAAATATAAAAACATTTGCCATCTATTTAAACTTTTGATTAGGCACGGAGTTGAGTAATAGTGCAATAATTTGGCTTTAGTTTCTACTTTTTTTGTATCTGGCTAGACAGAGACAGAAAGATTAGAGAATAACTGAAGTTATCTCTATTCCTAAGGTGCTTAAAGTTATTACATAATGTAATATAACAAACCACACCATCTCTGAAAGGTGTCCTTAGATGTGCACTTTCCTGAGAGCAAAAAACTAAGCCCAAGAAGCTCTCTTCTCAGTACCCCTCCTGACTGTTACAGCTCAGCTTCCAGAGCGACATCCAGGAGTCAGTAGCTTTCTATTCAAGGATAATGTAGTTTATACAATCTGCTGAATGCTTTAGTCCCAGATTAAGGACAATGCAACCTATATTCTACTGTGTGGTAAACAATTTATTTTCTTCTCTTGAAGATATACAGCACTCTGTTTAACTCCAGTTTAAAATTGTTTTCTTTATATGAGTCCATAAATATAAAGAATAATGTATCTGAAAAGGATCTTTCTTTCTCCAGGATCAGCAAATACAGTGAAATATCAGCTTTGGTGCAATTGAATTTTTTAAATGCACTGACCATCAAATTTTGGTTGCTGAAAATTAAGTAAACCTGAGTGGTCCTGGGAATACTGTTTTATGCTGGTAAAAAAAGGGGAAAGTGCCATGAAAGCCTGTCAAGGCTAAAAGTTAGGAAAATGTTATTAGAGTACAATAATTTCAATAGGTTTTTTTCATCTAAAAGCTTTTATTTACATCTTTTATTTATGACTCTTAAATGACTTATTATATTGAAGACTAATGCAAACCACAGTATATGGTTCACTATTTCTGCTAACTAAAGATTTAATTTTTTGAAAGGAAGAAAGAAACACTAATGACAGTTTTTACAGCGCAAAAGTGTTTTGAGATGGAGATAGAATAAGTGAGTAGGAGTGCTTTCCTTCCATAAAAAGAGTTGCAGAACAGATAGTTCAATTATTCGGCCACATATCTTGAAAACATGTGTCTTCAATATTTATTGACCACAGCTAGTGAAAACATGTCATTGTTGAGAATGTCTGTACTTTCACCCTGCAAATAATCTCAAGGTTATATTTGTTATCATCCTGATATCAAACCTAGAAACACAGGCACACAAAGCACACAGCTTCCTCATACCACAGTAAACAGTTCAGGATACCATTATTAATATGCTGAGTGTCTGACAGTGATTACAGTGATACTCTACAGATATTATACTCTGGTATGTTTGTAGAAACTGTCCCAGTTAAGTCAGTGGGGTGTAAAGTGGGTGTATATGTGGGAATAGCCATTATTGCCAATATACACATTTTGTCTGGTATAGAGTTAATTTTCTTTAGAGAAGCTGATATGACGCTATGTTTTGGATTTGTGACCAAAACAGCATTGATAACAACAGGAGGTTTTAATCATTGCTGAGCAGTGTAGAGAGTCAAGGACTTTTCTGCTCCTCCTACCACCCCACCAGAAAGGAGGTTGGGGGTACACAAAGAGTTGGGTGAGGACACATCCAGGACTGCTGATCCCAAAGGGACAAATGAATATCTTACATCATATGATACAGCAAAAAGAGCTGGGGGAAAAAGGAGCAAGCAAAGGGAATAAGGAAGTAACATTCATAGTTTTGGTGTTTCTCTTCCCAAGTCGCCATTTGTCATGATGGAGTCCTGCTTTGCTAGAGATGGCTGAACACCTGCCTGTTGATGGGAAGTAGTGAATTGTTTGTTTTACTTTGCTTGTGTGTGTAGCTTTTGCTTGTGTCATGGTTTGAGGCGAGACACCCTGAGGCCCCCGGGAGCCGACACCGCCCACTTTGGGAGAACCCCCGGATCCTGCACCCCTGGATCGAAGTCCTGAGTGAGTTGTGGAACCCTCACCCTGCTCCTGTGTCCTGTGGTGAGAGCACTGAGAGTGGGCTGTGGTTCAGCTGCAGCCATTGGGCTCTGCACTGGCATTCCAGAGGATGGGCTGCTGCATCCCAGCCAAACTGCTCTCCAGATTGGAGGGGGCAGGTGAGACCCTTCAAACTGCAAAAAAGAGAAAAAGGCAAAAACTGCTTCTCTCCTTGCTACCATCTCAGCAGCAACAAAGGTAGCACAGAGTGGTGGTGACCTATCCTATGCTTTTAATGTAACCTCAGCTTTTTCTAAGTTTTCTCAACCTCTCTCTGTCTTTGCTTCTTTTACTATTAAATAAAAATATATTGGTTCTTTGGCATTGTCAGGAAAATCCACAAATGCCAGAGCTTTATGTCCAAAAAGGAGACAGAGGAGTCCTGCATCTTTGTTTGAATAACAAGAGAGAGTCCACTGGGGCACATCCCCTCGGGGTTTTCTCTCTCTCTCCTCCTTTTGTCCTACCGGACACTTCCTTTCCCCATCAGCTGCGGTAAGGCTATGTACAGCCTTCCTGAACCGCCCACCACATATTCCCCCCTTTAACCTACTATTTTACCCAGAAGTGCAGGTGTTCAGGCTTGTGCACACCCTTGTCTGTTTCAGGAGCCAAGTTGTCTGGGCGCTGCAACAATCCTGTTGCCCAAAATTAGTAGAGACATTAAGACCCATTTCAAAGATGTTAACATCCATACCTTCACCCATAGAATTGTTTGTAAAGACATTACCTTTCCTCTCAGCATCAACATTTAATCTCATTGGGATTTTATCTCATTTTTTGGGGGGAATATTTTGAACCTTCAAAGTTCTTTCTTTTTTATTCACAGAGAGTTAGTTCTCTTTGCTCCTCTATGATTAAACCAGATCGTAACATCAGTGGAAGCTTCCAGCATCTTCTCACAGAAGTCACCTCTGTGGCTTCCCCACCACCACAAACCAAGCTGTGAAAAACCTATACAGTTTACCCTATTAAACTGCCTTTATCTCAGCCAGTAAGCTTTCTGTGTTTTACCTTTCTGATTTTCTCCCTGTCCCATCACGAAGGAGTAAGTGAGAGGCTGTGTGGGGCTCAATTGCCTACTAAGGCTAAGCCATGACACCCAGATACACTAAGAATTGCTCCTACACTGGACATTTTCCAAATGTTTCTTGATCTGGTGTACTAGCTGGACATAACAGATATACGTCAGTGAAAAATGAATGTTAGAAAATAAAAGAAACTGATAACTCAGGCAGATGGCAATTCATAAATATGGAAAAAAGCAGTGACATATATTAAAAACAACAAACTAACTTACTGAGTAAATAAATAAATAATAGGAAATACTTCTGGTGGGACAGAAGATAAATGAAAGTAAGGCATTGAATTTTTAAGCTTCAAAATGAAAGTGAAAAATTCTGCTCAAGGGGAAGAAACTGTATCTGAAGAAGAGGAAGTAGGTCTGATAGCAAGATGAGGATGGAACCGTTAGAGACTTGCTAAAATTCTGATTGATGTCTAAGAAAGGTCTGAAAATATGAAAATCCCTAAAGCTGTGTATCCAATTACCCTCCCTTACCTACTATTTAAGCCTCATTACAAATTCAGTATTTGAATTCTGGCAAGCAGGTGTTCCTTTTTGAATACTGTATTCTATTTTTTATTATTTAAAGCAGAAAATTGAAAAAAAATTGTTCAGAAATATTTCTTTGTAAAAAAATTTCAAATGATTGAGCTATCTGTGGAAAAAATTGTGTTCTGCAAATACTGGCTTTTGAGAGCTATATCTCCACATGTGCTACGTCTTTGGGGCAAACTTTATAGAGAACACTCCATACCTGTAATAACACTGCACAGCTTACAAATGTCTGAGGAACCATTCTGTCTCAGGAAGGTAAAATCATCACAGATTATATGTATATTGCTTCAGTACCAATGTTTAATTTAGTTTAAACATCACAATAAAATTATTCAAGTTGATTTCACTCACACTTGTATAAACAGAATGTAAGGTTGCTGTGTACTCACATCTCCCTGCTTGGAGAAATTCAAATAGGAGTGCAAGTCACAGATGCATAAGGGCAGATACGGTGAATTCAGTCCAAACTCAGGATTCAAGGCAATGTGAAAGTACAGCCTTTGCATTTTCAGGTATTTCATCACGGCTGGAATACTTGCATTTGCATTCTTCTAGGATGTTTCTTTTCTTTAGGCATTCTTGTGCCTGAACTCACTTTATTCACACAACTTTTAGCTCCATACATAAGTCTGAGATACCTGGGTTTATTTCCAACAGGAAGTTGTATATAAGTTGTATATGGAGTCCTGTTGTATTTCTAACAAGACTCCACATATATCACCTCAACTAAATAAAAACCCTGACCTATTCTCGTTTCACATTTTGTTTTGTTTTGCTTTTTACTGCTGCTGTAGGCTACAAAAGGTATTAATGGAATAAAGGGAAGAGGTGGATGTACAAAGAAGAGCCTCTGCAACACATTTTGCTCACATTTCTTTGCTTTCTCCTCTACTGGACATGATTATTTTGAAAGCAGAAGATATCCATACATTAGATTGTTTTTCTGCCTCTTGTTCAACTGTAATCAAATTTTGTGTGCCAAAAGTTGTTGGTTCTTTTTTTCCTTAATCCTTTCTTTTTTCCACAGTATTAAAGTGCTTCATGAGCTGGTGGTTTGTTGTTGTGGTATTTGGTTTTTTGGGTTGTTTTTTTTTTTTTTTTTTTTTTTTTTTTTTTTTTTTTTTTTTTTTTTTTTGTTTTTTTTTTTTTTTTTTTTTAGGAAATCCTCATAGCCATTTTGGGGTAATTACCATTGAGAAGAAAATGATCACAATTCCCTACTGGTGGTTTGCCCTTGGCTGGACCGCAAGTAGCCACTCAAGTTGTTCTGTCACTCCCCTCTTCAAATGAACAGGGGAGAGAAAATAGAGTAAAAGGGTCATAGGTTGAGAGAGAGAGGGAGAACACTCACTGATTGCTGTCACAGAAAAAAAACAGACTCAACTTAAGAAAATTATTGAATTTATAGCAATCAGATCAGGGTAGGGTAATGAGTGTTCCTAGGGACCTGTTAAATGGGGGTAAATCCTAACTTTTCTCACTTCTTGCCTATTCAGGTTTTTTAGCTCTATGAAAAAGATTCCTAATGCAATGGTGAAATGTTTGTCACTCTATTAGGTTAATAAGTTTGTGGACTATGCTCGTTCTTACTCTTAATGTTAATAAATTATTCTGTTTATGAAGATGCAAGGTAATGCTTATTTATGCCTGCCTTACCCCAGTCTACCATTTATAATGCTAAAACAACAAAAGAATCTACCTATTTCTACTTGCAGCTAAGATTGTTTAAAGACAGGAAAAGTAATAGTGTTCCTAATTTTCAATAGCTGATTTTCAGATACTTAGTCTTCAGCACATCCAGAAAATAAAAGAGAAGTTCTAAGCTACCTTAAAACTGGTAGAGAAAAATAGGAATTTATAACTTTTTTCTGAAAACTTCACTTATCCTTCACAAGATTTTTTAAGTAAGAATTTTATTCAACTGCGTGTACATCCCCAGATTCAGTTTTGACATTGCTTGCTTTTTTGTCTGTGTGTTTTTACACGTGCAAGGGGAATTCTAGGAATGCTATACATGTATGCCTATTATTAAAACACTGTTGTGTACAGCAAAAGCAAATGCTTAAGTCTCTGAGAAAGCACAATGGCAGAGACCACAGGATGAAGTCCCTGACGAGCCAAAAACCTATTTGGGCAATACTTGAAGTCTGAGGGAAGAATTTTTCCTTTTCAATTCACTTGAGTCATAAGATATTGAAAACAGAAATCTATAAAGGAAATGAGGGCAAAGCTGCATTTATAGTATTTGCATTACTAAAACACAGCAAAAGCTAGATGTAATAAAATATACTAAATTATTCCTAGAAGTGAGTGCAAAATGCATTATTTTAAACAACAAACCAAATAAATAAATAACAGAAAGCTGACAGCTTACATTATGCTGTGAAATTCAGCACATTTTTTCTACTAACATAATCACTTTTTTATTCAAATTAATCCCACTCTCTACAAAGCCTTTTTAATAATTACTGCTGTTTCTCATCATAAATTCCCTCAAGAGTTACAGCTACAGATTAAACTCAATATTCCCAGCTCTGTAGATGTCATTTGACTACTCTCCCTCCTTCTCCCGTTTCTTTCAAACTGTGCATTGATTTACCATGCTTGCTGACATGAAATGGTCATATGCATGTAACATTCACATAAATGCCATTTTCACTGTTCTTTGTTAAAAGGTACTTCAATCAGTTGATGCTTCTAATCCCAGGGGGGAAAAAACCCCAAAAAACCAACCAACAACCCAAAACATAATTTCCCTTTTTAGAGTATGGGGCTTTATGATGGGTGTCAGAATTTTGGTTTTCAAGATCTCACCAGGACTCTTATGATACCCGCAGACAAAATTTGTAGTATCTAAAGACAAGAATTTTAAAAGAACCCATATAAGTCAGGCGTGAACACCAAACTTCAATGAGTATTTATCTTTCTTTAACACCTTTGAAAATACTAGTCACAGTTTAAGAAATATTGTAAAATAAGTTCCAGGAGTGAATCACAGGATTATGTAGTCGAAGTCTTTTCTGAACACATAAATGTAAAAGCACAAATTGTCCTATTGAACAGGACTGAATTTTTGAATGTAATGTCTTCAGTTTACCCAGCTGGGCCATGTACAACCAAATGTAATATTATGATTATCATTTAGATAGAAATACTTTTCTAGTATTACTTAAAGAAATCCCAAAACAGATTAATTACACGTGTGTTTAGTTTAAGGAACGATTAAAATGCTGGATTTTATATGGTTTCCATTTTCCAAACAACAATACTGTAATAAATATTCAGAAAGCAAATTAAAATATTTTCAGTTGAATAAAGATTTGGACAATCTTTTTTAATTTAAATACAGACATTGTCTTACAAGTTCTGTTAATAATATTTTCATACGCTGTTTATACTTACTGTCCTCTCACCATAAACCCATCTCTAACTTGTATCATATTTTCAAATCTAATTTTCTAAGTTAATTTTCTTCATCTCTGTAAGAGATTTCTGAAATACATTTAGACCTACAGTAAGCTCAGCATCTGAAGATTTTGTTCATTAAAAAAAGGGAAACGTTTGAAAACTATGTGCAAACTACTATGTGGTGTCAGAAGATCCTAATTCAAAACCTCTTTAGACAAAGGCTTTTAGACACAAAGTTTTGTTTTCACAAAACTGGTTCAAGGATAATAACTACTTAGATCTCCCAGTCTGCTGAGTATTACTTTAAAGACTAGTCCCTGGCACCTTGGATAAACTCCAAATGAGATTCCTACATTGCATTAGAAATCTCACGTTAGGGGGTTGGTACTTACCTGTCATTTCCCTCCTGCTAACAGTGTCTTCTTTATGGAGTAGGCCACTGGAAAAATTACAAACCCCAGTGTTTTAATACTTTGAACACTGTTGGAGTTTGTGAATTTTGAAAACCCTAGAAATGAGGAACAGGCACAAGCTCTGAACTGATGACATAGATGCTTTCACAAAGTAATGCAACACTGAGTTCCACTGTTTTTATTCTCTGCGTAACCCTTCTAACTTTGGCATTCTACATTAAGTACTTCTGACAATTCTTAAAATTTAATGTTAAGATAGTGTAATGATCTACACACCATTGTTTCTTATTATATATTTCTTCCCATTCCAGCACCTTCCTGAAAATCCTGTGGTTTGTCTTTGATATCTGTTACTCTAACTGTGTGTAAGCCTTTACACAGGGTTCATTCATCACTCCGCTGGGCCTGCACTGTCAAGGCGTTGGAGCCAGCGGCCGCAGCGGCCCCAGCGCAGGGCCCGGCTGAGCCCCTCAGCCACGGGCGGGCGGGCCAGAGCCCCGCGGAAAGAAAGCCTGGGCAAGGGAGGGCAAAACGCTGCCCGGCAGCCGGGGCTGAGCCCGGGGAACCGAGGCAGGAACAGCCCCGCCAGCCCCGAGGGGACAGCGGGATGGAGATTCCTCTGAGGCCTGGGGAGAAATTCCCACTGCCCATTAAGTGTCTCTAATGTTCCGCTCCCGCACCCTCCTCCTTTTCCAGAGAACAATGATCGCGTCCTCTGCAGGCTCTTTCCTTCTGGTACTCCTAGCACCCACGGAGGCAGCTTCCATGAAAGCATCTCAATTCTCACATTCCTCAGCCTGTATTGTGAGGCTCAGGTAAGTCAACACCTTTACTTTTTCACAAGCTGAGCAATGTTATGTGGGAAGAAGTAAAGAATTTTTTGATGTTAGAAAGACATTTCTAAGAGTATAAGAAAATGCTTCGGTTTTCACCACTGAGGATTTTTATTTTTAATCTCCAGGAAAAATGTTCATTTTCACGAAGTTTCTTTGCAACTGAAGGTATTTTTAACCATTTTGTTAGCATTTATTTCTTCCTGCACTTCTTTTATTTTAAATTTCTTCCCTGGATGACTAGATATTTTTCTCTACAGAAAACAGAATGCTGCAATTATTTTTTCAAATTATATATTTCACCAGTCCTTCAAGAATGCCATGGAGTTTTGCTCACCTTGAGGCAGTAACTTACTTAAAACACTCAATTGCTGAAATGCATCTGTATTCCTTATGTATTGTAGTAGCTGACGTCCAACTCTAAAGATTTTTTTTTAGATTTGAATCTAAAATAAGAATTTTAGGTATGTAATTCTGATGCAACTAATTTCTCCTAATAGTCAGAGAGAGGCTCAGGTGTATTATGCTGCAAGGTGTGATTATTTTCATTCATCCCTTTTCTCAGACATTTGCCTGAGCAAGTGTCAAGAAAAAGGAGAGGGAGAAAGATTTTAAAGTTATGGGTCTTGTTATATCTCTGGTCTGAACACTAAAGAGAGGTCATTGTTCACAGCAATAGCAGTTTTCCCATATGACATACTTTAATTCTTTCACACTGTGCAGAAGTTTATTCAGATTTTACAATTAGCAAGCAACTAAATTATATGTAGGCATTCAAAAGAGAAAAGTGTTTTTATACTTGAGCATATAAGTTACACAGATCCTGTGGGTTGACATCTATTTTGAACTAGACTTTAAAACAGTACCTTAAATAAGATGTCAGCAGACAGTAAATATTTAGTCTGTTCTCACAAAAACATAACAAATTACTGTAGAAAAAGAAGACATTCAAGCCATATACAAAGAACTTAATACGCTGTGAATGACCGTGACTCGGACCCAGACTGGCAGGAAATCTGAATCACTCATACAAAGAAACGAGCTGGTTTTATACACTTTTTCAAGGCATGGTAATTGTCATTACGTGACCTATCCCATGTTGCCACGTCAGTAACACTCATTCTAAATGTCCTTCTGTAGGGTGATTACCCACTGTTCTCCCATCTGGAAGCTTCCAGCAGTCTCCTGTCCCATAGGGCTCTGCCTCGTGGCCCCTCCTCACCCCAGGGCCGGGTGAAGACACGCCTCTCTGTGCCACCATGTGCTTCTGTGTGCGGCACATCCCTCAGCCCACAACTCAATTTTATCCTCCCTCTTCCCACAATACACACCACAAATGCACTTTAAGTAAAATGTCATACTCAGAGCTAAGACAAACATTCTATTTTCAGGTTTTTTTGATGGCCTGGTTACTGATTGCTGAGCTTTCATGTCTTTGTGCGGACAAACTTATACACACATAAAGGAAGTAATTTGCTTTAAGGTGGCTTGTTCTTCTGGTACACCAACATCCATAAAGGGAGCTCTCAAATGAAAAAAAAAAAAAATGAACTGGTTTAAAGGTTGTACGCCCTGTCTTCGTTTTTAATGTATTTAAAGAAAACCCACAAAACAAAAAACTATTCCAAGCTACTCAGGTGAAAACTGTTATTCTATTAACCTACTTAAATACACAGTCACAGAATAATAAGGAAGTAACTTGAAATTGTAAAAATGTGGTATGTGGTAGATTTTGGCACTTTTAGATAATCAACTAATGTTTTCAGCTCGAAGTATTGTACATTTTCCTAGTGGTGACAAGCTAATTAAGATGAAATGATACAATTTGCTGCTAGGGATTAAATAATGAAAATAATCAAATTGTTCTTGACAAAATGCTTGTAGATACAATGAAGAAACACCTTATGTAATATTATTGGTACAATTTTTTATTTTACCATCTGATTGGTTTAACAGTGCTTGAAGATGCCTCACTGACTTCAGGCACAAAAATCTATTTCAGAGCCAAGACTCATGGGGTTTTTTTGAGTTTAAGATGCATTAATTATAAGTCAGAAAGATAGAGCAGATGTAAAACTGGAATAAACTTTTCTATAAACCCAAAAATTATCTTCTTTTTTTTAAAAGTTATAAGTGGCCTGAGTAATTAATTGTTAAAAAAATATGCTAGATATAATTGTACATTGCTTTGTAAAAAAAAGGGCAATACAGTTTGCCCAAATATATACATTCTAATGGATTCTGAATGTAGATTTATGCATCTCTCAAAGGTTATTGCAACCTTCTCTGTACTGTCTAGTCAGAAACAATATTTATTTTGGTCCTAAAGGGGCATAGTTTTATACCAAATAATGCTGCAAGACATTATTATTCTTACTAATGCTATTTGGAACCTCTGATATTAATCATCTTAGTTTGCCTGGTGTATGAATGCAAAACATTTAATTCCTCTGAGTATTAAATGATAATACATACCTCCTGTTTGGAGATGAGCAGATCATATTCAGGAAAAAAAAAAAGTGAGAGTTAGACTTTCATTTTCCATACAGAATGTTTTGTTTGTTTGTTTTGTAAATTTATAAAAAGTTTTGGAGAAACTTCTTTTATCACCTGCATAGCTGGAAGCATGTGAGAAAATTTACCCTCTTTTGGTGGGTTAATCAAAATTTGAGACAAACACTGACAAGAAACTGAGTACCCCTGGAATAGTTCAAGATGTTGTTCTCTTCTATCTTCTTCCATAGTCCTGACAGCTCCCCTCCCCGCTTTATTTTCACTTTTGGGTTCATGTTCTTCATTTGTAACTAGCATGTATGTGGGATCTTTTGTAGTAGTCACAGCTGGATTGGCACACAGACAGAGAGTTGGATGAAGAAGCCTCACCCACTTACTACACTGATTCACCAAAGCAGCAAGGTGTCACTTGAATATCAACTAGCAGAACAAGACCAGAAATCAGGTCTGTTCTGAGTAAATCAGTCATCCTGTAACTAATTACCAAATCCAGTGACTCCCAAGTAAATAAGAAATATGAAGAGAATAATTTGATAAGTATCCTATGAAGATAAATCCCATCCAGTAACTGTTGTTCTACCATAATTATACAACAATGGGGTCAGTGAAATTTTGCTTCTAGTCGAAACATATAAAAGTATGGTGAGTTTGCCTTTAGAACATAGCCAAAGACCTTTTCCAGCTTAAGCTGTCCTTGTGAATGCAGTTATAGAGTCATAGAATTATACATCAAATAAATTGATCTTCATATAAAATACTCTGGATGTATTACAGCATCCAACATCACTGCAAAAAACCATAATACATATCTTCTAGAGAAAATAAAGGTGTTTATTTTCTTTTTTATTTTTTTTCTTCAGTCTGCTAAATCTATTCTGGCTGTTTTCTTTGCAGAAATAATTAACAGTTCAATGAACAATCCAAGTGGGGTTTTATACTAAAAACCTAAGGAGTTTAGAGAAAACCTTACACATCCTTATAGAAAATGCAAAACAGGCAGAGGACTGTCAAACCCAGGAGCCTTCTTAGAGCTTTAAGGTATTTAATAGCAGCTCTTGTTTCCTTAGTGGGTACTGGGAGATCTAACTCTTTGCTTTTCTCATGATCTAGTGCCATTTTATGAAATGCCTCTGGGTGAAGTCTGTTTCAGATTATTATAAAATGAAAGCCTCTATTTAAGCATTATTGTCTTTTTGTAGGAAACCATAATTCTCTTTTTCCCTTCAGAATTCATTATGGTCATGTCATTATTATTTTTCTTGGCATTTGAATAGTTTCTAACTAATAGGTGTCTAAATATATATATATAACCTTTTCAATAATCTGTAACATTCAAAGAAAAAATAACTAATTGTCCCTATTTATATTCAGGATTTTAATGTCTATTTGAGGCAGAACAGTTCATTTCTGTCATGTTGATACCTGAACTGTTTTTGCAGCTCTGCAAATCCAAGTCAAGGATTGAGATCAAACAGCCTAACTTTTGCTGATATGAAAAGCAATACTGACATGGTGAGCTGACCTGTATTTTGAATGGATGGAAAGAAATGGATTTCTGATGCAAAAGTCAAGAAACCACTTGCTGTCAAGATACAGTCAAGCCAGCTGTTCTGACAGCTGCCTTTAAACAAAAATATATTGTGCATGGCATAGCAGAGAATGTTTGAATCACATCTGATCTCCTCTCTGTTATTGCATGGGCTTATTCTGTCTTTGTGATTTACCTGAAGATCCTAACTAAGACTTGCAATCTTAACATAGGCTTCAAGATCAGTGTGGACCTGTGAGAGAGGTGTTTTGCCACTCTAGGTTATTGATTTTGAGACTGCAAAATGGGTCAGAGAGGAAGTTCAGTTTGTAAATGACATATACACGGGGGTAAAACCTTCTACTACACAAAGTTTAAACTGCTGACAGCACAACCAGACTAGAATTAATCTCTACTTTAAATCTTGTGCATGATCACATCAATATTTTTAGGAGAGGTATTATTATTTTTATTCTTTTTTTATCCAGAAACCTAGGTATTCAGGTTGAAATGAGATCAGGTTGTCTTCCTTCCCTTATTCTATCAGAAAACTTAATTATTATCATTTTCCTGTTTCTGTACAGATTTAGATGCAGTAAGAGAAGCACTTTAGCAGTCTTAATGTACAGGATATTTATCATTTCAGGGATTATCATCGTGCTTAAAGAAATGTAAACTGCTCTGCAAATTTGACTTTGAGAGTCTCACCTATATCATGGTATACAGCCTGAAAAAAAAAGGCAAGATTTCTCAACAGTGTGCTTTAAAGATGTACCAAAATAGCACTTGACTGAATGCAACTTCCTGGAAAATTCTTCTTTATGCCTATTTAAAGAGTCAGAAACACACCAAGGAAATACATTGGAGTTTAGCACAAACATATACAAAAGTCTGGAGGATTAAAAGTATGAAGCAGTTGTTTCAATTACTGTCGCTGAGGCTGGGATGGGTACAGACCTGAATACACATGGAGTTTTCATAGGATCACACAATCATAAAAAGGCTTTGGTTGTAAGGGAGTTTTAAACATCATCTACTCAACCACCCCATCCACTAGACTGGGATGCTCAAAGCCCCATCCAACCTGGACTTGACCCCTCCAGATATGGGGTAGCCACAATGGCTCTGGGCAGTACATTCCCTTGTCTCGTCACTCTCATCATGAAATTTTTCTTCCTTCCTTGATCTAAATCTATTCTCTCCCAGTTTAAAAGCAGCATCCCTTGTCCTGACACCCGTCCCACTTTGTCATTGATGAAGTTATTAAGTAGCATTGGTCCCAGTATGACCCATGAGGGACACCACTTGTTACTGGGGTTTTGAGAGTGAAAGTGATATTCCTTAGCATGAGCCCAGGCATGAGCGCTCTGCTCCTGTTCCTGACAGAGGAACAGTCTTAGGAAGGAGCTTCCTGCCCTGCAGTGACTTCCCATGAACAGCTTCTGGCAGATTTGTGGAACATGGTGTCCCTTTAGAGTACCATGCCATTATTTCACATTAGTTAACTACTGCTGGAGGAACACCAGACTGAATTGGGGCATACCATAGCTCTAAAACACATGCTTACTTGAACATGTTTTCGTAATTTTCAGGGATTATCTTAAAGGTGCTTAAAACAGCTTTAACTTCTTTGCCCAGTCTAACTGCAGAAGTTAAGATATAGATTAGGGAAGGAAGAAATTGAGGGACTTTTCACTGATGATATACTCAAAATTACCTAGAAGACAAAGGCAAAACCAGAGAAATATTCTGTAACATTAACCTAAAACTGTTAGCATGGAAGATTTTTGGTAATGCTTTGTAGTGATTTTTTTATGCCACTTGTGTAGAATAGTGCAAATGGGAAGAGAAAAAGTGACTGATGGTAATCAAAATAAATATTTTGATGGTAATAAAAATAAATAGGATTTGAACCTGAAGAAGTAAGATGAGGAAGGGAGGGACTCCTGGAAAAAAAAAAAAAAAAAAAAAAGGTAACAAAAACCAAACAATAATTGGGAGAATTAAAATAAAGATAGATTTTTGTGATCAGTTCAATATGTAGAAGCTAAATATTGAATATAAATACTGTGAGAAAATAACTTTACCATTTCTGGATATTTTTGTAGTGATTTTAAGTCTAGGTTTTGACAGAAGCAGAACAGGGAATAAAGTATAAATTTTTAACATTTTTAATAGTGAAAAAACCAAGATTACTGATACACATGTTTTTAAAGGATCTAAAATTCAATTTTTGATTTAGATTGAAGACACTTAAAGAAATAAATTAAATAGTTAATATAAGATGTACAGTTTCAGCTTCAGATAGTTTATTTTTCTATAAAATACAACTCTGAAATTCTTGATAACTCCTCTGTCAGAGCAACGAAACATGAACATTAAAAATACTATAAAAGACTTTTTATTCCTCAAAACACACAAGTGAATCATGGTCTCTCACCCAAGGCATTTATTTTTCTGTGTTTCAGCAATTCAAAGAAAAAGAGAAGTAAAAGCAGCGTGACAATATGCTTTCTTCACTTTTGGCAATGGTGCGACTTTTATAAGCCTGCAAATGTTCACAGCTCAAGTGCAACAGTGCTCAAAAGTCCATAGGTACAATCTAAATTTTGGGAAACTTTTCTCCAGCAAATATCCAAGGGACCTCAATCTTACTAATTTATCAAAGAAAATTTTGATTGGACTTTGAGTATCTCTATAATACAATGCCTCTCAAATCTAGCAGGCAGAGTGATATAAGAAAAAAATGGAAGCTAAAATAAGAGCAAATCACACTACAGATAAAGACACACATTTAGGAGCCTGAATCCTTGGAACATCTTGTCAAATCGGTGTTAGATTTTTTCATCAACGAACACTCTAACATCAAGATTATTTGAGTTTTATTTTGTCCTAAATACTCATGCTCCAGCTTGCTTGCAGATTTTTTATGACACAAAGTATTATAAATCAGTTTACAGTAATGGAATTTGTATCTACTTCCATTCCCAAGTCAGCCAGAAGTTAACAGCAAGTATAAAATAGGCATCTATTTCAAAAACAAATGTTGGCAGAGTACAGAAGTAGTTCACCAAGTATCAAAGGATAAGATAAAAAGAGCTGAACAGAATTTTAATGCATAAAGTAAGATACAAATATCTGTAGAGATTTTCTGATGCTTGAACCTGTGGATTCCCATACCTTGTGCCATCTATGACCAAGTTATTTTGCAAATGTTGAGAAAAAGCCACCAGCAAGTCTCTTAGTAGTGATTGTTCATTGAAAAAGAGCTAATGAAACTAATGAAAAATGTTTTTCTCTAATTTGCCAGCATCAACACCTTGCTGTTTTTGCAATGACAGCATCATTGCAATTTAAGGAAAATTTATAAAATATCGTGATAAAATTTCTGTTCCTGAGCACTCTTTAAAGTTGTTTTGATTGAACTTTAAAAACCCACAACTTTGGTTTTTTTCCCCAAGTTACAGAATAGAAATGTAACAACTCATTCAAGTGAAACACTGACATTTGTATTTCAAAGGATTTTCAAGGGAAAGAACTAATATGATTCTGATAAAAAGCAAGATTTTGTAAAAAAGTGGCAAAATACTCATAGGGAATGAAAATTGAATCCTCTACATGAATTTTCATAACAAGAATTTATAACAAACGGTTCAGCTTTAAACCAAGTAATGTGAATTGTTTTTCCTTAGTATCCTGAGATCACAATATTTAACTCACTCTCTGAGATCAGGAGACCAAACGTTGGTCAGCTGCCCAAATTATTGTGAAAATGTTATCTCTCAAGTGAAATGTTAATGATTCAAAATGTCTCTTTCACGTTAGACTTGTTTTGCCACTGCTATGAATGTGTAATCCTATGAGTGGACACAAAAAGATCTCAGTGATTAAAGCCAAATATGTTTTGTGATTGAAGGAGAAAATAATCTGAGAAGAACATTTATGTCTGAAAATGATCAAGTATTAATTTTTCACTGAGAAAGAAAATTTAATAGCCTTTCTCTTGGCCAATAATATTTTGCTTGGATATGATTAACAATTCTCAGTCCATAATAATTCTCAATATTAAATTACTAAAGCCAGAAATTATTAGCCCTTCCCAATATCACCATACTGTATTTTGAGACATAAAGAACTTTGAACAATGTTGGAAATAACAATAGTAATACTTAATGATTTCAAAAAGAATGCATTTTTTATGTTGATTATGGAAAACTCAGTAGGGACCAGAAGGCTTTTGGCAGAATTAAAGTTTTTGGATGCCTGATTCCTAGTAAATACATAACCACATACCTCATCTTTGTGGAGTAAACACAGCACATCTATACCATACAGAGCAAGAAAACAAAGCTGTTTCTCTTACTTGCAGCTTTTATCTAGCACTTCTAGGAATTTCAAATCTGTTCCCTGGAAAACCTTTCAGTATCACTTTGGGAAAATTTCTTAGGTCCGGACTCAGACTCTCAAAGAAGATCTCAAGCTGAAATTAGGTGCATAAGATCAAAACTATTATTGCAAATAACGTGACGAGTCTAAGTGCATCAGGCACTGATATTAACGTTGCCTTGGAACCTACCTTGCTTTCAAGCATGCATAGCAACCCTTAGGTCTGTACAGTCCAAGAACACAGCTGACATATTGTCATGGCCAGAAAGAGATGTTCCTCTCCTTGCAGAACTAAGGCATCCTCACACCATCCCCTTGGCTGAGCAACAACACTGAACAGGAACACCTATAAATCCAAGTATCTAACTACCACTTTCTTGCAAAACTTTTAGTTCTTTTCTGCACAGTTCAGCAGCTTTAATGGGAAGGAAAGAGCAGAATCTTATTTCTCCCTTTATAATGGCACATATTCTGGTTGTTACAGTGCTCTGAGAGCAGGAAGAAATGCATCTATCATCCATCAGGAAGAATAACTGAAACCCAGTCTTCCACAACTCACCTGTCCACCTAATTGTTCAATGAATTAATAGTCATGTACTTTCTTTTTCTTATCTTTTAGGGTTTCTTTCCTTAAGATTGTCTTTTGGATCCTACCCTTAACTGCTCTGTTCTTACTGAACAGAGGATCTGTAGTAGGATTGAAATGATCAGCTAGTTATGTAACATACAACTTTCCTGACCATTTGATGCTGAATATAGATGTCAGACAGTGTTTTAGCCTCCTTTCTTCATACCTGGCTAATGCACACAAGCTGGTGATGCAATTTTCAGCCAACCCCAATCTTCACTCCATTTTTTTTAAACTGACTGAGACTTTTTTCCCTATAAATCTAGCTAAAAATGAGCTAGTACAACAGCATGAATTTGTGAGGCTAAATGTATCTAAGAATTTTCAATACTGAGTATTTTTCAATACTTTTTTTCAATACCTCATGATATTCAATACCTCATGGGTACAGAAGACAATACAGACTGAAATGAGCAGAAAAATGAGCAGGTTAGTTATGCTTTTACCTGAAGTCATAGTCATAGCTTAAGTACCAAATAGGTACTTAATTAACTTAACAAATTAAGTTGTTATTCTCCAAATAAATTGCAGGAAAATTTTCAGATGTTACAGTCGGTATTTTTTATAAAATAGTAAAAAAAAAAAGCATTAACAGCCAAATATCTTATTAAAATATGCATAGACAAAAATATGACGGAAGATAATGTTTATGTTCATAGGTAAACTGAAAAGTAGCAAAAAACTATCTCGAGACTGGATACAAAAAACAGACTCATTACTTGAAATATTAATTACTTTTCACAATTTGAAATAAGACAACTTATTAATTTGTATATTTTTTATATGGTGAACAAGCTTCTTTGAATTATTTTGCTTTATTTTAGACTTAATTTTACCTTTTTGTAGAAGAGTTATAGGGAGATTTATTTAAAAGTTGTTCAAGTAAAACCATATTGGTATTTGTATTTAACCTGTACTGAACTATGTGCTTGTTTGCTGCAGAAATTATTTCTTCTTTTTGTTTTAATTTTGCATTTTGTCTTATGCTTTGAAAGTCCCCTATACCTTCAGTGAGTCACTCTCCCTTTCCTTATCATTGGTGCCTTGAAATAATTAACTGTTGTGGTCATGAATATTTAAGTCTTCTCATTTCATGTCTGTATCAAGAAAATTTATCTTTTTTTCAACCATTTCCAGAATGTTTGAATAATTATGTTTATGTGTCATTCTTATTCATTCAGGGTTTTTTTTATTTCCTTCCTAGATGTACCATATGTCTTTTTTATCTGTCAATTTTTCTCTTATTGAAACCTGTAAAACTCATGCTCTCTCACAAATCTATAGTTTGGTTTGTCCATCCTGAAAGCAAGGGTTTAAATAGCAAAGCACAGAGTACATTTCTGAAGCACTGCTTCCAAAAAAGCAGATATAAGTGCTTGACAAATGGTAGCAAGTGGAGTAGCATTTCTTGATTACAGTTGGTCTCAACAATATCCCATTACTTCTATTGTGAGCTGTAAAGGGTTTTTCTGACAAGGCATTGTGAGTGCTATAATAAAACGAAATTGCACAAGCAGTTTTCTGTGATACAACTGTGTACCTTGCCTGTCTAAGGCAAGAAGGAGTTTTCTGCATCAGTTTCGTTTGTTAGCAGAGACCAGCACTACAGAACAATTCAGCTAACAGAATACCCCTGCTTCCTGTCGCACCAAAATTATATCAGGGATCAAGAGGAGTATCTGTGGGGTTTCCCTAAATGAAATGCTTCATGCTGGTTTCATGGTTTTTAATTAAATGCTTTGTCAGCCTTTAAGAATATATACACCCTTTATTTTACATCTGAGCACACAATGCATAGATCTAATTGCTATGTCCTAAAGCAGAAAGCAAACTAAAACAAGTTAGAACATATGACCTCAAGAGGTTGAAAAAAAGTGCATTGTTGGGAAAGGAATGTCCTAAAAAGAACTTCTAAAAAGATGTGAGAGGGAACTGAAAGAGAAGGTAAAAAAGGTCAAGAAAAGAAAATTCTAAAGTTATGTTTAAAATAAAAGCTGTTTCACAGAAACATAAACTAAGACTCAGTCTCTCTTTAAAGCCCTTCCCATCTTCTGTGATATCACTTGAGACCATCCTGTGCTGGACTTTGGCACAGGGGCTGCAGCTGCCCATGCTGCCAGCAGCTGCCCAGCGTCCTGCACAAATGCACCACATGCAGCAGCGGCCTCTGGGCTGTCCTGAAAAGCATTGCCAAGGTCACTCCTAAGAGGAAAAGGATTGATAGAGAGGTAAATTATTTGAAAAACTTGGTCAGATCAAACTGTAGAAACAAAACTGTAGCATCAGCATAAAACTCTGCATTACGACAAAAATGGATTCCCCATTTTGCACAATATTGTCACATTTATAATCAAGGAATTGTTCAGAGTTCAAATCCTCTCATTGTTTGCTGGTGCACTGTTTTCCCTTGACTCTAGACCCGGGCCAACTTTAAGGGGCTGTGCAGATTTCATTATTTTCTGACCTTTCAGGGGATAGGGACATGAGATTTTTGCCCATGGGAAGACTGTGTCTTTTCCTATGTGTCCTTTTTCTCCCTGGTTGATTCAGGACATGTGGATGAAAGAAGATTGGTGGAGTCATTGGTGCTTGGGGCAGGTTTTTAGGTGGTTTGGGTTTTGGGGTTGTTTTTTTTTTTTTTTTTTTTTTTTTTTTTTGTAGTTGTCAAAATCAAATAAGGCAATATGTATAGTTATTTCCAGCTCTTTATAAATAATAATAAAAATGATGAACCAATTCATGGTGATACTTACTGTATGTTTTATAATAATAAGCATGATCTGATGATTTATTTGCTTCAAGGGGCAATAGCTATACAAAGTAAATATTCTTAGAGAGTCACCTCACAAAATGTATTTTCTCAAAGTCTAAAGACATTTGTACCATAAGTAAAAAGTTTTTCTCCAATTTCCTTATACTGAATGTGATATTCAGGTGACATCTAATATTAATCATCCATTTGTTTAATATAAAGTTATTTTGTTTAAAAAAAAAAAAAAATTCAGAAACATTCATAATTACCATGTATGTGAAAGTTTCTTACTCTTCTCCATAACTATAAGACCTAATGGCAAATCAGCCTAATGCAGTCTATGACATAAGAAAATGTGACGTGTGGTAAAAATACTTTGTAAGATCCTTGCTTGGAATAAAATATTAAACATTTTCTCAGTTCAGTGGAGAATTTTTGAGTATCAAAAATTTGAAATACAAGAAATCTTAATTGAAATATTGGGGAGTACTTCTCAACTAAGAACTCAGTTGCCTTTTATTAAAAGCATGATACATATTTATATTTGTTTAATTAATATTTAAGCCTGTAAGAAGACACTACAGTAAAAAATTTGAGTTTTTGTTTAAAACCAAGAGAATTAGAAGAACGCCTTACTAAAAGAAAACAAAACTGAACCAAACAGAACAAACCTAAATGAAAACAGAATAAAAACCCAAATAAGGTAAAAGTTGCATGTAATAATTGGTCTTTAAGAACTGGAGCTTAAAACCTCTGTAACTAAGTTATCACTCACTTTGCTATCTAATCACAATGTGACAGTTCTTATGGAATCCTTAGTGCTGTATTTTTTTTTAACTCTACGGACACTTCTCCTCTATGCTACAAAATACATCTCTCTATTTATATGCATTCCACCTAATTGCTGTAAGTTCAATGCAGTTCCCATACTGCTCTTCACCCCACTGCGAGGCGTGTGAGCAAGCCCCCGACAGGGGCTGACCCATGACCTGTCAGGAGGTCCATGACCTGTATTTTCCAGTGCATTTCTTCACTCTTTGATCTCTTTTCAAGGACCTCGCTCAAAGTAACAGAGACGACAGACATCTTCTATGCTTTAATTTCTTAAAATTTTAACACCATTAAAATACTGTCTAGAAAAAACATTGGGTGAAAGACATCTTTATATGTCACATATTTTTGTCCATCACACCTGTGAAAGCAATTAAGGAAACTTGTGATGAGGGCTAGACCCTTGGTCCCAGCTCCTTCATGATCTGTTCTTTATCTGGTATCTTTCTTGGATGTAATATGTGTATATTTACAGCTCTGTTCTCCCTGGAGAACAGATGGCTGGGGGGAACCTCATCAAAGCCCACTACTTTAAAGGTGAATACAGAAAGGTCAGAGGCTTTTCCTTCATGAGGAGTCACTTGAAGAAAGCAAGGGGCAACAGGTACAAGTTGCACAAGGAGAAGTTTTATCTCGACAGAAGAAAGATATTTTTACAGTTGTTCACTGGAACAACATGCCTGTGAATGTGATAAGGTTGCCCTCACTGGAAGTTTTCAAGGTGCAATTGGACAGGGTGCTAGATAAATTTATCTATAATCCCTGTCCCATAAAAAGTTGGACTAGGTAATCTTTCAAGGTTCTGAGCTACTCTGTGATTCTGTAATTCTAAATATGTTTTTTTGGTGAAATATATTCATTCTGTAATACAGAAACAAGACAACAACAGTTATTTTTTAAACTATTTATTTAAAACTAATAAACCTAGAGATCTGTGATAATATAGTTTGGGGATAAGATTATCCTTGATTGAACAGACAATGACATTTCTGAATTACTCTTTGGAGTAGTCATATTCTTAAATTTATTTCACTGTCAAGCAGAGGCATGTTCTTGTTTCTTTTCCTGGGTAAAATTCTGCTGGATATTCAGTATTCTTGGACAGTACCTAGAATTTTCAATTCTTACCAAGGAGGTTGAGGGTGCTCATCATGTACAGGATGTTATCTGAATTAGTAGTACTCCTTAGTTTTCACTATCTCTTTTTCCTCAGAATATTTTTTTTTTAAATGGAATTAGATTAATCAGTCAATTGCACAAGTCATACAAACTGAAAATTGTATTCAGTGGCAGAGTTAATCATTCAAAGGAGCATTGCTTGTTTTGGGGCTTTTTTTCTTACAAATACCACAGGTCAGCATTTCACAGTGACTGCATGATAAATTTCACCTGACAAACTGGTTTTTTGGTGTTTTGTTTTAGTGGTTTTTTTTTTTTTTTTGGTTTCGGTTTTGTTTTTTGTTTTCTGCTTTTTGTTTTTGTCACTGCAAATACATGATGAATGCAGATAATTTTAGGGATATTCATAGAAAAATTCTCAGTTGCTATGTAACAGACATTATCCTAATCTCAGCACATTTAGATGGCTCATGGCTGACACAGAAATATAACTGATATTATAGAAGTTTAGTACTTTGGAGATAGTACACAATGGTGCTTTTCAGTGCCAGATGTATAAAAAATAATGCGTTGTTCCACTGTGTTTGGGAAATTACACTTTTTCTGAACAATGACCAGAGCTAGATGAAAGAGAATTTGTTACAGGTGTGCTAAAACTTTCTTTATTAGAAACATGCATTCTAATAAACCTGAAAGAAGCAAGTTGGTACTTGATCAGTAACATACTTTGTAACTTACTTGAATCTAAGTATTCAGACAGTTTGTGTTCCAAAATCTGCAAACTTCTACTCTTGCCAAACTTATTTCTAAAAAAAAAAATTGCGATATACTTGATGGTCAGGCCTGTGTTTTCCTGCATTTGAATATCAAGGCTTTGAATGATACCATAAAATTGGTATTTAGATACATATTAACTAATAATGAGCTCTAAGGTAAAAATCAGGAGAGTAGAGATTACTTATGCCATTATGTTGAACAACAGGCATCTGTGAAAAGTGCCAAGCAGTTTCAGAATCTCTATGAGTGTTTCATATAAGGATACGGGGCTGATCCTCTCAGTGTGATTTCAGCATCATGTCTGTTTCTGTAAGTTTCACTGAGTGTAATGTTAGCAAATAGGTATACTGAAACTTATGTTATGTGCATAACATTATTGGTTTTAAAACCCTGTGTTCCAATGCAAATATATAATGCATTCCAATTATTTTGCTTTTCTCTTTGTGAATTGTGTGCAAGGGAATGGGTCCAGCCTACATAGATCTTTACCTCTAAGGTTCTCTGCACCTTTGCCGTAATTCAGCAAAGTAATTTCTAGTACTGGAACTTCAGAACTCCTGAAAATAGCTTCTAAACTCACTGATGTATGTAGTCTTCAGAGGCAGAAGAGGTTTATTAAGAGTTATGATGGAAAGAGAGAGAGGGAAAAATTGAGCAGAATTTCAGTGTATTCTAAATTGTCACTGGATTAGCTTTTGATATAAAGCTACCCTTCCCCTTCATTGAAATTATTTTCCTCTTTTAGTAGAATAGAATATGTAATTAAAAAATCAACTAGCAGATGAGCAGTTTTCTATTTTAGAAACCAAAATTGTACTCTCTTTAATGGGAGAGGACTGTGAAGTTTTAATGATCAATGGAACCTCTAAATTTTGCTGGCCTTAGATCAAGTTTTGGGAAAAGTTTACCCTGCAAGGTTACAGTTCTCAGTACTAAAATTCATTTTAATTTGTTCTGTTCTGCTCAGAATTTATTTGGGATTTCCTTACTGAAACAGTGTTTCTACTCTAATGTATTATTTTGTGTTCCAGTAAAATGTAGCCTTAGAGATCAGACATTTTGGCTTAGTGTGCTCCCTTACCAAAAAAAAAAAAAAAAAAAAGAGATAGATGAAGTAGTTCCAAAACTCTAGATATCACTGATACATAATGAGGTAAAGCTTGAGCTACTGTACTCAAATGGTACTGAATGGAGATTAGAAATTTTTTAAAAAAACAATCAACGAAGCAACAACTAACAAACACTCCCCCCCAAAAAAACCCAAACTAACAAAGAACCAACCAACCAAACAGAACCAACCAACCAAACAAAACCAACCAAAAATCTTTATTACTTTATTCCAATGAAAAAGCCCATAAAATAATTGTTTAACATGAACTCGTTTACAATGTCAAAGTTGATTATAAAAATGTGTTTTCATCACCATAATAACTCTATTCCCTGAAATGTCCTTGGAACTTGTGTCTACTATGAATTGCATGTGTCAGATTCCCTTTCTCTGGTGTCTCTGAGGTTTTGAAAATAGAAATTAATCAAAGCTTACACAGAACATTTTCTATTGAGCTACTCAATATACCTAAGTGGCATAATGGGGTGGCATTCATTTTTCCAAAGTTGTCCATTAAATAACTCAATTTGATTTGAGCACAGTGTATTTTTTATAAAAAATCATAATTTCTTTCCTTGACTATATAACCTCACTGCATTAAAAGACTCTGTTTTGTGTAATTCAATTGTCTCTCTGCCTCCAGTAAGAGGACAACATGAAAACATGAATGTATGCTGATGTCAGGGTCCATGAACATAGAAAGTTACACTGTTTAGAGATTTATCTCTAGGAAAACTGCCAGCTTTATATATCTGAGGCATTTCTGTGCTGTTATTACCCAAAGGAAACAAAGAGCTATTTAAAAAGTTAAAATTTCCTGTGTTAGGCAATTTGTTACTTGATTAACTTAAAGAAAAAATAGTGTCATAAAAGAGCAGATTAATCAATGATTTAAAGTGTAATAAATTTTCAAAACTAGAGCCTTGATTGGGAATTTTTATGCCAATTATCATGGGTAAGTAATTGGTCAATATTGTATCACAATTCACTTGATTCACAGTATTGTATAAAACATGTTATTGTCATAACAGATGCTGGCTCAAGAATGTGTATGTTCATGCGAATATACTCATCAGCATATTTACTAAGATTAGGTCTTGTTTCAGTAAAACCCTGGTATTTCCCCCATTTCTGCAAATGTTCAAGACGGTGGCTTTCCATTCTTGGAAATGAGCTAAACAGTTTGTCCTGTTAGCTGTCTCTCTTCAACAGGATGGCCACTTCTGGACCATCAACTCTGACAGAAGTATCTGCCTTTCTCTTTCTAAAGGGATGTCCTTGAATATGATGTTGTTTTATAGAGCTATAAGCAGTGGCTAAAATGAAGGAGAGGGTGCAATAATAAATGTACCAACATAATGAGGGGCTTCCATCTAAAAATATTTATTCCACCTCCTCAATAATAACAGTTAGAAGTTATCTGCAGTCTAGCTTCTGAAAATAGCTATGTGCTTTTGTTTATTTCACTTGGACAACTGAAATCAAGTACTCTTCAAAGTGAATAATGTCAGTCTGGGATTAGGCTGAGTGATATGCATTAAAATTTTGTCAAACATATCATTTGTCATGGAAGATTCTGTCACATCACACTTCAAAAAAGCCGATATGTGGCAGATATGATGAGGCAAGTTCTGACCATCTCAAAGACCCAAGCCTCACAATGTCTGAAAGAAGATGTTTTGTTTAAGGACAGTGGCTCAAAACATAGACTTATGGTCTTCCTAGGCTTGTTAGCACTTATGTATTCCTAGGCTTCTTATTCCTTCCTAGGCAAGGAATCTTCCTTGTTCAATAGAGAGGGAGGAACAATTCCCAGAGAGCCTAACTAAGCACCTCTCTCACTGGCTGTATGCCTCCATAGGGCTACTTTTAGGAGCTACTGTATCTCTTCTGCCCTCTGTCTTTGGTTGGATAATTCTTATGTGCTTCAATTTTTGTTATATTATAGAAGATTTCTAGGTTTCAGGAGGGTATGGTTTAGAGATGTTGCTGAATTGTTTTTTTCTTCTAACTTCATTTTGAAAGAAGACTCACTTTGTGACATGTTTAAGAAGAAATTATTTCCTTTTAGATTTGTCAATCAAATTTTAGTTAAGATGAGATAAAGTTGAGATCTATCTAAGTAGAAAACAACAACAACAAACAGTGACATTTTCTTTTATGTTCTGTCTTCAAAAGGACTTGAATCTGTAACAGCTTTGGAATGTGTAAGTGATCTCTAAAAGCTTTAGAACACATGAATGAAGCAAGGCATCAGGTCACCAATTCACCAGAACAGGTATTTTTCCTCTCTTCAGCAGTGGGGAAATTTTCTAACAATAAAGTCTTAACAACTCTGGAAATAATGTTTAATACATAAAATTGTGAAATACAAATTCTATGCTTCTATCTCAGAGAAAGGCAGATTATTTCATAAATATTAAAAACTAAATGGCAACATCCAGTTAAAACTAAACTGAAAAAAGACATAGGCTTTCCTTGAAAGAGAGGTAAAAATGCAGTACTGCAAGAAATATATGCTGTATCGATAAATCATCTCTTGTAATCTTGACTTCACTGCACTGTAGTGTTTACCTGAAAATCAGTCTGTTTGGCATTTTTATTACTGTTGTGCAAATGGAAAGAGAGTAAATGAACCATTTTCTGCCTTTAGAAAGGCAGAAAGTCTACATTTCTGTGTAGACTAATGTTTCATTTTTCCATTTGGCTGTTTTTGTTGTTTTGGGTTTTTTTAATCACACAGATGCTTACCCCTTGGTATCTTTGAAACTGCAAGTATTACTTATGGCAAATTTCTGTTTTACATCCATGGAGCTTTCCTACTATAGTACAAGAACTACAACAATCTGAGCTGATATAAATAAAATTTGGTGTAACTGCTTACTGAACACACTGTAATGAAACGCCCCATGGCAGTTCGGGAATGCTGAGTAACAGAATGTGCTTACCTAGTGAAAGGCATTAATAATTGCTTGCTACATTGCCCACCCTTTCCCTTGTAACTATTTGGACAGAAGATTAAGAGATCTGAAAGGAAAAAAAAATAAAAAAAAAGAAAGAAGAAACTGTACGTAATATGATTGAGGGCTTTTTTGTACATGTTTAATGTTAAAGCCGTATCTATATTTAGTTCTTGTGTTCTATTTTGAATGGAATTATGTTTAAATGGGGCTTTTGTGAACATGAAATCATAATGTATCCCTTGTGGACCATGTCTGAAGCAGACAAAAAGCTTAATGGGGTGTGGTAAAATTGTTCAAATCCATCTGGACAAACTAAATGAGAATTTTCCTTCTCGATATATTAAGAGAAAAATGTTAATAATATTTATCTTTTAATGCAGAAGGAAATGGTAAGCTGATGGAGTTTTGTTCACAAAAACTGTTTGTATTAAAATGCAAGTATTTTTGCCTCAGAAACATTGACTTCTGCTTGATTTGATAAACCAGAGACTCTGAAAGAAATCCTTGGTAGCTTTTACTGACATATGTCTTCTTGATTTTAATTCTTGTCCCCAGAATTATGGATTTAAAAGATAATATTTTAAAGCTGAGAAAGCAAATATACTTTCTGGTCTCTGCCTCTATCAAGAATGGCCTAGACTTTCTCTAAATTATAAAATTTAAACTAAATTGAAATCCTGTACATTAAAAAATATATTTTGCAAGGCTCAGCCCATGTATTTGGAGAAGGTATCTCTTAAGCAATGTGTACTAGAAGAACTAAATTTTCTAGTGGTCAAGAAAAAGCTACAGGTAGTCAAGTCAAATTACATGAAAGAGTAATTACTTTATGCATAACCAATATAGTTTGATTTCATGCCTGAATAAGGCATGACTGACTTAGTTAAACATAAACTATGAAAATGTCTTAAAATGTTTTGGAGTTTTTACTAATTTTCTATAAAATGCCTTCTGTTTATTTCACGGAATCTACGTTTATATACATTTCTCTTGTATAAGGAAAACTGTTAATTGACACTCAGAAAAAAGCAGATGGCCATTTGTGACTGGCATTAACATTCAGCAGGTGTACCACAAATAATGCAAAAATGGCCAGAACATCATTTGGTATGTTTCTTCCTGCAGTTAAAAGGTAAACAGTGCAATACTCAATACTAATAAACAATAACACAGGGTTTGCTAAATCCAGTTCAGGTTAATGGGTTACTTCACACATGACATGCATGCAGTAATGTTACAAAACTATGTAATGAATGGTGGTAGCTAATGGCCTGAAAAATAAGGATATATCTTTATCAAGAGTAGGAATATGATTTCTCACAAAAGTCAAGAACTGACTCCTGTTCTAGCTTTGATAATCATACCCTCCCCCTCATCCTCTCCAACCCATGCTCATTGTGAAGTGTTTTTCAAGCATGTCAGGAACAGTACATTTTGCTGTACAGGTGTTACTGTCCTCAGGGTGAAACTAATTTTTATTCAAAACATAAATTCAGTTCAGTGTCTGCCTGTTGTTGATAAGATATTCTGGAAATATTTTTTTATGGTACTTTTATTTTTACTTTTATTTAAATCAATTACTTTTAATTAAATCAATTGTATAATTTAAGGTCACTATATACTTGAACATAATATACCTGGGAATTAATTTTAAGCTGCTTCACTTTCCTCAAAACCTCCTGTCCCATCTTTTACTCTTTCCATATGATTAGGAGCTGAGTAGGAAATCAACAGAGATAATGACGAAGGGAAACATGTCTGCCTGGCTAATCTGATAGGTTTGACAAGACACAAGATATTGTCAGTTGTCACCTCACAGAGGTGACAGAACTTTTATTTTTCTGGAGAGGAGAATGTATGTGTATCCATGTTTTTTGTTTTAATTTATTTGTTTTTATTTTAATATTTTTTTTTATTCTAAAGATTAATTTAAAAATTTGAGCCACAGAAACATTTGCGACAGGATCACACCTTTTCCCTTGTCCTGTTTCCTGTGCAGCATAGCAATCCAATATGCTTTGCCACAGGGATTCAGAGAAGACTGGATGTGAGATATATTTCTATATCCAAGAAGGCAGAGCAGCAGGAAGAGCTGGCATTATTTTCACTTTTTTCTTTTGCCTCAGGACACCTTGTTCTGGTAGATCCAGCCTGGAAACACAGAGCCTGCCATGTGCTCTGGGAGCAGTTGGAGGAACTCTCTCCCACTTTGTGGCAAAGGCAAATCAGCTCTGCAGTAGCTGAGGAATGTCACCACCCAGACACTACTGGGAACAATGCTTATGGGCTGATCCAGGCATGAGAGGAGTAAAATGTCTGTCCAGTCTACTTGGTTACAAATGGCAGCCTGAACGGAGTTCTGACTTCTTTGCTCCCACTGACAACTATGGAAAGTAGAGGAGGACTTGTCCCTGCACTCACTTTGGTTTTGGAACTGTCTGCAGTCACTGCAGGATTCTTCCAGAGCAGTTCTCTTAACTACCTCCACCCTGCTTCCTATGGAGAAAGAACCACAGTGCGCTCCACTCATGCACCTCCCACATCAAAGATATGTCTACTCTCTTCTGGTTCTCTTGTCTTCCAAATAACGTGTCTTTGGTTTGTTTTAACTCACATCAAGGCCTGATACATGTTGTCATGACATTGATCCTGTTCTGTTGGAGCTTTCAAAAATTAGAAGTTTAAGGCAATTGAGGAAAAATATTGAATTCCATTTCATTTCCACTTGTTCAGGTCTGCAGGAATTAATAGTGTAACAAATGCAAAAATCTTATATATGTTAAAACTTTTCCAGGCAGGTGTTAAAGTGAAGCTGCTGGAAGACATTCTTCAATAGCTATAGTTAAAACTTAAGAGTCAACAGACTTAATACACTCCCTAAATATTGCTACTGTTACCCAACAATGTGGTGGAAGACACGGAAGGAACTCAGATTTCCTGATTCCAATTCCAGTGTTGCATGTACCAAAATTCCCTGAAACAAACAACTCATGTCCTACTGTATTGGATCCATGAAACTTCTTGAAGAACAACAGCATCTTTCATAAATAGTATCTTTAATTCTATTTGACATACTCTGTTGCTATCAGTGTTGTACTTAATCATGTTTAAGTCGTAGCATATTTTGGTTTCGTATTTTGCATTTTATATTAAGATTTACTATGACAAGGCTCTTTATGAAGCAATTAAGCACAGTGCTGTGTATCATAAATATGAAGTGAAAAGTCAGAAGAGTGGCATGTCACAACAAAACATGTACACACACTTGTCAAACAACCAGTCTGGTTAAGAGAAGATAGATCCTTTAAAACATTTTTTCTATCTACTTTTTCACAGGCACTTAAAAATCAGTTTGAGAAATGACCTGTCCTCTGGCTCAATCACCACCATTTCTGGCCATCAAAAGGAACTGTGATTATGCTGAAAAAATTTGAATAAGAAATTATAAATGAACATTATTCAGAATGATCCAACTTAAACATATCCCAGTGTCTCAATATGTCTGGCCATAGGCAGTGCTTAGAAGTTCAGAGTAAAAGCAGTAAGAGGGAATTTTTCTTTTCTTTTTTTAATTGGAGAAAATAGATGAAGCCAGCTGTGAAGCTACATCAGAATTGAACCTATCACCATATGTACCAACAGCACAAAGAAATGAATGTTCACTAAATGTGTTAATAGATCCTTCATGGAGACAGTGCATCAGTCCTTCAAACAGACAGAGAAGTAAATCCAGCACATAACTGCATTTACAGTTTGGCAAATAGACTTTTTGTGAATGAAATATCAAAATAATTACATGCTTGTGTTTGAGAGCAAGCAAAATAATTGAACCTGTTCATTTTTTGTTCTTATTTGACTGTGTTTTACATTTATGTTATTTTGTTCACTTTAATAGTCTTTTATTCTGTGCAGAAAATAAGTCATCCTATGCTCCTGGTTGCCCTGAAATATTTCTTCTCTCTACACACTTCTGTCTATGGGTCTGGATCTTCCTGGCTTCATTTAGTCACCAGTTGTCAATATTTACAGTGGCTATTACAGCACTTCAGCCACAAAATAAAAAGATGATAGATTTCATTTGCTCTTAAAAATAGTATTGTGTCCCATGAGAATAAAATTTTTGTTAAAAGTCAATTCATATCTCCTTATGATATACGTAATAGTTTATAGCTCTAATAATTTTGCTTTCACCTGGTGAAAAGGCTTGCTGGGAAAACAGGATTTTGTAATGAAACTGTATGACAAAAAAAAAATTTACATTTTTCATATGGGGGGTTGGAAACCACCAAAACCAACAGCACTAAAAAACCCAAACAAAAAACAAAAATGCCCAAAGCAAACAAACAAAACCATAAAAATTATTCCCCTAACCCAACCCAAAACCCAACAAATTGAAAAAGCATCAAATGAAAACCAACCAAACAAAAACCCCATGAAAACAAACAAAGAAAAAACCCCAAAAACTACTACTAAAAAGAAAACCAACAGAAAACCCCCAAACTTCTTTTCTCATCCCCCTGAAAATAAAATTCATCCCTTAAAATAAACCAAAACCCCCACAAACCCTGACCAATGTAGGTATATTATAATAGGCAGATTTTCCACTGCTGTCACGGTTTGACACTGACCCAATACCAGGCACCCAGAAGAGTTGCTTGCTCATCCTCCCCTGCCACAGCTGGGTAGAGGAAAAAAAATCCAAAAGCAACCCAAAGGGTTAATGAGTAGAGATAAGGACTAGGAGAAAACACTCCAAAAGCAAAACAGGCTCAACGTAAAATTGCAAAATGAATTTATTACTAACAGAATCAGAGGATGATAATGAGAAGTAAAATAAGCCCTTAAACACCTTCTCCTCCCCAGCGCCTCCCTCCTTCCCACTGACAGTGCAGGGGGACAGGGAATGGGGCTTTGGTCAGTTCACCACTGAGATTTCCTTCTGCTGCTCTGGGAGAGGAGTCCTTCCCTGTGAGGCCTTGGGGTCTATCCTAAGAGGAGACAGTTCCCTGTGAGCTTCGCTGGCGTGAGTCCCTCCCACAAGTAGATAGTCCTCCCAAAACTGCTGCAGTGTGGGTCTCTCTTTCCACAGGGGACAGTCCACCAAGGACAGGCTGCTCCAGCCTGGAAGCAGGGCCCCCTGTCTCTGCTGGGTCTCCCACTGGATCACAGGATCACAGCCTACTCCAGGCATCCACCCACTCTGGCATGGGCACCTCCCCCATGGGCTGTGCATGGATCTCTGCATCCCCCACAGATCCCCACAGGCTGCAGGGGCACAGCTGCCTCACCATGGTCTCACCACGGCCTGCAGAGGAATCTTGGCTCTGGCACCTGGAGCACCTCCTGCCCCTCCTTCTCCACTGACCATGTGTCCTTCACATGTTCTCACCTCCTCCTCTTCCCTGACTAGAAGAAAAACTGTGTGACTTTGTTTTGATTTTCTTCTTGAATGTGTTATCACAGAGGTGTTACCACCATCTCGAATTGGCCCAACCTTGGCCAGCAGCATGTCCATCTTCAGAGCCATCAGGGACTGGCTTTTCTGAATGTGGTGGAAGTTTCTAGCAGCTTCTCACAGGACTAACCTCTGTGGTCCCCCTGCTACCAAAAACCAGGCCATGAAAAAAGCAATACAACTGCAGATGGAAAAGCTCTTCCAGAGAAACAAAATTAGTGGTATGGACTCAAAAAGCTTAAAATAAAAGAACAAGTTTCTGAAAACAAAAAGATTTTTTACGAAGATTAATTCTGTCTGAAAAATGTTTATTTCCCACCTTAGTGAGATCAGAAGCCTTTGAAACTCTACATACTTGAGCCTTGAAAAGTCAAATGAAGATTTTAAACCCGTATTTTTCTTTTATGCCTGGTTATCTCTTCTTATCTGATTGTTTTGAACTGGTAAGGTAATTTTATGTAAAGAACAGAGTCCACCAAATGTTTCAGGAATATAAGAAATTTTTCCCAAAACACTAGACACCTGTAACAGCAAGAGTTATTAAGAAGGCAAAAGGACATCTGAATGACGAAAATGCCAACACTCCTATGAGCAACAGGAAAGTGCATACAAGGAATAGTGTGAATATGCTATTGACTCCCAGTAGACAATACAGTGACAAGGGAAATGTAATATATTTAACCTACCCAGACTTTAGAAAATTACCTGATATGGCTCCTCATGGGACTTTTATTTATTTTTTTTAATTAATTAATTAGGGGTTAGAAAAGGAGTTCTAAAATACAGAAATACAGAAGTATCTAAGGGGTCAGATTTTGGTGAAAGGACAGCTGGCTGGCTGACAGGAGGTGACCAGGACAGTTTCTTAAGTTTGAGGCTTGATATTTATTATTTTTAGCATTTTTACTATTGGCCATGGCACAGAAAAAGAATCAGACTAATAAAATGTGCTGACAACATGAAGCTGTTAAGTTCTCTCCAGTGGGAAAGGGGATGAGAAAACCACATAGACAGAACAAGAAGACCTTGAAGACTAAAGTAATATAGATGGGATGAGATTCAGAGAATAATAGAAACCTTTAGGTTAGAAAAGACTTTTCAGACCATTGAGTCCAATCATTAATCCAGCACTGCCAAATACAGTAAAATTCAATAATATTATGTGAAAGGCTGTACATACGTGGACAAATAAGAAACATTGTTAAACTCATCCATTACAAGTGTTAGTGAATAAAAAATCCTTAGTGATAGGAAAATTCAAAAATCTTAAATAGTGCAATTTTCATTATATATCAAATGTATATGTATGTGTGTGTTTATTTGTATTTTGCTTACATATATGTTATTTGTGTGTGAATATATATATATATATATATATGCAAAACTATACACAGTAGTGAATCAGATGTTCTGTTTCAAGCCTAACAGGAAAGTAATTATGCCATTGTTCAAGATAGTGTTAAGAACTAATATGAACTCATACATACATCCAAAATCCAAATTGTTGTGGACTGACACATTATCTTTAGCTCTTGAAATATTTGCTGTATTATCAGTATAACCACATATAGTCATATAGTGCTGAGTTCTCATGTTACTGCTCAAATTAGGGCTGCTGATTAGGATTGTTCTGTGTATCACCTGCAGACCTCAGAATACAGGCTGATATAGTTTTTGTATACAGTGATGATCATTTGTTAGAAAAAAAAATCAAACCTCTGTAAGGGTACAGAAAAAAAGTTGGTAAGATCATTGGGGAATAAGGAAGCTATCATAACGAAAATTAGCAAGCAACACAAAGACTAAAGTGAATAAATCTAATAAATAGATTGGGGCAATAAAACTCCAGGGAGAGAGAGCTCTTTAAGCTAAAGAACAACATTGGTACAGCTCAAATGGGAATAAATCGGCCATGAGGAATTTAGGCTGATAATTGGAACATGATTTAAAGCCACAAGAGTAATAAATTCCTTTAACAGTGTTCCATCAGAAGGAATGGGAGTAAAAAACCACAAAGCACTTTAAAGTTGCAGTTTCACCAATGTATGGCAGAAATTACATGAGGGGGATGTTCGGGGAGCAAGAGACTGAGCCTGACCCAACACACTCTTAATTTTAGGTTCTTTGGAGTTCAAATCTCAAGGCTTAAGTGCTTACCTGTCTTTACCTGAACTCTGAATAGCAGGATCCAGGTCTCTTGACTTTGCATTTCCAAACTTTCTGCTTAGCAGCACAAGACTTCAATGAATCCTTTGGGGTTCAGGCTGTAATCAATGAACATAGGCTTTGCAAGTGAGTCTAAGGTATTTTGTTCTGGTGGTGTTCAGAGTTGATGCTGCTAGGAGTTTCTCTCCCATCTTCCTTCATTTTGAAACACTGCCAGATTCACCACAATAATTTACTCATCTGACATTTCACCAGTTGTCAAATAATTACTTAAGCAGGACAAAAGCAACCCCATCTTTAAATTAACTATTAGCCAGAAATTAGAAGGATGTTGCCTGTCACACTGTGACACGGAATGAGCACGCAGGACACGCTCAGTTGCCCAAGGCAAAAAAGGGAGAGCTTTATTTACAGTTTCTACAATTTATAGACTCTCTAAAGTGAGAGTGGATTGGAGGATAACATCCCTCCTCTGAATCACATTGGCCAGGTGAACAGTCTGTCAATTTTCTCCTCCTCCAAGGAGGAATGTGAAAAACACATAGTGTTTTGGTAGAAAGTGTGGGAATTCTGACTCCAAGAATGTAAATATCAGAAGGCTTTGAAAACCAGGACGACAGTTGCCTGCCCATGCTTGTCTAAGGACTATGGCAATTAATATAAACTAATTGGTAAGCAATGTTAGTTACTGCTACAGAAGCAGTAGTTTCACTAAATTAAGCATGGCTGGAAATACCGACTAAAGGAGTAATTGACCAGGCTGGTCCTTTTACCTTTACAACATATTCCAATTTCTATGTAGGTATGCCCATCATGTGAGTCTCTGCCCCTAGTCTGCTGCTTGTCAAAAAAAAAAAAATTAGCTGCCAAACATTGACCAACATCTGGAACATGCATCAGTTTTTGAGAGTACATTAATGGCATTGATCACATTTATCAGATATTGCAAATGAGTAACAACTCATAGAGGATTTGCCACATAGTCAAGCATACAATGTGAACATCATTCCAAGAAGCTGGTTCCAGCTCAGGCATATTGTCTCCTTTCATATATATTGCAAATATTACTGTAAAACTATACTTAAAGTTACAATGGCAAGTGTTTAAAAACTAGAAAGCACAGACTTGATTTGGGCTCTTCCTTTATTTGTGCAATATGACAACGTATTTTACAACAGGTTCACATACATTTTCTGCATTTTTGTGCTTCATTTAAGTCTCAGGTTACTCTCTGAAAATGAAACAAATATATTTGATCAGACCCTAAATATCCAGATTATGCCATCTCTCCTTTTGAACAAAATATTTAGCTGTGATAGAGACAGAAACAAAACCCTCTAATTTTCGGCTTGTGTAATTTTCCTCTCTGGTATATTTTAATAGTCGATCCTTAAAATAATTAAATTATGTGGGAATTGAAGTCAGGTGGAGTGTGGTAAAACAAGCTACTTGCATGCTTTGAAGCACATGTGCTGGTAAGATTTCCTGAGCTCAGGATCTAAAGCAATTTATCTACTTTGCTCAATGAGGCTGAAGCACATGTGAAATAATATTCAGGTTGTATAACAGAAGCAGATTTCAGGATCATATTTTTCCATTGTTTTTCTTTTACTATATTTCAGCACCTAATTTTAAATTTTATATAATTTGCCTGGTGTTCAAATATCAAACTGAATTACAGGTTTGTAAGCAATCAGATTTCTTCTGAGATTAAGTCCCAACCTATGCCAGTTCAACACGTATCTAAAAGAAATGTTTCTTGTTCATTTTTTTGGATAGAAAATTTGTGTAGAAATTAAATTATACTATCAAATTAAGTTACACCATAATTTTCCTTATGCTTTTAATTTTAAACATTTCATAAAAAGAACACATTTACAATATGACCTAATTAATTTAGAAGCTATTTCTTGAAAAATGTCTATAACAGCAACAGATGGCAAGAAGAAAAAGAACAACATAATCCCGTTTTGAATATCATCCAATTTGACAAAGAACCAGCTGCTATAATAAGTGGTGTCAACATCTAAAATGTACTTTAAAATGAAACTTGCTTAGATCCATTAAATACAGAATGCTTTAAGGAATAAAAGTTCATGGTTTGTTCTTGATTATCACCCTTCTACCTACTATTTTCTACATTTTCTGATAACTGTCAACCTTGTCATATTAGTAAGGACAGACAGATGGAAGGGTAACCATAGCCACTTTTACAAACAAAAATAAAATTGTATATACTGCATGTAATACAGACCAACATAAGCAAAACTATGTCTGAATTTCATTTCATTATTCCCTTTCTTTATGAGCGGATTAGAAAATATGTTTCAGCTGCTTTTAAAAAATGCTAGCATTTATTTTCTTTATAGCAAAGGACCTTTTAGAAGTAAGCATTCAAAACATAGGTTTAAATATTTCCTGTTGTTATTTCTATTGTGTTATCTGATACAATTCTTATTTTTATTAGGATAGATGAATGCTTAGTACTTTGGTTTTGGTTTTACACTAGAGCCTTCTTGTCTGAATAAAGCAGTTTATTCTCCTTCTGTTATGGTTTATTTTAACATCCTTGGGCTCTGTCAGGATATTGAAAAGTTTCACTAGAGGGAAATCACGTTTATTTTAAAATCAAGAATTCTGTCATGGCCTTTAAAGTACAGCCCTGTACTGGGAGTTGTGTCCCAGAGGAAGCTGAGGAACCATAAAAGCCCTCTAATCAAAAAGCAAAGAGGAAAACCCTGCCTAAGCCTGGGAGAAAGATGTTGTCGCTATGTGTAGCAGCCCATTGCTGGGTAGAAGCAGGAATTGCTGACAAATGCACAAAGGTAGTCAAGCTCAAAAAACATGCTGGATGCCCTTTACAATTTCCACTGCAGGTCGGTAACAGTGCTGGAAATTCAAGACAGACATTTTGTATCTGAAATGATATTTTGTATCAGAATTCAGAAAGAACTACCAATTTTTTTCAGGAATTATACTGAAGATGAAAAGAAAGAAAATTAAAACCAGAACAAACAGATGTTACTCTTTCCCCAAGTCATAGAAAACAGCCTCTGACAGCCTCTCTATAGCAGCTCTTCACAATTTCTTCCTTCTCCATCAGCTACTAACTGATTGCACTTTACCATCTGAACACTGTGCTACTGATGGTCTGCTAGATGCAAAACTAACTGGCAACTTTCAGAAAAAAGACAATTGCTATGAAAGTTGTCATTTTATTATAAGAGAAAAATGTTGCATTTCTAATATCTCCAATTTAAATTTTGCCCTGATGCATGGACATCAGTCATTTCTGAGCAGGCCTCTTGAGGAGGAGAGACCTTTCCTTTTATCCTAGAGCAACCACCATACAAATCCAATGCCACCAGGCAAGGAGCACACAGTTACAGCAGTATTGTCTCTCAGCCTTACTACAGGTTAGAAGGACCTACGGAGTCACAAGAACTACAGGTATCAGGGTGTTCAGGTTCTTTGCTACAGAAACTGGGAGCTCAAGCCTCAGAAGCTTGTGCTAGGCTTCAGGACTGGGTATCCCTCTACATGTCCTTCAAAACATCATTTCCTAGGCAAATTTTGATAGCTTAAGTAGCCATTCATCTCACATTAATAATATAAACCAAAACAACAGCAACAAAAAATCAAATTAAGAAAAACCCACCCCCAAAAACCCAATAGATTTTTTTTCTATAAACTGGAGGAAGGAATTTTGTTGCCAATATGTTTTGCAACATTTGTGTTAACCAAGAATTTTTAAAAAATTTTTTGTTTCAAGCAGAATGAATCATCACCAGTATCTCCTATGTACTGAAAAAAACAAAAACAAAAACAAAAACCAAAAAAAAACCAAAAAACAAAAACCAAAAAAAAAACCAAACAAAAAAAAAAAAAAAAAAAAAAAAAAAAAAAAACAAAAACAACCAAACAAACACAAAAACCCAACCTAGTAATCTGTAAAGAAATGTTTTCTTCAATCTCACATATCTCTTTATATAATTACAGATACATACCCTTGGGATTTATACCTAATTCAGTAATGGAAAAGCAAAAAATACTTGCACACCTTATCTTTAAAATTGTGGAGAAGATTCTTCTTGAAGACAAGAAAAATGGTCAATTATTCAGTGTAAAAAAGGGGACAAGGAATCTGGAAAGAGTACATAATGGATAATGCAAAGAAGTTGTATACTATGTTGTAAGACACTGCTCTGCAGACAGACTGGGAAACACAGAAATTCCTGGGCTAATGTTTCCTCAAGCAAGTCCACGTAATGCTTTTTCAAGATCCATATGTAGTCACACCAGATCTGATCTGCCTAGAAGGCTCACACATGAAAATGGTGTGGTCATTGCAACATTTGTGTCACTTTATAGAGGTTATTGCCATTTACTGCAAGCTGCTGTCTGGCACAAGGAGACAGATCTAGATGAAAAACAAGTGAACTGATCTTTAACTTCATTACCAAAACTAATGGCATGATTTTGATAACTTTCTTGATTGTGTACTAGGTTTCCTTATTTTTACTGGCTATAATAGCTGTTCAGATTATGTCAGATAAAAATATTTCACCATATCCAAATACAAGCAACCAAATTATTTTATTCTTTGGTGAAGTTATGAAAAAAGAAAGGACTACTGCAGAACAAGTAGTGAAAACTCATCCTTAGTGGAAAAACACATTTTTCTCTGCTCCATTCCTTTTAGCTGCAAACACATCAACTCCCAAACTGTCTTGGAGAAGTTAGTGACTTTTCCTGCCAAGTACAAGTGAGAGAGCACCAGTGAGATTCTTTCAAAGATATGAAATCTCTTTACCACAGATACTTGGGGGAATTCATTATCAGCTTCATGCCTTCCCTCTAACAACAGTCTTCCTTCAGGGGAGGGAATCTTCAATATGTTGTTGAAACTGTGGTAGGTCCCTCAGTGACTGAGTGCCATACACCCTGAGCCACTAATTGAAATATCATTTTAACCAATCCTACTTGGGATGCTTTGGTTCTGATACCTCAGTAATTATCATAAGCATAAAACTGGTTGCAGTATCTTATGTACTTTTACTAGGATACTATTATGTATCTTAATACTATTATGTCTCAGTTCATTGTTTTTATCATCTTCTTCCTTCATCTTCATATTTATATGGTTGGCTTTGATACGGAATTATCTGATACATGCAAGACTGGAAAACGTAATACGTGAGAAGGTCAAGCATTATATATATTGTACATAAATCCTGTTTCTTTATTATATTAAAATGATAGCGGAAAAGTTTCTTTTAGAAGCCTGTTAAGTTTGAGCATGCAAATCAAATCTCACATGATCTGATCAAGACTGAAAATTTGATGTACATTTCCTTTAACAGCTTGTCAAATAGGTGGACAGTAAAATACTTACACCCAGGGCCAGAACCCACAAAAAGAGACTCTTTGTGTCCAAATTGTTGGAGCTGGTGATTGTGTTCTCTTTCCCAGTTTAGTACCAGAACCCAGACAATCTCTACTATCTATGACTTTAGCTACACTTGGCCCTTATCTAGTCCTGCCCACTCTGTGGCCCTATGCTCCCAACCATGGAAGTCTCAAAACCAAGAAAGAGCTACAAATATATAGTAGAGATTAAATAGTTTCTCACCATTACCTATTAATTTTGGCGGGGAGGTGGAGGCAAAGAGCAAGTGGGGAATAATGTAAAGGGCATCTGTATGACAACAATTCAACAGATCTGATTATTAAAATATTGGTTTTGGGTTTTTTGGTTTTGTTTTGTTTTTTAATTTTCTGAACTACTTTTTTACAAGTAGAGTGTATTCATCAGAGCCTGGTAAAATAAGGGCCTATGATAACCTTGCCCATCTCAATTGTGGTAGGAAATTTGTAGAATGGTATCTTTTTGTTAGGAAAAGTCCTTTACTTCCAGGTACTTCCCTTGCACATACACAGCTGCATGATGAACAGGAACCCTTGTGACAGTCCCCTCCACTTTGCACACCATCTAGTGCAGTGCTGAGAATTAATAGTGTCTATACAAAGAATCATCCATTTTGATTGTTATGCTAAAAAGCATAAGTACGACAACCTTTAACCAGCTGTTTTCACAAAAGTAAATGACTATTTATTATATTCTTTATAATTAATGAAGACCAAAGTACTTACTATGATGAATGCCAATAAATACCCTCTAATATGCAAAAAAAAAATTTCCCATTTACATTTTAATGAGATTTGAAATGTTAATGAAGGGAGTCTAGTAATTAACTTGGTGAGTGTCTCAAATAAAAGTGAACTTTGTTGGATGAATTAATATTAGTTCCTCATTAGGATGCTCTAATAGGTGAAAATAATTAATGTTTTAGCTTATATTCTGAAAATAAATAAGTATTTGTTCGCAGTTTGTCAAATATTTCTTAATTATAAACAATGAGCTCATCAGTAACACGTGACCTTTCAAATGCATTCCACATGTAACACAAATACCAACACTCATAACATAACCCTTTTTAGTATAGAAAAGAATTTTAAGCTGTTAACAAAAAAAAAAAAAAACAAACCACACAAAGGAAACCACAAAAGCAACAACACAACATATCTCTGTATTCATTTGCTTCCCATTTAGTTGCTCGACAGATGCTTAAATGAGGGTCTGTTGAACCTCCATTTTTTTTTAAGATGCTTAATGTAATATAACTAAAGATAAATATGAGCCCAATTATCTTTCTGTGACAGATTTATGGCATCAAGTGAGGAAATTTATGTCCAGTACAGTTACCTGTTTTCATTTGTAAATGTTCTGTGAAAAGTGCACTTTCTGAGTGCTTTCATGTGGGGACATGTAAAAGGCCCTGGATTTGCTCCACACACACCCACCAATGGAAGACAAACAAAAGAGGACTCAACCATTTGTGCATCTGAACAGCTCACTGCCAAATTGACTGGGAATGGGGAAAAAAGGAAAAAAAAAAACCCAGTATTTTTTTTGGATGCACCTCTTTCTCTTTCTCCCTCCCAAAAACTTTTTTTTTTAAGTCAAAAAGAGCATTGATAGAAAATTTTGAAGGATTTCTAGGATTGCACAAACTATTGTATTAAATATTAGAGGACAGATACCTCACATATTTACATCTCAGTAAGGACTTTGTGAAATTTAAACAGATTCCAGGCAGACTATTTCCTAAAGAAAGTTCAAAACATAAAGGTCACATTATGAATACATAAAAATGCTAATTCACACATACATTCAGGAAGGATATACACAATTTACTGCAATGCCAAAACAAAATTTATAACCACTGTTTTAACCATTTATCTTAGCATAATGGTATATTTATAGCCAAGCTGTTTAAAATATAAATTGTCCTCACTTCTCCCCAAAATGTATAAATAAATGAAACATTCAACCTTATATTGCAACAATAGTTTGTTACAACACCCAGTATACATAGTTCCCATAACTTCTTACTTAACAAGGTTGCTGATCCTGAAAATACAGAAACACATGTAGCTCCAAGGAATACATTGATAGGCGAATTTGTCATGTTCAGCCTCTGATGCAGGGAAGTGAATCCAGTGGGCTGGCAAGTCTTAACACGCTCTGGAGCACTCAATCCCAGTGGCAGTTAACAAATAGTTCCTTGTGAAACAGTTGTATTGAAAGGTCACAGTATACCTTTTGTGCTTGTTATGTTAACCTCATAACTTAGTTTGCTTCTTGGGGAAGGGAACAAGGAATATTTATCACTGTACCTGGCTATTTTTCACAGGCCAGCATGATTAGATACCTATGTATAACAGTACACTCCCTGCACCCAGTTTGATTATCATACCTCTGAAGTCATATGGAGTGCTTTCAGATTCTGCCACTATGCCCCCTAAACAGGAACACAAATCACCAATCTGATATTACTAGGCACTTTACCTAATGGGTGTTGTCTCCAGTTGAGTTTATAAAATTAGTCATACTATGCTTGCTGGATGCAAATTTCTTTTCAAATTTGCAAGACTGCATTGAAATTCTAGCAACTATTTGAGAAGGAGGCACACAGCCTGCTTCTACTGACAGGAAAAATTATTTGAAGGTCACTTCGTTTGTTTTCAATTCCTCATTACTTTCTTCTATTCCAGTTCTGTGGCTAAGAGATTGCTCCTGAAATGCCACATCTGCTCTCTTCTTTTCAGACAGCTGAAACTACTCTGAACTAACTGCAATGTGAAATAAAAGCCTGTAGTATTGGAAATTATCATCAAGTTGCTCATGAAAGAAGGGCTTTTACTGTCCTGAAGATACCAGGGAGTTGTGACATGGGACCAGCAGATGTGGTCATACATGGCTTTTAAGATTTCTATGTAGTTTTCACATGGCAGATGTTTTCCCTTCCAGGTGGAGCGCTCTGTTTCATGGGCAACACAGCAAGTATGGCAATGAGACCAGCACTGGAATTGCTCACTCACTGTTCCTCACTGATGAGGGATGTCATGAGAAGTTCTGAGTAAATCAGTAAGTGCTTACTGCAATGGGAGAGCACTCCTTGTGCTGTTGAAATCAGTTTGGAACGCAAAATGGGCACTGTAGGAGTGTATGTTCCGAAAATATCTGTGACATTTAACACTTTCAGATCTCATAAGTCTGCTGGGTAATTACATGCTGTTACCCTCTTGTGGTGCTAAAAATCTTGATTTAAGTTCAAACCTATTTGTCTATGGAGGAAACCAACCTTAAAGGTAAAAGTGGCTTGTGAGAAATGACCCCCTATTCCAGCAACAAACCATAAGCACATATTCCATGGGCAACATATGCTGAAATAAGTTTAAAGTCTTTAAACTGAATCAAACAAAGATGTAAGTCAGCATTCACCATAATATGGGAGGAAAAAAAAAAACTATGAAAGATGACAAGAAACAGAAATACAAATATTGTGACAATAGTGACTGGACCATATGAAAAATGTAGTTTTTATCAAATAATAGTGCATGTTGTATTGAGTGAAGATATCTTTCTTCCTTACTTGACTTTTAGAAACATTATTTTGTTATAATTTATATGGAGAGGTTGGAAGAGTACTTAATATTTTAATTAGAGATTTCCAACTTCTTTTTCTCTATATACATAAAAGTAAAAACACTTGGAAAACAATGAAAGTGACATACACATTACAGGATTAGTCTTGACAGATCCTCAAGCTTAGCAGGCCTATTTTGCTACAAATGCAAACATCTAATACAAAACATCTAAGGCTTGCTTACTGACCTAGCAACATAACAGTGATTTGGCTTTGAAAAAAGTCAATCCTATCAGCTGAAAGGGAGCAGAATCTTGAACAGTGACTCCTGTAGCAATGTTTATCACTTGCTGCATGGCCACAATAGAAGGACTCCTTTTTATCTGTCTCCTCTTGGTTAACAGCAGATGCAGCCTTCTTTTTCTTGTCCATCTTCCCAACTCTCTGCTTTTCCACTGAGTGATGAAAAATGCAAATCAAGCAAGAAAAACAACAGCAGGAAAAGTGTGACTAGGAAATGTATAGTTCTCCAAATGTTCCTCATTTTTCTTCCCAGTCTTTGGGTTAACATTATCCTCTGAATAAAATGAAAAATGTCAAAAATATACTCCCACTATTTGGCTTTATTTGTTTCTTCTCATCTGGCAGGGGACGTGAAAAGACCAGGAGAGAAAGGGATGAGACCCATCTTCTACCTTCTCAAAAGAGAGTAGAAACCATCAGTGGAACTGGTTCACCAGCAGGAAAGAGGGCTGCCTCCTCCTTTTCCCAACCAAGAGGCAAAGGACATCTCGTTGCAGGCTTCCACAGGTTTTCCAGAGCACTGTAGATAAAATGAGCTTACCAATATTTTCTCCTATCCAAATATTCAGGCATTTGGATGTGATAAGTCAGGTAACACAGTCCAGAAATTCAAGGCATGTCTTGCTGTGTGGTTTGGGATGTGACTCTTGCCTAAAACCATTACATATAGAAAAGTATAATTCCTTTTTCTTCTCCAGGAGCAATCATGTCACATCTTCATAATTTGGTATTATAATGACAAGTGGTGACTTCTCCATTACTCTTTACTGACATGGTAGAGTAGTTAATACATTACCTCACCAAAACTTTGATGTAAGAAAGTAAGGTACTGCAGGAAACATTTTCATATGATTGATACTATGACCAGTAGTGATCTCTCTTTAGATAACAGTACAATACAGAGAAATCAAACTAAAGGAAATGTAAATCAGTAAGGAGAGGAAGTAGAAAAAAAGGAATATGTAACATTTTTGCCAAGGGAAAATGAATGATTTTGAGGCTTGAAATTAATGTAGCATTCATAAAGCCAACTTTTGTATCCCTAAAATTAAAACCAGAAAAATTCTAAGAATTTTCTCTGAAAACAAATTATAATTTTCATTATTTGAGCCTTTTCAAATGAGGTGGCTTTTGAGTTTTTTGTTGGGTTTTTTTATACCTAATCTTTATCTTATATTTCATGGTTTTATCATACAGTTCACATAATTTATAGTATTCTGTTCCAGAAAGATCTGTGAAACACATGAAAAACTCTTCAGAAAAACCACCAACAAGTGCTTTTGGCTTCTGTTGCTAGTTTGCCATTCTTGCTTACAGATCCCACTCAAACTTCATTGGAAATGTTTCACATTCTCCATTTCTACTAAGGCAAAAGAAAAATGGAAATGGAGGACAGCATTTTGAGATTTACTTTGTTTACACAAAGCATTTTCCCCCATTGATTCACAGGGACTGATAACAACTGTGAGTGTAATTCCATTCCCAGTATTTATGTGGTTGGCACAGAAGCTCCTCTGTCAAATACACTTTGGCAGAGTGAGAAGAAGACTGGAAGAGACAATAAATTGTCTAGATCACTTTGGCTTTTGAGTTGTTTTCAAAGCTAAAGCAGTTGTTTCCTTTCAACAAAAAATTGGTACTTTAAGAACTAGGAAATCTAGTATTTCTCATCTTGCCTATTTGTAGGAAAACTTGGCAAGTATTCTTTCTCTAATTTCTAATATAATTGAGCATGTCTTAAAGATAAAAGGGTCATACGCATGTATGTAACTGTGAGTAATACACGTAGACATAAAAAACCCTGTCCATAATAATGTGGTGATGATAAAGTATTAACTGTTCTCCACTTATGTTGCACTTTTCATCTTTAGGACTTGCAAATTTAAGAATTTATGGCTCAACGTAAGACCAGGAAATGCTATTTGTACCTCTATGAATAGTTTCATTGAAGATGATGGGATTACCCACAGTAGTAAGCAATGGCCTACTTTGTGTTTCTGTGGTATATTTCAGACAAGTTTACGGGAAGTTTTGAAAGTGGGATGTGGATTGCTGATCCAAGTATTGAGCTTTGCTGCACAGAGCTATGAGATACTTCATCATCTATATGCTAGAATAGAAAGAAGCTGAAAGTTACACATGTAAATAGGTCAGAATTAAATCCTAAATAAACATACCAAATCCAAGAAATTTCAAGGGCAGTATTTTTTTGTGTAAATGAAGAGCACTGCAGAACATACAGTAAATTAACCATGGCTGTGCCCTCCAAAGTGCTTCCTCTAACACACTTAATGTTATTATATTATCAGCTAGTACATATTATCAGCACGTCTCCAGCACATATATACTGATTCTTTTGATCTTTGCTGTGCCTAAATTAAGGCAGGACTGGGTTCATGTCTATGAGTGTTCTTAGGAAAACTTCCCTGTCTGATCATCCAGGAGCCAATCTGGCAGTCACACCTTCACTGCCTGGGCTAGGACTGCAGCCCTTTCACAGTGGGTGGCTTCAGTGAGCTGACAGGTGCCCTGACTGGCTCCCTAAACACCCCACACTCACAGGCAGACCAGTTTCCTTTGACCTTAGATTGCCCATAGCAGAATCTCAGACATGTCAATCCTTAAAATAATTTAATCTTGGTTCAATAACTAAATAAGAAAATATCAGGTCAAGTTGGTGCCTCTGAGGAGGACCCCAAACAAAGGAAACCCTGTGCTTTTATACCTTCCCAGTCTAAGCACAGGAAGGTCTGATGTCCTTGGCTCCTGCCGTGTCTCTGAGAGTCCAGTCCCCTGGCTGGGCCACATGTCCCAGGACTTTGGTTTTGCACAGCATTTCATGGCCCCTTGCCTGGGGCTCCCACCCAGAGCTCAGCCTGCAGCTGCACCCTGAGCTACATGCACTGAATATATTCCTCACCAACAGTGAACCTCTTTATATTTCATTTCACAATAAAAGTCTAAAGAGTCACTTGTAAAAAAAAAAGTTTTCAGGACACGGTGGTAGACAGCAAGTAGGAGAACTGGAAAAGGTAAGAGCTAGTTTCTGTAGTAAATATGGTAAGTCTACAAGTGCTTCTTCTAGTTCTGTGATTTCACATATAAAAATTGAAATTTTAGTGATGTAAATTCTCTACAAAGAGGAAATGTATCTTAGAAGAATTGCTTCTCCAAGGGTTTTCCAGTGGTTTACAGTCAAGTAGAGGTATGAGCTATTTAACTGGAAATAAATATCAAAAATCATGTAATTTTATTTATTTTTCAAAGTGTGGGACTTATTCTACATACCTTCTCTTGCTATTCTTCAAATGACTAAGAATCCTTGCTGGCAGAAAGACACTAACCTGGATGCTGCAATATATCAGGACACAGTCTTGCTTACTGGTCTTTTAGGTACTATTTTACACGTACTAATTATTAGAACTGTGTTTAGCTGGTAGACATGTAAACTGAATATTTTAGTAGTATCCGTGATTTCTTCTCCATAAGCAACAGGTGATTGATTAGAGTGTCATTTTGCTTCTCTGCAGTATGAGGACCTATCTTGGCTGTTCATATGATGCCAGATAGAGTATAATTACTTAAAGACTTGGCTTGAAAATGCTGTGCTTTCAAAATTGTTGTAAATTAATCCTATTTTTATTTTGAATATAATAATAACAAATCCCAGCTTATTTTACCTTTCATTTGCACAGAGGTTTGTTTTTTTTTTTTTTTTTTTTTTTTGTAACATATTTACATGATATGGCCCTCCTCAAATACTGCATTGGCAAATATAACAAAAATAACAATAAATTAAAAGGAAAGTTCTAGTATAAATGTGGTCTACATTATTATTTTCTACATCCTCCTGGAATCACAGTCAAGTTCTTGTATTTAAAAATATCAGTAATACCATAATGGAGAACTTAATCTCAAGCTGTTTTTTTGTGGGCTGTAACTTTGAAGACACTAAACCTATCGCTGCTGGCATGGTGCTCATCTGGTGCTATTAACATATTACAAAAAGGACTTTCACTTCTTTCAGATGTATCCTGATGAAGCAAAAAGGAATCTCTAAAAATGCCATACTGCTGCGTGCACACAAATCTTGATTACAAAGAAAATTTTACTTCTGTTGGCTGCATCATGGTGAAGACATACTTACCACATAATGACTCAACATGACCTTCTCTCTCTTGTGTGTCATAAGCAGGTAGGCTGCAGGAATAAAGTTTAAAACTCATAAGATAAGAAAATTGCAGCTTTCCATAAAAATTCAGGATATGGTAGACTCAAAGAGCTATCCCATCTTAAAACTCTCTTGCAACCACTCCTCTAGCCAAACTCATGCTCATTTGAACAAGAACTTAAACACGGAGATTTCAAATCCAAGAGTTTAGAGAACGGTGTAATACTTATATTAGTCTTTTCACTATAGTATTGGCTCAAACCACAGCAACAATGTGCTTCCACACCCACTGTGGGAGCCCACAGGAGCCAAGAGTGTGCAATGCCTGTCCTCAAGCACCACAAAATAATAGGGTGACAATTGTTTTCCAACTAACAATTGGAAGCGTGCCGCACAAGCTGTCATCTTGTAACTGCCCTAACATTTCCATAATTATAGTTACTTCCAAGTCAAATAATTTATGCAGGGTTGTTCAGCTTTAGAGAAAAAAACACAACATTTTAAAGTTGAGGTGTACATTTACCATAAAATTAAATTCTATATTGGAAATTAATATTAAAGGAAGACAAAAAACACCCACAGAAAACCACCTGCAATATTCTAGATAGCATATGCAATTCTAACTTTACCTCACAATTGTACATGCTTACAAACAGTGGCATTTGTTTATACTTCTAACAATATATGAATGAAATTCTTAATGACATATTTTGTTGAAATCAGCAGTACTACTAACACATCAGCCATGATAATGTATATGTAGATGAGTGCTTATGTTCTACCCTTTATAAATCTGTGGGGATTCCTATGTTTCTCTTTACAACAAGCTTCATTGCTTGCTGGTATATATTATAAAATCCCACCTATACATTTGTATAGGTGGAATTGATGTCTCAAACTAGTCAAAAGATGTGCATGCTGTTACAATACAGTGCTGTATTGTAAATTATAAATATTAATGAAGAAATAATGTTGACTTGTGGTAGGACTTTAAATAAAACCTTACAGAACACTACCATTTGTTCTTATGAAGGACTTCTCACACTGGGGAGAGTATGAGATCTGAGATATTTTACAATTACTTACTATATATCCTAGATTTGGTTTTATTTTGTTAGTCTTAGTTATAATCCACCTAGGGCCAATTTAAATAAACTCACCCCTTCTGTGATAATAAATTTAATATGCAGGCAGAAAAAAATATGCTAAAAAGAATCGTGCTCAGTTTTATATCTGTAATCAGAAAACTTACACATCTTGAGACTTCTTAGACAATTCATTCTTCCAGAAAATAAGTACAAATGTCAACAGGATAAAGAAATCAATGATAGAGAGCTTTTGGATGTAGTACAACAAGGCTATGAAGGATTTATACCACGACACTACTGGGGGAAAAGAAGTACTGAAATGAATATCTGTCTCTTGTTTAAAAATATTTATAACTTCCAAAGCTTCTGAATTTCAAAAGAGTTGTTCAATTTTTGAAACAGTCAGCTTTAAGACTCACAGGTGAAAATCTGTGTTGCCCTGTATTTTGGCAAAGAATGAAAAAAAAAACCCAAAACAATCAAAAATTTTCAGGACAGTTTTGAATGTTTTGTTCTCTTATATAATGTTTCTTAAATAGGATGTTAAAAATCATTATCCCTTCTATTTTGTCTGCAGATTTTAAAAAAATTAAATAATTTAATAAATAAATGATTCCTGGATAATTTGGTAATATAATTAAATTGATAAAATGGTAAAACCCAGTGTTAGGACAATATCCTTAAACAAAGAAATCTGGTTTGTACTTTTAAAGGCAGCCATTCTGGAAGGTTCCCTTTCTCTTTTCTTTTTTTTTTTTTTTCTTAAACTGGAGACATCTTAACACTTGACATTATTTTCTGTACACCATCGAAATGTGCAGACAAAATTCCCCCTAGCTGGCAGTATGAATCCCTCAAATGCTGACAACTTGGAGATACTAAAATTATTGTATTAAATTATTAAGAATCCTGATATTTATCTCCTCTAAATGTCACTGTGTGTCAAATAGAGTAGAAGCATTATATCCAAAGATAAGAGTTTCAGTCAAGTAGAAAAATTCATATTTAAAAAGAAATGCCAGACAACATTTAGAAATAATTCAAGAAATAAAATAACTGTTTTCAATTTATAAGGTATATAAATGGGATATGATGTCAATTTATAAAGTTCAGTCTGTAGTCAGAACTACATTTCATTATCTGGTTTTGAAATAAATCACTTTAAAGTAGCCCCAACATTCAAAGTTTCATCGGATCTTTACTGAAAGATCAGCCCAACTAAACAACCAATATTTGCTATTACTATTGAATCCCTGTACTGCAGGCAACATTTAGCAAGTTTGCATAATCAATACCTCTCCTCTGAGCAGAGAGAGTGTTATAAAAGCTTTACCCTGTACAAAAAGGTCTGAAACAGTATGATAAATCCCTATGAGGGCAGACACACAAGTGAAAATATTTACCAGTCAATAAAATGGATCCCATTGCCTTCTGTTGACAAAGCAGGTTACACACCACATATAGCTCAAGTTAAATTGTTTTCAAGTTTAAAATGTTTTTTGCTAATGTCAAATGAAAAATCTATTCTGCAGCTCTGACAATAATAACAATGTAGCAAATTTCATGTTAAATAATATCTTTTCAATTTCTCTTTCTCATCATCTATTCCTAAGTATTATTCCAAAGGCATTAATTAACAGTACTATAAAACAAAATCTTGTGTAGTTTTTGAACTACGATCCAAGCTATCTTGGTTCATATTGAGAGTCACCTTTTAAATATTTAATTAGTATCACTTTATGAGGTGAGGGGTTTTTTCAGCTTTCACAGCACTGATCTCTTTCTACCTGATGTGATTAGCATGAAAGAGACAGGATGATTCAGAGATTTAATAAGCAGATCTAAGTTTTTCAAACTTTTACAAAACAGTTGCAGAGGGTTGATTTATTTACACTTCCAGAAGTATAAGTAACATTATCTTTAATGCAGAACAGGGCAGAAGCCTGACAATTTGGTTTAGGTGCCAGGCATGTCCAAGGGGAGCTCTAACATCCTTGGAAACTATGGAGCTTCTTCTGTCATGTAAGAATGCTTGTTATTGTTAAAGGTGCATGAGAACTGTCTGACATTTAAAAAATATACCTCTTCCAGAACCTGTTTGCTTGTTGACATTTCCATGTGTATTCACTAAGTTTGAGCAAGGGTTTTATTTCATAGAATCATAGAATGAGTTGGGTTTGAAGGGATCTTAAGTATCAGCTAGTTCTAACTCCTTGCGGTTATTATTCCTTGTAATTTTTAATTACAAAGATACTTTTTTTAGTGAGACAATAGAATTTTGTATGTTCTGAGAGTTGTGATCCAAACACAGTTCTTTCTTTTTAAAGAACTAGCTAGTGCAGTTTCTCTCAGGAAAAGAGGTAAGGAAAAAAAAAAAAAGGCAGAATAGAGGAGAATGGAAAACCTCCTGTGAAATTCTTCATAGTGGAAGAATTAATAAAATTCATATTTAATCTTTCCTAGACAAGAACTCAAGAAATGCATAAGACAATTGTCTTTCCTGGGCAGTCACATATTGATCCTGCTACCCCTTTCTCACTCTCCATTATATCCTCTTTTTTTCTGATTTCCATTTTACAGATGAAGAAGAGAGGCATCAGCCAAAGTAAGATTCACAGGAAGAAAGGAGAAGTGACCCCCAGCAGGCAGGCTTGCTGCAATTCTATACACTGTCCATATATGCATGATCCATAAAGGTAAATTTTTGTTCCATTTACAATATGTAATGACTACTTCGGATTACAGTTCATAGGGACAGTATTAGTCAGTAAGGTCCCATGTAAACAACGCAGAAGTACAATTAGGATACAAAGCTATCGCTTCACATACTACTGCTCTGCTGTTTAAGTATTTTACTCTGAAACCACACAGGAATTTGTGCTACCAACTTTTCTGTAAGGGGTTCATCTGACTGTGTTTTAAAGAAAATGGTAGGAGGGCATGCTTTCATCTCAAGTTCCAAATAGAATAGAATACAATATCTTAGTTGGAAGAAACCTTCAACAATTATAAAGTCCAAGTGCCTGACCACTTCAGGCTGTGTTGTTAGGGTATTGTCCAAATGTGTTTTAAACACTGACAGGCTTGGGGCATCGACCATCTTGCTAGGAAGCCTGTTCAAGTGTTTGACCATCCTCTTGGTAAATAAATGCTTCCTGATGTCCAGACTAAGTCTCCTCTTGCCATTAATAATGATTTGAACCATTTCCTCAGGCCCTACCTCTCCCTAAAGGAGAGAATGGCTTAGCACCTTTCTCTACTTTTCCCCTCCTCAGGAAGCTGCAGAGAGTAATGAGATCATCTCTTATCCTTCTCTGGTCCAAAATAGAGGAGCTTGAAGTCCTCAGCAGCTTCTCATAAGATATTCATTCCAGCCCTTTTACCAGCATCTTTAGCCTCCTCTAGAGGTACTCAAGGACTTACACATTCTTTTTGAACTGGGAGGTCCAGAGCAGCACACAGTACTCAAGGTGAGGCCACACCAAGTCTGAATACAGTGGGATAATTCTTTGGCCTGGCTGCTGATGCTGTGTTGGATGGACTGACACTCCAGGACTGACAGAGCACACAGCGTTTCCCTCTGAGCCACCAGGGCACACACTGCTGACTCACACTGAGCTTCTGTCAACCAGCATTCCCAGGTCCCTTTTTGCAGGGCTGCTCTCTAGCCATGTTCTCCTCATTTATTTTTGTCTCCAGCACTACTCCATCCTAGAATCTGGCATTTGGACTCTCTAAGCCTCCTATCCTGTCCCTCAAGAAAGGTAACAATACCTCCCAGTTTGGGATCATCAGCAAACTCATTAATGGTATGTTCAATTCCTGCACCCAGATCACTGATAAACAGATTGAACAGGACTGTCCCTGGGACTGCACCCTGAGAAATATCACTGGTGACCAGTCACAAGACAGATGTAGTTTCTTTCACCACAGCCCTCTGAGCTCTGCCCTTCAAAGAGCATCCTGAGCCCTCAGCAGGATGCTGTGATGTACAGCATCAAACACCTTAGGAAGGCATGCAAAAAAACTATAAACATTGCCTTCCCCTCATGCATGAAGTGGGTGATCCTATAATAGACATACCTAAAATTATTTAAAAAATACTTTCCTTTTATGGACTCATATTCTTCTCCATAATTTTACAGGAGGTGAGGTTAGACTGTAGTTTGATAGCTCTTCCCTTATGCCCTTTTTGTAGATTATAATAACATTTGCGCAACAAATGTTGGAGAAACTTGAAGAACGTCTCCTGACCATACTGTTCCATTATTTGGAAATAAAGATCCAACTAAGTAAATTCCATATAATGCATTCTAAAAAGATTTGGTTTATATGCAGCTACTTTCTCTTTCTTCAATTTCTTATAGAAAGAAGAAGTACATCATGCCAACAACAGGCCACTTGCTCAACTTCCAAAGAAGAAAAGAATACAAATAGGTTCTATTTATTCTTGAATACATAAGAGGCAGTGCAGAAGTAAGAGGAAAATGAGTTAGCTGAGGAAGAAAGATTAGGCAGGGTTTGCTTTTTTTTCATCAAATCAATACCTTATAATTTCTTCATTAGCACACAGAACTATGATCCCTTTCCCATGACATGAAAGATGCACAAGGAGATTTTTTTACATGATGTAATGAATCTCTTGTTGATTTAAAATTATCAAAGGACTAAGATGAAAGCTTTAAACTGTAAGATAAAATGTTGATAATTGTGCTGTAATATTCAATATTGTGACCCAAATAAAGTAATTTTCAAGCCTCAAAGCTTTAAAAAGCTGTATATGGTATTTTTTTAAGTCTTATTGTATCAACAGTTCTATAGCTACCAATTATCTACATAACATTCTGTATTATAACTGCCAATAAAAGCTGCAATTAAGTATTCCATTTAGATTAAGTAGCAGATGTAACCAGGTAAATCAATAAGAATTATTTTAAGCTGTTCATGAATGCTTAAGAAGATTGAATTAGTGTTGTCCAGGGCTTTTTCCATATTTTCAGTTTGATTCTAATTTATGTAATATATCAGTACATTTAGGAAATTCATTAAAATGTCTATAATGTAAACTTATGGACAAACTTCAAAAAAGTCTATTTTACAATTACTTGTTAATATTGCAAGCTTTTAATTGCTTGCTTAATTAGCTGGTTTAATTAATGTAAATATCAGATTGCTTAAACACTCAAGATTAATTTCTATGGCTTCATGCCATTCAACAGTATATGCGAGATCGGTTCAATCAGAGAACCATGATACTACAAGAGCAGTGACATTTTTTGATATTTCAATGTTATCTACAGTACTGAAATTTATTTTATGCTAAACAGAGCTAATCAATCATTTTAATTAACAACCAGAGGTGGGCTAGGTCTCCCACTGAACTGAAGAGTGACTGCTAAGGTTTGTGTCATGTGCTTCAGGGCAGATTCAGCTTATTGAGTTTGTCTGGTTGGTTAGAAAGAGACTCAGATCTGAAAGTAGCCCCCCTTCTTTCTACATCTAGAGCAGGTCTTTATAAAATGTGGCATTTTGTTTTGTGAACAGATATAAAATTGCTTAATGTTTGTTTTTAAACTCTGCTTTTGTCACTGTGGGTACCTTTCTGTTTAGACTTCAGGGTATTTTCAAAGCTGTGTGTAGGAGTTGAGAAATTATACATCTGAATCCCATTATTTTCTAACAGGATTTGAATGCATATATTTGCCCTAAGATTTAATTATAAGTCTTTGCAAAGCTAGATCAATTAGGCAACTTAAAAATCTGCTCTTTGGGGAAATAACTGTCAGTTTCTCTTTTTCTTTGAGTGTCATTATACCAGAAATTTGCTCTAACACTTCTTTTTTTATGGTAATTTGCATGATAAATATATATAAATATTATAAACGCTCAGCATTTAAATTAGTCAGTACAGAACTGAGCTGACCAAGGACTCAGAAGTCCTTGGTCCACTTCTTTGCTTCAACATATGAAGTATACTTATTTGCAAGATGTTTTCCAGTTCAGAAAGATTTTCTAAAATAGAGACTTCACAAACTCTGAAAGTGGCCTATTTTAATCTATCATTATATTTATTATTTTAATGTGCAAATTAAAATGTTATTTAAACCTAATAATTATATATTGTCCTGTTATCTCTAACACAGAGAACTGGCAACTACTTCTCATTTTCAATCAGTATTTTACAGATTTAATTATTCTTCAATCTTTGGTATTCTTTCAGACAACCAATCCCAAATTGTAGCATTTCCCCTCTCTATGAAAACTATCTATATCTCTGATTAAATTGATTTTTCTCCTCTGAAGTATTCGAATTGCTGTCGTGTAGCTTTCTTGATGGTTCCAAAGCCTTCTCAGAAGAGGTTACTATACTCCAGCTAAGGTTTCATGTATGAGGAACAAAGCAGAAGAATTACCTAGCATCTCTTGTGAACTGTACTTCATTTACATATCCCAGCATGATGTGCAATGCTCTTCTTTAAAGCAAGCTGACACCACTGATTGATGTGTGGCTTATGATCTGCTGAGGATTATCCTCAGATCCTTTGATATTGAGTTGCTATTTAATCAACTCATGTAGAACTTCTATCTCTGTATTCATGTACCTGAAATTACAATCCAAAAGTAGAAGGCTGTAATTGCCTTTTTTGAATTGAATCATTCATTTAAAAATAATGTTTCCCCCTGTTGTTAAAATTATTTTGAATTATAATATAGACTGCCGGTATTCTTGCAGTTTACACTAGGACAATGTGATAAGCATACTTTCTATTCCATCCTCCAGGATATGAATGAAGAATGAACTAGAATTCAAGTAGGAACCACTGAGAAGCTTTAAGTAAATCTCCTGTCACAGTTTCTCTAACAATAGCATATTGTGACCAGTTTCACTGTAACACTGGTAGTCTCATCTATATCATAACTGTGAAACTTACTTACAAAAATATGTGAAACTGTCAGCCCTCTAACTAAGGCCACCATATAGAATGTTTTGATTCTCTACTACACATAAAACATGAAATACAAATTATCTGTTCCTTTGTTATCTTTCAGAATCTTACAAATAATTTGATCATCAGTCAGCAAGTGGTGAACAATTCAATTGTGCATCACTTATTTTGTCTATTCTAATTGCTGTTATTATTTTTATTATCCTCCTTTTTTGTCCCATTAAACTGTCTTTTTCTCAATGCACAACTTGGCTCACTTTTAGTCTTCCAATTCTCTCCCCCATCCTACTGTGAAGCTGAGGAGTGAACAAATATCTCTGTGGTGCTTAGTTGTCAGCTGGAGTGAAACCATGACAATCCTTTTTGTTTCCCAATGTGGGATATGATGGGTTGAGATAATAACAAATCTGACTAGAACACATAATAATAAATTTGTAATAGGCATTTATTGCATTAATTTAAAAATTTTTGGTCACAATGTTAATTTATTTGCTCTCAAATTTGTTGTGCTTGTACTTTCACTTGCCTTATGTAATACTTTCCTTGCAGGATATGTTGCCCATCATGCTGTTCATCATCCATGAGAGCTGGGCTAAGGTTATCTTGTTGCTCTACTTTGTAGCACTGCCTAATGATACTATAGAATTGCTGGTTGTGAAACTAAACTGGTAGTTGTACTCAGCATAGCCATCATCTCTGTGCTTCAGGAGCCACCTATTGGAAAGTATTAATAATTATATATTTTAGCTTTTCCTTTTCTCCTTGGAGATGCAATCCATGCAGGAGACTTCCATCTCCTTCTCCTCCAGGCTAGTTATGATAGCTCTTGAGAATTTTGATTCTCCTTGGGATGCTCAAACCATATTCCTATTGCTACCTATTCTGAATGTGTTCCAGGTCTTGTTTAAGGTTAAACAACTATTTAATAATACATCCAGAGATCTGCCCTGAGGCTGGATAATTATGAGCAGCAGAGTGTGTGGGATACTATAGGCAAGCACCTAGAAGAGTGAACACCTCCAATGTTTTCGAATTCCATCCCTGAAAAAGTGCAGAATCTGGAAAAATCAGTAAAATATTTGGGAAAAAGTATGCTATCAGCCAGCAATTACAGAGAAACACAAATCACTGCAAGATGCTGGGGCTTGGCCCCGGCCTACCAAGCCATGTTCAACACTTCTCAACACCCTCAAGGGGAAGAGATGATCTCTGGATGTGACAGCAAAATAACAAATGCTGCAGATACTTCAACTGAGATGACAGGCACTGCAGCTCATTTAGTAAGGGATAAAGAAGCAGGGCCATCATGAGAAGAGCAGCAGAAACAAGCAGAGCCCAAAAATGAGACAAAAACACCTAATCCTTATTCCTGGGTGATCTGTATTAAGGAAGATGTTGTAACTCACTCAGACAAGTGGACCACCATGGAGAAAGAAACGATCAAATTAATACAATGAATACTTATAACAAATTTCTTGTGTTTCAGCTTTAATAGAAGAATAGTGCTGGTAACACAGTGATGGGTTTTGTTGTTTGTTGTTTTGTTGTTTTGTTTTGTTGTTTGTACTAAGCGAAAGAATTTTCAGCTTCTCATTTCCTGCAAGCTAGAGGGTGGGAGGGATACAAGAATTTGGGAGAGGACACAGCCAGGACAGCTGACCCAAACTGGCCAAAGGGATATTCCATACTGACTGGTGTCTTGCTCAGTATATAAACTTGGGGGAAAGCTGGCTGGAGGCGACTGTTCGGGAACAGGCTGGCATCACCTGGAAAATCATGTGCAATTGCATTGTGCATCCTTGTTTTGTATATTCTAATTATTGTATCATTATAATCATTATATTCCTTCTTTTCTGTCCTATTAGGCTGCCTCTAACTCAGCCTATAAGTTTTCTCACTTTTGCTCTTCTAAGTGTCTCCCCCATCCCATTGTAGGGAAGGAGATGGGAGTGAGTGTGCAGCTGTGTGGTGCTTTTTTGCCATTAGGGGTTAAACCACAGCACTCCTAAAAACATTGTTGTATTTTTCATTTTCATTTTCCAGTCTTCTGAAACTTCATTAATTTTTCATGCTCTCTCAGAAATAAGGACAAAAAAATTCTGACATTACTTTTATTGGTTCTTAAAGCTGTTTAAAGTACATAACTTCAGGACCAAAAGATTTTAGCAGATTCCTATTTTTCAAGTATGCTCCAGCTTATTATTTCTCTGTTTGGCAGTAAGACCTTGTCGATGACATCAGCTATAACTGTAGTTGAGTATTTCAGGGAATGTTGATGGAAAGACAAGGTAATTTTCCCCTGTCAATAGACCATGTCCACTCCTGGCTTTCTTTTTTGTTAAATATACTTGCAGAATTATTTCTGAACACTCTTGCATGTTACTTCCTGGTTATTTTAAACTATATATGTTCTGGTGTTGTTTGTATCTATGAGAGCTACTTGTATTTCCAAGTTTCTATCTGACCTAGTTTCCATAGTCCACATGGTCTCTTTCATGGTTTAAGTCATTTGATGTCTCGATATACTTCCTGCTCTTCCTCTCTAATTGGATAGTCTGTGCTTCTGCTCTTAGTATTATCTCTTTAGGAATCTACTGTCTCTTCTTAAGTAATATTTCACTAAATTTCTTTCTTAGTGTTTTGAGTTTAATAAAGTCCACCTTTTTGAAGTCTACTATTTTTATTGGGGTTTTTTTCTTCTTCCTAAGGATTGTGAACTCTATCACTTGCTTCCTAGTAATTAATATCAAATCTAAAAGAGCTTCACCTTTCATTCTTTTTTTTTCTTTTTTTTTTTTGTGTAAAAAATTGCCATTCAAGCATTCTAGGAACTAATGACTGAACAAAATGGTTATTCAGAGAAACAAAGGTTTTGTTAGAAAATCATAGGCTAAGCACAGTAATCTCTCTGGCTATTGCATATTTTTGTATCAATGATTTTAAAAGCTACAACTTGAAAAAGAATTCCAACTTCATAACTTTTCTATAAGTATCTCCATTTCTTAATGATTTTAAATTATTCATGGCAATTGAATATGAAATTTCTAAGCCCTAAGTAATTCAGAATTCTTGAGGAAATATCAACAATTTTTTAGTCTCTGTGTGGCCTGAAAGAGACCCTTTGCAAATACTATGTAAACCCTCAATCCTGGATGCCTGAAAATATAAATATAAGCCTTTTTTAGTCGTTACTGTTATGGACATTGTGCTGGCAATGTTTTACACACATGTAAGGTAAGCATGTAATGCTCTCAGATCAGAATGGTCACCAGTTATTAACATGAGAGTGTATACCATTGCATACTTCAAAGAACAGTGGTGATTTAAGGCTCAGGTTCTAATACTACAGGAATCTCCTGAAATAACTTAGTCATAAACATATTGCCTTTATCAAATTGTAAATTTCATGAACTGGCTACATGAAGATTCCTGAGATATCATTATATGTCACCGATATCTAAACATTTCTAGGCATGATGTCAGTGGTGCTTTCCCTAATAGGATTTCTTAACATAAACAAAAGGTTCCTGAATCCACTCCTCTGAAATCTCAAAAGGTTATGGTTATGATCTCATTCCATTTAATGACCTTACACTAAGTCAAGAAGCAAAGAACAAGACACTTGTAAAAATTCATCCACCTGAAAATGAAAAACCAAAAAACTTCATAAGTGCATGGTCTGTAATCAAATCCAAGTCTGATTTCACTGATAAGTACATGATAAATAATAATAACCTACTTCAAAAATTTTATTTTGAAGAGGGCTGGCAGTTTAATGACTTTGAGACGCCTCTATCAACCAGAATTTTATTGTCATTGCTCTTGAAAAATAGAATGTGTGAAAGTAATGTCTTTTACATTCTCTGCATAAATCATTCAGGTTCATAAAATTGAACTGAAATTATGCAGGTTTATGAACTACAAATAAAATACTTTAATTCTTATCAACATTCCTCCCAAGTATTCTAAAATTACTTTGTTTCCTTCTATTGCTGCTATTTGTCATGTTTGACAAGAATGTGGGAAAATGGTTTCCATCTGAGGAAGTTTGAACACCTACATCCCCTATAAGGCAGCTGCTCAACCACTAGACCATGTTGCACTCTTAACCAATATGCTTGTGAAGATGGGGCAGGTATTCTTTGGGTTTGCTTCAGTTTTCTTAATTTTCCACTGTTGGAAAAACCTTTTTTTTTACCTAGAGATGGGGCTCCTGAGAGATGCTTTAAAGACTTTTGTTCTATTTTCAGTCTCATGAGAGGGGTGAGATGGTAGAGATGTTACAATTCACGCTATCAAAATCAGAAGCCAAACTATTTCCTAATTACAATACATTATAAGTGTTTTTTGGCCAATCAGCATTTGCAACACAATGCTGCTAATACTTCTAACACAAATCACCTATTATTTTACCCCATGTGGCCTTGCTACAATGCATCTTTCACAGTTCTAATTCTCAAAAATATCTGGTCTTTTTGCATGGCCATTGTTTGAAACTTGTTTCCAGTTCACTCTCTCTCTCAACAATGTCTTCCCTATTCCATAACCTTTCTAAGTCAGCACACCTTATCTCAGAGTTTGCATACAAATGTCCAAGACTAGGTTCACTTTCAGTCAAGCTTTAAGAATCCTCTACAAATCCATTTCTCACATTCCACTAAATCCAGGCATTCCCACTTTATGTGAATACTATAGCCATCATCCTGGAGAGCTTTTAAATATTTTATGCAAAAATATTTCTGCCCCTCTTTGGGCCTGATATTTCTGAGCCTGAGAGAATATTTTTAGCTTGCTAACAATTGCTAGCTCTTTACCAAGGGAAAGTTCTCAACAACCTTGTGTAAATAACTATGTTTCTCAGAACATTTCTTGCCCAGCTGGTGTTTTCTATTTGTGTAATTAAACCAATGGAATTAGAGAGGTGTCATTCCTATGCACCAATCATATTTCTTTTGTATCAAAGTACCTTATAAAATAGGGAAAGAATTGTAGAACAAAGCCTTCTGATTTCTTTGTCTTCTGAGAATTCTTGGTGTTTTTTCATGTCCAACTGCAACAGCCCTCAGGGAAGGTTTAGAAGGACTCAATGACTCTTCTTCACATGACAGTCACATGGCTCAATAGGAATGTATGGTGCAGTTGTTCAGATACCTCTGGAAGAATGGAACCAGGATCTAACAACTCTAAGTTTTGCATGTTGAACATGAAAGCATCAAGAGCTTTAGACAAAATCTCAAACCCTGCTAGTAAGTTTTGTCTGAATACATAAAGCACTTCTACTCAGTTTGCCATCTCTGAATTCCATACACTTGGAGCCTGGATCTATGCCAACACTGGTATACTGATTCAATTCAGTATGCCCATTTGAATAAATGTCCCAGATAGGCTTAGCATGTTCCATTTCGAATTAAGGCATAGTTAATCTGCTAATTGATATTAATAATTGAAACAGACTTGATGTTTAAAATTGCAGTCAGATTTATTTTAAACAATCCTTGGCTTTTAGCTGGCATGTGGTTTAGATTTGTGTTGTATTTATTGCCTGACAGTTTTAGGCCAATAAATTCAATTGCATGAAGCTTGAACCGTATTGTGAGATTGAAAATGCATTGTATTCCTGGTGCTGCCATGGTCTTTATATATGGCTTCTGACAATTCACTGAGCATCCACTTCTCTCCTCTCTGAGCAAAATGGAAATAGAATTGAAACCAGGGATGAAGAGTTGTTGTGTCGGGTGTCAGAGCAAAGAAACATAAGCTTAATTATTATTGTTTTCTTTTCAGCATAGAAGTATTGAATTATTCAGTGATGGTTTTACCAGTTAATGTACCATATTATGATAAAGCAAAGACAGTTTTTGATTCCTTTGATTGTGTGGAACTCTAGTGCTTCATGTACAGCAGCCTTGCCTAGTCAGTGACAGGTTGATACAGATTCATCCTTAACATATATCTTGTAATTAATTACTTCCTTTCAGCCTTTTTTTTTTTTTTTGTGAAATGCATACATGAGCAAACAATACAGCCACCACATTTTCTCGTATTCTGCTGCATTTATTAAAAGTTTCTAAATTGTGTCCTCAGGTGAAATACTGACAATGTTTTATTAGTGATCCCTCCTATTTTGTCAGTAATTACAGAATCATTATTTTTTAAAGCCAAGATCTATTCTTTTTAGCTATCCAGCAGAATATGACAAAATATACTGCCACTCCATGCATTTTGAAAAGTGGAATAAAACTAGATGTATTAATTATATAAGCTCCTGAGCAGCAGTATGATATCTCTAAGCAAATGCTGTCTGCAATATCTAGGCTGTGAATTAGCTGGAAAGAAGGCACAGGATATAATTGTCTATAGTTTCACTGGGGACTCCATCATCTTCAAATTAGGCTTAAAGGCAAGCTATTATTGCTATTAGTCTTTAAACTCTACATAAAACTCTATTCTAAATAATGAATGAAAGGTCCAAGAGATGAAAATGTCATCTTTAAAACATCAAGAAAAGACCATGAAGTGCTACCAACTAAAATTTTTAAGTAATCTTGATTAACAAGACTGTCAGGTATGTGTCAGTTGTAGCTAAGTATTCAAATTGTTTAGATTATTTAAAAACACTCTACTAGTAAAAGAAAAATTTCAAAGACATACTTCGGTGGAATGTCATGGACTCATAGAATGGTTTGTGTTGGAAGAGAATGTAAAGATTATACCGTTCAACCTCCCTTCCATCCCTGCCCCTTCCACTAGGCCAGGTTGCTCAAAGCCTTGAACACCTCCAGATATGTGGCATTCACATCTAAACAGGGCATCCTGTTACAGAGCCTCACCACCCTCACAGTAAAGAATTTCTTCCAAACAGCCAATAGAAACCTACCTTTTCTTAGTTTAAAGTCATAAAAGTTCCAGCTAACCCCACAGGCCAGGTTGGATGGGGATTACTGTGGGAGATGATAAAAGTGATCACTGAGTCACTTTAGGTCATTTGCCAGCAGCCCTGACTAACTGGAGAGGTTCCAGAAATCTGGAGGTTAGCAAATGTGATGTCCACCTATAGGAAGAGTCAGAAAGAAGATCCAGGGAACTACAGGCCTATCAACCTGACCTCAGTGCTGACGTCAGTGAAGGTCAGCGGTCTGATCATCTTGAGTGCCATTACATGAAATGTACAAGACACCAGGGGATCAGGCCCAACCAGCACAGGTTTATCAAAGGCAGGCCCTGCTTGACCAAACTGGTCTCCTGTGACAGGATGACCCACTTAGAGGAGGGAAAAGCTGAGATGTTGTCTGCCTAGGATTTAATAAAGCCTTTGACACCATTTCCCATAGTCTTCTGTCAGAGAAACTGTCTGCTTGGGTCTTGGACAGGCATATTCTTCACTGGGTAAAAATCTGGCTGGATGGTTGTGTCCAGAAAGTTGTGGTGAATGGAGTTAAATCCAGTTGGTGAGTGTTCCCCAGGGCTTAGTACTGGGGCCAGTCCTATTTAATGTCTTTATGATCTGAAAGAGGGGACAAAATTCAGATTACACCTTCAGGCAGTCTGACACTAGGCTGGGGGGGAGTGTTGATCTGCTGGAGGGTAGGAAGGCTCTACAGAGATGTCAGGGTGGAGTGATGGGCTGAGGCCAATTGCATGAGGTTGAACAAGGCAAAAAGCCTTGTCCTGCATTTGGGCCACAACAAAGCCATGCAACACTACAGTCTTGGTGGAGAAGGACTTGGGCTTGCTGGTTGACAGATGGCTGAACATCAACCAGCATGTGACTGGGTGGCTCAAGAAGACTAATGACATCCTGGTTTGTATCAAAAATAATGCAGCCAGCAAGACTAGGACAGTGAATGTCCTTCTGTACTCGGCACTAGTGAGGCCTCAACTCAGGTACTGTGTCCAGTTTTGGGCCCCTCACTACAACAAAGACCCCAGAGCATGTCCAGGGAACAGCAAAAAACTTGGTGAAGGAAGGGTCTGGAGCACAAGTCTGATGGGGAGTGGCTGAGGAAACTGGAAGTATTTAACCTGGCAAAAAGGCTGAGGGGAGACCTTATCACTCTCTATAACTACCAAAAAGGAGGTTGTAGGAAGGTGGGGGTCCATCTCTTCTTCCAAGATACAAGTATTAGGACAAGAGGATTTGCATCAAAGGGAGATTTAGATTGGCTGTTAGAACAAAATTCTGCACTGAAAGGACTATCAAGCATTGGAAGAAATTATTCAGGGAAGAGTTTGAGTCACCAGCCCTGGAGGAGTTTCAAAAGTATGTAGGTGTGACACTTAGGGATATGTTTTAGTGATGAACATGACAGTGTTAGGGTAATGGTTACACTCAGTAGTTTTAATGGTCCTTTTCAACCCAAGTTATTATACAATTCTGAGACTCTGCGACTGTGATTCCATGGTGACTTTATGTTGAAAATTGTTTGTCTTAAATGATCAATATGAAAGACAATCTTTGTAGGAATTATCAGTTTCTCTAACACCAATTATACTTAGTTTTTTAAAGACTGAAGATATTGATATAAGCTGCATCGGCAACTACTACTTTTTAAAGAAGCTGAACCATGCAACTAAAGAAGAAAATAGACACAATAATAAAAAAATTGTCTCATGACAAATCTTTAACAGAGCATTATGATATGACTGTATTTAAAGCATGAGGCAAGATCAATATTTTCTTGTTAGACCAAGTTTTAATTAACATCAGTTCATAAAGCATATCAAGAACTTCCAGGTTCTCTTATCCATTTATCACACATGCTTTGTGAGTATCTAAACTGTATTTTCCTGTTTGCATGACACCTCTGTGCTCTCTCTAGCTGCATGAAAGTAAAATCACTTACATGCTGGAGGAGTTGAAAGTGTTCGACAAAAGCAAAACAAGATAAGAATTTGGCAAGATGAGAACTGAGTGGCCAAGCTGAATGTGTTATGACAAAGGTGAATTCCGAAGTCTCATCACTGTCAAAACATATTTCCTGTATCTTGTCTCCAGAGTAATATATGTGATTGGTCGAAAAATACAGCTTCCTATCTTCTGATTAATATAATGTCATTCCGTAACTACAGATACCACATTCATCTTCAAACAGAAGCATGGTTCGTAATATTTAAGCAGAGGAGCCATTAACAGTCTACACTTACACAAGGATGGACAACAAATGTCTCACTTTTCAATATTTTTTTATTTGTATTCTTTAAGATAATGGAAAGATGTTGATGTATGTTAAGATAAAAATTTAATTATTTTTAAGCTATTCAGACTTATTCAAAATGCTTCAATCACTTCATGAAACCTGAAACTTCTTAAAACAGCACCAAATAGCAGGTTGTAGAACAATTTTATGTATGCTTGTGGTTTTTTGTTTTTTCCCTTCAACTTGAAATTTATCAAAATAACTTTTGGAACAAGTATTTTTCAACAGCCAGCTGAACATGATCCCATGTGTGTCCAGGTGGTCAAGAAAGACAAATGCATCCTGGTTTGAACCAGATATAAGTGTTGCCCACAGGACCATGGCAGTGATTGTCCCCCTGCACTCAGCACTGGTGAGATCACAATTCAACTGTGTTGAGTTCTGGGCCCCTCACTACAAGAAAGACACTGAGATTCTGGAGGGAGCCCAGAGAAGAGCATCAGAGCTGGTGAAGGGTCTGGAGCACAAGTCTGATAAGAACATCTGAGGGAGCTGGGGGTGTTTAGCCTGGAGAAAAGGAAGCTCAGAGGAGATCTTATCACTCTCTACAACTTCCTGAAAGGAGGTTGTAACAAGAACACCCTGGTTCTTGATCTCTTCAAAGGAACAACTGGTAGGTCAAGAGGAAATGGCCTCATGCTGTGCCAGGGAGTGTATAGATTGGATATTAGAAAAACTTTCTTCACCAAAAAGATTTCTGAGGAGTGCAGTGGAGTCACCATCCCTGGAGACATTTAAAATATGTGTAGATGTGGCACTTGGGGACATGGTTTAGTGGTAGACTTGGCAGTATTAGGTTAATGGTTGAATTCCATGATCTCAATGATCTTTTTCAACTTAAATGATTCTATCATTCATTTATTTTTATCTTTTATCCAATGAGGAAAATTCAACACAGATGAAACTTAATGTTGTCCTTTTTCAGTGAATGTATTGTCAGAAAATTAAGACAGGTCTACTTTATTTTTCCAATCTTAAAATACACAGTTTATCTAGCTTAAAAAGAAAATATCTTTTACTTCCCACCTTAAGTGACTTGATTGAGTATTCTTTTAATGGTTAAGTGTAGTTTTTTTGATTGTGTATTTTTATGTGGATAGCTATTTCTCCATTTAAAGAGGACAATGACATGTTTGAATATCTGCAGAGAACTGAAAATTGGTGCCTGTAGCTAAAAAAAGGTGGTTTAAAACACTACCTACTTTATACCAAATTGGAATAGCAGGAACTCTGAAGAGCAAACAGAAGCATGATAAAGATGGCAATATCCTAACCTTTCTTTAACTATTTATTCATGAAAGGCACTTCACTGTCAAGTTTATAATTCTGTGTTGATACTACTTTTGGAATTTGCATTAAATGACATTTTGATTATAGTATTCAAATGCCTGTGCCCTTAAAACTTTGCCATTTATTTTGTATGCAAAAATCTTCCAGCTAAATGTCCCCATTTCCATTTTGCTCTGGATTCCACAGAGACTATATAGGAAAGAATAACTAAGGGTCTTCTTCCCAAAAAGTCTTGTCAGGTAAAAGAAATTCAAATTATGACATATTATGCACTAGCTCTTTGATTCTCCGTTCTAGATTATAGTTTTGAGCAAATAAGATGGTGTTGTTTTATTAAAAGTAGACATCTTTTCATTTTAAAACTATCTTTATTGCTTAAAATCCAGGACATACTTAGACAAAGCAAGTGTGTGTAGTTATTATGTAAATTCTCTGACCATGCCTTTGAGCCATAACCTTTTGAAACCATTGGGAGTTTCAACCCAAACAATTAGATACATTCAGTGAGGGAAAAAAATTACTAATGGTATTAAAACAGCAACAGGGATATGACCTCATGAAGTTCTTAAGTTAGAAAATGCTGGCATCTGCACAACTGGGAGCTGGGAAATTATTACTATGCAATTGCCCTGTCTCTTCTTTTCTTAGGCATCTGCTACTGACCAGTGTCAGTGATAAAGATGGTAGAATGATCATCTGTGTGAGCAGAATTAAACATGCTACATTAAGACTTACTACCTGATATTTTTTTTTCTTTGAACCAGATGGAACACATTTTACTTCCACTAAAATTTCTCCTTTCGAAAACAAGATCAGGTCAAAATATCTGATATTTTGTAAAATGTTTTGTACTTGCCATTAGCTGTCATCTATGAGATTGCATTCTTCAGTCAGCCACACATTTTCCTGAAAGTTCACTGTGGCAAACCAGAATGTTTTCAAGACTTGTGGGGAGCCTGTGAGGCACAGATGATGAAAATTAAGATTTAAAAGCACACCCAAAATGCCCATTAAATTTTAACAAATATCTTTTTCCTCACTTAAATCTAGAAGCAGCATTTCAAAAGCACATGGTTAATATTGTATTTGAAAATGAAATCAAATTTCTTGGCAACAAAATGTTTCCTTAAAGAGAAAGTATTTATAGGGATTGCTACTCTTCAGCTTTCAGAATTTTCAGTTGCTGGAACTCAAAGCAACACAGATAAAAGCATACACTTGAAAAACGAGCAAATCTATGGTCTTAATATCTGCCTAAACACTTGTTTAGGCCCAGGTTAGACTGTTCACTGTCATTCAAACTATAGCTCAGCACAGGGTTAGAACATGATTTTTTGATTAATTATGCTAACGCACATGCCTCTGGGCCTTCTCAATGATCAGAAAAGGAGAAATTAATTTACCCTGTGTGTGACACACAAAGTTAGTTGTACAAAATAGTGAGATAATCCTGAAAGAAAGATACTACTATAGTATACTACAATTTTATGCATTTTATCAGACTGTCTGATAAAATCAGCAATATTACTTTGCACTCACTTTGACAGGATAGTATAGAAACCCAACACAATTGGGCATTAGCACTGACTCTAATGAAAGTGAAGTAAAAAATGCCAGTGTTTTGTTATGTCTTTTAATTTTACAGGGAAGAAATAGTTCAACACTGTATTCCACACAATCTCAGAAGTACTCAGATGAAGTTTTTTTTTTCTGAGTAATAACTTTGGAATTTTTTAAGAGAAACCTTTTAGCACTAACTGCACTTGTCAATGTTTTTAACACACCTTTTATTGCCAATATTTTAAGGAGAACTAATTTGGAGTGTTTTCTTTGCTTAAAAGAAAAGAAAACATGAAAGTCCTGATTGACGTGATAAGAAGTTTGCTATTAAAATGTGCACTAAAAATCAACTGAATTACTTCAGAGCTGAACATTTCTGCAGAAAGATGAAAGCTAAGCATATTTTACTTAAAGCTGTAATTTTTCAAAGCTCTAATTAAGGCTTAAAATATTTTTTCAAGAGTTCTACATTAATATTGCTAAAGAACTTCCTGTTATAAATTTTTTTTTTGTGAGAAAGAAGCTGTAGAATTAAAAATAGAGTTATTATACAATTTTTGTATAACTTTATCAACATTGACCTCTCGGAACATTAACTGAATTGTGTGTGTTTATGCAGTCACAATCATCAAGTGCACTGAAGAAAATCCAAGGTAGAAAAGCCATAAAATGTTGGGAAGAAAGAGGTTGTTGTGTGTGTTAAGGGGTGTAGCACAGTACATTTGATTTTTCGTCCAGTAGTGTAAGGTCATGGGGCATTCTATTAACCTGACAGCTTAAGATCTTGGGATATATCAAGAGTGTGTCTCTCCCCATCACCCCCTTCTGACAGGTGAAACAAGTACAGATGTCTTCCTGAAGCATGATTGGCCCTCTGATATATTTTTCACCATTCCCTCACACACCACTCTCGTCCTTCACATTTGCACACAAAACCTTTCTAGAAAAACATTATGCCACAAAATGATACAGAGCCTCCTCACTAATGGTAACTGACAGCCAGGGATAGCCTCAAATTATCTCCCAACCTAGGACTAGAGAAAATGGAATGTAACTTCTCAAACCCTTAAAAGTATCATAGCACCACAAGGTTGTTAACACCTACTAAAATTAACATGCACAGGAAAACAGTGGCACAAGAAATACCTGGACATCCTAACATGGCAACAGTGGTTTGACCAGTGGTCACAAGAGTAAATCAATAGCTCACTATGCATTATATCCCACATCACCACCAGCACCCCTGTGAGTATTGTTGCATGGTAGAGCACTGGCAGCAGAATAAACAGGTTCTCACAGCTCTGAAATAGACGATGCAGTCAAGTTTTTGCACTGGAGAAAATGTTCAAGGACCTCAGCCCTGAAGACAGTTTAGTTTGCGGGATCAAAGTTAATCAGGATGGAAAAGATCATCAAGGATCAAGATAAACAGAGAGATGTCACTTATCTGTTACGGTCTTGGGCCAAATCTGTTGGGGAAACATTAATTTATTGCAATTGAATTATAGATGGATATTGTGAAAAAAAGAACTAAAACATCTTCTTCCCCTAATTTTCTTCCTCGGCTCAACTTCACTCCCTCATCCCCAACTCCTCGAACTTCCTCTGCCCCAACCATGCAGGGTAATGGGGAATTAGGACTGCCAGTCCATAGAAGCTCTTCTTTCTCTCTCTCCTCACACTTCTCCCTGCTCCAGCCTGAGGCTTTCACACAGATTGCAGTCATTCAGGGTAAACCTGCATCTGCATGTCCTTTCCAGTAGCCACAGTTCCTTCAGGGCACATCCACCTGCTCCTCCAGGGTGGTTCCCAGGGTTGCAGGAGCCTCTCTGGCGGGCCTGCGCTGCCCCCCGTCCCCGCTCCCGCTGTCCCCTCGGGGCTGGCAGGGCTGTTCCTGCCTCGGTTCCCCGGGCTCAGCCCCGGCTGCCGGGCAGCGTTTTGCCCTCCCTTGCCCAGGCTTTCTTTCCGCGGGGCTCTGGCCCGCCCGCCCGTGGCTGCGGGGCTCAGCCGGGCCCTGCGCTGGGGCGGGAACTGGAAATGGCCATTCCAGCATAGGGGGCTGGAGACCTTTAGGTTAATTGTTGCTGAATCCTACGACTTTGTCTCAAGAACTTCAGCACACCCAGTCTGTAGGACCACAACCGTCTGTGAGATCAAATGTAATTAATATTGCACCTAGAGTAAAAGTAATGTCTGGTAACTGCCAGTAATAATATAAGTGATTGAAAATTAAAAGATTTAATTTAATCTTCTTACAGAATCATGACTAAACAAGTCTAATTCATCATGTATTATGAGAGAATACACCAATTAATATTAATTAAACTACTAAACTAATTAATATTAATTAAACTATGTAATGGACTTGAAGCAGTATTTTAAACATGATCATTCATACTTAAAGCTCTCATATAGCAGCTTTGTGCAGATGACTCCTATATATAAAAATGCTATAAGGAGAGCCGTTACTGAATGAATTTTATTTTTGTTTTTAATTTAAGAGCCAAAATAGAAAATCAGCTTTCCTATTTTTTATATGTATGTATAATTAGAGTCCTCATTATAGGCATACTGGAATTTATTCTGATGACTGACAACCATGAAATTCTAAGTGACACTCTGAGAACTCTGTCATTTATTTTCCTGCTGTCCAGCTGCATTTAAAGAACTGTCCTTCAATGTCTCGATATGAATACATTTAGACATTAGCTAATGTATCATTCTTGACATCTATTCACCTTCAGCAGTGCATTAAGAAAGACAATAAATATAAAGCAAAGTCAAGGGGCGGTCTTATCTGATGCCCAATAAAATATTCTCTCTAAATTCAACCACATAAAGTATATGTAAGGGTGAAAGTTGTACAGGGCTTCCAAGTATTTACTCCTTTTGAGGCTGTAATGTTAAATTCTACCAAGGTTTATTCTTATTTTTAAGGAAAGTTGTTGCAGTACGTTATAAGTCCATGAATCATTACGTATCCCAAAACTTCTGTACTTATATCCAGCATTCCTTCGGAGTAGACTCTACTCTCAGTTCAGCCAGAAAAACTGTTATGACCACATACTTTAAATATTATTAGCTTCACAGTCTGGAACTAAGTGCTTAAACTTCGTCCATTTTGTTTCTCTGCTTATCCTACCTTAAAATGCTAAGCTCCTGACACAATCTCGGTAGCTGAGTTAAGAATATCCGTTGCAAATATAAAGCATGCTTGTTTAAGATTGGTAAGTCATAGAAATAAAACAATTGTATGGAAATGTTTGCTTTATGCAAATATCATGCTTTATCAGATATGTGCCATAAAGTATCACTTCAGAAACTAAAAGTAAATTGCACATAAAATGAAGATAAATTTAAGAGAGACATCTATAGCAAAGCAATATACAAAAGTTAAACATGAGTTGCTTCTGTGGCCTAGTCATACCATCCTGATATCTGTTCTAGTCTTCTGATCCCAAGTGTTGAGCTTTTCTTTGCTATTGGCAAATCTTCCCTTCCTTCCTGTGCAATAAGTGACAATATACCTTCAGGTGTACTGGGAATGCCCAAACACTTCCCCTGGGAGCGGGGTAAGTTTTGCGCTGTCTTTTGCAACCCTGTGGATCCCGTGCAGTCCTCTGGTGGAAGGGCCTCAGGAATGGGCTGTGAGCTGTGGTCCCTCCCGCTGGACCTGGCCAGAGCTGATTTTCAGCATGGCTGCAGAGTTGGCTTTCCTAGTGGGTACATTCTTCTTCCCCAGCCTTGTTAACCTCTCTTTAGGCCTGAGATAACTGGACAATGGCACCACCTTTATCTCATCTCCAACTCCTCTCAGATGGCTTAACTGACAGTCCAAACCTCCAGGTATTTGCAGAGGCATATTCGGGGGAGGGGAGGTGGTTGCAGAGGAGCAGATGCTTCTTTGCACAGTTTGTCAGAGTGGGCAAAGTCCTACCGTGAACTTAACAGTGCTAGAGGCAGTCGTGATCTTTAAGTCTCTTACAGCACATGAACACACATGCACACAGAGACACACACAGAAAAAAAGGTTAGGTCTAGTTAAAAAGCTATAAACCACTTAAAGATGTTGGTTTACAGGGATGTGAAACAAATCTAAATTGGAATGATTTCCTCAGAAACATGTGAGTATCTGCATTTTTAGCCTTAACAACGACAAAGGAGAAAATAAACCTAAAGGGAGTATAAAAAACATTCTGAGATTATAATGGATTTTCTTAATGTTTCTTTATCCTTACTGTCATTAAAAAAAAATTATTTCCAGAACCCATAAAATCAGTATTTCTTTTTAATATTCCTGCTGAGTGTATGTTTAAAGAATTCCTTAGGGAAGAGTAATTTCATTTGTCTAATGTATCGCTAATAGTTGAGGCTATGTGGAAAGACATCCAAGTCATAATCAAAGCACAGTCAGGGAAAGTGTGCAGAGTAGGAAAGGCAGATTAGTAGCTTAAGGAGTTCCTTGTTTATAGGGTTTTTTACAGATAGTGTTTTGTGTACACACACTTTTCACCTGCTCTGAGTTTTGTGCAAAGGGAGACATGAACTCTCCATAGTCTTTATACTTTAGACTGGTATCTGGAGAGGCTTTGAAAACTTTTCATATCATCTGCTCTACGTGGCAAGCAGTGCAGCACCAAATGTGCAGCAGCTAGTATGTGCAAAGAGAAAAGAGCTAGAGTATTCGTGGTACACAAATTATCAGAAGAATGTGTTTTGGAGCAATTATGTTGTACATTGAAGCCAATTTCTTAAGTTTACACCTGCCAGAATGACTAAGTTCTCAGTACAGGTGGCTCACAGATTTCATGATTTGACAGAAAACGTCTCAAAAAAAGAAACACTCCTCACACTGAGGATAGCCCAAGTGCATGTCCTGGTTCTGTTTTCTATTTGAAAACAAAAGAAAACAAAAGAAAACAAAAAACAGTCCTAGACATGGGGATTAAAAAAAATGTACCTCTAAGATTCTTTTGCAATCCTAATGTTAGAGATGAGGCTAATCAAAACTTAACAAAGTGTTGTGCTATGCCTAAACAGACAAACCATTAAGCATATTGTCTTATGAGGCAATACAAATTTTATCTAGTGCTAGTTCAGTTAGTGTAACTGGTGGTATGTGGCACATTAATCAAATGAGAAGCACTTAGATGTTCTTTGCTTTGTAAATTATAATAAATAAATGGCATTCCTACTTGTTATTTATCTACCTTCAAACTTTAATGAATATTTCTAGTGCTAATTGCTGATTTGCTATATTTAGAGGGAACAGGAACATATGGAGATAATAGCACAATGTGATATTTATGAGGTGCCAGTTCCCTTATAAATATAGAAATTGAGTAATTAGTGTTAAAAATATTCATTGGAATTTCAATGCAAACTTTGGGATTTAAAATTAAATTGAGCTAAAGTTGGTGATCCTTGTCATAAATTAATATCTGGGGATTTGAAATTTAATTCACTAGAGGTATGCCCTCAACTACTGAATAATTTAAATAAAAATAACACTGGACATAGCAAGCACATTTAGTGAAAGGGTAGGCATCAAAGGTCAATTGCAGGTCTTTGACAGTGTAGAATTGTTGTTATCACAGATTTTTAACACATTTGTTATTTCTCACTATGTCAATCTATTTCACTCCTTCACTGTCTCTAGTAGAAGACAGGTGACTTTAAAGTGGAACTTGCATGTTTTCCAGGTCAAACCTCATCACAAAGATATGATTTGATTACTACAGTTATAACTTACACTATATAAACTAAATGATTCACTGATATAGATTGATTTTGGGTTTTTCTTTTAAGTCATAGATAGTCTTTTAAACAACAATAATACCAAAATAAAGCTACTTATAAAGATTTAAAATCAGTTTTGGTGACTTGTGCTTTCTGAAAGCATCACATACAACAAAACCTAAACAGTTATTAATTCAATAATAATAATAAGCCACTTCAGACTTAAATGGTTGAAAATTTAGTAGAAAGATAAAATGCCTGTACAAGATTGATTGATTTTGGCAGAAGGCATAAAAAACCTTCCAGATGCATTTTTGTGTGTCAACATACCAAAACAGATCCAATGAAGATGCTAAAATGATCTGAGCATCTGATACGTAAGGAAATGCTAAAGAGAGCTAGGATTGTTTAGTGTCAGGAGGAAAAGGTTTGAAGGCAACTTGCCAATACATTTATATCAGGGAGGGGAAGAAAACAAAACAGAGACAGACTCTTGGTGAGAGACCAAGGGGCAGTGGACACATACTGAAATACAGAAAACTCTTAACACAAGTACTCATTCTTATCATGAAAGTGGTCAAAACAGGGGTTTGGAGGCTATATCAGGGAGATGCTAGAAATATGGTAGAGTGCAGTCCTGAGCAATCTGCTCCCTAGTTGGCCTAACTTTGAATAGGAAGGTTGGGCTGGATTTTCTCCAACTCTGCCTTCCCAATTTTGCAACCATTTTGTGAACTCTTTAAGGAAGAATTTGTATTGAACATTATTCTTTACATAGAATGCCTCTGAAATGTGACATTGATGTGGGTAAGAGGATGCAATCAAATAATACTATGGCGTTTTTGCCCTCCGTGGATCACTTTTCAGTGATCCCTTGCCTTGCCCGGCCTCTGGCAGCAGTCGGTAGGGCCAGCTGGACAGATCTGCAGAACACCCCACGCGGTGGGCTTTTTGGCTAGCAAGCACTAGATGTGAATTAGCAGCTATGGCGATGGAAGGAAAAGGAAGGCTCTCTTCTGAGGTGTAACAGGAGATGTTTTATTACCTGTCCTTCCTCATAGATGGTGGGTGAGAGAGAGAGACCCCGCCCGGATCCCCGCTTAAGAGGACAGGTACCAGGGGGCATGTACAAAAACCTTACACCAATAGGGGGATACAAAGGGAGGAGTTGGGGGGTAGATTGACACACAAAAGGGCCAATCTCTGGAGGGGGGGGGGGGAGGGGATTCCCAGAACCTGTTCCAATCAGAAGCCCGGTCTCCCCGAGATTTCCAGAAGGGGGAGAGGCTTTCCTGGATGACTGGCAGGCTCCGGGGGAGGGGACAAACCACTGCAAATGCAGCTATAAACAGAGGGGTTTGGAATAGACCTTTTTCCCAACATAAATAACATTAATTATATAAACCCAAAACTTGTGAGCACAGCTCACGCACCGCTACATCTCCCCCTTTCTTTTTATATAAAGATAGTAATTTAAACCATAAAAAGCTAGTCGGTGGCCACAGCTCGGGGTCTTCTTCAGGGAGGTCCTTTCCTTCTTCAACTCTCATTTCTGCTTTCGGTGGAGCTGTGACAACCACGACTAGGCTTGCATATGGGGGGGAGACAGTTTGAGACTAACTTTTTAACAAAGTAACGAATGCAGGTAACAGTGCCCAGAATACACAAAACCATAAACAAAACAATCAACACAGGATGAAAAATAGACCTTGCCCACCCAGGCAGCCCCCAATCCTCAAAAAGTCCCTCCAGCCAGTCAGATGTTTGAGGACAGCTTGTTTGTGACATGGATGCCTCCGACAAGTTTGCAGACTGTGGTACAGGTGTCTCTGACAAGTTTGCTGTTTGTGGCATGGATGCTGGCACTGTCCACACCACGGTCGGAGACTGCAGGCTGGAGATCAGCAGCAGCAGGAATAGAAGTCTGGCTGCTGTCAGTGGGGCCATCGCTCTGTGTGGGTTTGACCTGAACTAAATAGAATGTGAGACAAGAACATAATTAGTGACAGACCAGTGGGGTAGGGGTAGGACAAATTCTTCCCAGCTTGTCCACTTGTGTCTTTTCCGTCTCCAGGACGCCACGGACACCTGTGAAACCTTAACTCCTTTTCCAGAGGCCTTTGGAATATAGGGTCTCACCCACTTTGAAGGGATCCACCTTAAGCCACTTGGGGTGGACACGCAGGCATACCCACGTCCCCAAGTAACCAGGTGGTGAGGGCCCTCTGTTCCGCCGGTCTCTGGGTCCTTAATAAGGACGGGTGGTCGAACCTTGGTAGAAAACTGGTCGCTGCTGCCGAAGTGCCTGACGACTGGTGGGTTTAAAACCTCAAAAGAACAATTTAGAAAATTGATTGTGAACAGTGCTCTGGACAGGCGGATAGCTGGAGACTCTAATTTCAAGACCTGTTGTTGCTGGCCCAGGACCCTTTTGATCTCCCGGTGGGTCCTTTCTACCACCGCTTGACCTGTGGGGGAATGGGGGATGCCTGTTTTATGCTCCACCCCCCATTGCTGCAGGAAACTGCTGAACTCCTTGGATCTATATGCAGGCCCGTTGTCAGTTTTCAGGGCTTTTGGGACTCCCATAAAGGAGAAAGCCTGGATGAGATGTATAATCGCATCCCGGGACCTCTCCCCTGCGTGGGCAGAGGCAAAGACTGCTCCGGAGAAGGTGTCCACTGAGACGTGCACATATTTCCTCCTTCCGAACTGAGGGATATGTGTCACATCTGTCTGCCACACCTCACAGCTGCCTAACCCTCTGGGGTTGGCACCAGCGCTCAGGGTGGGGAGCGCATGCTGCTGACAATTTGGACAAGTTGCCACGATTGCCTTGGCCTGTTCCCGGGTAAGGTGGAACCGGCGAACTAAACCTGGGGCATTCTGATGGAAAAGCTGGTGACTGATCTTTGCCTGCTCAAAGACATTTGGGAGCGGGGCCATCTCTGCAGGGGCAGCAAGGGCATCGGCTCTCCTGTTCCCCTCAGCGATGAACCCGGGCATGTCCGTGTGTGACCTCGTATGCATCACATAAAAGGGTTGCTCTCGGTGGGAGACAAGCTTAACTAGCTTTGAGAGCAACTTGAACAGGGCAAGGTTGGTCACTTCCTGGAGAACAGCATTTTCAGCTCTGGATACTACACCTGCTACATATGCAGAATCGGTTACCAAATTAAATGGTTCAGAGAACCTCTCGAAAGCCCTGACAACTGCGGCCAACTCAGCGATTTGAGGTGATCCTTCTACCTCAGCGACATCTGACTCCCACCGCTGAGTCTGAGGGTCTTTCCAAGTCATAACTGACTTGTGAGACTTTCCGGACGCGTCTGTAAAAACTGTCAGGGCCTCTAAAGACCTTTTGCTCTGAACGCTTTCTAATTTTAGCGTGAATTTTGCTTCCGAATTAAAAATTCTGTGGGCAGGCCGATGAATAGAAATTTTTCCTGTGTAGGAGTCCAGAGCCATTTGCAAAACCTCATTCTCCTGGATGTATTTTTCCAACCTTTGCATTGTAATTGGGCCCGTTTTGGTCCGAATTGGAATGTGAATGCATTCAAAATCACAGCCAGCCAGGTCCCTAATACGGGTTCTGGCCTTCTGGATTAGATCAGCTGCCAGCTCCTGTGGCGTGGTCATTCTTTTGGACCTTTGGTGGCTAAGAAAGACCCACTCTATAATGAGAAGAGGATCTCTCCCGCCTCTGTCCTTACGAGGTAATTTGCTTACCTCCTTGTCCCACTGAAAAATGACTCCATGGAGGTGTGGCAGATCTCCTAATACAATGAAACTGAAAGGCAGTTCAGGTGCACACCTGTTTGCCTGTCTGGTGGACAGTTTTACCTGGACCTTCTCCAGTGCCTTCTGTGCCTCTGGGGTGAGCTCCCGCGGAGAATTCAGCTCCTCTCCCCCTTTCAATAAATTGAAAAGAGGGTCTAGGTCCTTGGTGGTCAGACCTAGCCAGGGCCGCACCCAGGACAATGCCCCACACAGCTGATGGACGTCAGCAAGAGTCCTGATTTTAGTTTTTATTTCCAATTTTTGCGGAACAATGGTCCGCTTACTGATCTCCAGGCCTAAATATTTCCAAGGCGGCACCCGTTGAATCTTCTGCTCCTGCAGCTCGAACCCTGCAGCAACCAATGAAGAAATTGTCAGGTCAAGCGCATGGGACAGTACATCCTCGTTCGGGGCACAGACAAGCACGTCATCCATATAATGATAGATGATTGCCTTGTCTGCGGCTGCACGTACAGGGGACAGCAAGGAAGAAACGTACCACTGGCAAATCACGGGCGAATTTTTCATGCCCTGCGGCAAAACCTTCCAGTGATACCTTTTCCTCGGGGCCTCTCGGTTAAAGGTGGGAACCGAGAACGCGAAGCGTGGGGCATCGTCAGGATGAAGGGGAATTTGAAAGAAACAATCTTTAATATCTATAACTGCCAATTGCCAATCTCGAGGGAGCATTGTCGGGGAAGGCATCCCTGATTGGAGAGACCCCATATCCTCGATGTTACCCTTGGCTAGTTGCTCTTCCACGAGCTCATTCAGCGCCTTTAATTTTTGTTTTGAAAGCGGCCACTGCTCTACCCAGACTGGAACATCTGTCTTCCAATTCAGTTTTTGGGTAGGGCGCCTCTCAGTGACCACCGCACAAAAATCCTGTGGGGGGTCGAGAATGTCAATTGTGACTCCCCACTGTGCCATGAGGTCTCGCCCAAGCAATGGTTCCTTGTAATCTAAAACAAATGGGCGGATATTTGCCAATTGCCCATTTGGCCCCGTAATTTGCACAACGCTCTTTGATTGTTTTGCCAATTGAATGCCCCCAACACCTTGAACGTGTCCGGCCACGCTTTGCAGAGCCCATTGTGAAGGCCACTCCCGGGACGGGATCACGGTTACATCTGCACCCGTGTCCAGGAGGCCTTTGATGTCCACGATCTCCTCCCCCATCTGCATCTGGCATTCTAACTGCGGTTTCGCGGTAGAAATTGCCTGCACCCTCCCCACCGATGGACTTCCTTCTGTGAGGAAATCAGGGATGGGAATTACCTGGGCGATTATCTGCCCCTTCGGGAGAAAAGCAGGCGGGGAAGTACAATGCAGCCAAACCACGAAGCGCTCGGGATCAGAGTCAACGATCCCTGGGGCGACTTCGAGGTCGAACGGGGCGTACTTACAGTCTCCGAGTACCATGTACTTGCATCCTATCCGATGCCAAGTGCCCTGTTCACTGGGGTTCACTGAAACTAAATGCCAGTCGCTGTCCTTCAACAGCAGCGAGTCAGTGAGTTTTAACCTAAACGGCTCGTACCGCGAGTCGGTGGTTAAAACTGAATCGGAGAGGTCGATCTCCCTGGGTGTCAAGTCCGGTGAATCAGAGTCCAGGGGGACTCTGGTGTCAGTCCTGGCAGACAGAAAAGAAAGGTCAGCTTTGTTTCCTCTTCCCCCCCTCCCCCTCCTGGTCCGGGCCACCCGTTTTGCATCTTCACGCAGGGTGGTCCCGCACTCACCCCCTAGTTTTTTGGAGCCGCTTGAAGGCTCCCCTGCAACCCCCCCACCTCCACCTCCACCCCCCTGAGTGGCCACGAATTGCTGGAAAGCAGTCCGCATCGGGCAAGCGTGCTGCCAGTGGCCGCTTTGCCCGCAGAGACTACAGCAATCTTTGCCCGCCCGAAAAGGATGTTTCTTTGCCAGCTGCTTCCTGGAGAAACCCTCTGAGTCCAATGCTGCAGCTCTCGGATTGGCTCGCTGCAGCTGCCTTGATGGCTGCTCCGTTGTAGCAGACATGAAGGGAACCTTTGCCTCGCAGACACGGAGGAAATCCTGCACAGTGGGCGGAGGGTCCAGAGGCAAGCTAAGGATGGCTGCCCTGCACTGGTCATTGGCATTTTTCCGGACCATCACTTCTAACACGCTTGCCCTTGCGTCTTCTTTCCACACCTGCGTCTCAACGGCCCTCGTCATCTTCTCCACGAAGGCGACGAATGACTCTGCAGGTCCCTGCCGGATGTCGGCGTAGCTTGGCAAAGGCACTTGTCCCTGCAGCCCTAAAAATGCCTTTTCGGCCGCTCGTTTTATTTTCTCCAGCACCGGCGCCGGAATTTTTCCAGCCTGGTCTGAAACCTGAGCCCATCTGCCCTCCCCACACAGATGATCAAGGGTAATAGGGTCCCCCTCCTCATCTGTAGCAGTTCCAGGATCTAGTAACAAGCCAGGCAAGTCAGTCCGCAACAGGTTTTTCCATGCCGCCTCCCACAGCTGAAACTCTGTGGAGGACATGAGGCAGGAAAAAATCTGCCGCAGGTCAGATGGGACTGCGACTGTGCCGGTGAGGTTGGCCTTCAACAATCCCCTGAAATACGGGCTTTCCCTCCCGTAATCCAGGTGGGCCTTGCACAGATCCTTAATGACACTTTGCGAAAAGGGTTGCCAGGTCGCTTGAGTGACGTTCCCACTCCTTGACCTGTTATATGTAACAGGCGCAAGTGAAGGGAGCTCACTGTGGCGCGGGCTTTGGGTCTCCGCCCCCTCCCCTCCGGTTTCCCCACTGTGGGAACCGGATGTGGGACCGTGAGAACCGGAAGACCAACGTGGCTCCGGCGCGGGCATGGGCATGGCTCCAGGTGCTGACATCACTCGGGGGGTTGGGACTGGGGCGGAGCTTTGGTAGGGAGGAGTTTGGGAAGGGGCGGAAGGAGGAGGGAACAAGGAATCCTGGGAAGAAGAAGGCGCGAAATTTGCATGCGACTGCACCATGCGGTCGCCGCCATCTTCCGCTTGGGGAGAGGGGGAGAAAGGGGAAGCGCCGTCCCGTGACGCACCATCTTTTTCGGCGAAACCGAAACGGACTCGGGGTTTGGGAACTGGGTAAGAGGGGGGAAGAGTAGAAACTCGGGAAGCCGAGCCAGGGCTTTGCCGAGCCTCCTGAGCAGTCCGGCTAAGACTGTTCAGGCGGGGGGATTCGGATGCTTGCGGGAAGCCAGGGCCGACAGGAGAGGTTTCTCCTGCCGATCCCCGCAAGTTACTCGTTTTGGGTAAAGAGGGAGCGGTAGAAAGGGAAGGAGAAACCAGGGAAAACTGCCTTCGCTGCTCTTCCTCTACTTTCTGTTTTTCTAAAAGGGCAGATCGAATCTGCATAATCCAATAAATTAATTTTGCCGCGTGTTTGTCCCCTGCTTTGCCTAATTGAAAAAATTTCGAATAGGCTGCATCCCAAAACTGAATGCACACCACTTGTGCAGGGGGCATTTTCGGAAAGTACAGGAAGAGCAGTTTTACGAACTTTTTGAGCTCTTTTTTCGAGAATTTAAACTCGGAGCCCTTCAACACAAAAACCAATAATTTACAAACTTCCTTTTCTTCGGTTGAGAGCTTCGCACCCATTTTTCTCAACCGTCACGCGCGCGCACCTCAAAAACTAAAATAGCAAACGAAAAACAAAAACCCGCGACTTAAAACCCGAGACCGGGGACCACTTCCCCGCGCCCTCGGAGCGCGGCTAATTCAAACAAAAACCGACAACGGGAAAACGAATCCGTGCCCCACGCGACGGAGCCCGCGTCTTAAACGAAACGAGAAAAAAACCAAAAGAAAAAAAAATGCCGCACTCAGACAACCTGACCCTGGGAGGGCATAAGGCTTCTCCACAGGGGAAACGCGTTTCTTGGCTCTGAAAGAGCCCCCCAAAATTGTCCTAAGGGGAGGGAAAATCCAGCTCCCCTAGGAACCCCAAAATGAAAGGTGAATTTACTCACCCGTCCGGTGCTGGCGAATGAAAAAGAGGTGCTGGCGGTCCTTCGCCTGAAGAAGACTTTCCGGGGTGCAGGAAAGCTGCCTTCTTCTCTTACCAGAAAGCGTACTCCACGGAGCTGCTTTTCTGATAAGCACGTGGCTGTCTGGAAATCCTGCTGCACTGTGTGGAGGCTTCCAACGCAGGCGAGAATCAAGTCCACGGGGTCTGGCGGTGTTCTCAGACCTTTTTCCGTGCAGAGAGCTCACGCTGCCACTTCTTCGTGCTTTGCCTCGTGCCGCAGAAGTTCGTGTCCACGTGGTCTGTCCCACGTTGTGGCGCCACCTATGGCGTTTTTGCCCTCCGTGGATCACTTTTCAGTGATCCCTTGCCTTGCCCGGCCTCTGGCAGCAGTCGGTAGGGCCAGCTGGACAGATCTGCAGAACACCCCACGCGGTGGGCTTTTTGGCTAGCAAGCACTAGATGTGAATTAGCAGCTATGGCGATGGAAGGAAAAGGAAGGCTCTCTTCTGAGGTGTAACAGGAGATGTTTTATTACCTGTCCTTCCTCATAGATGGTGGGTGAGAGAGAGAGACCCCGCCCGGATCCCCGCTTAAGAGGACAGGTACCAAGGGGTGTGTACAAAAACCTTACACTAATAGGGGGATACAAAGGGAGGAGTTGGGGGGTAGATTGACACACAAAAGGGCCAATCTCTGGAGGGGGGGGGGGGAGGGGATTCCCAGAACCTGTTCCAATCAGAAGCCCGGTCTCCCCGAGATTTCCAGAAGGGGGAGAGGCTTTCCTGGATGACTGGCAGGCTCCGGGGGAGGGGACAAACCACTGCAAATGCAGCTATAAACAGAGGGGTTTGGAATAGACCTTTTTCCCAACATAAATAACATTAATTATATAAACCCAAAACTTGTGAGCACAGCTCACGCACCGCTACATAATACCTTCAGCTACCATAAGCATGGTTTTCTATAGGACATGGATTTATTTGAGATATTTTAAGTTGACTATTAAAGTAGAGGGTTTTTGTCTTTTTTAATGTGAAAATATTTGCTTTGCAAAGAAATTAAGGTTAAGGACATAAATGAATCACTTCTTAAATTTCTTCCTTAACTATGCAAAATGTAGAAAATTATAATGTGATTATTGTGCTAAGTAGCTTGGATTTTACAAGAAGCTGACTCCTTATCTAAGTTAAATGTTTGGGAACTTTACTTTCATTAAATGTTATCTACATTCACATAAGCAAATTCATACATAAATTCTTATTAATCAGTTTAAAATAGATTTTAATGAAAACACTTTACAATCTGAATGAGCAAAGGCTTTTAATATATACAACAGATTTTTAACTGATTAATATTTCTGTCCATAAGTGATAATGGATTTATAAGCTTTAAATCTAAATGCATCTGACCACTGAGTAAGTAAAACCAAATGAGTGGAAGCTTTGAAGGCTTCTTGTCATTAAAACTGGACATGAACATTAAGGTAATTTTCTAATTAAAGTTAAATTAACAGCCTGTAATTCAAACATTCAGGATCTAAGCTGTGGGCTCATGTGATTCTGTAAGAGAATCTTATGCTTTTACTATAATTTGGAAAGCTTCATTACCAGAGGGGCATGTCATACCTTAATTGCAGATATTTCGAATTCAATTTAAAGCAGAAGTTCATGTTTTCAGAATGAGGATCTTAAAACCTGACAAATTTATATGCCTTTCATTTCATGGTTAGCTTGCATGTTTATAACCTTCCTGTATTAATTATGTGGTGACAATACTCAAAAGCAGATGTGAAGTCCAGGCTTTCACTTAATTATTACTATGCCATTATGTGCTACTTCCTGATTTCACAGTTATACGCAAAGAGCTCATCTAGATGTAGTTCAAAGTGATCACAGAGCTACATCACCATTTGAAACTGCACTGAGATTCTTCAATACAGTTAGAAGAACTCACCTAATTCAATAACCACTTCTGCTGTAGTATGCTTTTAAACAGATAAATAGCTCCCACAAGTTCTGGCTAGACTTCTAAAGGTGTGGAAAATGATTTTAAATTTCTGCTATGTTTTTAGAAGACAATGACATAAAAAAAGCATAACAAGCCACAGGAAATCTTGTGCAAAATAGATACATTTATTTATCGGTTGTTTTCCAAACAATGGAAAAGGTAGCAAGAGCCAGAACAAGATTGCCACTGTTAATCCTTTAATTCATCTTCTTTGTGTGTATAGAATAGGGACTCCCAAATCAGCTTCTGAATTTAATCTATTTCTTACCCTCTGTAAAACAAAACCAAATAAATCCACCACAAACACACGATAGTCAACTGTTGAATACATCACAGAACTGCATGAGGATATTAATACTTCATTACTGAAGTCAGAACAATGTGTATTTAATGCAGGAAAAAAACATGAGCAAGAAGAAAACAGGATATGTCTACATGTATTGTTTATCCTGCAGTTAGTCAGGAAAAACAGAAACTCTTAATTTAACATTATGTGTGTGTCCTAGGTTACAATGTAAATTGTGCCCAAAGTATATATTCTATTCCCATCTTCATGAACCATTGGAGCCAAGGTGGGGCAGTGTTTCCCTTATCTTCTGTTAATGAGCCTAACAATGCCTTGCCACATGACTTATAACTCCCTCTGGGAGTTATCTCTGGTTAATGGGCCATCAAGGACCCACTGCATGACTCATAGAATGAGATCAGCCCATTGTGAGATGCTCTGCCCAGGGGGAGGAGCCAAGCATTCCCACCAGGATATAATCCATGGTTTGGGACAGCCCAGGCAGCTTTTATCCACTGGACTCCCAGAGGAGACAAGAGCTACCAGACCTTTCTACAGGAATCACTGCTTTGACAAAATCATCTCATCTGGACTGCTACTACCACCCTAACAGGGTGTCAGGTATTCTGACTCTGTCAGTGGGTTTTTTTTGTACTATTACTTTTATTTTATTTTACTTTCTTTTATTTCTTTCCTTTTCCTCTTATTAAATTGTGTTTCTGACTTGGAGTCTTTCACTGGTTTTGCTTTCAAACCAGCACAGTGTACTTCACATGCAGATTTTAATCAGATTATTAATCTTGAAACATTAATTCCTAATTTTGATACCTTGTAAGCATTTTTTAATAAGACATTTATTTTTAAAATCCTTGGCATGAATGTTTCTGACAAATTTTTTGAGTTATACTGACTCTCAGAAAGAATTGGTCATCAAGAAGCTAGAAAATTTTAGATATTCAGAACTTAATCTTCTGGCTAAACAGGATAGATGATGATAGGGAAAGAGTCTCAAAGTTTAACAGAACTACACAGTACATAAAAACTGGAAACATTTTCCATTAGCTATTAAACTATTTCTGACACCAAGGAAATGCTGAGGCACTAGAGCAAGCACTTCTTATGCCTTCTTCAGTACCTCTTTGCTGCAGCCTGTCTTTCACTCTAGCTGTTACCTCTCATTTTGCATCTCATTTTTTTCCCATTCCAAGATCTCATACCCATTACTATTCCTCCCACTCTTTTCTCCCAGCTCCTCCCAGGCCGTACTTACACAACCACAATAAGGAGACAGAAGCCATGCAACATCAAAAGCAGCAATCTTAACACCTCCTTCCTTTTCCCTAGCTCTCATTTCCACCTCCACTGTGTCTTGTGCTGGTTTAAAATGAAACATGGTTTTGGAAAGGTAATGGACTGAGAGCAGGAAGAGCATGTGAAGACTAGCAGAGGATGATGGAAGTAGAGTGAATGACTTTTTTGGAACAGCAGCAATTTATTGCCCATTATGAAATTATTTTTTGCCTTCACATAGTCCTAGTACATTTCCGTGCAGACCTCTGTGTCAGACTCATTCTCCTGAAATACCTCACTTCCCAGCTTCAGAGTCTCCTGTTGCTTAAAGTGCCTCTCCTCTCTAGGCTCTAGTTACCCTTCTTCTTCTTCTCCTTATAGTGCTTTTTAAGATAGACACTGGGGAGAAAAAAGATTCCTCTGCCCTAATATCTATAAGCAACATCTTGTCTCTGTAATTTCTGCCATCTTCAGTCCAAATTTCTGGCCAGCACAGATTGAAACCTCAAAATATTTGATTGTCAGCTTTAAGTGCTTGTGGGAAAAGGTTTTCATATGCTTATAAATTAAATTTTCATTTGAAAAAGAGAGAAAAAAGTCAGTTGACACCAAGACGAATGTATTTTATATCTTTGTTTCTGGATGTAAAAGTCTTGTTATTTAGGTGAAAGATTAATTTTTGGGCAGAGCCTCTCCTAGTCTTCATTTTTCTCTTTATGAGAAATCAAAAGTCACCATGGCAAGGTCACCTTATCCAAGCAGCTTCATATCAAACCATTAAATACAGGAAAAACCTGTTAATTAAACCATTAAATACAGGAAAAACACACAAGAAAAGTAATATTCACAGTGCTACTTTGGGTAATTGTAGATATAACTGGCAGGTTTTTTTTTTTAAAAAGAAAAACATATTTACATAATAAACACAGAAGTATGGAATATAACAGTTAATGTCCACACAATAATTGTTTTACATAGCCAATCTCAAAGTCACATATAGACCCAAAGCGTGTGTAAATTCATAATTAATGAATTTTTGATGTCCCTGTGAGCACTGTTAGCCCTCACCATCTTTGCCCAGTCCCACAGGGTTCCTCCTACCCTGCCCATGGCCTAGGACCCCATTTCACCCCCATGGGCCTTCAGTCCCTGCTCCAGTGATGCCACAGCAGGACCCACTTCCAGCTCTCCACAACCTTGCCCTTACCTGGCCATGGGTCCTGCTGAGCTGGGCTCATCTGCAAGTGCAAACCCTGGCCCTGAGGGGTTGAAAATGACCCTCAAGTCATTTTCATCTCCAGTGAGTTGTCAGATGCCAGGAGTTGGCTCCTGTCCCCCTGCCTGCGGCAGTGGGCTGGGGTCTGGCTGCAGGATTTGCCCTGACCCCTGAGATGGAACACTTGGCACTCACTCGGGGCTACAGGGAGCTGCTGGTCCCTCTGCTGCCCTGGCAGGATTTTAGTGTATGGCCATATAAAAATTAAATCACCATCATTTACATTTTGCTATTGTTTAAACAAAAATTTTATTCATCACCAATTCTGGTGAGGCCACACCTGGAATCATGTGTCCAGTACAAGTGACATGGACATACCAGAAAAAGTAAAGTGACAGGTCATGAGGATGATGAAGGGGTTGGAGCATCTCACCAATGAGGAAAGGCTGAGAGAGCCGGGCCTGGAAAAGAGAAGGCTCAGAAGGGATATCACCAATATGCACAAACACCTGACCGAAGGGTGCAAGGAGGACAGAGCAGACCCTTCTCAGCTGTGGCCAGTGAGAGACCAGGGGCAATGGGTACAAACTGGAACAGAGGAGGTTCCACATGAACATCAGAAAACAATTTTTTACTGAGAGTGTGACTGAGTCCTGGTAGAGGCTGTCCAGAGAGGTTGTCCCTTCCTGGAAGTATTGAAAATTCGTCTAGACACAGTCCTGGACAACCAGCTTTAAGTGGTCCCTTCTGACTTCAACCATTCTGTGAAACAAAGGAATTATGCAACTGAAATAGATTTTACTGTATGGCTTATTTGGCCATGTATCTCCCAGCAGACTGTATACTGGAGAAAGATCCAAAAAAAAAGGGAACTTTCTTCATTGCTTCTATTGACAAGCAGGAGTTAAAGCTCCTTGTATTGACTGTTGGGACAATTAAAGAAGACTACATAGTCTTAGGTTCTGTCTGGCAGATAATCAAATTTCCAGCACGTTCTATGAAAGGCCTTACTCACTTAAAAAACCCACAAAAACACAAAAAGAAAAGAAAAAAAAAAAAACCAAACTAGAACAGCAACAAAAAAACCAACCCCCAAACAAACAAAACACCACCAAACAAAGAAACAAACAACACCACCAAAAAATAACAATCCCCTTTCCACAAAACCCCACACAATATGATCCCAATTTCTAGATAGGCTGAGCCCACTGAGGAGGGCATGAAATCTCCACCATTGTGAACATTTCCAGTTCTTGTCACTACCAAAAGTTATATCAACATCTAATTAAATTGCTGTCAGTATGTCTTTCCTCATGAACAGAGAAAAAGATAAAAAAAAAAATAATTAGGTCATGTTTCCTAGCTGCACAAGAGGCAAGCTGAGAAATTTAAATGCTGAAAGCTCTCTTGTAGGTATCATGAACACTGTGCTGCTTAGACATCCCTGATGGCCTGGAGCAGCTGGAGCTCAAGGGAATTGCTCTCCCATTAATAATTGTCTCTACTTATCTGTTCTTCGAATAGAAGCCACTGAAAACCTAAACTATGCACCCAGTCACAAATTCAAGGTCACAAAATCTATTCTACTCACTAGGAAACACAAAGGCAGCAGTTTCTGACACATTTTGCACAAGAAGGCAGCTTCATGCTTAACAAATTAAAAGCAGTTATAATATAGAAAATCTTAATGTAACTCTCAATTTCTTGTTTGAGCTATGAGAAAAACATATCCATGTTATACCCAAGACTGCCTTTAGTAGAAATTGATTCTCACCTAAAGGACTAAGGCTTGCTAAGAGACTCTCAGAGGGATTCACCTAACCTCAATCAAGACAAAATTAATGAAGAAGCAGACATCTCCTGGTATATCTTGGCATATTACCTCAACAGAAATTGCTCTGTCTCAACATTTTCACTGAAATTAATTTAATTAACTCATCCATTAATAATGAATGATCTACAAGCCTGAAAATAACCATAGATAATTGCTTTGACTAGAATTTTCCAGTAATCTGCCACAGAAATTGGTATTTTCACTCCAGGGCAGCTTTATGATATTAAAACAATATTAGCTGGGGCATACGTAGACTGCTGCCGTTTATAAACATCTTAGGTGTTCAAAAACAAAGTAGAAAAATCTTTGTTTGTTCTTCCAGGCATGAAAATAGAAACTGATATTATAATGTATCTATCAGGTCATAAAATTATAACTTTGAATTTACCTTGTCACAGGATGACAGATTATTAAATTGTGTTAGATCTACTTCAACTTGTCAGAAACTAAGAAGCTCTCATGATAACCAAATCAAAACCTCAAATCTCTTGCTTGACCTAACCTTGGTCATAGTGACCCTGAAAGATTTTAATGGAAATAAATATATTAAATAGCATTTATGGATATGTTTATTTTAAAGATCATATGTGAAAGGAAGGTTAACAATCAAATTCATGTCACTCTTGAACTGAAAGCTATAATATTTACGGCTAATTTTGCATAAGAGATATGTCAACAACCTCATTCCATATCAAAACAATAAACAACTTAATAACACTTTAAACATGAAAAGAAATATTTTAATTACTAGTTTAGTGCTAATTCATCTAAGTTTTACATTACTGGTGTCAAGATAATTTACTCTTCCTTGTTACAATCTATTCTCAGTATTGCCAGGCATTCAGCCTGGAAAAGAGAAGGCTTCAGGGTGACCTAATTGTGGCCTTACACCTGAAGGGACCCTGCAAGAAAGATGGAGAGAGACTATTTATAAGAGCATGTAGTGACAGGACAAGGGGGAATGATTTCAAGCTGAAAGAGAATAGGGTTAGATTAGATATAAGAAAGAAATTCTTTTCTGCCAGGGTGGTGAGGCACTGGAACAGACTGCTCTCAGAAGCTGTGGATGCCCCATCCCTGGAGGAGGTCTGAGCAACCTGATCTAGTGGAAGAGCTCCCTGCACATAACAGCGGGTTTTGGAACTAGGTGATCATTAAGGTTCCTTCCAATCCAAACCGGTCTGCATTATTACGACTGATTTAATTTTAACTCTTCCAGGAATTATCATGGAAGATGACTAATTGAGGCTGTCTTTGCATCTGACTGCATTAATTGTTGTGACAGATTGTGATCAGCCTGTAACACACTGGGAACTTCCTTTTGTCCTAAACAGTCCATTTTGGATTTCATGCTGATAATATATTGACATGTAAAGTATACAGATTTATGTTGCATGCTTATTCTTGATAAACCCTTTTGCACTATTCACTGTGAAAATGAGAACTCATCTATTGCTTCAGTAACTTTTCTTGACTACAAACCCAGTCACACAGACATGGACATTTGCACATTGCTGATACATTGACATTAATTGTATATCAGGAGAACAAGGAATTTGTCCAAATAAACCAAATTCTCCAAAGAAATACTTTCAAAGGCTTCTGAAAAAAAAATTATATAATACGACAAATGACCACACACACAATAGAAACAAAAAATAAAATGTGATATTACAGATTTAACAGAAAGATAGAATTCTTAATGGCAGGTTCTGAAAACCAAAAAATTAGTGGTTTATTTCTTAAGTCTTACTCAAGTTTTACATCTTAATATGCACAATATTACGGATATAATTACTCCTTTATGTGGAAACCTTGGAGTGAATGTGAGAACATTATGCAAGTTACGCTCTTGTTACCAAGTTACTAAAATATGATTAATTTAATATGAAATGGCAAATCGAATCATAGAATTGTTTAGGTTTGGAAAGACCTATAAGATCGTCTATTCCAACTGTTAAAAATTTATATCTCTAACTTGTTGTATGTCTTTGGGTAGATTAGATCAAATTTTTAGTCTAATTTTGTAACTAGACTGTTTTTTAAAATAGTCTGATGATTTTTGTTTTAATGTGACTAATTCAGGTATTTCAGGTATTACAGGTTCTTAGTTGCTACTTTGTTTCATTCTTTCTTGAACAACTTTTAAAATGCCATTTCAAATTAAAGGTTTCATTTATCATCTCCAAAGTACAATCTATGCTCCTACAATGCAGCCAAGACCAAGCAAAAGTCTCCAAAACTCTGCTAGCTCTTTGCATCCTTATCTGGGTTTTGGGATTTTTAGGGGGTTATAAATCATCTTTTAGATCTATATTATTACAACACCTTATACAATACAGTATAAACATAAAATACCAACCTCTTCACTACTGCTCATGCACATTTTCTGAGAGGCATAAAGTTCATTCAGTGCTTTGCATGTTAGTTTACTTTTTGAGAGAAAAGGAAAAGCACACACAGAAATATACCAACATTAACTCCTATCAAGCCCAGAACAGGCTAATTGAAATAAATAGGTGAATAGAGACATCAGAAGGAATTATTACCATCACTATTATGGTTCAGGTGTTTGTTAAATTCTTTTGATACACAATTAAAAAAAAAGCTTAAAGCCACGATGAGTCTCAGTTAGATGATCTCCTTTTTAATTCCCTTACTTGCTTTTTCCTTGTAAACTATAACAATGTAGAATTTTCACTAATTAAAAATATCTACTCTTTTTACTTTCATCCCCTCTCTCTCCATGGATTTATATTTTTCATTTATGTCCAATGTGTAACTCCGTGGCAGCTCAGAGTGGCTTTGTCTTGATTTTATTAAAGCTAGTTTAACCAAGGAAGCCGTATTTTAAGAACTTGAAACTTTTTCTTATTACTTGCATTAAAAGCATCCTTCAAAAGGGAGTGGAAGGAGAACATGATTTGTTCATAATTCATAATGCTGTCAAGTAGTAGAATTATTAGTATCTTAAAATTTTATGACATTTTCAAAAGTACATTATAAGAATACTCTAAAAATCTGACTATATTGCATTATACAAACTCAACTTATATTTGGACTTAAGTAATAATTAGCATTTTTACTAGCATTGAGCAACTGGATTTATATATCAGATAAAGTAATTTCAAAAGTTCAGCAGAAGTCAAAATTCTAATTTAAACTTTAGGAAAGTATTAAAACTTGCAAACCAGTGGAGCAGTATGCTAAAGCATCAGTCCGTAAACTAAATTAAACCAGTTACCCATTGCTTTAAAAATGCATAACATGGGCAGGTGCAATTGCCCCAAGGGAGTATTTGCATACTAAAGTGACCAAACTTTTCCTGTTCTGAGTTTTATTTCAACAGTAATCCAGGCAAGACCACAGGTAGACCCTCTCAAAAAAAAAACCAAAAACCAACCTAATTTTGCAAGTAACACTTCCCCCACCTCCAGCCCCTGGCTTCTTTTTCCCATCTTTTTGCTTTTTATATTATTGTATAAATTTCTATTTCCACATTTTTAAAGGTATACATATTGTTGCAGCTCTTGGGGAGATTTTCTTACCTTATTTCAAAGACCCTTGCTGGTTATATATCAGGAGAAAAGTACATCTTTGGAGTTTTTTGATGGGTTTTTTTTAGCATTTTTAAGACAAATCTTGCTAGGAATTCAAATACCTAAAACCACAAATAAATATAAGGTAGTTTTTTTTTAAAAAAAAACCTTCTACTTCCCACCCATTTTGGTAGAAATTAAGTAGCAATGCCATGTTCATAGGATTTGATCCTATTATCAGAGGGCTGTAGCATCTCTGCTATGAAAACAGAGCTGGAGTTGTTCAGGCTGGAGAAGGTTCTGGAGAACAGTCTTCCAGTACCTGAAGGATTCCTGCAAGAGAGAGGGAGAGGGTCTTTTTACAACGACATGTAATGATAGGACAAGGGATAATGGCTTTAAAGCAAAGGAAGGTAGATTTAGGTTAGCTGTTAGGAAAAAAAAATTACTGTGGGTGTAATGAGACACTGGAACAGGTTGCCCTGAAATTTTGTGGATGCCTCATCCCTGGAAATGTTCAAAGCAGGGTTGAAGGGAGTTTGAGCAGCCTGATCTCATGGAAAGTGTTCCTGCCCATGGCAGCAGGGTAAAACTAGTTGACTTTTCATGTTCCTTCTAACCCAAACTACCCTATGATTCTATGATTTCTCTCCATTTTCTTTCTCTCCAAATCTGTCCATTGTTCCAAAATCTCCAAACAGAGGAGGATTCATCAGCATTTTTAGCAGAAACTAAGGACCTTAATGATTTGCAGAAGATCCTATATATCTTACCTTTCTGAGGTGGATTGACAGCAACTTGGATGAAGTTTAACATCTAATGACCAAAGAGTGGCCTAAATCTTCACCCAGAAGCTGAGGAAAACTTAAGCTGAACCTGTTGGCATCTGGTGATCTAATTTTCTCTATTCATACATACTTGCCTAAACAGCATTTTGCTAATAGAGAAAATAGACAAATAAGTTGAAAAACAATACCATCCAATTTCTAATTCTTAAAATATGGCTTTAATTACTGCAGTTCTGGGTTTTTACACACAAGGTAATTTGTTAGCCAGACAGGTGCTTCACTTTAGCTACACCTCCCTGAACAGGAGTTTATAATGTTTTCTAGCAGTAAGACTGGGTTTCAAGCTGCTGTTCAGCCTGTCGTACAAGTTGTGGCTGCTCCACTTCTGAGTTCTTTATCAGCCTGCTCTGCTCCACACCCAAACTGCAGCCTTACTCCTCCCCAAGGCTGGGCTCCAGCTATCTGAACAGAGTGATTTGAGGATACTTAGAAAGCTGGAAGTGTAGCATTGGCAACAGTACCAGTAAATTCCATTCTCTGCTCGAATGAACCATGGTAATTTAAAGCTGATGTAGTTTTTTATCTATTGGAGGATCTTTAACAGATTTCTGTCCTGGTTTTTGCTGGGATAGAGTTAATTTTTCTTTTTCCCTAGTAGCTGGTGCAGTGATGTGTTTTGGATTCAGGATGAGAATAATCTTGATGACATGCTGATGCTTTGACTGTGTGTTAGTAGTGCCTACAGTAAATCAAGAACCTTTCGGTTTCCCATAATCTGCAGGGACCAGGTGCACAAAATTGCAGGTGCTCTTCTGTGAAGGAATTCTCACTTGAGTCACAGGAATCTCCAGTTCAGGATTTGAGTTCCAAGACTCTGGATTTTGGGACTTGTACCTCTCTCAGCTATGAAATGTGGTGTAGTTATGGGTTTTAGGACTGTGAGAGTTGCAAATCCCACCATAAAAAAGGTAGAAAATTGGCAAGTTTCTGATAGAAATCCATGGTTTAGATATGTTAGATCCATCTCTGGTTTTTTTTTTTCAAGTCTATGAAAACAGAAGACCATTCAGCATCTTGGTAAGTTTGTGCAAAGGTATATATACTGTGATGTCTTACTTCCTCTCACTCTTAATATCTTTTTGTCAGAAGTTCAAAACCTATGCTGTTAAACTTGGAGCACTCACAAAATAACTTTTGAGGTTGGGGGGCAGTACTGAAGATCAAATACTGAAGTCCAATCTCCATGCTCAAAGTAAAGTCAGCTATAAAAGTTGTTTAGGACCATGTCCACTCAGGTTTTGAACACCTCTAAGGACAGAAACTTCACAGCCTCTCTAGGCATACTGGCTTTTTTTTTTTTTTTTTTTTTTACTGGCCGGGGGGGAAGTGGTTTTTTTCTATTTAAATAGAATTTCTTGTATTTAAGTTTGTTTCCATTGGTTCTCTCCTGTCACTGGGAACCACTGAGAAGAATATGGCTCCAGTTTTACACACTGGTAACATACCCCTGAGACTCCTCCACGTTGAACAGTCCCAGCTCTCTCAGCTTTCTATCACTCATCAAAGGTTCCAGACTATTAATAATTTTAATAGCTCTTTGCTGAACTCATTTGAGAGGTCTATGTCTGTCTTGCACTTTGAAGTCCAGACTTGGACCCAAGATTCCAGATATGTCTCACCAGGTTAAGCAAATAAGAAAGATAATGCACCTCTGATGGCAGCAATGACCTTTCTAACTTAGCCCAGGGTGCTCTTGGCTTTCTTTGTTGTAAAAGTCTGAAACACTTGATCAGGGGCCCCTTCTGGGGCCCCTTCAGCCTTATTATTTGATTAGCCATTGATTATTTAGTCTTCACATCACACTGCACACTTTGCTTGCCAACCCTGTTATCCTCTCACTCCTTGACTGTTCCTTACTTAAAGTTGTTCTCACCAGTTTGGCCTGCCAATTACCAGAAATGCTTCTTCCCTACCTAGGGAGGCAGACACTGCCCTTCTAGCAGTCCTTGATCCTCAAAGAGATTTCCACTGTAATAAAAAACCTGCTTTTAACACCGGCTGTGTAAAATTGCTGACACTCAGAATCCACCATTTTCCCTTAAATCCTTCCTGATCATTGCCATGATCAAGAAAATAATCAAAATCAAGAGGGGCTGCCATGCCCTTTACTGTCATCCCCAGTGCTCTGAAGTCATGTTTCATGTATTCCAGGTCCATGGCAGTTTCATTGGTACCAACGTGGAAGAGCAGCAAGGCATAGTAGTCTGAGGGTCAGACAAGGCTTATCAGTCATTCCATAACATCCCAGATTCAAGGCCCTGGGAAGCAGGAAGCCTCCCAAGACAAGTCAGTCATGTCAACAGATGGGGACCTCCACTCCCTGCAGCAGTTTCCCACTTGCCCTCCTCCTGTAGAGTCTGATTTCAACTTCAACTCTACGACTTGGTGGTGCATATCCTACACTAGACAACTCCTGCATACAAGACCATCTCCTTTTGCCCCAGGCACTGCTGCAGCCTTGGGCCTCCAGAGCTCATTCAGGAGCTCAGTTTGAGTCAAGGCCTCTGATATTAAATGGGAAGTTGTTCCACTTGGTGCTGGGGGCTATGCCATGGCATATCACCCCCTTGTGGAGCACAGCAATGCTGATTCCAGTGGAGATCCTGACCTCCTCTGCACAGCCTTTTACACAAAATGCTGCACAGACTGTTGCATTGTGGCTGCACTCTGCTAGCTTAACTCTAGGTAATCTTAAGTAAGATGCCTAATTAAAAAGTCTGGTTATCTCAGTTTACTTATGCAAATCATTCCAGGAATACAGAACTCTAACTGGCAATTTATCCAACATAAGCTTCTGGTGGTCTTTCCAATTCCAAAATGTAGGTGGTGTCCTGAGCTGGAGAAAAAAATCTAGAGGAATTAAACTGCTAACTTCAGGCTAACGGGTTACTAAAATGAATGAGTACAAATCTTATGTGTCTTGGAAGCATTCTTTTCATTCTTTGAAATGTAATTTTGCTCCATCTTACTGATGTGACAGGATGTTATATTAGCAGTGTTGACTTGTACATCTGCAATTGGAATTCTTTGCACACACATAATATATTATGCCCATGAATAGATGTATATAGCTATACTCCAGTACACTCATTTCTCTGGGATAGATAGAATACTTTATATAGAGAATTTACATCTATATATATTATAAATAAAAAAAGTAAATTAAACCTACTTCCCTTATCTGATGTAAGCTTCTGTAAACTTCCATAAATTTTGTCTGTGATTTTAAATTAATCCCATAATTTTCTACGACTTTGAAATGGTAAGGCAGCTTCACAATTGATCACTGTATGATAGGGCTGTTACTGTTTTCTGCAGCTCCTATTGTCTTTTTTTGAATTAAATATCCAGCCTGACAGTTTTAAGTAATCTTTTTTAAACTCATTTGCACACTAATGATCTAGTATGAACTGTCACTGTTCAAAGCAGTGATTACTTGATTACTTGCAAACAGGATGAAAAAGATTTTTAAATATATATCTGTATTATATTTTTCCTTTTATGTACAACAGACAATTTATTGTTAAGTATAAAAATGCCAGTATAAAACTACAAGTTGTTTAATTCTGGAGATTTCAGAAGTGAACAAAGAAGGTCCTAAGCAGTTTCACCTCAGAATGAATGAAGTATTTGTGAACTCCCCCTTCTCTCCACCACCACCACCAAACCCTCCAAAATCCATTAGTCTGAGAATGGTTTACCAAACAAGATTAATCTTCACTAAATTAATTTTATTTGAATTAGTTTAATGTGAACATGTTACTTATTTCTATCCCTGTTTTCAGTTTCTGATGTACATTGTCTTTGGCAATATGGATTCCAGAAGGAAGTCCAGAAGCTAAAGCAAACTCAGATCTAAACCAAAACAGCCTAAAAGTCGGGCAGAGAATGAGTAAATTAGAAATACAATTTTGTTCTGTGCTAACATGTGCAATAATATTCTATTTATTTTAAGGAATATTGGAACATTTCCCCCCAGTGATGGGAAATAGAAGGAGATATCTGAATAGATAACCAAGCAGAGTTATATGGCAAGTCAAGAGATGACATCATATGACACTTTTTATGAAATTAATTACAAGCCTTATTGTGCTGTATTGATTTCAAGACTTAATTAGATTTAACCATTTTCCTTTGACATAAATCCAGGATATACGTTTCTATAAAATTCAATAAAGATTTATAAACAAGTTCTGCTATTAAGACATTATTTCTCAAATTTTTGGCATTTTTTGAGTATTCATAGACTTAAAATCTGGTTGCTCAATTAGAGGGACTGAAATATTCAGTACAATGAAGCATGGTCTTCCAAACTTGCACTAACTCAAAGTATTATGCCCATTTTGCACAGTTTTGGAGCACAAACATATGTACTGATTCCGTATCCTGCCACCTAATATTTATCTCCTGGGATTCTAATTTCAAGATTATTCTAAATGCAGTGAGCTCAAGTGTCACAGGAAAATTTGCATCAAATCTTTATTTTGTCACAAGAGGAAAAGAAATACTCTAAAGAGTAATTAAAGTACTTCTTCAAAGTTTTAAGATTTATGACAGTTCTGAATCTTCTGACATCTTTCAGAATTTTTCAAAAACAGAAATAAAAAGTAAGATTTGAGAGACCACAGAACTGAGAAGCATCAAAGCAGAACTATAGCCCTTGAAGACTGACCTCCAAACCAGGAGTATGTCTCCTTGAACCTCTAAATCCTGCTTCACTGGTATCCTTACAAGTAAATACACTTCTCCAGATGAAGGATCACAGAAGCCTTGCAAGCTCTTCATATCCTGCTGCCATGGAAACCTTTTACATAGCCTTTCAACTGAGATATGAAGAGACTCAGCAGTTTCAGTGCTCTGGATTCTTCAGGCTTCTTTGCTGTCTTCTGGAAGTTGACAGAAGTTCGTACTTTCATGACATCCTACAGATCCTAAAAGGTCAATGAGACTGGGTTTTTTTGGTGAATTGCACATTGGAGAATGAATCTTCATTTGAATACTGAGTTAAAAAGACCTTTTAATTACTTTTTATCTTAAAGATGCAAATTTTTAAATCCAAAGCTCATTAACAACCTTTGTTTATAGCATGAAAAGTCCTAGGGCATAAAACAGTTTTAAAATCACAAAGGATGTCAATAAAAGCCTGAAATGACATCATTGCCTCCACTGGATATTTCATTCTCAAGCTTTTGAATTTAGGGTATTTTTAAATCCGAGGTTCTTATGAATGAATGCAATTTTATTTAAATCTTTCTTTCAAGATTCCTCAGAAAAATCCAAAACTATAAGGCCTAAAAATTAGAAATAGTTTAAAAAATTCATTTTTAAAAAATTCTGTTTATAGATTTTGATATTAAAATATTTTTAATTCCTTAATCTTTTAATACCATCCATTATTCAATCACAGTATTGGAACATTTAACCCCAAAATTAATAAAAGATTGCATTTTTTACTTGAAAAATACATTTTCATTTACCCTTAAGATTGAACTTTATTTCACTTCTAAAGTTAAAAGTTGTAACTGATATATATTTGGTTGGTTTATTTAGTGGATACTGTGTCAGTATATGTAATATACTACATAATAAGTAAACAGTTATTAAAAACTAAACTGCTATCAATAACTACTAACTGTTTAAAAACAAAAATGCAAAGACAGAATATTTGCCACAGACATCTCATTCAATGGCACTTGAATATCAAGTTTGTCTTACTTTTTTTTTCTAATTTTAACTACAATTGAAGATTTAAGCAACTCAAATATTTTTAGAATACTGTTTTTGCAGCACTGTCCCTGCAATCTTTGTCTTCTGGCTCCACAGCAGTCCACATAACAGGTTTCCTTGGATATAAGGATATAGTAAAAAAATCTTATTTTTTACCACTTCTTAAGGAAAAAAAAAGAAACTTTTCTATTATAGGACTAGGAAAACAAAATAGACCTTCTGAAGTTTTTAAAGAACCAACAAGTAAGAAATCTCTGCCTGTGATTCAGGACGTGGATCTGATTCTTCCGGAGAAGTAGCAAGGCTCTCACCATCTAAGATCTGTATAAGCAGCTGTACACCTACATGAAGCTAGTTTTTGGTAATAATTGCTAAAAGCATAGCATAAGAGCAAACATTAGATAGATATGATTTTGTTAAGCTATGATTTTCACCAAACTTTAAATTTCTTGATAATTTCAGCTGCTCAGTGGAAATTATTTCCTATCAGATTTTCTGTGAACACCAAAAATAGTGAGCACCTGAAAGGGAGAGATGGTCAGTCCTGAAGAAAAAAACTGGGCACTGGAGGACACCTGAATGGCCATGAATCTTAAGTTAGTTTCTTTAGAATGACCACCTGGACTTAACAAAAGGTCATTGTGCCAAAAATATTTCGGAGTATTTCTGAGGTCACTGACACTGACTTATTTTTCTGAAAAGATGCTGTGCAGCAAATTTCATACTGAAGTTTAAACCCTAGAGAAAAGTCAGGGTTATAAAAAACAACATCAAGGGGTTATCTTTATGTTCATTCTCTGTCTGCAGCTGCACAGATTACAAAATAAAGCAGATTCAGTAAAAAGGGGATCAAGTTCCAGTTAGATATACCTAAGCGGTGTATCACAATCAGATAGACATGACATTTTTACCATATTATCTTTTTATAGTAGAAAATTTGATGCTGTTGTGACAAAAAGAAGACTAAGCTGTACTTCACAGGCAAGTGGTTTATTCAGTCCGTCAGTTCTCTGGAAAGTTCTTGCTTTTCAGTACAGTAGGTAATTTAAATTCCTGACTCAAATTCTAATGCACTGAAGAGGAGCAGTACCTGGAGAAGATACATATTCTCCAAAGATGTATTTAATAAATCCATTTAACTAAGATTACCAATGAGAAATGTCTTACAAGTCAGTAAAATGTAATCAAAAATATTATTGAATTAAAGAATCAAAACACTGTGAAATTATGAAAGAAAATAGAAAATGTAAAAGATTTAGCCAAGTATCCCATACATCTGCTTTTGAAGAGGAAAAATTAAGCCAGTTAAAATCATCTTTACTACACAGAAACAAATAATGTGAATTCATGATAAAATTACCATGTATCAGGTCAAAGGAAGTCATAGTTGTCATCACACTGGCTGGTAGGATTTCTGACTCTCAGTAGTTTGGCTGCCTCTTTCACAGTCTGTCAGTATTGTTGAGAGTGGTTGGGGTTTTTTTTTTTGATTCTCTACTGGCTTATTTGAAGGCAGTTACCAAAGCTAGCACAAAAGAGGTCCTATTCCTTCCTTAGACACTTACAACTCCACTAACTTCAGAGACAATTGCCCCCAATTTACACCAGAGAGAGACAAAAAACAAACTAAAAACAAAGAGGCTTGCTTGACTGCTGTAAAAATGATCAAACAATAAAGTCAGACATAGAATAAAATTATTAAAGCTCAATCCATGTCACTGGATCATCAGAAAAGTGCCACTGGTTTCACCGAGGCTTATTTGCTAGTACAGCACCAGATACAAGTCTGATGCAGTCACTAATGAAAGAAAAACATCACTTATTGATATGCTAACTGCAAATAGAGGTACATTTCAAGATATGTGTGTCCAAAGGAAAAGGAATGACATGGACTTTTTTTAAATAAACCTGACAAACACAATTTTCATTAACACTGCAGTGAGAAGCAATATTTAAAGCAATGAGTCTAGCTTTCCTCAAGAGATTAATTTCCTTTAAAACACCTACACACCTACACTGCAGGAGTTTCCTCATCAGTGTCAAACTGAGGGTAGGTACAGTTGAAAGTGACAGATTTGTTTCTAAACACAGCTTTAACTTCCTTGGCTAAATATTCCTCTCAGAACTGAATTGCAGAATCACTAGGTTGGAAGAGACCTTCAAGATCATCAAGCCCAACCCAGCCCTAACACCTCAACTAGACCATGGCACCGAGTTCCACATCCAGTCTTTTTTTAAACACATCCAGGGATGGTGACTCCACCACCTCCCTGGGCAGGCAATTCCACAGTTTTATCACTTTTTCCATAATTTTTTTTCCTAATATCCAACCTATATTTCCCTTGGTGCAGCTAAGACTGTGTGACAGAACATTTATGCACTCCTTATGCCTAGGTTTTGAGATGATAATTTTTTCAACTAGCCAAAACATCACAAATTCTGTGAAAAATTTGGAATATGGTAGAATACAGAGATAAAAATGAAAAAAAAAAACAAAAAACAAACCAAAAAAAAAAAAACCCAACTGAAACAAACCCAAAAAAACCCCACAAACAAAAACCAACCCAAAGCTGCCCACAGCTTAAAGTTATATATAGTAGCACCTGTACTCTCTCCTTAACTTTCAAAAAACATGCTTGGTGTTGAGGTTACTTTGGAGTTTTGAATGACATGCATTTTCAGAATGTAATACCATGCTTCCATTTACCAGGTTTGATTGCTTCCAATTTTAATGTAATGAGAGAGCTAGATCTGCAGCTGCTGCACAGACTGTAATCTTATTGAAGACAAAAAGAATCTTGTGAAAGAAGCTGCTAGTCTAAGAAAGGATGATGAGTTACTTGGAGAGAACAGGCAAATGAAGGTAAAATGGTGAAAAGGATCAACAAAAACCCATGGTAGAGGAAAATATGGGATATCTGTTCTGCTGTATGAAACAACTGTGATCTGTTAGAGAAAGGCAGAGTGGTTTAGGAATAGTTCATGAAGATGGAGGTCAGTTTGGAGAGTGTGGTGATATCCCTGGAGTGCTGATTTTGCCTGTGGTCCAGACTGTCAAAGGAGAAAGGACAAGGTTTATCTCTGGGGTAGCAGACACTATTGGGACATAGGAGATTGATCTACAAAATCCAAGATGTTTAATCTGTCTTCCTTCTTCCAAACACTTCTCAAACAACCCAAGCAAATGCAACTGCCTATAGGCAACCTTAGGTTTGATAAGAACCCTACGACACAGGACAGATTGTGGAAAATGACATGTCAAAAATGTGATAGTCAAAAGTAGCCAAAGACAGATATTCTTCAGGATGGTTACAGTTAAATGCAAACCATTGATTAAATGCCTGCTCCCAAATGTAATTTTTTTTTTGCAAGGATTACTCTCTAGGGATGAAACTACTACTATTTTTCAGACCACTCTCATGACTGATGTGATATTTCCAAAAGCAGAGGTACTCACAGACTAACTATATAGATATAAATAAAATATATATTTACAATAGAAAATCAAAAGATTCTACATAGAATGTTACAATGGAAAGATTTTTGTGTTCAGTTAAAAACCCCAAAGACAATATTTTCCCAAGATCTCGTCTCTTTCAAGGTTCTGCAGCACTAGAGAGCTGATTTTATAGCCTACTCCAGTATGTGAACAGTCAGCTGAGATGACAGCTAAAGGGTAAACAGTTTCAGCTGAAATATTGTGCAATAAAATGTGACTTTTTTTTATTTCTGCTAATTGGAGCAATGTGTACCTTTTACAAGAAATGACAACCTTATATCAACATCTCATTTAATATCCTGACTTAAGTGCTTTTTAACTTTCTAATTTGTACTTCTCAATTTTTGTCTCTTTTGGTATATTTTCCCACTGAATTTTGTAAATGTGTCATCTGGGGTTTGGTTTGTATGCAAAATTCAGTGTAGAAAATTTGTTTTAATCTAATTGCACCATTATGAAACAAGACCCAAGCTCTCCTTTAAAACAAATCTCGCATAAGAAGGTAAACATTTTGGGTATGGAAATCTCCTAATTTAGGAAAGCTCTGAATGCTTCAACAGTAGCCTGTTGATTAGTTGATAACAGCTTCTATCCTAATGGTCTAGAAGTGTTTCAAAATTTAAGCCAGATTTGATGCACCTGAACAGCCAAAACCCAAAAAAACCCAAAACACATTTTAAAAAGGAAAAACAAACAACAAGCAAACAACCCCCCACCAACCTAAAAAAATCGGTAAATTTTGAGGAGAAAAAAAGCTAGATGCAACCTGACTCTTCAGGAATTGTCTTTCAGTAAACCTAATTGGTGAAGCACAGGAACAAGAATCCTCTTCAGTCTTTCTAACTATGTGGGAATCTGCTGCAGCTGCAAAATTCCTGTGTTGCTGGTCTCGTTAGCCAATTATAAATGACAATATTTTTTGCCTTCTCTTGTTTTTCTTTGAACTCTCAGCTCAGCATTGTACAAAGTTGATTCAAAGTGCTGTATAATCCTGTTATAAATTCATTGCTTTTCATTTAAAGCCTTCAGTTTAATTCTTTCCTGGATGGATCTGTCAATTCATTCACTCTGAGTAGCCACACAAGGGCTTTATTTCTGGCTTTTTAATGTGCCAGTCACGGAGAGACATAATATCCAACTGCAGTATCTCAAGTGAGCTTCTACAGTACAAATGTTCACACAACTGCTAGAGAAAAACTTCATTTCATCTGGTGAGGCTTTGGTTGACACTAAGATTAAAGGCTTAACAAAAGCAATGGTCTGCTCTGTTACCATTTGAGAGTTTCTTGCTTCACAGTGCTATGAAAGACAAATGAAGGACTGTCTGACCGTTAACTTTTCCTCATCTCTGGAGGGTTGCATGTGATTAAAAGGAAGGCAGGATGGGGAGGTTTGGGATCAGTCATACAAAATACCCAAATCTGTAGCCATAGAAACCTTGTCTTTTGGCCACCAAAGCATCTACCTTTCAGGCTGTGGCTTAAAAATCACCTGTTTAATCTGAACCTGATAGAAAACAGACAAAATGCTAGGTAAATGTAGCAGTAAATGAGTGCATCTGAGTACGCTGGGAACTGTTCTGCTTTTTTTTGTCAGAGTAAATTTGTGCATCATAATATATTTTATTTCTCGGTCTAGAATTTAGCACTCTTATACCTAATTTTATTTGCTTTCCACCTTTTGAGAGAGCTTTCATTTTTATTTTTTTACAACTGAATAACCCATTTCATATGGAAAAATAAAATCTTTGTCAATTTTTTTCTTCCACTTTAGGGAAAAATAAGAAGAAATGTGTTTGTAAGGTGTTGATAAAGCTAAATATATCACAGCCAAGTGCAATAATTTAAAGGACTGGATAAAATGCTTTTGGTAGAAGTTGAAAACAGCATTTCCATAGGAGTAAAAAAATATTTCTTGTTTTATATACCCATGATTATGATGGTTGTTATTAGACTGTCACATCACATCAACGAGTAAACAAGCAGCTATGCCTAGATCATATTAACTATTGTGACAGCTGTAAACACCGCAGTAATGACTCTCCTGCGGGCAATAGAACAGATAAGAAAATGATTGAAGCTCCATGGGCTTACTACACATTTACAGGTGATTCTGCAACAAGCTAGACAATCTCTTAAGTAGGAGCAGCCTGTTTGCCTTAGAGGTAATGCAGATTCTAAAGAGCAAACTGAACTGTCTGCTATTGAGCAACATAACCTTTGATTTTAACCTTTTCTTTTTATAAAAATGCAAATGAAGTAGTCAGAATTAAAGCAGTTCTTCAAATGTGCTCTGTAAAGGAAGAAAAACATCCATCTGTGTCTCTGCTTTGTTTTCAACACATAGTTTGAGGGATTTTTTTACAGGGTGGGAGGTGGTTGCTTTGTTTAAGAAGGGGTTGCACAGCTCAAAAAATATCAAGAATACCAAATGCAGTTTTCCTCCCCTGCATACACCAGTGGAAAAACTACAAAGATGTGACCCTATGCAATCAGTATTCATTCATGAGCCTTTCCAGTTCTGTGTCTTTCTGCTTGCTTGCTCAGCAAACGCCATGCAAGGAGAAAATAACAGTATGTGCCCTATATTTAAATTACTAGGAGCAAAGATTTCTGAGAAAGCAATTAGAAGTCATGTCCTGGAGAGCCCTGAGTAGATGAGGAGAACACAACTTTTTATGCTTGCCAACCAATACTGCAAAACATAAAAGGTCAATAATATTCAAGCCTCAGAGTTGTAATTAGCTAATTGCTGTTCCCGCTTGCTTCAAGCAAAGATCCATAAAAAAGACAAAACAAAAAATAAGAAATAAAATGATGTTATGAAGCAGTGGAATTAATTCAGTTTTTGAGGAGGTATTTTTAGTTATGTTAACTGCAGTTTTGATGTATCTTGCAAATCTCCTTCTGAACTCAATGGGATTTAAATAATGTAATAGAAATATTAAGATTTCAGTATCACGGCTTTTAAAGCTTTATATCAAACAAAATAAACACCTGAAGATATTATTTTTTTATTAAAAAATATAAGGAAGAGATTTTCTAAGCACTGTGGTTTGACATATGGTTTCTGTTGAAAGATATTAGTATCCCTAGCTGCTCACAGAGATATTTTGACTGAGAGAAAATGAGAACATTTTGATTTTTCCGCCTTCAATGCCAATATATGATACATCATGAAAGAGTGTTTCTTAATGAATTCTGATTCTTGAGATCATTCTTACAAGTTTAAACTTTTAGACAATTTCATGTTGAAGATTATAAAAAAAGAATTGTAAGTAACTACTCCTGAATAATGAAGAATCAGAACTTGAAAGAACAAAGAAATGCCTGCAAGGTACTATTTTGTGGAAATACTGTCATTTCCACAATAACAAAAGTTTTGTGGAAGATAGTGATAAAAATAACATATATATATATATATGACTTACCTGTATTTATATTAAATATAGTAATTTCATTAACATGAAATATGCAATTATTAAAGTACTGACTTGATCTTTGAGCTACCTAGACATATTTTCAGCAATGCAATATAAAAGGCAACCTGAAGCATTTAAACTATCCCGAACTGGAACATCTTTGAATTCCAATATAAAAAAATGTTTAGAACAAAACTTAGAATTCCCTTTTACAAGTGAAATCAGCTCTTGGAATAATGAGAATAGGTGTCTTACACTATTTATGTTATCAGATAAAGCTAAACATGTACTTTTTCTCTCCATACATACACATTTTGCAATAATTTCACAAAGTACTTGAATTTGAGGAGTTGTATGTACTTCAGTAACAAAAGGTCTGTTTTCACAAGTTTTGCAATAAGTAGCTTAAGTACTTGCTCCAGTGTTAACTGAACACTAGCCCTTGTTTTTACGTGCATAAACATGAGTGTGAATATGCAATTTAGTCTCTGGTTTAAATGCTGTACTTTCACCCTCAGATAATATTTTACCAGTTCATACGGTCAGCCTTTGCTATATAGAGACATCTATATCCCCTCCTGTTCTCAAACCCTGCCTATACAAATATAGTGTACCTATACAAATACGTGTACCAAGCTTGCTTCTGCAGTGCTCAACTCATCATGCTCATCCTCTTTCCTTCAGATTTTCTCTCATGCAATACCTGTTGTTACCATTTGATCAATTTACCTCTGCTGTTATAGCTAGTTTTGCTTGAATAATTGAACTTGATGAAATTTTTTTCCTTTTTTTTTTTCCTCAGTTAAGAAATAAGTAAAAAAATTAAGTCACCTGAAGTATTTCATCATTCTAATGGGAGACATGATGTACACAGAATAGGAGTAAAAACACTGAGGCCATGGAAAATCTTTAAACAGCTTTCCATAAACTATGCAAAACCCAGAAACCATCATTAATTTTTTTTTCACTGCTATCATTTAGTAATAAACCCTAGAGGTCTCATTTCATTATTTGATAGATTTGAACAGACTAGTGCAATGACAACTGAAAATTGGAAACTCCAGGTTTTACTCCTGCATCTTTTCACTTCCATCACAGTTTCCCAGCAGAATACATACAACTCGGTAGAGGGGTGAAACTTTACTACTGAAGGATCTGAGCAATCATGATGCTGACTCCTAGGACTCCAAATACAATGCCAACTACAGATTTTTCAGTAGTCATGGCACTGTCAGGACTGCTTAGACATCCAGTGAAGAGGAGAACCATCAAACAGTAGGATTTAATTTAGATAAGCCAATATTAACTAAACACTTGTCTTTCTCAGATATCGGTTCAACCATAACCCATACTGGCTTTGTAAGGTACGTGGTGTTTTGAAGCAAGATCCAATTAATCATTTATGTTTGACAAAAAACAGGATATCTCTTTCCACTAACCAGGTAGAAGTTAGGCTAGATGGCCTCAGCAGAGGATGCTTCTGTTTATGTAAAATCTTCCTAGCCAGTCTACCATTTTTGTTGATGGTTTCTCTCACTGAAGGCACTTCAGTCCTGACTGAGTACACCCATTCCTTTGGGCAGGTCCTACTCCCAGAACAGAAGGACTCCTAGCATGCCACTGCTGCTGCCAGTGCTGCACAGTGGGGAGAGAAACCTCTCCCAGCACCCAACCCCTACCAGAAATTTGCCTGGTTCTCTGCTCTGGGTGCTGGGAAGGGGGACTGAAGGTGCTACATGAGATTTGGGTATTTCTCTGCCTCCTCAAGAAGAGTGATTTGAAAGTCAAAATGGAGGGAATGGGGATCTAGTACAGTATGAGGGTTGGGGGCCACAGGATAATGAGATCACCGGGGAGCCAGGGGTCTGTGCAGGGTTAGATGCTCCCCAGACATTACTGCTGTGCTAGGCATCCATGGCCAGCAAACCCTCACAAAGGCCTTGTGAGACACCAGCCCTGGAGCTGCCCTGACACCCTCCCTTTGGGCACCACACACAAGGGCCTGATCTCCAGCAGCAGGGACCAGGGGATCTCAATTGTGGGGGGCCTGTAGGAACATGGGCATAGGCACCCGGAAAGGGTGGGGGGCTCATACAGTCTCCTGGGGCATTTGTGTGACTTTTGTCCCTCCCTGTTCCAGCAGGATTGTTGCTTCATTTTTGGCTCCATGGGCAGCTTCTCTGTAAACACTGCAGCAGCTCTGGGTGTTGAGTGCTTGCAGTGCAAAGGAAAGCCAAACATTCCATCTCCTGAAATCTTCTCATCTGCCTCCTTTTGTCTTTGCTCTTTTCAAACTCACAAAATCTCTCACCTTGGGGACAAAAATATAAAGCACTATTAACCTGGATCCTATTCAGCTGTGCCAGACCAGTTGTAATTGGTATTTTTCCTTGGCACATGTCTGTAAAGGAGATAAATACAAAATTTTACATGACCAATGGAAAGATTTTGTCCCAGCATGGCTATCTCTACATCTCTCAGGCATCTCTGTCCAAGGTGCCCACACGAAGCAAATGGATTTCCGACTGTGAAGAAAGTGATCAGCCCTAGGACTGGTCATTGCTAAACTGTGCTTGGGATTGCTTCATGCTGACAGGAGAGAATTAACTGGCAGCTGAATGTGATACAGTGCAGAGCACTTAGGAAAGGAGCTGTCAGAGGTGCTGTAAGGTTGTAGGCTGCAAGGAATGCTGAAAACTATCTGCCTTGTGAGACACTGAGAAAGAAAAAAGAGCTCCAAGGCTCAGATCAAAGTAGTGATATTCCTCAGAATATACAATATAAGTCCTTCACCAGGACTTTTGCATCATGTTTAATACCATCAGAAAGTGTACAGAAAACCTGAATTGTATTTTCTGACTGTATCACTCAAATGAGAAAGTAATGTGAAACAATCCTGCAGCTGTAGATGGTAGTGACCTTATGCAAAAGCAGTAATACCTCTCAGAATTAAGAACATTTACTTTCATGCCTGAGGATTTAGATAGGAAACCAGCACTCTATACATCTTTGCCTTCTGAAGATGTGATAGGAAGCTCATGAAGCTGATGCAGCATAGGAATGTTTTTCGTTGTTTTCTTTCTAGGCCAGTATTCAGAAAGGAAGATGACTCTCCTGCTACCAGAAGGCTATAGAGCAAAACAATTCTGCATCCTTATGGTGAAGATACTCATGCATATGTATAGATGATCATTTCTCTTAAAACATTCCAAGGTTAAAGCAACAATAGTCCTGAGAAAGCAGGACCCACCTACTCAGTGTCCTAGTTACTAAACCACAAGGTTCACCTTCTGAACCACAGAATTTCTCAACTACAGAAGCTATATACAGTCTTCACTTGAAAAGGTGAACCACTTTAATGGCATTTTCAAGGAGTTGTATCTAAATAGCTTCTTATAGGTATGCTTTGAATGCTCTCACTAGATGCTCTTAGTAGACTTGGGCTTCATTCCACTTGGTTTGTGGGTTTCACCATCAGAGAAGACATTTCATTGCTCACATCAAAGCAGTTCAGGGAAAGCAAAGAAAGTTGCTATCTTCCAGATAACACAAAGAAGGTGATAATACACAAGTTTTGGGTGCTTGGAGCGATATAGTTAAAGAGAAGGGTTTAGATGGCTTTTTGGATGTACATGCTTAAAGCCAATCTATGCTCTGTTTAAGAAATCCACATAATTATTTTGACTGAGTCTTCTCCTTTCTGAAGCTAGCTATTTTTCTGTGCATGAATTATCTTTTTCACTGATTTTTTATTGCATATACTTGGAAAAATAGATTTAGGAAGTGTGACGTTTGAATCTGTTTTTCATATGATAAAGAAAGCCTACAAATACTTTGGCATAATGCCTGCTAGAAGTGATTACAATACCTTATAGGAAATAAGTGTAATTTAACAAGAAAATAAAATTAAGGATTTACTAGGAGTTGCTTTCTAAATAAATATGGAAATTAAAAGTCTACATTGCCCGTTTGGCTTTACTATATTACTGACTCTATGACTGGAAGAGAGTAGCACCTTGCACAATGCAGAATAAATAAAACTATGTATACTCTCATCACTAATGACAGATTTTGTCGTGTGTAATTTTCTATTACATAAATAATATATTATTAAAATAGATATTAATAAATCACAATTGAGGATTTTTAAACATTTTTTATTTATAATAAATCAATGTAATCATCTATGTAATTTATCTTTTGTCATACCACGACTGAACATTGGATTTCAATCCTGATCTATTTTTACTTCATATGTGCAGGTCTTAACCAAAAGATACTTGTTCCTAGCACTGCTATCGAGCTGTACTGATGTCAGTTTGCTTATTTACTCCCTTACCTGTTCAAGGAGATCAAACCCCTGTATTATGTGACCACAGAAAGATGCTACTGTATGTTCACCCTGCTAAATTGACTCTACTTCTTTCTCCAAGTAATGGATTATTCTGACTTCCAATAGAGAGGATCCTCAAGTGTAAGCTTTAAGGTTTATCAGAATATGCAGGAGGTACATCAAGGATCTTGCTGAAGTTTCTGATTATGCTTAAAGTACATACTAGCAAGCTACAGTAAATGGTAGATCTTTATGCAGGCTTGATTTACACAGATTGTTTAGCTGTTCTGTAATGAAGTTGATTTGATTCGATCTTTTGTAATATTTAATAGCTTAGTGTTAAAATGATACCCTAAACTGAATTTCTAAGTTTGATTTTAAATGTTTGTTTAATTTCCAGGTTTTTTTATAAATTTTGTAAAGTTTGTGATTGTTTTAGTTCTGCACCAGGAAGAGTTGCAGAAGTAGATGGCATACCTTCCAGCAATGTCAATTCATCTCTCTTGGCTAAGAGATTTTCTCTTATTTTCTGGATGACACTCCAGTGTAGTTACTCTTAAACTGTATAGCTGAGCTGGGGAAACCCAATCTACTTTTTCAATGGCAAAAACATGAAGATAAAAATCAAATTAACATAAAGGTAGTTTTAACCTTCTGCCAGAAGTGTTACTGAAGCTGAATTAAAAGCCCTTTACTTTGATATTTTTTCTTTCTTCAAAGAAGTTTCTGCCTTCTGTAGTTCTTCTCATGATTTGGATTAAGAACACTTGTTCATTAATTTGTAATGTGTTGCAGTCTTCACCCACACTCTATTGCTATTAACTTCAAAATGCAGAATCAGTCATGGAAATTCAAACTGCTTGTCAGTCATAACTAGCATAAACTATATCAAATCAAGATGCTAGCTTAGAGAAGGTAAAAGGAGCACATTGCCACATTACCTTCAACTTGGTACAGACTAGGACTTAAAAATGAGACAGAAGTTGGCTCAAGTAGCCTTTATATCCCTTATTGATCGTTTATTACTTCAATGTCTTCCTCATTTATGAGGCATACTTGGAGGCATAAGAACTCTTCATTTATAAAAGTTGACCAGTAGATGACTCTGAAGATGATTTTTTTATGCACTGTATTTGGTTGGCATTGGAAGGTGAAGAGGGCAATGGAGAGGCTATGGGGTGATTTCTGTTAGGGGGACCAAGACAGACCCACCTCTGGCTACGGCCAAGATCTTCAGCAGCAGTGGGATAACACTTTTTAAAAGGAGAAAGGTTACTGCACAGGCAACCAGAGAGAGAAGTGAGTATATGTGAGAGAAAAAGCCCTGTAGACAGCAAGGTCAGTAAATGAGGAAGTTAAGGAGGTGCTCCAGATGCCAGGAACTGATATTTCCCTGAAGTTCCTGGTGCAGAGCATGGTGAAGCAGCTGTGTCATTCCAGCCCTTGTAGATCCATGGTGGAAAAGAGATCCACCTGCAGACCCTGAAGGACCCCACACCAGAGCAGGTGGATGCCTAAAAGAACCTGTGGGGATTGTGGACTCAAGCAGGCTCCTAGCAGGATCTGCTTCTGGCAGAATCTCTCCCTGTGAAGAGAGAAGCCCACACTGGAACATGTTTGCTGGCAGAAGTTGTGACCCTGCAGAAGGGACACACACTGGAGCAGTTCATGAAGAGCTGCAGCCTCTGGGCAGGACTCACAGTGGAGAAGTTAGTGCAGAACTGTGTCCACTGGGAGGGACCCCGTGATGGAGCAGGAGAAGAGTGTGAGTCCTACCTCTGGGGAGGAAGAGTAGCAGAGATAATGTGCAACTGACCACAATCCCCCTTCCGTCATCCTCTGTACCACTCAAGAGGAGAAGGTAGAGAAAATCAGGAGTAAAGTTGAGCCCAGTAGGAAGGGAGCTGTTAGAGGTGAATGTGTTTCAAGGATTTGGATATATCTTTTTTTTATCCTGTAATAAATTCAACAAACTTCCCTAAGTCAAACCTATTTTCCCTGTGATAGTAATCAGTGAGTGATCTCTTGCTGTCCTTATCTCAATCCAGAAGCTTTCTGTTATATTTTCTCTCCCCTGTCCAGAGAACATGGGAGTGACAGATCAGCTTTGGTGGGGTGCAGCCAAGGTCAACCCACCCCTTACACCTACATGACTTTATGTTTTATTCAGCTAATGCATAATACATACTCTCTTTTTATTCAGTATTTTATAAAGGACTTAATATCAAATTCACATAAAACAAGAAGTAGCTCTCATTGCCTTGAATGACAACATATAACAAGTAACTTGTTCTCCTATAGCATTTGTGAGACATAATGAACCCTAAAGCTGTCCTAAGACTGTTGTCAAGGTAATGTAACTAAGTATGCCGTAAGTCAAATGCATATCTGCTATAAAGCTTCAAGTTTAGACAACTTTCTGAAATGCCAACTCTGAACCCCTGTATCACCTCTGTATTAGATTAGAGATCCTGGAATGTTCCTCTGATCTTGGAGTTATAACAAATAAATTATGGTGCAGAGGGTTATAGCAGGATGATAGATTGCAGCATTTATCCTGCACATTAAATTTACTGATTATCTATGATCCAATAAAATTTGGCTTCTGCCCATCTGTTACAAAGAGCTTGGAAGCTTCATTATTAGGCAATTGTTTCATAATTATTCTGAAAACATGTCTAATGTAAATTTTCTCATTTAAATTATATTATAATTTATTGAAGAAGTTTTTAATCTACTTCCTTTTTGCTTAATTGTTTTCAGCCAACATCTGCCATGTATGAAAAGCTAAAAATATATATGTAAAGTGTCATACGCATCAAGGCTCTTTGCAGTATTCAGTAAACACAGCAAATGTCCAGTAACAGTTGGTATCCACACAGAAAAAGGCACTAACCATATTGAATACCCTCTTCCAGCTGTTGAGGCAGAGATTTAAGCCTAGGGAGCTGTTTTCAAATGTATTTGGCTATTTTGCCATCTGGTATTTACTGACTCTGGGTGCAGTCCTGCTTCTAGTCATGTGATTTGTGCAAATCAAGCCTCTAGGAACTAATTCCACAGGCATAGTTTGGATCAGTTATGTTAGTCAAATGGTGAGAATTTGAGGATCTTTAAAGGAACCTGTAGATATGAAATGCTCAAATTTAGCAGAAAGATTAGGGTTCCTTTGAGAACTATCTTTTCTGAAATTAAAATAATTTTTTAACTTCCCTGTGAGATATTTGGTCTTCCTGCTTCAAAGGAAAACTTATTATTGCATAAAGCTTTCAACTTTGGCTAAAAATTTGCTCTATGGAACTGTTCCCCCTTTATTTAAAAGGAGTTTGCAAATTTCTTCAAATAAAATCTTCTTGTCAAGAGTGAGAAGGTAGGAAGCAAACTGCTGAAGAATGTGAGGAAAAAATGAATATTAAATCAAACCTGACTATATATATTATGTTTTAGAAACCTTCAGTGTTTCTCTCCTCTAAAACAGGCAGAGGCTTAAATGTCATAGAAAAAAGGTAAAATATAAAAAAAACCAAACCAAGAAACAATCAAAAAAACCCCCAAATAAACAAATAAAAACCCACCCCAACCAACCAAAGATATTAAAAAGATAAGAACCATGTAAGGGTATGTGAAATCCATTTCTCTCTAAGTATAATGAGTACCTGAATACTTCAACATTTTCATCTGCTGAAGTGATTTCAGTTATACAAGATGTAGCAAGAAGCAGTGGAGGAAACAGATGAATGCTGGGTTAAAATAAGAAAGGCTAATATATTCCTGTAAGCAATGTGAGATGTGTATAAGTAGTTGGCTTTGGAGTGCAAACAGTACTTATAAATAAAATATTATATAACATTAAACTTAAAAAAGGAGTCAACTCAAAGCAATACTTAAGGTTGTATTTTCTGAAACCATCCAAGACATAGAGCCGGCACATCCAAATATATGTTACTGAAGTTCATTAGAAAAGTGATAGAAAGTTGATAAATACTGAAAAGAACACTGGAAACTAGAAATTTTAGAATTTGACAGCAGGATAAAGAATATCATTTTTTTATTATAGAATGAGGAAATAGAAATATTTATAAGGAATTAGTGTCAGGATTTTTTAAGCATAATTTGGCTAGTGCTAAAATTTTTGCTAGTAATACTCTTACAATTAGAGACTATTAAGAACAGAAAAAAATAATCACTATCTTTTCCTGGCACAAACTTCTAACACTAATACCAAACCCAAAAACAACTGGTAGAAAAATTCTGAGAAGCTCACAGGACAACTTGGAGCTGGGAACTATGATACCTTCTGTGCACCTGCATAGCTTAATTCATTGCACCCCTTACAAACCTTGATACATTCAGGATAAAATTATGTCAAGTTTAATTCTTCAGTGATACTACTTGCTAAATTTAGGGACATAAACTGGGTTTGTGAGACCAGGTTTTGCTGCCAGGAGGGAACAGGAGTGACTTTTGTGAGAAGCTGCCAGAAGCTTCCCCCTTGTCCAACACAACCAATACGATCTGGCTCCAAGAAACACCTGCTGCTGGCCAAGGCTAAGACAATCAGAGAAGGTAGTAATGCCTCTGTGATAACGTGTTTAAAAAGGAGAAAAAAGTTACTGTGCAGAGCTAATTGCAGGCAGAAAAGACAGGAGTGAGAATATGTGTGATGAGCAGTTCTGCAGATAGCAAGGTCAGTAGAGAAGGAGGAACAGGAGGTGCTCCAGGAACTGGACCTGAGATTCCCCTGCAGCCCATGGAGGTCCATGTGGGTGCAGAGATCCACCTGCAGACCATGGAGGAGACCCACACCAGAGCAGGTGAATGCCCAAAAGAGAACTCTGAACCTTTGGGAAACCCATGCTGGAGCAGGCTCCTGCTGGGACCTGTGTACCCGTGGTGAGGGGAGCCCACACTGCAGCAGGTTTCCTGGTAGGACTTGTAACCCCACGCTGGAGCAGGCTGTCCTTAAAAGACGGCTCCCTGTGGAATAGTGCTGGAGCAGCTTGTGAAGAACTGCTGCCCGTGGGATGGACTCATGTTGGAGAAGTTCGTGGAGAGCTGTCTCCCATGGGAGGAAGCCCACACCAGAGCAGGACATAGTCTCCTCCCCTGATCAGTGGCAGATGATGTGTGATGAACTGACTGTAACTCCCATTCCCTGTCTCCCCATGCCACTGGTGGCAAAGAGGTAGAGCTGGAAAGTAGGGAGGAATGGGGAGAAGGTTTTTTTTCAGCATTTATTTTACCTATCGTTATCCTGTTGTGATTTTGTTAGTAATATATTCAGTTAATACCTCCAAGCTGAGTCGATTTTGCCCATGACAGTATTTGGTGAGTGATGTCTCCCAGTTCTTAGCTCAACTCATGAGCCTTCTGTTATATTTTCTCTCCCCCTGTCCACTTGTGATGGAGCAGCTTTGGTGGGTGTCTGGCATCCAGCCAGAGTCAGCCCATTACAGCTGTAATCAAGACCTGGATATTGGTAATTTCTCTATATTAAAGAGGCTAAATCTCTTAGCAAGAAAATATTTTCCCCACAACCATGGTTCCCCTAAAGTTGCTTTTTATTCTACAGCCTGGACTTAAGAGTCCACAACATAGTTCAGTGTCCCAATAATGGCATCGATATTTTCTTGGGGAAAAATCTCTGCCAACACCCTGCATCTATTATTTCTCTACTTCCAGCATTCAATTAGCTATCTGAACAAGAGCAAACAGCTTAGAAGACAACAGATGCAATAAATTGTGCCAAGTCGGCTCTCCCAAGCTGTAGCAGATGAACGTGTTCTGGCTTGTTTTTCAGCCTTTTTGGTAAAGCTTCCCCCAACAGACAAATTAAATGTTTAAGCTTTCTACAGCAGTGCTTCTGATTCCTCTGGAAACCTAAGTATGCAGCCTTTATTAGACCTGAAATATATATGGAATCCATTTCTAAAGTAATGTTTAATCTGTTTGAAGATAAAAGAGTAATACAAATAATCTTCTTAAAAATACTAATGAAAATAATTGTATGGGAGTAGAATATTCCATTACTACTTGTAAGTTACCTTTTGATTCTGTCACCTTAAGAGATAAATTATGGCCATTCCCTCAGCTGTTGCCAAGGTAGAACTGAATTTATAAATATGTATGGACATTTGTCATTTATGGTCATGAGCATCATAACCTCTGAAGAAAGAGTATTTTGTTATTTGCTACACAAACTCATTAGTTTGTACAGAACCACAAGTAAATCCCCACCATACATATATAAGCACCTTCAAAACAAACTTCAACTGGAAACTTTATCTTCAAGAAGAAAATCCATTTGTTGAAATTAAACTAATAAGTTTCCAACAAAGAAAATAATATTTTCCATTCAGATGTCTAGCAATCCTGTAGGTTCCTACTGAGGCACTTCTATGAAAGTAGAAAGATTTTAATTGGAATTAAATTAGAATTGGCACTATGTAAATAATTTGGACAAAACCAAGGGTATTAGGTTTTATAAATAAACTTTCTACATGAGTCGTTCATATAAACTCAAGGCAAAGTTCTTACTAGAATTGACAATGGCCTTTCTCATTGCAGAGTTTCTCTACATGCCTGATTGAAATATCTTTTCTATCACTCTGTCTGACATATCTATTATTAATAAGGCATGAAAGGAATACTGCCAGTTTACCAGAGTGATAACACTCATAAAAATCCAGTCCTGGCAGAAAATGAGAAGGAAATATGTACTGGTAAAGTACTGGGTTTAGGATCCTATACAGACTTAGCTCAAATTCAGCTGAAAATTTTGGCACAAAAAATTATGTGCCTGTAGCTCTTTTTAATAATAAAGTTAAATGGTATTTAAAATTAAATGGTATTATCCTTGTAGCTTGGAAGTCTCATGAGGTCCTGTAATGTCTTATGGATGAAGAAAAAGCGTGTACTAAGGCTTTGCTTTTATTTCAGAGCAGTTGGAAGACTATATCTTTTGGCCACCAAAACATATTTCTTTTTAGTGTAAGGAAATAGAAGGGAAGGGCAAGATATTGCACTGTTATTTAAACATGAACGACTGAACATCAGATAGATTAAAAGTCAAATTCTGTGAAGCTCATAAACATGTGCATAAGAAAATATTTTGAATGAAGCCCAAATAACTTTCTGACACTTGTCAGGATGCGCCTGAATACAAAAACCAGGCATGTTTCAGTCCAGCATCTCTTCTACAGAAATACTTTTCTTATACACATGGAGCAAGGACTACAGTAATCTAAAATTTGCATAAATAACTGAATCTCTATTAATAGCTTCTGAAGTGTCTTGTATTTGGTAGGCTAAGCAAAGATATAGCACACATTAAATTTAGACACCAAATAGCCCCTATTTCTTCTATCGTGCACCACTCATTCCCTGCCTTCTCACTTGTGACTAGAATAGTCATCCCAGGCATAGCTTGGCAAAAAATTTCTTCATGCAAACATACATATTCTGTCTCTCATTTTAAGATAACCTCACCTTTTCATCCGTGGATATAAAAATAACCGGGAATTCTATTTGTGAGCCGCACTGAAAACCGATGCAGCAGCTTCCCCTGCTGGCTGCTGAGGAGCCGAGCTCACGGCCAGTCCTGGCCGGGTCTGCCCTCTCCCTGCCGCTGCGGCACAGGTGAACAGAGTTTAAGTCAAGGGCAGCTGCAGAAGGCGACTCACACGCCAGGATTTTTCCCACGGAATCAGTCCATCAGTGAATACTGAGATACTTAGTACCTGTCCAAAGGGGAAAAAAAAAAAAAAAAAAAAAAAAAAAGGTATGCCAGTGGAAATGCTGTTTAGATCTGCTCTGAGGAACTCTGTACAGTTGCAGTCATTATAACATACAGGCTGCTTGAATGAATGTTTTAGTCAGCCAGCACAGGCCAGTGTATTTTAGGTAAGTGACTAATAAGTACATAGCTGCTCTCTTCTTTTAGGGTCAAAGATATTCTGTGAAGGCAACTAAAAATGTCTGTATGCATTTCTATGCTTTGCTTCATTAAAAAAAATTTACACTCCTTTTAAGTGTAATTTTTTGATACATTTTACCAAAATGAGTGGTAGTCATGCAACACCATCTGCTGTATAACTTAGAAAGTATAACTGTACCTGCATATGGATAAGACATTGCTGTCTGCAGGACAATACTCTCTCACCTTTTCCGTCTTCTGCAATAAAGCATGCAGCAAATCACCTGCAGGGCAAAAGAAAATGGATATAATGGTGTAAATTGTTACGGTCAAGACTTTCTCATTTAGCTTAACAGAAAACCACAGGACCTTATCAGCCCAAAGGAATGGCATTTTATAGTGTCTCACTCAAGGTCAGGCCAAATATTTCAGATAGACTGGGGGAATTCAGCTGCTATGAAATTTTTTGAGGATTTGTGTAACCATATAATCAACTGTTTATTCCTAGGCACTAGGCTTGTAACTGATCATGATTATTTAAGAGGGTCATGCAATGGCCACTTTAATCAAATGATTACCAGAAAGCTTTTACTATCAAATTTTATGTGTATAATATATCTTTATGACCCCATTCGCTTAAAGCTGAAGATGATGAGGAGAGAAATGACAGAGACAGTTATCTGAGTTTCCTGCTGTTGAAGTAAAATAAGAGAAAATTGCATTTTTCTACTTTTTTATATCATTTTTACTTTACAGTGCTGAACTCCTCTGATGTCTTGTTGCTGGCAATACTATTTCAAAGCCACTTTGAAAGCAGGAAGGTCCTTGTATTCCCCTCCATCAGCCAAAAGCAATGAAGCATTAAAATTCTCTGCCCATTCTATTAATAGACTTTCAACTGAAGCAGAAGAAATTCAAGGACTTTTCTTTCCTGACACATTTTACAATATCTCTAAGCAACATAGCAGAAATCAAGGTACAAAGCTTACATGTCATTTCTGATGAACTAGGACATTTATTTAAGAAGCTGAAAATTGATTACACTTATTTCCTAATTCCTTTGGTAATGTCTAGGAGTAGCATGGTCTCAAGCGTTGCAGAACTTGCAGAGCCGCACTGAGTATTCCATTCAATATTCAATGCCAGAAAAATATTGCAAGAGCTATTTGCTGCAAACCTAATGTGGTCATGTTCACACCTAAGTGAAGGGATTTTCCTCTGCAAGAACATGCTGAGTCAAATTTTAAGGTATGGATATGATCTCAGAAAATAGCCTGTGAAAATAGAAATAATGGTGGCTTGCTAACAGAAAGTCTAGTGGAACAAATTTCCTGGGTTTTGTAGACATCTTTATATAGGGATTTTAATGCCTATATTTCCCATTTGTATCAATTAGATAAAGTTATCCTTTCTGGTGACACTGATTAACTATTTCTATTAAAAAATCCTGTAGTATGAGGAATCTTCACCTAGGACCTCACTGTAATCTTCTATGCAACCAAAAATACCCTGACACATTTACTTTTCCCAAGACCTAAATCAGTATCTGCATTTGCTTTCAGATCTTAAGCATATAAGTGTGCTTTTGTGTGGCAGACTGATAGGAGTTTATTCAATTTCTCTTTCTAGTTAGACATGTCTTAGATACAAACAGAATTTGGGGCAACTCTTTGGGTGACTCCAGAGATACTCATCAATTTCCCAAAGGTTCAAAAGCTGTTGTTTTGTTAGTGATGTTAAAGATAAAATGCCAGATGAATGACCAATTTTGAAACTGGAGTAAGTAACCACATTAATATTTAGGCCAGTATGATCCATCTTTCTGTAAAAATAGTGTTTCTAGAAATCTGAATGAAATTTGTAGGAATAAATACAGTTGCTGGAGGAAATAACTTGGAGAAGGTATCAAGAGACCGCGTTATAAACATGGTTAAATCCCAGCTAATATTTCAATATCTCTGTAAATACTGCTTCTTAACAATGATCCATTCTAATTACAAAACAAAGCAGTCCTCCCACAGTGCTACATAATATATGATAAGCTGACATTTAATTGAATTCAAATCAGGACTTTCTTTCTTGATGGCTTCTTTTTATACATTGTTTTCCTTAAGAATCTAGGCAAAAGTAAACATTTAAGATAAATGAAGTTCTGCAAGGTCTCTAGAAAGTATTCAAATTAAATCCTCGTCACAGCAACATCCTTGCAGCGATGACATAGACAGGTTTTTACTTTTCTTTTTCATGTTGGAAAATGATCCCTCCACTTGGTATCAGAAAAGAAAGTACAGAGTATAATATTACTCTTTTTTTGTCCTAAACAGCAACTACACATAAATACCTTAACTAGGATCTCTGTTTTCAATTAAGAAAATTTACTTATGTCAGTAAAGGTATTGCACAGCACACTACCAGTTCACATGCTGCTAAGGACCCTTAAGAGTTAGGGTCAGTCTTTAAACAAAAATTTGGCCTCTTGTTGTTCAAGACGACAATGAACACTTTAGGAACTTGACAGTGACACTCTATGGATTTAACCAAAGACAGAATTGAACCCCAGAGGGATAGGATGGGCTTATGGGATTTAATTCCTATTGAAATTAATGAATGCTTGTGATTAAATCCTCAGGTCAAATTCGAAATGTTCAATCATGAACAATGCATGTACCTAATGGAGAGGAGAGGAGAGGAGAGGAGAGGAGAGGAGAGGAGAGGAGAGGAGAGGAGAGGAGAGGAGAGGAGAGGAGAGGAGAGGAGAGGAGAGGAGAGGAGAGGAGAGGAGAGGAGAGGAGAGGAGAGGAGAGGAGAGGAGAGGAGAGGAGAGGAGAGGAGAGGAGAGGAGAGGAGAGGAGAGGAGAGGAGAGGAGAGGAGAGGAGAGGAGAGGAGAGGAGAGGAGAGGAGAGGAGAGGAGAGGAGAGGAGAGGAGAGGAGAGGCTCCATTTCAGTGACCTGTATTTAGTCTAATGGATACTTTCTTACTTATATATATATAGGGCAACTGGTCTGATTGAGACAGGAAAAAATAAAATCAAAAATAAAGCAGGCAGAAAACTCCAGAACCTCACTCAGAGCCAGAAACAGCTGCTTCTGGAAGGGGAAAATAAACATGATTTTAAGCTGAAATCTCAATATATTAATTTACCAGACTATATGTATTTCTTAGCAGGCTAGTCTCTAAAGGTCCTCTCTCATTTTGATAATTTTGGAACTCATCAGATATAAAAAATTATCTTTGCAAGAGTTTGAGTTGCATAAATATTCATAGATGCACTCAATTTTAAGGGTGTCAGCATTTAAAACTCTCCACCTCTTAGAGCTAAGGCAGGTTATCCACATCTCAAACAGGTTCTCTCTCCTGTCTTGTCCTGCTCTCACCCTCCTTTTTCTTTTAGCAGTTCTATTGTGTCTCTAACACAAACAAAAAAAAAAAAAAAAAGTAAAAGTTATAATAAAATTACGAATACTCTGTAACTATAAACTTGTTCCTGAACCACTTGTAGGACAAATATTTTCTCACTAGTGTTTTCATGTCTATAAAAGAACTCAAAGAGCTCAAAGGTAATAATAATTTCTTTTGGAGATTAATTTTTTTTTCTAATGAAAAATGTTTAATTTTTAGCCTTATTGTGATCCCTAAATGAAGAAAAACATTAAAAGTTAAGAAATACAAAGCTCAGTCTAATATCAGGAAAGTATTTATCTGCTAGTCCTTGCAGAGGACAAATGATTCCTCCTTTTTTAAGAAAAAATTATTTCTGTCATTCTTTTTCTACCTTTAGAAAGCATAAACAATCCTTCTCCAAGTTTTCCTCTTCCTTAGGTGGGATGCCAGATTCTGGGCATGGCAATATCCTTGTTTTCCTATATCTCTATCTCCTTTTTTTTTTTTTCCCACCTGGGAAAACTTGCTCTTTTAAAACTCATAGGCATTGTGCTTTGTGCAGAGAAGTCAGATTACCTGGGCAACACTATTTACTCTTACTTTTCATGTGAAAGAGCTGCTTACCTTTGTGAAGCAGAAGATACTATTGAGCACAGATCCTTCTTTTTGACTTTTATTTGATCTTAAACACACAAGTAAGTGTAAGAGATAATTATTTTCTCCAGGATCTTCTACAAGAATTTAGAACTCAAACTACAAACCAAGCAAACCTAATTGAGTCTGATTCAGTATTTGCACAAAGAATTTTCAGGAAAAGGCTTACACTAAATTGTATGAACAATAAAAGCACTCTGATCATTCCCATTGTCCATATATTTTGCTCTTGCTAGCTGCCCTCTTAGCTTGAACATTGAGTATTTGGAAACAATTCTGCACCAACTTGTATCTACTCAGTCCTATTGGTCAAAATTATATCACTGCACCTTCAGGTCTTAATAAAACTAATGAAATGTAAAAATAATTTAGATTTCATTATTTTTCAAAGAAACAGTGCTGTGAAATTTAATGTGCCTGCAAAATTTGGAATAATTTTGTTTATTTAACCTATAAGAAGGGAATTCTACAAAAGCTGCAGCAAATATACTTGTACAGCATGTCATGGGAAAGAGTGCAAAATGCTTTATTCATGAGATCCTATTAGAACCCTTGCTTATTAAAGCATTGATGTCTCAAAAGGGTTTACAGTAGCTGTTACTGAAAAATAACCCTTCCCTTCCGTCAAAAGAACTAAGAATTGAGAAATGTAAACAAAAGCTTCTACTGTCTCTGAGGGGAGTACTTGAGCATATATTTAAACACCCTCTAAAGTTTCCTGGAACTGTGTAAAAAGATACAGTACTCTGTGGTAATACAGCAAACTACTTTAAGGAATATGATACTGTGAGACATATTTTGGTTGTATTAGCCATGGTAGTTAAAGCTGTATACCAAATTCAACAGAGCTGTAGTTGATGAAGAACCAGAGAGAAAGAGTAGAGGAAAGCATCTAAATGATTCTATTATTCTATCTCTAACTCACACAGGCTTTTCTTGTCCAGTCTTGTATATGCTGCAGGTGGGCCTTATGATCACAAAATTAGTAGTTCCACTGGGGACCACTCCAAGTATCACAGCCTGGGAAAAACCCTTGAAAGGCAGTGGGTATAATAGGCATAAAACTATCACTGTATTTCTTCTGCATGAACCAAGAAGCCTGGAAGACCTATCACTTAGAGTTCTATTTGGCACTGGGAGAAAATTGGAAAAAGTGTTTCTAGTGTTTTATTAAGAAAAATTTGTGTGGAATTTCTGCTGACTTTTTAAAACCTGTCTCCAGGTCTAAGAAAATCCAAAAGCTGTTCATAAAAAAAAATTTGTTCTCTTACTTTCCCTTTTATTCAGTTACCAAGCAAATACTTTTCTGAAAGTATTTGCTTGGTAACTGAACCAGCTGAACTTCCCCACCCTTGTGTTATGAATATTTTAATTTTTGGTTGGTTGAGTCTTGTAAAGTCTTTTGAATTCTTCTTACATTGATGTTACAAAACATTAGATCATGATTTTCTGGCCCTCATTTTCAGGGATCTGTGTCTTGCATTACTCCATATCCCAGCTTAGGGCTCTGTGCACTCCCTTATTCCCCACATTTACATTGCTTCTCACTCTATTCTTTCTTCTTGGAGAAAAGGTAAGTTAAATGTCAGCCTGTTAACTCATATGGGTAGAAGGACATTGAGAAATAGATAGAGAAACAGATACTGTCATAATAGAGACCATTATTGGGTGCCTCCAATGAGTCATTTCACCTAGAAAAAAAAATTCTCAAAACTATGGTTCTGCTAAACAGACGAGAGTCTTTTACACTTAAAAGAGACTTTTACACTTTATTTTTTTTAATTTTTATTTTCATAGTAATTCCATTTCTGATACTAGTTTCTAGTTTTCTGATACCTAAAGCCAGAAGAATATACCACATCCTCTTGAAAATATACATAACTGCAGTGGACACTATAAGATAGGTCTCTCAACAGAGTTTCTTCTAGTGGAGAGGAAATATGTACTCCCAGTTGTGCTGCCAGTTCAGCTACATCATCTTCCTGAAAATGCACAAATAGTTAAGCCAACACAGAAGCATTCTGTGTTCAGTGGAACTGCACCGACATAATGAGTTTTGAAGGCATAGTTGCACTACATAGAGCATATGCCTTCTTTACTCACAGCTTTGACATCTTGGAAGAACAACTGAGTTCTGCTGGTGGTGGTAGACAAGTACCAACACACCCTGCCATAGCTATAGCTTCATCACATAGCACATCACTGGTAGCAGCTCTTAGAGCAAAGGCAGCAGAAGTGTAATTGTACCTTACCTGCTGCTAAGCCGACTGCTCCAGTTAAAACTCACAAACTTCTGTGGCTTAAGTTTGGACACTGAAAAGACCATTTGAAATGGCTCAGGCACAATCTTCTGGTCCTTCAGTGATGAAGGCAATAATTTTCAGGAGTGAGGCAGGCCAGACAATGGAGAACCATAACATCTCTAACCCTGGCAGCAAGATTTACTGGAGCATGGTCTATATTTCTGGCAGCCTCAGTCAGAACAGGTAAACTCAACATTCTTGTACCATGACATTCTCAAACACCTGAACACGCAGAGCTGATGAGTTGTCACTCTGTCTTTTGCTCACCTCAGTAAAAAGAGTGAAAGGATGTCCTTTACGTGAGGACATGAAAAGATATCCTCATATTTCAAAAAGAGGTCTTGAGAGAATTCAGAGATGAGCTTAAGTATACAGTGTTTGCAGAAATGCATTTTATGTATCAGTTTAAATAGATATTGTTAATTGCTCTTCTGATCTGTTATATATTGCAACCTAAACTTTATGTTCTAAATGATACAGATACAGTTCTAAAAGTTTTTTATAGGCCTCCTTATCTCTATTTGAATGAAATTTCACAGTAATCGCACATCCATGGAAATATGTTAAGTACGGATAAAAAAATTCTGTTCCCTAAACTTTACTGTGGAATTAAGATACAACAAAATAATGATTTGTGGCGTATCTAAAAATGACAATCATGAAAGAGCTACCTCTTGGACTACCTCAGGAACTAGTTTCCCAATAAAAGAACAGAATCATTCATTAAGAGAGGGAAGAAAAGCAATTGTTGACAGTCAACAGGGAAATCAAATTAGACCAACTCATTATTTAAATGTTTTTATTTAAAGGCAGAGCTGTTAATGAGCTACCAAGACTTATAATTATCTGTGTGTCCAATTTCATCAACGAAAGGAAAATCCTACAATAGATTAGAAAGAAAAAAACCCACACAAACCAGATAACTTTAAATGTCAAAATATTGGTATTTGTTCAGCTTTTGGTGGGTGGTGTTTTGCAGAAGAAAGATTTTTTTGCTGTTTTGCTCCTGTTGATCTACCAGCTGTACAGCAAAAGATCCTCTGAAGTTAAACTACATTTCCCCAGAAATAATACTAGGATCAGCCCTGCAATCAGTCCGATTATATACGATACGGCGATTTTGCACAGCTCTTTGGGGAGCTTGTGGGAAAGTTTCTTGCAGAGCTCATGCATAGACTAAATGGAATGTCAGAGAGAACAAGGGGCAATTTCAAGATTACAAGGATGTCCAAAAAGTGCCCCAAAAAGGGTATCTAGTTGTTAGTGTAAATATCTTGCTGAATACAAGGATGAGAAGTGAAATGTATCTCCAACAAAAAATATAGCAGTGATATGCTCATGAAGCTGCCTGTGATTCTTGTAAATAAATCCCTTGTCCCCTATTGTAAGCAACCATAATGATACAGTCTAATTGTCAGAAAGACACAAGGATTTTGTGAACTAATTGCAAGTAATATAGCTGGAGATTCAACCATTAAAAGGGCAAAAATTGAACTAGAACAAATAAAACAGGATCCCAAGAGATTAAATTAACAGTTTCAAATACATATATCTCATCATGGCACTGGTAATAGCTAATACACCTGTGTCATTATAACACTGTAAATTTAGAAGCCTGTGACACCAATAATTAGGTGGTGATATTACTGCATTGCCGCATCCTCTATAGCAATAACAGTGCTGTGCCTCACTCTGCACGGTTCAGTGCATTTCAGCTTTGTCTCCTCACCTCCCTTTTACCTTGTCAGGCTTCAGCATTCATAACTTGTGTCCAAAACGGCAGCAATAATATTGATACTTGTTTTGCCTCTCTGATGGGGTGGGGAAAATTTGCAAGAAGACCGTGCTTTAACCCCACACAACCTGTGGTGCTTTTAACTTGCAGGACAACGTCAGAACAGAGTTCATGTAGATCTCAGAAGAGTAACAAAGAGAAGGTTGTCTGAAGGTAGATGCATGTGAAATCGCAATGAGGCCTGTGCGTGTTCAGTTTTAGTTTTGCTATAGCCTCCTCCAGAGAAGTAGAAGCTCTTTCCCTTTAACCATTACAAGATGGTTATTCATAAGGAGAGAGAGTCTTGACGTCCACAGCTGTACTATGAAATCCCTCAGATGCCTTGTCAAAAAGGTTTAATAACATTGTAGTACAGGTGATACTATAATAATTTACTTTCTGTTAGCAGTAACTCAAAAGGCTCTGAGAATCTGGACTCTCACATGAAGTAACCATATCCCCAAGCTAACAGATTAATGCACTGTTAAAACTTTAGACCTTTTCTTCAGTCAAATTTTTTCCTTAGGGATGAACAGTTTAATACAGCAATCCAAAAAAATATTCTATAATATTAGGGAGGGAAAAAAATTCATGCATCACACAAAGCTTGCTAAAAGTAGTGAGATCTACATTGACCATAAACTAAAACTTCTAGATCAGCTAGAGTTTTATTGACATTGTAACCAAGATTTAGACATACCTTATTTTAATACACTTTTGGAGCAAGTGGAAGACAGACAAGGGCAAAAGAACAGACTCAAACATGCTCCACAGCTAGCCAGCCTGATTATTAAATCTCAGCATTGGAGATGATTGTTGAACAGCTGAGTTCTCAGGGAAACTAACTTAGAATGCATTCATTCATTCTGACCCTGTCCACTCATTTGTCTTGAAGTCAAACCATCTGGCTGGGATGATATTTTTTCCTAAAGTTGAAAGAAAATTCCCTTATGTACTTTGCCTATGAAATGGTCATTTATTACCAGGCCTTTGTCCGTCTGTCACAATTATTATCAAATCCTCATTGAGACAAGTGTATTTTGTGTTAAGGCAAGGCTATGTGGGAACCATGCTGAAGAAAATAGCTTTCCCCTCTCCTCAAGCTTATGACAATAAAATTGTATAAAATCCATTATTATGGTAGTGAAAGTGTTGTTTCATCAAGTGATGAACATCGTGTTAAATTTATGAAAGTGAACATTTTCTCTCTGTTCTTTCTAATTGGACAAACAAGTTTTCTTCTGACTTCTAGGATAAAAAAAATGTGGAGTCTTTTATTGGCTTCTATAGTCAAGCAAAATACATAGGAAAGTAAAATACTCAGATTTTGGTCATGCTTAAAAACTAGGAGTTCTCAAAGTCATATACTATTGACTTTAATATAATCAACAGAATACTAATTCAAATATAATGTCTACTAACCTAGAAATTAGTATAAAAAACACACGTGGGGTTCTTGTGCTTGCTCTGAAATTCTTTATGCCAGGTGAAAGGACCAACACTCAGTAAAACACCTAAAATACAGTCATGTACAATCACTGCCAATGAGAACCTCATGAGCATCCTCCTTAAAAGTCTATATACATCCAAAAGATAGTTCCCAATGGAGGATATTTTTTAGTCTTCCCTTGTGGTGCAGTCTGGTTTCCTTGAAATAAATTCCATTTCTTGCAAGTTTTTTGCATGCTGTAGATCTTGCAGAACTTCGGAAAGTATCTCGCTATAGCTTCCCACAGGACATATGAGTAGATATTCCCATGAGTAGTGTTGGAGTCCCCCAGCCCCTGAAATGGATTTTTTTTCCTGGTGGGAAGGATTACAGACAGAAAAGCTTTTGTTACATATTCAGGACAGGCCTTTTCAGAAAGCAACAAGCTACTTCAAACTGGATTTTTCAACAGCAAATTTAACATTGACATGAACATGATAAATAGAACTGATCAAACAAGAAAAAACACTGTTTCACTGAAGCTGAAACATTCTGACACATCAGTTTTGATAAATTTTTTGTCAGAAGGAAGAGAAAAAGATTAATCATTAAATTCTTAAGTATGGGTGCAATAACATGTTTTGAGAAGTCCTACAGAAATCTAGCATTGTGATATCTCTATGACATTAACAAGCAACAGAAATGAAAAACTCAGTGCCATAGGAAATGAATCACAGCATCAGAATCTTCTATACCTTATTATAAGTGGAAAATTAAGCCCCAGAAAGTCTCCTTGACAAAGGCTTACTTAGTACCATTTTCTTAAGAGTTATTGTTTTTTATTGACTTTGAATATAACCTGACATCATTTCTATCTCATCTGAAGCCCCAAAACACTTTTTGTGTGTATATTTAATAATAGCCCTTCACTCATAAGATCAGTTTTAGCTTTGGAAAACTACTTACTAAATATAAGACATTCAAACATTTCTAGCACACCAGACGATTACCATTACCATTATGACTGTCTTCATACATTCTCCTCAAAATTCAGAAGAGTATGATTTCTTCCCAAAATGAGAAATTGTAATCAATGCTTACAAACCACAGAATAGTTATTTTTTGGTTTTTTTTTTTTTTTTAAATACATATAACCCTGAGAATAAAACAATTGAAAAGTAGGGACAACTTAAAGCTCATCAGGCTGTTTCTTGCAAGTTGTTACTAGAATCTGGTCTCACGCTATCTTCTTTGAGCTGCCTAAGTATGAGATATCTTGTCATTGTTGTAGACTTCTCTATTGTCTATAAAGAAGCTTGTTACGTCCAAAAGATAATTTTATCCATTCTAAAACAATTCACTAGGCTGTGGTTCACTTTAGGGTAAGCCAGAAAGGATTTGAGGAGAGTATTTATTGCCATTTAATGGCACCCATCTAGAACTAGTTTGAAGTTGAAAAAATAAAATCAAACTAAATGTTTGAAAAGTGTATAACAAGCATGTCAGAATTTGCACTCTATAGTAGACAGCTACAATTTGGACATCAATTTCTCAGCACCAGCATTTACACTGCAAATCTGCTTCTGCTTGTCCATACTACTATTGCTACTGTAGTCATAATCAGAGACTTAGAAGCTCTTCCCATTTCCAGATCATGTTTGTGCCCTGCTGGCAACCTGGTATTTATTGAAAAAGCAAAAAAAAGAAGGATCATGTAATGAGGTGTGGGCTGGTCACATAGTATAGGGAGTATCCCCAGAGAAGCAAAACCAAAAAGATGAAGTTGTAGCGCACATCTGCTCTTCAGTTAGGATGTGGACATAGTCATTTGTGGACTCAGTTTTTGACACAATCACTTCCACAACATGCATTACAAACAACGTGTTTGAGTTATAGAAATAAAAATAGATTAATTCATATGAAGTACTTGCATATGAAAAGAGATTTCCATAGCGGTGCTTGTAGAAAACCAAACACATGAAAACTGCATTGAACACGGTTTCAATTTATGGTCATGCCCACAGTGTCCCTACCCATGGCAGAGGGAGTTGGAACCAGATGATTTTTTAAGATTCCTTCCAACCCAAACCATTCTATATCATATAATTCTCACTTGCCTCATCCAAGAATTTTCAGTTTCTGGTACATCTCAACGCTCTTGTTTACAGAGTGTCTAATTCAGTGAGGTGATGAATACCAGCTGAGGGAGCAATCACAGCTACTACTGATTCCTCTGCTAAGGGCCATGGTTCAGCTGCTTGGAGGAAAAGACTCACACACTGTACAGCCACTGCGCCAAGTTTCAACAGGCATGGCAGGGTCTTGCTGGGCAACGTTGTAATGCCACCACCTGCCTTGCACTGAGGAAACTGCAGAGGAAATTAACTTGGCCTGAACACAAGCCTTAGAAGAAATATTGCCAAATTACCTTCCAGTTCTGATCATATCTCTAAGTTTAGTCTTAGGCCATAGAACTAAAAATATTATTTCTTGCATTATAGCTTAGAATCAAGATACTGTTTCTAATAATAATTATTCCAATCATAATTAAGTTTCTTACATTTCCAGTTTTAAATTGGAGTTGGAAAACAAGGCAGCTTCTATACATTTTACTGGATACAACATAAGGAGAATTTCAACTTTTAAAATGTGAACTTTTAAAAAACTTTTTAAATTTAAAGCATATACAAATTTTCATTTTTCCAATCAAATCAATAAACCACTGTATACTATGTGCATGAATGACGCAGTGAAATTACTAAGAAGTCCTGATTCACTTTTTTTTAATCAAGGAAAAAAGTAAACTAGAACTGCTTTGAAGTATTCTACCTCATCTATTCTTTTACAGGTTAAACGTTTATTACATTTACAAATGATTTACTGCAGAATTTTTCCCTAAGGTGTTTGCAAATTTGATGTCACTATGAAAGATTAATGTGTGTTTAAGCAAACCAGAATAGCCTAATTTAATTACTTAGGACAATTCTTAAATAATTCTTTACTGACTGCTCAGCAATTAGATGCATTGCCTTAAGAAATATAGACTTAACATGTGGCATGGTGAATCTCATTTGACAAGAAGACATTTATTTTCATTTCTTTGTCATTTTCTTGTAAAAGCTTCAGGTGTACAGTACAGTTGGCTTGAGCGAGATTTAAGTGGGGTGAGGGGTGAAACACAATTGCATATCTGATGTGAGGAACTACTGAAAACAAGAGGACAGAATACTGAGGCTGACAAACACAATGGTGAGTTAATCTGCATGTGGTTAGACAGTGGGGTCCTGGCAGGGTAATGTGGAGGCCAGTGGCTCCCTGAGCATCAGGGGTTCCTGGGTGGGTGATGCCAGGGCCCAGCTGTCAGGGCCAGGGCAGCTGGGGGCTTCTGGGGGAGCTCCAGCCCTGGGTATCAAGCCCCTTCCTGGGGGGAAGGGTATGGACCAGGTATGGTCCAGGTATGGACCAAGGCCAGGATAGGGTCTTGCAGGACAGTCTGGTTTGGGGGGCCCATGGTAGGGCCAGACAGGGACGTGGGGGACCTGGAGATGGGCCCCATTGTGGCATCACTGAGGCAGGGATTGCTGGCCTCTTGGACCTGACTTGGGGTCCTGGGGCACAGTCCCTGTGGGGGGGAGCTGCAAACACTGGGCAAGAACAGTTCAGGACAGTTTTGGTTATAATTATAAGAATTCAGAAGAAAAAAAGTAAAATTTTTTTCATCTGACTTCCCACATGCACAATATAGATGTAAATACCCTTTACAGATAGTAGAAAGATGTATTGAGATGATGTTACATATTCATTAAACTGTTCTGATAATTAAAGAGTCTGTGTTTTGGGCCAAAGTCAGCACCATTAAAATGACTAGATAAATACTTAATTAAAATAACATTTTTTTTCCAGAGCAAATTACATTTTACTGCATCTTGATCAAGAAACTAAATTACTGTTTTGTCTTCTATTCAAAGAGCACAAATTGTTAGATCTATTTATCCATCAATTAATGTACATTGATACAATGCCACTAATAGTTCTCTCAGTATGAACAGTTTCAACATACTCTCCAATGAAATATGAAATCAGGCTTCATTTACTATTTGTGCTATATTTTGTTTGCCACATCTATTTATTTATATCTGGAAATTTTACATCTTTTATGTTCAAATATTTTTCACATACTGTGTAGGGAACGTTCTGTTCCATCTGAGCTCAATTCTGAATGTATTATTGATTTCAGTTGCACAAAACTTTGCCTATTGCTTGTTTAGGAGGTTTTTTTCTTCCCCCTCCTCCCCCAACAGGATATTTTATGGAGTCCAGAGGAGCTGTAGCATTCTGTTTTTATTTAGTCAAAAGTTCAGCAGTTTGTCAAATCCATATGATGCAGATAATCTAAAGCCCTAACAGTACTAGATAGAATACAAAGAATATCAAAGTAACTAGGAATGGATACAATAGTTTTTCAAGGCTTTTGATATATCTGTCATGTAAGAAAGGGTTATGAGGATCAGCAATTGATGGTTCGATTAGTTTTATCTCCTGAGACACAGAAATAACTGGAGAAAATTACATTATAGTATTAGAGGTTTTGTTGGGTTTTTTGTGTTTTTTTTAAAGGCATGCAATAAAATAGTTTCTGTACATGTAAAAATCTGATATGTGCACTCAGATTTTTTTGCTGTTCTTTCTCCATTTCTACATCTAATTTATTGAATGCCTTCATTACGATAATTTTTATATGCTGAGGGTATCAAAGCTTAGTCTCATCAGCTACTCTTTCATGTACTGGCTATCCAGAAAGATACAGCTGTCGTCCACTGGTCTGAGATGTGCCAAAAAAATCCAGGTGAGCAAGAGAAGTAGTGATGTGCTGCTGACAGAAGATATGAAGTGAAAAATGCTGGGAAAGTGGTTTGATTTGCAAGTATTCACAATATACCCAATTTTATCTATGTTTTTTCAAGGTGATTGTCAGAACTCCTTTCTTTAGCAAACCCTTCTACCCCAGCTAAGTTGTAGAAAGATTGCTGTGAGAAGAAAAATATCCTGTAAATACTTCTACCAGATAGATCTTTCTTCAGCTTTTAGCTACTGATTCAGGGGAAATGTACTTGTTTCCCTTGAAACATTCAACATACTTCCAGAGCAGTCTTAACTTTCTGTATAACTTTTTTTTTAAGGATAAGAAAGGAGAGATTTCCAAAGCTGCAGAAAAATGATGGTCTGTGATCTGTGGTATGGATATACAAAAGATTTTAAATTAAGACTTAAAAAAAAAAAAAAAAAAAAGCTTGAGAACTTCCTTTGAACAATTGATCCAGATTTTTCTTGTCTAGAAATTCTGAGGAAATTGTAAAAACCCAATTAATCCTGTAAGATGTCAAATCTATTTAAAAAAGGGCTAAACTCCCTTGTCCCCAAAAAACAACATCAAAAAAGTTATCTTTTATTTCTGCCATCTCAAATAACAAGAGAAGACATCAGTTCCTCTAATCGTCTTACCCTCTTCCTCAACAGAAGTGTGAGGTTTGTAGTAAATGAGCAATGGACAATTATCACTGCTCCGCAAGCATCTACAGGAGTATTAACACTGAAGATCCATGCTTATAAAACGAATTGGCAATTTCTTTAAAAGATATGGAACCACTTCTAATTCAAACAGCAGATATTTTGGTATATAATTAACAACTCTAGCCTGGGTCACTATTTTATGGTGACAATACTTGCTTTCAGATAGGAAAAGTGAAAAAAACTCAGTCCTGAACAGATATGAGTCAGAAGAGTCCTTTCTAATAAAATAAAGGAACGGGTATCTGTAGCAGTGGTAACTTCTCATCATCTGCAAGCTCAGCTTAGAGTGTAACAGTAGTACCTGTAGAGAAGAAATAAAAAATTCACTTGACATTAACCAGCAAACAAAGAATAGACAACTAAGAAACACTTTGCAACTTTTGATGATTCAAAAATTTTAGAGTGATGAAATAGATTGTCACTCAGACCTAAAAAAATATGGAATCTTTTGTAGAGTATTTTATCCTACTACGTTAGTTTCAAGGAATAAATGGATAGTCAAAGAGACCAAAGTTTTGTCAGACATGTACTTGCCATGTAATTCTGAGTTCCTGAGTAGTTTGGCACAAATTCCTTGGGAAATATACTGGAAGTCTTTATCAGAAAATCATATCTATGTGTTCTGCTTGAAGAGACTAAGGGACAGATGACAAAATGGTTCAGATAGAGCCACTGAAGGGGGTAGGTAGGTAGGAGCATTCTAGGAGCATTCCATCCAGAGATGTAGACTAGAGTACATAAGCTGCAGTACTCAAAGGATGTGTGAAAAGAAACACTTTAAAAACCAACCTGTCTGTACATTGTTATTTAAGGATGCACATTTCTCAGCTATTATTCATTAGCGTGCAGTTACTAAAAGTGCAGGTGCTGACAGCAGTCAAGTTTGTTAATAGTGGTTTGAAAGAAAACTGTAGCCTGAAACCATGATTGTACGGAAAGGAAAGCAAATGAGTTAGGTTGAGTTCTGAGCAGGTTATTTATTACCAAATCATGGATTCCTTCTGTCCTAAGAACTTGTGGTCAATTGAGCCAGAAGGGTACTTTATCAGTGCAATATTTTATCAGCAGTACCAAATAATCAGTAAATGCAGCTCTGTTGCTGTTTATATTTGTCATTAACAGGCCTAAATGTGGACGTCTGAACTTGATTGGAAACGCTGTTTTGAACTCGTGATTCTTTATTCAGAAAAAGGCTTTATTTAGAAGAAAATACCCTCCCCAGGCGGCCCCAGCGGCTGCAGCGGCCCCAGCGCAGGGCCCGGCTGAGCCCCTCAGCCCACGGGGCGGCGGGCAGCAGAGCCCCGCGGAAAGAAAGCCTGGGCAAGGGAGGGCAAAACGCTGCCCGGCAGCCGGGGCTGAGCCCGGGGAACCGAGGCAGGAACAGCCCTGCCAGCCCCGAGGGGACAGCGGGAGCGGGGACGGGGGCAGCAGAGACCCGGCAGGGATGGCCCTGCTGCCGGGGAGAGGCCCCGGCGGGACAGGTGGACGTGCCCGGAGAGAAGCTGCAGCCCATGGAGAGCTCACGCTGGAGCAAGCTTATCCCGACGGACTTCGGTCTTTGCGAATGTCCCAAAGTGCAGCTGAGAAACAGCAAGAGGCGGAAGGAGCCTCAAAAAGGAGCTATTAAAGGAACGACTGCAGCCTCCCATTCCCTACCCGTCCTTCTGCACTGCAGTTGCAGGGAAATAAAGGAGTCAGGGATGAAGGAGTGAAGTTGAACCTGGGAAAAGGGGAAATAAGAGGAAATTATTTTAGTTTTTATCTTGTTTTTCACCATTGTGCTGGTTTGAAAGCAAAACCAGTGAAAGACTTGAAGTCAGGAAAACACAATTTAATAAGATGAAAGAAAATAAAGAAAGGAAAGTAAAATAAAATAAAAGTAATAGTACAAAAAAAACCACTGACAGAGTAGAATTCAACCTGACACCCTGTTAGGGTGGTAGTGGCAGTCCAGATGAGACGGTCTTGTCAAAGCAGGATTCCTGTAGAAACGTCTGCAGCTCTTGTCTCCTCTGAGAGTCCAGTGGATAAAAGCTGCCTGTGCTGTGTCCCCAAAAACCCTGGATTTATCTAGGTGGAAATGCTTGGCTCCTCCCCTGGGCAGATGGATCTCACAATGGGCTGATCTCATCTATGAGTCATGCAGTGGGTCCTTGATGGCCCATTAAACAGAGATAACTCCCGGAGGGAGTTATCTATGAGTCATGTGGCAAGGCATTGTTAGGCTCATTAACAGAAGATATGGAAAACACTGTCCCACCCTGGCTCCAATGGCTCATGGGGATAGAATACATACCTTGGGCACAATTTTACATTGTAACCTAGGACAACCATCTAACTCAATTTCAATTGGCAATAATAAATTTGCTTTACCTGGTCTGGATTTTTTTTGTCAGTAATGGTAACTGTTAAGTCCTTGTCTTTATCTCTACCCATGACATTTTTATCTTATTTTCTGCCCCTGTCCTTTGAGGATGGGTAGTGAGGGAGGGGCTGATTTGGTGTCTGGTAGCTGGCCACGGCCAACCTATTACAGAAACTAAATATGATACCAAAATTTAATTCAAATTACAATATTTCTTTAAACTTGTCCCAGAGTCAAAATCTAGTGCATCAAATATAGCCAATAGCAGGTTTTCTGTTAAAGAGGTTTTATCTTTTTGTGTTGTTAAGCTCAGGAGTAACTCCTCTCTAACATTAAGCAGTATTTTGGATGGGATTCACAAGCACTCTTCATCAGTTTTGCAGATAGTACAACCAAGTAATCCAGTATGACTCATATGCATTGGACTTGTTAGCAATTGATTGAAATCTTCAAATTCTGCAAGAGCAATCACAATATGCCAAGTAAGAGAGAGGAAATTGATAAGCTATGCCTTTCTTTCAAAAGCATAATGAAGCTGGAGCCTGACATGCTGTGCTGGAAGTCCATTATATCCTTTAGTGCAGGTTTAAAGAAATTTTAGACAGAATTATAGTTTCTTTAATCTATTATACAACCATTAGCAATTGTATTTCTATTATGCTTTAGAATGCAGTACCAGGAGCAGTGAAAATGTTTTTTGGAGGCTTTTTTGATCTTAGTAGTTTCTTAGATCATGTCACGTAATTTCTATGGTCAGCATTGTTCTGATGATTCAAAGCAGCATCAGGCACCCACCCAGGTTTTGCACAGATCCAACAGAAGGTCCTAAGAGAAGGCTCAGTATTATTAGCAGTGGCAGTGAAATCCACACAGCAGTCCATTAATTTGAGTTGAGGTAGAGCCTGGGGTTTCACATGCATGCTTTGTTACCTTAATGAACTGGGATAAATATCTTAAATATCCTGGTGAGGCTTAGTATTCTCTGATTTCAGGTTTGCACAGATTTCTGATGTAGAGTGAAACTTATGCAAACAGTCAAACTTCTAGGTACAAGCCCTTACCTCCTGAAAAATCCCTCTGGAATAAGTAGTAAAAACATCTCATTACAAAAGGTTTATCTGATGAAGATGGTCTTGCAGTGGTGTAATTCTATTTTGTAGATTAAAATACCACATCTGTGAATACTTTTAAAAGGTGATTTTTAGACCACTAGCGGGTGGTTGTTTCCCCTGGAGAGCTCTCAGTTTATTGTCATATTCTCTAAAGTGAATTTTTACATACTCTCTCATGTCATCTGCCATCAGTGACTTTGTATCCTATTAGTTGTCCTAATGTGCAGCATTGTTTTTCTTGCCATATTCCTTGTGCGGGAGACACACTGAGGAGAAACCTTTCAAAACTCCAGTGAGGAGCAGTGTAGTTAAAATGTTTACCCACACTTACTGTGGTCTGATTGGCACCTATCCTGAGTGTCTATTACACTGCATGAATTTAGACTTAAAACTGTTGAAATAATGCTATACAGCTATTCTGGGCTGTACTATTTTACTATTTCAAAAATACTGTTCTATTATTTTTCTTTGAAGCTAACTTGCATTTTGACCAATGTTTCTGTTCTACTATATTTATTGAGGAAACTCCTCACTGGTCATTAGTCAATTTATTAGTGAATTTATTACACTACCCTGTATTCCATTTTGCAAACATCACAGTTAACACTACTGTGTTTATACTTCTGGAATGATCTTCCGCTGATATCTTGCTTTTATAATGTCTTGATAGATTTTCTGTATCTTCAGGAAAATCCAGGTATCTTTTGCATCTCATTTGCTGTACAGCGGTTTTTTATGACATCAATTGATGTTAACTTACTGGGTTGTTTTCCCCAAATTTAACAATTCTAAGGATTTCATACTCACTTTTTGTTTCCATCAGAAATTTAGATTTCTCATTTTCCCTGCACTTAACAGGATGCTCCCTCTGTCTGTCAGAACAGCTGGCCCTCCTGCCTCTCTCATTAAGGTATCATTGCTTCAATGCCATGAGTAGGACTTAGCTTGTTTGCAAACATTACTTTCTATATGAACAGCTCTGGGCTCATATCTTTGTTCATACTCTGTTTGTTAGGCAAAATTAAAACTGTGTTGTTAAACTCACCCTTTAAAGTATTTTTGAGATTCTGGTACTGTAAGTTTTTTTTCTGAGGAAGGAAGGATGGAGGAGAAGGTACTGTGGGTGTCTCCAGACTTGTAAATCATTGCTTCTAATATGCCTTTTAAACTGTTCTAGAGTTCGGGAGGTAGATGGATATTGCTGATTTTTTACCCTATGTACAGAGCCCGGAGATGGACTTTGATGCTCCTTTTAGGTTGCTTCCAATTCAGGATATTCTACGAGCTTTGCTTTTTTTTTTTCTTTCCTTTTTTCTTTTCTTTTTTATAATTAATATTTTTTCTCTACATCTCTCAGATGTGATGTCTTTGAATTCCTGTGTTCTAAAAGCAGTTTCTTAATATTAGCAATACATGACTATCCATCATAATTTGCCTCAGTTTCACATTTCTCCCAATGTTTTTTTTTTCATTTTGTGAATAGCTTATTCCTCAGAAAAATATACCTGAAAGGCCTTGAACAGAATAACTATATTTTTTCCTTCTACTTTAAGAAGTTTGCCACTTATATCCTAATCTTTTGTTCCTGTCCTGTGTATATTAGAAAATGAGTGGCTTTGTAGGCTGCAGGTTATTTATCTATCTCAAGTCTTGCAAAGTTTCAGCCCCATTAGCATCTTCTGCCTATTCAAGCTTTCTGAGATTTGCACAGTGATTTCAAAGTAGTCATCTTTCTTTTTTTAAATTCTGACCCCTTAGTTAGAGTTCACTTAAGCCGCTAAAAGAACTGAATATCCTGTTATTAATGACTTTAAAGTATATTTTCAGCAGCTCAACTGGAAGAGCAAGAATTCTTCAATCACTTCATTTTATCTTGGGAAAAAAAAGGTCATAATGAAACTGTGGAAAAATCTGCATCTGGAGCTGTAGTTTTACAGAAAAAACAGCAAACCTATATAAGACATATGATGTATTTATTATTTTGCTAAATAATAAAAATAATATTATTATTTTGTTATATCAAGTCTTTAATCATTATATCCATCACCACTACACTTCTGAAGTCCATTTACCTTGTCTACTAATATCAGCTGCACGTCTAGCACCTTGATAAGGTAAATACAATTTATTTTTCTGGCTAAAATGATGTTTCTAAAGACCATTTGGGAATAAAAAATTTTATGTGGCCAAATATTCTGAAACATTACTGGCTCTAATTACGTTACAACTTCTCTTATTACTAAGTAAAAACTTTTTTGTATTTAAAGGTTACATTAATCTGAGATTTTAAAAACAAGATTAATGGAGTATCCTCACAATACTTGGTTTGGATTAAGTATTTTGCTTATTAGAAGAAATTTGGAAAACTAGCCACAATTTTTTTCTAGGAAATATATTAAATAGAATATTCACAACTTCTAATCAACTGGAAATTACTTTGCTTATTCCAGTGTAGCACTGAATAATTTTAAATGGTTTTATTATATTATTCATTCAATCAAAAACCAAAATACACATAAGAAAATAGACAATATACAGATTATTTTTGGTCAATATTAAAACCCACACATATATGTGATCTCTAAGAGTTGTCATTATGTACAAAGGACAGCAAGTTAAAATTTTAGGGTTAAAAAAAATGAGAGAGTAAACTGCTTCTCATTCCATCTGTATCCATAATGAAGCGTTGTTGATATCTTTTTCAGGATAAGGCATTCCAGGAAAATCCCATCTGAAATCCTTTACTATTTTAGAGAGAATACTCAATCCTACTTTAATTTTGACAGAGGAACTGCATGACTATGCGTTCTAGAAAGGTTCTGGGGGAGAGATTTGGTCCTCGAGGCCTGTCAGAGAGCCTGCATGCTAAAACTGAGCACAAGTGAGTTTGATTTTATAGTAGCTTTCTCTGTTTTTACCAAGTCACCATTTCTATTTTATTTTATTTATTTTATTTATTTTATTTATTTTATTTATTTATTTTATTTTATTTTATTTTTTTATTTTATTTTATTTTATTTTATTTTATTTTATTTATTTTATTTTATTTTATTTCAACTTCTGTGTTTCTCTATTGAATTATTCTGTAAATAAAACCATATAAAACCCAAACTCTTTGAATTTCAGCTATACTTGAACCTAACCATGAGTTGTGAATCCGGTTATTCTTCTCTCTCCATTCCTATATTTCTTTGCTCCCTCACATCAAAGGATTGGGTATAGTTTGGTTGTGGCCAAAGTGTAATAAGAATCAGACAAAGGAGAAACCCAGGATGGCAGTCTATGGTTAGTCTATGGTCTTGGTAATGCCTTGACTGAATGTTGTCTTTCTGAACATCTATATTATTTCCCTATTTGTATTAACATGAGAAATTCTGTTTAGCTTTTGATTACTCAGTGCATTGGACGTTCTTCCCCAGAGATTGTCTGTTTTTCCATCCACTTTATCTCACTCACAGCACACTAAAAAACTCACAAGCTAAAGCCTCCAACTAGTTTTCTGAACAGCATCAAGATCTTACACATTTCATATCTGGCCAGCACTCTGTTTTCAGTCAGTCATCCTCCAAATGACAAGCTCCTTAATTTCCTTTCTAAACATCCAGAAATAGCTCACTGCGGGACTCCCCTGCTGGCTCCTTCTCTGTTTCCCCCTAACTAAAGATTTGATTCTTTATGCTGAATAGCTCCTCATACTCTGCACTGTCCGTTAATTATCTTTTGATTGACTCCCAGCTCTGCCAGCCACTCTCTCCATTCACTCTTTCAGAACTTAACTTCAACTCATATCAAATTCTACTTCATTAATGACTATCACTGTCTCACTGCAGAAAGCTTCTCAAAACTTTTGACTTCTCAAACTAGATCATGTGTACCTGTCTCTAATTAATTTTGCTCCCATTTGAGAACTTGCCAAGAGGATACAGCACATTTCTGAGTTACTGTGGCCACAAGCCATTATTTCAAATGCAAACAGTAATTTGCTTTACTATAGCCTTTAATTAGTATGCAATTAACCTGGATATGTCATCACTACATAGCTATTATTATTAATTATTTTATGCTAGCCAGGGCAGCTGGTTTTCTCTTATGTTTCCTCAAATACCATTAACAGTAGATTTCCGAGTACTTCAAAAACCAGACTGTGCCCAGATTTTTAATGTTCTCTGACCTTTGGGGAAGCCTAATTAGAATAGTTGGAGAATTTCAAATGGAGATAAAGAGCATAGCAATTTATAATTAGGCTTAAGCATTTGGCTCCAGAAAGGGTTCAAAGTAAGTTAGACTTCCTTGGTGGTTTACCATGCATTTAAACAAAATGTTCTGTACATTGAAGGTAAACCTGTGATATACCATATGATATGTAATAAAGAAAATTAAAATTGCAGCCATAAGAAGGCATCTTAACAGCAGATTTTGTATTTTACCAAAGGCTACCCAGTTTTGCCCCTTTTCACATTAGTTGTCTTAGTTTCAGAGTCAAGGCATTTGGAAGCAAGAGGAAACCAGAAACACTTTGTTATTGGACTGATAGTTTGTCTGAGGGAAGGAGATATTGAGAAAGTTTTGTTAGGAACCATATTTAAATTATGTTAGTAATATCTAAGCAGCGTATAATTACATAGAATACTGACTCTGTATCTTGATCCAGATGAAGATCTTTGGTCTGAGATTATCATTACAGAAAGTAGAAATGCTATCACTGCTTCCCTAGAGATATTTAATAGGAAATAATGACTCATTGACTATTTAGAATAATTTGATAGATCCATAGGAACATTAGGATTGGAAAACACCTCCAATATCTTTGAGTTCAACCTTTGACTGAACACCTCCTTCCAACTAAACCAAAGCAAAAAGTGCCATGGCCAGTCATTTCTTGAATACTAGGAATTTTAGCTACACCACCTTCCCGGGCAGACTCTTCCAGTGCATCATAACCCTTTCAATGAAGAAATTCTTTCTGATGTCCAACCAGAACCTCCTCTGGCATGGCTTTAGGTCATTTCCTCTTGTCAATAGCTGCCTGTGAGAAGAAGCTGTACCCACCTGGCTACACACTCCTTTCAGTCAGTTGTAGACAGTTATAAAGTGCACCCCGAGCCTCCTTTTTCCACACTAAGCAAACTCAACTCCCTCAGCTGCTCCTCACAGGACTTTCCCTCTAAACCCTTCATCAGCTCCGTTGTCCTTCTCCGGAAAACCTCCAGCACCTCAATATCTGTCCTGAAGTGAGGGGCACAGAACTGAACACAGGATTCAAGTTGTGGCCTCAACTAGTGCTCAGTACAGGAGAACATTCACTGCCCTGGTCCTGCTGGACACAATATTGCTGACAGAAACCAGGATTTGACTGGCCTTCTTGGCCACCTGGGCACAGCTAGATTACGTTCAGCCAGCACCCTCAGGTCTTTTTTATTGGGCAGCTTTTCAGCCACTTTTTCCTCAGCCTGTGGCAGTGGATTGGAGTTGTTGTGACCTTAATGTGCAAGATCTGGAATTTCACCTTATTGAACCTAACCCAAGATGGGACCATTGGCCTAGTCCTATCATTCCAGTCTGTCCAGATCCCTCTGCAGAACATCCATACCATCTAGCAGATCAACTCCCACACAGCTTGGTGTCATGCAAAAATTCATTGTGGGTCCCCTTGATCCCCTCATCCAAATCCATTTTCTTACACAATATACAATTGAACAGTAGGAAAATAACAGAAACAAGGAACTAAAATGCAACAGATTATGGTGGGGAGGAAAACCCAGTTCTAATATTGTCTCTATCATTGTCATCCACAGGGAAGGGTCTCAGGAAGTGGCTCAGAGCTGTAAATTTAAGTGTTTCTAGTCAGAAAAAGCATGTTGAGACTGTGAGAAGACGGCAACACTGTGAACACAGCAGTGTGCACGGATATGTTGGCTTAGCTTTAGGTGTTAGCTCCTGAGCTGAAAGCATTACAACTGGGTTAGGCTCATGCTGTATCCTCACCTGCTGGTCAAGGCAGGCACAATTAACCCAGCTCTAACCTTGCTCTGCAGAGAGCCCTACCTCCGCACCACACCACAATGTGGATTTGTTCCCTGCCTCCAGGAGCCAGTCCATCAATCCCTGAAACAGCATTGACTGAGTGAGAAGGCATGCTTAGCTGCCATTAGCTAGCATTTCCTGCACACAATTCATTTTTTTTTTTTCTCATTGGTCATGTCACCTAATAGTCTGCAGAGGTTTTTTCAGTAGCAACATTTCTTCTCCTCTGTGTAGTCTCCAGCACAGGGCTAAGAATGAAAGAAGAAAATCAGTGCAATCTCTGCAAAGTGGCAGTGACTCTTCTCCCCAAAATTTGAAGATGGATTGATCCATGTTCTTCTCCTAAGTTAACACAGTAAGAGCGAAAAGCAGATTTTCCACTAGGACTAGATTGGTTCTAAGCCAAAAATATCAGTATCATAGTATATACACCGATACTGAAATTTTAATGAAATAAATGCCATGAGATGCAGTCACTAAACAATGATTTAAAAACAGCTATTACCACCACAGCAGCATTGATGTTTTGCAGATGGGATATGTGTCTAATCTCTTAATTGCTCCTAGATACAATTGTTTAGATGTTTAGGTTTTCTATTAAAAACTTGCAGGCACTATGGTAATTATCTTGCTGGATTATAATTTTTAACCTGAAGATGTAGACTATTTTTTCTTTAATCAATAGCAAGAAAGGAAGAAAAAGTCAGACAATAAACTAGGAAAATGCTCTGTACTGGGTCTTCCTGCAAAGTAGCGTTAATTCATGCTTCTCTCTTTTTTGGCCAAGGGAAAGGGTAGCTTAAGATGAGCTTCTCTACTTTACATATTTCTGTGGTCATGCATTTCATTTTACCATTTTTATCAACATGAGGATATAGGAAAGGGAGAAAAATAAGAAAAGTTCTTTTATGGAGCACCATCTTAAGTTCTCAGAACTCCATGCTAAATATATATATGGTAAAGCCCTAAGACATTATCATTTGCAAGCTCTGAAAACCAGGAATTTTGTATGTAAGAAATCTATGAAAAACCTAACACATTATGATAACCTGTATGTGTCCTGGCTTCCTTTTTGTTATCATTGTCCTAATATTGACCTATTTTCGAAGGACTTATTACTGCTTATCAGATAACTTCCTGAAGTATATGAAAAAAAAAACCAAACAAGCTGGTTGATACTTTTTTTAAATGACTGTATGCTATAAGAAACTGCTTTTTTTTTTTTCCTGAAATATTTCTTTTAATTTGCCTCAGCATTTAAACAAAAGTTTCATTCAAAATATGGAAGAAGAATGAGGAAGGGGTTTAAGAATGTGCTTTTAAAGAGTCAGTCTGCTTGCATGAATCAGCAGTAAAAAAAAATGTTTAAAGATTTGGATGAAATGCATTTTTTTGCTTCTGGAACACCTTTATCCCAGATTCTATGAAGCTTTTAGCAATAATATTCCAAGGTCATGGTCATCCTTCAAGATCTGGTTTCACGTTTTTATGGACATTTCTGATAGCAAATATCTGAAGAGAAGCACTGGCACTTCATGTCAGTGTTGAAATTAGAAGATGGTGTACTATTTTGCTCTTGTGATTTATGATAAACCTAGCAACATAGCATTTAACTTCATCTAAATCTCTAGATTTAGAGACAGAAAAGAAACCCCAAAATATTCCTTTTTTTTTCAGGAAAAAGATAATAAAAACCAAACAAAAAAGCCATAATTCTGCATTGATAGACAATATCACTTTGTATTATCTCAGGGAGAAGTCTTGAAAATCTGTTTACCTGGCAAGTCACTGTTTTCTCTTCTCTGAAAAGGTATTGCCTTCCTGATTTGTCTAATGAACTAGTGTTCATTAATGACTTAATGGTCAGAAAACAGATCATTGTCATTTTATTAGAAATGCTGGAAAGATGTGGAAGAGGAGACATCCAGAAAAGTGTGCACTCTCAGGTACAAAATCATATACTTGCTCTGGAGCATAAAGTCTGCTATTACCTATAAAGCTGGCCACACATTCCCCTTCAAAAGGTCCAATATGGCAAGAGATTTAAGATGCCTCTTGGGAAGTATTTATTTTGATTTTTCACCCCTACCCTAAAGTATTCTTAGCAGTGTAATTCCATGCAGAATTTGCTGGTGCGTCCATAAAATAGTAGTGTTTCTAATCTTAAATTTGACCCAATGCATTCCATCTCCATCCTGTTTAGAACATAGGTTCTGGACCCAGGAATCACTTTTTAATCTGTTTTCTTTGTTCACAACATCCTTCTGACAAACATCAAAGAAAAAGAACGGTGGGTGAGTCTCATTGAGTAAGTTCAGATTAGAAAGGTTTCTATGGCCTCCTGTCCTATAACTCTGCTACCATTCCTTGGAAAAGGATTCACTTCCTTAGAATTCCTGTCTTTGAAAAAGTTGATTGTGTATACTTATTTGTTGAAGGGGTGCTTTATTTTTAGATGTGTAGTCAGAATATTAGCTGACTGGCACATTTCCTTGGGGTACCTTCATACCCTAGGGGTGCTCCAGGTTAGGTGGCCCTGAGTGGGGTGCCACACACCCCCTTACAAGCTTTGTGGGTCCCAGTTCTGGAGGCTTTTGGCGCAGGGACAGAGGGAACAGCAGCACGGGTCTTGGGGGTTGAACAGAGGTGTTTATTCAACGCATGGTGGAACCCAAGACCCCTATCTTCCATGTGCAAATGGCTTTTATACAGGCAGAAAGTGGGAGGGGTTGGGGTCAGGGTGACTACCCAATGACAGCAGAGCTTGAGAGGGGAATTAGGGGAAATAACATCAGTAGAATTGGGCAAGGGAAGGATTACAACATCTGGGTTGGACCAAACACTGGGGAAAAAGCAGGGATGTGCTGGGTTAAACCGTACAATGAAAATATGGATAAATATGACTTTAAAAGCACACTGCAGCAGCTGACATCATCTATCTATTCAGGCATATAAGAGCCAGTATAAATGTAGAAAAATTGCACATGCTCAGTCATTCCTTGCTGTATTTCTCATTTATTCATAATTCTAATGAAGCTTCATCTCTAACCTCAGCATGGAATGGATCAAATTCTGACCCTGATATCTATAACAGGTTGGAAAAATATCCTTCAAACACTAAATCAAGTACAACTCTGTTGTTCTCCTTGCACCTAAAATTTTATGCCAGCTACAGAAATTCAAATTTTAAGATACTATTAGGTACTGATTTATGAACCACAGAATCAGTAGTATCATAGGAGTTGTATTTTATACAAGAAAGAGAAAATGAAATTGTATTTTCTAAATCTGATTTAGGCATTAATAAAGTGTTTTGTTTTTCTATTCCCCTCACTGGCTATTATAATTCTAGTTCAACTCTTTACAATTTAGCTACGTGAGGATAATGTACTTTTCTCAATTCAAGCTGCTATAATATTAACAACGCAGTTGGAAATACTCTTACTAAATATGCATATAGTCCCTTCCTTGCATGTTATAATAACATCCACAAAAATGGCTACAAGCTTCTGATGTTCTGTTAATTGGAGCCAGAAATGCTATCAAAATTTATTTAAAACATATTTGACTGACAAGTAATATACTCCAAATTACTGCTGATATCTTTGACAGACACATCTAATTACTGCTAATTAGTTCAGAATTAATTATAAAATGACATGTTTACATTGATTAGTATGCATCAAAGTGTAAATGGTCATTCTGAGGACATAATTTATAGTTCCACAAAAAGGAAAACACACAGGCAAATCTGGTATTGAAAAAGAAAACTCTGTGAACAGAAGTGTTTCTGCACATAATGATACACTCCACATGGCTTGCTGAAATAGGGCAGTATTTGCAACAAGCCAGAAGCAAATAAAACAGCAGTAGTAGCAGCTCTGCTATAGGACTGAGCAGTTTTGTCAGCTCTACATGAGTTGGTCATCATAATTAAGACTGACATATTTTCTTTGAGAAATATGTAAAAAACTTTCATATTATTCTTTGAGAAAAAAAAAAACTGTTTATCTTGGAAGCTCCTTCCTTCCTTCCTTCCTTCCTTCCTTCCTTCCTTCCTTCCTTCCTTCCTTCCTTCCTTCCTTCCTTCCTTCCTTCCTTCCTTCCTTCCTTCCTTCCTTCCTTCCTTCCTTCCTTCCTTCCTTCCTTCCTTCCTTCCTTCCTTCCTTCCTTCCTTCCTTCCTTCCTTCCTTCCTTCCTTCCTTCCTTCCTTCCTTCCTTCCTTCCTTCCTTCCTTCCTTCCTTCCTTCCTTCCTTCCTTCCTTCCTTCCTTCCTTCCTTCCTTCCTTCCTTCCTTCCTTCCTTCCTTCCTTCCTTCCTTCCTTCCTTCCTTCCTTCCTTCCTTCCTTCCTTCCTTCCTTCCTTCCTAGATGATGGATTTACATGAGGGAAAGCTTTCAGTTAGGGTTAAATAAGAATACCTGTGTGTAGCTGCATACACTCAAATAAATTAAAAAATTATGAGACAGTATGTTCAGCTACACCGGATAGCTAGAACACATGAGGAAAATAAAAATCCCTCTATCCTCCTACATTATTTTGTTTGTGTTTACACAACAAAAGATTGAGGTTATGTCAAGAATTGAGCTAAAACCCAACACGACTTCTGCCTGAGATCTTCGTGTCCCATTTCAGGTTAAAGGACTGTGTGATGCACTCAGTGCTGTAAGAATTGTTCAAGGTCCGGTTGCCTGTTACTATTTACTGGCATTACAGTAGAAAGTTGAGGAAAAGCCTTGGAACCAGCACAGCTGCCTATGGCTGAGTACAAAGGAGTGAATAAATGTTCTTTAATTGCAAATGACTGTACTGTCTTATCCCTCAAAGCATATTCTGGAGCTCATCTCAAGCCTCTTAAATGAGCATAGACTAGTAAATGAGCAGCACATTCTTGAATCCAGTAAAATGTGCCCAGAAGGCTGGTTTTGCCCTGCATTCAAAACATTAGAAATGTATCTATGAGAAATGTATCTTTTGACTTAGTGGCATATTATGAAAATGCAGCACAGAATGCCATTTGATGCAGCACAGTGACACGCAATGTCTTTCAATAGGTAAGAAAGTCTGCTTGAGACCTCTTTTATTGACAGTGGGGCATATCATCAATTCAAAACAAGAAGCTGTTTTTCTGATACAGATTGATTGGTTTTGGGGTTTTTGCAGTTTGCTAAAAATTAAAACCCCCCATAGAATGAAATAGTTTAAAAAGAAAGAACTGTAAGAAAGAAATCCATCCCCTGCAAGTCTCTTTGCTAAAGGCAGAACTTCTTGGACAAAATTGCCTACCTTTGTTATTCAGAGAATTTAATGATCTGATGTAGTCATGAGTTTACACTGGGAAGAAGGTGCTGCTTATTAGCAAAAGCACGTGTTATATAGTGTGATCACACAGTTTTGTAGCTTTAAAGAGTGTTTTTTCAAACATTGCCTAATGAATGTCTCTAGCTTTAAAATATTCTGTTGTCTGGAGTGCTCTGTAGACTCCTATCAGTTTCATTGCAGCTACACAACAGGTGTATTTGATCTGGGGTTTCTTATAGCTGAAAGAATTATGAAAGAGTAACATGCTGACTTTCTTTTCAACTAGGCACATCTGGTTGTTATTAGTTGAAGAAAAGTATCTTGCTTCCTAAGCAGATTTCATATATAACAAACTAACTAACAAACACACAAAAAAATACCCCACCAAAACAAAGCAAACAAACAAAATAAAACAAAACACCTTTTCTAATTCCCATGTATTCTTTATGATTTTTTTTTGTTCCGTCTACAAGCAATTTACGTGTTTGAATGAATAATGCCGTATCATAAATGATATTTAACAGCCCACTTTGTCATGAGTTAATGCCAAAGTTCATCATGGATCAAAACCATGTTCTTAACAGAGCAAAGAGACAACAGATCTTCCCCTCACCTCTTTTCATAAAGAAAGCTCAGAAGGCACAGTTTAGGACTGTGGACTATCTATCCTGGGACTTAAGGGTTTTTAAACTAAATTTAAACTGAATTCTACTAGTATAGAATGAGCCAAACTATCCTTTAATAGAGAGGATGAATAGAAAATTAAAGTTCTACAATATCTAAAAACTTACAGATGATAATGTGCCATATTTTTTACACCAGTTTTGTTTTTTGAGGTTTCACTTAAAATACAAGGCTGAGTGTGGTAAAAATAAATATACATGAATAAAACTGTATCCTTAATCCAGGTTAAAATGTCTTCTTTCTGCATTTCAGCCACTTCAGTGCAGCCAGAAAATGGGAGTCATAGGAAAAAGACTTCAAACAAAACTCAAGTTGACCAGCCTACTTTCATGGAAGAAAGTGTCTTTTTACCTTTCTGCATTAGCAGTCAAAACTGATTTCATTTGTGTATAATTTTCTAAGATGTAAGGCCATATTACAGAGCAGTTTATTCTATGTGCACATAAAGCTTGTAACATCTTCCAAAAAAGGGACCAATCAAGCATTAACTTCTCCTCAGAGTATTTTTATTTCTCGAACTGCTTATTCCTTTACATGCTTTTATTTTTTGTGGGTGTATTTTACTCTTTTGCTGTAAACATTGCCCCACAGTTGGATACACAAAATTAAATCATTTAATGGATTTGTGGTTCAGTTGATTGAGGTCCCTGGGTCTCTCTGTGCTCCTGGCAGCCATCTTATTTGGTCTGTTACTGTCATTCACTGTCATTTCCACTTGGCTGGCGCCTGTGACAGGTCAGATTACTGGATGTGCTCAAAATATGATATGAAAGAGAGGACTCTGATTCTGATACTGATGGGTAGTGCTCTGCTTGCTACAGCTATCTGAGGAGATCTTAGTAAATGCAGTTTCCTCAGGCTGTTTGGGGAGTCAGCGAAAGAACTGATGGTAAATAGAGGGACCATCTGTGTACATTTACTGATAAGCTGATGCTTTCTGAAATGTATTTCCATTACATGGGCATTGTTAAAGGCAGAAGCTGCTTTACTGACACAGGATTATTTTATAATAAGTTACATTTTTAAACATTGGCCAAGTTGAACACCATTTCATCTATCTTTTGCACATTTATTTCTGTTCTGGTCAGCTAAACAATTTCAGGTTTGGGGGCATTAAATTAATTGTGTAGTCTTTCTCTACTTTCCCTACCACAAGAGCTCTATTTTCTCACAAAATAGCTACATAATTTAGAGAATATGCCAAGACTTGGGTGGGGTTTTTTTTAACAGTTCAGTGAAATAGCTCAAAATATTTAATATATGTGCTATTAAAGAACTTGACAGTTTGCAGAAGAATTTGGAACATTTCACTGCTGGTAGCTGTGATTCAGAGACAGATACTGCAGCAGCTTCAGCAACTGCAGTCAGTGAATTACTGTGACTTGAAATAGATTTATAAAAAAAAATATGTTGGTATGCCAATTATAAGAGAGAAAGAAATCTAGTTCTGGATGAAACTAGAATTGTAAATAAAAATGATGACATCTCAAGGGATCAGTGCTAATCTGATTCTTTTTTCTTCAGTAGAACTTAAGAAAAAATATAATAAAAGAGTATATGTATTTCTATAAATAATGTCTCTGAGTTTCCAAGGAACTTTGTAGCTCATTTAGTTCAAAGTGTGAAGCCAAATTTATTGACAATGAAGCATTGAATGTAAATGTGGAATTCACATTTCACATAAAATGAGAACTGGGATGAAGTTAGCCAATCTGTCTTTGCCATAAAGGTAAAGATAATAAGTTGGTTTGTCACTATTGTGAGGGATCTAATGTAGATTATGTAGAATAAACAACGGTTAAAATCATGACATATATGTATTAGGAGGTCTTCCACAAATGGACAAACCTGATTCCCAAATTTTCTATGTTCTCCATTCCTAGCAGATTTTGTTGTAATTCAGAACTGCTTTCTACTGTTGTAAGAAAGAATTTTGATTTCTGCAGTTTTGTAAGGACGCTCATGGCTGTACACACCTTGCTTTTCCAGGAACTTAATGTGGATACTTTTGATCTTAAAAGTTGTTACTTGTCCTGTTTACACATCAAAAAGTGGTGTGGTTAAAAATAAATCAGCCTTTCACATTAACGTGGTTATGTTAGCATTGAAATCACATAATCACACAAACTATGATTACATGGGTTCTTTATTGAAGAGCTCTGAGAGTCTGGGGCACAGACAGACCCAAATCAGACTCTACTGTATATTTGAACTGCACATGTTTTATACCCCTTTTCTGTTACATAAAGGTATTAATCATTAACTGGTATATTGAAGAGCTCCTATTGATTTCATCCAAGCATAAATTTCCAAGTTCTAGAAAAAACCAAATTTTCTTACTTTGGTTACACTGTTTCTCATTCCTTTACGTTTACACAATAATTATATTTAATTATATTTAACGATCATACCTACGAGCACGGTCGCACATGGATTAACAAAGACAAAGCTAACTAACTATCCCCAAGCAGTTCTAGTTCTACAAGTTTTTTCCACCCCCCAAATCTGTTCTTCATGATTTTAAAAACATTTTCCAAGCAGCTAAGATTTTAACCCTATGCTATCAGTTATAGGGCTAATAAGGATGTCTAAAACCATTTCTGTGGTCTCTTTGCACAATGCATAAGATATGAAAATGTCATTCCACCAAATAGCTAAATTTCTTCTGCTGAAGAATTATTTGGGAAAGTGTAAAATACACTGCAGAGGACATGCAGAGACTTATTTCCCATTATAAATGGCAAGTTCTTTCTTAGAATTTTTTCAAGGAAATCCAGAGTAATTCATTTCAACACTCAAAATCCTGCAGAAAAATGGGTAGCCTGAAGTGAAGTCTAAGTCTATCAAAAGGCCTCATCCCTGATGAAGTTTTCTGCTGTCTGATGGTTTGGGCTCAGAAAAGTAACGAAAGAGCCATGAAACAAAAATCATTTAGGGTAGCTGTTATCTAGCAAGAAAATATGAGAATTAGACAGGAATAATAAAATAGCTGCAAAGAAAAATATTTTGGAAGTATTTGTAAAGACTAATTGGAAAGGCAGAATAATAAAAGTGTTTGGTTTTTTACTTGTATTGACCCAATATGAAGTTTCCAAATATTTCTTATGCATAATGTTTCTTGTCTGGTGCCCATTACTTTGTATGTCTTTTTCTTGTCACAGAAGGCAAGAATTCTTTCCCTATTCAGCCCACATCTTTCCTGGCCTCATGGGATCATACTGGGCTCTGGAGAATGTGAATGTCTTAGAAGATGCTTCTGCTTTGGAGAAGAGGTGCCAATGACTACCTCTAAAACTCTATTAATATATGCCTTCTTTCAGCTGTGATCTGGGAGTGTGAAGAGAATGTAAAGGAACAAAGCTGGTTCCTTTGACACACCTCCTTGTCCCACTGACTTCTCCTTGCCCATAGAGTCAAAGCAGGCAACCGATAGACTTTGATAGAAAATCTCTGGTACATGCCATTCTCTATGATATGTACCACAGACTCCCAGCTATCTAGCAATTTTACCTCAAAATGCCTACCACAGCCTCTTTGCTTCCCTTAAAACTAGAGGACTTAGAGAAAGGGAATATGGTGTCTTTACATGGTGTCTTCATCCATCACAGTCCTTTCTACACCTAGCAGAGAAGCACAATAACATTTGGAAAGATTCTGGAAGAAGACAGGAGATGGGATTCCTCACAGATAAAAATGGAGATAATTCTTTTAGGAATGAATTAATGAATTTTTCAGAGCAAATAGATTTGGATAGATGCCACTGTTATTTGTGTTGTGTTACCTGCCTACATGAAGCTTTTCACTGGCATTTCATGTTATTTAATATGATGGGTTGCAACAGAAATTCAAATTACAATTGTATGAACTCCCTTCTTGTCTGGTACATCATGTAAGTCTGAAACCATGTGTTAGCATTAATAAACAGCAAATTTATACCAAAAAGACAGTAATTTCGTTATTAGTAATCTCTTTGCTAAGGCAGATAACTCACTTTCCCTTTCTCTACCTTGTATTAAAGATGAAACAGAATTGTATTTTTACAATTACTGGACTGAGAGAAAATTAACGTCTTCTCTGCTGAATAATTTAAACCTTCTATCTTTCCTCTTTCAAATCTTGTAAGAATATTTTATCAATGACTTCAAAGAGAGTAAAAAGAATTATTATATTTAGACAGTTTATGGTGCATGAATGCTCAAAACTTGAAAAATATCTAAGTTATTTATTTTGTTACTTCTGTCAAACAGAATCAAGACCTTATATACTGTATAATTTATACCTTAGTAGCAAAACACATGGTAAAGGCTTGCTAAAAGTTTTTTCTCCTGCAAATGAAAGTTTAAATTAAGAATCCTACTGCAAGCCTCTGTTCATCTGTGAATATGTCGTCCACACCCTCATCCAAAAAGATATTTTTTAAACTGAGTACTTTTTTTTTTTTTTTTTTTTTTTCCTGGAGTTTAAATCCCTCCTTTAGTGCTTTGAAAGATCAGACCCTATAGAAGGGGTTACTAATCTTAGGATTAGCACTGCAATGTTTAGAAGGTCTTACAGGTGATACAGGTCACTTGAAAAAATGTGACAGATTCTGTCATAAATATTACCTGTTGAGTAACATATTTCCATTCAGTGGAATGGCATCACCAGCAACACACCTGTGCAATACTCTGCGTTAGATACATAATAATAGTAACTGGAAAAGTGTTTACTCTGCCTGCTTTAGTGACAGTCAGACAACAGGGTGCTGGTGGGGAGAGGGACTCTGCACCTGCCTGAATTAGGAAATTAACAGATTCCAAAGCTGGAACATCACCATGTACATTGGGTAGATGCTACAACTGTGCTACAGCCCAGCTAGCTAGCACTCCCCCAAACCAGCACCACTTTGGAGTCAGCATGGCAGAGTGACTGTCCTTCGCAAATATTTTGCATCCAGCCATCTGTTTTCCATGCTAATTGCATGTGTGTATAGTTCCTTGTGCCAATTTTCCCCAGTGCTAATGAATAGTCTCAGGCACTTTACTTCCATGGATGTAGCTCCCAATCCTCATATACACCATGGATGGATTTAGTTTATTATTAAAAAGCAAGAATCCTTTCTCTAAGTTATTTCCTTGTTCACAGAAAGCTGCTTGCAAGTTTTTAGGACTGAGCAAGAACTGTTATGTGTACTAAATTTATATCACATAGAGAAATACAGGCAGATCAAGATAACTGTTCACTTACTAACAAGCCACATTTGACATGTGGTGCTCTTTAGTTTTCTTATGTATTGGCTATTCTCTACCATTTCTTTTAAGTTTTCTGCAGACTGTATAAAGAAAATGTGCAAACTAGAATTTAAAATATTTCTTACTTTTCTTACTGGCCCACAAGTGTGATTCAAGAAAACTGCTGTAATAGAATCATAGAATCACTGAATGTCTGGGGTTGGAATGGACCTTAAAGATCATGCAGTTCCAGCCCTCCTGCCTTGGGCAGGGACACCTTCCACTACACCACGTTGCTCAGAGCTCCCTCCAGCCTGGCCTTGAGCACTTGCATGGATGGGGCACTCATGGCTTCCCTGGGCAACCTGTTCCTGTGCCTCACCACCCCCACAGTAAAGAATTTCTTCTTAACATCTATCCTTAACCTATTTTCTTTCAGTCTGAAGCCACACCCCCTCGTCCTGTCACTACACATTCTTGAGAATAGCCTATGCTACCTCAAGTCCTTTGTCAATTTGTGCAGAATTTCATAGTAACAGATAATTATTTAGTGAACAGTAGAACCTTCCTATGACTTAGCACTGGACGTGCTCTTGCTAATTGCCCAGAGCCACTTAGTTTAAGATTCACTGGTGCAAGATTCATGATATTAAACTGTCTGTTTTCTCACTATGCAGAAATCTGCACATGTGGACACAGATTACAGGCATTTGGAGCTTTATGAGAAAACAGACATGAATTTATCTTAAGTAAAAGCCATACTGTGTGATTTTTCTTTCCTTAAGGCAAGACAGAAGACAACACAAAGATTGTACAGTGACACACATAGTAGTGATGTCTGCAGCTTCTTTTTGGATTGTGTTCAATTAAATGTTTCTGGTTATCTTAAACTTTTGTTTTCTTCTTCTTTCTCTGCCACAATTTAGTATTCAGCTCCCTCACAATCTTTGAGTCAGATAACCTTACTGAAGTGTTAGATTTTTTTCCTTTTCCTTCAAAATAGCCAGTATCTTCCCTTTTTTGTACTATTTCCACTTTGAAAACTGTAATAAATTTGTAATGCCTTTTAATTTCATGAACAGCAAGTGATCATATGAGAAAACAATAATTTTTTTCAGTTCTTCTAGACGATTTTTCTGTAGTTGTATGAGTAGCACTCACCATTCTTTGAGAATATGTATTGTTCAATCTGTCAGATGTAAAAATATTTGCTTTAGTTTTTAATACCCAATTAAGTTTTACTTTCTGACTGTATTTCAAGGAGTCTCTGGTTAATATCTCTTAATGTGGCAGCTGAGAGAACATGGAAAAAATAATGTAGACTTTTGTTTCATCGCTCTAGCAAATTTCATACCTAGGAAAAAGAATTTCCCTAGTTTTACTTTTACACATTTTTCTTAGTAGACAATATTTTGTACAAATAAGCTGACAACTTGCTCTTTGACAGTGATACTTGTGAAAATATGATCAGTGCTTTGGAAAAGAAAATTATAACTGTATATAAAGCAAAGGTTAGTACAAAAATTCAGTTTTCCTAGAAATATATTTTTATTTCCAAAATAGTCATTTATAAGATGCATGATCAAATAGATTTTGATGCTGCATCTCATAATTTCTTGAAGAGGAACAGGATCCCTTCAACAAGTCCACTTATATATCAGTACCACGTCAGCAGAAAAAAATTATGGAAATGCACTGACATGGAGAGGTATCATTATTTCAATATATTTATAGGTTTTATGAAAATAAGGATAAAAAGACATAAACAATCCATTAGATTCTCATTGCTATTACTTTAAATCCTGAACCAAAGAACAATTTATGTAAGTGAGTGTTTTTGTATTTATAAAAATGCTTCCTGAATTCAATGAATCTAGTAATTTCTAAGGGCTTAATACAAGGCTAGCAAAGAAAATTACACAATCCGGATTCTCTGCTGAAATGTAGTAGATGAATCAGCTCACAATTCATCCCACTTGCCAGTCCAAATTCAGTCTTTTCAAAGTATGTGGAGCCATCAGAAATCTTTCCCAATTTCCTTATTCAGCAGAAGTACAATCAGTGGTGCTGGTAATGATCCACAGATTCCATCCTCAAAAAATTCAGCTGTCACACATTCATAGAGACATTTTCTTCTGTGAACAAAGTCACCAAAACATTGGGTCCAATATAACTCTGTAACAATCTATATGATTCATATGTGTTCAAAAATTACTTAAAAAGCTGTTCAAGTCCCTGGTTCAAAATAGAATACTGTCATCATCTTAAGACTTTTTTCCTTTTTTTTTTTTTTTTTGTGTTTTCAGGGATATATTTTAAAAAACAAGCTAAAACCAGAAATTTATAAAGCAAAAAATATTTTTCTAAGCTTCTGTATTTATAGCAGGTCAGGACTTTGTTTTCCCCTAGGAGAACGAAGCAATAAAATAAAAATAGGAATAAAAGAATCCTAAAGTTGAATGGGACAGTTGAATCACACATTTTTGATATTGAATTATTTACCCTCATCTAAAGTGTTGCTTGGTAAAAATTTCCTCTCCCTTCTCTGTAATAATTCATTGATCTTGCAGCCACCAGTACCTTCAACTGCTGCCACACAGTATTTGGATATCAGGTTATTAATGGAAATATTAAATCAGCCTCTAGGATGACCCTTACCTAGTTTTACCAATAATGTCCTTTAGGGACTATTTCTCTTTCTGTACACTGGGCTTTTCCAAATCATTATTTACAAATCTTATATTAAATAATACATTTTCCACCTTAAATAATTTATATATGGCCCCATAACTGGTAGGTTACACAGGTTGAAATGGATTAAACCTACTTTACTTTCCTTTGAAAACTTACGTTTTGTGAAATCAGAGTTATCCAGAAGGTTTCAAATGTAAAATACCCATGTGGTATTTTATCTTATTTTCCTTTTTTCTTTCTGATTTTTATTCATTTCATTTCATCAGAATGTTTTCTATGATCTTGTATAATGCTGTGATGATATGATCAGGTCCTTTTTTATTTCTTCTTTTTAAGTTGTCTGCAAGGTACCTGAAGATATTTTTGTTTCTGGTCGTGGAAAGCTATGAGGAATTTGTCAAGACTAGCCTGAAGAGCAAAACAAGGCAGCATAACCACGTACATCTCTCTTAGATTTTGGCCTGTCAGTATTCAAATACATCCTCTATCAGTGAATACTTACTTCACTTTCAGCCTAGGGATGTTTTCACACTAAGAAGTAAGGATGGGAGACAAATCCAACAACTTCTAGAAAATATAGGCAAATCCCTGCCTCCAAAAAACTGGTATAAGGAAAGTCAGGTAAACACTTAGAAATTAATGTTGCCACCTTTTCATATTCACACTACCATGTGTTTCACACTGTCTTGAGATTGCTTTTAGGAATTTTATAATTTCTTTTTAAAACAAGACTGATGTTCCTTTCTTTCTCCACTACTCTTTCTTGAGAAGCTTATGAGTATTTTAAATTTCACAGGCATTTCTGAAAAAAAAAAAAATCCCAAAGTTCACCTTTCATGTAATTTAATTTGGAACATTGAATTGAAATGTGCACAAAAGCAGGGAAGATATCTTCTCTAAGGAGTTCAACAAACACCAGTTCTTGCCCTCTCAGATAATTATTTTCAACATTCAAGTAGATAAGCAAAGCTTTTAAAGTGTTATAATGACTTTTATGTACGTGATAAGATAAATCAGAAGTTTTAGAATAGGAAGTACATACACACTAATTTTATTCTAGAGATATTAAAATACACACCTGTTGAATCTTTAATGAGTACTTCCACTCTAACAAAAATTTCAATTTATTCATAAGTTTAAAAGTCACAGCTAGCAAGGGCAGGGGAAAGCACTCATTAACAAAGAAGCAAGTAAAATATTAGGAAATTTAAAGAATTTAATTTCACAGAAATAAGATCTGTGAAAGAAAGGTTGAGGCTGGAAAAAAAACATGTTTTAGAACATCTAGAGGAAACCACCAAAGCTGGCACTGAGACTTTGCAATGGATGTTTTTCAGACAGACTTTCATAATACAAACATCACACACTGAGTTTAATGTGTGTTGGAAAACTAATATGTCTCACAGAATCATAATATAATAAAGGACCAGGCTATTGAATCAGGTGTTATTTATTGTTCCCTGAGAAAGGAGCAGCGATTTTTTGTATTACTTCCATAATGCATTCTTCCAATAACTGTATAATGTTCTGTAGTGAGAAATCTTAACTTTGAAGTTTTTCTAACTTTATGTTTTTACCAAAACTTTAGCAGAAGCTTGTCTTGCTTCCAGACCTAACTTAAGGAGAAGGCAATGGAACCTCATAGCAACTACAACAGAACTGAGACAAAAGTCACATCAATCCCTGATCATGTGTTCCAGAACTTATATTCTCCATCTCAGATTCAGTGCCAGTGACATTTATCAAAGCACAGCAGATTTGCTAAAAGACTGCAGATTTACCAGCATGTTGTAACTTTCTAGTTCAAACCTGAATTATATTAAAAAATGTTGCTTATCTCTAATATTTTTATTTCTTTTTCTGTAATTTTATTTCTGAAATTCAGAAATAAAACAGAAAACAGAAATTCCATGTTACACAGAACATCAGCCTGAATCCTCTTAATTCCCTTGCCAAAACTGTGCTAAGGAATCAATTTGTTTCTAACATTTAAGAGCCATCTTAAATTCTAGTGCAAGCACAGCTGCTTTTTTGTACTGAAAAATACAGACTCAAACGTTCACAAAAGAACATAATTTATCTTAATGATGGCATACTTGATGCATTACTGTACAGCACACGGGGAGCAGCAGTCCCACTGCTGCCTGATGTATAACTTCAGAGTCACATGGAATACAGACCTAGAAAGCTGGAGAGAAGACAGATAACAGGACAAGAGATATTTCACAGGTCAGTGTCAATAAACTGACACTGGCTTGTGGTCTGAATCTCATGTCTCCAGGTAGAACTATAATAAAGAGCACACAAAGCTTTCCGTTTTTTACTGAGCACACAAAAGGGAAAACTAAAGAAATGTCACCTAGATGGATGAAGAGAATAACTGTCTTTTAATTATATATATATATTTTTTTTTTCTAAAGGTAGAGATGCTATTTAAGAAAAGGGAAAAAAAAAAACAACTGAAACTACAGCACATGGAAGAGGGAAGAGAAGAATAAGATACACCCAGCTGGCATAAATGAACATAAATGAAATAAAGTTGCATGAACAGCAGGAAACACAATTTGTGCCAGAAACTGTCAGATTGATCTCATCTGTCTCTCAAACAAGGCTATCAATCATTGTCTCATCCCCTGCTTCAGCATGGTTTTTTCTTACCTCCATCTGGCTGTACTTCAGCAGTGGAGTCATGTTAGCTGAAATTCACTGTTTCTCTCTGCTCATCTCTCTGCTGTTCTTCAAAATTTCAGCTATTTCTGCCAGCCCTGGAAAGGTATTATTCTGCCTATCTAATTGAGCAACATGCAGATCCTGGGCAGGAATCGAGGCTGCATTGCCTGATGAACACAGACTTTGACTGATCCTCATCAAATTTGAATTTTATTTCTACCTCTGCATTGAACATTGAAAATCTATCCCTCTATGTTTAGCTTTCCTTCATCTGCCAGATCTCTACTTCTATGCTGAAGCCTTGAATGAATTACAATTTATATATTTTGCATATATTCATACATCTAGTACTTACAATAGTAAAAGGCTTAATATTCTATATCATGTATTTTAAGTTTGTGTAATCTAGGAAGAGGCAAAAGATACCACTAGAAAAAGAATGAAGAGTTTCATTACTGTGTGTATGAATGCAATATGCACTTGCATGACTGTTCTCTGTTCAGGATCTTTAATTACTAGGATATTATACAGGAGGTAGCATCAGGGAACACTGACGTCTTTCTGATTTGTAAAGGAGGGCAAACTAGGAGCCCAGGATGGCAGCAAAACAAACAGGGGAGTGCTCTCACTGACAAGGGCACAGCAGCAAAGCACCCAGACAAGAGAGGACCGAGCAGTATTCAGGATCAGCTACCTGGCATTGCCAGGCAAATTCACAGTGATGATGCACCTCTGAAGTCCATCCAGGGTGCTGCAGGTCCCTGCTTTGGCACAGATCAACAAGATGCACAAATGGGAAGCAGAGGCATGGATGCAGTGCAGCTCATGCAAGGACCATGTCTGGGTGGCTCAGGATAAATGCATGTCCTGAATGAAAGGGGACCAGCACCCTCCACAGGGAAGGTCTTACAGGACTGCCATCAAACAGCATCAGGGCCAGACAGCTGCTCTGTTACAGTGCCCTTGAGCCCTCACTACCAAGTCTACAGGTTGATGGCAGAATTCACTCAGGGCTTGGATATTTAGTGGGTAAGAAATGTAGTTAAAGCCTACTTTTTTTTTTTTTTTCTGGAATATATTTCATTCCGTGAAATACGTGATAAATTGTATTGAACAGTGTACTCTAAAGTAACTGTAACAACTTGCATAGAAAGATTTAGACAAGCATTACTCAAATTACTACTAAAGAGAATGGCAGACTGACTTCTCTTTTTCTGTTTGAAATACTCTTACACCTGCTAAATTTTCTTAGAGTCCTTTGTGACAGAAATGACAAACATGGAGACCTTCAAGAAATTTCTTCATCAGATACACTTTACAGAAAAAGATTTATTGATTCATACCCAGTAATGACTCAACCCCAGAAGTCATTAGTAAATCAACTGAGGAAGATTACCTTTGACTCTAATAGTAATTCCATGCACGAATGGTTTAAATGATCAGTCTGGCAAGAGACCATGTTTGCTTACCATTTAGAAATTACTATATGACTAAGAGCTGTAATCTAAGAAATAGCTCCAAAAGCTTTCTGCCAGTATGTCTAATACTTTAGTTGCTCTGATCAGACCACATGAATTTCTAGATTCTAAATTGCTATGCTTTTTGCTATGACTTAGACCTTTCAAGGATAATCCCCCTAAATTCAGAGCATGGATGATATTGACACATCATTTTTCAACTTGGTAGATTTTCTTAAAAATGAACTTCATCAGTGATCCAGGACAGCAGGACAGTGATAACAGCAATGCTGAAAAAAAAAAAAAAAGACATATTGCTTACAGAAAACACCTTCACTGTGTTTTGCTAGGTAATAACATTGGAGCAGAGATAGGAATATTGTGATATTGTCTGCTTTGTATGCATAGTAACTACTTCCAAATAAATGTTATTATTACTACGTGGTGTCAGTAACCCCTTTTGGAAAGTTGGAAGTACCCACTAGAGCTTTCTTTCAGGTCTCAGATATCAGAACAATGACACTACAGCAATGTACATTGAGGAAAATAGTACCACTGGGTTTATCTTTCAAACGCATAGAAATTAATGAATAAAGAAACATTCAATATTATTGATAAGATGTCTCAAACCAAGAGCCTGGAAGCTCTTCTTCTCTGATGTCAGTGGCTTATGATGGTTATTGACTTATCTTTCTGATTTAAGTAAGACTATACCACTAATGTATTTTTCAGAACCTTTTTAATATTTGATCAAGGATAAGGTAGATTATACATCAAACTACTTGGAATAACACAGTAGGATGCAAATGTTGGACAGAAAGTCAGTGAAAACTTTGGTTGCTGTTAAAAAAGAGAGTACAATAGTAATGATCCATCAGATTTCCACCACTATATGGGAAAAGTAGACTATATGTATAGCTGTTTTATGAGACTCTAATTAAGGTATCATCAATTATGAATAGGTAGAAGATGTCAAAAATACACCCTATTTTCTCCTCATCTACCCTGTGCATTGCTAGGGCTGCAAAGAAAGTGGACAGGATCTAACACAGAATTTAAGCTTATGGCTGGAACAAAAACATGAGAAAAAATAAAACGAAATATATTTTCGTTTTAGAGTGCACTGTAGGATAACAATAGTATCATGAATTTGTTCTGAATTTTTGTGAGGAAAGAGAGTAGCTTTCACTAGTTTGAACAACTATGAAGAAATATACATGCAATAATTTAACCTACACTGTTTTTTAGATGAATTGTATCACATAGATGTAAACTATGTAAACTATGTAAACTACTAAATTGAAATCATACTTGCTATGTGCATTTCTCATATGCAGTGATTTCACAAATGCTGCCATTTCAAGTCTGAGTTTTCCAGGCTTTGCTTATTAAAATTTCTTCCTCACATACTGCAGACCTTCATCCATGATTGAGAAGAAGACTTGAGTACAATTACTCAGGTACAATAACCTAACTTATTCAATGCATGCATATTTGTTTAGATGTAAATCACTGAGTCTTACATTGCAAGTAAACCACATAATTTTTATAGGTATCCATCAATCTTCTTGTACAGTAAGTGTCTTGAAACATGTTCATAATTCCTGCAAAATAAAACTGTAATATTTTTCTGTACTTTATGTTGCATCCATGATCATGGTAAAATGGTCAACTGTTAAGGATACGCTCCTTCTTTTGATATTTTCTCACCTAAAAATGGATGCAGCTTCTCACTTCCCCATTAAACATCACATTTTTTTTCTGGTGTTATTGCTTTCACAAAGATATAGAGCTACTACAGGACTGCACTAGGAATCTCACTGACAACTCCATTTGCAGCATTATAAAAATCAAATACAAAGAATAAAATATTTGAATGAAAAGTATCTGAGGAGATAACCAATGGTGAAAATTTTTAAATATTTATGCTATGTAAAACTTTCCTGAGTTGCCATATTACAGTGATTGAAATTACTGGGTTATTATGTTTCTTAAGAGGAATGTAATATTAAAATCAACATGTAAAATAATAATCCCTGACAAAACAGCAATATTGTGACTCACTCTTAAAGTAAAGGAATATTTAATTCTCTCAAATTTCCCCTATCAGTATTATATGAGAACATGGAGCTTGTATTTTAGCCAAGATAACAGATGGTTGGTCTGAACTTAATTAGTCAAAAAAAAGGCTTTACAACAATGTGTTTTCACATTATGATCACTCTTGTCTATAAAAGTTGATGAAGCCTAATCCCAAAAATAACAAAGTCAGTGTGAGTCCTTCCACTGTATTATTCACAGATCATTCTCAGTTAAAGTGCATTATTTGTCCTTTGTGCCTCTTACTTGGCCATGTCCTTAGGCATACATTTAAAGGTAAGGACAAGCAGTTTCACAAAACATACCTAAATCTCAGCATGCACAGTCCCACAAAATCATTGCCATGTCCTTATTGAACTTGAGTCTTGGGGGATCCATGGGTCTCAAACTTATAATCTGCATTTTGGCTAAACAGTTTAATGAGATAGCTCTGATGATGGTATACTGCAAAAATAATTTACATGCAAAGTAGCATGCATATTTAAAATATGCTTTCATAAGCTCTGGAACTTCTCAAATGATTGAGCTTATGTCATACATTACTTTTACACAAACCTTCAGCTTGATCCCCATCATCCAGCTCTTTATCAAAATAAAACACATTCAAAATCAACTTTTTAGCATGTCATACACGTTAAACAGACAAGATCACCAAAAATTTACACAGAATTTTGCCAAAAGACAACAGTCTATCCTACAGAAATTTACTGTATCAGGATAAAAAAAAGAAAAAAGCTATTGAAGACAGTAAAAAAAAAAAAAAAGAAAAAAAGAAAAAAATATCAGTCTCTTTTTTTTTTGTTTGGTTGTTAAATAGATTTTTTTTTTTATTTTACCCTTTATTAATTGCTTACCCATACTGGTTTTTATTGTAGTTCATAGAATTAAACAGCACTGATAGAAGGGAGTATATAATGGGCATTTATTTATCTGAGTAAGTACAGAAAAGGTAAGTCAAAAAAGTGCTCTAAATTGAAAATATCACCATATCTTAACTGTCCTAACAATCGATTTTAATTAACTAACTTTTCTTTTCACACATCTATATGGATTAATATTCAGCTCACTAGCTTCTTCAGAATGTTAGTTTTGCCAAGGCACGATTTTAAGGAACTGCTAGTATGATTGTCTTAGTTTATTTTATCACAATTCAAATCCAGCATAATTGTTAGGATCTTGAATTTTGACCCTGGTGGAAAATTCCAGTGAAATCTAGTAGAAAGCTGTGCTAGACTTTTAAATTCTCCAATGTTGTATAGTTGAGTATCCCAATGTTGTAATTACACAAGGCTGAAGAATACAAAAAACAAAAACAACCAACCAGCCAAATAATAAACCCCAAAAATCAAAAACAAAAACAAACACAAAAAAGAAGAAAAGAAAAGAAAAGAAAAGAAAAGAAAAGAAAAGAAAAGAAAAGAAAAGAAAAGAAAAGAAAAGAAAAGAAAAGAAAAGAAAAGAAAAGAAAAGAAAAGAAAAGAAAAGAAAAGAAAAGAAAAGAAAAGAAAAGAAAAGAAAAGAAAAGAAAAGAAAAGAAAAGAAAAGAAAAGAAAAGAAAAGAAAAGAAAGAAAAGAACAACACCCCAAAAAACAAAACCGCAACACATTTTCCAAGCTGCTAATGAGTCAAAAATTGTACATTATTCATGAAGTATCAAAGCAATAATCCTCAGCAAAGTTTTACATGTCTGGGCTAAATGTAGAACTCTACGGAATTCTCTTGTACTTCTAAATAAGCAAGAATTTACTTGTTCAATATAAAGAAGGTCAACTGTACAGCTATTTGTAAAATAACAGATAACACTAATGTAATTTTCTAGGAAATTCTTATAAATGTCTCTACTATTCTTGAGTTTTTTCTCCAGTTTTGCCTAGACTGACATACTTGTTTTTAGAACCTGAAACTGTGTCTAAATCTCATGATGGCTTGAGATTTTTTTCCTTTCTTTTTTTTTTTTTTTTTTTTTTAATAAAAAATAAAGGAGATATGTTCTTGTTTATTATAAGATTTTTCTAGGAGTATGTGCCTTGGTATGCATTAGGGAAGGTAAATTTTCAGCCTATACTAGGAACAGGAATCAAATTTGGTTTTATTTTTTCAGGAGAGTTTCCAATTGTTAGCCTAATTTCCAGGAATGATACAGCTATTATTTTCTTCTAAAGATAAGAGGCTTTACATGTTCTGCACTGATACAGAGTATTCCACATTGACTCTGGTACAAGACCTTGGGACTTTATGACTCTTATTATTAATCAGATACTTCATAATACTTAACCAAGTGGAATGAAAAAATACAGGTTTGGGCTGTCCCTGGAGGTATTGTCCTCCTTATTTTGAAGTGCTATGAAGAAAATTCAGAATTCTCCTCCAAAACTAGATGCTGTCCAAAATCCTTGCATTTATTATTCATCTTTTCAGGCAGAATTCTATGAGCATGAATTCAGTCTTTCTAGGGTATGTTTCTGAGTACTTTACTTCATCTCAATAGCCTTTATTTATAACCTGAACTCTCACCTGTTAACAGGGGTTCTTTTTGTTCAATTTTATTTTCCCAGAGAGATACAATCCTGTCCTAGGTTAAAGAAAATAAAAAGAGGAGACAAGAAATGCTACAATATATTTTTGTGTTCTGTCTATTCACATTTGCTGATTCTTTTTTATGTCTTTATAATCTTTTCATCTCTCTTTCAGGTTTTCTTGCCCAAGCCTGAAAGTGAATTTACCACATGAATCTGAGAGTCTTGTAGCACTTTAGTCACCAGTGTTGACTACTATGGTGCCTGTGGACAGAAGAAGTTTGCATTCTGCTGATCTGTTCCTTGAGACAGACACTGCTGCTCTCTCATTGTTTTCTCTGCTCTTTCCAAGTATCACTGATTTTTCAGTGCAATCCAGTCAGACTGATATTTTTTTTTTAATCCCCAGACTAACAGAACATTTATTATAGTGATGAGACTTTTTGTCTTACTAGTGTGTGAAGCGATTATAAAAGCATTCATTACTTTTCCCTGAAGACAACAGGTCTTATTATTAATGTCTTGACTATTAACAAGAAAAATAAAGTTAACAGCCCATCATGCTTCTCTTTGCATATAGATAAACCAGGTCTCTATGGTTTCATCTTTATACTCAGTAATTTATTTGCAACAAAATAGTACTCCAACAGTGGACTACTAAATAGCCCTCATAGATGCCTCACTGCCTTTTTATGTACTCCATCCAAATGATTGTACAATCTTTGACAGAATTCAAACCTATGGCATTTCTTGAAATTATGTTTCATAATCACCAGGTTACTAAAATATGCACATTGTTTCACTGGGTTCTCGTCAGAAAATCTTGTGTAACATGGCCGATACATCTTTGGTGTTCATAGAGCTATCAGCATGAAACTCTATTCACAGGGATAATTGCTAAGGGGATTTTTTTCTCAAATTCAGAGGATTTTTGCTACTTGTGACTTTTAATAATCCCTACATCCAGCATAAATAACATTTACAAAACATTTTAGAAAGTTTAATCAGAATAAAAGTAAAAAGATATATGTCCTCCTCATGGAGCTTTTTAATCCTCAAGTAGAAAGCTTTCAAGTTAATGGCAAGTGACTTTGAAGCCTCAGAAATGACTTTTCCCCCTTCATTTACATTTGCATATAACTGAATACCCATGGTTCTCTTCTTATTTTAAAAGCTTACTTAGAACAATCACTTAGTCCCTACTAAGCTTTCTTGTTACAGACAGAAAGGCTTGAAAGGAGCAAAAGGAGGTACTCTCTTCTAGCCAGCCTCTGAAGTGCAGGTGTGATAGATAAGTGCTACCAAAGTCATGGACACCACGGTGGTGCTGCTCCTCGCTACCAGCCTGGCTGCAGAGCTGTTTCCTAGCACTGATCTCTCCTGTGTTAAAAACTGATGCAGTCAGTCACTGTATAACCTAAACCAGGTAAGCAAAGTTAAAAATTTCATTATAAAGGTGATAGATTGCTTAGCTGAGTTTTTGTCAAAGGTGTAATATTTTACTGAGGACATGAGGGGTTTGTTGCTCTCTTCTCAAGCAACAGTCTACAAAAAAGCCATGATATAAGAGAAAAAGCTTACAGTATCTATAGCACCATGTCAAGAATTTACAAAATATTAACATCTTTGCATCCTTAGAAAACAGAGATGTTCCCTTCTTCCTAGAGATTCAGTAGCTGCAGAAGATCACAATTAACTGTGACATTTTAACATAAATTAATTTTCTACTATATAAATACTAACTGGAGCTCTATAAATTAAAGCATTCACAGCCTTGTGAGAATAGGTAGGGAAATACCTTCATAAAGCCCTTCTCCATTTCATTAATCCCCTTGTAAGCCATCAGTTAAGACTGCACTAAACAATGCCAGTAAACCTCTTAATCCTGGGAAATTTGCCCATTTTTAAATAAAAAACACAGCTTAATAAATTCTAACATCATGATAATTCTTAAAGTACAATATAAACACTTTAAAGATAATTCTCTCAAATTAATTTAAAAGAATTCTTCCATTTCTAAACCAATCCTTTTTCCTCCCCATCACACTAACATTTTTTTTGTGATGTCCTAGTTTTAAGAACTAAGCTCTTGTATTTTTCAAAATATTTTATTAGTTGTTGTTGTTTGGTTTTAATTGAATTGGTACCCTTTCATTCAGAAAAAGGCATGAAGAAACCTTTGCCGTTTGAAGATACATGGAAGAAACAATGCTGAATGAACTATGACATTCACAACCATCACTATATATGTTTTAGGAAAATTTAGACTCGTCATATTTAGTAAGGGTGCTGGTTTAACATCACGATCATTTAAACCTCAAACAATAATTGAAACTCCCAAAAGCTCATTTTCTATAAATGATAAGTAATAAATTTTTTAAAAAGTAAATTATAGAGATGGACATTTTTCTTTGTTTTTTTTTTTTTTCCGTATTAGCATATAATTAGTTTTAATTCTCATTGCTTCAATCACGAGGAAGGAAAACATTGTCCTAATCAGGGTAATGTGACAGAAGAATGTGAATTCAGAAAGATAATATATAATTGAAAATTGGTTTATGTTTCAAAAAGTTCAGTTGGGAATTTTCTCTATATTGTCTTTGTCTGTGCAGTATTTTAAAGAAAACAAGGATGCAAAGATTTTATAATTGAGTAATTTAGTTTTCTTCTAATGAAAACAAAATAGTTTCATGTTTTGTATAACATTGCTATTGTTATCATTCCTGTCGGTGGCTGGTCACAAATGGTATTATACCCCAGGGCTCAGTTTTGGGTCCAGTCCTGTTCAATGTCTTTATCAATGATCTGGATGAAGGCACCAGGTGCACCGTCACCAAATTCAGGGACAGCAGCAAGCTGTGTGAATATTGAACTGCTGGAGGTTGGAAAGGCTCTACAGAGGGATCTGGAGAGGCTGAAACCAGTGGTGAGAGGTTCAACAAGGGCAAGTGCTGGGTCCTGCGCTTGGGTCAAAACAAGTCCATGAGGACCTACTGGCTGGGGACAGAGTTGTTGAGAAGCTTCCCAGCAGCAAAGGACCTGGGGGTGCTGGTCAACAGCTGGCCCAAGAGGAGCAGGCTCTGCCTAGCTGGACAAGAAAGCCAAGGTCATCCTGACCTGTGAAAGCAGGAGTGTGTCCAGCAGGACCAGGGTAATGACTGTCCCTCTGTACTCAGCACTGATGAGGCCACACCTCAAATCCTGTGTACAGTTTTTGACCTCTCAGTCCCAGAAAGACACTAAGGTACTGGAGCATGCCCAGACAAGGGCAATAGATCTGGTAAAGGGTTTAGAGAGTGTGTACTGGTTTCAGGCAAATTTGGGAGAAACCCTCCTAAGGGGCCCTTCCTCCCCTCCCTCCCCTCCCTCCCCTCCCTCCCCTCCCCCAGCTGGTTCGGGAAAGACTTCCTCAGAGAGAAGTGGAAAGAAACCTGTTTATTAAACAGGCAAAGCACTCCCCAGCACAATAAATTGAACAATACCAGATGACAAGAATTTTGTGCTGCTCTGGAGACATGACAAATTTAGAAAAGAAGGTCTCCCCTGAAGGTGGTTGCTCTGTTCTCAGCCCCTCTGGCACTGGGAAAAGTTGCTGCACAGGGTAGGTCTTGGTGGGTCCCAGGCACTCCTCCGAGTCCTCAGTCCACAGGGATTTGAACAGTTCCAAGGGAAGGCAAAAAAAAAGAAAAGAAAAAGAAAATCAACTTCTCTGCCTCAGCTAGCTACACTAACTAAAAAATAGAAGAGCCTCTCTCCGTCCCGCGCCGTGTGTTGCTGAACTCCGACGCCCAAGGCCACCCGAAGGAGCAGAGTTTCTGAAAACAAAACTGTGCTTCTCCCTCCCCTTTGCTCTCAGACCCAATATTAAAGGTACAGAGTGCAATATCCAGCATAACCCAACAGACTATTGGGGATACAAACATCATAACGTCACCCTAGGACAGAGAGGAAGCCCTATGAGGAGTGGAGGAGGGAGCTGGGTTGTTTAGCCTGGTGAAAAAGAAGTTCAGAGGTGACCTTATCACTTTCTACAACCACTCAGAAGGAGATTGTAGCAAGGAGGAGTTTGGCCTTTTCTTGTAGGCAACTATAGACAAGAAAAGAGGAAATGGCCTCAAGCTGTGCTAGGGGAAGTTCAGGTTTGACATCAGTAAGAATTTTTTGCATGGAAAGAGTTAGGGTTTCCTGTGCATGGAGCTGGTTGTGCACATCATTGCATAGCAACATTCTGAAGACATCAAGAGATATGACTAATTTTCTTTGCTGTTCAAGATTTAACCACAAATGCAATGAAAAAAGTTGTCCTTACAGGTGGATATTGAATAAATTTTTGGTGTACTCTTTTGCTTCTAGTGAAAACATTTCTGAGCCAAAGCCTACTCATATATATAAAAATACAAATTTAAAATTTAGCTAAAAATCTTTCTTTGAACTTGTATTTTTTCGTCCATTAAAATCCAAAAGGATACACAATAATAAACAAACATGGAAAAGAAATTTAGCAAGGTCAAAAATGAAGCATGTAATTGTTTGAGAATGTCAAAACTAACATTTTTTTCATCATTTGTGCATCTTTGTATGTCCTTTCTTCTGAGTCTCATTTCAGTGTCATCTATGAAGTATTTGTCTTTGTAATAAATCCAAATTTGGCTCATCCACACTAGATTTATCAGCCTTTGTCTCCTGTGTCTGGCCAACACAGACTGCCTGTGTACCTCCTTATCTCTACCAGTAACTCTGCTTCAGTCACTTCACCCATCACATTTAAGATCCTCTTGTCTCTTAGTCAAATACCACTGAAGGAAAGACCAAGAAAAATTAAAACCCTCCTGTTTCTGACTTCAGCACCATTGTGGACGCTTCTCTTTGCACTGGAACAACTTATTGAGACAAGTATCTGCTATGCCAATTTTTAGGGACAGATACTCAGGCTTATCTCTGTACAGAGTGTCTATAGAAGCTACACAGAGTGCACAAGCCATGGCTGTGCATATACAAAGTGAAGTTTTCAGAGGTAGCAACTTAAGTGCAAGTTTTTTAGAATAGCAGAATCCACCCCTCATGCATAAATAAGGCAGCTTTTTGATTTTCATGTTCATGCCACAAAGTTTTTTGCACTTCTTTAAAACCAAACAGAACATTCTTGATCTTCTTTCAGATGAAAAACAATGTGATTTCCTTAAACTAATTAGAAGAAACCTTTTGATCATTTCTCTAAAACTTTGCAAAAAGCAAGCCTGAGGAAGAAAATTAGCCTTCAAATTCCACCCAAACAATTAAATTTTAGCAGTCTTGTAAAAAGCTTATAAACAACAGAAATACTTTTCTAATAAATCAGCCTTGGTTTGTCTTGGTTATAGGCCATCATTACAATTTTAATTAGATATATGTATGATTTATATATCATATGTGCTGTATGTGTGTGTTTTTAAAACCCAACTAAGTGAACCTCTAATATATATAGAACACCAGTGTTTTTCTTTGATCTTTCTTTGTAGTTTATTTCCTTCAAATGCTGTATCATCTTAATAATTTTACTCTTACTATTTATATAATGCTTTAAATATTCAAAACAACATAAAGAAAATTGGTGCACTTTTTTTTTTACATATATACTAAGAGCCAAGTCTGCAGTCATCTATTCTTTGATAAGGACATTAGGAAGAAAAGAATGTAAAAAGTTGCCTATGGTACAACCACTAAAGCTGTGAAACAAATTTTACAAAGGTTCTGGGTATTTTAACCAGCTCTGAAAACAAACCAATGGAGTCCTTTCCATGGGGTTCTTCATGAACTGTTTTAGTGTGGGTCCCTTCCACAAGGTGCAGTCCTTTAGGAACAGACTGCTCCAATGTGGCCCTCCTATGAGGTTACAAGTGCTGCCAGAAAATCTGCTCCAGCTTGGAGTTCCTTCTCTGTAGAGATACAGGTCTTGCCAGGACCCTGCTCCAGAGCAAGTTTCTCATCATGACAAAAGCCTCATTCAGGCAAAAGGAAGACAAAAGCCTTCAAAGCCTCATTCAGGCAAATCCACCTGCTCCAGTGGATCCTCCATGGGCTGTGGTCAGACAGCCTGCCTCAGAGTTGCCTTCGCCAGAGGCTGCAGGAGAATCTCAGCTCCTGCTCCTGGAGCACCTGCTCCTTCAGCACTGACCTGGGTGTCTGCAGAGCTGCTCATCTCCCATATTCTGACTTCTCTCACCCAGTTGCTGTTGTACAGGACATTTTCCCACTTCTTAAATATTTTATCCCAGAGGTGATACCACTGTCACCTCTGGGATGGGCTCAGCCTTGGCCAACACTGCATCTGTCTTGGATCCATCTGGAATTTTGCTCTGTCAGGCACTGGGAAAATTGCTGACTGCTTCTCACAGAAGTCACCCCTGTAGCCCCCTCCTCCACTATCAAAACCTTGCCATGTAAATCTAATCCAATTATATCGTTTTTAACATCTATGGAAAAGTATATGAAAACACACATTAGCAAAATACATCACACTTGTTTCATGCAGATCTGCCATCATTTTTCCATTCCACATTTTCGAAATGGATCTAGGCTAATTGAACAGGAAAATGTTCCTGTTCTCTCACCAGAGCTTTTATTGCCTTCGATAAATAGTCACTCTCTTGGAAAAAATATTGATTTGTCTTGCAAAGCTCATTGTTGATGTTTAGCAATAGTTCATGTCAAGTCATTTTCTATGTTTATTATTTACTTCTAATAGCATTGACAAACCCATTAGGTGCTGACAGTTCTACAGTTTTTCAGATGAGAAATCTTGGCCCTTTCTCATTGTAGAAAAAGGTTACAAGACCCCTTTAATGAAATTCATTTGGTTTCTAATTAGCAACAAATGCAAAACTCAAGTACATTTGACAAAAAAGAAGTAAAGTCATTAATTTGGTCATCAGTATGTTAAAATAAAAGCTAGAATAAGACTGGAAACATAAAAAAACCACCCTAAAACAGAACAATCCAGAGTGTAAGATAGACTGAAGCTTTTGGAAGAAGTCCACTAAAAATAAACAATTTCAATACAACATTCAGCAAGAAAATAATAAAAAAGAATAGTTCTTTTTAGTTATTGATCTTTAGGAATTGGAATTATTTTGCAATAAAATTCAAACCAATTTTAAAAGACAACCCAAGTAACCCATTTAAAATTTTAATACTGCTTTTGGCAATAATTTGTGAATTAATGCTGAATCATAGAAAGTAAAACATATCTGAGGATATGACCTCAGATAAAAAAATGAGTTATTGTTTCTTGGTTTTGCCACTCATGTTTGATGCTTAGTTTTGAGGCTTTGATTTTATCTCTCCTGTTTTGCTATTTTTTTCCTTAGAAGCAACATATTTGTTATTTTGAATATGACTACATTTTGAAACTTTCCTTTAGGAAAAGAGTGAACCCCATAAACATGTCTGAAGAGCTTTACTTATAGAATTACTCCCACTGAAGGCAACAGCAAAATCTACCCAAATACAATGATTCAATGCACTGCTACAGTCACAGCGATAAACAAGAACTACAAAGAAAGATTTTTACATATGTAATTACCTTTTGAAAATAAACTTTGGAAAAAATATGGCAGAATTATATTTAAAAGGCATATTGGCTATCATGGTTTTTTGGGGGGGAAGAGGAAAAAAATAAAAGATCAAATATATGATTATTTTTGATTTAACCAACCCTTTAGGTAATGACTGGCTCATTTTACTAGGAAGACAGATTTTCAAGATTTTCTTTGTTAAATTCCCATGCTGATTATGATTTAAAGTCCTGCATCACAGACAGTACTAGTATGAACAGCTTACTAATAGAAAAGTAATTCTTAATCTACAATAAAAATATAATGAAAATGTGTAATATAGGCAAAGGCTGTTTGTTTATTTTGTTAGTAATATCAACAACAAATAGGAATAGATAGTTTTTTAATATATTCAATAAGTTTTAAATTAGATATTGAAAACATAACCTGCAAATAGAGTTTTGTATATAAAACTACACTGAAAGGCCTGTTATGTTGTCTTGCTACCTGTGTACTTTACTGGTAGTTAGCATACAGTGACTATTTGAGTCATTAAATTTTTATCTCAGTCAATTATTTTAAAATATGAGCATAAAAGGTTTTTTACCTCTTGTACTGTACTACAATTCTCTCATAAATATACAGAAATTTATGTAATAGAGAAACTGTTCTCCTATTATCCTTGAGTGTTCACACAGTAAATAGTACCAAAGCCATAATATAGCTCAATAAGGTCCACAGCTCACACACACAACTTCATCAACTCTTAGTGAACCATAAAGGCCCAAGAATGACAATGCAAATCAGTCTTCCACGTATACAAAACACAGTGAGACAGGAATATTACAGGAATAGTTTTGCCTGGGTACAGAAATAGTTTCAGATAATGAAAGTGTCACTAATGCAATATTGCAGGGGACTCTTCTACACGCTCCATCAGGTGGAATTGAGAAGAACTTAACGATCCGTTGTGGCTCTCAGTACATTTCAAAATGCAAATAGACTTATTATGTTTCTTTTAAGTTGGCAAAAAAAAAAAAAACAAACCACAATATGATTACTATGTCATGGGATATTTATTTTTATATTCAACTTGGGACAAAGCACACAGTCATTCATACAAGCAAGCATCTCTTACTTCTAAAAAAAGCATAACATCTTTATGCATTATGCTTTATAATTATTATTTTACTATCACCTTGAAATTCACAAAAAAATCAAGAATACCTCAGGAAAATTTAGTGGAAGTTAGTAAATAAATATTTGGCTACCACCATATGATAAATTTACAGAAAAACTGTACAATTGTTTTATTGCAGGCAATATATGGGACATAAGCGGTTCACAGGGATTTACCTTTCATTTTTAACCCCAAATCAAAATTTCTAGTTCAGGCACAGGATACATTTGCTGAGAAAACTACCCAGGCCACTTAAAAAAACCATGATACTGTAATGGCTTTCTGTGGAAAAAAAAAAAATCAAAGTTGATATCCTGAGAAAACCGGTACAATTGTTGTTTAATAGGAGGAAAAAAGCAATAATTTAAATGTATAGTCCAAAATGTACTGAAACCTGTGTCAGGTCTTTTCATTTCTTGTTGATATCTAATCTTGTTTATTTCTGATTATTCTGGTTTTATAGTGAAGTATTGTCAATTGCTTGCCTAAAATTCTTTTGTAGGTGTGCTGGTTTGAAAGCAAAACCAGTGAAAGACTCGAAGTCAGAAACACAATTTAATAAGAGGAAAAGAAAAGAAATAAAAGAAAGTAAAATGAAAGTAATAGTACAAAAAAACCACTGACAGAGTCAGAATACAACCTGACACCCTGTTAGGGTGGTAGTAGCAGTCCAGATGAGATGATCTTGTCGAAGCAGTGATCCTGTAGAAAGGTCTGGCAGCCCTTGTCTCCTCTGGGAGTCTAGTGGATAAAAGCTGCCTGTGCTGTCTCAAACCCTGGATTTATCCAGGTGGGAATGCTTGGCTCCTCCCCCTGGGCAGAGCATCTCCCAATGGGCTGATCTCATTCTATGAGTCATGCAGTGGGTCCTTGATGGCCCATTAAACAGAGATAACTCCCAGAGGAAGTTATCTATGAGTCATGGGCAAGGCATTGTTAGGTTCGTTAACAGAAGATAAGGAAAACACTGCCCCACCTTGGCTCCAATGGCTCATGGGGATAGAATACAAACCTTGGGCACAATTTTACATTGTAACCTAGGACAGTAGGATACAGCTTGGAATCATTTGTCCTATTATCACTTCTTTTAAGTCATTGCTGCTATGAGGTAGTGGGGACACCATAAATGTGAAGCTATAAGTTAAAAAGTGATTTGAAGAAATCAGTATTGAGACTTTGTTTGGTCTGTGTTCACGCTTAGGCCGTGATCTAAAACTCCTTCATAAAAATGTTTTGTGACTCTTAAAACAAAAAATACCATCTGAGGTTACAGCCAAGTTTCTGGCTAAATGATGCTACTTTAATTCCTTTGGTTCTTCATAAATGTGCCATTTGGACTTACAGAGTGAAAAAAAAAACAAAAAACAAACAAAACAAAAAAAACCCACACTGAGGTAGAAAGAGAAATACACCCAATGCAGATATAGATCACAATATATATATATTTTAACAGAAATGAATAATAATGAATAAGTAAGAAATTATCTCTTCTTGCTTCACCTGACTTTTTTCTCTCAGGGACTTCAAATGTGGTGGGTGTTTTTTGTTTGGTTGGGTTATTTTGGGGGGTTTTTTGGTTGGTTTTTTTTTATTATTTTTGTTTGGTTGGTTGGTTGTTTTTTGTGGTTTTTTCCATTCCTATCTTCTAATATTTCAAAGACCATGCCTATGTCAGAGGGCAACTTAAACTAGTACCAAACTACTTTGTAGTAAACTACTTAAACTTGTAACAAAATAACATCTTTTGGAAACCTCTACTAGTGCTCAACTAATACCCTGGTATGTATATTGTCTATTACCTACTGTGGCATTACATAGTAGCTGAGATTAAAGGAATAATGCAGCTTCTAACCATCTCAATTAATAACATTTTCTTTAAGTAGAAATGTCACCTAATAACTAATTACAGTGCACATATCTGTTATATTTCTTTTAAAAAAATATATATAATTATATGTTCCATGAGATAAAACTGAGTATTTAGGGTACCTGAATCTGTAACCCAATTTTGATTTTCTTTTCTTTTCCACATAACTCACAAATATAAGCAACTATATAAAAGGCTGTCATTCCTGAGAATGCAATCAGCTATAATATGAACATTGCTTTGAGAACACAGTACTGAAACCTTTATTTTGTTTAGTTCAGCCCTTTAGAAGACTTGAAGCACAGGAAAAATTGCAAGAGTAGAAATAGAAGAACAAGAATTGAAACAACTTTCATCTTCTTGCCTCATTAACTCTGAAATGAGGAGGTATCATGATTGGTCATAAAGGTGCCTCAGAGAATCGAAAAACTGCAAGGAAGCAACTATAATTAGTTTCCTTTTTGTTTCTTTTGTTTAGTTTTGCTTCAGGGGAATGTGCTAGGAAAATTATATTCAAAACTGTAAAGGCATCTAAATTACAAGTATATCTAAAAATATTTGTAATTTCCTTCAATTATTTGAAACATAGATGTAATTTTAATGACATGCTCTGCTATCCTATTGCCTTCACCATACATACTAAGTTTTAAAGCACCTACTATCACATATAGGCAGGTCTGATAATTATATAAATAATCAATATTTAACTGACAGCATCACTACAGTTACCAGTCAAGATTGACTCAAAAAAGAATTATTCAAAATAGACTACAATACTATCTCCATGATACATAAAAATGTACCTTGGCCTTGAAATTTTAAAAGGATTGGAAGGCCTGGGAAGAAAAAATTTCATGATCAAAGCTACTCCTGAAAAATACTTCATCTATTAAAATTGAGGATTCCAGACTTAACATTTTCACTAACTGTTGTTGTAATTACAACATCATAAAGTGTTCAAAAAAAGGTAGATTCTTGAATGGAATAGTTCCAAATAAGCTAGAGATTTAACGATTATGAACATTTATAAATTTTAGAAAATGCCATTCTAAAATCTTAAATCCTGCTTTTTTTGGTTTTGAAAAATGTGTGGAAAATTAAACTTTGGACAGGATCATGATTTTGATTTTGTTTAACAAAATGCATGGGTAAAATGTTGACTCAAGTGAAACGCATCTACCTCTTAATAATTTTTTAAAAGTTGGTTTTACATGAAGATATTGGACCAGAAAATTTTGGCTACCCTTTACAGTATTTTGCATATTAAAGAAAACCCTACCTTGAAAACCCAAGAAAAATAAAATGTGCTCAGGAATCCTTGGTTAACTCAGTTACCTAGATGATATGAATACCTTTATCTCTTCCAGCCACCAGTTAAGGGTATCAATGCCAGACACAGAATGAACCACAGAAGCAAGGGTCATCAGCATAGTCAGACTCCCACATTCCCACCACCCTCATGTACGTATTCCAACGCAGGAAAGACCAAGGAGGCACTGTAAAATATCAAAATATTTCAACTTACTTGGAGAACTTATGAAGAAAGCCTTCAAAAGTGATCTGATTCAAGAGAAGTGTAAGAACATTGATTAGGGTCAATGCCAAAAGTGAAACACTGTTGCTGTACCTGAGATAGCTGGGGAGAAAAAGTACCTACCACTTTAGGACTAGGAAAGCAGTTATTATAAAGTTTTTCCTTGATTTTCCAAGAAGCCAATTAAAAGATTGATTTTCTAGTTTTCTCTAAGATATTTAATCAAACTGCAGATGGCGAGGCACTGTTTCATGGTTTGACTCAACCTCGGAGGTTTTCTTATGAGAGGATAATAGACTCACATAAATACTTGTGGATTTACATGCTGTCTTAGAATATTCATTCTTATGAAATCTGAATCACCTGAAATGAAAAGAATGTGCAAGATTTAATTTTAAAATAGAACTAGTGTTTCAAAGTGTTCTGGATTTCTGGGCTGAGGGGAAAGAAATTACTTAATAAAGTCTAATCAGAAACAGACTTAGTACATAATTCCCTACTGTGATGGACAGGAATTTGTAGTCCCTAAGCCTGATTCAAGATTTACATAGATTTCATACTGGGCTAATAAACATCAAAAGTAAGTAGTTTTCTCATTATTTCTCATTTTCTGGGTGGATTGCTAATCTTATTTTGGGATGGCCTTTCTGTTCTGTGTTACTAAGTAGCAAACTCTGTGTGCCATGATCTCTGACAGCCACTTACACAAACTAGTACATGAACAGAAGGTTGAAGATAACTCTCTATTAGAAGGCTTGTGAGGACATAAAGAAACATTGCATATTAAATTATCACCTAGAAACTACTTATCTATTAGCAGATATAGAAGAATAGTTTAAAAAAACTTTTAAAATACTTTTGTTACTGATAAGGAAAAGTTAAGAAAATGCTAGAGAAAGATGCAATTAATATTGCAGCTGTTTGACCTTATTTCCAAATACAGAATAATCAGTATAATTCAGAGTAGCTAAGAAACCTAGTCAGAATCTTATGCTTTGCCAAAGGAACCTTCATCTTGTGCCCAGCTTACCAGGGGTAAAAATCCTTTCTTTTTCCTAAATGCTATGTGTTTTTTTGGTTTCCAGGCTTAAAAACCAATTAGAGCTGGCAGTGAGTAATTAAACCAACTAATGAGATGTTATTTTAAATTACAATCCTACTTTCTTTGAACTGTTTTTGCACTAAACCTTAACTACCATAACCACATTATTCTGATCCCTTTATAGATTCACAAGCTTGTTTTCCTCTGGGTTGTTTTCAGTTAAATATCACCCTCAGCCATACTAAGAAATAATTACATCTTTTTAATTGCAGCTTTCCAAAAGCCAAACCAATCCAAACCAAATAAATGTAGGTTCAAGTCCACTCCATAAAATGAAAGTTATCCAATATTTCTACATCACTACAGTACTGTTAGCTATAGTGTGCAGATCCTTGTCATGTAAGAAATTGTATTGTTCAGTTATCTTTAGCAGTCAGGTGAGTTGAATTTCTTTTGTCTAAGTACACCATTGAATATACTGTAAAGTCATTCAAATGGGTTGCTGACCCATTTCTGCACAGTTTTTTAAATGTTGGTAATAAAATGATATTGTCTGAAGAACATGCACCATAGGGGCGGCATATTTTTGTTGCTTTGTGCTTTGTGATACTGTTTTCAAAGCATTTAGGACATTTCATGTATTCTGTGTTGAACCAAGGAACAAAGAAAATTTATGCAAAATGAGAATGTGAACAATAAATCTCATATGTTTTCTAAGAAATTATATTTCAGCTGTCTTACGGATGCATATTGTGAATAAACAGTTCTTTTAACATCCAGATTTTCCTTCCTATCAATCCATTGCATCTTGCAGTGATTTTTGCAAACATGGCATTTATTACAATCATCCGCTCTCCCTCTATCAATGTTTTTTTCAAGAAAAATTGTTGAAAGCATCCTATCCCATTCAGCAGCACAGCAGAAAGAGCCACTCTCCTGCCATTACCACCACTGAGAATGTAGTGTTGGAGGGCCTTGAGCAAAGCATTTTCACTGACACTTTTATGCCTATGGCTATGCAGTTTGCCCTCTGGTCTCATCTTAACCCTCATCATGTCATGCTACAGTCCCCTACTCTGAACTGGTAGGAGACAGCTGAACTCCATGCCACACAAAATAGTGTTTCTGAGCAGCATTCCCTCCTTTTCATTTTCCCTTTTATTCAGCAGAACCCCAGGAGCTCATTCTCCCACTCTAGAGTACAACGAGCCCCTATTCTTTCACGTAGAGCTGTTCTTTCACTGATCTGAAAGTAGAGGCCTCAGGGACCCCTGAAAGCTTGTACCGCATTTCCAGTTCCAACTGACAAGTCCAGCTCTCTTTTCTTTCTATCTTGCATCTTTCTCTACAGACTTCAAAGGCAGTCAGTCGATTTCTGCCAGCACTGTTATAAAGGGCCACGAAGGAACAGGAATTAGAGATGAGAGGGCTCATGTCTGCTTGGCATGAACATCTATACCCCTGTTGCTGACCTCAAGAGACTCCAAAAGTGTCTTCCCTTCAGCCTCCTTGACTTTCTTTGCTGAACCTAATCCCTACACTGTCCACTGTGTCCAACTACCCACGCATCCAACAGCACCAGAGCAAGGGAGACTCTTCGTAGCATTTTTCCCTGGCTGCTACTGGCAGGGAGCTCAGCAGGCACAGACTCCCTCTGCGTTTGCCTGGCCTTGCACAAAGAACAGAAATCCACAGGGGTTTTCCTCAAGGTGCCAGTCTGCCCCATGGGAATCTACTGAAACAGATTTTCCATCAATGCAGAAAACAGTTGTCCATGGAGAAAACAGAGAATAAAAAGAAGGCAAGAAAATACAGAGAGAAGAGTTACAATTTTCTCTAGAGAAAGGGAAAATAGGTTTTTGGGAAGGAAATGGAGGAATTCCTATATCTTCTGGTGGGATTTAACAGTTCAAAAAAGAAACATTAAAGGCAATGTGAATTATTGCAAAGAGAAACATGTTTGTGAAGTGGAGACCTAAAGAAAATCTGAATTTTTAATGCATTTTAAAATCTTTACCTGTTTTGTGCTCCTGTGTGAAAACACAGTGTTTTTGCAAAGGTATGAACAGGAATACGAGAAACTCAGGGGAGGGGGACAAGCTCAGAGATAATAAGTCATTATTTTCTGAAATCATCTGGCTTAAAATCCAGAAAGAGTTTAGGACACATCTACTCTGATAGGCACAGACAATCTGAAAGTCACTTTACTTATCTGAACTGCATTGCTGCACAAGATTCAAAGACACACTTCATCCAAGCTAATAGACACTGCCTCTCTGCAGTGCAAATCTGGGTTATTAATAAAGGTCTCATGTTCTGTCCTGCGACTCTATCTTTTTGAGTAAAGCAGGCTGATATATGCAGAAATCTTAAGATACTCAAGATTTATTTCAATTAGACCTTGAATTATATATCATGCTGTTCCAACAGTACCAGATTTCACAGATATTTGTGCAATATTAATACAAAATCACTCACAGCAACAACATAAAGCCTAAGAACTTTTACTGTTCTTTTTATCCACCATCACCAAACTCAAATACTTACTAGTATCTAGGTCTGACTGCTACAGACACTTGACACTGAGGTCTTCAGCCTTTTGTCTACCTCAGGTGAAATTCTGTTAACACAGGCTGAGCTTTAGGTATCTTTTCAAGCATCAGAAGCTGAATCCAAACTGCTGCAGAGGAAATGATTGAATATGCCCCTAGAATACAAATATGAAGGTGCAGCAACTGCCTTCCTTTGGTCTTCAAAGTCCATCCTTCCAGAAACATTTATTTATCTTTGAAGTCAGCTTTCTGCCTCTGTTCAAGCTTTCTGGATAAACATGCTATATATAACAGGGTAAACGTTATCCATCATCAAAACTAAAGGCTAGTTCAAATATCATTCTACAGTAAAAATATGAACCTATTAGCCTATTCTCAAGTTATCGCAAGTTTTCCTCAAAAATATTGACTTCAATTTACAATAATATTTCATATAAAATTCATTGTGTCTAATTATATTAATCTCTAATATCTTCTCACTAGAAATCAAGGCTAATTAATTCCATGCAGAGTATCTGAAAACATTTCTCTGACTTATATTCAACTCAGTATTCATTACGTCTTTCTGAAAACTCAAAAAATATTACTTGGTGATCTCTGGAACTAAAATCTGCAGAAAGTAATAAGACTTGCTGCTTAACTCTTGAATGTGCAAATCTAGGCATTGTACATCAATAAATACAAAACCCAAAAAACTTCTCAGTCAAACAAAAACAGACAGAAAACTATAATAAATATCCATTTGTCCAGTATTTCCTAATTAAATACTCTTATTTTAGTATCAATAAATGTGCCACTGAGGAAAAGACAGCAGATAAAATGTGCTTCTAAAAGCATCTTAAGGTTTTTGATCATGTAACAGTCTTATCTGACTTTGATACAATCTTTGCTTTGCTGTAATTTTTGTATTTAGTTTTGGACTGCATCTTAACAACTGTTTTAAAGTCAAATTTACTCTGATAAAATGAAACATTTTAGAGGTAAGAAGCTCCATCTACTGGATATTCAGATGTATATTCTAAGTTTTCCTTTCTTTTAATAACCTTATTACTTCCATCTTAATTAATGCTCTGCCTCTAATGCAAACCTCTTTATTTTACATTATTAAAAGTAAATAATTTGCCAATCATAATATTTACTCAACAGAAAAAAAAATGTATGGAACATCTGAGTTACTGTCTCACTTATTTTCTACTTGAATTTTATTTTCAGGCAACTTTATTTCAGACAAATAATTTAATAAAAAGTTCAAAGTCTTTTAGACCATAGACTAAATTAAGGCTTAAATGTGTATTTGCAAGTCTTGATACACAACCTTAACCTCTATATCAGATCCAGCCAGAAAAAATATCGATCATTCCTATAGATTTTGCAAAACATGACCCATTTTTCAATATCCTGAACAGGAAACACAGTGTAGAATTTTCCCCTTTCATACTTAAGCATGTTCCAACCATTTTTCAGAAAGAAAGTTATTTTATTTAAGTGAAGGCTGGTATCAATCTTTTCAGCTGAAGTTGTGTTATGAACAGCAGCTGCCAGAAGTCCACCATGAAAGTGCAGTGCAAGCACCAGTGCCAAATCATGACAGCTTTGACAGAGAATATGGGTAATACTGTTGCTCTCTGCTCTAACTCAGTTTTCTATCACCTGTGCTGCAATATCTCATGTACAAATATTCAGACCACTGCAGAATCTACTTATAAGTCATTCCCTAAATCATTTATCAAAAGATAATCACCATTAGAAACATTTTTTAAGTTTAAAATTGAAGCGGAAAGGAAGGAAAATGTTTCCAAAGATTTACTCAACTATGATAAATATGATTTATGTTTATCAAAGTTTAACTTGGTGCCACAGCATTTCAGGTAGTTGATAAATTAACTAATATTATTTCTACACTTTCTCTTCCTTTGCTTTATGTTTTTAGTTTTTTGAGTTTCTCTTTTGTATAATAAGAAATGGAAATCATAGTCTTTGAAGATGTTAATGTGTTACTCAGCTGTACATTATTCTACAGTTCACTGCTAAGATCAAGCAACAAAGTTGCCTTTCATCCTATACTTGACACTGTTTCATGTGTTTGCAAAGAAGTATTTGCAGGGCATTTTAGAAACAGACAGCATCTTTAATTAGTTGTGTTCACACTACATTTTAATGGAGTACAGATGTATCATTTTCTGGACTGGCCAACACAGAAATCTTAAATTTTAAAATCAGCAAAGTATTTCACACTGGGTCCAGATATAAAACCACTCTTTTTTTTTTTTTTTTTTTTTTTTTCTTTTTTTCCCACGAAAATTAAATTATCTTGCACTTAAAAAAAAAATATTCACAAACCAAAAAAAAAAAACAAAAGGAGGGGAGAGAGAGGGGATTTATCTTTTTAGATTGACGCAGTCCCATGGCAAGGGATTTGCAGAAATGAAAAGGTGGAAGCACTTCATAGTTATCTTTCTTGTTGACTGCACTTCTTCAAACACTCCGGATGAGCTCAGCAGAGAGATAAGGCATTGGCACACTCTTCTGGCTCTGTCAGGTGGCTGCATTGTACACACTGTGGTCTTAAAGTCAAGAAAGTATTATTGACTGGGGGAATAACCATTTGTTGCTTTATCCTCTACCTCCCTTTCCTTGCTCAAATAGACAAGAAAGTATGCCATCCCCCTCCACATACATGCACTATTACACAGCTCAAAAATTCCATTTAAATAGAAGGCAATTTTCCCCAAAAAACAGTTAGAAGTGACTGCTATAATTTTTAGAGCTTTTGCTGATCCCAAGCCATTAGCAGCTTAAAATAAGTCTTTTAAGAAAGATTTATCATGTGTTGATAAATTTTATTGACTATGAGTTGTCTCATATTTTTCTAAGCCTCTATCCCTGTAAGTACCAGAGTGAAGACATGCAGAACTTCCTTGTGTTCTGGTTGGTATTGCTACTAATATCATTACTCCATACCGCCTGACTCAGACTTCTCTGAAGCTCTTACTAAACTCTATATGCATTTTGTCTGAACATACAAAAGCACAGATCAGACATTTGAACAACACTTGCTGCTTTACAACTGTTTTAAAATACCAGCCATTGTGGAACCTTCCCCTCTTAGAATACCTTTTCTAAGTTCACCACAACACATCCACTCAAACACTCAGACACAGATCATAGATATATTTCATAATTAGAATTCTTTCTGAAACAGAAGTTGGGTTCCCTAAATACCTAGTTAATTCATAGATATAGAGTATGTCAGAAAAAATCATGAAGGTTAGAATGCAAAGCACAAAAATAAGAAGGGGAAGACAAAGAAAGGATTGGAAAAGAGGCAGATTGAGATAGAAGAAAAAGTAACAAGGAGATAATACGGAGGTTCAAACACTGATATCTGAATCAAACCTTACTTCTTCTAAATAATAATTTTTTTTTCCTTTCCCTCTTCTTTTTAGATAGCGCAGAACAAATATCCTGAAGAACAAAAACAAAAACAAACCAACCAACCAAACCAAACAAAATAAAACAAAACAAAAAAAAAAAAGAAAAAGAGAGAGAGAAGAAACTGGAAAGACCAAGAAAGACACTTGAGCCAAAGGCAGAGTTGAACAAGGCAACAGATACCAGGAAAGAGACTGAATCTGTAACTGCATGTAATGGAAACACCTCAAACAATTCTGGGATTAGCTTACTAAAGTCTGAGCAGTTTCTGGTGTGGTGATTTAACAAAATCTCTTTGAACTGCACTTTGAACTGAATAGGAACTTCTCTCATATTCATAATCTCCTTATGAAAATGTAAATACAATTTTTTTATAGTACGACAAGATCTACACTAAATAACTGTCTTGTATTTTTGTTAAAAGAAAGTTATTATCTCTAAATTTTTGTTGGTGTGGAGTTTTTGATGACATATATACACTTTATAAGAAAATTCAAGATTTTCTTCCCAAAATACCAACAACAGTAATTGAAAGTATTAGTGGAATCAAATTCTATTGAGGTCATATTCAAAGTCTGAACCCTACAGGACTGAATCTAAAATTTGAAATCTCTCTAAATGTGGTAATGAAAACTGTGTCTACTTTTAAAACTTTCATTTTTTTTATTGCCCAAATCAACCTATATATTGATAATATTTAGTGCTTATCAAAAGGATCTCAAGAATATCAGAGAACAATCTGCAGAGAAAAACAGAAGAGAGGCCCTTCTTCTTTTGAAGGCATATAAAAGCAATAATCATTTACAAAATCTTGGTCATGTATCACACAAACTAACCCCCAAATCAAGTGTTGCAAATCTAATTAATATCTGATACAAATTCAATGTTATACTATTGCCAAGATAATTAATGTTCTTTCAGCAGCATTATAGCCCTCCCTTTAATATTTCTCTCTGCTAGCAAGCACAGATTATGTACAATTAAAATATTCTGATGTAGACCTTGATTTTAATGATGTTTGTCAACTTCCAGTTGAGAAAATTGGTCATTTTTGCCTTGGCTTGACATCAAATCCATTTTGCATTAATTACATTTTAAAAGCTGGTTTATTTTTTATGTCCCACTGCCTCTGGGACTGTAGTGTCTGAAGTGTTGCTGCAGTGCTTCTGGCAGTGTGGGGTCTCTCACAGGAATAGTAGTTCCTTATTTAAAGAGAGAAACACCTATAATTATGCAACTTAATATGGCTTAAAACCAAACAAATGAATGCAATTTACTGGACATTTTGAATCTTTCAAAAGCATGTTGTTGGTGATGTTTTGGTTTGGTTTTATTTTTTTAATTTGTTAGTTGGATGGTTAGGTTTTGTTTGGGTTTTTTTGGTGGGTTATTTTGTTTGTTTTGTTTTAGTTTTGTTTGGGGTTTTTTGGTGGTGGTTTGTTGGGGGGGGGGGGTGGTGGGTTTTCTGGGGTTTTGTTTTGTTTTGTTTTCCTGCCTAGATTAAAGAAAAATCTTTATATTAAGATTCTGATAATCCTCTCTACAGAGAAGCCATAGTTTGTGCTCAACTTTACACCAGATTCTGAATACACCTTTACTTGTGCTGAAGTTGCACAAACATTTACTGTGCCAGTAATTCCACTGAAATCCATCCTATTGAGTTTACCCCTAAAGTTAATAAAAACTTGAAATATATTAACTGGTGGTTCAAATGAAAGCCTGCAAAGATGTTACATAGGATGCTAAGTAAAAGAGAGATTAGTGCATTGGGCACTTTGACACTTTGTTTCAGCTGATTAAGAGATTTGGGCTTGAATTCAAAAATTTATCTTGATTTTGAAATGGGAATTTATAAAGAAAAATAAGTCTTCCTGACCAACACAGCCAATGTTGGTCAATTAGCCCAACAATAAGCCCAACAACAGTCCTTCCCAGGTCAAAGTCACAGCTGTGCCTTCAGATTATTTATGAGAGTATTTACAAGTTAAGGCATGCATTCATGGGAATTGCATGATTAAAATGGATTTTAATTGAATGCAAAAGATCATGTAGACCTTAGGCTTTGTGAATGAGAGTGGTTTATTTGGGTTTAGGTAAATATGTTCCCAAATGATTTCTGCTAAGCTGAAAAAATGAAGTTATTTTATTGTGACTGTTCACAAATATTTCCTACCAGCAAAACTTTCTCAGGAAGAAATATCCAAATAAACCAAACCTGTCAGACCTAAACCTCCATGCTATAGATTTGTGAGATCTGATGAATTAATCCTTGATTAATTGATTAATCAAGGATTAATTGATTAATCCTTGATTCTCAGGCTTTAATGGTTTTAGGTGTTGAGACTGCAGGCTGCTAACAGGTAGAACCATCTTTTGTGTGTGAACACACTAAGGCACTAATTTCAGTAAGGGCTTCCAGGTGCTACTGTAAAACAGATTAGTGTTATTAATATGTAATTCTTGCAGTATAACCATCCATATAAGCAGTGAAGCGCCTTCATTTTCTTACCTACTTTCAACATGTCTCTGAATGTGAAATGATGTCACATAATTCTAAAGAACATGCTAATACTCATGATAATCAAAGAAGAAAATTTTAGACGGATTAAATCATATTCCTTTTTACAGAATGAGAATGATAAAAGATGCTGTTTCTACTGGAACACAGAGGTAGTCTAATGCTGGAAATCTTCAAATCCTTCTGAATCTCAGGTTAATTAAAATAACTTTCTTGATCATGCTGGCTAAACTAAAAAGAAAATTTATCAGTTACTCGGAGTTATAGTATGTGCTTTTAAATTTCCACTGGAAAGTGTAATCCTAATGCTGAGGCTTACCAACACCAAATCAGAAGAGTATTTTGAGATTTTCTATGTAAGTCATTTATTTTAAAATGGAAATATGTCTCTCCCCAGTACTAATGCAGCTGATCTTATTCCAGACAATCTCTTTTGGATTTTCATATTTTCAGTATTTTACATTTTTACAGTTTAAATAAATATATAAAAATATCTTAGGGCTATTTTTAGATTTTGTGTATTAGGCATACCTTAAATACATTACTTAATTATTTTACTGTCTGAAATTATTTCAGTCATGATTGCTTCATTGATGTCAGCACAGAAAAATAAAGAAAAAATGTCTTTTGGATTTTTAGTGGTTACACAGCGGCACTATTCTAAGATCTAGGCATTGAGATATGACTTCAGCTTCAGATGCAGCTAGAAAATACTGTGGGTCTCCTTTAGAACAGATGTCTACAACAAGTATGTGTGTGACATGATGCTTCTGATATCTTTCACATGACTTGTTTGTAGCTACACATGGCTTCTCCAATCCTGAAACGGGTTTCCAGGAAAGTTAACTGTTTTATCTTTCTGTTTTAATTCCAGTGAATACTTTATTTTTTTTTTTTAAATTTTCAGTAAAATTCTTTGATGAACCTCTTATCCACTCAAGCATGTATGTTGGTGTCATGACATAAAATGCTTGACAAGCTTAAACAAAGGCTTCCTATAATTAATTCAAAATCATACCTTCAAATGTGACTAAACTGGTATTTTAAAGACAAAGCAAAAAAAAAAGGTATTTGAAACCATTAAATGGTTAAACGTGCTGCATTTAGACACAGAGTTATGTAAGCTGCTAGCCAGAAGATATATACTATTTATGGTTTGTATAATCAATAAAAGAAAGTCTTTCTGGATACTCCTAATGCGTCAGATTCACACATTGCCCTCAGAATGACCTTTATTTATATCTACAATGTCAGAAGGGGAAAAATCTTTCAAGTTTTACACTTTTATAGTATAATATGGCAATCAGTTTCATGGACTGAAAGTGACAGAGTGGCTATATTCATTATGCTGGTTTGACAAAATCACAGAATGCAAGCAAATTTCTATTTTGTGACTTAGCTATGATGAAAATTAATTTTCTTCCCCGAGTTCATTGGGTAGCTGATTACATATATTGCAGCAACAGATTGTTCCACGTACATGCAAATGTGCTTTGACCACTAAATGAAGTAGGAGGTTTGACAGAGGACACTTCAGCCAGGAAGAGTGATGGGGCTCTCATTACTCACTATTGAAATGGCTGATTTTTCAAACCCAGCACATTATAATAGTTTTTTAAGACATCATCTGGACATGGTCTTTATGTAGCCTACCAGTGACTCACAGACAATTCATCACAGGTTGGAGAGCAAGGCTGGCAAGGACTCAGGGGAGATACACTCAATGAGCCATAGCCCAAGACTATTGGGAAGGAGGAAGTGGATGAGATACTTAGGGTAGGATGGTTAGCAGCTTCTCCTGTGGCCTGTGTATATTACTGATACATATTTGACTTTTAACTAATAACCCTCTTCAAAGTTATAGACTTTCCCTTTTTCATCACAGTTTTACAACCAAAAAGTTGCAGAGATCTTTTGTAGAGTTGAAATAAATATCTCTTTAGAATGAGAATCTTTTAACCTTTAATCCCTAATTCAATCTCCTTGAAAAAGTATGAACTTCAGCCACCTACTAACCACCCAGAAGGGCTGGAAGTGTTCAGTGTAATGTTCACTCTGAATTCTGTGTTATTGTATTTAAACTGCTTACCAGTAAACTGAAATAAGATTGTGTATGCCTACCTGGGCTGTGATTAGCGATGATTTACAAAAAAGAGAAAGGGACTAAAATCAGCATCAAAGATGGAGATAGAAGGCTAATGTTGTCTGGCTAACAGAGAAAGCAAATGTCATCAGGCACCTTAAAATAAAACCTTCAGTCACAGAGCATTAGAGATATTTTTCAGTAATACAAGACTTTTATTTTTTGAAATTTAGATTTTAATTTTGAATAATCCACTCTATATAACTCCTCACAACAAATTTCATGTACTTAATAGTTCCCTGTATGCTTCTTATCAGCTGAACCAGATTACAAAATAAATTGATCTCTGAATTTTCTTCAAATATCGACAATCAAATATGAACATTTTTTAACTGTTATGTTAGAATCCAGCAAAACATATAGGCATGCAACTTATTTTCATGCAATAATACTGTTTGAGCAGAAGGCTGCACTAGAAGATCAGGTTGAAGTGCCCCAGGAGATACACAGGATTTTTTGTGGATTCTTTTTCACTTCATCTTTGCCAGTTAGATTAACAGCTACCAGAAATATTTACAAAGAGATTTGGTAGCACAGAAGCTCTTCTCACAGAATCCCACCATTAATTGCAGATAGCATGATAATCGGCATCATAATGAAATTTTACTGCAGTATAAAGAAAAATATTTCATTCATTACATATTCTGTCTGACTTGGTTCTTGAAAAAGTTAATCATGAATAATGTCTATATTAAAAAACATTTATACACAAAATATGTGTAGAATAAAAGTATAGCATAACCTTAACATGAAAATTCAGTTAATGATTAGCCATCTTTAAAACAGCTCAGAATAAAGAACTGCAGAAGAGAGCTCTTACCAAACAACTTTGCAAAAAAAAGAAATTAGAAAAATATTTATAGTAGATGACATTTTTAGTATGCATCTGATGTTTGAGAAAATGAGCATTTTCCTGAAATACCAACCAGGTCCTACTTATTTTGTTTCCTTGTTCATTTGATGTAATGCACACAGGTGCTGCCAACCAGCATAGCTGCACTTGTATCTGTGTGGGAGTGCAACTCCTACTACAAGAACAATTTAAAGCTCTTTCTTAAGAAGGATAATGAACTAATTGCAACATTACTGCTAATAAAACCAATCCTTTCTTCTTCAGTTTCACCTTTCATCAGATTATCTCAAAGACATTCTGAACCACTAACTGTGTGGGACAGTCAATTTTATGCACTTTATATGGGAAATTATGCAGCTGAGAGGGATTAACCAAGTCTTTAATGGGCACACAGTGGGTAAGTAGCAGGAATAGTTGTATTAATTGCATTATGTTGCTCTCTTCACTGAAAATTTCCTCAGTGCCAGGTTCTGTACAGAAATAAATGCTGGTTTTGGAAGTTCAGAAAGATACAATATATTGTGATGGAGTAAAGATCCTCAGCTGGCTTTTAGTGAGCTGGAAGGTGTGCAGATACTTGTTACCACCTTCAGGCAGGTGAATGTCAGGGCAACACCTGGGTAACAGATTAGGAGCAACCCTACTTTCATACCTGAAACAGAGCCTCTGGCATCAGCTGAAGCATTTCCATTATTGCATTAGCTTTTAAAAATATAATTTTTAAAGCTGTTTTAAAAACTGTAATTTTTAAAATTGACACATTTAGTGTGGACGTGGCCTCATTCTGAGTACTGTGTGCAGCTCTGGGTCCTCAGAATTTAAAAAGGCTGTTAGAGCACTTGAATGCATCCAGAGGAGGAAAACAGACTTGGTGAAAGAGCTGAAACAAATGTCCTCTGAGGACTGCCTGAGTATTTTGTGCTGTTTTTTTGTAAAGAAGGAGGATGAGAGGAAATTTCCTTGTTCTCTACAGCTTCCTGAGAAGGATAAGTTGAGAGGGAGGTGCTGACCTCTTCTTCATGATATTCAGTGACAGAACATGTGGGCATGGTTCAAAATTTAATAAGGGAAAGTTCAGACTTGACATTAAGAAGCATTTCCTTAGCAAGAGGATGGTCAACCAGTAGACAAGGCTTCCTAGACTTTTAGTCAGTCCTGAAGAGATTAGGCAGTTGGATTAGATGCTCATTGTAGGTTCCTTCCAACTCAACAGTTCTTTCTAGTCTAGCCTAGCCTAGCCTAGTCTAGTCTAGCCTACTCAATTGTAATGTTACACATTATTGAGAGATTTCTCTCAACAAACATATCATATAAATAACGTGCTTAAATAATTTTACCGTGCTTAAATACTTTTACCATGCTTAAACACTTTTATCATGCTTAAACAAATAATTGGTGCAGTATTTTCCCTGCAAGTATTTTCTTTTAGAAAATAAAGAATTTTAAAAGCAAAGTTGCTTTACTAGAACAAGCTAGTTTCAATGCACACTTCTAATGCATACTAAGCTGACTTTTATCCTTTTCACCCTCTCAAAATTTTCCTGGTCTAAGCTACAGACCTCTGAGCAGCTCACCTCACTGACAATGAAGGAGGATGGATGAGAGATCCTAGGAAGAAACTGATGTTTTTTAAATTTCACTCTTTTTTTTTTTTTTCTAACTTGGAACAAATACCATAGTACTTCAAGGGAAAAAAAAAAACCAAAAACAAAACCAAAACCAGCCAAATCCAAACAAAAGAGATGCTCTAAGTATCATGAATACTTTAAATGACATAACAGTCCAAAAATATATGGTGTGGTTTCCTGTTTGTTTGTTTCCTTATATCTCCTGTATTTGCATTATTTGGAAGGGGGAAAAAAAAAAGAAAAAAAAAAAAAAAGAAGAAAAAAATAGTGCAAACAGACTAATAGAGATTATTAAGAATCCAGTGGAGCATAAACCAGCAACTGTACTGTTTTATGCATGATTGCAAAGAGAAACACTCTAGCTGGACAAAGGGCAGCCAAGGAGGCATATTATCTTTATTAACAGAATTCTAACTGACTTGGAAAAAGTGAATATGAACTTACTGTTCACAGCTATTTTCTGGAATAATAACTAGTGAGTACTAGATTATGTAAAGGTACTTTGTCCACAAAAGAAATGCGCATTTAAATTTTGAAGTCATCTTTGCATGGTGTTTCAAGTGTCTCAGGGTTGATTAGACTAACTTTTGGAAGAAAACTCCATTGAGTAGCATCAAAGACAAAGGAAACTTCTGTGGCTACAAATTACAAAATATCTTGAGCCACAAATAGTGCAAAACTATTGTGTCAAAGTGTTTAGGAAACACTACTGTACACAGATTTGGTCCAGTTCAGCCATTTTTAATCTTGAGATTTACTTATGGACAAGTGGTTAGGGCAACAGTTTTAAGACTCAAGGTCTCCCAAGCATATTCCTTATCTGCATATCCAGATTTCCCCTGAGACTGAGCAACCTAGTTCTCTGTTGTCTACATGTCTTCATACTCCATCCATACAATGAGTATTTTTTCTGCATCCTAAGCCTTTAAAATATAAAATACATTTAAAATATAAAAATAAATTTAAAAATACTTTTGAAATATAAAATAACATTTATATTGTGAATTACTATCATGATAGAGAACCTTACAGGTCTCCAAAAATTGCAATTAAAGAGGAAAAAAACTTGTGTATAGTATTCAAGTCTCCATAATTCTTTAATTTATAAACATTAGACAGTAAGAACATCTAACAAAGAAATAGCACACCCTTCATTGTACTTCTACATTTAGATCCCATCTTTCTTTCTGTCACTGGAAGAAACAGTAAAGCATTTCATGATTCTTCTTTGACAGGGACAAAAGAACTGGGAAAAAAAAAAAGGTGTTTTCTCTGACATTCCTCCTCTACCTCTTGTGTTTCCAATGCAATACTGTTAGGACTAGCACACATGGGAAGAAGAAAAATTAATAGAACAGCTGCTTACACTCACTCTAGCACATAAGCTGTCATTTATTTCAGAATTCCAATAAGTCTAGTAGTAAAACAAATATGCTTTTGCTGTGGTTTTTTCATCCTTCATCTCAACCTGTTTGTTATGCTTTTGATTCTGGCTTGCCTTTCTCTAATTAGGTTGTGAGTTCCCTGAGAAACTTTCCTGCAATATCCAACCTAGGCCTCCTCAAGGGCACATTTCCTTCATAGAATATTGCTTCCTGTGTCCACAGGTTCTGTTCTAAATGGGTGACAGAGTCAAATCTAAACCAGCAGCAGCTACTGAAGACTATCAGCCCCTAAATGTTGTTTCTTGACAATGAAGTGGGATTTCTGTTCAAAATAAAGAAGGCTGTCAGGAGCTCTGTAGACTTTGATGAAATACTTGAGCTCAGGGTGTCAAGCAAAGGTGCAGACAATGTTGCCATTCAACAATGGACTGTTAAGATTCACAGATTTTAAGACAGGTCTCAGCAGTCTAGGTTCTTCTAAGCCTGCAGTAAAAAATATGAAAAATAATTCAAGCTTTAAATAAATAGTTTAGTCTTCATTTTGACAATGTCTTTTGATTTACTTTCCTCACTATTTCTGAGAAATTGCCAAGGGAAAAACAGTTTGATGGTATACTAGAAGTAAAGATGAATACGACTGTCCTTTTTAAGACAAAGAAAGGTGACGTGAACTAGATTTGTGATGAAAAATAAAAAGCTGTTGCTTTGAAGAAAAATATACAAGAAAGTGCAGAAAACAAAATAAAAAGAGAAGCAAAATGCCATTTGTGTCTGTGATCCTCACTGCTGTTTGTACCATTGCTGCCTTTGAGAGGCAGTCATCAGCCTCTTCTCAGCCATAAGCATAACCCATGTCAGGTTACTTGTGATGGAACGTGTAGCTGTTTTGCTGATTACAGCTCACAGTAGATTTGACTGAATGTATTAGATGCAATTAAACAGTAAACAAATAAATAAGAAAGAAGGAAAATATAGGAAGGTTGAAAAAAGGTGGTAAGACTGGAATTATACAGGAGAGGTTACATGTTCAACTCATGGACGTGAGATTCAGCCAGCATCATTTCAGTACATCAGCCAGACCCTTCCTTGTGAGTTACCTAATGATTCTTCCTGGAATGGTATACAGAAGGCATGATCCCTCATTTGATACCCCAGAGTGGGGTGTATGTCTGTGACAGCTGGGATTTGAAAGCTTATTTATCATTGTTTTTAAGAAGCTTTTTTTTTTGCTACCAGTTTCAAATTAGGGGCATACAAATTGCCAGAGGATTTTTTTATTTATTAGTTAAGTCTATACGGGGGACATAAACTATGGCCTGTTGATTTACATCTTCATACTTGTTGGGGTTTTTTACTATAATTGTGATTTTAGATTTTTTTGCTTGGATTCATCTATTTTCAATTGTTTAATTTTTCTTTTTTCAACATAACATATTAGAAACCCAGTTGCAGATTTTTTTTTTATTTGGACAGCTTGTTACATAGGCAGATGCACAATATCACAAGGAGTAAAAAAGATGGAATAAAAGAACGAAGAAACACAAAGTTGATAGAAGAAGAGAAGGGATTAATAAATGCCTATTGCATATTCATCTGACACTTCTAGAAAAATCTGAGTTTGAAACAGTGATCTACTGCTTTGGTGCAAAACCTCTCCCTTAATTCTTTTCAAGCACCAACAGGCTGGAGGATTACATCTGTTAAGCCTCTTTTTCATGGAGTTCTGTGGAACTACTGACCATTATCTCTGATCCCTTTGCCAGGAAAATTTTTAGAAACTATAATAAGAAACAATTTAGTGTATGGATACGATGCACTGAGAAGCAGTCAACATGTTTTTTGTAAGATGTACCAAAGATATCAAAGACCTGATGCAGTTCCTTGAAAAAGCTAGTACATGAATAAGGGAAATGCACTTGTTATAGTCTACTCAGACTTCCAAGCAGTTTGCAACGATTTATCATCAATAATTCTTAAAGAAGAGAAATGGCCAAGGAATAACAAAATTTCTCAGGGATTAAACAGGTTGAAAGATAGAAGTGACAGAACAAATTATAATTTTCATGACATATGAAAGACATTGGTGAAATCACATGAGGTGTGCTCAATATTAAGTTCATAACAGACATGGAAATATCAGGGAAGTAGCAAAGGCTGTTAGCATATAACAGTAATCACAATACAGCAGGCAAATGCTGATTGTGAAGAACTGCAATGACAACATTCATGGTATTAAATGGACAAAAATAGGTAGCTAAAATTCAGTATTGATACAGTGTGACACACTGGAGAACAAAGAACAAAACCCAATTTCAGTCTGATATGTGCAATGGTGTGCTCAGAGTTTCAGGAATATCAGGCAAGAGAATGTTCTTTGAGCTGTACAGTCAAATGACAAGAAAACCTAAGTTCAGTATAGGTGAAAATATGCAATGCTACAAGCTATTATTTTAAAAAAAAAGTAAAATTAAGAAAAAATATCATTTTACCACTGTGCAGGTCCATGACATGTCAAATCTTGAAAATTATGTTTGTTGTTAGTCCTCTTCTCTCAGAGGACAAATGGACAGCAATGATGAGAAAAGCTATTAACAGTTCATCTAGAAAAAAACTGGATAAATGAGGTTTTTTGAACTTGCAAAATACAGGACTGAGTGAGAAATTATGGAGGAATACAAAATTATAAATAGAGAGGGTGAGTATGAATGGGGTGTTCACTGTGTTTCCAAACACAGGTATTAGGAGTCAGCACACATAACAGGCACACACTCAAAAACAAGGGGAAGTCAATAAATAGTTAGGATGTGGAACTCAGTCACAGATCAAGTAGTAGAAGCTGACAGCATGGGTTCATAACAACTAGACAAACCAACAGAAAAAAAAAATCATATAGGACTCTTGACTACAGAGGTTAAGCATCTAAAAGCATCTGAGACCTGATTAGAATATGAAAGATTACTCAAAAGAAATATATATATATATATATATATGAACCTTCTAATGACCACTATTGAAAGCAGGATATGAAGAGATGGAACTGTGCTCTGCCTCTATGGCTGCCTGCTTTCCAAACCTTTGCCTGCACTATTGGCTAAAGATTGATAAAATTGTTTAACAAGACTCCAGAACTGTATTACACTAAGATTGTTTCAGAGACTTACACTGCAGTTTGCTCTTGTTACTGTAAGAATAACTTCAAAAAATTTGATGAGAACATGTCCTCTCTTATCTAGGTTGGTAAAAGCTACACAATGATGAATGAAAGGCAAGCCGAAGACATCAACAGGTCCTGTGAAGAAATTTCAAAAGCATTTATCCAGCACATTCAGCATCAATGGTTGTGTTGTCACTCACTTTTTGCTGGCTATCATATGATAATGAATAGTAGTATATGGATGTTATTATTATTCCAAGCAGAATATCTATCAAAAATATCCCAAAGAGTTTTCTCTAGCTACGTATATAATTTGTTGTGACTTGGTTCAGTTCTTGAAATGCTCTAGAACTGTTCAGAACAGCATTCCACCTGCTTACCTTTTTCCTTAACTACCAAGACATTTAATGCAAAGAAATTTTCTGATTTTCCCACTCACACTTCTCCCTTTTAAAACTTTGCCTTCAATTCCACTCAGGGTCCCACCTGAGATATGTGACTATAGCTTCCCATCCCTGCTACTTTAACAAATAGAAGGGATTTTGAATCATAAAACTCAGAAGACAGAGAAAATCCATTTTATCTGTAGTTGAAGCACTCCAATAAGGGTCTTTTTTGAAGTTAACTTATATAAATACATCCCATAGATGGCAAACATCTTAATAGAGTTATTAGACAAGTTTCTATAAAAAAGATTTTATATGATTACAAAAGGATTTATAATGTCTTCAACTTAGATGAACAATATTTCTCTTTACCACACTGTAAGTATTGGTTCAATGCACATGGTTGATTGTGTGGAGCTAAATATCTTTTATTGTCACTTGTGGTAGAGGAAATGTCCTGAATGATCAGCTTACTGAGCTGTAAGCATGTCACTGTAGATATATTTATAAAGACTCATTTTAGAGAAAAAAAAAATGTATTGCTTTTATAGTGGCCTGCTACATGTATTTCTGGGTTTTTTTTTAAAGCAAGATCATTTCTCCTAGATTGGGAGATTAAAAAAAAAAATTATTTAGCATATATCTTTTTTTACTACCAATCTATTCACTGTGCAGAGTTGTAAATGTTTTTTTTTTTTTTGTAAGTAATCACCAATACAGCAATTATTCAGGAGATAAATAGTCAATATTTTTAAAGTGAAGGCACACAGTTATTAAGTGAATTTATCCTTACCCTAAAATGTCCACAAAAAGAAAATATGTCAAGAAATGCATAAAGAAATTTGTAGAGCATATATATATAGTATATTTTAAAACATCTCTGAGACATCAACATAATCTAAGAAAGGAGTGTTGCTGTTCTACTGCTAATATAAATAATTCTGCCCTTTTATACTTGTAATTACATTACAGTACAAATAAAATATGTGTAGAAAACCTCAAATACACAGTGTACTTTATACATAGAGAGCTACAAATCATTTTAATCTCTTAAGTATCATAAAATCCCTGAACATTGTAAATAAAAACCTAAAATGCTTCTTTGTAGTCTATACATACTCATTTTAAACTTGGATCTCCAGAAGCAAGAAAACTCAACTAACTGACTTTTGTGAAACTCAAGAAACATATGAGCATAATTTTATTACTTTGAAAATACTGTAAAACTCAAGAATGGCTTATCCTAAATCTTAGGCTGTCAATATCTAAATGACTCCATAAAATAAAGATTTCCTGCAGGTAGGTTCTACATAGAGCATTAAATTTTAGCAATTCTTTAGTCATTTTTGTAGCATACCCTTGGAATATTAGGATTTTTTTTGTTTTTATTTAACTATATACAACCAATAGGCAATATTGAAGCTGAAATATTCATTGTATAGGGCATGAGACATTTTTTTGCAGCACTCTTTCACCATTGATATCCCAAATCTGGTTTTGAAACTGCATTTTGTTTTGCTGATGCAGCATAAGAGCTATGATAAACCAGTGTTCAGAAATTCAAATTATCCTGTAAGACCTACTAGCATAGAAAGTCTTGTTTTGTAAAAGTTTTCAAAGTAAGGAAATCACTGAAAGACAAACTCCACTCTGTTACAAAGCAGTAGGAAAATGGAGGAATCATTCTTTCACATGAAATTGGAATAAAATAATCAAGATGAGCAGACTGAAATTCTCAAGTTTTAGTAACTCACCCTGGAAAAGAAGAGAGGTATTCAAAATGCAGATGAAACAACACTACTTGTAATTTGTATGAAGGAGACTAAACACCAATATCGTGTTTACATACCTTCCAGAAAAATTAAGGAAAGACTAAGGTATTACAATGTGCAGAAGCCAAGATGGAGAGTGAAAATTTTATCTCTGACAGACACACAAAACACACAAGGACAGCAATGCTAAATCTCAAAACTTTTCTCTTTTGAAGGAAAGAAAAAGTTCCTATAGCTATCCTACTGAAGGGAGCATTGACCAAATTTGATATCACAACAGACTCTAAGAAAAAGAAAATCCCATAAATCTGCTTTTATTCTTATCTGAGCTCAGAAAAAACACTTCTACTGCTTCTTTGTTTTGTTAATGCACAACCAATTGGACCTGTGAAAGCATGTGTTATAAGGAAAAATGACGCAGTCCAGAATCCTAATAATAGTAATCACCAAATTTTCCATGAAAACAAATGCAATGAAAAATTAATACATTCTTCCTCTGATCACTGAGCAAATTACAGTAAATGGAAAATCATTTCAGATTAATAATAATTTTGCAGAAACAAAATGCTGTTCCAGATCTACACTTTTTCTCCCTACTCAATATTTCTCTCTTCTGAGGAGGAAAACAAACAAACAAACAAACAAAGACAGTAATATATATGAGTTTAGCTATAATGAGTTCCACATTCTTATAAATTAGGTATTGTTCAGTAGAGGCTCAATTACAGCAAGGTATCCTGCTTTGCTGGAGGCTGTATATGTTCCCAACATAAATCTTTACACTTCGCAAGGTGAGTATGAGAGGTACTAGTTCCACAAGGCCAATGTGTGAGCAAAAATGTACAATTGCAAACAACCTCTAAGAATTTCCAAGCTATTAAGTTTTTTTTCTGTGTAAATCCAGCATAGTTAAATCTTTGTGGTGATCCTGACTGTAAGACCATTATGCACAGAGGAGTAAAGAGACCATACAACAGCTTACATGAGCAGTCCTCATGGCATCTGCTGTGGTATACAAATCCTGTGTCTCTGGGATAAGCCATTTACAGCTTGCTGCCTCAATGTTCAGTGTAAAATAGACAGTTGTGATTATGTCCTGATGTTGACATCTGTGGGGGTTTTTCACCATTACAAACTAACATAAGGAATTTGAAAGAAAACTAAAGAGAAAGAGCTGTCTCTGGGAGACTGTTGTCCACACAGTCTTTCATTCTGCGTTCTCCTGGCAGCTGATTTCACTTGCACTAACAAGAAAAACCCTGTTATTTCTTTTCTGTGAGAGAGAATTTCTAGATCAAGCACAGAAATGATTGTTAGGGCCTTGCTGTGCTTCCCTTAGCTGCAGGAACTAACCCTGTCTAACCCAGGAAAGATCCCTGGCTACAGGGAAGTTATTTCATTATCTGTAAACCATTAACTTTTACCAGCAGGAAATGAAGGAGGATGTTTTTTCTTACCCTGAAGCTGAAGTGCTGCGCATTTGGAAGTAAAGGGTGTAGCCACACATAAAGTGCCAACTGTTAGTGCAGTGAAGTTTGCTGTACAGTCCAAACCTGGGCAGCATTGTGTGCATCTGGTGTGGTGGACTCCTGTAAGCAAACATGCATAGATAAATGTTCAGAAACTTTGCAATCTGTACATTTTCCCAATATTCTTAAGTAAAACCTAAGAAGCTGATTCATGTCTATCTTCTGAGTACTTTCTTAAGATTTGTTTCCAAAGTAAATATAGGCAGGAAAACTACACACACAAGAGAAAAAATCTTAACCAAAACCAAAATCAAATCCACTGACTTTTGTATATCTGCCACTACAGTAACAAGCAGGCTGTCTTTGAAGAGCAAAAAATTTTGACACCATAAGAAATTCACCTGTGAGTCATTCACTGTTACATCCTCCATTACGAAGATGTTTGTAACACATTTAGGAACTGGTAAAAAACAAGAGAGCCTGAGAAACCTTCAGCTAATGCCAGTCACATGCTTCAGTCAATATTTCATAAAGACACAAATATCTCAGTTAGGCCAATTTCTCCATCTCTGATCAAACCTGCAGTTGGTGTTCCTGATATTGCTGAGCAGATCTGAACGCATTATTCTTACACTGACACGTCCTTGTGCGTTTGAAAGGAGAACACTTGGCAACACCTTCGTCCTACTTTGCTCTGCTTCATTTATTTTTCCATCTGAAAATCTAGATGTCTATTTGCAAACTTACCAGAAACAGTTATTTTTATCCCTAAAACATGGGCTCTCAAATCAAACACTCACTCATCCAGACTTTGGCATCTCAGTGGGGAAGGCAGAGACATAAGTTCACATAACTCATCTTTTATTGAATTTGATTGAAGATATCTAGTGAGACAGCTGCACAGGTTGCTGCCTTTATCATTATACATCTCCAGAAGGGTTGTGATTTTTTTTTTAATTTGGCAGAGAAAAAAATGAAAAGAAACAATAGTTTTTCATCTGTCATAATATTTCAGAAGATTGTTTTTCCTGACGTTTTTATTCTCTAGCTAATATCTTCTATTCTAAATAGGAGACCAGGATACCAAGGACAGCACTAGACTGCTTATCAGGAAATAGATTTAAATGTAGTCTTAACACAAATGAAAACTGTTTTGTTTTTTGGGGATCTTTTTTTCAGTAAGTATTTAATCTAGGTCTCTGTGGCCTTTGGCAATGACAAAACAGCTAGGAGATATCTTCTGCCATTTAGCCACTTGATATTAAGATGCAGACAAAATAGAAACCAAGGCCCAAGATGATGGTGGAAATTTTGCTTTAGACACTGGTGAGTAAAATTTAACTTAGTCCAAAATTTCAGGAAGCCTTACTTCTCATCATGGTGAAAAAAAAAAACAACCCCCCCCAAAAAAAACCCTAGAAAAATACCTTGAGTCAAATAGAACATTTTGTTTCATTTTGACCTATTGAGAAAAAGAATGTAATTTTCTAACCTGAGCTGATATTCTCCTCTTTGCTGGCTGATTCTTTCATCCATCCCCAGAAAGGCAGCTTGAGTTGACAAAGTGCAAGGGGACTTTTAACTCCTTCAAAGCAAAATATTATCTGAAAAGGTACAGCATGTGATATTTCATCTAACAAGGATCCATTTTCATATTGAAATAAGTGGAATAATGCTTATTTTAATAATGAACAATGGCCATACTCTGTCCTAAATAAGAATAAGTAAATTTAGTGTCAGAGAGAAATGCCTGGCCTCTCAGGAAAATTTCAGATATAAGATTGCATATAAAAATTCACCTCTTCTGTTAAAAATCAGTTCTATGTATGGTTTTACAATCTTTACATGAAAACAAAACATAATGAAATCTCAGGGATCCCTACGTCTCACAGGTTTTTACCCTGTCTTGTATTCAAGTTCCTATGATTAACAACTATTAACAATTTAGCTGGTTCAGTTACCTATCCAGCTAAAAAAGTCACCATGCGAAAAGTAGAAAGACTGCGGAAGAAAACAAAGCAAACCCAAAACCTATTCCTCCAAGCCTGGCTGTTAGCTATTAATCTGGTCATTGGCATGTAAAGGTTAATAAAGGCAACAGAGATATTGACTCCATATCTGTGGAGAAGAATTTTATACCCCATTATACCCCATTTCAATTTTTATTTTAAATCCATCAATTAGCCAGCTAATAAATGCAGTCCCTTTTTGACTGGAACGATTGCAAAGAATAATACCATCCATATAAAAAACCTTGATATATTCCAAAGAATTACTTCTCTAAGTCACACTGGATTTTTCCTCCAAGCCTACTACTGGCAGTACATTGTTATTTGTTCCTGGGCTTCAGGTATGTTTTAATCTAATAGTGTTTTTAACTAGCTGTAGCTAGAAAAGCAGTTTACAAATGAAACTATTTCACAAAAGAATGAATCTCAGTAATGAAATACCATATTTATAAAATCTATTTTTCATTTAAAGAAATTTAATGGATTCTGTAACACTCAGAAGCTAGACATATGCAGGGGAATAGATACTATAATCACTCATTAATTTTGAATAAATATTTGAGGTACAATATTGAACTAGTCGGTATTTTAATTGCAATTGATTGATTTTATTTCTGCAGATCACAAGTTTGTTATATTTAATTCTACAAAGTCCCAGATGGATGCACCAGTATATTTTTACTCACATTTTCTTTATTTTTTCCTTCCTACATAGGAGGAAGGAGAGAAAAGAGAAAAAGTAGAAAAAGGACAAAAAGGCTGTCTGATGATGAAAAATGCTGCAAACTAAGAATAAAGCAGAAATAGGAAAAAAGAGTAGACAGAATGTGGAATGGTGAAACAATGTGTAAATAATAAAAATTATAAGAATAATACCATACATTGAAAGAAGATAAAGGACAAAATCATAGGGGAAAAAAAAGATAGATGAGCCTAAGGAAAAAACATCCCTATTTCATGACAGATTTCTTATATTCAAACAGTCAGTGATCCTGTAGCGATGCAAGCATGCAAAAGATTTCTCTCTTCCCACTTCCCTCCAAAGCACAAGTGCACTTTAAGTGAGAAAAGAGCTACTGACTTGCACATTATGTCACTGGCCTGGCAGAAGTATTTTGATCTTCAAGTCCTTCCTCTATCCAGTTAGAATGAGACAATTTATGCAAATACTGTGCTAGGTTGTTGGATAAACCTCTGTGCAAATGCTTTCTTGGGGCAGCAATTATGAAACAGGTTTACCTGAAGCTCAAATTCCAAAAAATCTGGGACTGTAATAAACTTCTTGCAGAACTCCTGTGAAAGTTGTAGATGCTGCTCTCCAGTGATAATTCTCCTTAGTGCCATTTTTCAGCCTTTCTCCCTGCTTGTTACTCCCCTTCCCTTTCTCTGAGTATAATTCCCTATCCATACCTCATTAATACTGGCAAATTGCTAATATTTTGATGAAACTACAACTTTTGGAGGAAAAAGTAAAATTACTTGGAAATGTTTTGAGTAATCTTTTCTGAGGCCAGGGCCATTATGACAATTCAAGTACTGAAGGTCCCCTGAGGGACACAGATACTGGAGCCCTGGTTCCTCCTTGGGGACTCTTGTGAGTTTCACAAAGATGGTTAGCAGTGACCAGAAATGTAAGGAGTTTTTTTACCTGATTGCAATGATTAATGGGAATTCCTTGTTGTGGAAGCAACTTTATTTTCAAAAGGGAGTTTCTTCATGTATTGACAACTAATACTGCTGCTTTGTGAAATCTCAAACCTTTTGATTGTGATACTGATAGGATTTAAACATTGGGAAAAAGGCCCAGCCCCCACTAAGTGAAATGTCTGCCTTTTTCTTCAAATTCTATCTCTATTTTCAGAGACTGTGACATCTCTTACACAGAGAAGAATCCCTTGAGATTATTTGGATTCTGAAAACAAGTTCTCTCATGAAATGTGCAAACATTTAATTCTCTACTTGTAAAACATAAGGACAAAAGGGACTAACTATCCTCTTGTCTTTCAGAAATAATGGGATTCAAATATTTATACACACATACAATCTCTGAAAAGCTCACCTGAATGCCACGGAAACATTAAGCATAACCAATTTTCTGCTTTCCTTATATCTGGAACAAATTTGTTTATTCCGTGCATAATTCCAAGCAGATTTTCACATGGTGATGCTCTCTGCATATCATATAGCAGCCTAGTGTTCTACTCACCTTGGCAGAACTCCTTACTTTGCTGTGTCCAATGCTACTATTTATTAGAAGTATGCAAATGAATGCATAGCTAATGCTGAACATGGGACACAGTACCTTTCTGAAACTTCAATTTAAGTGTATTGCTGTCTCACTGCGATTCAATTTCACTGAAAGCTCACCACGTCTGTGGAAAAGTGTCAGGCTTCTTTCAACATTATATTTTGCTTACACTGAAAATGTGTAGTTCCCTGGACCAAGGAAGGAAAAGAACCGGGAGAAGAGATAGTCAGCATAAGTTCCGATGCTTTTCCTAGTGACAATGTGAGCATTCCTTAAAAAATCTGAAAGAGAGTGGATCATGAAAATCTTAGGTCTACCATCAGAAATATTGTGTTTCATAAAGTTTTTATTAAATAATCAGAAAGCATACTCCCATTTAGAGTCCCTAAGCTTTTCTGACAAGGATGGACTGAAAGAAATATTAATCAAGTAATCATATGGTTTAAATTTGAACTTATCTCAATATAAATATGAAAAATAAACACTATTTCACTTTTGTTATCTGACTCTATTTTTTAATATTATGGCATATTTTTTTCTCACAGAGATAATCAATAACAACATCTTAATTTATATAATATTAATAGACGTATTTTTTTTTTAGTATAAAGTTATGCATGTATAAATATACAGATCTATAAAAAATCCGCATAAGCAAACATTTAAAGAAGGGAAGCAAGGGAAGGGGGAAGCGAGGGATATCTATATCATGGATGATTTGTTAATATAACTTTTTAAAATAATTTGTCTGCATAAAAAACATGACCCAGTTTGGACTGTTCTACATATAAACAGTTCAGAATAAAAGTGTAATACCTGTAGTGGAGCATTAATGTCTGTTCCATTTTTATTTTCAACATAATTTTGTTTGATTTTATAACTGGACTAAAAAAACTAGAATTCACAATTTCACAGTAAATTGAATGTGAAATAACATTATTTAAGACTGTTCAGCATACTAATAAGACTATCAGTGTAATAAAACAAATATGACACAGCTAAAGAGGATTATTTTCTGTTCATCATGTTGCAAAATAGGCAAGGATTCATTCCTGGTCACTTAATGATTTTCTTTTCCTCTATGGTCTATTAGTATTTCAGGATTTCTGAGACAGGGAAAAATTATGCATGTTAGTTCCACAGCACATCTCAAAGGAACAGTTTTCTCATTATTTTGCTGAAATGATTTCTTGCCTATCAACCAATTCTTTGCTAAAATATATAGTGTGTCACCATCTCACTTTAGCTTTAATTGTACTCATGGGATAGTACACATTAGTTTCACCAAGTTTAATAAGGCACCTTTGATACCCTCTAGCTGCCTTTCCTTCTTCCTCTGCTTTTCACTCAGGCAGGATAAAATCAGTTTCATTGAGATTAGTATTTTAAATATAATGAAAAATCAAAGTAGCCTAACAGGAAAATCCAAACATGCAACTAAGTTGTTTTAGTGCATGAGTTAGTTACAGGCTAAATAGAAAGTGATATTTTTGTTTTCTGAATTATCCCTTTCTTATGCAGGGCTCTTTCCCGCAGGGCTAACTTCAGTTTGGGCAAGAAACAAACATGGACTGAAGTATTATCTTACAGTAAGCCATTTCTTTATAAACTCCAGTCCTGTTTATTTACATTAATGAAGAGGAATTATATGGATGAAAGAGCATGAATTTTCCAGCGCTCAAAACTGCATTACCTTGGCAGTATAATGAAACCAGTAAACCTTAATTTAATATCATGACTTCCTTGACAAGAAAGAAAACAGAACAAACTAATAAAAAAAAAAAAAAAAAAAAAAAAAAAAACCCCAAAAACAAAAACAACACCAATCAACCAACCAACCAACCAACCAACCAACCAACCAACCAACCAACCAAATTTCCCACAACAAAACAAAACAAAACACAAAAGAGGGAAAGAAAAAATTCCCAATGCCCACACTACTACTTATAACAGTTACAGTAATTAGAGAATTACTCACTAATATATTCTTAGCTCACTGACAGTAAGAAAAAGTAGGATACAAAGACATGTGCTTTAAATCTTAATTTTCTCCAGGAACAGAAAAGAAGAAACTTTTTCCTTAACTGTGAGAGATAATTCTGCCTCAATGAGATCTCCTCTTCCATTTTGCTCCTGAAACTAGGCCTTAAACACCTGCAAAACTCTGTGATGATTGATCAGGTGTCTTTTTAAAATATTTCCAATTTCAGACTCCTGAGAGACCTGGGGTGAACATTTTTATTCTGTCAGAGAGCTGAGCTCATCTCCCCACTCCTGATAATTTGGGTTAGAGTACATTTATAAAAAGCACAGGCAGTGACCATGAATAGAGCTGATGAAGTGGGAGCACTTACTGAAGCTACCCTGCCTTCTTTCAGAAACTGTTTTTAAGCTAAGGCTCCCACCCTTGCTCCCTGTTTGCACCACAGTCAGTCTTGTGCCTGACTATTTACCTTGCTGATCCAGACCCTGTCCTGCAGACTGAGGACCTCGTTACTCTGGATTTGCCAGCTGATCTCTGCACAGTGGTTACCCTAGTGGTTACCTAGATGTGCTATTTGCACATCTAATCTCAACTTGCTGACTCAGTCTTCTGTCTGACCTAGATCATATCCTGTCCCTATGGACCTTTCTGTCTTGCTCAGCCAGGGCAGGATGGGACCCTTGCTGGTGACACCACTGCCTATGCTGCTGATGGCACCATGATGGACTCCTGGCTCCCCTTCTGTTGGATTATCCCTTTTTCTGACACAGAGGCAGGGCTCCTGAAAGGTGTTTTAAAGACTTCTATTCCATTTTCAGTCTCATGTGAAAGGTGAGATGGTACAGATGTTACAATTCACATTATCAAAATCAGAAGCCAAACTGTTTCCTAATTACAATATATTATGAACTTTTTTGGCCTATCAGCTTTTGCCACACAATGCTGCTAATGCCTAAAAGCCAATAATTTAAAATTATCCCTCGTGGGTTCTGCTGTAATACACCTTTCATAGTTCTATTCTTCCAAAGTATCTAGTCTATTTGCAAAGCTATCATTTGAATCTCGTTTCTAGTTCCATTTCTCTCTCAACAATGTCTGTCCTACCCCATGCAGATCCATACAATGCATCCATACAGATGCATACTATGTGGGCCTTCTGTCAGGCTTTGAGAATTCTCTACAAATCCATTTCTCACACCCCTCCCTTAGGGAACTATTTGCCCTTGCTGTTACTAACATGGACTGTACTCTATTTGAGATTATACACATTTCACACAAACACCACTACCACCCCCTCCAAAGCAACTTATGCAGCAAGATATAAAATTCTTTGGACCAAGTTTGTTTCAGTTTGTTTTTAGAAAACGTCAAGCAATAGACACAATATTCTGATCTTCTTTTTAGCCTTGCTTTAGCTCAGTGTTGTGTTAGTATTCTCTTTAAAATAGATTATCTTTCATCTAAAGCTGATAAAAGACCTACAGTTCTAAATTTTTGTCTTAAAATTCTTTGGATATATAAGATCTAGTGTTACACACATTGAGTAAGTACCATTTCAGGTGAAACACGTGAAAAACCATGACAGTAGTGGGAGATTTAAATTTGAGGGGATGAAATACCTTCTGAAATTCCTCACTTACATGGAAAAAACAGTTGAGAACTATAATTAAGCAATAATTTCTATACAAAATGGTAACTCCTTTGTAGTGTACATTCAAAAATTTGGAACCAGTAATTAAATTGATCATAAAAATATAATAAAATTGCCTAGATTTCACTACTTTCTAGACAGACTGGTATCTCCAAACATTGATATTAGCATTAGCTGTTGCAAGTGTTGAACAATTATCTATATTTAAAACAACATTTTTATTAATGCCTTGACAATAGTTAGGAAACAATACAGTATTTCCCTTTCAGCTGTGTAATAATGAATTTCTCTCAGAAATATAGCTACTCTGTGGCTCATGGTATCACTAATCTTTAAGATGAAAACTGGACATTTCAAAAGAATTTTAATTGCTTTCTCAACAGGAAATATTGAGATGTGGAGAGCTATGAGTTACTCTTTAAGAAAGATGACACGTACAACCTTACTGAGACAAATATTCCTCTAGTTATTATAAGTGATAGTATGACATTTTTCTGATATCTCTGGAGCAGTCATCTTGCTGCTTCATAGCCTTTACCGACAAGAAAGTCTCCAACTTTCTGCCTATAAATTATGACAGAATTATTTTCTGATCTTTTCTGAATAACATGCTTGCTTACTTCAGGCAGTCATGAGAAAGTGAAAACCTGTGAAAATGCAGTAAACTTGAATGCTTACTGTTACTTCACTATCCCAATAAATTTCCTTCTACTCACACAAATCAAAAGGCTTTTTAGGATGTGTACTCATAATGGAATGTTTTCAACCCTGACACTGTCACCGTCACAATCTGCCTTGAATGTGTAACTTGGCAGAACTGCAAATTGCAGAAGAAATACCTAGGTTTAATGTAAGACCATGATAGGCTGTGAACTATGAATCTTGGCAAATCTGGACAACAGTTTCCAGGTGATGGGTTATATTTAGCTATCAATCAATCAATCTCTTGCAAAATTTATTGATTAAAATGATCTTTCGATAAAATGACTATACATATATATATTTAATGTATAAACTTTAGCATGAGGCTCTTCAGGCAGGTAGAATAATAGAACACTTTTGCAGTTATGTATTGAAACAAAATTATAGCAGTACAGTGCCAATTTAAATCTTTTTTAGATAGAAATTTATTGATTTTTATTTTAAAAGTAATACATAAATGTAAACTATATTTATCTGAGCTGAAGTATGCAGGGCTTGATCTGAAAAAAAACAGAATGTCTGAGCTCTTTTTAGAACGCAATGAACTTTATTCATGTAGTTCATTTTAGCTACCTAGGAGTGTCTTGGGGAAGTAAAGAGCTAAAATACATCCAGTTCCTTGCATTCCAAGCATGTTCATAACTCAGAAGTATCAGTCTAGGAACTAAGCACTCATCACTCCTGACTTCTTAAAAAAAGGTTTTAATTCAAGTTCTCTGTTGACAGTCCCACATTATTTTTGCCTATGAAATCCAAAGAAACTCTTTTGTCTTTCCAAAACTACATCATAAGATGTAGAACACTCAGTATTTTCTCAACAACTCATGAGAAGTACCAGCAGTGTACAAAGAACTTTTCACAGGCTTAACACTTCAAAACCTATCTGATAAGTACATTCACAGATAGTTTCAAGGCTTGCAAGAAAGACCTGGCTTCATACCAAGTCCCAAGGCCTAAGAGCATGCATTGAATTCTTTCCATAAACTTTACTAGTGTCCATGACACATTACTATATCCATGACAAATACGTACAATTTATATAAAGACTATTACACATTTCAAAATAGTTTTGTTCCTCACAGAACATTTTCTTAGTCACAGAGCAAGTGCACAAGCAAAGAACTGAAATCATACAATGCTTTAAGCAGCAAAATTTCAAAGTGTTGCATGCCATGTGTTTTCAGTCACACTATTGTCAAAAGCAATTTTTCATATCTCTGTTTCTTTTTTTAATCAAAAAACAATATTTCTTTAGGTAAAATATACACTTGAAGATTAATTCAACCTTCTATTGGTAAGGACTACTGTGAACAGATTTGATCCAGTCACTGTTTTCCCTTTATTTGTAAAACACATGAACAGAGTAAGAAGCACTGTCTTACACAAAGAATCAGAAAATCACCCTAATCCTGAGAAATTCAAAGTATTATCAATTGTCTTTTAGATCAATTCTTTTCTTCTTTTCCTCTAGCTATGCAAAACACAGAGGACAGAATGGGGACAAAAACTTGTGGCTGAGGATCACTGGGTTCACATAGTTAAAGAAGCACTCAAGGAAGTTCTGTCCGAATCAGTCAAACTGCACCTTCCCTGCACAAGGGTTTTTAATTGTATACCAAGGTTGTATTTTGGGACTTTTCACCTCTTCTCTGTCATGACACTTCTCTGTTCCTCAATGGATGCAGCCTCCTGTCTTTACTGACCATACATAAAAACTTTTTCTCATTGGTGGTACATTCAAGCACACAGCCTGTTTTGTGAGTACATTCACAGTGAAGTATTCTGTCATTCTGTCTGTATTCATTACAGTTTTTCATGTTCTTCCAGGAAATGCAATGGACTTGATAGTTTGGGTGAATCCTGCACACTGAATGGCCTATGGCTTCAGAATGTTGTTACAGGTCCATCAATCACACCTACATTTTTTCCTAGAATGATAATTGTTTTCCAGAGGAAAATAATTACTAGCCTTGAAGAAACTGTGAACCAGAGAAATTGTCTCCATTCCAGAAGTAGTTGTATCAGTTTAGCTGTATTAATAGCATTAAAAAAAATGCAATTTGTACATTTCTGGTGTACAAATAGATAATTACAGACATAAGATAATAAGGGCTTAAGGATCAGCCTCAACATACTTTATCATTATATTTTAGTTTAAGTCATGGAATCCCATTTTATTCCCCAATAACCTTCAAGGTGAATAGTAATAAAATACTCTATACAAATATCCCAAAAAACATAGTGAACAGCCCCTTTAGCACTAAAGAAATTTATTCTTATCGACTCTTTGAAAATGTCTGAAGTTTTTAAAAGCCCACTGTAATGACAATTATGATAATTTCCATCACTGAATTATGGTGATTAGGATATGACTAGCAGAAGCTTCTGTTTTAAAATAATTTTTTTTCTTCAAGATATTCTATGTTTTTCATTTACCAGTAACCATTCATACATCATACTAACTAAATTTGTAAGTGAAGAAAGTGGTACGACTGTATGGAAACAGAGGTAAATCATAAAAATTCATGGAAAAATGCTATATTCCATGATTTTAATGCAGGTGTGGGTTTTTTTCAATGACACATTTTGGGGTTTTTAAGGGCAAATGAATCCACCACTTCTCTTAAGAAAAAATGTTGCTGTAAAACTTCTTCCAGACTCAGAAAAATGTGTTGCTCATTGAGCCAGTGTTTTGCTTTCTGTAGTCATTTCTCTTGGTTATCACATTTTATAAAATGCTGTTCTGTTATATTTTTTTTTCCATTTTTCCCATGCATCTATTGTTATGCTCTTTCTTGCCCTTAGACGTTGCTCAGCCAAGCAACACATAATTCCACCCCCTTCTTTATTATATAATCTGCTGCAATTCCATTGAAATTCTCATCTGTCAACCCCTGTCTTGTAAAGAAAAATATCAACAACCAAGCAGTATATTCTATGTACATTCATATCAAAGTCACATAAATAGACTTGCTAACATGTTTTCATGCACATGAAGGCAAAAATAAAAACTTCCAATTTCTTTTCAAGTAGGTGAAACCTTCCTTATGCAGTGTCTACTGCTACCTTGAACTGCATTATTTCTGGAGTCATCTAGTCATCTATTTCTAACCCTTACCTATGTGGAAAATTTTTCCAGTTGGTTCTCATTATTCTCTTGCTCATTCACAACACATCTTCACAATATTCCTCTATCCTTATCAGTATCTCTATCACTTGAAAAAGTAGTAGCTAAAAATATTGCTTATTTGCTCCTCCAGGTCATTACTGAAAATGTCAAATAACAAAAGTATCAACAGTTGTCACTGTAGTGTCCTCAAGAAGTCTGCATCTTGATTGTTACACTGTAATGATTAACATTTTTCTTGCTGTGCTTTATAAAAATTGTCACATTTCACTTACACATTTTTTTTTCAATCTTCCTTCTGTAATGTAGGTCAGAACCTGCTCTTTTCAATACCTTGATTTAAACCTGGGGTTTATTTCTACAATAAACTAAATACTGCTGATCACTTTCATTTCAAAAGTTAGCATTTCGCAGGCTGGGATCTGAATGCCTTGTTTGAGGCTTGAGATCAAAATGTAAAAGAGCACTGTCTGGTTTTCAACTGCTATGAAGATTATCATATTCTCATTTCACATTAAATTATTTCAAGATGACTATTTAAAACTGAACAACTGTAGATAGACTTCAGCTTTAAGAGGAAATCTACTGAAATATGCAAGAAGATAAAACCCAAATCTAAACTACATTGCATTGCCTGACTGACATGGAAATAAAAGATTAACACTTGTTTTTTCTTTTGGTATCTTAAAAACAATTCTAACTGGCTATTTCAGGTGCATATTTGCTTCAACTGCCACATGATGATCATCAGTGATTGCTGTGGGGCAAAGAATGTTTTCAGAATGAAGTCTACAAAATACTCATTGCTTATAAGCAAAATGTTTCTACCAGAGACACTGACAATCAAAAAAAACCAAAAAAAACATTGTGTGTAAATAGAATGGAGCATCTATGGGCTGGTTTTATAGACTCTGTCTGCAGCAAGGTTTCTTACTTTGTGTAACCTCTGGGGTACTCACAGTAGATAAAGTCACCAATTTTTGCTTTCCAGTCATGGCATTCATTACACAGCAATACTGATACAGAGCTATAGAAATAAAACAAATGAAAATTGCCTCTAGCATTGTGAAGATGAGTTTTATATCAAAGCACCTTCAAAATTTATAGAAGTATTCATTCTCTTGAAAATTTTGCATGTTTTATTTTTATTTCCTTGAAGATATTTAAAAATAAACTATAAGGTTTGAAAGTGACTGTCCCATAAGATTCCTGTGTTTGTTTTGCATGGATTGCAGCACACCAGAGAATATTTAGAGGATTTTTTTAATGATCTTTGTCAGCTCCAATATAACCAAAATTGCCCAAAGTCACTGCCATAAAACAAAAATAATTTGATCTGTCTTTCACAAACAAATTACAGGTATGAAAAAACTAGAGATATCTATGGGGAAGTCATAGAGTTTTTGTATAAAAATGCAAAGAGAGAAGAGTAACTCTGTCTTGTTACTCTGGTTTCCTCTTCTCATTCTGCAAAATAAAAGATCATGTGTATTGGGATTTTTCAATTACAGAAAGAATTTAAAAAGATGGGAAAGAACAAGGATGTAGGTGACAACAAAAGTTTGGGTATTAATAATGTCCTTGCTCCCTGTGCATAGTATTGTGATTGTTCAGTACTCTGTGAAATCATAAGTCTTCACAACATAGAAGATTATTTACTTTAAAATATCACATTCTCTTGCACTTCTGTTTCTTCTGAAATGCTTGGGCATAGCTGGCTTTACAACTAAAGTAAACTGCATTTGGGCATATTTGGTTGCTTCTTTGGGTTTTTTTGTGTGTTTGGGGAATTTTTTGTTTGTTTGGTTGGTTTGGTTTGTGTTTTTTGGTTTGTGTTTTTTGGTTTGGGTTTTTTGTTGGGTTTTGGGGGTTTTTGTGTGTGTTATTTTTAGGTTTTTTGCAGGGACATAATGGGTTTTTGAAAAATATTTTTCTGTTGCTCTAATAGAAAACTGAAAATGCTCTTTACAGTTTTAGAACCCCATTAAATATTGGGCTAAACTGATTTTTCATTCTAGAAACACTGTAGTCATTGCCTTATCTTTCTGCCTGATCACAGACAACATTGCTCTTCCATCTCTTGCATTGACCTGTTTCATCTTCTGAAATGACAAAAAAAAACCACCTGGTAACACATAGGTCTTCATCAAGCAAGAACAGTTCAGTTAAAATTCTGGCAGATGTCAGACCAAAAGAGGAAGGCAGACTCATGTGTTCCAAGCTAAGGCTGAAGGAGATGGCAAAAATGGCATTATCACCTCCTTCAGGGAAGAACTGTTAAACCCTCTGAGCAACAACCCACAGATTTCAGCCATCTTATAGAAAGAACAGCAAGCAGGCTGCCTTTCCTTAAACACAGTCAGCAACTTCATTTGCAATCTTGTGCTACCACTGTACCTTCTTTAATCACATAGAAGCTGACCAAAAGCGTGTTTGTTAGGAATTGTTTTATCCTTTGTCATTCCTGTATAATCTGTATTGGTCTGTACTTCAGCCACCTCTATTTAGATGGCAAAATGTCTACATGGATTGTCTTTGCTGATGTAATACCTGAGATTCTGCAATCCAAGGCTACAGCTGTTGTATGCTCTGATTACAGAAATAAATTTAAAAAGAAGAAATAAAAATTAACTATCTACAATGTAGAGGTCTAACTGTTGACAGCAATGGTTAGAAATTTTTCAATGGAGCAGTTATCCAAAGTATAAATTTGCCAAAGTCATTACCAAAGTAAAGGTTTACATTCTGTTAAGTTCTCCCTCTTCAGAAAAAAAAATGTTATCTGGCTGTGAATAAATCTTTATTTTGTAGTATGTATGTCTCAGTCTCTGAGGCGAACTGCTTTGGTGCCAGCACAGACCACAGCAGAACACTCTAGCACAATGCACTGGGGGTTTTCCTGAACAGGAAAACCTCAGGGGAGTGGACAGATGCCAGGAGCCTGCAGCTCACATCATGGCAGCTAAGACATGGGCAGGACCAGGAGCAATGATGGGGAGCCATGCCCCTCAAATATAAAAGAAGCTCCTAGGGGAGCAGTGATGGCCAGGGCAGGATGTGGCTGACTGGACAGAGGGGTGTGCAGGAAGGGTGCTGAAGGTGTCAGATTGACCACGGAGCAATGGTGACCACCTGGCAGAAGCCTCAGCCTCTCCAAGCTTGGCACCCACCACAACTGATGCACTTTTGGAGGAATCTCAATGCCAGCTGCAGGGCGTATCTTGTTCTTATGGCAGGACCAGATGGCAGAAATGAGCAACCCTGTGGGAGGTGTGCCCAGATACAGGAACTCCTCTGGTTAGTGACAGGAGGAGGTGAGTGGGTTCAGGAGTATCAGGGAGTCTGAAAGAATGCCAGACCACTGGAATCAAACCGCACCTTCCCTGGGACAAACCTGTCAGGTAGACATGATGTGGAGGATTCCCTATCCCCTCTCTACATTACAGAACAAGGTGCCTTAATGGAGGAGGGGAATGACGATGTGTTCCTGCTTGCCTCAGCAGTTACATCTCCTCCTGCCCTTCCTGTCCTTGCATAACAGGCACAAGGCTCTCCAAGTGGAACCAAACAATTACAAGAATGGTGGTTCATCTGGCTTGGAAGTGTCACTGGGCTTAAGTCAGCCTTATAGCCCACATCAAAACCACTCTCATACATTAAAAAAGATGGGTCATTGTCATAGGAAACTCTTCTGAGGGGCATAGGAGGCCCAATGTACCAAACAGACCCACTTCTAAGGGAAGTCTGCCACCTCTCTGGGGCCTGGATTAAATGAGTGATGAGAAAAGTTCCTATCTTGGTATGACCTTCAGCTGATCCATTATTGATTTTTCAGGGCATTGCAATAAAAAGTCCAAGGACAATCAAGAGAGATGTGAGGGCCTTGGGATAACCCGCTAAGAGGTCAGGAACACAAATAGTATTCTTCTCTAGTATAGTATAGTATTCCTGCAGCCACAGGAAATGATAAGGGATGAAACAGGCAGGCCCAGCTAATCTGTACCTGGCTCCATCACTGGTGTCATCAGCAAAATTTAGGGTTCTTTTTATCATGGGCCAGTGTACAATACCCTAGTTCTATGTGCAAGAGATGGGATGCACCCTTCTCAGAGGATAAAAAGTATCTTCACACACAAGTTAGAAGGGATCAAAAAGGAGTTTTAAGCTAGTTTTGAATGGGGAAAGGGATAAAACCAGGCTCACTGGAGTTAAGTCACGGAGTGTCATGGCAATGTTTGAGGGGTGATGTTCTAGCAATGTCTGTGAGCCTGCTGCACAGTGTTCTGCTGAGGGCACTGGAGCACATTTGAAATATCTCTACATTAATGCACACAGTATAAGGAATAAACAAGAGGAAGTCAAAGCTTTGGCCCTGTCACAGAGATGTGACATTATAGGTTGTGCATAAGCATAACCTTTTGAGATGAGTGTTGTGTCTGGGAACTGTGGTGGATGGTTATAGGCTGTTCAAGAGGGATAGACAGGGGGGCAGTGCTGAGGGGTGGTGCTGTAAGTGAGGGATTGTATGCTGCTTGCAGCTGGTGATGATACAGTTGAGAGCATCTGGGTAAGGAGGAAAGAAAAAGCAAATAAAACAGATGTTGTGTAGGAGTCAACTAACACCCATCCAGGACTATGACACTGATGAATTATTTTACTAAGATGAAGGAGCTAAGAGATATCTCTATATCAGCCACCCTTATCCTTAGGGGTAATTCTAACTTCAAAGACAATGAACAATATTCTCTGAGACTCTCATACAGGGAACACAAACAGCTGCAGGAAATCTCTCAAGCATGTTGAAGATAACTTTTTGATGCAGCTACTAAGGGAGCCAACTAGGAAAGATGCCTTCCTAGATTTGTTCTTTGTAAGCAGAGAGAGAGTCATAGGCAAAGGAGTCTGTCTAGACTTGATGTCTTGGTCACAGTGACCGTGACGCTTGAGTTTCAAATCACAAGCAACAGAGAAAAACCTGTTCTTATGCTTTTTTCCTTCCAGTTCCAGAAGACAAATTCACTGTTCCTGTATATCTAAAAGATGTACTGGAAGCCAAGTACCATATGCAGCCAAACCACTTAATATCCTTTCCAATCACAAACTATAGCTGATAATGACCTGCATGTATTCCTTCCATACAGTGATTTGTATAAATAAGAATGAAAGAATTAGGGATTGGGGGAAAAAAAAAATCTATTTGCATAGAAGAGCTTCATTCAGACATTTACATGCCATCACATTTAGAAGGAGCAGGTACAAAAAGCTCTCAGTTATCAGCAGTAACTGTTAGGTTTTTCAAAAACAGTCAAGCAGAAGAGAGCATTTGTTCTGACAAAGTAATACTAATATTCAAAGAGTTGAGGGTACATAATAATGTGGGAGTGAGAGCATTGGTGCTACCTCAGGAATCAACAATCTGTGTAGAAAACTGGAATTTAAAAACATGTATTCCAAGAAAAAGGATGGATATAAAAGCTAACATCCCTCTAATGCAGGAATCACTCCTGCGGAGGCTGAGAACATTACTGAGACTCTGACCATGTTGGAAAATAAGCTTGTAATCTGGATAGAGGAAGGAAGAGGAATGATTTGAAACTGGTAACAGTATAAGTACATTAAGCATGTTTTCCTTAATTCCACTACTTTCATCTTTATAAAACCTTCGTAAGTTTTTTGACTACTTTGGAGTGGGTAGTTTTCTCCAGAATCATAATGGTAAGCGGATATCTTTCCATACATCCAGAAAGGCAGACTTGCAACTGATAATGAAGAAGTCAGAGACAACATTTTTTCACCTGTGGGCATCATCGCCTATGAAAACTCTGTGCTTTATTGGAATACAGCTGGGAGAGCTGTATTCCAATACATGGACAGGAATAGCACAGAGAAAATTTCTTAAAATTTTCACCATCTCAAGTCTTCAGCAGTTTTTCATTTCAGATTGTATATATTATGGTTCCTTCACACATTAGAAAGTTGCATGCAAGTCTTTCTTCATATTCCCCCTATAGATTCATTCTGCATGCCCAAGACAGCCCTCTAAAGCACTATGAACATTTTTTTCCTCTCTCTGGCCTAATTCTTTTTTTTCATTCTCTTCTGCCTAGTTACCCAGCCTCTGAAGGGCTGAACTGTCTGTAAGGTGTCTTTCCTGGGAAATAACAGAATGTGTTTGAAGTTCCTTGTGCAAGCAGGAAATTAAACCTAGATCTCCTACTGCCTGGCCAAGTCTCTGAATAATACACTGTTAAAAAAAAAAAGAAAAGGAAAATTTCCCTTGTTGAATTTGAAGAAAGATGAGCCAAGGTGTGTTCTTTGGAATAAATTAAAATAGTAGTCAACGCCTATGCCATGTATCCCACGTGGAAGATACATCCCCATGGTATCTAGTGCGGCATGAGAGATGACATCCTGATAAATCCTCAGAACCTCTTTCTGTATTAACCAGCTAAAGAGAACTGAAAAATGATTATTTAGGGAATGTGCAGATACCAACTGGCCCTCGCTTCTCCTGAAATCCATGCTGAGACATGTATCTCTACATTAACATAATTCAGGTTTCTGTCCTGTATATTGGAACCTAAGACTCAGATGTTCTATAGCCCAGGGATCATTGACTCCAACGAAAAGAAAAGAAAAGAAAAGAAAAGAAAAGAAAAGAAAAGAAAAGAAAAGAAAAGAAAAGAAAAGAAAAGAAAAGAAAAGAAAAGAAAAGAAAAGAAAAGAAAAGAAAAGAAAAGAAAAGAAAAGAAAAGAAAAGAAAAGAAAAGAAAAGAAAAGAAAAGAAAAGAAAAGAAAAGAAAAGAAAAGAAAAGAAAAGAAAAGAAAAGAAAAGAGATAAAAACCCCGCACCACACCAGTACTTCTCTATACTTCATTAAAATGATGTGCCATCATTTTAAAGGCATTCAAAAATAATAGAAATGCTTGAATATGTACAGGGAAAAGACCCATAACTGCACATGAGACATAGGTATTTCTTATTTAGTGAAAGAAAAGCATTTTATCAAAGGACTTATTTATGTTGCAGGTGAACAAATTTGCAGGCGAACTCCCACAAAAATATGTGCATTTTCCTTCTTCTGCTTTCAGGGGAACAGTTCAGTGTATGATCTTTGTAAAAGCTTGAGCATGTTATGATAAAACATAAGATCAATTTCATGCCATATTTTAATTCAGATATACCCTGAATTTGTAATTTATTCACAGCTAGTTTAATGAAACTAAGTATAATTAGGATGATTCTGTAACTACGAGTTTGCTATTATGGACACTGACATTTTTCTATGTTTCTGTGAACAGCTTTGTATAAGAATTATTAATCTTAGTAGTAGATGCATTATTAGTAAGATACTGAGTTATTGCACAATAAATCTGACAAAATGAGCTGTAGACACATAAGAAAAAGATGTCATTAGCCACAAACATAACACTTAATGGAAGACAGTGTAATGATAGAAATATAGTCCAAAGCTGCATAATTAAGTAATATAATCACTAATTTTAGCAGATGGCTGTTTTAAACGGAAGACAAAGTATATTGAGGAGAGGAAGAGAAACAGAAGAGAGGGAGAAGATTGCTAGGCATAGAAATGAAGACGAGTTAGCTTTGAAATGTTTCCCATTACCATAATACTGAAATTCCAGGCAAATGATGTTCTATAACTGAATACAAAACCCCACTAAATTAAGTGTTTGTTCTTGTTTCTGTGTTAGCACTTTTCCTATGTATTAGCTCCTTCTAGATGAGAATCTTTAAATGTCATGTCAATGTCTTAGTTAACTAAAGTTTGGGAAAGTATCGTTGACCTCTAACAATAAGAATTACGCTGTTACATGCTAGTAACTGTACATTTTTAAGTAGTAAATTTTCTTTAAATTAACATATATTGCCTTTGCTTCTCATGTGGAAAGCTATAAATTCTCTTCATTTTGTAAGTTTTGGGGGGTTTTGTATGTTTGTTTGTTTGTTTTGCTAATGATATAATTGTATAATTAAATTGAAATATAAGATATTTGTCCACAACTATATTTGTCAATGATCATATCCTCCTTATAGTCCTGCTTCCCACTGGACAGTTAAAGTCCTAGTTTCTCATTTAGGTTATTAAAAACCTGAATACTTATATTTCGTTTACCTGTTCAGCATTCTACAGTATCTTACTTCTAATTCCAAAAAGAGAGCATCTGATAAACCTCTGGGTTTCTTGCAGCAATGTCCATTCCCACCTACCTGTGCTGTTACGTCTGAAAAAAACCCTCCATTTATGAAATTCTCCATAGTTATTAATGGAAAGCATATTGCTGTTAAGCCATTTATCTGGGCTATTTTAAAACAAAAGGATTTATAAGGAAGTTCTAAGTTCTAAGACAGTGTCCTGATAACCTACTTTATACCAGAAACTTCAATTGTGTGTCAGGATGCAGGAAAAAAAACATTTCATTTGATAAGATTATGTTTGTACTGTAGGCATATTTATTGCTTTCACAGAGGGAAAAAAGAAAAAAACAAAACAAAAAACCCCAAACCAAAACTATCACTGACTTCCCCATGAGTTATTTACCCCATATCCATGACTTAGGGAAGATCAGTAAAGCACCAGTTAAAATACACCTTACCCAATATTTGTGTTATTTTTTTATTTATGCTTGTTGGATACACAGGAACTAGAGAAGAATGGGCACTACAGAGAAATTTCTTTCCTATGATCAATAAATAAAATCTAGAAGAGAATTTTGATAGGAACTGGTTTTTATCTGAATATTCTTTGGTTCAGCAGAAGTTCCAAAAAAGGAGGGCATATATTTTTGATAGAGTGTGGCAGAACATAGATAAACAATATATATATATGAGTTGGCCAGAATCATTCTTATTGCTTTCCTAAATTTCTGAGGAATTTAAGAGCTTGTGTATCCCGGAAACTGCTGAATTTCTTTCACTATGTCAAAGCCTCACTTACCAGTGGAAGTCCACTGGAATATGTTGGACTACATAGACTTGCTTTTACTCCAACAGTCTGGTTGGTACACAGAACTTTCAGTCTCTCAGTAAATAGATGATGTGAAATTGTGCAGGTTTTTTACCCCCAATTACATTTAATCGGTTTTGTTGTTTGTTTTTTTTCCCCAAAATATCGCTCTTTTCCCAAAAAGTAAATAATTACTTTAAAAGCTTTTGTCAAATGAATTTGGAGAGCTCTAAGAGGCAAAAAATTGACAAGGCAAAGATGTTGAAAAGACACACAGACTGAATAATAAGTAGCTAAAATTTATTTGGAAGAACTCCTTCCCTGACTTCTTGAGGTGGTTTGAACTTGGCTGGACACCAGTGCCCACCAAAGCCACTCTGTCACTCCCCTCCTCATCTGGAGAGGGAAGAGAAAATATAACTAATGGTTCATGGATCAAGGCAAAGACAGGGAAAGATCACTCAGTAATCAGTATTACTGCAGTAATACTGCAGTAACCAGTAATACTGCCACTATCCAATAAGGATAGACTCAACTTGAGAAAAATATGTTAATTAACTACCAATCAAAACAGAGTAGGAAAATGAGAAATAAAACTAAATGTTAGAACACTCCTTTCTTCTTGGGCCTAACTTTAATCCTGATTCAGTATTTCCTTTCCTCTAGTGGCAAGGGGGCTGAGGAATGGAGCTTACAGTCAGTTCATCACATTTTTTTTCTGCCACTTTTTTCTCCCTCAGGGAAAGAAGTCTCTTCCCTGCCCTAATGTGGGGTCCCTCCCATGGGCTGCAGTTCTTCATGAACTGCTCCATCATGGGTCCCTTCCAGAGGGTCCCTCTTCAGCATGAGAACCCAATGGAGTCCTTCAGGAACAGCCTGGTTTTTTGTGGTTTCTCCACAGGGTCTCAAGTCCTGCCAAGAAAATCTATTCCTTCATGGGCTTCTTTCTCCACAGGCCCACTGGTCTTGCCAGGAGCCTGCTCCAGCACAGACTTCCTACAGATTCACACCCTCCTTCAGGCATCTTCCTGCTCTGGCATGCAATACTCTATGGCTTGCAGGTGGATCTCTGGGTGACCATGGCCCTCTATGGGCTGGAGGGGCACAGCTGCCTCACCATGGTCTGCCCCACAGGCTGCAGAAGAATCTCAGCTCCAGCACCTGAAATGCCTCCTCCCCTTCCTTATTCACTGACCTTGGTGTCTGCAAGGTTGTTTCCCTCAAATATTCTCACTCCTCTTTTCTCTAGCTACAATTGGCTTCTGAGATGTAACATTTTTTTCTTTTGCTTCTTAAATACTTTATCCTAGAGACACCATCACCATCCCTAACTGGTTCAGTCATAGTCAACAATGGGTCTCTCTTGGAGCCCTTAGGTATTGTCTCTATTGGACATAGGAGAAGCTTCTGACAACTTCTCACAGGATCCACCTCTGTGGCTCCCCTGCAACTGAAACATTGCCAAGCAAACTCAAAATACTCCTTTGCCCTATTTTTTTCTTATGGTGTCATGGCAGCCTCATATTTGTTATGCCATTACCAGAACAAGCATTTTGGAATACATTATTTAGTTCATAACAGATTTACTATTACTAACACTTCACTAAACTTTACTAATTATCCAGTAGCCTCATTGACCTCACATAGGAAAAAAAAAAAGAAAAACAGATCTTGTCAATCAAAAAAAAAACCACCCCAAAATTAATGAACACATGTCCTATACTTGAATGGAAAAAAGTCAAGTACAAAAATAGTCTTTATAGAACACTACTATTGTCAGACTGTGCATTTATTAAACTGATTCTTAGAAAAAGATATTACATAACATAGGTAAAAATAGCAAAGCTATTTCCAAGTTTCTAACAGATAGGATCTTGCTCATATCTCTTGCTACAGATTTTGGAGGATGGCATGATCACAGAAATATAAGGCAAACCTAGGCAAGTGTCATTTGAAGCTGAGCAAAATTAAGGGAAAGAATCCTATCAATAACAGCTATATTTCAATACGGCCCAGAAATTCTCAGAAGAAGGTTGAAAAGGAGTTTTCTTGAGAGCTCTCTGCACACTCCAAAGCCATTTGAAACTCCCTTTTTTAGTTGTAAAATTGCATTTTATAATCTGGCCTTTGCATCTCCACTAATATTTACATATGCCTTTGAACACTTCATATTCATTACCCACAGCTGCTATATTGTCACTTCCACATAGAACATTTCCATTTGAGCACTGAGAAGTGTGCTTGCCATATCAGTGTCAAGTAAAGCTCAAAAAATTAGAGAAAAATCTTCCCCTTTCCTCTCCTCAGTCTGAACATCCCTTATTTTCACAGCCGGGAATGCTTTTGAAATTGTTCCCGGGAGGTGACAGTCACTGCGGGTGGGCGGGGTGGCTCACATGCCTGCTACTGCTGTCCCCAGCACTACAGTTCCCTCTGTCCCCCTTCTCCAACAAACCTTGCCCGCTCTGGCCTGCAACTCCCTGAGGAGCTCCAGCTCCTCCCTGAAAGTGCATGCCCCTTTCTCTGCCTGGATAAGAGTCTGTGGCACCCAGTAGGGTATCTCCAACACCAGTGGCAGGGTTTGCTGGAATCAGTTTCCACTGGATTAGGGAGGTTCCATGTGCGTGTGTGCCCCCCATTACATGGCACAATTTTAGTCCGCACTTTTGACATCCATCACTTACATATTCAACTTGTCACTGATGCAAAATCGGTACCTGAAGCACAGAAATATAAATATGTGTTTCAGTTTAGAAATAAAAGGTAAATAAATGCTTCTGTTAAAGACAAGGAAATGCAGCTTCAATGAGGGAATTGAGTCAAAAAACTAGATGAAGATATCTTGTGATTTCAACCTATTCATGGCTGAAAGAAATATGCTGTTAAATCTGTCTTCCCCCTATGCGAGAGAAGTCTTACACAGTGAATGTAAAATGCCTTTATGTATTTTAAAAATGAATATAAGAATTTCTGTCATTGGCAGTAAAATAAACATAGGATAATGAGATGATGACAGTACATGAATTGACTATCAATAAAGTAAAAATTAGTGATGGCTAAGAAGAAAGAAATAATGACTTGTTACATTCACATAAATCTACACTTAGCTCTCATTTAGTAGCGGAAGCAGCCAAGTAGAACTGGGTATTAAACTTAAATCAGACAGTTGAGGATGATCTGTGTGAGTTATTCAGTTGCAATCTGCTATAAGCAAATGCTGTGCTTACATAAATGGCATTTAAACTTATTCTGGTTTTGTAGAAGATATTAGAGAAAGGAAAAAAAATCACATTTTTTTAGTGTCTTGATTGTTTGGAATAGGAAATAATGCCTAGCTCTCGCTGAGGAAGAAGTTTTCCTCAGAAGACAAAAATACCCACTATATACCAGATTTTCCAGTAAAGTGCTTCTGGCTGTAGTTGCAAGGGAAGGGTTCTTCTCTGGGACCTACATCTTCACTATCAAAAGGAAATCCATACTTTCTGTGTATGCCAGTAAGCACATTTGTAACCATATCACCCAATTGTGATTTAGCAATATTATAGGAAGGTAAGGAAAAAGAGTGAAGACAAGCAATACTGCCAGGTAAATCTCTTCTCTGACAAGGTAAACTAAACTTCTACTAAAATGTCCCAAACCTAACATTTCAATATCAAACCCCAAACCTTACACGCCTAGTGCAAATTTTATGAATTCATTCTGCCCCTCCATCTTTCCATCATTAAAAAAACTAGTAGCTCAGAAGACTGGACAGAAAACATTTTGAAGCATCCAGCCAAATAAAGTTCAAGGAAAAATTAAACTACCAAAGGCATACATCAGAAATAAAAGATGCACTACATTGCTGTATTCTAGGAAATGAATTTTGATTGACTGAGTTCAAGATGATGACATTCTGATCTCTGAGCTTATAAAATAAAATCTCCATGAAAGTAACTTTCTTTCTTTTTTGCCAAAGACCATACCTCTAACCACAGTGAATTTTCCAAGAGAGAAAAAGGAGGTAATGCATCTTAGACTGGCTCTAGGTTCTTCTGCATAAGACAGATCATTTTAAAATATACATTGAAAGCTGGTTGGCCTCATTGCTTTCTGTTGACCTCCAGAATGCACTGAACATTTTCCCAATGTTGGACTTATAAAAAGGTGTAAGCATACTAAATGGATTATAATATCAGGTAAATGGACCACACTAAATGAAATTTTAAGAGCTCAAGCTAATGAAACATTTAAAAATGTCATATTTTAAATGCCATGGCTTTCTAAAACTGTAACTTTTGATCTGCAGCAAGCACCTTGGTTCACTTCTGCACCCAGCGCGGCTGTCCCGGCGGCGGCGGCAGCGCTGGGGCTGTGCCGGGGCTGTGCCGGGGCTGTACCGGGGCTGTGCCGGGGCCGTGCCGGGGCTGTGCCGGGGCTGTGCCGGGGCCGTGCCGGGGCTGTGCCGGGGCTGCCCGGGCCGGCCCCAGGCGGCCCCAGCGGCTGCAGCGGCCCCAGCGCAGGGCCCGGCTGAGCCCCTCAGCCACGGGCGGGCGGGCCAGAGCCCCGCGGAAAGAAAGCCTGGGCAAGGGAGGACAAAACGCTGCCCGGCAGCCGGGGCTGAGCCCGGGGAACCGAGGCAGGAACAGCCCTGCCAGCCCCGAGGGGACAGCGGGAGCGGGGACGGGGGCAGCAGAGACCCAGCAGGGATGGGCCTGCGGCCGGGGAGAGGCCCCGGCGGGACAGGTGGACGTGTCCGGAGGGAAGCTGCAGCCCATGGAGAACCCACGCTGGAGCAAGCTTATCCCAAAGGATGAGGAAAGCCTCAGGATGGAGCTCGGGAAGAGTGTGAGCAAGGAAGAGCAGAGGAGAGCTGCTATGGACTGACTGCAACCCTCACACTGCTCATCGGGAGGAGGTAGAGGAGTGTCAGGAATGCTGGCATGAAGTGGAGCTTGGGAAGAAGAGGGATGTAGGGTATCACAGTGGGCACTGTGATTCCAGGTTGGTCCGGCCAGGTGACGCGTGGCAAAAATAAATGGGAGGGGAACAATGGAATGCCTGAAAATAGAGCTTTAATGGTAGTCCGATCACAAACACAGTGTAATGGATGTAATGGATAAATTCATGTATATAATATTGTATCAAGGATTTGGTTTACTCAAAGCTACTCAGGGGTGTCTCCAAGATTCCAGAGTCCATTGTTCGAGCAAACACATTTGCAACTGAAAGGACAAGGCCGAACTGGAAGATGGCCCATTCATCAAGGATGGACCTCCACTTCACAGCCCCTCAACATCTGATATCCATCTTGGTGGGGATCCGAGGATGATCACATCACCCCTCCTAAGATGAAATCAGGGAAGACTATTCAGCAATCCTTTCATACAGACCGGAACTCCTTTCAAACCTCCATTTGGAAATTGAGAAACACATGCATACTTAGAATTTCAATGGACTTAGCCTTAGGGTAAAAAAACTGTATAAAACCCACATGCAGAAGCTTGGCATGTGTGGTAGAGGTTAGATGGTACCCTTGTACTGTCACTCTGTCCACCCAGCATTCAATCAATGTTGTCTCACTTTTATTGTGGCTTTTAATTCGGTGTTGGAAACTTTGCTAAATAAATTCTTTTATTTTTGAATTGGCTTCTAATCATTTATAACAACAGGGACCACATGGTTTGAGAAGCAGCATCCAAAGACTCGGAGGTGTGGCTAACAACAACGTATAAGGTTATCTGGGGGCAGGGGTCCAATCTCGAACGGGGGATAGGGACATGACTTTATATGTCAAAGGTCCCAAACCAACAGAGAACCAAAACTAGAGACATGACCTATTTTGGAATTATGCCATTAGCATCCTGATTTCCATATCCCACCTCCTATGGTCTCAGGGTTATGGTTTCTGCATAAACTACCTGGGCTAACATATCTCATCTCAGCTAGCTCGGTTGCCACACTCTATTTGTCTTCCCCCGCACACACTATCCAAATCTGGTTTTAATTGGCAATGAATTATAGTAAGTTTCTTCAAGTCAAGCTTGTTTTGCCCATGATGGTAACTGGGAAGAGATGTCCCTGTCTCTATTTCAGTGCATGAGCTTTTTCCTTTATTTTCTCCTCAAGCCCTGATGAGGAAAAAGTGAGAGCGGCTGGACATCTGGAAACTGGCTAAGGTTTGACCATGTGTTCAAATAAACAAGACCCTTAAAGCTTATAGTCTTCAAAATGATATTCATGTAAACTCACTTCTCATCAAAAGTACTAATCTGTTTTGAAATTCTTACATGATCTTCACATTTCCGATTTGTCAGTGAAGAGCCCTGGGGATCTAACCATAAGAACATCAAAAGAGCAAAAGTTTACATGGGAGGATGATGGATGAGGAAATACATCTAGAGTCGAGAAAATTCAAGATATCACTCTCTTAAAGAACAAAATTGATTTATATGTGCACCATTTAAAATATTTTCTTTGAAATTTTACTTTATTTCTTTCTATTGAATTTTGGGGAAAAAACTGTTGGGGTAGCCCAGGCAAGCTTGCACAAACAACTAAAAAAATCTTTACTGTAAAAAATGACAGTGAATAACTTTGATAGCACTTGACATAAAAAAGCAAACTAAGCTGCATTATCTGATCTATTTTGGACTAGCAGCATAAAGGTGGCCTTTTTAACATCCTTAGGAGAACATCAGACCTTTTATTCTGTATTTCCAGTAAACATACCTTGTCATGATTATTAATTCATTAAATACATTGAGAAATAAATTTATTTCTTTAACTCTTATTTTTGAGCTCGATTTTCTTGAAAACCATGTGATGACCCAGAAGCAGAAGATGAGAGTGACCACTCAATGGTCCCTCCACAGGAAGACACTGAACATTTTGCTCTTTTCTCCTTTTCCTTTTTTACAGAAAAAAGGATGAGATGTGGGCCTGATATTTCTGAGCCTGAGAGAATTTTTTAGCTTGCTAACAATTGCTAACTCTTTCCCAAGGGAAACTTCTCAACAAGGTCTTCTTTCTCAAAACAATCTTGTAAAAACAACATTTCCTTCTCGTAACATTCTCTTGCCAGGTGGTGTTTTCCGTTTCTGTAGTTTAAACAATGGAACTAGAGTGGTGTCATTTCCTATCCACCAATCATATTAATTTTGTATCAGAATACCTTATAAAATAGGGGGGAAATAAAGCTTTCTATTCTTTACCTTCTGAGAATCTTGGAATTTCTTCATCTTTATTTCGTGTCCAACAGCGACAACCATGATTGTGTATTAAACAAATATATCTAACAAGAAAAGTTCTCCCTTCTCTTCCAGAAATGATCTGTTACCTGAAATTCTGTAGAACTGAAGATTATAAGAATAAGATTTCTCTGTCTAAATTATTCAGTAGCATATATTATCCCTAAAACCACCTATGTCTTGAACTTAACCAGAGCTTTGAATACAATGCTAAGGTGTAGTGGCCTATGGTTTTTCCACACAATTTTTTTGTTGTTGTCCTTTTTTTACATCCTTTGCTTGGATTTTTTTTCTCCCATATAATTTTTTTCCTAAACCTGTGACTTTCTTAGATCCCTACTGATCCCATTCTTAGATCAGTATTTTTTGCTGTAGCTGTTGGATATCAGCAAGTTTATCTTACAGTTCACCCCTCTATTTTTTTGGTCTATAATATATGGACAGACTGAATTTTAATGTGCTTGGTATTGGACAGAGGCATTTTTCTCTCAACATTAAAAACAGGATTTGATCTTTTTTTCATGTCATATTTGTTTCCCAGTAGTACTACAGGAAAGAAGAGGAAGATATTTTAATTGGTGGAAGCAAAACATCAGACCTCAATCATTTAATTAATCTTTTTTTGGGTTTTTCCAGTATTGCAGCACAAAAATTGTATACAAGGAAGGCTTTCTTTGCACAAAAATGAATTCCAGGTACTATGTCACAATAAGAATAATAAATGAAATTATCCAATGCACAACAAAGCTGGTGTAGCATCCTTGCTAATCTCTCAAGTTAAGAGGAAATATTTTTTTCTCCCCTGTACACTGAAACATGAAATATGTGACCTTTAAAAGCAGTGACAGATGCTTTAAAAGGGGAAAATAGCGGGTGTTATGTGTAAAGTATGTTTTGCTGATAGAATTGCTTTTTATATTGTGCAATCTGTCACAATCACGTTAAGATGGTTGAAAGAAATCAGTGCAACATTTCTGCTAGAAAATGTTATTTTATCACCATTTGTCACCATGTACAACAGAAAACAAAGGGAAAAAAGTAAAAATATTCTAGCTGGCATGGGTATTTTTCAATTCTTGGGTCATTCCAATAATTATTTAGTTTTAATGTTGAATACATCTGCTTAAATATATTTTGACATTGCTGAAATTAAGTACTTAATTTTTTTTCCATAAGAAATTACTTTTGAACTTAAGATCTGTGTTATATTAAACACACTTTAGGTTAGATTTTTCTTTCTTTCATTTCATCAGTTGAATATAAGAAAATATCCAGCAAGGTGACTGCCTGCTCTCACTTTGCGTTGGTCTGTCTAGAGCAATTTTCAAGAGTGATACATTTCATATCCTGGGCCTGTAAGTTCTCGGCTTAGACAGTGTCTCACAAAAGCCAGGTAACTGAAGAGGGAACAGAAATGTTTTAGAGTTCTCCATCAAGACTTAATAACTGGTTATGTTTAGAACAGAGACAACCAACACATAAAGTGAGTCTTTCCATTCTACAAAATAATTGCAAATGACAATAACAGGTATTTGCAACAGAGGAGATTTAGTTTGTCTATTAACAGTATTCCAAGATGGGCAAGCATAGGAAGGTGTCACCTATAAACAAGTCACCCAAGGTTTACAACCTGGTAATTCAAAAATCTGGTTAAATATGCCTGACACTGCTTTAGCATGGGATGGTGAAATAGATCTTTAAAACTTACAAAATACTGTATGTCTTACTGTCAAAATTTTTTTTTGAATCCTCTGTTTTCACCATTCTACTCTCTGGGGTACTTGAAGCCTGGCACTACTACCATCATGCCTGTTGCTTGGTGGTGGAAACAAGAGCAGAAGAAGTTGGACATATTTGCTGATTAGGTCAATACCTGAGGGAACTCTGTGCGAGTATCCACTTCAATGAATCATTTCATTACTTCTTTTACAGAAAGAGGTTTTTAATTTAATTTCTAGTCTGTAATTTAAAATTCATCTTCCTAAGATGTTAGTTGCTTTAATCTGAACTAGAAGTTCTGCTCTTTTACACTACTCTACTAATTCTTCACTCTCCCTTCCAAGAAACAAGTTGAAAAGATTTGTGAGCCTGTGTTAGTGCTTCTGAAGTTCAGTTGAAGTGAGTGTGCTGCTAGTTCAGATCACTGAGTTTTTATGATCTCAATTTCACCTGATTTCACGAAAGGAGGAAAGCATACCGTTTTCTGTCTGGATGTGAAAGTGGCTGTTATTCTTTTACTTGTTTAGGCAGTTTGCAAATGTATAATTTATGGATAGATGTGCATGCATTGGTACATATACTTGTTTCACCTGCTTAGAAACTTCTCTGACTTTCACTGTAGAGGTATTAAAACTCCCTCTTTCTCATCAGTCTGTCCAGTTTCACAGGGGATATTCCAAGAGCTAAAAGTCTTTTTCAACTTTTATGAACTACTCTATTACTTTTTAAAAAATGTGAGTCAATTTCCATTTACATTATGACCTTAAAATACTCTTAGAATCTTTCATGTGTGTTAGAGAAATGTCTCTTTCTTAATGGTTTCTGAAGAAGTAATGCATCTTTTCCTGAAATTGTTTAATTGTTTCAATAAATCATAGAATCATAGCATGGTTTGGGTTGGAAGGGACCTTTAAGATTGTCTGATTCCAACATCCCCACTATGAGCAAGGACACCTTCCACTAGATCAGGTTGCTCAGGGCTCCATCCAACCTGGCTTGATTTATATATATTTATAAATAGTCATTTAATTCCAGTAAGTATACAGGCATGAATCTAAGGAGACAAGTGACTTGTAAGTTTAACATCTACAGCTATCTGATATAATGAGTACTTCCTAAATAATTTTTAAAGGAAAGCTAAAATGGCGTGTTAAATCATACTTTAAAAAATCAATAATTGCCTTAAAATCACTTAATATAATAAAAGGATCTGCAGTGGTTGAAGGTTCACATCACCATGACATGAAAACTACATTTACTCAAGAATTTTTTGTGTAAGTGGCCAGTTGATCCTAGGTGACAAACAAGCCCCCACTTATTTTTTTAGTTAACATTAAAATATATTTTAAATTAAAATTTAAAAATAATTATTTAATTAATTACTCTCTCAAACCATCTCAGCATGTTGGGAGAGAGAATGGGAAGGGCAAAAGCAATAAAATGTCATTGTCAAGATGAAAACAGTTTAATGTTAGAAGGAAAATCAAAGATGAACAAGTTGTGATGGAGCAGTAACTCACCACTCGAAGTGGTAAGCTCATCCACAATCAATGGCTTCTTTGGAAAAACACACCTCAGTTTTTTTGCTGAGTATGATGTATGATAGAACATCTCTCTTTGGTTACTTTAGTCACTATTCTGCCTGTATCTTGTCCCAAAATCTTGCCTACCACTGGCTTGGGAAACACAGGCAACCTTGATGCTGTGTTTCCCACAACCAGAAGCACTAACAAAGGATCACAGATTTTTCAACTCATTTCTTGAAAGGGAGAGTGAGGAATTAGTAGACTAGTGTAAAAGAGCAGAACCTCTAGTTCAGAAGCACAGTTCAGCAATACCTAAAACACCAAGTGTATTATCAAATCTGTTTTGATCATATGTCTAAAGCTCAAAACCATGTGGATTGCAATGAAGAAATTAACTCCATCCCAGCCAGACTCAATAGAGAATGGCTGATCTTCATTACATAGAAACACTGAAAATTTATGCTGTCAAAGCTCTCTCCTAGCCTCATAAAATATTGTGCAAGATTTTTAAAGTTGCCATTTAGGGCATAACAAAATTTGCATCCTGTCCAAATAGTCCCTTCACACTGCATGTAATTTTCTTGTTTTTTAAGGGATACTACCATTATCAAAATAAACCTGTGAGACCTGGGTTAACATAAGGTGACTGAGAGTAATATTTGAATAAAATCTAATTTAAAAATAAGTAGTCAAGTAGAACCAGAACTAGTTAGGTTCTGGTTGAAAGCCAGCAAGATGTACCAAGTAAGTGAGAGTTATTTTGCTAACATTATAATTGATTGGAAAAGACAGAGGAGTAAGCTATAGTTTCCATTAACAATATATCTTTATTTTTAAAAATAGAAACAAAAAATAAAATGTTCCAAAACATGAATTTTAGAAAAAAAAATAACTGTACAATTACATGCAGTAATTTTGATGTCAGTAGAATGCAATTACTTGTCAATCACATAGCAATTTCTGATCTATGTTTAGGAATATACATACTATATTGATGAATTATTATTTTAGCACATTATGCATTCCTCACTGACTTTTATCTACCCTTACTTACTTATACTTTTATCCCTATTTTGAATTTTCAGGATTTATTGGATAACCTGCTCCCCTTTGCTAGTATAAGAATGGACAAACAAATGTTTAAATACTCCAAAGCACCTGGAACCATAATTTTTCTTTTAAGGATAACAGGTAATTTGAACCAATTTTAAAGACCCCAGCTTACAGAAACACAACACACATTTTCAATAAAGGATTTTCAAAAAGTAAATTTCTCTCTTTCTTGAAAAAGGCTTAGAATATTTATAGAATGAATTTTAATAAAAACTTTTACAGGATGTTAAACTGAGGTAGACATCTATAAGAGCAAGTACAGAAGGCCTTCCTTTGTGAAACTTTTTTTGTCCTCTGATAAGTGGTCCCTAGCATCATTACTTTTTGATCATGCCTCAAGTGAAATGTTACACTCTGAAAACAAATGACTTATAAATTTTCTTGGGATATATGATTATACCTATGCCAACTGCTGTCTTTTTCTTGAAAGTGACAGTTATGTGACTTCTCTATTTTTATATAAAAAGTCTTTTAATTTGTGACCTGCCACCTGCCATGTATTTGTAACAATCAATGAAATAATTCAACATGCTTTACAAAGCACAAAGCATGTTAGCTAGTGCTAGTTCTACACATTTAAAAGCACAAAGTTTATATGAAGTAAAAACAAAAAATGAGGCAAATTATAAAAGATGCATTATCAAGTGTACACACATCAGGGTAATAAATGTGGGTTTTGTTCAAAGCAGTTATTTTTCCTGACATATTGCTGTTCCATTAGAAAGAAATAAAGAAGAAAAGTTTTGGAAAACATAGATACATGGTTGTTTCTCTCCTAGCAAGAAAACAGCTGTACTAATTCACTGGGGGCACAGATAGAATAGTTAACAACCATTGCACATTAATCACTTTTACCCCCTTAAAAGTCACAACTATCAAGCTGCATGATCTCAGGGAAGTGAATGAAATTCTTGTGGTTTAGACGTAGGGTGTTTTATTATGATCTAATTTAATTCTATGAACTCAATTAAAATGGAACACAAAATAGGTCAGTATTTTTCAGCAAGAAGTCGTAATAGCACAAAACAGGAGCAAAAGTAATTTTGTGCATCACAACAATTTTGCAGAAGTTCTGAACAGCACTGTGGGGTTTTCTGGGTACATTTGATGCAGAAGTAGTCAAATCACTGAGTGTACCTGAGCTCTTAAGGCCCAGAACAATTAGAGTCACCTGGAGATTCTGCTGACTGACCCTCTGACCATTTCTACAGAGGCTATGCTGAACATCGGACCTGGGCCTCTGATCTCAGCTTGAGCTGTTCTGTACAGCTGCATCTGGGCTTGTGTCCTGGAGGCAGCTCAGACCTATGTTATGGGCAGCCTGATCTCCAGCTTTGTCTTCTAGGTGGGCCTTGATCCTACACTGCATATCTGTCAGCCCTGTCCTCTCCTGATCCATATTTTCTCATTCATCTTCCTAGATTAACCTCAGACCTGAGGCATGAGTTCATCCTGTCTGGGTATACAACCTGAAGGCTGATGGATCCTATCCCCAGATTGGTCCTTCTTGGGTCCTGTGGGACCATGCCTGGTTGGTGAAGGTATTGTCTGATCAGGAACTGGGATCACCCTTGGCTTCTGGCTTATCCTTCATCATGAACAGCATCCCTGCTGCTCCTAAGATAGAATTCTGCCAATAGCTGGGAGGCCTGAGCTGAAACCAAGCTTCTGGAGCACCTGGCAGTGGTAGCCAGATCCCCTACTCCTAGACACTGGTGCATTGTTTTGTGAGGTGGGCAGTCACTGGCCATGAACACCTTCATCCATGAAATGGGGTCCATGTACCTGGGACAATCAAAACAACATACATTGCAGAACAGGAAAACATAAAAAATCACATGCCTTGCCATGTGCAGCAGCAAGTCCCACTCAGCTGCATGCTGGTGCTGTGGAATGGCAGGAAGACAATCTCTTCATGGTCAGAGCTGCCCTCTTTGTTTGCTTCTTCCATGGATTGAGTTTTGTATGCCTACTTTAGTTACTATTCATGAGTAACAAATGACCTGAATCTGTAGGGAGGGGTGAATGTTAGTTAAAATCACCTGATCTGCAGAGGATCTTTGATACAAGTTGTGTGAAATGAGCCAATCTGCGGAGTCTAGGTTAAAAGAAAGTTTTATTATAATATGCTTTGTTGTGTTATTTTAGCACCAAGGATCACTCAGCAATCTTGTCTCCATAGAGCAAGGTGACAGGAATGTGTTTGTGGGTGAATAACCCAAAAGAGATAGGTCATCGGAACATAAATGCTGGAAATGATAATGCATGATAAAGGACTAATTTCAGTGCTCTAGTCTTTCAGATAGTTAAACTAAAGTTGAGAGCTCAACTTCTTAGTTTCAGGATGGCAGCAATTGTCAAGACTACCTCTATTACTAGAGAAAATAATAAAATTGTAAGATACACACTATTTTTCAGCCTCCATCAAGTCCTAATTTGAAGAGTTTGACTTAAAGTATCTTTCTAAAACTCTTCAAAATAATAAAAAAAGATGAATATCATTCTTGCTATGATGATTTCTCAAGAATTCTGGGCAGCTTTTTCCCCACAGAATCACAGTTTAATGTGTCAATCAAGTAATAAACTAAGCACCCTCTAAATCACTGAGCTGTCATTTTGTCACATTTTTCTGTGGAACACCTTTGACTGTTTTTATCGTGAAGAACTTTTCCTTCAAATTTAGAATAAGGCAAAATACTTTTTGTTTAGGTTAATTGCTACACTTGAAGTTAAGAACTTTTTTTTCTGTTAAGTCATCATTAATTATTTGTGTTATTATACTTTTTGCAGAATTAGGAGCTTCTAATGCTGCTCAGAGGATGATTGTTTTCTCATACTGAGGAATACTGAACATTCCTGCCAAGAAGAAACCATCTCAATGTTGTCAGCTGACAATCCTAAGCAACAACCAGCAGTAGCTTAAAGGAAATAAGGGAGATAACAAAGCCACAATATTCATGGAAAATTCTGTCCCTTTCTTTCAAATACAAATGTAGGTTTTGGGACTGTGTGTCTTCAGCTTTTTGATAGATCCTGCTATTAGCAATTGGCTTGTATAAACAAATTTATTTACATTTTCTGAAAATTTACTTTCAGTAGGACTCCAGTCCAAGTAAACTGTCAAAAGTTTACACTATAAACTGTTGGATATTTCTTAATTTTATAATAAGTCAGTGAGGTCTCTGAAGTGACTGATTCTGTGCTAACAACAAAGCAGCTTGCTTAAGGCATGAACCACTAAGTTAAGTGTGCTATAGGTGACTAAAGGGAGGTTAAGTAAGTGTAAATGAGAACAGAGGTACTTCATCAAAAAGAGAAGTTTCTTGCAGATTTGTATTTGTATAGGTTTCTTAGCTGTAGCTCCACATCTCAGTTCTGCACGAGCCAAAGAGCTTTCTGAAACTGAGCTAGAAAGAAATTCAACTCTCATAGCACTTTTAAGTCTGAATACTGTACATCTAAGTTTGAAGCTACCCAAGATCAAGCAAAGAGAATATGGAGAAGAAGGCCTGCCTGCTCATACTGAATGTTGGTTACTTAAAGTGGGGTTTGATCCTATTCAATTTGTGCTAGTATCTGCAGAATTTGATCCATCCAGCCCCTTAGGTTGCATGCTGACAGCCCTCTTAAAGATATAATTCTTCCTTTACTATTTGAGTCTCTTCCAAAGCCTACAGTACCTCAGCCTTCATAAGTGTCTCACCTCATTCACCTCATCCACTCACTGCATGCTACCCATCCTGCTGATTTGATTCCCCTTGTGAAAGGTCTTGTTTTGTATTACTACCAGCAAGCTATAGAACTTGAATGACAAAGGAATTTTTGACATACTGACCTTTTTGTCTCTACTGTTCCCTGTTGCTGCTGTGCTCCAAGCTGCATTCCCTGCTTGCTTCAGAAATGCTTTTACTCTTCCTCTTGATTCTATAAATATTACAAATTACAGACTGTTTGTGCTCTTGTCTCTCATTTTTATAGAATTTCTCCAGTCTGTTACTGTTGTACTAAATGATCCTGGTATCCCACTTCTGAATTTATTTTTTATGCTTGTGTGTTGTAAAAAAATGAGTGCAGACTTACTACCATAGTATTTCTTTCTTATACTTCACTTCAACCTGCTATTATTTTTTGAAAAAAAACCCAACATCCTCCTTCAAGTGCGGTAAACTGAAGGTCTATTTGATTCAATTGTTTGTCGTTACTTCTGCTTTGGAGGCTGCTATAATGCTCTCTTCCCAGAATCTCTTTTTATGTCCCTTTCTTCCATTGTCCCTGAAGTTTCTTGTTTATCCATTTATGGCTCACTCTGTATCTGAATGTACTGGCTTGAGCTAGGCACTGGAAATCCAGAGGAACATGGTGTTATGTTAAAAGTCTTTCAGAAATTTCTTTTGGAAAACTCAAATTTCCTCATTTATTATTGTATTCCTTTCCTTGCTGAGGCTGAAATGATAGATTTTTCTACCATCACTTCTATCTCTTGCCATTTCAGACTATTTGAGTATTTAATTCAGGGTTTTAAGAGATTTCCATGATAAAACTGCTTAAGCACCACTAAAAAGCACCATTAGTGGCACCAGTGTGAATTAACACTCATAGCTACCACTAACCAAAAGGTGGCAACAATTTCTCAGTGTCCAGCAACAAAAGAGAATGCATCCCTGGAAGAAAGCTTTTACCTCAGCAAGATGCTTGCCTTTTTGAAAATCCCCACAGTTTAAACAGATTCAGAGCATGTTTGGGATATCATAAAATACAAGGTATTTCAAATGAACTGGGGAATGGCCCAACACCTACTTACTGAACATTTTTAGAGACCTTTCTCTTATTAGGAAACTTTTATTTTCCCTAACCGTGTCTGTGACAAATAGTGAGATGTACCTGTCAGAAGTAATTGCATGACTTCTGGCCTTACTAGGTGAGAGCAGCTTTTTCATGCCATGACCTCATTGCTTATCAGAATTTCTTGTTGACAGCAGCAGATTCTTCATGCTAAAAGCTACTCAGTGGTCAGTCTCTGATTTTTTTCTTTTTTTGCCAGGCAGGTTGGCTTAGGCCTGGCCACTTTGAGCTTATCAGATATTACCTTCCAATTGGTCTTTAAAAGCGTTTTTCATGTTTGCTATGTCAAGGTTTTGATTAATAACTGGATTCGCTTTTGCAGTCTGATATAGACATTTTAGTGATGAGATTTTTCAAAAAAATCTTCTAAATTTTGAGTGTTATATAAGGTACTAAATAATCAGTTTATATTGCATACCATTAAAGGTTTTTATTTCTCAGTGTCCCTGTCTCCCTTTAAGGCAATTCTATTTTATCTTTAGAGCCATGTCTAAACTTCATGCTTGCATGTCAAATTTTTGTTGGGTGGGAATCTGGGTTCAGTTTAGCTATGGACAAAATTTTCTTTCCATAAAGATGTGACCATTTAAATGACACCTCCACTGGTGTCATCTGGACTGGATGGAATAGAATCTTCTATTAAATATTACATCTATAGAAGTTTCAGTTGTTAGCTATGGACTTTACTTGTACGAAACCTTCCGGAGATGATCACTCTTCATTTGTGATTTTGTTTTCAGCATAGAATTTCATAGAATTTTTTACACTCAAAGCAGAAGGTCCTTGTCTTAATTTTTACCTCTCATCATTCAGTCTAGAAAATGAATATGAACATTTCAATTACAGTGGTAATACCTGATAGTCTGTAACCTATTGTGAGGGGAATCCATTTAAATTAACAGGACAAAACACACTTTTTTTCCTAATTATGAAGAAAAGTTGATGTCGGAACCCAGGATATCCCTCTGGATACCCTGGGTGATCCAGGACCCTGGCAAGGGGTCCAGAGAAAAGCCACGAGAGTTTGATTAGAATAGTGTTAATTTATCACCGGGTGTAGATGTAGAATTTGGGTATTTAATGGGAGTTCAAGAAGGCAAGATGGAAGAATTTGGGCATGTCCCTCTCCTTCTACTCCTTCTTCTTGCTCTCCATCTTCTGCTGTGGTGGTGGCACTCTTGGATTGGATTAGAGTAGAAATACACTGTCTCTCATAGGTGATAGGTATTGGTATTTATCTGTAAACACAGAACACGTAGTACATAGCATAAAAGATTACGACTGCCCTCTGGGCGGTCAGTCAGTGACGATCAACTTTATAGCTAGCACCTAGCCAGGGTGAGAACATAATGTACCTAGATAAGAAATAATAAACATCCTTGAAGACTGAGACAGACGCATCCTGATTCTCTCTACTGGCACTGGGGCTTGGGAGAAGGACTTTTAGACAACATTCTCGGCCCAAAGAAACAAGAACCGAGAGTTTCAAGGTTTCCAAGTCTGCTTTATATTGCAGGATAAGACTGAGAATTCTGGAGAACCTGTCTTCTCCACTGCTTCCTCTGTTGGACCTGGGTACCTGCTTGCTGACCAAGTGAACAAATATTTGTTAACTGCTAATTTTTTTTTTTTTTTTTCTGAGAGAGAGCTCTCAGGTGGATCTGCTGGACCACTTCCACTGAGACCTACAAACAAGATTCCTCCTTCCTATTAGGGAGACTATATTACTCATATTAAAGATAGAGAATGAGTGCTGAAGTTACTGTCTTCTGAAGTGTTCAGTATAAACAGAATTAGCATCTAGATAGTATTTTTGCCTTACTTTCTGTTTATAATGTGTTTATTAGCTTTATCAGCAGCACATTTGTCAGCAGCAGGTTTATGAGCTGTAGAGCCAAAATTATTTTTGAAACCTAGTGGATCAATGCTACTGCTCACATCTTCCATTCTATTTAAAAATATGCTGAGACAAATTATAACAAGACAGATAAGGTTAAATAAGGTTAAAATTGCACAATAGAGGAAGTTACTCATTATGCAATGAGGGATTGTATATAGGAAACATTCAAGGAGAGGACATAAAAATATGGTAGGGGTCTTCCACATACCATTTTCTCAGTAACTAAACACTTTGCAGGTTTTCCTTCTTTTTCCTGGATATCTAAATTTTGTTTGAATTTAATGTAAGTTTGCAGTAGATAGCTATGAGGTTAATTACTTCATGTTATTTCGGGGGTTGTTCAATTTTGGTTTTGTTATTTCTTTTTTCCTCTTCTCAAACTCTATTTCCTTCCCCTGCTTACGGTGCTGAGGGGTTTGGGTTTTTTGGGGTTTTTTTGATTGGTTGTGGGGTTTTGTTCAGGTTTGTTTTTTTCTTTTTGGTTGTTTGGTTTTTTTACCTCTGCTTGACATATCCTTTGGCTGCTTTATAAGGAAACAGGGAGAAATGGTAGATCAAGGCACTGATATTGCTTGTGACTGACAGATACTTGACTTCTTTGTGTTATGTTATTTTAGTTTGTTCTGTCTGAATAATTCTTTCAGCCCTTCTACTTGAACAAGATGATTCACTGGAATATAATTTCTATTAATTGATACTATGGCAATGGAGAAATGTCTCAGAAAAAGACAGTAATGACACCTGCATTAGGAAAATTATATTTGTCTTCCTGTTTTTATATATGCAGTATCAATTTTGTGGCTGCTAACAAGTTGTGCTGGTTTGAAAGCAAAACCAGTGAAAGACTCCAAGTCAGAAACACAATTTAATAAGAGGAAAAGAAAAGAAATAAAAGAAAGTAAAATGAAAGTAATAGTACAAAAACCCACTGACAGAGTCAGAATACAACCTGACAGCCTGTTAGGGTGGTAGCGGCAGTCCAGATGAGGTGGTCTTGTCGAAGCAGTGATCCTGTAGAAAGGTCTGGTAGCTCTTGTCTCCTCTGGGAGTCCAGTGGATAAAAGCTGCCTGTGCTGTCCCAAACTCTGGATTTATCCAGGTGGGAATGCTTGGCTCCTCCCCCTGGGCAGACCATCTCCCAATGGGCTGATCTCATTCTATCAGTCATGCAGTGGGTCCTTGATGGCTCATTAAACAGAGATAACTCCCTGAGGGAGTTATCTATGAGCCATGGGCAAGGCATTGTTAGGCTCGTTAACAGAAGATAAGGAAAACACTGCCCCACCTTGGCTCCAACGGCTCATGGGGATAGAATACAAACCTTGGGCACAATTTTACATTGTAACCTAGGACACAAGTATACTCTACAGTCTTAAATTTTTGAATGCTTTTTCTTTGTGTCAGTTTTTGGAAGAGATAAAAGCAAGTCATTTCAGGCAGTAAAAACAGAATCAGTAACATGGAGACAGCAGTCATACACAGATGCCTGTTGTTCAAGAGCTAAGCATAAGATGCACTCCTGGAAGGAGAATATTTAATGGGTTGAAAACTACACATAGAATACTGTTTTACTGTTGTAAATTTATTACAAGCACTTGTCCATTTTCTTACAATACATGAATTTTAAATCAGTATGCAATGTTCATCTTTACTCTGTTACTTTAAGTCAGTTACGGGGCTATTCTCACATTCTTGTTTCTTCTTTAGAGTACCAAATGGCACTGCATAACTGGACCACTACTTGTCTGAAATTTGGAAGATCATGGGTTCCAGCATCTTCTAAATTGAAAATTTCACAAACTGTGCAAACATCTTCTAAACTGTAGTTTTCTTTTCTTTTCTTTTCTTTTCTTTTCTTTTCTTTTCTTTTCTTTTCTTTTCTTTTCTTTTCTTTTCTTTTCTTTTCTTTTCTTTTCTTTTCTTTTCTTTTCTTTTCTTTTCTTTTCTTTTCTTTTCTTTTCTTTTCTTTTCTTTTCTTCTTTTCTTTTCTTTTCTTTTCTTTTTTTTCCTTTTCCTTTTCCTTTTCCTTTTCCTTTTCCTTTTCCTTTTCCTTTTCCTTTTCCTTTTCCTTTTTCTCTTCTCTTTTTACAAGACAAATTCATATAAAATATTTCAAAAACAGATTTTGTCATTATTCATTTTGCAGTTTTATAAGTTCTTATTCTGAATCTTGTGCTTAGATCAATAAAAGTTTTTGGCTTCCCAATCTGAAGCATACTTTGAAAAATACCCTTAAAAATCTTTAAGGCATTAATTCTCTCTAATCTCAAAATTTTAGATGACTTGGTTGAGAATCCCGTACCTCTAGGAGGATTCCAAAACTGTTGAAAGCCATGAGTTATGCTGTGGGAAATGTCTATGCATAATATTTATTTGAAAGAGAGCTAAGACACTTCCAATTTTCTTGAAGTTTAAGAGTTCAGCAGGGTGGAATTATTTTACTGAGAACAGAAATAGAAGAGATGTACTCTGTGACATTCAAGGGAGTTCTTTTCTCATTTTCAAGACAGGAAACTATCAAGATTGGCAAGAAAACAGCTGACGTGACAAGGAAAAGCTGGAGTAAATGAAAAGCTTCAGAGACCAGAAAACTAATGGTGGGACAACTATATAAAAAGAAATTTTGTGTGATGGTCAAGGATTCAAAAAATTAATAACAAGGATTCTGGAGGAAAACACCAAGTAGAGAATACCTGTCAGAACCCACAAACTTCAGAAGTAAAGCAGACAACTAGTGGAGCTTCACAGCATTGGAAGATTAAGCGGATTCAAACCCCAGCTGGAAAAATCCCTGGACAATTTTTATTATTATTATTTGTCAGTCCCAAGTTAATCTGAACACCTTCCTACAATATGGGAAGCAGCAAAATGAGTAGTTTAATACAGGATGAGTTTTGCTAAACAAATAAGCAAAAATTCATAGGAAAAGAAGGACCCCAACTAAAGCATTTTGAAACTAAAGTAGTTTTTGAAGCTGAAAAGAAAGGGACTTCACCTAAGCATGGGAAAGCTGATCCCTGTCAGCTATAAAGGAAGCAAATAAAGTAAATCTATGTACTAAACCATGGGGAGGAATGAAAAAAAAAATCCTTTATCTTCTGTACTTTTAAAACATGAATTTGAAGAACTTTTAACTAGGTGAAGGAAAAACACATAAATCAAACTGCATAAAATCAGTTAGCCATCCCAAAGATTTATGAATTAGAAAAAGGGGGACAGTGCTTGAGGGACACAGAAACAGAGAAAACCCTTGTGTATCCTCAAATGATAGGCTCAAAGAAGGATAGGGAACTAATCAAAGTGTTTTACTTCTAGAAAGACTTCCCAACCCAGAAAGGTGTGTGTGAGCAATAGTCCTTCTGAATTGTACAACTGACAAAACAATACTCGACAGGATTCAATCTGCTGGGCGCCATGCCGAATATGATATACAAAGATAATGGTGCTAGGAAGCAAGAAGATAAAAGATGAGTAATCTTAATGAAGGGCACCCAGGTGGGCAAAAACAAGTGCCAGATTATTTTGCAGCTACAAATCAGACCTAGCAGTGTGAGTTGAACACGTCTTTGTTCTCACTGGGATTGAACGCTAGAGATGTCAAGGCTCTCTACTTCAGTCTGCAACTGGAGAGGCAATCAGAAGGAATTGAGAGAGATTAAAAACTTCAAGACACTTCTGAATTACAGGAATATGAAAGCTAACAAGTTCTGGAGAAGATGAAAAATTATCACTGTGCAGACAAAATAGGCAAAAGAAGACAGAGAATCACTGTGGGGGTTGTGGCAGACTTTGTGCTGAAGGTTATATTTTATACATTATATGGAGTGAGAAACCGGATTTTTTTTTTTTTTTTTTTTTGGAGATACACATTTTGGAAACTTTACCTCTGTTACATCATTACACAGCTCTGTAAGATAGTTCCTGTTAGTGAGAAGATAGAAATTGAGTAGTGTAGCTGCATGCTTCATTTGCACATAATTTATCTGTGTATCATGTGCAATGTTTAATTAAAAGTAAAGCTTGGAAAATGGGAAGAAAAGCTGCCCCTTGGTTTGTCCAAAAATATCGAGCTGGGGTGGATTGAAACTATCTGTGGAGAGTCTGTCCCTTGGATTCACGGGGAGTGGAGTCACTTCTTGTAGAGCTCTGTTAGGGGTTAACACAATTTAGTTTTTGTTTAAAGAGGAATATGGAATACTGCCCTGTCAGGACCTTGGAATTGTTTTAGAGGGTGGCAGGGACCTATCAGAGACCACTTCTTGGCTATTTGCATGTGGTTTGACCACTGAGAAACTGCTACGACTTTTTGGGTAATATCCATATAAAGCTGAGACTTTGTCTGAACTGCCTCTTTGCTTCTAGCCTCGGAGGAGGTCAGAGGCCAGTCCTGGCTCCCTCCCTGTGGAGGTCAGGCCGGGATGGCCCAGCCTGCCGGGCCAGGCCCAGCCGGGTCTCCGGGAGCCTCTGCCACGGCGAGTGTCCTGGCCGGCGGAGCTCCTTTCCTCACCAGCTGCCGGCAGGGAAGGGGAAGCCACGGCCATCAACATCCAGCCAACCCTAGAGCCTGCCCCACGCTGCCGGCCGGGCTGAGGGAGATGTCCCTCGGGCCCTCCCACACTGGAAGCAGCACCAAGGCCAGGCTGGGCCGTGCCCACCCCATGAGACCGAGGAGTGGCTGGGGGAAGAAAGCCCAGCCAGGCAGGAAATCCTTGCTGCCGTTTCTGAGCCTTTTCTCTGGCATGGGTTTGGGAACTTTGCAGCTGCTGCCAGGCAAAAGATCATGTGACCATCTGCAGGCCTGGCAAGAATGTCAACTCTTTCCTGACACAGATTGAGACTTTTTAAACTCTAACCTTCCTCAAAGAGAGAGAATAGGCTAAATTGGAGGTATATAAAGAGACAATATGAAGATATCAAAGTCAGTTAAAGAAGAGCGACTTCTTAAGTGGGAAAGATGACAAGTTGCCCTAGTTTTAGGCTGAAAAACCTTCTAAGAGTTGTAGTAACAGACTGTAATATGAATATGCTAGAGTATTCCTTCAAATCGTAGACAATATAAATTGGGGAGATGCTTTGTAGATTTTTAAGCAAAGGTATCTGTGATCTACTGAGTGAATATTGAATTAATAACTGTAATCTGGTGATCCTATAAGATGTTTGAACAGAGAGAAATGAGAAGAAGCCCTCTGCCTCCGTGAAGATTTGAGAACATATCTCTGTTCCTTAAGATGAGAAATTCCTTTGCTTGTGGAGTTGTGCACTTTTAAACAGTGAAACCCTAGTGTGAATCCACGGCCCAAAATGTAGTCATGGGAAGACTATGTGATTTGGGAGGACTACAAACTACAGAAGTTCTGGGCTGGCTCCTTTTGTAGGAGCTAGAAGCCAGAAGAAGACTATTTCTCTTGTAGAAAGTTACCCAAACACATCAGGAGAGACTTCTCTCTCTGAAAGACTGAATGAAAGGCTATTTTAAAGTGGTACTGAACTGAAGCTCTGAGTTTTGCCTCTTTACATTGTTTGTAAGAAAAGTGAGCCCTTTTAGAGGGAGGATGAGTGTTTTGAAAGTTTCATTTTGATTCTCATTTTTTTTTCTCTTTTGTGTGTTAATAAATCTATCTGTTTTTATCTTTAAGTTAAGCCTTTTTTGCCTTCTGTTCTCATAATCATATTTCACAGAAGAAAAATATTTAGACCACTATACTAAATTTAGCAAACAAAATTGGGCGAATATGAAGCCACTACAAGCTCCAAGAGGAGAAGTAGCAAAAAGTAAAGACTACTGTCTTTTGGGAATAGTGGGACAGTGAATAAAAAGCCAAAGGGGGCACTGGGTGATTTCTGTTGCAAGTCAGGAAATCCTGGAAAGCTGTTGTACTACCAGCAACATTAGAGGAAAAGGCTGGTGTGCGTCAATGGAAGAGAAGTTAAAAAATTGTTTTCAATGTCTTTTGTTGTAATCTGTGACATTCCAGAACTAAAGTTCATTTATTTGATTGATCTGTTCTTGTTTGAAAGATGATAAACCTAACTTTAGGGATCTAAAGCCTCTTAGTAGGCTATATTTTAGAAAGCAAAATAGCAGTTTCTGTAAAAGGCAGACCTGAGATTCACAGAGCTTCTCACTCAAGCAACAAGTTTACTAACCTTTGTCCCACAGATGGGCTGGAGAACTGAGAACATTTCTAGCTTCTGGGAAAAAACATCCCTGTCCTGAGTTGACAGAGTCCAGTACTTCCTGCCCAAGCTCTTTTAGATACTCCATGCATGGAGGTTGTAATCTTTAATGTAGAATTTAGGTATTTGGAGATATTTCACATACAGGATTTTTGATTTAGCAGAGCAATGCAAAATATATTAATAACACAATCCAAATGGCAAGCATAAGCTACACTTAGCAATATGGCAGTTGCAATTTCCTGCTCAATCACAATGTGACTTCCCTATCAGTCTCTATAAAATGCTCATCATCACAATACTGGACATCCACCCTTGTCAGGAAGAAATGCATGGGTTGAAGACAGCTCAAGCCCATCTTTTCCTTTTACATATTTTTTCTTGTCTAGTTTTGGTACTCTGTGTTGGGATTCACCCCACCTCTTTATGATAGCTCAACTATCATGGAAATATTCACACACTTTAAATGAACTCATGGAGCTACCTGTTGATGCATTAAAATGTAGGTAGGTGTTTACTTAAAGCAAAGGCTTCCTTCTGGTCCCCTTTATGTTGAGATGAAGTCAGCTTACTTGCAAAAGCTGAGTTCAGTCACACCCTGTGTAATTCCTTGAGCTTCGTGGACCTTGAGCCTTATCCCTTCCCCTCTGAGTCTTCAGTTCATAGGGTTTTGTTGTTCAGTCATGTGAGGTGACACATGAAATGGAACTGAAATAAGATTTATTTGTAAACTGTAAAGCAACAAAATGCTTTAGGTCAGCAGAAATTCTTAATTTTGAGAATTTTTGCAATGGTTCATTTTAGTGCTGACCATTTTTTGATTTTTTTTAATATACATTCTGTGAAACTTCAAGTAAGAAGGTCACATAGAAATGTTTATTTGCTTTACTTTATGTCAGAACAAGTTACTTAGGTAACTGCCAGAAATGTTCCATTGATGCTATATTTTGAGCAAAAAATGAAGTAATTTATAAAAAATTATTTTTTGTCAAATCAAAAACTTGTTTCTAGTTGTCCTTCTACACAGCTGGGAAAAAGCACTAGTCAGCTGCATCCAGCATTAAAATGGCTAAAGGAAAATGTGCTACTGCTACATTCAGGAAATTGTCTATAGGCCAGTTACTTAATCAAAAAGAACCAAATGCTATTTCTTCCTGTTCAAGAAACAAATGGTAATGATAATTCTAATCTGAGATTATATACAATGTATTATTTTATTTTACCAATTTTTCTTTTTTTTTTAAGTCAACAAACCTGATGCAATCAACTCACACAGGAGACTTTAACTGAAACTAGTGTTCTGGCATCTCTCCTCAGCCTAATAAAGTAACTAGGGTCTTAAATCTTATGCTTTTATGCATTACTACATCATATTTTCCACTGTTAAAGAGTTTGCATGGAGGAGAAAAGTAGGTCTTCATCTAATGTGAAATGCAGACATATCTTTCTTGTTTCAATTTGTAAAATGGCACATAAATAACATTAATGCTGTCACTGTGCCTGTCTCATTTTCTGGGAACCAATCCCATGACACATTCCATGAAAGCATCCTTGTGGTGAAGCAGCTACAGACTGTAGAAAAAGTAATCAAATGACCCAAACAGAGCAAAGATCTTGATGTAGATAACACTGATCGACAATACACCTATTCGGTTCTCTGTTCGGTAAGAAAAAGGGAGTTGTAGAATAGTTCACAGACAAGAACAACTTTTCTGTGCTAGGAAGTGACTTCATCAAAATCAAATTTCCATCAACCTCATAAGCAATTAGAGAAAATGTCAAACTCCTGATAACATCTAAGGAGTTGGTTGCTATTAGAATGTATGATAAGTAGCATACATGTGAGATGGCAGTTGAATTAATATACTGGAAACCTTTCCTTGATTAATCTGTAGTACATACATCACATTAATCAAGGAATCTTTCTGCTAAGTTCAGTTTGAAAGGTGTTTTACTGTCAGAAGATTTTATTAATGGTTATGTCCATCCTCGATTATCACGGATGTTCTCAATGCCAAACTGGAAAGACATTAGATTTTTTTTCTCCTTCATTGTAGGTTTTTTCACTTTCTGGCTATACTGGGAGGAACATCAAGGTAAACTATTGAGAACAAAGGATATGAGACAATAGTCTCATTGAAGGAATGGTTTAAAATTTATTTGTGGTGTCAATTGGTTTTTAATCAGCTTCTTTATCACATTGAGCTGTTCTGTCACATTAAATGACTAAATGACTTGCAAGATATGTAGATTTTTTTCTTTAAATGCTTTTACTCTGAAACAGAAAAGAAAGAATTTCTCTCATAATTTGTATCATGTGTTATCATGGAATCATAGAATGGTTGGGGCTGGAAGAGTCCTTAAAAATCATCTAATTACAATTCCCACGCCATGGAAGCAGGGGGGGTGGGGGTAGTCTTTCACTAGACCAGCTTGCTCAGGGCTCCATTCAATTTGTTTTGGAATGTTCCAAGGGATGGGGCATCTACGACTGCTCTGGGAAACCTGTACCAGTGTCTCACAGTAAAGAACTTCTTTTTAATATCTGGACTAAACCAGCTCTCATTCAGTTTGAAGCTGTTCTCCCTGTCACTACATGCTCTTGTAAATAGTCCCTTTGCATCTTTCTTGTAGCCTCCCTTCAGGTACTAGAAGGCCATAACTAGTTCACTCAAAGCCTTCTCTTTTCCAGGCTGAGAAGCCCGAGTTTTCTCAGCCTTTCCTCATAGGAGAGGTATTCCATCTCTCTAACAATCTTAGTGGTCATCCTCTGGACTTGATCCAACAGGTTTTCTTTCCTGTTTTGGGGGCCTGGAACTGGATGTAATATTTTTCTTGCTTTACAAAAGATCACATTTCCAGCTATTTAGTATGCTCAATATCACTGTTTCACACTAAAAGGGATATGTACTCTTATGTATGCTCAGTTTGCACAAATACTTAACTGAGCAGTATTTTCAATTTTAGTTTTCATTAGTGGACGTGGTGTTAATCACAGAAATGTAGAAAAATCTGTGCATAAAATATATGTCTCCTTTTGCCTATTCTACTTGTAAGAGTAATTTTTTGCCCTGTCTCTCAAAGGTCAGTGTCAATTTAGCTGCTCAAATGCTAAATTAGTTTTAAATCTCCAGTGTCTCTAATTGTTATAGTTTTCATTAGTATTTGAATGACAAATGTCAGTTAACAACTACTCATAATGCTCACCAGACAACTGCATACAAAAATCTATTTATTCAGATATGAAAACTTGGCACAGTCCAAGAAGGCAATCTGTAAAGCATGTGTTTTATTTTCCTGAAGGATTTATTTTTCAGTACACTTGTCTCAAAATTGAAATGGTTTATGACATTACGGTTTGAAGGCTTGGAAGTGACTTCTAGTTTCTCAAAAACAATCAGTAGGATTGTGTCATTAAAAAAAAGAAAAAATGTCTGAGAAGTAATTTGTATAAAAAACCCAAATGAAACAAAAAAACCACACTGTAATTTTTGTTCTGCAGTGTTTCCACTGTAGTGAAGAAACTAAAGCCAGAGGCATAACACAGATGTTTTGCCATATTTTAGCATTTTGAAAAGTCTTTTATTCTGTCAAATCTCATTTTGGAAAGGGCAATATTCTTAAAAAGAAAAGACTGTATCCCAGCACACATAAGATAATATTGAAGTCTCTATCTTTTATACTCTTACTGGTGATGATTTAGAAGCAAGTTTGGTATGGGTAATAGCACTGCAGGTTTTAAGCTGAATACTAGAGAAGCTTAAAGCAAAAGAGCCTTAAGCATGCCTGCAGGGAGATTCATTTTAGCACAGAGAATGAGTACCTTCCACTGTGATGTATTAAAGTTCACAGTGCTGTAATATCACATGGGACCAAACCAGGAATGGTTTCACTGAAGACAGCAAATGAAGTTATGAGTGACATTTGAAGCGGGTCCTTATGTTTTGTCCCAGGATTTGGTTTAATACACATATAAACATGCTTATTTTTAAACTTCTTTTGGAAGTTCACCAGGTAAAGAGGCCTTTTGCTGATCATAAAAAGGTTTCAGACAGGCAGTGTAACCTCTCAAATATAATGGATGTTTCAGGTGAATACAAGCAAGATCTCCCGTGTGCCCTCACCATGCACTGCTGATCTATTGAACCAGACAAAGAAATAAGTTATTCACATATACTGTTGCCCAGAGGCAAGCAGGAGAAATGAAAGTAGGGGACCAGCTCTTCAAAGTTTGCCTCCACTGATTGTCAGTTTTGTCCATTTCATACCTTGTTTCTGAGCACCACTTCAAAACAAGGCAGGTGAATATAATTCTGTCTTTCAATGTAAAAAGTATTAAGACACTACAGAAGCTTGTTTCAAGTGGAATGGAAATTATAATTGTCAAAAGACAATAAACTAATGTTTCATCCTTCATGCATATTGCCTTTCAAAAGGAATGTAACAAATGTGTGGTTTGGATCCCCTCCATTCTACCCTCTTAGTAAGTTGTTCCATGTACCATTGAAATACTCTTACTTTGATCCCTTTCCTTGGGGATGAAAGGAACCTTAACCTCATATCACAGAGAAAAAGGCTCCTGGATTTCAATATAGGCGTACATGTTTCTTAGGGCCTGCTCTTAATGAAATGTGTTTTCACTTTTTCTTTTTATATTTACACTGAATGACTAATAGACAATGTTAATGCATTCAAGACAGTTTTATAACAACAAATTTATCAACAGTGAAATGGTATTTACCCAATTCATAGAGGTATCTCTATCTATTCAGCCACTGACTGCATTTTTAAACCCTTTGATCAGACTAGTTCATTTGAAAATTGTAGCTCTTGATTCTGAATGGTAATAAATAGACAATCTTCAAAACAAACCTTTCTCTAAGGTGTGATTATCCATTTGGCTCACACTAATTATTTCAAGCTGTTATTGCAACCCATTTTCTTTGCATAAAAAAACCCAACAAAACAATAGACTCATCCCAGGGATACCCCTTAAGGAAGTGTTTAAGTAAGAACTAATTAATATTCTTTTAACATAAAAGTGAAATTCTTATAGTGATATTTTACTCTTGAACATGCTTATTCCAGTAATCATTTGCTCAGCATCACAGTTGTGTCCTCATGGCCACTGTGAGGAGAGGTGGTAGGTATGTATTTGAATCAATACTGGTGTAAAGTACAGGGCTTATTCTCTCAGTCTGCTTTCAGCTGTTCCTGTCTTTCTCAGAAAGCATGGTCTTTCTGAGTCCTGAGAACATAGGATTCACTTCACAGACTGTCTAATGAGGGCGGTGTTAAATTATTATTTAGAGGAGATCAAGAAAACGGTCCAGCAGCTCCTAAGTAGAGCTTTCATTCTCATTTCCAAGAGTTTAACAAATTTGTACACATCATCGCTCATGTTCCCTTATTGGTTGTCATCTTCTTTAAAATATATAAAGATTAAAAAGGGAGTGTTACATCTATTATCATCAATTTACCGAGGTCTCACACTTCCATCATTGCAAAAATGTTTGGTTTCTCCTTTGTTTTATTTATTGTTTCCTTTTATTTATTCATCTTTGGTTGACTTGTTTATTTATTTTATTAATTTCTCTAAAGACCCTTTAAGTATTTTTCAGTGTGTAGAAAGATATTTTGTATCATCAGCTTTTATCAGTCCTTTGACAGACCACATGTATTTCTCCTCACTAGTTTTTCATTTTATAACCATTGTATCCTGGTACAGGATCTTTGTATAGTCACATTCTGAGCTTTACTTTTGTTGTACAGCTGCAGTAATTTATGTATTGCATATTGCATTTCACTACCTCATTATAGCATTTTCTTGCTTTGCACTAGCTGAAGTGCAAAGTGTAGAAATTTTGGAGATTGCATGTTATAATAATGTTTTTTATTCTGTCGGTGAGATAAAATTATATAAACAGTTTCTTTCATTCTATTTCCCCCCTCCATTCAAATAACTCAATATCTAAGTTACTGTAAGCATTTAAGGAATAGAAGTGGTGCTCTGGTAAATTAGCACAGGAATTAAAAGAATTGTTTTATTCATTGCACAAATTCACAAAATGCTTATTCTACTAATAATGAATGGCTATAGGAAGGAGACAATTTCAAATACATGTAAATTTTCATGGGGGGAAAGTATTAATAAAATCTAATTCACTAAAAGTTGAACTAATTAATTATTAAAAAATATCTTTCAATTACATATATAGCAAAAGAGGTTTAAATGTAACAATATTTTTACAGTGAATGTTTCAGTTTCTTAAATTTTGTGTACAATTCTCAATTACATCTTCTGTAACGTGTCCCTGGTACACAGGATACTCCAGAAGCTCGTGTTGTAAGCTGTAGGTACTTAAAACAAACTTTTCTGCTGAAGTTTTCATTGAGAGACTAGATTCAGTTTTCTGACTTTTGCTGCCCCACACTGGGATTACAAGAAACTACTCCATAAAAATCTAACTGAAAGGGAAAAAGCCATCAGAAAAGCAAAGTAAAGGTATATGAAAGTCATGCATTTTTGTAAGCCTCCTGTGATTTCTGTAGTTCAACCATGTTTCATGTGTCCTTAATTGCAGCACAGCCACACCAAGGTTTTGTGCTCTTTGTGAATTTGTGCTTTTCATTGTTTACCAAGAGTTCTTTATTTTCTCACTTCTCTTCTTACTTTGTCGTTTCCATTTTCTTTTATACAATGCACTTGCAATCATAGTATGATCTTAGGTGCTTGTCTGTTTTATGGGGCCACATTTGGCATTGTGTTGTCGATAGAACTGTCCAAACCATGAAAATATTTTCACAGGACTTTATCCCCCCCAAAATGGTAAATCACTGATACAGTTATGCCTCAGCTCCTATGTGAAGAATCAGGCATAAGTATGTAAACAAATTTTGTCTCAAATGTTCTGTCTGTTGAGACAGGCAAGCATTAATGGAAGAGAGGGTCTTCGGGAGATGGGGCAGCCCTATTCTGACCCAACATCCTTTTCTGCCTTGAGGCTTATGCTCAGTGTGCCTGCATCAACTCCTTCCTCCCTTTGACTCACTTCCTGGAGGACTCTAAAGGGCTGTCTGTGCATGCACAGGTAATGTAATGTGAATGGTGTGAAAAACCTATTTTACATGAGGCGTGCACCAGGTAAACTAAAAAAGGAAGTGAATCAGTCACTTTCTCTCTTCTTCCCCCCACACCTGTTGACCACAGATCTGGACCACCCATGCAGCAAGATCCATGCATTTTCTAAGGACTGGTGATCTTTCTTTGCTTTCTCTCTTTTCCATTTTTATTTCTGTCCTCCCTTGCTTTGTCTTGGCAAAGTGCAGCTATCATATTCTTACCTTGTACTCTGTACTGAAGTTTGCTGTGAGGATTGGGAGCTTGTCAAAGGGTGTTGTAAAAGATAAGGACTTGTTAAGCCAACATTTTTAAGACTAAATAGTGGGCTGATTTCTGGAGTCAAGGAACTATACAAGAAAGCCTAAGAATTCCCTGACATGAGGACTGATGTCTTTGTTCAGCTCAATGAGAATTTATAACAATCACATGCTGTGTGTCTTGACACTGTGTTCAGCTGATGACCACAGTCTCAGTTCTAAGCCCATTTCTGATGTGACCTGAATTGTATCTCAATCCTTACATTATTATGAATATGGTAATATTCTTGACTGGATAAAAAGTTTAAATTTGGAGCCTGAGTTCCAGAAGACTTCTCTTTGGTCAAAGTAAGTGTAGTAGAGGCAATAACAACAGAGTGCTGAGCTGCAGGGATGGATGTTTTCCTGAACAGTTCTCACAGGCTCTGTTAATTGTCATTGCTCAGAATTCATGGTTATGGTCCAAAACATCCTGCTTGTGTTCAATCTGAACAGTTGGTTTCACCTGATTAAATCACAGTTTGGGCTAATAATGAAAGCTAATTGACTGAAAAAAAATCCAGATAGGACTGATGGACTGGTGCTAATGGAATAAAGAATTAAATCCTTGAAAGTTAAGGGAAGGATAGCATCTTTTTCTGTAAGTAAGGTTTTGGGATCATAATTTTCAGTCAAGTTTGGATTTACCTAATGGGATAGTTGTTGTTACCAGGACAAACAGTGACCAAAATGCACACAAATGCTTAACTACAGAACTGCAAAATTCTTTCCACTTAGAAATTGGTAACGCTATTGGTATGTTTACCTTTGAAATGTAGATATCCTCTATGTAGAGTTTAAATTTAAATCAGTGACAGATGAAAAGTAGAGTAGATGTCTCCTTATTACGTACAAGTTTCACTCTGAATACTATCAGTCCTCTGTGATCTTTCTACCAAGAGGTAAAATAGGAAAGGGTAAGTACTTGCTCATTCGTGAGATTGTCTTTTATGGCATCTTAATTTTAGTATTAAAGTGTTGATTAAAATTAGAGGAAGAATTTATCTGGTTGTGTGTATCAACACACGCAGGTAACCAAGGGCAACCATCAAACCACAGCCAAAATGTAAAGAGCAGATTTATTTCATTACCTTGCTGAAAACACTAGGCAGCAGAGACACATGGGGACACAGGCTCTGCTAGGCTTAACACATCCTATCGAAAGTGGCAGGGGTGCTGGTGGGGCTGGGGACATTGCTGCCTGCCTCATGCTAACAAAAGGCTATGTGCATGTCTGTGAGTGTGTATCTCCCCACAAGAATTCAACTTCTCAAAGCAGGCAGAGCATGAACAACATTATGTATAAAAATGGAGTTTTCCCACACTGGATTTCTTTTACCATTCTCAGCTGCGAGGTCAATTGAGTGAAACTATTCCCTCCTCCTCACAAAATCTTCCAGTTTTATCCCTCTCTTCCCAACACTGGTTTTCCATACATCTTTAGGTAAGCTTTCTGTTCTGTTTTTGGCTGGAGTAGAGTTAATTTTGGGGCTATGGGCCTGAGTATTGGACTTGTGATGAAGAGTGTTGATACTACACTGATGTTTTCATTGTTAATGAGTGTTCTTTACACAAATTCAAGGCCTGTTCTGCTTCTCACGTCATCAACTCACAAAGAGTTGGGAGGGGACACAACTGGGACAGCTGTTATTGACTGACCAAAGGGATATTCCAGACCATATGATGTTAATTCACCAATAAAAGCTGTGGAGAGAAGGCAGAAGTTGGGGACATTTGAAGTGATGGTTTTTGCCTAACAAAGTAACTGTTATGCATGATGGAGCCCTGCTTTCATGGGAATGGCTGAACACCTGTCTGCTCAGGGGAAGCAGTGAATTAATTCTTTGTTTTGCTTTGCTTCTGTGTATGGCTTTTATTTTCTCTATTAAACTGTCTTTATCTCAACCCACAAGTTTACTACTTTTTACCCTTTAGATTTTTTTTTCCCCACACCACCAGGGGAAAGAGTGCAAATGGCTGGGTGGTGCTTAGTTGCCATCTGAGGATAACACCACCATCTTTGTTTTAGAAATTGTCTGAGTATATATCTTTTATGAATATATGAAAATATTTAAGACAGATTTTTTTTTCCACTGACATTGTAGAGATAACAATTATTTCAGTTGTTAACTTAAGTTCCTGCCAGACACCTTAATAATCATGTTTCTAATGTCTAGATCAATGAAATAAAATACATGCTTCATTGCACAACTTAAGTTATGTATTCAGTTTTATCTGAGTCAAAAAACCTTTTTCCTTCTTGTGTTCATCTCCCTGGTTTATATGATTCAATGACAAGTAATGAAAAGACATATTTGTACCAAGCTGCAGCCTTGCTGACACCATATAACTAACACTGCTCTTTGCTACAGTGCACTCTAGGAGCAAAAGTGAAGGTAATTCCATGATACAGACCTGTCACACACTGATGATTTTAAATAGGACAAAAGAATAAGGTTTCCTTGTCATTAGCACAGCACAAAAACATGCAAACAAAACACTGTTCTTCTCTTAAACTCACTTGATATCTTACACCACCAAATAAAAAAAAAGTTAAAAAAAAAAACTTTTCAAAGATTCTTATTCTTTAGTGCAGGAGTTAATATCTGCACAAAAAGGCTGTTTCAGACAAGATCTCAGTCTGATATCTAGAAAGACACATGTTTAATTCTGCATTCCAAACAATTGAATTGACAGCAGTAATGTTTCCTGGTTTGATATTTTCAGTAATATAAAATTGAAGATTAACAGTGAAATGAAATTTTTTTTTAAATATAGACTGTCTTCAAAATTGGTGCTGCATAAGCTTTGATAGTTATTGGTATCTCTCTACTGTATGAATACTGAGTATTAAAATAATACAAAATTAGAAATATCTCAAAATCACTGTTTGTAGTATTTTATCAGTACTTTTCCAGTAGCTATTATTGAAATACCAGAGCTGCTTTTTTTTTTTTTTTTTTTTTTTTTTGTATGCTACTATTAAACTGAGAATTCTAAAAGTAATTTTGAAACTTGGTGGTTAGTTTCTTAGTTTTTAGGTTATGAAATGACAGGTCCTTGGAGGAGAATGCACTTGTTCTTCTCAGACATTCCTGGAGGCAGCTACCTCTTCAGCACATCCTCAATGGAGTCTGCCTGAAGTCTAATGACTTGGCTGCAAAGAGGCACTTTCAAATTTTGCTTCTTCTTTTGCTTTCTGTCATATGCTCCTGTTTCAAAAATATTAGAACAAGCATGTCTTCAGTGCTCATTTTCATTTGCTTCTGTGACAAATGCAACACTGCTTTCTGAGATGGTCTTCTATGAATATATTTTAAAATCAGAGTTCTAAAAGAAATGTCTTTATTATCATGAACACAACCATATGTGAGTGAACTTCCACAGTATTAAGCAAAAGTTTTGTCTTTTAACAAACTTCCTTGGCTTTTAGTTTGGTTTTTTTTTTTTTTTTTATGCTCTGGAGAAATGATTGTTTGGATGCAGTACAAATGAATTTACTGGACAAGTTCACTCTTGAGTTTGATAAATTATATCAATTTATTTAAAGTAACATTGCATTTAGTAAGCCTGTGTATGCACGTTTCATGCATTTGATAGAATTTAATTTCTCTCTACTAACTGAACAGGGGAGGGAGCAAAAGTACTGTTCTGATTTTCTTCATCATTAATTCACAATGACCTAATGCATAGGGAAAATCAACTTAGGTTTGCTATTTAATCCCTCTGAAAAAGAAGACAAGTTGTTCTTCTTACTCTTCCCACTCTAGAACTCCACCTCTCACCTCAGTGTCTATTTCTGCTTAGAACTAAAGCATCATCCTTCCCAGAAAGCTAAGTTGATTTTCTGTTTAAAGAACTTATGACTTATTAGGACACAAATCTCCTTTTTGGAATCACAAGAACAAACTTTCCAAATTGGCTGTATCATGCCAGTGGTACAAATCTTTGTCCTCATAGCGCACGGTTAAGTTTCAAACTCTCAGCCTTCTCAGTGAAACTCAAACTTTTACAGAATGACAAAACATCTGCACTTACCAGTCACTTGCACAAAGTGTTATATTTGGTATTAGAAGTATAACAGTCTAGTCAAGGAAGAACTGTTACTTGATTAGGGCCCAGAATGGAATTGTTTAGCTATTGATGAACTCAGCTGGGCTATGAAACAGGAAAAGGACAGGATAGACATGCCTGTCCCCTACTGTACACTTTTAGGAGGATATATTAATAGGAATTTTTGCCTCGTCACAAACTGGAATTCCAATTCTAAATTTGTTCCAAATAAATAAAATGCAGAACAAAGCTTTGGGCTTGTACTGTCTGTACAATGACATAAGCATGCCAATGTATAAGTATTTTACATAAATATTAGCAACATGGCCTTGAAAGGGGAAAAGAATAAGTTACGTTGCTGCATTTGAACATGAGTACAGTGCAGTAAACAATTAAAAATTCAGTAAATGGAGAACAAGATAAGCACAAGTGAAATGGGAAGAATATTTTGCTGAATATAAAAATAAGAATGGTTGGCAAAACTACAAACAAGATAAGCAACATTGGAAGCCTGTCTGGGAGAAGGGTAGGTAAGCAGAACAAAAACATTGTGCATGAGAATTAGAGAAAAAAGAAGACAAGCCTGTTTCAGTTCAAACTTCTTTTGCTGAAAAGCTCTCAAGTTTGATCACCTCGACTTTTGCAGTTGAGGCCACCCAAGACAGCATCTGTCATTGCTAACTATACAGCTTCAGCTCTGTGGTCTTTGTATCCTCACAGCTAATTTATATTCTAGGTGTCAAAGACAAACGGTTTTGTACAGAAAATGTTGACAATACATAAGAAACAAACATCAGGATGAAGTGTGTTGATAATAAATTAATATAGTAATTTTCTATTGTAAATGTAAAACTGATAGGATTTATCAGTCTTCCAAAAGTTTCCATCACATGGATCTGTAACTTCCTTCTTGTTAAACACATATATACACCAAAAAAAAGGTGTTGTAGAAGGTTTTTTTACATAACATGAGATGCCACTAAGCTAAGTCTTTTAAATCTTGTGGCATTTTGTTCTTAAAGATTACTAGCAAGTCAGTTGGAGAATAGATGACGCTAGTCACTAAATGAAAGCTAACTCGTAAAGTTTATAACCTGGGAAAATGCTAACTTCTTATGTTTCTGTGAATTGTGCCGGGCACTTTATGCCAGCATAAAGAAGACTATGTCTTCCAACCTGACAAAATACTGAAGATCATAATTTTGCAGTGTGTTTGTACTGTCTCAAAAAACATGCTGAAATGTTCCACAGTAAGACAATTTCCAGACATCAAGCTGTCACTATCATGACAATTTTTAACTATATATAGTTGCCTAATACTAACAAGCAGAGACAACACAAAGTTTACAATCTGTGATGTTTCCACAAACTTCCTTGGATGACAGAGATAAAAACTCAGCTATGAGGATATTATTAAGGGGGTTATACCTCTCTTTATAACAGGCACTTTCTGGGAGAAACCACCTCTATTCTGGGAGGTGTGTAAGATAGAAGTCTTTCCTCCTCACTTCTTTTGCGTCACTTTTAAACTGCTTGTAAAATGTTGTAGGTATAAAACTCAAGAGAAGAGCCACGAGGTGAGTGTCACCGTGCCAGGAGAAGGTGGCAGTGGTGGTGTTGAAAGTGAGCAAGCAAGAGGACTGGTGCATGGCTCCTTCTGTAGCTCAATAAGGAAAGCTTTATGACAGATGGCTTAGTAAGATAACTGCTTTAATAAGAAAGAATGAGAAGAGAAATACAAAGAGAAAGTATTTAATCTCTTAGGATGCTGGGCACTCGACATTGATGCAGCATCATTTGGGGCCTAAATGGATTTCTCTCAAAGTGGTTTGAAGAGCAGGTGCTGTCCATGGAAAGAAACTGATCCTTTTAGTCATCTGAGCTTTCCTGAGTAATATCCTCACAAGAAAAAAAATCCTGTTTCTAAGGGGTGTTCACATAGCACAGTTAGATAAAGGCAAGGTGTCTTAGGTTTCAATGCAAGATGTAACCAAATATATGTATTCTATTAACATCTGTCAAAACAAGGCAGGGCAGTGTTCTTTATCTCTTCCAGGACTCATTCTCCCTCCAAGGGGATATCTTCTGTTAATGGGCCATTAAGGCTCACTGCATGACTGATATAATTACATCATCCCATTGTGAGATGCTCCACCCAGAGGGAGCATCCATTCTTACCTGAATAAAACCTGAGATTTAGAACACCAGAATAGCCTGTTTCCATCTGGATTCCCAGAGGAAGGCCGGATCCATCTCACCACCACTGGACCTTCAGAGGAAAACTACACCCTTCTACTGGATCATCTCTGCTCCAACAGTACCACATCTGTAGCTCCAGGAGGAATTAATTGGACTGCTGCCAACACCCTGACCAACGGGGTGTCAGGTTGTATTCTGACCCTGTCAATGCTTTCTTTTTTGTTTGTTTGCTTTTTTTTGTACTCTACTACATTTTTATTTTAATTTTGCTAGTAAAGAACTGTTATTCCTATTCCCGTCTCTTTGCCTGAGAGCTCCTTAATTTCAAAATTATAATAATTCAGAGGGAGGGGGTTTAACATTCTCCATTTCAAGGGAGGCTCCTATCTTCCTTAGCAGACATCTTTCTTTCCAAACCAAGACACAAAGCCAGGCAGGTAGTCTAATTGCAGATTTCAAGTGGGACGTGCCTTCAGGCTCCTTGTGTAAAATGAGCTGGCCAAGTTTGTCCTGCAGACAAGGATTATGCACCATCATAGAATCCAAAGCTGTGCTGGACAGGCAGTTCAGCACAGGCCTGACCCTGCTCAGGTCAACTTTGTGTGGATCACTGACTCCTAAAAGTGCAAGTGTTTCTCAGTTAAGATCAATGCATTGGTAGAATAGAATAATACAAAGGGTTGATTTTCATAAAGGTTGAATTTTATGAAAGAAGCAAATAAGGAATAAAAGAAATGTGTATCTTTAGTACAATTTAATACAAAATGCATATGTTTTCTCTATAAAACTGAAATAGCTTTGGACAGAAAACAGGTATAAAAAGATCATGGCCTCGGCAGGAATAGTTCTATACTTGAACCATAGAAGGATGTAATGTACTTAATTTTTCACTATTTTATTATAGTTGATAGCAAGCTGTCTAAAGGGCCTAGCCCTGTAACTGTACTAACGGTATGCATAAGACTGGCTACAACATGAAACACAAAAGATGATAAAACTGAGAAAAAAGAAGAGGAGGAAACTAATTCAAGAATACTACTGCTTTTGTTTTCCCTTTGTATTTTTTTAAGTTTTCAGTCTTCAATAAAAATGGTGTGACAGTGAATTAATTGGCTTCACTGTGTGTGTGTAATGCAGACATCTAAGTCTGATAAAGAAAAGATTTTTCAGTCCATATTTTCTTCAGCTTTATCCATTAGGTGACACAGGCATTTTTCCTGCTTAGTATCCTCTGAATGTTAAAAGTTTTTTGCCAGAGGTATTCAAAAGTGTACCTAGCATTGTGTTTCTAAGATGGGCAAGAGTTTTCTGATTGTATTTCAAGCTACGTGATGCAAGCCATCTCTTAAAGGAAAGCTGTGTCAGTTGCAGCTATGCTGTGCTGGAGCTGAAAATCCTGGTGGGGAGGATAAAATGATGAAACAGCTTTTGGAGTGAGGCTGACTTTTGTCTGGCTAGTGTGGAGGTGGACAGAATGGTCTTCGGTTTATTTTTGAGTCATTCTGTGATTTTGCAGTTTCTGAAGAATGCAAGACTTTCTGCCAGCTTGTGTCCATAGTCTTTCCTTATCTCTTTGCTTTCTATTCCCTGCTCCTTAACCAAGCAATCCTGCCTCTTCATGGTACTAGTCTGGAGCTTTCTGAATCTCAGTTGCCTGTCCATTTTGTGCTAAAATGTCTTTGCCAAATCATCTCACAATTCTTTCTTCCCCTCTGCATCATATGCTGATGAGTTTCCTTTTTATTTACCAAACACTGAGTGTTTAGAGTGGATAACTCACTTACTTGGCAATTGCCCCTTTTTTTTTTTTTTTTTTTTTTTTGTGGATCACTTAAATTTCTGTCATCTTAATGAATTAAATTTCCATACAGATGGCTTTGATAAGGGCACAGGCATAAGCACAAAATAAGTGGTGGAAGTCTACCATGAGGTATGAGGAATGGAGATGGAGCAGAAGTGTAGCTTATGACTCCCAGGAGCAACAGATCTTCCTGTTTGCTTCACTAGATTTGGTGGAACTATGTTGCTCAAAGACAAGAGTAACTCCTGCTGATGAATGTCTTGAAAATTTTTTTCAGGGAACAAAGGTGGACAGTGTAGAATAAGATTCACCACAATAAGATTAAGTACATTTTGAATACTGGAACTGACCAAGTTGGGGGCAACTCCTACAATGTTCTGTAAATGCTGTTGAAGGGCATTTCAAGGTAAATGCATGTCACATTTTGTGTAGTGAAACAAACTTAAGTGTAACCTCCATAATTGCAATGCATTTTATCCTTTAAGTAAACATGAGCATGTTTGTTGGTGGCCTGCACAGAGACATATTTCTTACCTAGAACTAATGCTTTTGAGAAAAATTTCAGTGTAAATGCTGTTACTTAGGCATTTAAGTTGGTGTCTTGATTTTGAAAGTTTTGAATGCTGATGACATGTCAATTTATCTGGTTTTATCCTCCCTTCAAATACAGCTGTAGAAAATAATTTTTCACAATCTCTCCATATTTTTTGTCAGTACTGGCTCTAGAACTTCTCCTGGCATAGAAGTTATCATCTACTATTTGTTCTATAATACCAGCAATGACTGAAGCTTTCTCTTTTTCTCCAGAGCCTGACAGATTGATCCATTTAAATTGACACATATATCAGCACGTTTTTCACCCTTACTCTATTAATCTATGCTTCACTTGTCTCAACATCTTGCAAGCTATACTGCTTTCACAGAATGTCTCAATCAGCACTGCTGAAATTGTGAACAGACACTGCCATTGATCTTGGGAACTAATACAGTGTGGTGTATTGTCAGACCCTGACAAACAAATTCTTTCCAGATGCCAAAGGGCCCATAGTGTTTAATGGGACCACTCACTGTGTTGTCCCACAGTCCTTGGCCATAATTCTCTCGTGTCTTCAACTGTGCATATTTTTCTATGCATCAACTAAAACTCAGGCTGGTTGGAGGTGGTTGAATGTCACTGATGATGTATTGGTTTATGAATAGCTTGCAAGGACTCAAAGCCCTTCTTAGCTGTAAGGAGTTTTATAAATGTGAAATGCTATCAGTGGCTGCAGATTTCAGTTTGCATATACGTAAGGCCCAAATATTTTCAATGGATCTGTAAATGTAACCATTTTATTGCATATATTTTAATTAAAGAAAAGGGTAGGTGGGGAAATCTTAGTAAACTAGTTTATAAAATACAGAAATAAGCAATTATTTTACAATCACATGGTACTTGGTAGATGTAAAAAGGAATTTTTTATGATTTCTCCAATACAATTTTCATGTAAGTTTCAAAGAATTAATAATTATGTCGTTAATATAGTTACATTGTTATTATCAAAATAAACATTTAAAACTTTTTTCTAATTAAGACTTCTTCTGAACGAACTAATGTAAAGGAAATAATAACAGTATAAAAGAGGCACTACCAAAATCTGAAGTAAAACACACAAGAAAAATGGGCAACTTAAAAAAACAGAGGTGACAAAAATGAGTTGGTTCATGTCTGTTTACCCATGTACCTCTCCAGCACTGCTCCAATCTCATGAGCAGCAGTCCTCCCAAAACTGCTGCAGTGTGGATCTCTCTTTCCACAGGGTGCAGTCCTCCTAGGACAGGCTGCTCCAGCCTGGAAGCAAGGCCCCCTCTCTCCACTGGGTCTCCCACAGGATCACAGCCTCCTCCAGGCATCCACCAGCTCTGGCATGGGCACCTCCCCCATGGGCTGTGGGTGGATCTCTGCATCCCCCGTTGATCCCCATGGGCTGTGGGTGGATCTCTGTACCCCCCGTGGATCCCCACAGGCTGCAGGGGCACAGCTGCCTCACCAAGGTCTCACCACAGCCTCCAGAGGAACCTCAGCTCTGGTGCCTGGAGAACCTCCTGCCTCTCCTTCTGCACTGACCTTGGTGTCTCCATGTGGTTTCCCTCACGTGTTCTCACCTCCTCCTTGTCTCTGACTAGAAAAAACTGTGCCCCCCTTTGTTTTGAATTTTTTCTTAAATTTATCATCATAGAGGTGTTACCACCATGTCCAACTGGCCCAGCCTTGGCCAGCAGCATGTCCATCTTCAGAGCCATCAGGGATTGGCTTTGCCAGACATGGTGGAAGCTTCCAGAGGCTTCTCACAGGAGCCACCTCTGTGGCCCCCCCACTACCAAAAACCAGGCCATACAAAACCAACGCACCTATACTATAGGAAATGGGTGGAGTGATTCTTCTGCTCAGCAGTGTTTTAAAACAAATTGGAAAGATAATTTATTCTGTGGGCTTATTTCAAAATTAAAAAAAAAAATAGGAAACTTGCATAAATATTGTGCTGTGTAATTACCTTGACGTTCCTGCATGTACATGCAGGACATGTATTATGTCCCTTCCTTCACATTACTTCTTTCCCTGAACCAGATTTTTATTACCCATGCAGTGTTCCTGTTGCTACTTTGTTACTCAGATTCCCTTGTGACTTTTAGAACAAATTTTCTCTTCCCTTTCTGACAGGAGGCTGCCCTGTTTCACTTTCTGTTAGTGAAAGTATCTTGCACTGTCACAGTCTAACTGTGCATGACATTCTCAAGATTTGAATCTGTCACTTGAGTCTCGGTAGACTATGCTACTAATTTTAAAACTTGCTGCTTTTTCTTTAGGCAAAGAAATGTTCAAGTAGCTCTTTTTAAAGGTAGATTGTCACTGCACACAGTGGTAGATGTAATATTAGTAATTATCCTTTAGGAATTAGTCCAGTAAAACGGGAAAAATCTATGCTTCTGTCTGCCCTCCCTGGAGGCTTTAAATATGCAGAAAACTGTCTTCATGTTCCTTTCTGAAGATTTAGTGACTAAGTTTAATTAATCTTTGAATATGAAACTGAAATGAACTCTGAGCCCTCTCAATTCAAACTTCTCTGCCTGGTAGTGGCATACTAACAGGAAATCAGACACTATACTGTTTAGGCAATTGTTGAACATGCAAAATCATCCATGAAAGAAAATTTCTTCCTTAAGAATGTGAGGCTTAGAAAAATTATAATTCATAAAATTTCACCCTGTATATTTTGATTCTCTTGGGTTAATTTCAATGGAATTTGATGAAAGAATATCTGTACCAATTGATTGAGCTTCTCTAGATCTTTTAGCAGATGGCAGGAAAAGGAAAGAAATCAGTATCTCCAGTGTAAGTCCAACATGTAACAGCAACACAGCTGACTAAAACACAAGATCATAAAAATATTGTCAGATGTCGGTGTGGAATCCAGGGTTGGCTGCTGCTTGCCTAGACTAGATGGGCATTCTGAGTGACAGAGAAGTCATTGAGAGTAGTTCATCAGGGTCTGGAAGTCACAGGGTAACTCAAAGAAGAACTTGGAAATATTACACATATATGAATATTAAGCCAGATCTCCCCAGGCTTTATTTAGTTCTACACTCAGTGGAGAAGCAATTTGTGATACAAATTTGCAGAGAAGCTACTTGATTCCAAGAAAAAAAATTGGGGTTTTTTGTTTGTTTGTTTGTTTGTCTGTTTAGTTGTTTTGGTTTGTTTGTTTTGGGGGGGTTGTGTTTTTTGGTTGGTTGGTTGGTTGGTTGGTTAGTTGGTGGATTTATTTTTAGTTTGTTTTTGGGTGGTTTTTTTGGTAAAAACATGTGGGTTTGTTTTGGTTTTGTTTTTGTGTTTTGTTTTTTTTTTAACAAAGAAATTTTAGCAGAAAGTGAGACAAGGCATTTATGAACTGACACCTAAAGAACTGGTTGGAAATTAGTCTGTTTTGTATACCTTCTTCCCCAGAAATAAGTTTTTTTGAGTACTGTTAAGTAAAAGGAAAATCTATTCTTTGACGGTGCAGTAAAGGATTGAACAACAAACTTGTCTCACCATAAGCATTAATATTTCTTATGTTCATGCTGAATAGAATGACATTTAAAACTTTTAACTATGTTTTCATTTCCTGTTTTTCAGGAGGAAAGGAAGAAATTACATTGTGCCAGAAGACAGAAGACTTGTTTTCCTGATATTCTTTAGATTTGCTATATATTTTTAGCCAATTTCCTTAATCACTCTGGAAAGCAACTAATTCTGAATTTATCCACACTGCATGCCTGACTGGCAGTCTCATGTGACTGTAGTATGAACTGGAATCTTGTTTACTAAATCATGATTCTGCCACACTTATTTATAGTTTCTGTGCAAGTAGCTAGACTGAAATGAGGCATGACTTCTCTTAATCAGAAAGAATTCTAGATCTAAAGAATTCATTATCACGTCTAAGTGTAACTAAATCCTCTAACAAGGAGTTTCCATGCATGTGTTTTGAAATAGTGTTTTTGAGGGAAACAGATAAGTGCTCCTGCTATTGTAAGAATTAGATATAATTCTGTTAGACAGGGTTGCATTAAAGGTACAGAAGTTTGGCAGAAGATAAATCTCCTTGTGTTCCAGCTGGTCCTCAGAGATCAGAGGTCCTTGTTGCATCTGGACTTCGTTTCTGATTTCACCTCATTTGCATTTTTAGGGATGTGAAATTTAATATGTTATTGGGGCTTAATGAGAGTCTTGGTGATTTTGGTCAAAATTTGTAGTTGATACGAATGTAAAATAAACACTTTATCCTCCTCCACCCACCAGAGTGACCTTAAAGGCTGTCTGACCTTGGCCAGAGAGTATTTGCACTCACACTTATCTCCTTGAAGAACCAAATTCAGAACAAGGCTTGTTACACATGGCAAAGGACGAGTGAGTCTGATGGCTCATCACTGGGTTTTGAGGCCTGTGCTTCACCCCAGACACTCTTCAGGTGTCAGCCTTGCTCCAGCAGGTGCAAGATCAGCAAGAGGCCCAGCTCATATTTTGTTCAACCAGCCTCAACAATTCTTCACCAACCGAATACAACTCTGTAGTAAGTCAGACAATCAGTGGCTGTTTATCACAGCAATAAACACTTTGCTGATATTTTCGTATAGAAACTGATAAGCATCATTAAGAAGTTAATTTCTTTTAGAAGGGGGAGGGAGAAAAATAAATTTGTTTCTCCTAACTGACATAAAGAACTGGTGCAATGCAATAGGCCTAGATCTAATATAAGCTTTTGATTGGTTTCTTTATTTAATAGCACAGAGTCATGGAACCACAGAGTGGGTCAGGCTGAGAGGGACTGCAGTGGGTCATCTGGTCCAGTCTCCCTGCTCAAGCATGGTCATCCTAGAGCACTTGGCACAGGACTATGTCCAGATATTCTTGAACACCTCCAGTGAGGGACACTCCAAAATCTCTCTTGGCAATCTGTTATAATGCATGGACATAACAGAGAGTCATGGAACATAGGTTGTATGTAAAATATTTTTAAAATATTCTGTTCTGTAGTTAATGTTGCTGCATATCATATTTTTACTGTGATTTGCTGTAACTGAATTTAAATGCTTGGGTGCCTGATAAATTGCTGAATAGCTAACCTACTATGATCTTATAAAAAAAGTCATTAAACATTGCAGTGAATAATGTCTGAGTAACCCGTCAAATCCTAAATTATTGATGCTTTCTATCAGGGTCTGAAAAATACTGTTACTAATTCTGCTGTCTGCATGAACAGAAGCCCAGATCAGATGAGTAGGAGGGCTGGGCAGAAGCATAGTTTGAGATGCTGATTTCTTCAATTCAGTGAAAGGGGCAAGACAAGGAGCCAGAAAGATTGGGGAGTATTTCCTGAAAAGCCAAAGAAGAGGATTTTCTTTAACAGTTGTTTTTGGAGTAATAGGAAAATGGCCCAAGCACTGTAGCACTTAATCTAGGTGAGATAATATGGGTGAATAGGAAAAAAGCACACAATGCTAATACAGCCAAGCTCTTTGCCACAGAAGAAATAGAAATTTATCTATTCAATTAGTAAACAACTTCTATAAAGTTACAACTCATACTGACATACTAATACAACTCCACTGATTTTTTGTGAAGAGAGGCCAAATACTTACTATGCAGTTTTTCAATGGACTATGGAAACGTATTCCAAAATGACTATTCAGAAGGCTGGAAGTTTCTCTCACAGAAAATAGTTAACAGTAGTATTAATGTTGTTTAAAAAAATTAAACTGGTAGCTATCTAATGAATAAAATGTAATTTCACCTTTTAAAATCAGATTAAAAACCTGAACTATAGTAGATAAGTAATGAGAATTTGTAAAAGGGAACTAATCTTCTCAAAGTAATTCTGAGAAATATAGTGCATTAAAGACTTTGAGTTAATTTCTTATACTCTGACTCTAATCACAGGAACATGATTATATTTCATGTTTTACTCTAGACTAGTATCATTTGCTGATTATCTGGAAAAAAAATGTTTTAATTTAGAGAGGTACTTAAGTACTTCTCTAAGTACTTCTCTATGTTCCTAAGCTTCTGGTACTTAATATAAAACTAGGAATTTAGACATTTGAGCCATTAAGCATGCCATGTAATATTTAGACTACCTGCTCAGAATTGTTGCTTCATAGATACCTGTAAATATTTTATTTAAATAAGATGGAGTAAGTGTTTGACATTGAAATCTTTAAACAAGGCAAGCCTTCTGGAAAGATGTGACCCTTCAAGACTCAATAAAACATTAATTGTTGCATCTGTACTTACATCTGTAAGTAGTTTTGCCCATAAGAATCTTTTCTTTGTAAAAGTTCTGTTACAGAAATGTTTTTTATATTCATAGTGGTAGAAAATGAATTTCTCTTGTTATTTATTTTCTCTTGCCTTTAGACTATTCTAAATAATTCTAGAATATTCAGACCATTTGATTTCTCCTTTTTTAATAATTAGACTTTTTTGTCTGCATCATATGCAGTATATATCTAACTTGAATTTGTGTCTGATGATATCAACATGACTGTCATTATTCTAAGTGACTTCATCTCCTCCTTTTCTGTATGGAGCTCAGATAAAAATGGTGCAGGCCAGTTACTGGGTAGGAATATGCAAGGAACTTGGGGAGTAAGAGCATTGAAGGAAAGATGGGGGAATGGAGAATATTATATATGGTTGATAGATGAATTAAACAATTTAGTTCTGTGAGAGAGTGGTTAGAAGACTAAAAAGTAAGAGAATGTGTGGATAAATACACTTCATATACTTACAAGGAAGAGTAGCAAGGTGTAATAAGAGTGGTGGTAGAGGTGCAAGAGAGAGGGAAGGCTCTCCCTTCAATGCATGTGTGCTACATTCATTGAAAGAGACATTTTAAAATCCAACTGGATGAGTTGCAAACTGAAGATGATTATTACATGAGTTAGGAAAATATTTTAAAAGAACGTAATGCATTTTGAAGCCAACTGCATACTACTGAACCAGTCACAATGAAGGTAGTATAGTGATTGTTGGTAGAGGGTGGTTTATTAAAAAAAAAAAAAAAAGCTGTCAGAGATTAGTGAATCCCCACAGTATTACTTTTCAAGCTAACCATGCGGAAAATCTCACCTACCAATGAAAATATTTTCAATTAATTTGCATTGTGCATGCAGCAAATTGCAAGCTCCGACAGGCCAGGAAATTTGATTTAAATGATAGTTGTAAAAATCTGATGCTCATCTACCACTTTTATACAAAACTAATACTTAGCTCTAGGAACTCTTAATATTTTTTTGTCTAAGCTGTGTATAACAAGCAGTGAAGTGGACTTCTAATTAGAAATATGTGGTTTGTTCCTTAGCTTGGTAATATTTCTAGAGGGGAACAAAAAAAAAAAAAAAGAGGTGTTTGGAAGGATGTAATTCCCTGAAAAAATATTTATTCTTATTTCCAGTAAAAAAAAAATTTGGAAGATTTGTATGAGAAGTTGATTGTTTAAAAACAAAAAAATGTTCATTTGTATGGATAGTCTAAAAATATTCAGGAAATACTGAATGTATTTTAAATTTCCCTTCTTTTTTCATTTAAAATTTTATATTTTGAAGAGACTTTCCCTGTTCCTTCCTCCCTCCCTCGTTTTCTTCCTTTCAATTTTGGAACTTTAAAAATGCTTTGGATCACACATTTTCTTTTTCCTCCATACCTTTGCTCCAGGATGTGACGCTTATGGAAACAAACCAATTACCATGAAACACTTGACAAAGTCACTAGAATTGACAGCACTGATGCTAGGGAGCATATTGGAAATGACAGTCATTGACATAGTACTGGAGGGTTTCTGTACATTATAATAAAATGTTATATTGGGAGATATTGTCAAGTGCTTCCACAACAACATTTGTGCTTTTTCATTTTTATTGTGTTTGAATAACCTCTCCAGTGTCTGTGAGTACTGCATTCTGTTAGAAAATATGTGTAGTGACTGAAATTGGAAAGGAAACTCTCAATAGAGCAGTTCTGTTCCTTTAACTATGGGCAGTGGCATAAAAAAAGTCTGAATAGACAACTTGATCAATTTTTATGTTCTGTCTTTTCTCTGAGCTGAAGGATCAAAGCTATCATAATGCTTAGAATAATTAACTGAAATATGTTGTGACTATTTAAAGAAAAGAATATATGCATTGCCACTGAATATTATTGTTACTATGGCTAACTGGTCAAGAAGGGAAAGAAATTCAAATGTTTGCCAACAATGTCATTACTGAAAAATAAATTCTGACATTAATGTTGATTTTCCTAACATCTTGCTCTGACTCTGGAATGTAGTGATCTGGTGCAGTTCCATGCTGAGGCTGATGGTACATCAGAGCAACACTACACAGTTTTTTCAATAACTTTTGATGCAGAGCGGTCTGCAAAATTTTTCAGGATTGAAAACATTCCTTCAGGGCAAAAGACTCAGAATCATTGACTTTGAATGAAGGTAATCTGCAAAAGACTGACTGCATCATTTGCACTCAGTTGTGCTATTGATTTCAAACAGACCATGCTTACTTTTTCTACTACATGAGACAGCAGTGTTTGGCTGACCTTGCTCAAACATGCTAGTGTTGTGAGAAATTTTCTCTCCTGTCTTTATTTTCTTTGTTATAAGAAATTTTCTCTCCTGTCTTTATTTTCTTTTTTTTTTTTCCTGGATGCACAGTGATTTTATAGTTCTATGCCTTCTACTTAGACAGAATTTTAAAATCAAAGGTGAACTAGTACCATTTTTTTCCAGCTAGTTACATTAATGCTTGTCAGGGTAATAATCAGAGTCATGAAATAGATTCCCACCCATCTACCCCCTCCCCCCACCCCCGTTTTATAGTCTATAATCATAGAATTATAGAACAGTTTGGGTTGACACAGACCTTTAAAGGTCATCCAGTCCAACCCCCCGTGCAATGAGAAGAAACATCTTCAACTCAATCAAGGAGATAAGAGTCTTATCCAAACTAACTTTGAGTGTTTCTAGGGATGGAACACCTACCACCACTCTGGGCACCTCTCCCACCCTTCACCACCCTCATCACAAAAATTTTCATCTTTATATTTAGTCTGAATCTCCTTTTTTTTAGACTAAACCTGCTACACCTTGTCCAATAATAAAAGGACCTGCTAAAAGGCTTTCGTTGCTTAATAAAGAAATAGCTTAGTGTAGTGAGAGCTTTGCTTTCTGTAACATGTAGCTGTATGGGTATTTTTAATCAGAGGATGTTGTCATGGGCAAAGGAGCAGAAAAATGGGCTGCTTCTCTGTATTTTTCCTTTCCTCCTCACTTTTAATGAGGAGGAAAAAAATCAGAAAAAAAGGAATTCTAGCAGTTGCATTTAGCACCCATTTTCCTCTGTTAAGGAGGGTTCTTTGATGCACCTAATGGGTACTACAATTTTGTGAAGTCAATCACTCCTGAAATGTTAGGTCATTTGAGTCAACATTTATAAATGTAAATGTGATGCTTTAACAAAGGTGCATAAAACACTAATGGATCACACACTGTATCAAGCATTGCAGTGCCAATATAATCCATTGCCATAAAGGCAAATTATTTCTGCAGGAGCACAGAAGCACCACTGTTTCACGTGGTAGTGTATACCTGATGTGTCAAAACAACAGTGGCAATGTATCAGATCAAAAAAAGTATAAAATGTCAAGAAAAAACAGAGATTCAGAAAGGAAGGAAAAACCACTATATTTGAAATTTAACAATGGTAGACTGTACAATGCAGAGATCAAAGAAATGTCAAGCAAGACTGTGAAGCTGCAGTTTGGAAAGAAATCTGAAGCATAAGAGCTTCAGATTTACAAAATTGTAAAAGATCTTCACCATAGCCTAACATGTTTAATTGTTAACAGCCTGAAAAATGTACGTCTGTAGGCTGAAACTCATTGTACTTTGTCTCTTCTCTTGTAAACTTCTTAAAAGTCTAAGGAAAATAGGCAGAGGTTTTTTGTTTGTGAGAAGAAATTTTCTTGACAGAGAAGTCCAAGTATGCTTGTTAGAACCTTGTCTCATTTTATTAAATTTTAAATATTTTTAATATTTTTTCTTATTTAAATATATCCTGGAAATTATTTTAACTAAGTTAATGTCTCTCTTTTTAAATAATTTAAAAATAATGGAGATACAGTATGCGTGGAGGGAGTACTGCAGGATACATTCATGGAAAATGTGAATTTGTGAAAAATTTGTTTGGGATTATTTTGCAAAAGTTGGCAGGATATGTGAAGTAGTTCTACACTGCTAAGAAAGTTTAAAGCCTTGGATGGAATACTGAGTTGGTTTTAGACACTGGACTTTGAGAAAGGTATGAATAAAGGGTCCCAGGGAGATTGAAGAGAATAATCAGTATTCTTGAAAATATGGCATCATTAAAAACTATGAAATAAAATGGACTAGAAACCTAGGCATAGAGGACAAGAGAGGAAATGAGGGCAGTATTATGAATTGGGCGCTTAATTTAATTTTTGGATGCATCTAAAACTGCCAGCAGCAGGCAGAGAAAAACCATAAAAGAGGTCATTGATACCCATGTACAAGGACTAGTGAAATTAACACCATCAAGGAAGGTTCACATTAGAGATAAACAAACCAAATTTTCTAATGGCAATGACATAAGTATACTGACACTTAACACTGGAGGTTTTAGAACATCCATCAGAGTAAACCATTTTCTCTGAGACGGCCAATATTCTTTGGAAATAATGTTAATTGCAAGATGGTCCTTTGTCAGAGGGGAGAAAGGATAAGACATAGTTAGAATCTGACAGCTGTGAATGTAAGAATAATGTCACAGGGAGGAAAAAGGCTTTGTGACTGCCTAAAGTGTGTATTTCCTAGACTGCTGACAACTGAGAAGAAAACAATCAAATAAAACTGTGTGTTTGGGACCTTTTTCTAGTGACATTTTTCAAAAGTGATTATGAAACATTGGAAACCATAGTTTGTAAAAGGTATGCCAGTGGTCTGTATTTGGGTTGTCCAGGCTTTCTTGGTAAAAAAGGTTATGGCTGGATGAGCTTCATAAAAGGTGAGGCATATAATTATGTGGTGGGTCAAAGAAGTCTATCTCTTCCTTTCAATCGGTTTTTATTGAATTGCAGCACGCATACATGGGATTATAATCCCTTAATATTTGGTTGTTTGGGTAGGGTTTTTTTGGTTGCTTTGGGTTTTTCTGGGTTTTTTATTTTGTTTGGTTAGTTTGTGGTTTTTCTCAGTTCCCATTTCTGGGCTGATGGCGCTCCGAGATGTTTGTCAAAAGTCCTTCTCCCAAGCCCCGTGCCAGAAGAAGTCAGCTTGCGTCAGCTCAGGTTCTCAAGGTTGTTTATTGTTTTTTATCTGGTACATTTTGTTCTCACCCTGCTTGGGTGCTTGCTGCTTGCAGATCGTGGCTGACTGCCCCCTGACCAGGGCGGTCTTAACTCTTTCTACTATGTGTTTATAGATAAATACCAATACCCATCATCTATGTTAGACAGTGTATTTCTACTCTAATCCAATCCAAGAGTGCCACCATCACAGCAGAAGATGGAGGACAAGAAGAAGAAGCAGAAGGACAGGGACACGCCCAGATTCCTCCATCTTGCCTTCTTGAACCCCCACTCTAAGCCCCAAAATTCTACATTTACAGCCTGTGATAAATAATACTATTCTAATCAAACTCCTGTGGCTTGTGTCTGGACCCCTTGCCAGGGTCTCAGACCACCCAGGGCAGCTAGAGGGATGTCCTGGGTTCCAACAGGTTTTTTCCCTTTTTTTTTAGATGAAACCAACAGATAACTTTATTAAAGCTAATGTTTTTGTTACATGAATTTATATTGAAGCCTATTTCATATCTCAGCTTGTCCACAAAAATTCTGTAGATTTGAAACCATATTTTTTTTATTTTTCTATATCTTTATCATACGTAAAATATAAATAACAATTTCATTAATTAAACTGAACATAATATTTTGAACAACGATATTGTGGTTTTTGTTTCTGTTCTTCATTAAAGAAAACATAACTAAGATGAGTAAAGATAGAGCTTGGAGCATAGTTCTTTCAAAAGGATTGTTCTGAGTTGTTTGGGACTTTTTTGTAAACAAGCCAGTCAAAATATTTGGTAGCTAGGACTTATGATGTGAAAGCCGCAAATCTAATTACAAGCTGATTTTAAAAATGTCAGTGAAGGAAAATGACACTGTTATTTAAATAATTTACTGCTTTTAGGATTCTTTTTTATCATTTTTATACTTTATTATGGAGAATGGGAATAAGATGATGTTCTTTGAAATGAAATCCCATTTATGTTTTTCATGCAACATTTTTATAAATTAACTGAATCATTCTAGCTGCTGATTTTACCCTCCTGTGATCCATTCCACATAAGGCTTCTCACCACTTTGTCACACATTACTGGCAAAAGAGGCCCATAAATAAGGTGATATTTTTTAATGTTTGCAGATAAACTGTTAGGTAAATTTATGTTTGTTTGCTGTAGGTATGACAATACTTTCAATGACCTCACTAAGCATATATTAAATGAAGATTTTATTCAGCCTACGAACACCAATTGTGATGTGGATGCTTATGCACTTGATAAGATCATAAAAAAATCATAGTGAGCTGCTTAAAACTTTTTTATGTCTTACCTAATAGCTGGAAAGACTTTGGTTTAGAGAGATGGCAGTGAGCTTGATATGCATTTCCTTCTTCTGACAAAGAGCAGCCTAGATGTACTCAAGCAGAGTTACTGCAAAAGGTTTCAAGTGTGGTCCTACCAACTCATAAGAGAAAAAAAAATATATAAAATTTCCTCCTCCTTCCAAAGCCTCATTTAAATACCTCTGCTCTTAAATTCCTAGTCTCAGTTTCACTTTAGTTTCACCATGCAGTGAAGTAATTTTTTCCCAGTTCCTTCAGCAAAGTGACAGGCTGGGCCATGGGTGTAATACTGTCGGCCACTCCCAGATATCTTGTTTTGCTCTTCCAGTCCTTGCTGCTGCTTCATTTGCCTCTGCTCTGGCATGGTCTATAGTCCTTCCCAGTGTCCTGGCAATGCCAAAAGCCACCTGTAGGCCTTATGTGGGTCACCTGTGGGCTTCATCTCCTTTGTCATGGAATGCCATCTTCCACAACCGTGTCTCCAGCCATGTCCAACGATATCCTTTCATGCATTCTGTTTTCCCTTCCACATCTCCTGTACCTCCCCCCACCCCCAAATGCTGCTCTCTCTCAAACATGAATGTACAGAGGTGTCATGTACACAGATTTGGCTGGCACTGGGCTACTCACAGCAGTGCCAGAGGCAGCTGGAATGGGCTGTGACTGGCTAAGGGCAGCTCCTGGCCCCACTGCTGGGATGCCAGTCATGCCCAGCACATTCCTCCTCAAGCAAAACATATTTAAGATGTCTTTGAATATACATCCATTATAAACCTTACTTTTAACATCATCATCATAATAATACACATGCATTATAAATCCTGTTCTTCCTCCAAGACCGCAGGGATCTCTCACTGTGACCCTGTGCACATCTCCTCAGACAAAGTGGCTGTGTGCTCACCTCGCCTCACCCTGGGGCCAAGTTACAGGCACTCACACTGTACACATCTATCGACACGGGGTCATTAAACATCTTGAACTTTGCCCCTGCAAAAGGTGTAATTGAAAACAATTATAAGGGCCCTCTCTGTCAGGGCCCTGGGGTGCTAATGGATCTTACAGCCCTGACCAGCCTTACCTGGGGCCTCCCAGCCACATGTCCTGCCTATGGGCCGGAGTCTATTTAAGCTCAGCTCGAGGGTGGATCTATTTCCATCTCAACCACAGTCTTACTTATTGCCAGCCAGAGATGCTGCTGATTTGTGACCCTGATGTGTGGACTGGCTTCCCAAGTTGGCTTCAGGCCTGTCTCATTACATGGACTTGTTGAGTGATCACTGAGCTGTGTGTGATCCCAGTTATTCTCACCAGCCCTGATCCTGAATATCTTCCACAGACTGATTTCTGACCATATTGCTATGAAATTGAATGGCCATCTAGGCTCTTGATTGAACCTGGCTGCCACCTCTGTTTCTGCACTGCTTGCCTTGTCCAGGCACCATGGGGTGGGGCCTTGCCCTGCTGGCTCTATTATCACCCTCCACTGCCACTTTCTGAATGTGTTGTATCATTCCATAGCTATTGCACTGTCTGACTGCTTGTGCTATGGCTTTCTGAAAAAAGTTCGAGATGCATTTTCTGGCTCAGTAAGAAGCCAGAATGCCCAGCAGTTTCCTGGGCCCATCTGGCTAAAAATAGCTTTCCTTTATGCTCCCATCCCAAGCCAGGCTAACTTATCAGCCTTATCGGTGTGCTTGTCTTCTTAAGTTCCTTTGTGTTTGTGATATATGCATTAAGTTGCTTATTAAAGTGTGTCTCTTCTGAGCAGTCGGTATATTATTTAAAATGTTCTGCTGCCTATTACCACAATCCCAATCTTTGAGCCATTTTCATACTGTATTAACCAACACCCAGAAGTCAGTACAGATTTAGTCAGGGCAACTGATGCTCCTGCTCATCTTTAAAGGATATTTTCAGAGTCATTACTTCTACAAATCAGAGTGTTTAGGCCTTTTGCAAGTGTCAGCTCCCTCATCTAGAGGGATTCCAAGCAGTACCTTGTCATCTTGCTTTTGTTTTATGGGTTCTGACAGTATTTATTTTCAGAATTCAATTCATTACCTGTTGGGGTTTCAAAACCCCAAGGAGTCTAGTCTTCCTCATATTATTGGTCTGTTGGCCACTGATTGATACGATGACCTGGTCTGGAACTACAGCCAACACATGTTCCTGTCCATGTGGTTAGTATATGCACAAGGCATGTGTTTCTTGAGTGGGTCTTCTTAATTTGGAGTATGTAATAATAAATCTACCACTGAGTAAACTACAGGTTACCTAGCATGTTTTATTTAGTACTTTGGTGTTGATCCTCTAATCAGTATATCCTCAGTATGGCATAAGGGTTCTACAGAAGCCTGCTGCTGTAAAGTCTGGTAGATTATGTCTTTTCAGCTCCAGACCAGACAGTTCCAGGTGTGTTATCATGGGCCATACAGCTAATCTTGCACTGTTCTCCCTCCACTCTGGTAGGTATACATCTCCTTGATCAAAAGGATGTCTTCACAAGTTATCTGTGACACCAGAGAGTTGTTAATGACTGTGGCAGGCATAAGAGATTTTAGGTCCTGACACCCTGACATCACCACCTTCGGGGTCTCTCACTGTCCTGTAAACACACTGCAGATGCCCAAGAAACTTCAGTCTACTATCACCTTATTTCTCATTCCTTCTGTGGGTATATTTCATCTTTGCAGAATTGAATGACCTGTTGGCTTGTTCTTCCAGCCTGTCTTGGTCACTCTGTGCAATATTCCTTTTTTAAGCACCTACCTCCTCCTCCACATGCATATGAACTGTAAATGTGCCAACAGTGCACCCCATGGCCTCCTCCCAGGACAGACATCTGTGACAGTTCACTTCTTACTGATCTCTAGGTGCAGTACAAGCTGTTAACCACTATCCTCTGAACTTGATTGTCCCAACTACATTTTTATCAATCATGTTGTCCACATATCCAGGTTATAATGTCCCTCCTTGTGTCCACTGTCCTGAGATCACCTGCTACATTTAGCTACAGACCCATGTTTTCCTTGTTCAGACTTTGAACACTGGTGTAGTGTAGCAGCTCTTCTTGTTCCCCTGATATACTCAATTTCTTCTTTTTTAGTGAGGGATAAAATTCTATGTGGAAATTTGGTTCCATGAATGACATTTTGTCCTAGAAACCGAAATACATTAAATGAAAGGATATGTTAGAGTCATTGAGAAAAGCTATTCAACAATAACAGTATGATTGTTCCTATAACTGTATTCATAATGTAAAATACATCTGTTGTCATCATTTAAGTACTACAAGCAATAAATTTTCCTCTCCTAAAAACAATTACTTTTTTTAATGAACTCATTAGTATTACATGGTTGAGAAAAAGCAGCTTGTCTTCTGTAATTCACACAGTCAGATAGCTGTTGTGACTATATTCCTTTTTATTCAAAACTTTTCTGAAGACAAAAAGTGATTGAGAAAAGGTTTTCCGTAGACTGACTTCTTTTGATAGCAGCTTCTAACGCTGACTGATAACTTTCAAACAACACATGAATACACTGAAAATTCAGGTTATGACAAATAAGACTTCTTGACAAAATCTGATATTTCAACCTAGTTTTCATTCATCTTTATTTCTTTCAGTATTATTGGGTTGATGTTACCTTTTCCTCACTCTTCTTTCTTAATGTCTTTTTCCTCCCACCTTAATGAGAGAAGGCTTTGTGTTCCATCCTTTAACAAATATTTAAAACTTCCTAAATACACTTTTTAGGTAGTATATTTTACATTGGCTATGCTAGGGAGGGATATCTTTTAAACAAATACTGCTTTGGCTTTGGAAACAGGAGTGAAAAATTCAATTTTTACTGAAAATGCCCTAGAATTTCTGGCACTAATTTATCAGCTTATAAGATATCCTTCAAAGTAGTCTGTTTTTCTGCTGAAGTTACTAAAACATTTTATCCATTAATGGCAGTATCAACAAACATGCTCTGTATGTCTTCTGATAGGAGTCTTTTTATTTTGCTTTCCTTTCTGTTTCTTTGCTCAAAGATTTTGAGACTATTACCAAAAATTAAGGGATTACAGGATTTTTTTTTTTTTAATAGGACGCAATCCACTGCATTTAAAATTACTTGGAACAACTGCAAAATCAGATGCTTCCCCTTCATTCTAGATGTTGATAAGTAAAATAAACTCTTGCTTCTACATTTAAATTAATCTTGAGATGTAGAGGAAATGAATCTTCATTCAGTATTAATTTATTAATGCAAATAACAGAAGAAAACAAATCTGCAAGGCAAAGTAATGGTTTTGATAATTTTTTTCCCTGTTGTCTCTATTGTGTTCAGTTGACAATGCCTTCTTTTGTTCATCATCATCTGCTCCTGGAGTCTTACTTGTATTTGCTTCAGTATATTTACATTTTTGCCCTTAGAATGCTAGGAAAGCTATAATCCATGATTAAAAAAAAAAATTAATCAAAAAGAAAAAATGATGGCATCTGCTGGAAGTAAAAAGAAAAACTAATTCTGACTCTCAAGCCCAAGTTATTGACAGGTATTCCTTCCTGGCCAATAGGAGAGAACTTTGAGGATATTTCTATAAGGGTAGGATGGTGCAGGGAGAGTGTAGAAATTGGAAGTTTAACAGAAATTTCTGAGCTACAGCATGAAAGTTTGTCCTAAGTAAAAAAAATATGTTTTGTGTTACCATATTGTTGTGCTTCCTCTTTAACATTAGTTAAAGCAGTGGCTTGTATTGGGGCAAAAAAGGAATTTAGGCCATGTGCAGTTGCTCATTTTGTATATCTTTCCCAGTAGTCGTCTTGTGTTACTAGCAAGCAGTGTCCCACCACTGTTGTTATTCTGCAGACATCAAATCTCCCATTCTCACCCCTTAGCTGCAAAGAGTTGCACAAGAGCCTGTTTTAAATCTTGCTTTTCCAGGAGCCATTTCATATTACCCTAAATTAATGCTCAAATCAGAACAGGTTTGATCTATCAAACTATCTATGTTCCTGCATTCAGCTGTTATGTCAGGTAATAATCAGCTCATCACAGAATTTTCCTTAGTCAGTTTACAGGATAGATCTTGTTCTGTGATTCTTTATCCATACCCTTTTGCACATTGAATGGCATCATAGTTGCCAGCTAATAAGGAAACAACCTTGTGTTGCATAAGCTTTGATATTTCATAGTGCTAACCCTACACATGTTATTGATGATGAGTTACATACTCAGATCCTGCTTAATGCTATATTTGGATGTTTCCTGTTGCATACATTTATTTCTCAGTAATTGGTAAATGACTGAAAACAGTTTGATGGCAGTTACCCTGTTATGCTTACCCTCAGCTACCCGCCTACATTTTTGTGAATATTGTTAATGTTATGCGTTCAGATTAAGTTTATTTTATCTTTCGTATTACCCAATCTGTATGCATTTATTTTCCACAGCATCTATCTGACTGAAAAAGATGGGATTGCATATATCCTGTCATGACTAAACTAGACTCATCTGCCTGCCTGTCGCTCTAAAATAAATTGAAGGCAGGTAAACTCTTATCTGGGTATCTCTTTTTTGACCTGCAAAACTTATCAGCTGCATATGCTTTACAGCTGAGACAGCTGGTCTATTATTCTGACTTTTGAGTTGACTCACCACCCTAAATGGTAGCTTTAGCTTTGTTAATGTACTGTTTGATAACTGTCTGCAAAGAACTACTGATTATGTAAACATATGGTTATCCATAGAGAAAACAAGCCTCCTTGCCCCTGAAGCAAGAGATTTTGTGTAAATTTTACTGATATTCATGTTAATTCTTAAGGGTTTATTGCAATGTTTCAGTCTTTTAATTTACAGATTTTCTTTTTCCAATTTAAATGAACAGTTGTCTAATGAAAGACATCTTTAAATTCTCCATGGATGATTAGTGAAATGGCAAAAACCCCCATGAAGATACTAAGGTACAGTGCCTATGGCAAAAAACTCTTGTGTGTGTCCACCACAGGGCTGGGTGATGAATGAGTGTGAGTTATCAGCTGTGATATGATTTTCAGAGATATGATTCAGTTTTTACCCTTCTCATTCAATTTTCAGTTCTACTTATTTTTCTTCTAGAAATTGAAGGTATGCATAATAAACAGAAGAGATTAGCTCCTGGGTACTGCCTATTAAGTAAACTAGGTCATTTGGGCTTTCTTAAATGTTCAGATTAAATGGTCAAGATGCTACAGAACATTACATTTTTACGTGACAGATTCAGAAAATAGATCCAGTAAGGTATTGAGGTAGTCACCAAGTGTCTTACAGAAAAGACTGAGGAGAAACAATGAATTTGGTTCCAGGTCAAGCCTGCACTTGAAACCTGAAGGCTCTATATGTGATTTACAGTAAGTCACATAAGACTACAACCACAGTAAGGGAGTTCTGAAAACTGCCACCTCAGATAATATATTCTGTGGAATGTTCCTAAAATATTGAGACTACTATGAATTCAGGTAAAATGTTTTCACTTGAGCCCTAATTTCTAATTTGATCCGTGTTTAAAATTTCTCCCATGCCAGAACAGACAAGCAGTCCAGTGAGGTTTAAAAACTGGGTATTACTCTATGAACTATTTTCTGTGCTTGCACAAAATATTTTTAAAACACTGACCCAAGATGTAGGATTTCAGTGTTGCAAACAGTAGTGCAGCTGAAGTGAATTAATAAGCTGAAGTATTTATTACATCAAAAAGCAGAACCCCTTGTCTCTCTATTCTCACTTTTTATACACTTAATACTCTTGGTGAAACCATAGGCTATCACACTTATACTCTGGTTTAATATGTATTTTATGCAGGTTGAAACAATTTCATCAGTGGAAATCTGAGAAACTTCATTGTTTTCATATAATCATTACCCAGTTGTTGAGCATGATTCTGTGGAAGGTGAGGTAGAGTTTCAAATTCTCATCAAATAAGCAAAGATGCCAGCCTTTCATAATCCATGCCCAGCACATTACAGGGCTTGATGGTCAAAGAGAGCTCATTGTCTTTTCAACATTACAGCCACTAGGATGAATGGAGAAAACTTCCTAATTCCAAAGAGTATTTTTTGTTAAATACTATGTCTAAATCTAAATGTTGAATCTGAGGGGCTTTAGTTCTAGGGTCTAAATATTATTCAAGAACAGTAAGGGGGGAACATGAATATCTGTTTTTTGTAAGTTATCTTCTGAAACTTCTTTCCTATAATAAAAAGTTAAAGAAACTTCAAAAACATTTGTTTATTCTGACCCACAAATTTGCTTTCTCTGCATCTTGCCACTTTAGCTGCCTTCATCTGCCATCTTGTGGTATATTGGCTTAATCTCAAGTGTATAGAAATGCACATACATTATTTATTATATTTTATAAAATTTTCCTACTTCACATTAGTAATTGCCAGAGTAATGCAATCAGATTTTACTTTTGTGAGCTAATACACAAAATAAATGAATTTTCATACACTACTTTCTTTTTGATATGGGAAAATTAAAGAAAGACTGAAAACTCAGCCAGTTGCAGAGCAATTCTTGTTGAACATATTTCTGTTTATTAGAAAGCACATATATTCAAAAAACTTTTTGACTTTACATTATGTTTACTTGTCTCAATAAATTAACACTTTTCAATTCAATAAAAAACCCAAGTATAATGTTTCTTGAAGTTTTCAAAAATAGTTACTGGTAAAACTGGTCAAAAGGCATTGTGAACACATGTAAGCTTAAAAATAGATCCTTCTCTTTCCTTGAATTGTTTACAAGATCCAGGTGCATTTATAGAGGATAAATTAGTCAAAAACATCATTGCAGTGACTCTGATAAGTTGATATGTTTATTAATGTCTGTCAAATCTATTCTCTTATTTTTATTACCAGAAGTTTAATAGGAAAGGACAGGACAACTTGTACTTGAAAGATATTGGTACTCCATCGGTATTTAGGCTTTGATAAATCTAGATGTATGCTTATGTGAAGTATTTATAACAAACACTCAGGCATATTAAAAAACTTTTTTCTTCATTTTACTAATGAATAACGCAAGAGTATTTTAAATAGAAAGCAAAGGACAAGATGTAAAAGTCCTTTCAATAATTACCTAAGTTAAGAGTGCCTTGATCCTGCAATTGGTTTCAGGCTGAATTCTGTTCATCAGATTGAAATTATATGATGTTTAGAACTTCTGCTTCTTTGGATTTATCTAAACTATTGACCTAGCTCAATTTATAAGATCTAACTTTACAGTGAAGAGCTGCAACTTTCCTTCCTGGAACTGTTATTTGTATGGTATATAGGACACATAAAATAAATGGAAAAAGTGCTTGTGAAAATTCAATTATAAGGTTTTTATTCATTTTCTTAGGCTTTTATATATACTTAAAAACATATAATTGTGACGTCTTTCTTGTATTTTACCAGTTTAGAAAGCTACAGAAAATCTAATTTTTATTAACCAATTTGGTTAAATATAAAACATGATTTCAATGCAATTTCATAAATATTATCACTGACATTAAAAAAATATATCTATATAGCTGTGAATATCCAGGGAAATTTATTTTTTCCACCCATTCTGGACTGTTAACTCTCCTACTCTCCTGACAATGAGATATACACCACAAGATTAGCTATGTTTGGTTGGCCCCTGAAAAACAGATTGGCTCTAAATCTACACATGCTCTTTTCCCAACTGCAGTCAAACCAGCAATGTAAAGCAACATGAGTTAAGCTAGAAAAACCTCAATGTTTTAGAAATATATTTAAAATTTGCAAAATCTAAATTATTGATTCTCAATAAGGAAATGGGTGTTTTATTTCCAAAAGGAAGATAAAAAGGAATATTGTTCCAACTTTGAATGAAGTTGGCAGTCTATTTCTGAATATTGGACAAAGGTCAAATCTGACACTAGTACCAGTAAGATTTAATATTGTGATACCATGGAACAGACTGTGAATTCCAGATATTACCAGTTTTAATGCTCAGTTCAGTTTGACACCCAGCCTTGCTAAACATAATGTTCAGCCTTGCTAAACATTTACCTTTTTGTTGATGTCAGTAAATCTCAAAACTATTGAACTTTGAAAATAGTGACAATTTTTTTCCAAATACAAAAGAGATCCATAAGACTCATTATTTTGATGTTCACATGTCGCCATTCACGAATTTTTCCTCCAGTGACCATCTCTATTCATGAGCAAGGATTTCTTTTCTGGGTTCTATCCTTTGTGGAACAGGAATGAATTTTTCATATGACGAGTGAAACATGATTTGCTGGCTATTTCTAATTTAAGGTCCTGTTACGCCTTTCTTAAGTGAAAAGATAAAGCTATCCCATGTAGTAGTCAGGCCCTGGTGTAAGAAGTACTTCCTATTTCTTAAGCAAGAGGATGAAAATTGTCATAGTAACTGTCATGATATTTAGATTTCCCCAACTAAAAGTAAAAAAAACCCAACAAAAACAGGTATGTCTCTGTGATTCATTCACTCTATTGTCTTAAATTATATTTCTAGAGAAAGAAACCATTTTACAATGAAATAGACAAGGCATTTCTCCTTATAGGCCTTGTGATAGCTATATAAATCATAAAAAGTTAACAGAAGTTTAGATGGGCCCCCAAAAATATGCTAATACAGAAGTGTAGCATACTTTTTCAATTATTATTTCAAAAATTAAATTAATATAAAACATCTAAGTAAAGCATTGGGCAATATAGTTGGAAAATTTATAAATTTATTACATTTTCCAGTTAGAACAGCTTAATTTATTCTTTAATATATTTTCAGAATTCAGGTTTGGTGATCCTGATTTTGCTGCAGCAAGTGATTTGCAATAATAAGTTAGCAGTAACTGAACATTGCCAAAAAAGTTGTTGTATTTTGTTGTTCACTGATTTGGACATAAGGAGATAAGGGAAATAGGGTTTAGTCATAATGATAACTCAATTCCAGTGATATCAAAATTTTCCTTGATATGCTTAAGAAAAAGCATTGAGTCTAATAGATGAACTGTAAAATTACAAAAATTTGTAGAGATGTATTTAGTTTTGTTGTCTGTGCCTCCTTCTATTCTTGCAAAAAATTCCGAGTAACCTCTTATATAAAGTATTTATATATAGATATTTATTGACAGAGCTTTTTTAAAAAATTACTAAAGTTCAGCATATTCTCTCAAATACAGTCATAGGCAAGATTTTTCCTCAACATACCTCAAATATTTTAAATCCTTGAGATAACAGAATAATTTTCTTCTTCTATGGTTTGCACAGGGAAACAAGGACAAATAGGCATTCTAGGAAAATTATATCACAAGAAAATGAGAGTCTGTAAGTCTTACAGTTTCAGTTTTGATTTGCTGAAGACACAAAATATTTGAGGGGTTGCAGCATACTGTTAAAAGGTTCCAAAGCACGTTCTCAGGACAGAAATAAGATTACAACACTTCTGATATGACATCTAATATAGCACAGAACAAAGGGAAAGGAAAATCTGTAAGCAATCTGCATGAAAATGCCCAAACTATACTAGTTCTACAATTAAGTTAATCTTAATTAAGAAAAATTATAGAATGTGGTGAGGCTTCATCTACACTTTTTTGGACCTATTATTCTATAGAATGTCAGTATTTTACTAATGTAAGTAAAGACTGCTGCACTGGATTGAATCTGAAGCAGAAGCTAAAACAGACTAGACTTAATTGTTATATATTTGGCCATGAAAAAAAAAAGGCACCACAAAAATAACTGTTCAAGTATTTTTTCTTTGTTTTCATTTTGTTGAAAGATCCATTTGAATTCTGACTTCAAATGTTAAAGAACTTCTCTCAGTTATCTGATAAAACAATACTTGCATCAGAGTTTCTATTAAATAAGTTCAAATATTTAGTTCACAAAAAGAAAAAAAATTGCAATATCTTTTATTTCACTTTTATGTCCTTTACTGACTCAGTCATTTGGTACCTTAACTCAACATGAGTTATCTGTTGAAGTTTCTTTAAGACCTTGAAACTTTTACCTTTAGATTGAATTTATTGTACTTCCTGCTCAAAAATGCTAAATGAAAAGTAGGACATCTGAAAAACTTGAGTCCCTAGGGAATTACTACAGTTCAGATATCAGCATCTGTCTAAGATGGAGAAATATTTTAAAACCAAGAAAATTTATGCAACTGCCAAATTAGAATAAAATGTATTTACTTGCTATAATACTAAAGCAAAGCAAGTACACATACGATGATTTGTTTTCAGTTGGGCTTTTCAGAGGAAGCCATGGATTTTTTAAGGAATTAAAACACTATCCCATTTTTTAAAGGAAGACACCATAAAAATGTGTGTGTTGTGATATAGTATATTTCTGCATCAGCCATATCGACATTATTGCTGTATGATGGCTTAATTATGTCAGTCAAAACAATATTATTGAGGTTATGAAAAATCTTGTGGAGTGATTTCTGACTCCCTATTGGCTCTCTAAACTGGTGGAAAGATTGGAGCTTCATTATGAATCTCCTGACAATAAGTAGCAATCATGTCACTGGTAGCTTTCCAAGGCAACATGGGGAACTTATGGACTTGTCACGCTTCCAGGGTGTTGGAAGGTGCCAACTCAACTGTGATTCACTGCTGATTGCTTTTGCTGTCACAGAATCCTTTAAGGTTTCAAGCCGTTGGGGAAATCTCACGGAGAATGCTTGGCAAGATGTAAAGTGTCAGCTAAAGCGTGATGTAACAGGGTAGATAATTTGGTAAAAGCCAAGCTGTTCAGGTTTTTTAATGGTTTATTCTGAACCACCACTCTTCAACTTTTTTTTTTTTAATTAAAGTAATTAAGAGAGTGGTTGTAATGAAACACCTTTAGTAGGTTGTTTTCTGCTTATGAAAGAGTATGAGTGTTCTAAACACTGATTATTCCCATACCCCTTTTCCCTCCAAGAAATTGCTAATAGTTCAGAATAATTGAGAAAGCTATCTGCAGATCTGGGACTCTACTGGGGCCAGCACAACTAGAGAAAAAACTTTGGGTAAAACAGCAGGATCTGGAGGGAGTTTTATTGGTTTCTAGAAGTTTTGTGCTTAGAAGAAATGATTTCTTACCTCTTATTTGTGTATTGGAACATATTTAGACACACTGGCAAAGATGTTGGTCCATAGTGCAGTTGTATATGGTTACCTAAATTATTTGGATAGATAGGTACATAGCTGAGAACATAATTTACTGCTGTAGGAATATTATAGGAGTTATAACAATGCACTAGATTTCTTCTATTAATCAATTCCAGTGAAGTATTTTCATTTTATTGTAGTCATTGTGGAATACTTCTTTGCATTCAAGGATGTAACAAAGTTACAAAGGATATAACTACATAGTTCTAAATATTTTGATAAATAATGGATTAATCAGAAGAGAGTTGAAGTAATTTCACATATTTAAACCTATTTAGTATTTTAGTATTTAGAAAGACAGACAAATTTTTGCTGTTCTGTACTGACTACTCAGTTTCTGCATTAAGGAACTATTAGATATTGAACAGCCTTGAGAGACAAACCTTACAGAAGATCTGGTATTGTTTCAATCTGTCTTCCTAAATGTCACATGCTCATATTTAAACCCCCAAATATGCACTCTTGGCACAAAAAACAGGTGATTTAGCATCAAAAGCTACAATAATATTTTAAATAATTTGAATAAATATCTGAAGGGAAAGATGAATTTGTCTGGGCATGAATGTGGAACCTCTATTTTGTAGATTCTAATTAAAAAAAAATATATATATAGATATAAATACTGCATTCTGGAATTAAGGCTGTTTTTTGGTTGTTTTTGTTTTGTTTTGTTTTTTTGTTTTGTTTTGCTTTTTGGGTTTTTTCCTCACAAAGTAAAAATTCCCACATAGACATTGATTTCATAATCATATGTTCATGATAAATTGACTGGGACACTGTTGGAGGACCTCCTACACTTCAAGGCATATGACTACAGCTGATAAAATTTTAGGCTTGGCCTGAAAAAAAAAACCAGTATTTGTTACATAAAATACCTCTAAGATGTTCTGATAAAAGCAGGAAAAGAAGTAACCTGAGGAAATAAGTTAGTTGTCTGAATGACTGATAATTATCTCTGCCTTAAGGGACAAGACTATTACCCTGAACAGAAACCTGTTTAGCTGGGAAAGTCAAGTAAGTATTCTCTGAATTTGGCATTCTTATTCCTTTGGGAAGGAATAAGACACTGTGTATTCCTCAGGTCAAATGTGGCGGGGAGGGGGGTTAAGCCACCCTGTGCAGAAATAGGAAAGCTTGAAAAATACAGGCTGTCTGCCAGCAGAGGAAAATTGTGAACAAGTTAGTAAGAAGAAAATGCATCTTAGTTACAGTATTGTCAAATAAATGTAAGAATGAATATAGTATCCCTCAAAGTGAACAGGAGAATATTATGCATTGTTTCCTATGGTGATTTTTTGTTATGAATCCATACAGAAAAGTCACAATTGGTCCAGAAGGAGCTGAAGTAAATGTCAATGATCTTGAGCTATAAAAAGTATTACTTTTCATCAAGGTGTTAAATTTACAGCAACATCACTTGGCCTTTCATCTCTTTCTTTAGTGATGTACATGGGCTAACAGCTCTTCCCCTAAAAATCCTCCTCTTTGGTCTTAAAAATATAACGTTTTGTTGAAAATAATAACATTTTTTCAAAGTAGAGAGAAAATGGTCGTAACTAAGAGCATGGATAGCAAGTATTTTGTGTTTCCGTGTTTTATATTAATCTAATCTCAATCAGAAATTTCAAGCTTTTATTTAAATAGTGAAAATATCATATGAATATGCATTTGGATCTGCTTTTGTGCTAAAATTTAGGTTAATGTTCACAGGGATATCTAGTGAGATGAAATTAAACTAATTTTGTTGACCTGGTATCAGTTCTAAACTGTGAAGTAATTACTTGGCTCGTTAACAGACAAAAGTCTACCTGAGTCATTCTATCAAACTTTGAGATTAACATTTTACATTTCTGTTCTGGTTTTGGCTGGAATGGAGTTAAACTTCTCAGCAGTAGCTGGCATGGGGCTATGTTTTGGATCAACTTCATGCTGACTAATTCAAATGATAGTTGTCACATTTATATCATGGTCAGTTTTAGAGGTTCATTTTATAGACCTAGTGCTGGTCATCCTTTACCAGGAATAAGATCAGCTTTGGTCAAGATATTTTGTGATTCTACTTATATTTTTACATTATATTAATTAAAACTTGTTAATAAATGGAGTCACCTGGCTTTTGGAAAGTTTTATTCCTGCAGCTTTACACTATTTCCAAAATGTTAACTTTTAATGGAAATAATATTTGTCATTTTTATAGCATTTTCCATCTCAAAGGAGCTAAATTGTTTCACATACTTTATATTATAAATGGCATGCCTTTTTCCACTAATGAAATTCAGTCAGACAATATAGCATTAATAGGCACGGGGTTTTTACCCCTTTTCAGATTCTATGCTCCCAACCATACTTTTAACACTGAATTTGTTTTTTCTGCAGGCTCATATGCCTCTGTGTAGCATGGCACTAATATTAACAGAAATATGTGACAGCTGTGCTAATCACTGGGATATTGATTGACACAGAAGAATCTTAGACTGCAAAGCATACCAAGAATAATATAAATATTTTGTTCTTATTGCTGAAAAATAAACAACAACAACAAAAAAAAACAAAAACACAAAAACTTTGAAATAAGTTAGGAGAACTAGTGTGGGGTTTTTTTCCCCTTTTAATTTTTTTTTTTTTTTTTTTTTTTTTTTTTTTTTTTTTTTTTTTGGCAGTTAGGTTGGGAAATGCTTGGAAGGGATTGAAACAGGAATGACTGTTAAAAATAGAAGAATCCTCTGGACAATTGAGAAGATGAACAGAAAGAAGAATAAAGGGACTAGTAAAACTACTTAAGAATATTTTTGCATTTATAGAGAAACTAGAAATTAGGTGATCTTTTTTAACCTTTTGTTTGTTGGGTTTTTATTTATTAAAGTAGTTGTAGGGACTGAGAGAAAAATACAAATTTTAAGTGTTTCTGATCTTTCTATTTCATCCATTTTTTGCTTTGTCTCCATTAAGAGGTTGGTTTTTATTTTTTTTTTTCTTTCAAATTGTTATCTCCATTAAGAATTATTTCCATTGCTTTCCTTTCCCTCTTGGCCAATGTTTTTGAAAGTAAACCACTGAATTTGAATGTACTTGTTTAGGTACACCAAATAAAGCTTTCCGAATTGTCACTGATATGTGCACGGGTGTCTACGTCCTACTCTTATTCCAGAGTAATGAACATATCCTTGCAGATATAGAATCAGAAACTAAAAGCTCTGTTCCTGAGCAACTAAAGTTGCAGAAAACCCAAAACATCCCTGATGTGTGAGTTTTAAATGTTTATTTGAACATGTCTAGTTTCGTAGCAAAGTCAAAGACCAATTGTTAGGGAATGTTTTAGGATAAGTATTCTGTGATTTTGCAACAGAAGATACACTGCACTAGAGCTAACTTCTTCCTTTCTCAAATAATACTTTATTTAACTTTTGCTTAGGTGAAATCCAATGATGATCTCATTAATGAAGAGCACTTAAATATTTAATTTAAAGGAATGATTAATAATTTTCATGAATTGGAAAGATGACTTGTAACTTGGGTAATTTAAGCTGTACTATCAAGTTTTATTTGCCTATTTGATGAATACCCTTGTAGGGAATACAGTGGATATTTTGATGTGTGTCTCTATCATCATATTTAGTGTATTTCTTTTTCTTATATGTTTTCTGCTGCAGTAGAAGACATCTACAGAATCAAAGCTTCACAAAACTGTCTCTCTTTGCGTTTTTTTAAGAAATAAGTCCTAGTCATCTTGCCAATGACTGTGACAAAACATAGTAGAATGTCAGTCTTTGCTAGGAGCATTAGCAGTTCAAAAGATGTTAGCTACTCTTCCTCATACTTTTGAATTATAAACTTATTTCATCATTGAGGTGTTAGGGCATGGGTTGGACTCAATGATCTTGAAGGTCTCTTCCAACCTAGAAATTCTGTGATTCTGTGATTCTTTATTTCTTTCTCTCCTCAGACTATTTCTAGAAAAGTAGAGATTAATGTATAATTATGGTTGTTAGAATATATTATGATAGATGTATATCACAACTATAGCTTGTTATGGGATACCTAAGCTAAATCAGTGATTTTTGTCAGCATGTGCCACTCAAACGTTCGTGTGTACATAAGTATTCAGAGTTATAGCTAAGAATACTAAAGGAAGCTATCAAGTAAACTAAAACCTAATGAGTTCAGCTATTATTAAACTCACAGAAGTCAGGAATGTTGTTTAACATTGTCATGAACCTAGTGCTAAGTTCTTATTTGTGTGCTCACATGAACTTTGGAGGTGGCTGCTAATGCCTCCCTTATCAGCTTTATGTGTCTTTTTATTACTAACTGGTCAAGCGATGATCCCAAATTTGCAAGGTATCACTTAGTTATTTTCATATCAAATGTAATGTTATTGAAAATATAGACACCTCTTGTATGAAATTACAAAGTTGGTATTTCTCTCTTTGAGGCAAAGATATTGTGGATTCCTAGGCATAATTTAAAATTTGTATCATTAAACTTCACTTTTGTTATTGTGTTGAGATGCTGGAATGTGTCCAGAGAAGGGGAACGAAGCTGGTGAGGGGTCTGGAACACAAGTCCTATGAGGAGTGGCTGGAGGAGCTGGGGTTGTTTAGCCTGGAGAAAAAGAGGCTCAGGGGAGACCTTATCATGCTCTACAACCGTGGGGAAGGAGGATGTAGCCAGGTGGGGATCGACCTCTTCTCCAGGTAACCAGTGACAGGATAAGAGGAACACAGTCTTAAGCTGCACCAGGGCATGTTCAGGTGGGGCATTAGGAAGAATTTCTTCACAGAAAGGGGGATTGGTCATTGGAATGGGCTGGCCAGGGAGGTGGTGCAGTCACAGTCCCTGAAGGTGTTTAAGAAAAGACTGGATGTGACACTCAGTGCCATGGTTTAGTTGTTAAGGTAATGTTAGGTCACAGGTTGGACTTGATGGTCTCAAAGATCTTTTCCAACCTAGTTAGTTCTGTGTGGTTCTATGATCATTTATCTGCTTTTCATAGCAGTGTGGTGGATGCATATGCATGACAAAATTTCCATCAGTATGTGCACAGAGTTTCTGTGGAGAGTTACAAACAAGACAGTGTATGATATATTTTTAGAAATCTGTGGAAGCTTATTTTGTTACCAAAGATAGCAATTTAGTCAATGATTGCATAAAGCATTTTGAGGAGACTGAGGGGAGGAGAAGGTTGCATGATTTTCAAATATGTACATGATAAACGCTCACAGGACAATGTACTTAAATTCTTAATATAAGATGAAACCTTTATGTGGGCTTAGTTTGCACATGATTAGACTTTAATATTTTCAAATTTGTTTATGTTTATTATAATTTTGCTTTTAATGTCTCCATCTCACAAACAGATGTACGCCATACATAACCTTTTGCTGATAAAACTTCTGGGACCTGTTTCTAATATTGAAGAAAATCTTCCTTTTCTTTGCCCTACACAAATAACTAAAATAAATTTAAAAAATCATATAGCATTTCCAAATCCACCTAAAACTTTCTTTCTCACTGTAATGTTTTTAGGGCAGGTTATTAATGTATGTGTGATGAAAGGTCAAAGACATCCCTCTTTATGGTCTTGGTTTATTATAATAAATAATCTATCATAATTTACTACTTAATTATAAAATAAAAAACCACTATACCTTTAGAAACTATTTGAGATTTTTTTGTTGTTAGTTGGCTGGGGTTTTTTGAACTCCTCCAGAGGAGATGAGTTATTCATGTCATTCTAATCAGTGATTGTGAATGAAAGAGGCATAGTTTGTGAGGGAAAATAGCTGCAGAGTGTGAAGGACACAGTGACCTGAGTACCAAATGCCCTTGTCAAATCTCCTTTGAACAGTGTGTACTGGATTGATTGCCCATTTCAAAAAGGATGCCCATATGGCAGAAGAATGAGATAGCTATTCCTATACTATGGAAGAGCATCAAGAACTAAATATGTGCCTTGACTGCTTTTTCCCTTATTGCCAATTAATTTAGCTTCCTCTCATTAGAGTAGCTTTCATGAAACACTGAGACAGACTTGTGGCACTTACTGTTATGAATTTTATTAAACTTAGCAGGATTGTCCATATTTAAAAAGTCTTGAAAGCTCACCTTGATGAATGTTTCATTCCTAGAATTCAACTAAGACAAAACCCAAAAATATATTAAAAACAAAAGGAATTTCCCCTCAGATTCCCCAAATGGAAATTGGATGGCAGAGTTGGCCAGCAGCAGCACAACATGGAAATCTAGGAGGGATTTTGAAACATAGTCTTCTAGCAATCAATGTCACAATATAACGTGATTGAATCACATTTATTGTTTAGGAGGTTACATAAAATGTAAACTTGTCTGGATCCTTGAAGCAGACCAGGTGGACCTGAGCCTTTTTTATTTATTTGTTGGTTTTTTTCTAGCTTTAGGCAGAGTTCATCAAATGTGTATGGCCTGTTATTTAAACACCTGTACTATCCCATTGTTGCACTGAGGCCACACATCAGGAGGATCAAAGAAAACATATGCCACCCAGAGGCAGTTTTCAGCCTCAGTGTTCATTGGGAGTTCCTTAGGAGGGGTTCCTTGGGAGGTTCCTGTGTTTCCAGAAAGGCTACATACAAAAGTTAATATAATGAAAAGCAGAGAAGAGATGTATGTAGCAATTTTTTCAAGTATATTCATTAAGAATCTTAATACTTTGGTAAAATATATGATACTCTGAACAGTTACCATTTTTCTGAAACAAAATTTTATGGTAGGTTTCCCTGTAAGTTGTTTCCTGTCTTATCACCAAGATGTTGGGTTTGTGGTCATTTTAGCTGGGATAGACTTTATTTGAGTTTTTTATTTGTTTTGGGTTTGTTTTTTGGTTGGGTTTTTTTTTTTTTTTTTTTTTTGGTTGGTTTTTATTTTGGTTGGTTTGTCTGGTTTTTTTTTTTGTTTTGATTTTTTAAAATTTTTGTTCTTCTGTTTTTTTTTGTTTTGTTTTGATTTGTTGGGGGTTTTTTTTGGTCTTGGTTTTGTTTTTAGGTTTTTTGTTTGATTGGTTTTTTTCTTTGTTTTGCCTGGAAGACATTTAGATGCAGAAATACAAGCATGACCCTCTTATGAAATTTTATTTGTCAGAAAATAATAAAGTCTATTTTGAATTTCAAAGTTTATAGGAATAAAAACATGACATTGACATGATTTGACATTAGTAGTAATGTATTATCAGATCAGTAACATCAGTTTTATTACATTCCGTGTTGGGTTTTATTAACCTAGTGCCTTTATTTATAATGTAAATTTAATTTAACTTTTGAAAAGTATTATTTTGTTTTTAAGTCATCAAAATATCCCTAAGTTCTTTCAGAACTGTTTCTTCCTTTCACAAGTATTACCACATCCACTTTTGAAGGTCAAAAATACTTTCAATAGTTTTACAGGCCAGATGGCAATGCCTTTGCATTTGTACCTCAGACTTTCACACTGTGCCTCATTCCCATAGAAATTAGAAGGAATGGGACATCTTGGCATGAGTTCATGGTGTGTTAGGGCACATTAGAGGACAGGGTTTATTCTCTCTTCGTGATAGTAATATTCCTATTTGTTTTGTTGCCTATGCCAACATATTGTATTTCCCTTACAAAGTGCAAATTTCAAGCAACTGTCTCTTCCCATTTCAAAAAGAGGAATAAGAGGAACACAGAGAGGGTTTTGGATTAATTTTTTAATTTTGTGTCATACTTAAATCATAGTTTCAGAGATATTTTATTTTTCAGAACTTAAGTTCATGCATGTTTGGACTGAGTCCAGGTAATTAAACTATGCCCTAACTTTTTGAGAATTTTTCATATTCTTGTTCTTGTGGTAGAATTTATATTTCCAAGTTGTATTATAATGGAAAAAAAGAGAAGCTTTTTAATGGAATTTATTTACTTATCTATTTTGCAAATTTTAGCTGCATTTGCTACGGGGTATAGCTGCAACACCAATGGTAATTTTAATTTTATCCAGCTTTCAGTTATTGACGTTTAATAAAGCCAGGAATAAAAAATTTACTATGGTAAAAGTATCTCAGAAACACACAGATGACCAGCATTTTTTGCTGTTGAAATACAATTCATAGCTGATCCTAATATCTCCTATCTCCTTTGACAACATTTTGGTATACATTTTAATCAGGCATTCAATTTCTGTTTTTATTACAGATGAGAATTCCAGGAATCTACAAGACTGAAATATCTGTTTTACAAAGACATTTTGCCGTTTACATTCCATATTTTGTAGGGCCTTTTCATCAAGTTCTTGAAAAGTCAGTCTAATTCTTCTACTTTTCAGCTGCTGAGGCTCTTCATAAATCAATAGATGTTTCTTGGAAATTAGGATTATTCCTGGTATGATTCAAACTCAGCACTGATCTTCATTGTTCCCAGATTCTGTCACCTGGCTCCAAGTTCCAGGTGCTCTCTTTCCTAGCTGAGACCACCCTGCAATTCCCTGTAATTCTCACCATGCTCAGTGATTCAGAGAAAGAGACTTTGTGCAGCTGATAAATGTGAAACTACTTGATATCTTAGACTGTCACCCGCACTGTTGGTGTCTAAATACAAACTGACTGAGAAAAAGACAAACACTCATCAGTCAGTTCTGCTCATTGTGCAGAAACTTTTTAGAGGTTCCCAATTTTGTGTCACCTCAAAGAAACAGCAGAGAATTATAAGAACGCAGATTCCCATGCTTTCCTGGATAGGAAATCAAGGCTGAATTTGTTATGCTTTAAGAGAAAGCCTGAAACTACTCTCTAATGTGGTTTCCCATTTGACACTGAATGTCACTTTAGAGACCTCTGAATTCCACTTCACCTTAAACTGTACCTATTAATATTACAGTATCCATTCATTTACTTGTGGTTTATTCTTTGTCTTGTTCTGTTTACTCAATATTTAGAAAGTAATGATAGGGCTCCTTTTGATCAATATGGTTCCTATCAGCATGTTGTTGTACAAGTTCTAGCTGCAGGTGGACAAGCTGTGATACAGAATTGCTGATGTTAGTCAAGCCTACCTTATGCTGATATTTGTTATTATCTGTGCTGAGGTGCACTTGTAGAATTTATGCATGCTAAATTAAGTTCAAGGAGCCTGAAAACACTGTAAAAGTTATGAAAAGTATTTTCAGATATTCTTGCCGTATTTAAACATTTCAAAAAATGTTTATTTGTTGAAAACTTGTGTGACCATTTGCTCAAGACATATTTTAAATGAATCTTGAGTTCCCACTAAGACTTAGAAACAAGTGGATTAACAAATGTGTTTTGTAATTTATGTTAGGTTATCCAACGTCCAAAAATCCCGAGAGAGTTAACTTGTTGGTCTATGTATCCTGCGTAAAGCCTATACCTTTCTGTGCTTAAATCCAAAATTGCTGTCTGACACTGTGAAAGATTTGATTTAGCATTCCCTAATGAATTGAATAGAACATAACCTATGTTGTATTCATCTGTCGTCATTTCTACTTTTATTCTAATTGTCCTCAAAGGTGTGTTTTTATCTCTAGACAAAATGTAGCTGTAACAGGTTGCATATTCAAGGACTAGGAAGCTGTTTTTTATACTTTAGGTCTGATGTCAATGTAATAAGAGACAACATTCTAAAACTTCACTGTCTGATTCTCTATCTGTCTAGGACAAAAACGTGCATATAAAACTTATGAAATTACTGATGCCTTTAACGTAATGTGCCTAAAAAATATCAAGTATGTTAGTATTTCTCTAAGTGCTTCATTCTGTTAATTCTGTGTGGAATGAATTTACATTTGAAAACTACAAAATATTCTACCAAAAAGAATTTTTACTTTCCCAGTGAACTCTGTTACAGGTCAAAATTTATTGACATATATGAAGGCTTGTTTTTATGTCAATCACTTTTCTATTAAGAGTGCTTATTATGCTGGCAATAATGGTTTATGTACAAGCCTGTGTGGGCAAATACATTCATTGCAAACTTTTCTATTTTAGTTTTGTTCTTCCACAGCTGTTCCTACATATATTTCTGCTTCAGTAATGAAAGAGAAGTCTCTGCCAACTCAGGCTGGATCTGCAACTGTAAATTAGGCCCCTAAGGATTCACAGAATCACCACTTTAATTTTCAGATTTTCTACGGAAAGGTATGTTACAGCATTTCTAGATCATGTCCCAGAGCTTTGTGGACACACAGAGTGATCAACTAGAGATAGCCATCCCACGAAATATAAAATCACTTCATCTTGTCCGACTTCCAAAGTGTTTACATCCGCAGTTGAGAGAGAAATTATGAAAAAGAAATGTTTGTGGTTATGTTTGGGATCATGCTGGTTAGCCACCTGCTAACCAATCTATTCCTCTTTAGTTTAAATATTTTCTCCTCCAATAAGTATGTGTTCAGCCTCAGGGCCCATCAAAGCCCCATATTTACATTTGCTGGGTTATAGCTTTGCGATGTGCTGCACTCAGCTGCAGAAAGAGAAATTTCTACAGTGTTCTCTGTCTGCCCTTGTGGCAACTGGCTGCCTACGTAAGAGCCATCTAGAGATTAGCAGCTACTCATATTTATTATATAATAACATTTTATTCACACTGTTTTCTTTGTTAAATGTGAACACTTAAAAATAAGAAGTTAAGAAAGGGTTTTTCTCTTTTTCATGTCAGACATGAAATATTCTTTGCACAGAACCAGAGGTTAGCTTAACTAGCCTTAGAAGTTTGATACTTTTCCAAGGCCATGGGGCTTAGCATATCTTTTTAGCATATCCTTCAAATTAAAACTATGGCATCAATTCTGTCAACAGAATTGATAAAATACATAAAACCTTCCTATGAGATATGCAATTATCTGTGCAAAAAACCCCAAACTTGTAAGCTATTGTAATGTTACGGTACATTTCTTGGGAGTTTTGTTTCACATAAACTTATTTCTTTAATCTTGGAATAATAGTTCTGTTTCTGAGATTAGTTAATCTTTTTTTCTCTTCAATCTTAGGTGAGGAGCTCATTTATAGAAATACTTAGGTTTTCTTTAATCACAACAAGGGTATAGCGAATGCTTAATAAATATTTAAAAGCTCCATCTGCCAGAGTAAACTAGCACAGGAAAGCTTCCATGTCCTCTGGAGGTATTTAGCCCAACGTATTTAACAGCAAGTTACTGTTCTATGAAGTTCCTGGTTTATATGGGAATAAACTGAGTTTTCAAGGCAATAAGTTGTGAAATACATGCTACTCGGACAATCAGGTCTTCATCATGAACAGTTTTTTTTGGTAGAATGAATAAAGTAGAAAAGATGAAACCTTTTTTTTTTTTTTCTGAGTCTGTTGGGGTATAAAATATTGCCTGTGTAGTCAGTAGAATGGATTGTGGTGGGGAGTTAATTCCATTCAGGAATGAAATCTAAGGTTTCTAGAGAGTGGTAACTATGTGAGGTTAATAACCCGGCACAACAGCTTCTTGAGAAATCTTTTATTATGATATAGCTAGCTCTGACAAATGATGGCTATATTTGTCACTTTGCATTTTTGTTCAACTGGTGTCTTTTATTCTTCATTTTATTCCTTGAGGGGATCGCTGAAGTTTGTGACTGTATTTGGAAGGATTAGACTATCAAAGGGTAAAGTTATCATTCATATGAATGTCATTCTTCATAGAGTACAAAAAATGTGAAATATATCAGGTGCTCCAGATTGGAAAGAATCCACAGAGATTCTTTTTCCAGCAGCAAAGAATGATTGTTTTGCTTCCCAGAATGCCAATGAATGCATCAACAGTTGCTGCTCTAGCAGATCTTCTTCAAAACTCATTTAAAAACACAAGAATTATGGGAAAAATTTTTCTTTATGGATTTTAAGTGTCATAATAAAATGTACTTGTCTGGATGCACAGTTTTGCACCTCACATTTGGCTTTGATATAGAAATAGTTAAGCGAAACTGTCAATAACTGTTATATTAAAACTGTGGTTCTATGATCAGTTGAACTAAATCTGAACACTAGACTGACCTAGAGAAAGAAAGAAAAAAACCTTGCCTCCAAGGTTTAAAGTTTAGTTTAAGACTTGATAGCATGGATTTTTTTTATTTGCATTTACTGCAATATTTGAGATGGCCTGAGTTGGATGAAAAGCTTATTGACCATGTGATTTTCCATCTTTTAAGGTACTACATTCAGTCAGAGGTTGGTTTTTTTCTTGGTGTGTCCTATCAATTTGAGCAGAAGTGATAAATGAATACATGGTGCCTACTTGCTTCCAATTAATGACCCAAGGAAAGAAATATGTGAATAATTTTGAGATGTATTGAAAACATTCATTTGTCTCTGGATTTGCATGACTGAAAGCATGGAGTGAAATCTGGGTAAGAATACAATATATTATGCAAAATCATTTCTTGTTAAACATGGGTAGGATAAGCTGGATTTTTCTGTAGAAATAAGCAGTGGTTTGCAAGAGTCACATTGAATCTTACAAGTTACATGAGAAGGCTTTTCAAGCAAATTCAAGAACTTGTTACAGCTGGCTTATTGTATTTGATGAAAGTAGTTTGGCAATGCTGTGAAAATTACACAAGAGTCACTAAAAATTTAGCTTCCAAGATATCTTGTATTGTGCATACTTTTCCAAGTCGATGTTTTTCTTAAGACCCTTCCATTTATCTTTACTTCGTAAAGCATGTCTCTCAGAGTGCAAGTAGACCAAGAAATCAAGGCATTAGCAAATGTTGCCACTGAAAGATAGACTGGGACAGTGAAAATTTTTTTATATATTACCCATACTGGCAGCAGTTCACCCTTGCGGTATGGCTCCTTTGCAACACACAAAGGAAGACTAAAAATCTTGCACTTTCTAATAAGTTTCCTTAACGTTTGGTCATTTGAAACATTTATGGTACAGGTGGTACCATAATCTGTCTTTACATAGAGAAAAAAATCAAATTAAATTTGATTTCAAAGATGTACCCAATAAACTAGTGGAAAATGACGTCACAAACTAGAGGCACTTGGGGATCAGTTCAGGGTCCACAATTCCTAAAAACCTCAGTGATGAAGAATAAGCATATTTATTTTTTTGACATACTGTATGCAAACCAGTTCAGCCCAATTCAATCTTAATACGTGCATTTAAAAGGCATCTGGAAAGTCTCTGCTAATGCCTGATGGATCCAAGAGATTATTTAAAAGAAAGCACAGTTTTACTTGATGTCACTAAGAATTATTTTAAAACACCAGTTGACGTCTTAGTGAGCCTGGAACTAGCTAAAGAATTTCTGGCTGTTGGGTTTGGTTTTATTGAAGTGATTGAACAGATACAGTCATAGCCTGATTAATTTATGTCTATATAAATCTACTTATCATAGAAATTTGATTTCCTTTCCAGTTTCAACAGCGGGAAGAGTCTATGCTTGTGATTTCAGTAGAATCAGGGAATCAAAAGGTATGATTTCTGCTCCACAGGAAGATTTATGGGTAAAGTTGCACTGGGCCAAATTTACTGTTTTGCCTCTTTTGATATTGGTTGTGTTTAGAGGCTGAAGTAGAAGTAGTATTTTTCCACTTTGCTGAAACAAAGTTTAATACATAAGTATATTTGAATCAGCAACATGAATGTTTCTGATGCAATATGGCTGTAAAATGTGTTCATGTCTGTGAAGACTTGCACAGATATGTCTCCCTTTCATTAGAGTGATCATTACTCACTAACAGAGTAGGATAGCCAACTCCTTAGCATGTCATATTAATAACTTCATAGCTGTGGCTATAAACCCACAAGCTGACCATAACACTGCCATCTCTATTCAGCAAATATCTAGCTTTTGCTCAAATCCGAATGCAGAAAAAACCTCTTTTTGTAAGATATTTTAATTTTTTCCTTACAGATCAAAAGACATGAACTTGAGGCTTGATATAATATTTTAAAATTACTAAGATTACTAATTTTATAATGAATTGCACTTTGTGTTGTTTAAACTTTGTACAGTTTAAAATGAATTGTGTTTTTTCTCTGACATGCAAATTCCTTGCACTCCTATAGGTTTCAGACATCAAGAATTCAGTGCATGTGTCATGTGATACTATCTGTTAACACTGTTATTTCACAATATACATGAATTAAGGAATCCTTTTTAGCATTTGGATGATTCGGCTAACTTCACACTTTTAATATGCCTTTTAAAGCTCACATCAAAGGATCTTACATCTAAGGAATCTATTAATGTTACATGAAAAAGTGAAAGCTTGTCTCACTCTTTAAATAACCAGGCATGAATTCAAAGTTTTACACATTAGATTTGTGGTTTGGATGTTGTTTTCCATACACAATTTTAAAAATTTAGCTGCAGCCCTTCTTCAGGTCAAAGTCTGTGTCAGTAGCTCATCTTTCTGAACAGCAACTAGAAATGCCAAGGAAAACCAAGGAAGAAATAGTTAATGCGAGGATTGCATGTGTATGACGAAAAATAGTTTACCAAGGGGATTCCTGAGCTATACCTTTCATGTGAGCTGTTACTCTCAATATTCATTTTTGATCTGTTTTCCCACTTTACCTAATCCCTTGCTGGTAGTTTTTATCTTGATAGGTTTCTCAAGAAATATGTGGAAAGATATCAATACACTTTATAATCTCTTTTCACTGTGAAAACTGTCCACTTGTTCCAGGTTTTGCTTTCTATATTTAAATAAGTATTAGTTTAGAAGTTGCCTTTCTTTTATATCTCACAACACTTTAATTGGTTTATTTTTTCTGGTGAATAATCTTATCAAAATCTTTCAGAAGACCAAGCATGTTATATCAACTCCATAACCCAGATAAAAATGTTTGTTGTAACACTGAAAGAAAAACACTCTGAAGAGCCACATCCCTACATTACCTTCTCTAATATGACAGAACCTTCTTGGTTACTTAGAATACAAACTGCTATAACTTCTGTCACATAGGATGATGTGGAAATTAGGTTTTCATACTTGTGTGTGCCAGTTTCACCTCTGAAACTATGCTTAAATACCAATGTGGCATTTGCCATTTTTCATTCCTCTGACACCAAGTTTACTTTACATGTAGGAATTGATATTTAACCAAGTGTTATGACCTAACATGGACATCGCATTGCTGCAGAACTGTCTGATCTTATTGATTGACTGTTGTTCAATGTATTGCTTTGTTTTGTGTTTTGTATTGGGTTTAATTTTAAAATCTCTGAGCCTTTTCTCTGACAGTGGATTCCTATGCAGGCTTGGTCTGAGAAGTCTTTTCCCACCAGTAGGAACATGAACAGTTAGTTTAGCCTTTCCACAATAACTTTAATGTCACTGATCGCTCCTTTTACCACTTGATTATGTGCTCTCCTGGCTTTCTGTTCTATAGGTTCCATTAAGGGACACTTATTATTAAAGGCATAAAAACTCACAGGCAGCTCCTTAACCTCTTGTGATATTAATTTAAACTGCTAGAGATTATATTGTTGGTTATTTTAGTTTCCTATATTCCCTTATTTCTGATCTATTATATCTTCTTTTTTTTTTTTTTTTTCTTTTTTTTTTTTTTTCTTTTTTTTTTTTCCCTTAGAGAATACAAAATGGAGATGAAGTGAAATGCAGTGAGATGCAGCATGAGTCAATGTCTGTGTCTAGGTTGTCGAGGTCTTATGTCTTTAAATGATCTTTAGGTCATCTGCACCCATTTTAAATACTCAAGTGCTCCTTTTTTATTTCTTTCTAAGTTATATTTTTTTGTGTAGTTTCTCTTTTTAAGTGCTAAGGACCAGTGACTGAATGTTTTATGAAATTTTTTGTTTCACAAAGCAAGCAAGTCAGTCTCCATGCAGTTCCTGATGACACTTTTCATCTCTGTCTTCTTAATAACTAGATTCCCAGTTGTGTCTGTGTCTCATCTTATTGGCTGGTACCCTTGTCTTTGGAGGAGTATGCCTGAAGCAGGAGGCTGTAGAAAGTATCTATATTCTGATATCAAAACCGTTGTTACCTTTTCAGATCTTATGTCAACCTCAATCAGGCTGAAATTAAGCTTCAAGTCAATGCTGAATATTTCAAAATTCATATCCATAATATTTAGTGTCTAGGATACATTGTACCTTTTTGTCTTAAAAGGTCACGCAGTTCACTCTGGTGTATCTGACAGAAAAAGGTGCATAAACTTTGCAGAAAGGATAATTGGATAATTTATTGACAAAGTTTGAATATATTTTGATTTCTAAAGGTATAAAAAAGGATTAAATGTCTTCAGACATAGCTGCTAGATATGGCTATGCTTGAGCTGTTAGCCTGTAATAAACTCAAAATACAAAGGGTTTATTGAACAATATCAGCTGGCCACAACTGGTCTGGGCTAAAGTGTGCATAAGTTGAAACACTGGTGATAAAGATATAAACAGAGTCAAAAAACTGCGGTAACATTGCAATATTTGCAAAGATCATTTGCTCTTGGCTGTATCACTAGAAACTTTCTAAAGCCCTGAACCGGCAGATTTACAGCTGCTGTGTTTATGGTTGCTTTTTAAAATGTTTCATTGGCAATGGGTTCCACAGTTTAACCACAATATGAGAAAGATATACTTTTATCAGTGAACCTGTTGTCATCTTTTCATGTAGTTGAATACTTACTTGTCTTTAGAACAGGGAATGCAAGCATTTGCTTTAAATATTTTTTTCCATTTTTTATTTGCTCTATATTTACTGAGTATCTTCTTTCATCTTTTTCTTTAGTACAACTTATTCTTGCATGTTTCAATTTTTTTGTTTTCTCAGATTCTTGACCATTTCTTTCACTCTTCACTAGAGGTTTTATTGAGTTTTGCTTCCCTTTGAAGAGTTCTATAAACAGTGTATGATTAAATCTCAAGTATCTACTGCAAGGTAAATAAGGGAAAGATATCACCATCTGATGGAGAAACCACAGCAAAATTGAAGAAAGAAATACATGATTTGACGAACATTCAGGTATAAAAATATCTAACTCTGTGTGATATGCACCAGATATCCCTTTCTTTTGTGGGATTTAATTTAGATGCCTTGTTTAGTCACAAGCTCCTCTGTTGGGAGCCTGCCTTTTTCCAGTGACTATATAAATTCATACACAGGGAATCTCACCTTTTTAAATTAAAGGCCCAAAATCAGATGACCTGAATCTCTTTCCAGAGAGACTAGTAAAAGTTCTTTAAGTTTCTCAAATCAGTAGTTGAATACCTTTAAAATTCTAGCTTTGATTTTCTTAGGATTAAATAGGACACCTGAAGCCAATCAAATCCAGGTTGTCTTTGTTCAAAACTAACACTGCAATAATTATTCTACTTCTCTATCCAATAAAATATGCAAATTTGAGCATTCCAATTCTGGTTTTCATTTTTGCTGTAGTGTCTAATTATGTAGAAGGAAATATAAACAATAGTGACTTTTCAGAAAAAGTGCTTTTAGTCACACAGTTACAGATGATGCTCACAGTTCCTTTGTACTAATGCCCTATTCATTGAAAAGATTTCAAATTCAGTAAATAATGATACCCACAGAGGAAAGAAAATCAACCAAACCCATTTTTATTTCTCTTAATATTCATAAAAGTTTAGTTTGCTTTTCATCTCAAATCTATTTTTGGACCTAAGTAAAGTGTCCTTCCCTCCTCAAGCTATTAATTCCTTACAGACTTTTTTTTCATCCTGATGTGCCTTTTCATTGACGTGTTGGAATTAGTTCAGAGATCACAACTGCCAAAGCCCTCTGATCACATAGAGCTGGCCCTCCCACTACAGTTGCTGTTCAGAGCATCCACAGCTACAGCTGCTCAAAATGAGATCAGCCAGCTTATTCTCTGGGCTCTTTTCAAGATTGCTCTTGCGGCTGCTCTGCTTCCACCTGCTCTGCCCTGAGCAAAGTGCTCCTATTGCACAAATACTCAAGGATGAAAAGAGTTCCAGATGAAGTGCCCTGGCTCTTGCTTTCAGCCCAGCCCCGGTGGGCATTTCAGCACCCACTTGGCAGCATTGTGTGACTGTCAGGGTCTGAGTTTCCTTTCCATGGGAGAGCTCGGAACAAGGGGAAATCTGTTCCCCTACTGATTAATTGTTCTATATTTATCAAAAAGATACTGCTTGGTGTCCATTATACTTCTCCTTTTTCCTGTCTAACATAATTAGAGCTTTTCATGGACTGTAACTTAATAATAGCATATGTATAAGTAAATGATTAATTGATGTCCTAAATCTGTCTTGAACTTAAGTTATATTTTTTTTTTTACTGATGGTAATAAATAAAAAATTATATGCTTGCTGAATTTGATAATGAAAAAGTATATGAAACCTACTATCTCTATTTAAAAAAACAATTAGTTATTGAAGAATTTATTATCTAAAACTATACTCTTACTATAAAACCAGACATTACGTAGAAAGTTTTATTGTAAATTTGTTATTATAGGGTTTTTTTATGGTATGATATATATTTCATACATTCAAGATACTTTTTTATTATAAATGAATTCTTCTAAATTTCAACATTTACATCAACTTTTAAAGAAACAAACAGCAGAGTAGAAATTGTATCAAATATATTACAGCATGTAGGTGTATTTGAAACATCTGTAGTATGGTACTGATGGTGCAGCTTCTTGTTGAGCAGTTACTCCCATCCCTGGAGGGAGCCTATTATCATCCAATACTGATACTGAGCTCACAACAGTTGTTCATTTATTTTATGCTTGTGCTAGTTAATTTGTTTGTTTTGATATGAATTTAGTGCTATGGGCTGTGAACAATAGCAGGGGCCTGGTGTGCAATTTAGGAAAAGCTCTCTAATCACAAAGTCAAGGGAACTTCAAATTCGTGTATCTGCTTTTCTACCCTTCTCTCTTTCAAATATTTATATTAACAAATAATCTAATTAATTCATAGGATTGGGTGATTCCACCCACTAGAACAGGATGCTCAAAGCCCAATCCAATCTGGCTTTGAACAGTACCAGGGATGGGGCACCCACAGCTCCTCTGTGCAACGTGTCCCTGCCTCACTACCATATGAATAAAGAATTTCTTCCTAAAATCTAATATAAATCTCTTCTCTCTTAGTTTGATTTCACCTCACATTTCAGTAATTATTTTTTAGGTATTTTGATTCATTCTCACTACTTTAATTAAAAAAAAAAAAATTTGAAGACTGCAACTACAAACTGAATCAAGTACAGACCCTTCAGTTGTTTCCACAATCCAGCAACAGAACAGTTCCATCCATGATGAGATACATGTCACAGAAATTTTGCTGGTTTATTTTCTTTTGCTAGCTCCTGTTACACTCTTTGAAGGTGCACCAAACCTTAGAGGGATTACTCCACTTTTAACTCATTTGTGAGGACATGAGCAAAGATGATTACCTTGTTAGATAAGTCCTTGATTTCTTTGTATATGCTTTACCTCAGAGAAATACCAAACCAGCTGGCGTGCTTCTATGAGAAGTCAAAAAGAAGCTTGTTTGGCATAATTTATTTCAAAGAATAAAGAAATATCCTACATTTATTATTAGGATCAAATTGTCATAGTGAGACTATCTAAGAGATGGCCTTTTAGTACACTTAAGTCTTGAAAAGAGCTGTTGCTTTAACAAGTTCATCTGAATTAATAAATGGGGAATAAAGTCAAAGATTTTAGGGGCAAATTGGACAACCAATAAAAATATGTGTGACACATATTATACAAGTGACTGGATTTTTTCTGTCTTTGTATCTCACCTTTCAAGAGAAAAAATAGAAGCCCTTCAAAAAGAAAATTACAGATTCTTGTCTCTGAAGGTAAGGTAAGTAGGTAAGGACTTCAGCAATGCTTTTGAATTTTCATGATGCTATATTAAATTTTGATTTCCATTATTAGGATTTTGATATACAGTTTTAGCTACACTCCATATCTAAATAATGTCACAATTTGACTAGAAAATTTTACTTCATTTCTTTGGTGCAGTTCCTGCAGGGAAGTTAAGGCATTGTAAGCTTGCGAAAATGAGAAACCTTTAGTAAAGTACCAGAATCCCAGAGGATAAAGCACATAACAAAAACCACTTCCATACTCCAGAACTGTTCTGCTGGTTTTGTTGCTATTTGACTGGTTGTGCAGGTTTTGGTGTTTTCTTTTGTGAGTGGTGACAAAGTAAGAGAAGAAAAGTTTGTGAAACTAGAGAATGAAAGCTGAAAATTGTTCAGGGGGTGAATTTCTCACCTGATAGATTGCCTGCCTACTAATATTGCTATCAATTTCCACCAGCATCTGTTGAAGAGTGTATCACAAGAGAGACTGCTGCACCCATAGCATGGGCATCCTATGTTCCTATGCAGGTGTTTCTTCCACAAAACTACATCTTCCTTTGATGAAATAGAGGGATGGTTTAAAAGCTTCATCACATGTAAGGGAAGTGGCACCTCTATTTCTTGCAACAAACATTGAATGAGATGAAAGGACTGTGCTGGGAGATAATTTATTTTTAATGGGGAAGAGAAAGAGAGAAAAACACTGAAGAGACAGAATAAAGGAAATTTTTAGCAGTGAAGCAGGGACACCTTCACTTTGACTCAAAAGGGCGTCCATAAGAATATAATTATGTAAATGTCAAGAAGGCTAGAAGTAGTTTTAATGTTGTACATTAAGATATACATTAATAATATGATGGAATTGGGAGCAGAAAAGCCTATACTAAATAGAATGAAAAACGTTCTGACAGGAAGATACATTAGGCTGTAGAATAGTTTTCCATAGGGAAGCCATCACTTAAGGGCTTTTTCTTTCATCAGTATGTTCCCCAATTCTATGAAGATTCATATTCAGCTCTTCATGTCCAAATGGAAAATTAAACAAGAGAGATAATTTCAGCAAGTCCCGAAGTCCCTCAGTAATTTTAAGGAAATTCAGTTACATCCTCTTATCAAAATATCCCTTGCTGGAGTTAAGAATAGATCCCACTATATATATATATCATAGAGTTGTGTTTAAAAAATAATTTATTTATTTAAAAAGTGAATATCTTTCTCTGAGTTTAGATGTCAGGGGGTTTTTGTGATAGGTCTGTCATATTTTGTCTTTCTTGCAAGATTTTGGGAGTGTTGGCTGTATCTGGACTACAGAATGCATTCACACATGTTTAAAGTTCCAAATACTGTCTAAAGTGCCACTTACCTGCACTTTCAAAGTTCAGGGTTCAAAGGAAAAGCTTCTCATTTCATTAAGGATGCACAACTGCATTTTCAGGTTCAATATATTAGTAATCTGTGTGAGGGAGAAGACAAACTGAGCCTAAAGTCTCAGATCAAACCTGAGCTCTAGTCCTGGAGACAGTGTCTGTTTCTGTTATTATGATTAAAACATTGGCCTTTGAAGTAATGGGGCATATCCAGAGGTATGGGAACCTCAGGAAAAAAAGTAGGTCTCTGCCAGAAGTTTAAAAGTTTTGAACATCAACTCACCCTAGAGTTTTTGTTCTGTTTGTGGGATTTTCTTTTTGGTTTTGTTTCGTTTTGCCTTTTCCTGGCCTATCTTTTTCAAATGAATGATTTTTAACCATTGTTTCAGTTTTCAAATTAGGCATGTAAGACATTTTCTCTCTTTTTTTTCTTTTTTTTTTCTTTTAATGTCACTTTTTTAATGTTAGGACTGTGGCCTAGGTTTGGGGCAAGACAACTTTTAAGAGGTATCATGTTTTACACTGCAACTGTGAAAGACAAGATTTTCTACTGCACTCCCCTTGGTCTGGAAAATCAGGATTTCGTTTACTTCTCTGTCATAAGTTATCTATATTGGATTAGGCATCTTGAGATATAAAAGGTTTTTTCAGTAATATGCACAGGAATTGAAAGATGCAAGACAGTAATTTGAGAAAGACCTTCTTAAGCACAAAGAGGAGTATAATATACCTTTTTGGATATTCATCCAATTTCATCCAATTTTTTATGAAATCTTGAGTAATTTACTCAAATTTCTATGTGTATAATGATATTTAATGACAATTTCAACCTACATATGTGGTACTGTAAAACAATTGTATGTGCCACATAGCAACAAAAATATTTTTAAAAAACCCCAACCATATTTTCCGTTTAGTTAGACAATTGCAGAACTGCACATTTTGCCAGAGAATTTGTGTTTCATACTGTTAGTGAATTTTGAGAGTTGGTAACCACATAATTTTTTACCCCAACAGTGAGATGATTGGTGCCATGTATTTTATGGTATCGATGCCACGTATTTTAATTATTTTTTGTTCAGCTTGTTGTGAAAAATATAGGTCTCACCTTCTAGATTGTTTTAAATGCATTTGGTTTTCTGCTAAAACAATGCTTCTAGATAAATGATTGTGGTTACTAGTGTCTAAACTATTGATTAAACAGCACAACAAATTTTTGTATTAAAATGTTGTGTGTGTGTGTATATATTTATGTCTCCTTTAATAGCCTGGATTAGTTTTTTTTGGTTTAGTAATCCAGAAGGTGCTCTACACATTCCTATGCATCCATATACAGTCTTAACTGCATACTATGACTTAAATGAACTGATAAATATTAAGTCAAATAAATGAGTTTAAATTCTCTGAGTAACTGAATTGTATTGAACGGCAGGCGTTGTGAAAGTCTTAGCTGAACTTAGTCTCATCAATAAGTCTGCAATCCTTTGCTAAGAAGCTTTGCCTCTGAAACTCTTGTTGTGAAAGTTTTAGCTGAACTTAGTCTCATCAATAAGTCTGCAATATTTTGCTAAGAAGCTTTGTCTCTTAAACTCTCTTGGGGTTTACTAAATGAATTTAAAGCAATACAGATACCTTCCAAATCCCATAACAGAACTCACAAGTAAGCCAAATAAGCTGGAAAAAAAATCTGCAAGAAGGGAAAGGCAATTCTTGTTGAATTAATGAAAACTGGAAATACTTGAATTCTCTGTTTGCTTTGAGCCTGACTTGATAAAAATCTCAGAATAAGTAGCTTAGCAAAGAATATAGAAGGTGGGTTGGCCAGCTGTAAGATGTTGGCCAACTACAATAAATTAAGCAATGGATTTACTAGGTTAAAAAAAAAAAAAAATGAAAAGTAGCTAACTGTGAAATGAAGTGCTCCAACCTGGAAGCAAACTATATGGTCCAACAAAACCCAAGTATAATAATAATAAAAAAAGCAGTTTAAGATGCATATATGTCTCTGATTCTTTTACTGAAAACTAGTTCACCACTTTCCTTATTGGAACTGCATATAACTTATTAAAGAAAAATAACTTCAAAAATTCAGTTCTTTGAAATGTACAGTTGGGACTCAGAATCTAAAGCCATATTTATAGGTATAGAAAAGCATAATGAAAATGTTTCATTGTTGAGTTCTGGACACCAAAGACCCTCAAAAATACTTATGATGTCCATCTATTTGTGCTGCATCCATCAAATAAATAGGGATTTTTTAATAAATGGTATTTTAAGATCTGTCTTGGAAAAGATAGCCAATTGCATAAGTTTCTGTTTATTTCTTTAACTTACAGTGAATTCTCTGTCCATTTCTTGACTGCATCTAATTGTCCACCTTGATATATATACCTTGGTTTCCTGAACTACATATTGTAAAGAGCTTGGGAAATGGAATCCAGAGTTTAACAGAAGTCTTAGGAATAGAAACAAATAGGCACAATAAGAAAAGACACAGACACTGTGGTTGATGAGCTATCCTATTAGTATCAGAAACCACTTACCTGTGTTCTAGTAAAGTAATGAATACACATATATGATATATTCTCTCGCTTTCTGTACATTTTATATTACAGAGTAAGGACATGGATTAATGAAGACATATTTGAGAGGATGAATTCATTTAAATTTAAATATTATAAATTTTAATATTTATTCTATGAGTATTGCCGAGAGATTTTCACCTGGCCCACTTTGGTTTGGTCTGGTTGTTTTTGATGTTTTTGCTGTGCTTAATGAACTCAGTACATTTTTAATGAGGACACAGCAAAAATGCAATGATCATGTTGGTTATATGTAATGGAGTTCATTTTTACAGAGTAGGAGTTCCTTTTTCAAATGAGAGCCATAAATAAATGAAACTGAAAAGGTTTTATTCATTGCTTATTTTTACCTTGTCCCTTTTTTTTTAGGTTTCTTATTTTAGACTGAAATTGTTACTGAATTCTAATCAAAGATGAACTTATAAAAGACCAAAGAATATACAGCTACATTACCAAAAATAACTCTTATTTCTGTAAGTTTCAAATGTTCTCCCTTTATACTTCCTTTGCCTCAATAATGTTTCACAAGACAAGCTTTTACAGAATGATCAATATTTCTGTGGTCTTAACTAGAATTTATTAGATAAAATCTAATACCTTTCCCAAAACACTGTTTAAATTTTTGTCACATGAGCAGTAACATTCATGAAAAGTAATGCTTCCTGTTCTCATAAAGCAGATTATATAACAAGAAGATAAAGTATTTGTGATTGCTGTTAGTCTGGAGTTACTTTGCAAGGTAAGGCTTTGGTCAAAACATAACTATATCTTAATTTAAAATAGATTCTTTAAGGCAATTAGTAATGTTGCCAACCCTGGACTAAGTTTCCATATTTATGTAGTTATTTAGAGAGTTTTCACCTTCACAGATTAGATTATTAGGAATTTCTTCTTTTTAATTTCTCTTTTAAATGAAAATGTATGACTGTTTAATTTCCAAAGTGTCTAGAATCATTATCCCCATATTTATTTCTTTATTAATATGTTTCATAATTTTTCATTTTAAATGATTATCCATGTTAAATACTTTGTTTCTGACATTCAAGCATTTCCAGACCCCTGAAAACTTGTCTTTTTGCCATTGCTCCTGCCCAGAATTTTTCAATGGGTGTACTATTGTACCAGGTACTTGACTACTATTTTTTGTTGGGTTTTGGTTTTTTTTTCTGAAGGGAGGTTCCTCAGTGTGGAAGCCCAGGGGCCTGCCACCAAGGTTATTGTGCCTCAGCCATAGAGGCATTGAGGCAGGCACCAGGAGAAACACCTGTATAGAGTAGGGTGAGGAAAACCTTCCTCCCATGGGCCTTTGCCCCCACATGTCAATATCTCTTAGGTTTCATTGTTCTATTGGTTTGTTAAGTTTATGTCACCCTGTTCAGCCCTCGTTTACCATATATGCACCCCTCCAAGTACGTTCTTCCTTCCGTTGAACCCCATTGGCTCTGACTTGCCACAGTACTCCACCCCGTTAGCCTGTTGGTCCTTCCAGTTCCTATTTACCCCTCTATACCACTTTTCCCTATCCTTATTGGACCTTGACCCTCAGATCTGCCCCATTTGTCTTGTTATAACCCTGTGCTCTCGGCCCCCTCCTATTGCCTCTGATTCTATTCAAAGCGGTTCTCGTCCCTGAACCTTTATTCTACTTCCCTGGACCCCTTCATTATTCCTGTTTGTGCTCCTGAATAAACAGTCTTTGGATATCCAAAGGAGAACCCATCTCTTCGCTGCCGTCAGTGCCATTACAATCAGGCCCTTGCAATCCTGCCATCCCGGGCTCAGGGACAGGAAGTCGCTCTGTAGGACCCTGTGACCGCCCGCGCGTTGTAACACCTCAAAAACAATGTCTTAATAGTAATTTTTTTCTGTTTGTAAACTCTCTTAAATTATTTTAGAAAAAATATTGTGATGTTCTTATTTCGCTGATGCAGATGGATTTTCTCGGTCCACTGTGGTATTGAAAAACCCCCAGGAAAGACTAATAGCCCTTTTTGTTTGTTCTTTTTTTTTTTCTGAAGAAATTATTATTAATAGTATTTCAGTATCATTTCGAACTATATGAAATTGATAGAAATTATTTTTGGAGTTCTTGGTTGTAGGAACTTTATGAACTTGGCATTTTATTAAGTATAATATCTGTTAATCACTGGTCTCCTGTCCTGTGATTAATTAGCTAACAGCCACAGAACAATATAAAAACAACTTGCTCTGTAAAATACTTGGTATTTACATTTGAACTCATCTGGAAACCAAAATAGCTATAATTTAAAAATATTTCAATAGCACATTTTGCAGATAACACTACATGTCTCCTTCAGTTAGAAAGTCTTCAATGTAAACTAGCAAAATCCTAGGCAAGGAATTAATTTATACATATTGCTTATAATTGTAGTGAACAAAAATATTGTGTAATATAAACACAGGTTGACTTTAATATGAATTAACAGTACTCTGAAAGGTAGGAGGAGGCTGATAGGAAGAGCTGACAAGTATGAAAGAGTTGGAGAGATGTAATTTCCTAGCAAATAATTATCCCCAAGCTGTGTAAACATGTTTAAACAAATACTTCATAAAAAGTAACCCAAGAAACTAAATAGCAGATTTACCATTTCAGCACAGGAGGCCAGTCTCACAGAAAGATAACTCTGTTTGGCCTTGCTCTTGTCAGCACTACCTGCAGTCAGCATGTATTTTTACCTTTTATACTTTATAAACAGAAATATATCAAAGGAATACATAAAATAAAGGTTTAGACTTGCTTACAATCCCACAGTATAGTAATGTCTCCTTTTCTGGAAGCTAAATCTGATTTTGATTCTGAGCAGGAAAAACTCTGGTCCATTGCTTACAATACTGGCTATACAGCAATATATATGAAAGGCACTTGTATTTTAATTCTTCATAACAAAGTCTGCTTTTATCATAGAATTAATGCTATAACATATATTATAAATGAATTACTGCTTGACAGACAACAACAAAAAGAATATACTAAGGGATAGTTTTCATTCTGAGTCCCAGCACTGAAAGGTGATTAAAGTATTGCAAAAAGTTAAAGAATTATCATAACTTTGTCCCGAGAAGCCAATTAACCCAAAATTGGCTAGGTCTAGGATCAGTTACAGAAATTTGGGCCTGAATTACATTTGACTACAGGAAATAAACATGTTGTTTAATCACTGCATTTGAGGTTTTTCAACAGATAATAAATCTTTTTGTTCAGGGGAAGTTCCTAACATCCCTGACTGTACTGCTCACCAGTTGCTGCCTGCTGCACAAATATCTCACCAAAGACATATCTCACAAGAAGTATCTCTCTATTGTGATGTTTGATGTATCTCAAAAAAGCCCAGTACCCTTTTTGTGAGTGTGTGTGTGTGAGAAAAGACGTTTGATATAATATCCAAGCTAGAAATATACTATACGGCAGCAAATAACATCTATGTTTATTTTCAGTTTTTCTGTTAGTTTCCTTCTTTCACATTTCCTGGCCTAAGCTTTAGATGATACTTTTTGTCCAATACACACTGATTTCTGCTAAGACAAAAAGGATCAAATACAGAAAGTAGGAGAAATTTTGAGTTTCAATTCTCTGCATGTTTGGGAGGTACTATAGACATAATTGGGGCACAAATCATCAAACTATGTTCTGTTGCCTAGCACTGTGTTCTGTTGCTTAGCACTGCAGCTACTTTCTTACTTCTATCTCAGTGAAATACTGACTCTCATCTTGCTGTTATTATGTAGATAGTTCCAAAATCCTTGTGAAATCCAGCATTCTTCAGTTTAATTAGTCACTGGTCATAGACTAAGTTGGCTGGCTTTGGTTGTCACCTAGAGTCTCTTGGCTTTTTGTGATTGCATGCCCATGACAGCCTGGAGTATAATTATTAAATCACCTCAGTCTCACTTGTGATGATTGCTGGTGCCGAATTGCTCAGCTCCTAAATGCTTGTGTACATTGGCAACACTTTTTGTACCTTTCTTGTAATCAGGACAGTGATTTCAGTTTTCTTTTTTCTCCACCTTCAGTTAAACGTAATCATCAAGAGAATGAAATCTGTATTGAAAGTAAAATTATGAGCATGTATCAGATAAAATCAAAGCAATGTCTGGACATATTCTCCTCACATTGCCTTATAAATAAAAAACCCCAAACATCGTATGTGTTTCGTCCTAAGGATAATTAGAATCTATTCATGTAATTTAGATGATCTGTTGAAACAGTCGGTGAAAGAAAAATCATATCTTTAAAAGTTTTTTATATTTAAAAAAAAAAAAAATTTAAAGTCCTGGTTGTGATGCATTGAGAAGAACATGTGGGGTATGATCTTTTAGAGAAGTACATATAAAAGTTACTGCTAGAGGGCAAAATAATAAATCCTTTCTCCCTGAAGCTTACAAAGTGTGACTCCCTTAGGTGAATCTCTTGTTAGCATGGGTATCACACTGCAGTAGAGAAAACTTTTTAAGTGTATAGATTGTAATTCATTCAACATAAATTTGAAACAGTATTTTTCAGATAAATAATTGTCATCTACAACATAAATGATACATATATTTTAGCAAGAAAACAGAAAGCTTTATCCCAACACTTCGTAAATTGTTAAATGACTTAATTTCATAGCTGTAATTGAAAAAAAAATCTTTTTAATCAATATGAGGCATAATTTGATCTTAAATACACTTTAGGATGAGGTCATTTAGATAACTATAGTGCTTCCTGATCACCTGACTGAAAGGTTTTCCACTCTGAGATGCTGAGATGGTGGAAAAATTGCCTACTTTTAATGGAAGACAGTGTGAAAAGGATTGGCATCAAGAGTTCAATTAAATATTCAAGTGTAAATTTTACAGGCTGCTTAGTTTATACATCCAGTATCTTAGAAGACACCAATGCTTCCACGTGTGTCTCTGCACATGTGGACACTGCAGACTTATCTCTGTAAAAATGTATGAGTTAGAGTTCAATGTTTTTTGTACTGTATGTGAATTTAAGAATGATGTCCACATTAAAAAAGAAACCCAAATGTAGCAAATGATTTTCACAAGTACAAATACATGCAATTTACTCAAGTCAGGGGAAGCATAATAAGCTTTAGCCCACCCACATGGACTATCAAGTTAACAATTCTTGATGTTTTTCAGGTACGATGGTTAGGATCTCTTGGCTGACAGTTTTTTTGTTTGTACCAAAGAGGAAGTCATGACACAGATAAGTAGTTTATTTGTTCATTTGCTCAAGAATATTTTTAAATCATATTTTTTTCCTTCTATCTTCATAATGGCACAGTATTTCAAATTGTATTCTCACTTTCATATCCTTAGTTATCCCTACTTTCTGGGTTTAATTTTGTTCTGTTATCTGATTGCTGAGCTTGGGGGGTTTCTTCCTCAATCAAGGAAGTTTTAGTAAAACCCTTCATACAAATCCTTCTTTGTATGAATCACATCAGGCTAAATTTGGACCCAACTGAAATCAATACACTTAAACGTTCCTAATTTTAATACAGAACTAAACTTCAGGATAAGAGAAATATTTTATTTCTCTCCATGATTTGGGATCTAGTGAGCCAAATACTGTTTAGATGATACAGAGTTTTACTAACTAGATAGAGGAATTTACTGATAAGACATGATACTAAAGAGAAATTCTTTCTGTGACTGAGATTTTTGGTAGATAGGTTAGGAAAAAAAAAACATCTAGAACAACTTCCACTTGCTGCTTCAAACTGGTTTGGTAGTTCTTCTATGGATGCTCAGTTTTAGCAAATACTGAGCTGGATTTGGATTCTTCTGATCTAGTAGTGTATTAGAAAGTTTTGGCTTTCATCAATATGTGTTACACTAGTAAAATAAAACCAATATAAAATTATTTGATATAAGAAAGTATATTTTTGAAAGAAATATGAAATGCCTGAAATATTGTTGATTGTTATTCCAATACCCATTGGTTTTGTAACATAAATTTAATATTGTACCATGTACTTTCATAGGCAACTGTGTGAAAAGGGATTTTATGTCTCAAGTAAAGAACACCTTCCAGTCCCTTCATTTTGACAGGCAAGGTATTCTAAAATAAATTGATAAAGTACTTGAATCATTCAGATCATTCTCAACTAAATTTAAAGTTCAAGTGATTAATCAATAATGCAGTAATAGAATTTTAGATGTAAGTTAGACTGATATGGATTTTGTAACATTAATGTCATTTTGTGTTAGAGTGAACATTCACCTTAACCTGTACATTAAAGCATTTTTCTTTTTAATACATGTATATCCCAGTAAGTCTTGTTACTTATGGAATCTTATCCATAGGAAGACAAATGCTCTAAAGCAATGAATGATTCGTGAGGGTTAGTTAATCTCTACAGCATGATTTATAATCCCATCTTGAGTAGTCAGATAAAATATCCCTAGGTCCTGAGCAAGGAAGAAATGCAGTGATATTTCACTGTTAGCTCTCTTCATTTCTGGAGTTGGTACAGTCTTCTTACAGCCTCATTTACATTTCCCTTTGTATGAATTGAAGTATAAAGCAGTGGAACTCTTACAGTGGAATAGATTTTCAACAGCAAAAACAAGGTCACTTAACAATCCTTGCTGAACAGTTTAGACTCTCATGTCACAATTAGTTTCCAAGTCATATTGTTCTCTTTGTAACTAGAAAATTTTGCTATTATTCTGAAACTGAATTAGACAAGACTAAAGAGTAGTTGGTTACTTGCTTCTTTCAGTGGAGGGTCCCTGTTATGAGCTGACCTGGGCTGACCAGACTCCCACTCAGCTGCTTTCCTCAACACGACACAGAGACTCATGCATTGAGGTACAGACAGAGACATCCCTTACCAGTTACTGTCATGAGCAAAACACACTCAATCTGGGGAAAAATAATTTAACTTACTAATAATTAAAATAGAGTAGGATGGTGAGACTGCTGTAGTCGAATGCTCTCCCCAGGTTCTGTTACACTTGATTTCTGATTTAGCAGAGTGACACAGAGTGACAGTATATATACTGAAAATTCAACACTTGCAAGTTACACTTATCAAAATACAGCAATAGTAATATACAGTTCAAGCACAACACTAATGTACTTCCTATTGCCAGTCTTTGTGATACATTCACTCTCCTGACACTGGGTGTCCCCACATGCCAAGAGGGAATACGTGGGCTGAAACCATCTCAAGCCTGTTGCTTTCTTCAAAATTATTTTGCTGATTGTCTGGGTTTTGTGCTTTGTATTGGCTGAAGTAGTGTTCATTCTCGCCATACTGGTCTCATGAGGGAGGCACTGCCATTTCTGGCTAATCCATGCAAATGTGGAGAGCTGTTGTCTAAAACAAAGGCTGCTCTCTGTTCCCATTGTACTGAGATGTCAGCCTCTTTGCCTCATTCCCTGAGCATCCTGGGCCTCATTACCCTTGTTCTCCCATGTCTGAGGGGCTCAGCTGTGCCCCCCAGTGAGGCCAATGGAGCCAACTGGGAACATTGGTGTTTGGTGTGGACAGACCCAGCCACTCTACACAGGGGCTGCACGGCAATGTTAAGTGTTCATTCTCCTCAGTTACATCATGCACCATGGAATAGCGTGAGTAGGTAATTACTTTGATAGGGAAGATATGTGCTACTGTCTTTACAAACAATTCTATGGGTGGTTGCATGGACGTTAACATCTTTGAAATGGGTCTTAATGTCTCTACTAACTTTGGGCAGCAGGTTTGTTGCAGAGCCCAGAAGCTTGGCTCCTGAAACAGACAAGTGGGTGTGCATAAGCCTGAATATCTGCACTTTGGGGTAAAATAGTAGGTTCAAGGGGGATATGTGGTATGCAGTTCGGGAAGGCTGTACCTTCCTAGTACCTCAGCTGATGGGGAAAGGAAGAAGGCAACATTCAGCCAGGAGTTTAAGATAAAAAGAGGCTGTGCCCTCCGAAAGCTTGAGAGAGAAAACCCTGCAGGCATGTGCCCCAGTGGACTCTCTCCCTTTATTTGAATAAAGTTGTAGGATTTCTCTGTCTCCATTATGGACCCTGGCTTTTCATTGCATGATTTTCCGTACACTTTCTTCGCTTTAACCTTATTATTATAGGTTATTTACAGTGTACTGAGCCAGTGAATTGTATTTGGTTTCCTTCAGACAACTGTGCATTTAAATATGCCACTCACTGTGTTGGACCTTACTCTGCACGTTCACATCCCCAACTTGTGCAAGGCCCCTGGTATTTTTAAACCACATCGTGCAGGTGCAGGGATCTGTGTGAAAGACACCAAAAGAAACTTCTTCTTAAGGAAGTACTCACTCAACTATCTGGCAGAAACTGATTTGACAATTATGTAAATATGACTTGTTGATGTGTGTTTTACTTCTTGTGCCTAATTCTCTTACCCATTTTTTTCCTCTCAAGCAGTCAGTCTGTCTATACCATAACTGAGATGCTGCCAAATAGAGAATGTTGTTTGTCTGATATAACTTCATACTGAAATAGAAATGTTGAATACAAACTGTACTCATAATTAACACCAAGTATAATTAAAAGTCTTAAGGGAGAATAGCTTCTTTCCAGGGTGCTCAACACTTTCCCTAACAGAGGCAATAGGTGGGCAGAGTACTTCTTGAGCACATTATCAGTAAACTGTGACTCCTGTTTGGTTTTAAACAGCTGCACCACTGCAGAAGGGTGAAATAGCTTTCAGCTGCCTCTTCTACAGCTATGTATGGCAACTTTGCTCAGGCAGAGAGGCTGGGTATGTTCTCACTCAAGCCTGCTCAGAAGCTGAAAAACAAGGTTGCATGAACTTGGTTCTGTCACTGTGGTTAAAGCTGTCACAGATGTGTCAAGGAAGGCATGTACTGGAATTACACAAATTCTAATGCCTTCTGAGACTCAAATGCTCTTTGGACCAGCTACAACCCTCCCATTAAATACACATATGTGCTGTCCTCAAACACTGCTGTGCTTTAAAGGATGGGTGTTTAATTCAAGTCAGTATTCATTCAAGCACCGCTTTCCATTGCTTGGCAAGTACATTACATTACGTAATACATGTTATGAGGGATTTCTTATAGGTATCTTGTGTAAGATAATTCAATTTCTGTTTACGGGCTGCTTTGATTCTGGATGTCTGAAAGTTGCATTCACTTCAGGGGGAGAAGTATCAGGCATGACATGGTGTATTTGTATTTCTACTTGAGACAGAAACAAAATCTGGAAAGTTTCTATACCAACTCTACCAGTTGTTTGTCTTCTATAGCCATCATTTACTCCAGGCATCTATGGAAATGAAATTTCAAAACAAATATTTAGTCTTAGGTAATTAAAATGATTCTCATATTCTTTCATTTTTCTGATATGTCATGTTTGAATTTTGTTGTTGAATGAATTTTGTATGAATTTTATGTTCAACTGTGTTATTGAATGTTCACAGGGTAATGAGTAAATGCATGTGAGTGAAAAGCTTGTCTAGGTAGCCTTCATTAGTTTACAAATATCAATTTATCTCTTTGTATGGATGACTTATATTGCAGTTGTTAAAAACAGATTCTTTTACATAACCCACTAAATACTGAAATAGTGAGACATTCAAGTATATGACTTGTTGTTATTATTATTTTCTCTATTATTATTGTTGTTCTTGAAGCTAATATTTTCCAGTTGGATGTGGAAGATAAAGATTGTGGTATATCACAAAATAGATCATTTAACAACATCCTTTTTTGAGGCTTCTCAATATTGTCAATACTTTTAATGGAAGATAAAACAAGGAAAAAAGTAAAACCCTCTCAGACTTGCATAACTGTGATACCTCACATGAGTGAAGGGTATGCTGTTGTCATCTACAAGGTATTAATGTGATATGGGTTTTTGTTAGGTTTTTTTTTCTTGGTTTTCTTTGTTCATTTTTGTTTTGTTTCAAATTGACTGCAAAAATAAAGTAGTTTACATAAATAGGGAAATTTAGGTTGGATGTTAGGAAAAGTCTTTTTATGGAAAGAGTGATAAAGTACTGGAATGGGCTGCACGGGGAGGTGGTGGAGTCACCATCCCTGGATGTGTTTAAAAAAAGACTGGATGTGGCACTTGGTGCCATGGATTAGTTGAGGTGTTAGGGCATGGGTTGGACTCGATGGTCTTAAAGATCTCTTCCAACCTAGACATTCTGAGTGTGAATCTGTGTGTGTGTGTGTGTGTGTGTGTGTGTGTGAGATGTGGTCCACTAAATTTAAAAGTCATAGGGTACAGTTTACTTTGAAGATTAACTTATATTAATATAACACATATATGATAGGCAGATTGCTTTGGGGGCTTATATTTATTAGTTGGTTTTATTTTTTGAAATGAAGCTTCCTGTTAATAAATAACTGCCATAAAGTGAATATCTGACAATAGAAAATTACATCAGTAAAAAGAACTGCTATAAGTCTCTGCCTCACAGAAGTCAAATTAATTCCCTCAGCCTAAGCCTGATCCTTGTATAGAGCAGTGTAATCAGAATTATTTTGATAGCTTGAGCTTCCATTATGAATCGTTGCCTAAGTGAAATTCTAGTCACTAATCACTGAACCATTCACTATGCAGGTTGCATATGGCTTTGTTAGCAATTACATTTATTTTAAATTGAGAGAATTACTTGGAAACACTGGTCACTGAAGATTCAAACAGACCAGAGCAATTAAGCATTAGTTGCCAAAGGCCTTCTGTTACAAATGTCACATAGTACTTTCACTATAAATGTTCATGTACCTGATTCTGATCATTGGAGATTCCTGACTGATTTCTAATAAATGTTCACAATTCCTCACTAATACCAGTATGAGTGTTTAGTAACAAAAAAAACATACAACCAAAACCAAAACAAACCAAACCAAACAAAAACAAAAACAAAAACAAAAACAAACAAACAAACAAAAAAAAAAAAAAAAAAAAAGAAGAAGAAAAGTCTAAATTCAGAAATCTGATGAAGGGTGTTCAGGAGGGGTTTCTTCCAGGCACTCCAGTAATAGAAACCCCATGACATTGCATCCTATTTCCATCTGATAGAGTCCCTAAGCAAGGTCAAGTTGCTGTAGTGTCTGTCATTATTAACTGTGACTCTCTCAATATAAGTCAGTTGTAGTTACTCCAAGTTATTGCTTCTCCAAATTTACTAAATCAGTCCTAAAATATTTATAACATATAAATATGGGGACTTAAAGATCCCTTGAGTCTCTTGGTGTACCCCATTGAAACAGCTTCTTTTCAAAACCATGAAGGAAAAAGAAGGCAGGCTGAACTTACTAGAGGGGAAAGGAGATAGCAATAAAATATTTAAGCAATTAGTTTTATCAATAACAGCCAATACAGTTTCCACAGTAACCACTGTTAGACTCATAGTTTAAGTTCTTTAGTCCAAAAAATATTCATTTGCAGCCTATATGTGCTAGTTTAGACTGGGGTAGAATTAATTTTCTTGACAGTGGCTGGTGTGGGGCTGTGTTTTGGATTTGTGCTGAACATGGTTGATAATACAGAGATGTGTTTGTTAGTGCTGAGCATGGCTTGCACAGAGCAAAAGCCTTTTCTGCTTTTCACACTGCCATGCAAGTGAGGAAGTTCGGGGTGCTTGGGAGACTGGGAGGAGACACAGCCAGGACTGGTGACCCAAATTGACCAAAGGGATATTCCAGACTGACACCATGGGCAGTATCTAATGTGGGGGAAGAAAGAGGAAAAGGTAGGACATTTAAATTGATGGGTTTTGTCATCTCAAGTCACTGTTACCCGTGAGAGGCCCTGCTCTCCTTGGGATGGCTGAACACTTGCCTGCCCACGGCAAGTGGTGAATGAATGCCTTTCTTTGCTTTGCTTGCGTGTGCAGCTTTTGCTTTCCCTGTTAAACTGTCTTTATCTTAACTCATGTGTTTTCTACCTTTAAGTCTTTCAATTTTCTCCCTGATCCCACTGGCAGAGTGAGTGAGCAACTGCATGGGGCTTGGCTGCTGGCTAGGGACAAACCATGACAACAGATCAGTAGGGACATGGGTCTTCTATGGTTTTACTTCCAGTAATTGTCTAAGAGGAATAGAAACACAGACTAAAGATGTTACATGTCATCTTTGACTAGAAAGGATTAGGAACTAACACTGTTGTATTTGTAGAATATACCAGATTCACTGTAGCAAATTTTAACTACTAATTTCCATTCTAACCAATATTGAAGCAGTTTAAGTTATATTTAACAATTGGTCTGTAATTATAGAGTGGAAAATATGGCTATAATTGCTTTTTATAAATGTAATTAGCTATAAATCTTGAAATATAAATATATGAAGACAGTACATTGCTTTTATTTCCAGCTATAGGATGAAGAAAAGCTAAAAATATGTACTTCCAGGGGAAATAATATAAAGTAGAAAGCCGTCTATTTAGAAATTTTTGGCCAAAAATACATTAGTAATGCATTGAATAGCATTCAGGGAGATTATAAATTCAGTAATTGAAACACAAATTATGCATGCTTATTATTTATGAAATTTTAAGTATTGCTTAAATACATCAGAAAATGTAAATGGCATTTAAAACAATTAATTATTCAGAATGGCAAAAATGGAAAAGCTAGCAAAGCACTTTACCATCCCTGAAGTGAAACTAAATAAATGGAGAAGACTAATTTCTTATGCTGTTTAGGCTTAATGTAGCAGCCTAAGTTCTTTGGGTGAAAAACTAGATCTAATTCTGAAGTATGTGAAGTACGCCATAATATCTGTTCTTGTTTATGATAAAGAATTCTTAAAATGTATTTGAATTGGATCACCAAGGCATTTTACCCTTTTGTCCCCTCTTAGGAGAAGAAACATTGTTTTAACAAATAGTGCTATAAAACTGGGAAGGGGGAAGGTGGGTGTGGTTGAAAGGAAATATCACTGGCTTTGAATCAAATTTATCATTATCTCTTTTCCTCTTCCCCTTCTTCCACTCCTGAAATACAGATACTAAAGAGGATGTGAAATTAGAGGAACATTTGACACCTTTTTAAAACACTACCTTTAAATAGCTGTTAATACCAACATAGAAAGGAGAGAGATTCAGGCTAAATATATTAACATCTCTAGGAATATACCAACATTGTTGTTATTGAAAGTGATTTTCTTAAGATTTTAAGACTAATAGTCCTAAATAGCTTTAGAGTTCTTTTGCCTTGAATCTATATTATTGTATTTTTTATATTTTTTTTCCTCAGGGCATGTAAAAAATATCTATAGAGTTCAAGAAAGTCAGGGAAATGATCTTAGTAAGTCATCAGAGGATTTAATGTAATATCTCATAGACAGTGACATGAGGATAGTCCAAGAGTTAATCAGATTTATAAATGGGGAAATTAGGAGGATAATGAACTGATAAATCAGTAATAAACCTATTCTAAAGAGTAAGACATTTTTGGCTCTCTTCATTAAGATTTGTATCTCCTAAAGGAAAAGAGATTCCTTAATGCTAAGCCTTCTAGAAGTCACTGTGACCTATTTCTGAGAATAAAATTAAAAAGATAAACTTTCCTTTAAATTCATAGGTAGGACAGAGAAGTCACAAAGGGAATGTAAACTTATTTTCTGCAGATAGCTCTCATGCTGTTTTAAGAAAGGGTAAGTGAACTAGGGCTTCCATTGCTCCAAATATCAAATCCCACTATAATGGGTGTTCTTGAAGTTTCTGTGATCCAGTAAAAGATTAATTCTTAAGAAAAAAATTAATCCTGTAGATGGATATATCACATTGTCAACACATATGCTAACATGAGCTCATTGCCTAGATTTTCTGGGCTCAAAATATATGTTAATATTTGCATCCTATTACTTTCCTTATAGAAACTCTCAAAGATATATTGAAACATTATTAAAAAGCATAAGCAAAATTTTGCAAGTTTTCTGTATGGGGAGAATGTGCTTTGTCACCATATAATTGGTCTAGATCCCTTTGCAAGAAGTGAAAAATTCTTGAAGAATTATGTAGGCAGGCTTCATTTGAAAATATTAGCCTTCATATTTGCAAGTCTAACTTAAGGACTTTTTTCTACTTCACTCCAAACTATTCTTAATAGATTAGTGATAATCAATTTTATTTGTTGAGTAGCTCTGCCAGTAATAATGGAACTGTGGATGTAATGATCCAGGAAATCACCTGTGGTGCTGTCTTCCTTATCTTCCTGTAATCACCTACTGATCTAAGTACTCAAGGTACTGGTAATTTTAAGATGACTGGGAAAAAAGAAATGTAATCATCTAGGACAATTTTTGTTCCAAAGAGGAAAAAACTAGGTGTCAGACTTCCATTGAGTTTAGAAACAGGTCTCTTGTCTGTATTCAAAACAAACAAACAAAAAAAGAAATTAGAATTAACAATATAATACAGCATAATTTTTCAGGGTGGCAATCAGACCAATTAGGGGCCTGAGCTTTAGTCTGCTGATCGAAACCAATATTAGCAGCATGTAACTAGGATTCAGTATCAAATCTAAACAGAAAATCTACTGAAATATAAAAAATGCATCGTTTTCTAAATATTAGTATATAATAAGTACATTTTTATGGTGAAATGAAAAAAAAAAATGTAAGTCTTCTTAGTGTTGAAGAAATATTTTGCAGCTAAACAAAATGCTTGCAAGACAAGCTTTATTGTGACCCTGGATTGACATCTTTAATTTGAATCTGGAGTTAAGAACAAAACATTTTCTCTGTGGCTATAGAATGATACTGATATTTGAATGCAAAAGAAATTATTTTTTTAATCCAGTTTTTAAGAAGAGTTTATTTTAAATAACAAAAAGGGGAAGATCATGACTTGATCATTCATTGTTTCTTGATTATTTTTTCCGCCATCATTATTTTTTATTTACTAGTTTAGTTTTACCTTACATTGAAAATAAATACTCCGTTTAGTTCTGAAAATTTTATGTTGTATTGTTCTCAGCACTTTACAATAAAATGGTCATTTTATCTATCAAAATATTCTCTTTTCTTTGTAATACTGCCCTCTGTTCCCCTTTGCCTGTAAGTTTATTTTCCCTCACCTAGGATTCCTTAAGTGAAGAAATTGTGTAACTCTTACTTTGCTGTAAGAACACCTCCACCACTGGAAAAAAATTGCTTATCCCTTATCAAAGTCTTAATGCAAGTTTGTGAGACATACAACTAAATGCTGTGGACAAAATAATGGATAAATACACTTGGAAAACATAGAACATTCAGGGAAGTTAGCTTGAATGTTGATTATGTTTCTTAATAAAATTGTCTGGAGTTCTTTCAAAAGTTCCTATTATTTGCTCACCCTTCATTGCCCTTTAACCATTGAGTACTAGAACCCAAGTGATCCATCCCACAGACAACTTTCAGAAAAGCAGAAGTACAGTGATAAACATGCAGGAGAAACACAGTAGTGTGACTGCAGATGCACACTCAACCTCATAAAATGCCAGAGGCAGTGATGGGGGGAGTGATTTGGTGTCTACTTTCCTTTTAGTTCTGCTCCTCCTCTTTTTCCATAAACCTGGCACTATTTAATGAGTAGTTTTACAAGCCAGTTAAGTAGAAAAGCATGAAGCAATCCAACAGAGAGGAAAAGGAGCTGTGTAAGAGGCTCTTCCTGTCACACACCTAGTTCTACTCTCCAAACTGTACATGTACCATGCAGAATTGATGACCTGAGTGATAAAAAAGAAAGCTCCTTCTGATGAGTCAGCTTACAGGGTTTCCAGCCTACACAATTAGAAAATTATTAAAATTATAATATGAGAAATATGAAAAATGAGAAAATGAGAAAAAATGAGAAAATTATATAAATTGCACATGACTTTATATCCAGGAAGTCAATATTATTGGTGTTGGAAGAGTAGCAGAAGGATTAATTCAGAGTGTCAATACTGAAAGATGAGAGGTGCCAGGTAAAAATCTTGAGGCATCAGACCACATCATTATTTCCATGTGAATACATTATAATGGTCCATATCTACCTGTTTTCTCACACAGTCTGCAATATAAGAGTGTGTTTTGTCATTCTTATTCCATGCGATATCTGAGGCAAATATATTTGTTTCACTTTTTCCTTGTTAAGAAGTTAAAAAACTCCACCCTATCTAATTTTGGGGGAGATTCAGATCCAGAACTATTAGAGAGGCCCAAGTCTTTTATGTTGTGAAACATATAAGCAGAGTTTCAGGAAGCTGGGGGAAGGACTTGCTATATTCTTTTCTTGCTAGGAGCACATGGATGTATATTCTGTATATTCTCAGCCAGTCTCAACTGCTCTTCCTTTCTTTAATTTCTGAAAGCAACATTCATCCCAGAAACTAACAGAAGACCTTACAGTTTGTGCATGGATGCCTGTCAAAATGACATAGCACAGTGTAACCAAAGTATGACACTTGTGGTTTTCTGCTGGGAGCACACGAGCTGTATGTGAAAATATCTGGATAAAGTGGAAATGGAAAAATTGAGGTGGGTTTTATTTGAGAAAAGAGATGGAAGAACTGCTTTGGTGAAAGCATGTGGGATCTTGTCAGTAAGATTTTATTATGTCGTGCAGTTTTACTGACCATCTACAGTGGTAATTCTGGTTATTCTGTCTACACAAGGCTCTCTGTTTTCACTAGGAGTGAATAATGGGGCATCTGAAGAAGCAAAAATATGTGATAACAAAGGTCTATCCTCAGCTGCAAGTGACATTGTGAATGTCAAAAGCTGTGGGTCTCATTTCCTCAGCTAATAAAGGGATGATGTTCATCTTCTTAATAACACTGTTGGTTGATGTTTACTTTGTTGATTAAATAAAGCTTCCCCATAGTCTCTAACAGAAGCTGTTCCTGAAATCAGTACAGTTAGAGTTATGGAGTCAGGGGAAGCATGGAGGTTTGGGAACTCAAACTACTTCTCAGAAGTACTAGACCTTAGTTTTGGTATTGCTCACATTTTTTTGTGTGTTATTACACATGTACTTCAAGACTAAGATAAAATTCCTGACCCTAGTTCTAATGAAGGTCATCCACTGCTGAAATGTGTGAACATCAACACATCCCTCATTCCCTGGAGTTTGAGCCACATCAGAAGATTTTGAAAGAAACTTTTCACTTTGGGGTTCTTGCAAAATTAAATCCACAGGATTGAATCCATGGAGTGAACTGTTAAAACTATGTGTTTCTTTCAAATTAGAGTTTTTGGCAAGGAGGCTGCAGTGCCAACTTATATTTTAGTTTTATCATCTAAGATATGAACTGGAACTTATCAAAGTTTTCCCACTATCTGAACAGACAGGATAATCTGATCTGCAAATAATTAGAAAGCAAGTGTGGCTTTTTCTGAAGTCCACTTAAGAACATAAAACTGCAGGAAGGATGTTAATCTTTTTACTGTGTATTGAACAAATTGAGGATTTTAAACCTAAAGAACTTTGGTACTTATCCCAAATAAAATTCCTTTTTTTTTTTCTTCCCCACAGACCTTAGTAAGAATCTCATGACATTGTTTTTAATTGAATAAATCCATAAGGCTTCTAGCATACATCTCATCATCTGCCAAGTACCTCCCTTTTTCAGCCAGGGAATTCACAGGGATTCTGTATTCCTAAAGTAATTACACCTGGGGCTGGAAAGGCTGTTGGGAACATGGAAAAGCCCAGCTTATAAAAATGCATGCCAAGCTTGAACATAGAGTTTGTTAGGGTGAGCTTCATCAAGGTCTCTACAGTGCAAGAATTCAGTACTCTACAAGCAAGAGAGAGATTTGAACCAGAGAGAGCGAGCAAGAAATACTAAATAGTCCTACTTCTCCAGGGTGGCAAATGTCATTGAAAATGCCTGCTTGTCTCAAAGGTTAGGCTGAAATCAGCTAGCTTAAGTTTTTATCCAGGACTTGATTGATCAAAATTGAAAGACTTCTGGCTGCAAAAAATTCCACACCATATTGTCAGCACAGCCATACTTATTAAGAAGAGAATTGTGCCCCTAGGTTTTCACATTTCCATTTCATGCAGTTAATGCACTTCCTCAAGAAACATTTTATTGTGATGGCAAACTGAAAATAACTGAAAGGAAAATTTGAAAAATATAATGAAAATGATCCTTACTCAGAGGAAATCTAAAATACATGTACTGTATAATCTTATTGTATTTGTTGTTTCAAATTATGTAAATATTCTATTGTCTGACTTCAGATATATTTATGTGTTTAAATTACTCATTTTTCACTGTTCACCTTAGGGGAATCAGAAGTTGCAATTGAGGAAGCAGGAAGCAAAATACACACAAATATAAAAAATTTTTAGCTTAAATGTAAAATAAAGACTCTGGAAATACAAATATCCCAGTCCTATAAATTGCTAAAAAAAACCTGATCAGCTTTTTTAGTAGTTCTTCAAAAAGTGTACTCTTTTCCAATAGAAACCTGATTTTTAAAAATAATAGGAATACTACTAGTCTTTTTGATCCTTGACAGTGAGAATAGTGTGAAATTGCTTGTGAACTTCTTTGGAACAAGATGAAAATAATTGTTTTTCATGAGGTAATTATTTAAAATATTATTTCAATGTCAATGAAGTTAGTTGTTAAGATACAAAAACTTGCTGATTGCAGGAAGAAGTGGTTCTTTTTTTTACTACAAGTATCTACATTTATCAAAACAAACAAACAAAAGAAAACAAAACCAACAAAATCCCAAAAGCACAAATACCTCAAATATGTGTTAATAAAATATCAAGGTTAAGAACTATGATCAGAAGGCAGGAAGAGGAACATCAACTCATCTTAAATATTACAGCCAGTACTTCATGGTTTGGGGAGCCCTACTAGCATGCTCATGTGCTTTCACATAGCAGAGAACCTTCTTCTGGAATTTGCAATATAAAACTTATCGGTAAATGGTAATTCACTGATTAGGAGTATGAAAAGTGGTGCATTTCCAGGCCCTGACAGGGCTTAGTAGCTCACATGGTTATCTAAATACTCCACAGCAAAAATTATGAGTTATTGTAAACCAAATACATCTTCTCCTGAAGACAACACACATTAGTTGCCCAAAAGGATAAATGGAAGAGTTTATGCCATTCTTGTGTGCCAGATTGGGGTGGTACAAGTGGCTGAAGTAAGGAGTGGAAAACAGGCATCAGTCATTTTGTTTGACAGGTGGGAGTTCAGGCCCAGTATAAAGCACTCTGAAGAAAACATTCACCTCAGGATCTTGGCAGACCATAAAAGTTAATTCTGAACAGTGAGTGTTGTTTCCAGTAAAGAGCTGATAGAAAAAGACTTCCTGAGTGAGGCATCATAATTTGCTATGGATGTATTTCTAGTACTCTAGCATTAACTGTTTATTTTGAGAAAACAACATCAACAGCTTTAGTATTCTACACCTCTGTTTTTCAAGGTTCATAACACAACCAACTTCAAATATCTTTTTAATTTTTTTTATTCTTTTTCCTTTTCCTTTTATTTTTAAAGGAAATGAGCTTAAGAACACCAAAACACTAGTATTTTAGACATACAGTATATAACATTGTAGGAGATAAAGTTAACATTTGTAATGTTGAGTAGAAAAGAATTGGAATACCATCTGTTTTTTTGGATATGAGGCCAGCATTTACCATTAACAATTGAGATAGTTACAACTGCATAATAGGCCTTATTTCTGACACCAGAGAGACAGACTTTGTTCAGGAAATCATATGCTTCCTTATTGAAAGATGGTGATTTTCCTTTCAAAAGCTACTAGAATTTCTTCTTTTGAGAAGACTCTTCTTCTTTTGAGGGACTTGGAAATGAACAAAACAGTAGTAGTAGAAAATAAAGAGAAATATATATGAATGAGTGAACATGAGGATGTGAGGGTAAATTCTTATGTAAACAAACCTTGAAATTAATCTTTTTTTTTTTTTCCTCATCACTACATCTCCAGTTATTACTGAAAAGAAATAAAATAATGGTCTAAATTATCACATATTAGAGTTATTTTAAATATCCATCTTTGTCTTCTATTTCAATATAGCATTTTTTCCAAGGATAATACATAAAGAGGGCTGTTCTTAATGCGCTGCCTTTTGAGAGATTTATCAAAACTGGACCACATAATAAAGAACATCCCAGGAAGCTGAGTTTTCTCATTCAATAAACTCACTCATAGTACCCATATGAAGAAGAGTGAAAAAATTCTTCAACTGACTTCATCCTCTCCCATGTAGTGTAATGGAAATAAAATAAACAAATTCTTTACAGGAAAAGTAAATTTTCAGTGCAACAAAATGTAAAAATTGAAAGTTATTGCTTCACTGTAGAAACAGAGTTCTTTGTATTCAGTGCAACAATCATAATAAAGACAATAATTTAAAATCAACTAATGTCAGTGTTAACAGAATGATTCCTAGAAGTATTTTTTATCATAGAATCATTAAGGTTGGAAAAGTTTTCCAAGATCATCAAGTCTAGCATTTGACTGAACAGCCCCATGCCCACTAAATCATAGCACTAAATGCCAAGACCAGTCATTTTTTGAACACTTCCAAAAAGAGTGACTCCATTGGGAAACCTGCTCCAATGCTTAATCACTCCTTCAGTGAAGAAATTTTTCTCATATTCAACCTTTCTTCTCACTTCTTTTGTATAATCACAAAAATGTAGTGGTTTTTTGGTTTTTTTATCCTTAATAACTTCTATGGCAAGTATCTCTCTAGTTAGCTGTGAGTACATAAACATCTTTATTTATTTATAGGTCTGTCTTTCACATCTAGCTATTAATATTTTATTGATGTGCTAACTACCTGTATTACTTTATTAAAAATTATGGAACTTCAATGTAATTTTTATGCAAGAAGATCTTCATAGGCCAATGCAACAGAATGTTCAAGAGAATTTTTGCTCATGATTTTCTTAGGTGAGGATGTATTTTAACCTGTACTTTGTCTATGGTGTTTATGGAAAAGCACTTCGTTCCCCTAATGGTGTTTAATAATATATATATTAACCTTTTGATATATGATGTCATATGTTTGGGAAGGCTAAAACAGTCTTTGCATTATTCAAAGCATACAAAATTACTTGTATTGTGATTATGTATCATGCAAAAGGGAACAAAGAGCATGGAGGGAAATTTGATGATTCTTGAGGCAATGTGTTGGTGCAGGACTTCATCCTGCTGAATCCATATAATTTTACTTCCAAAGTGGGAAATTCAGTAGTCTCTACACTAGTCTGCTTAAACCAGTGATGTCATCCTGACTCAACAACTGAAATTGTTTGAAAGCAAATAAACCTGATTTTTTTCACTGTTTTTTCATGCAAATTTCACTATGATTAAGTGCGTGTTACCTGAGAAGAAAACAAGGAGAAACTATTTTTAGATTGGGAAAGTATAAACTGAAGTTCATTCAAACTTTAATTGGAAGCAAAATATTTGGAGACCATGTTAATAGGACATTCCAGCATAACATCTCTGGTCAAATCTTTTCAGATCTACATCTGTGAGATGCATTTCAGGGTGCACTGCTTTTAAGTTGATCCTGTCATTTGTAGTTGGGTTTGACATAGAAGCACTTCTCATGTTAGTTAACGTGGGTCTCTGTCTCGCACGAAGGAGGAAGCACAGCAGTAGAAGCTTGGACACTGTGCTCAGGATAAGGCTTCGGAAGTATTTGGGGGTCTAAATCAACTGTTTCCTGTGCATGTCTACAATACTGTATAAATTTTTCATAGCATCAAAGTAATGCCTCAGGCAGGCCTAGAAATCTTTTTTTTTTTTTTAAACAACAAACAAAAAACACAGAAACAAAAGAAAAAAACAGGATTTCAACATCAGATCTTACATCTGAAAGTTTCAGTTGGTGCCAAAACATCCACATTCACTGTGATCTGCTAGAAGTTAACTTATTCACATACCTGCTCAAGTGGCTTTTTAATTAAAGCCCTCATTTATTCCACAGGCTACATTCAGAGGTAGCATCAAACAGTTTCATGTCACACTCTTACAGAAAGTTGTTTCATATTAGTCTAACCTCCAATTAACCTAAATATTTCAGCTTAGAGTGTGCATTCATGGAGTATATTCCTTATTTCTATTTGTCCCTGCACACAAAGTGATAAAGAGGAAATCAGAAGAAGAGGGACATTAACAACTTTAAAACTAGTGCCACTTGCCCTGACTCATCATATTTAACAGCCATGGGTGTTCCTATACCACTGTGCATTCCAATTCATGCTGATAGACTTTATCTTAAACTATCTTAGTCTTGTCTCAAAGGCTTCAACTACAAATATCTGATGACCTTTTTTTGTTGTTCTTCTTAATTTAAGGGGAGGAGAAATTCTCGTATGTAGGCACAGAGAACTTTGCACCATTTTACCAAGCAAACTCCAACAGAACTCCTATGTACAAATGCAAGAGGTCATCTACAGTCAGGGATGTTACAAGGAAGTTTCTGCAGAGTTTTGAGATGGGTCATATGCATCTCATTTATTGCTGGGTTTTCAGCCATGGAGTCCAAAGCTCTTATAATTTAAAAAATATTTGCTATTTCCACTTTGTAGTGAAGGAAGTGTCATATCAGGCATATAAAAATTGGAATACATGACAGTCATGGAGATTTGTAGGATTTTTAGCTAATGGAAATAATTAGTTTCATAGTAATTCCCCTGATGTTAACCAGGACACAAGAATAGATTCCCCCATTTAGCATCCAAATAACATTCAAAAAAGAAGAAGAAGAAGAAGAAAAAGGCCTGCATAATTAATTATGCATGCAAACTCTATTTCAGCAAAAGTAGCTTATCAGGTAGTACTAATGTGAGTGATGCTTGATCTAGAGATCTTCTAATCTTTCATTAAAACTGAAAACAATTTTCATGGTTTGTGGGGGTTTTTTTCCCCACCTCTCTTTTTCAACTCATAAGATCTTCATCTGAAACAAATGGGAAGAAAAAAAGACACAAGACACAATTTTGTACATGAAACAGAACAGTGGACTATATTTTTTGTCTTACCATTCAGCAAGTCAAAGAGGTTAGCTTTTCAGCCAACTGAAACATTGATTTTCATTTAAATCTTAATCTCAGCAGTGTTTTGCTATGTCATTGGCATTTGTGTTCTACATCAGGGGATTAATGGCAATAGAATAGAATAGGCAGTTAAGATATATTTTGTGTCAGAAAATGTTAAATAATGCAAAGCACCAGATTAGAATACAGATATTTTTGATAACTGATATATTGCCTTCACCATCTTGCTAAGTGATAATTCTTCTGACGAAATATTCATCAGCATACAGAACTGTAGTCTACATGCAGTACTGACTTGTCTCAGTAGTTAAACATAATGAATTTCTCCTAGCTTCTTATCCCTGTAATTTAAAGTTCTGGATAAGAAATAAAAAGTATTCTTTTAACTTAAATTTCATAAAATAAAAACAAGAGGAATATTTCTGTGAGTTTGGAGAGACAATTATTCAAATATCTTTTTCAACTACTGCATGGGAAGCAATTAATGAAGACTGTTTTATGTATACTAGGAAGACTGATTTGACAGTGTTTTCTGTATAACAGATGTTAATATCTGCCTTTCCTTGTCTTCTTTTTTAGGGAAGGAATTTAGGGAGAGGTGGACAAAATGAGTCTGGAAAAGTGAGGCAAAAAGCATACTTAAAAACAAAAAAATTGGTTTCCCAGAAGACAGTACCAGAGAGATACAGACCATTTGGATTGTTCATTTTTTGAATAAATATTACTTTTTATAGAACAGCATGGAGCTATGAATGTCATTAGTTTTAAACTTCAGGATTTATTGAGCACAATCTTAAAGCAATGAAAGCACCCAGTGATTTTCTCAAGAGTAGTATCCCTTGCCTAGACTGCACAGTGCTCTCAAAATCAGTTTAAAAAAAGAAAACAAACAAAAAAAAATTAGATTGATGCATAGTGAGGCTATCCTTTTCCATCTGGGTCTATGCACAGCTAGCAGATATAGAGGTGTAGCCTTTATGAAAAATGTAAATTAAACATCCAAAGTCCAAACTGTAAAAACAGATGAAATACAGACTTTAAGGAATCTGGGTAGTCTGGTATGTTTTGTGTCCTTCTTCATACAATAATTCCTTCAAAATTGTTCCAGCCTTTTCATTTCTACTTTTGTAGTCCTTCCTTTACGAGCCAATACAAGAATGTACAACACACAATTGTCTTGTATAAATACACCTAATCTCTACAAAAATAGAGATTTACACCTCCACAGAAGCTTACTAATTTTGTTGTAGTTCCAAAGACTGAGTTGCAGAATTTGACAAAATATGTAGTAAGGTTTATAAAGAAGTAATACTAGTATAAAAAAAAGGCATACCCCACTCCCCAAAAAACCAAGCCTAACTAACCAACCAAACAAACAAAACCATTCAAAACCATATACTGAGAAAACTTATTAGATAAAATACTAAGAAAAATTGACAGATGTAGTCTGGTGACATATACATTGTAGCCCTAGTTTGTATAAAATACATATCCGTTCCAGAGTATAGTATTAAAAGTGTTAGGAGGTTGAGTGGGTATATTTATCGTACATGTCAATATTTTTAACATTTTGAAATACATAACTTTTTAGCTTCATATCCACAAGCTTCAGGTATAAGCTACAAATTCCTGATGGTAATAATAAAAAGAAACCTGATTGCATGAAGAGAATTCTCTTTGAGTGCTACCTGGGAATTAATTTCAAGTCACACTTGGAGTTTTTGGAATTTATATGTTCATTAATATTATCCTCAATGCTCATATATATAGTTCTGTATGACTGTGTCTGAAGTATCACTCTAGGTATCTGCAAGAGCTCATAACAGTTGGATAATGTGTAAGAATTTGGTAGAGAATAAAAGTGTCATTTTCAGAACTAGATCAATGCACAGCATATTTCTCTGCTCTGGCTGAGCATATGGGAGCTTACGAGTGGGATTTTTATCCACTCGCTATTAAAAGAACAAACAAAACAGACTGTAAAAGATAATAGCCTGTGCCCTGTAGCTGCCACATCTCTTTTGATCAATGTACTTACAGCAAGCTTCCCAGTTCCAACTTGTGCCACTTCCATAGTTGCCTGCTTTCCTTTACTGTTTTAGTCTAAGTAATCTCAAGTTATCTTTTGCCTGGCTAGCTTGGGATGAAATATTTATTAAATTTATATTGTTTTTATCTCTTTCTGGCAAAGACATTGAAAGAATTGTGCTGTTTAAAAAAGCTAAAAAATGTTGATTACACAGTTAACCACAATGAGCAAGAAATTCACTGTTAGAAGGTCTGTAATTTCATTTTTTCACTTCTCTTGATGTTAGTCAGGTTTTGATTTGCTGCATTTTAATTAAAAATTTCTTCATGTTCTAAAAAAGTGTGCAGAAATTCTTCTTGTGGAATCTGGAAGTATGGCAAGATCATGAATTGACTTAGTATCTTCATAGATACTTTTACATGTTCCATAGGTTAGAGATGCAGAAAATTGGTCACTTCTTTCTCCTGTGTCCTCCTTTTAGACTTGAACCACTGTCCACCTGTGTTTTATTATTTTTTTAAAGTTTTGAAACTTTATGGCCTTGATCTTTTTTTATCTTTATTAAGACTTCAAATCTAGTGGGTATTTGGTTTAATTAAACCATTGCAGCAGAACTGTATGGTCATATTATAGTTACTATGAGTTGAGGACTAATTAACTTAATACCTAAAGATCTAATGATGTGATACTGTTTTCATTTGCATTCCTTTTGATAATCTTTATTGCTTGGGATCACTGTGTCTGCAAATTCACTACAGAGTTTAAAAGGGTAACAGGCTTTTTCATTTAAGTTAAACCAAGAAACCCCCACTTAGACCAGCAGGGCTTAATACTGAGACTCTTTAGTTCTAACCCTCCTCATCATTTTATTCAGGTGTTGACACTGTGGAAGAAAATCAAAAGACAGCAATAGAGCCAGATCCTCAGGTAGCAAATCTCTCCAAACAGTACCAATTGAATGTCTGCTACAAAGGTTATGAATGTTATCAGATTGGTAAAATGATATTTTCAGCTGTTTGGGGCTTAGTACTTCCAGTAAGGTAAATCTGACTAGAATTAGTCATTTCTAATCCTTAGTAGGAAAAAAGAATCTTATGTGTTTATTGATTATCTAATTGCAGCTAATAGTAGTAAGGTTATTAGTTTCAAAAAAAAGAGAAACAAATCGCTATGCTTTTGTACAGAGATTTAGCGATTACCTCTAGCAGTGTTTACAGAGGGTAGGATGATAATGTGTGGTGGCTGATATCCAGCTGATGCCATGTACCTTCTGCAGTCTAACTGGATGCAACTGAGTCCAGAAGCTTGATATGGAAGTGCCTGGTACTGTGATGGTGGTTATCACTTGTTTGCATTTCAATGTTTCCTAGCTTTTCTAGCCTGGAGGTTACTTCCCCACTGTGCTAAATAGACTGCACTATGTCTAAAAGATTATCCTTCCCACGAGAAATTTTGAAAGTCAGACTCAGACAAATACAGAAAATGAAGAGGAGAATATTTGTATAATCGTCTCAAGCCAGCTACCACCTGTTTAATCATTGCTAAGATCTTTATAAGCTTTACATCATGAAAAGTTTGCATGAAGAGTTTTGAAGAAGGACTAGGAATTGCCTTTATGCAAAGATCTTATGAAGGTGAGAACACATATAAATGTAGAAAATCGCATATTAGAAAAATGTAGTGATACAGATAATGAGGGCTAAAATTTTTGGCTGATCAGAAGTGGAAATCACTGTTATGAGGCAGTAAGTAGTTCTCAGAGGAACTGTTATGAGTTTTAGTCGCTGGCCTAACGCCAGTGCACTCATGAGAATATAGTTCCTTAAAATGATGCTGTGAGTGGGACTAGGAACAGAGCAGAGCAGACTCTAACTTAGAAATGAAAAGAAAAACTTTATTATATTACATTATATGAAAAAGAAAGAAAAAAACAAAAACTAAGACCTAGAATGGAAAACTTTCTAAACCACTCCTCCTCCCCCTACTATAATTCTTACCAAAACTTTCTGAGACAAAACTTGGAACTCCCAGCTAATTTAGTACTTCTAAAACAATCATTTTTTAGTTTATTAAGGGAGAGGAGTCTTCTTTGTGCCCCATAGAAACTCCCACAAGAAACACAGTCTCTTGTGGCCTACACTCTTCACAAATGTCCCACCCGACACAGAGGAAATGTGCCATTGAGAAGCCCTCCTTCCATGGACGGTGTTCTCACCTACACCCATGGACCAAAACTGCTTGTAGGGTTCCTTTTTAAGGATGCCTTTGGGACACAAGTCCCCCCCATTTCTCCCCTGGGGCAAAGGGTTTTAAGAACAGAGGCCTTCTCTGAGGGCACCACCACACCCTCCTAATCCTCCTCTGTTCATTCATTCCTGCACTGGCATCTCTACTACACAGTGCCCACCATGCTTCCCCCTAACACAGTTTCTATAAGTTACAGGAGCATTAATGCAGTCTCTATGGCTACTACAAGGAAAGTCTAGCCAAAAGCCACTCTATCAATCTCTTCTTCTTTATCTTCTGCTGGCATCACAAGTCCCAGGCTGTCTCTCCCATCACTTCCAGAAGCCGCAGCCGATGAAAAGTTCATGATATCAGGTTTGAAGTGGAGCTGGTCAAACTCTCCGGGGAGGAGGGGGCTCGGCACCCAGGATGTCCCAGTGATAACTTTTCCACCCCTCCATTCTCAGTAGGCCTGGCGAGCTACACAGTTCCATTCCCTCCCTTCTCTATCTGACGGGAGGGGGGCCCAGCCAAGGCCACAGCAGCAGCAGCAGCCCTGGCCCAGACCCAAGGACAGCGAGGCTCGGACAGCCGTGCCGGCCCAGACCCAAGGACAGCGAGGCTCAGACAGCCGTGCCGGCCCAGACCCAAGGACAGCGAGGCTCGGACAGCCGTGCCGGCAGGCCGGCAGAGCTGCTGTCCGGGCTCACCCCAGCCCAGGCCGCGGGGCAGCCTCGGCCTTGGCCGGGGGAGGCCTCCCCTCCCCCCCACAGCCGGGAGGAGGAGGGGAGCCTGAGGAGCCTCTTCACTCTCTGAGGGCCGGAAGGGAAGCGAGCCACCCCTGCAACTTCTCGTCCTGAAATGTGTGTTCACAGAGATGACATGACCTTTCATTGGTTTTACAGAGTGCCAATCTCAGAGCCAGCTCTCTCTCACTTCCTAGTGTGAGTCAAACCACAACTGGAACTAACATTTTTTAATGCAATGTTAATTTTCATCTACCCCATACTTTTACAATCATCATCAACCTCTGAGAATAATGTGGGGTGTTAAATTATTCCTTCTCACTCTTTTTCTATTTGACACTTACTGCTTTTCTCACCTTCACTCTTGATAATCTGTGAGTGCTTCTGGTTTAATCTGAACCTACCTTTGTTAATCCCTCCCTTAGAAACCTCACCTCTACAACACCCTATATAACCCCACAATCCTGTTCCTGCCCTCTCTTGGCCTCCTTGCCTTCACCCCCTCCCTGGGCAGGGGAGAGGGGGAAATAAATGGATCCCTGAGCCTAACAAACAGAGACACTTCTGCTTCCCTGCGGGTAACTATAAGCTCCCTGGACACGATGAAAACTGTTGCACCCTCTGTAACAATAACCTGTCAGTAAAGCTTCTGGGGCAATATTCCTTTGGGACCCTGAAAAGGATTGATCTCTGATATGAATAATATATCTGCAATATTTCATATATTTTCGGGTGGTGCTTGGCACTTGTTTATTTGTTCTCAGTCAGAGAACTTCCTTTAAAGAGGAGAGTCTGGGTCATCTTAAATCTTGGTGGAAGCAGATGCTGCTCAGTCCTGTGTGAGCAGCCAAGCCTATACAGGCAGAAACTGTGTTTCAGCCTGAGTGTGTTGGTCAGAGGTGGGAAGAGTCAATAGTGATGAACTAATTCTGCCATTTGACTAGCATCACAGATTCATAGAATAGTTTAAGTTGGATAGGACCTTTAAAGGTCATCTACCCCACTTCCCCTGAACTGAGCAGGAACATCATCAACTACAAAAAATTATTCTACTTTTTTTTTTTAATGTAAAACCACACCTCTAGTCCTATCACAGCAGGCACAACTAAAAAATCTGTCTCATCATTCTAATAGGCTTTCTTTAAGTACTAAAAGGCAGCAAAAAATTCTCTTTTGAGTCTTTTCTTCCTGAGGCTGAACAATCCAAACTCTCTCAACCAGTCTGCATAGGAGTGTTTCTCCAGCCTACTCACAATCTTTTTGCCCCTTCTCTGGACTTGCTCAAGCAGGTCCACCTCCTTCTTGGGGGGCCCAGAGCTGGAAGTGGTACTCCAGGTGGGGTCTCACCAGAGCAGGGCAGAAGGAGACAATCACATCCCTGTTGACCATGCTGCTCTTTCAGTGCAGCTCAGGATACAGTCAGCTTTCTGGGATTCCAGCACATATTGCTGGCCTGTGTCTAGCGTCTTATCTCCCAGAAACCCCAAGTCTTCCCCAGCTCCTTCGCCCATAGCCTGTATTGATACTGAGGATCCTGAATGTGAAGGATCTAGCATTTGGCCCTGTTGAACCTCACAGAGTTCCCATAGGCTACTCTTCACTCAAGAGCTTATCCAGGTCCCTCTGGATGGCATCCCATCCCTCATCATGTCAGCTTGGTGTCATCTGCAAACTTGCTGAGAGTGCACTCGATCCCTCTGTCATTGATGAAGTTGTTAATCAGTGCAAGTCCCAACACCAACTTCTGAGGAGTGCCACCCATCACTGGGCTGCACTTGGACACCAAGCCATTGACCAGAGTCATTCTCTGAGAAAGGTCAACCATTCTATTCCTTATCCACTGAATAGTCCATAAATAAAATCCATACATCTCCAATTTAGAAAGAAGGCTTTTGTGAGGAAGAAAGACCTTGAAGAAGTCCAGACAGATGAAATCAGTAGTTCTTTTGGACTCAATAATTGCAAAGGTCTTTTCCAACCTAAATGATTCTATGATTCCTTTGTCACTTGATGCAGACATTACATCAAAGAAGGCCATAGAAGGTTGATCAGGCAGGATTTGCCCTTGGTGTAACTGTGTTGGCTCTCTCAAATCATCTTGCTGTCCTCCATGTGCCTTAGCACAGCTTCTAGGAGGTTCTGTTCCGTGATTTTCACAGGCACAGAGAAGAGCCTGATAGGTCAGTAGCTCCTGGGGTCCTCATTTATACTTTTTTTTAAAAATGGGTGCAATGTTTCCCTTTTTACAGTCACTGGGACTTCACCTAACTGCTGTGGCCTTTCAAATATCACTGAGAGTGATTTGGCAACTACATCAGCCAATTCCCTTAAGGTTCTGGGATGTATCATATCAGGTTCTGTAGGCTTATATGTATTAAGATTTCTAAGGTGGCTTCAAACCTGAGGTGTCTTTACAGCTGGTCTTTGCTCCCTCAGTCTCTGCCTTAAAGTCCATCCATCTAAGAGGTGTGGGAAAAAAGATTTCCAGTGAAGACTGAGGCAAAAAAGTTGTTGAGTACCTCAGCCTTCTTCTCCTCCATTGTTACAAATTTGATAGACGTGTTCATCAGGAAAAAAAGTATGCTGTCTTCTACCTTCCTTTTCTGGCTGACATACCTATAGGAGCTATTATCATTCTCTTCAACCCTTGCCAAGCTCAGCTTCAGCTGCACTTCAGCCCACCTGATCCCATCCATACACAACTGGGCAGCATCCCTACATTATTCATAGGATACCAGTTCCTGGTTCAGCGGTCTTTGCATTTCCCTATTGACCTTTAGTTTGACTAGGAGGTCTCAATTTAACCATACTAATCTTTTGTCTTCCTTTCTTGACTTCTTACATGTGAAGATAAAGACCTCTTCCACCTTATAGAAAGCAGCCTTAAAAGTTTGCCAGCTCTTTTTTTCCCCCTTTCTCCTGAGGGCAGTTTCCCTGAGGATCTTACTGACTAACTCCTTAAACAGCTGGAATTTTGCTTTCTTAAAATTCAGATTTCTGACTTTACTTTTCACCTGACATATACCACTTCAGACTGTGAACTCCACAAATGCATGATAACTGCAACACAAGTCAACCCTAGTCTTGACATCACCCATTAGCTCACTCGTGTTGGTGACCATGACATCCTGTATTTCATCCCCTCTGGTAGGGTTGTCTATTCCCTTCTTAGGAAGTTATCCTACCTGCATTCCAGGAGTCTCTCAGATTTCCTAGAGAGTCTCAGAGATTGTAGAGAAGAACAGAATTTAAGAGGGCTGGGAGAGAATGTTACAAGAAAGAAGCAAAAACTGGACAGATTTTGCCGATAGCAAGTTCATTGTGTTCTGTGGTAGTGTCTTGAATGCTTTTGTTACTGTGTGTTTCAGTGACTTATCCAATGTGGCACACCAGTGTTTAAAATGAGAAGCCACTACAAAATAGCAGAGATCAAAGGCAGCATCTCCACGTAGTGCAATAAACTCTGTATTTTTGATCCAAAAGCGGTATTAATGTGGTCACAGTGCCATGTGTTGCAGCTAGGCTGGGTGGGCTTTAGCTGGCTGGCTGATAAGCAGCTCACTCAGGTGTCTCTGCATGTATTCTTCACTACTTCTTCTTCAATACATGGGGCATGCAAATAAACAAAGATGTTTGTCTTTCTTGTCCTGGATTGTAAACTAATTCCTTAACAAATACTGTAATAATTTCCATATATTTGGACTGCAACCTGCTGCTGCCTCTAGATCCTTTTTAGCCAAGTTTTCTTTGAAAGTGCTCTGTTTTTAAAAGCTGGAAGAGTTACATGGTCCTGTGCCAAGAGCTTACACAGTACTTTTTAATGAATCAGAGCACAGTATAGGTATGCAGTAGAATACAGAAATTATTTTTCTTAAAATTCATTCAAGCGAGAATGTAATTAGAGGGTCATAAGAATCCTATGAAGAGGAATACTCTAATATAACCTTAACTGTTCCTAATTATGTGCCACATTATTAAGCCTGACCTACTAAGCCTGCCTCCTGAATACAGCTTGTTAAAAATGTCTAAGTGACACTAGAGACTGCCAGAGACGCTGTGAGGTAGAATGCATTTATGCCTATATGTGCTCCATTTCCCACCAACAAAGTCCCTTTCTAGCCCCAGTCCTTACTGCTAGCAGAAGCCTGAGTACAAAGGAGAATATGTCATAATGTTTTTTCTAGGCTTGCCAGGAAAGTGTTTAAGGACGTTTACGTTCATAAAGTGGAATTTGCCTCTGTTTGTGTTAAAGAGTAGATTTTGTGTTATTAACCACTTTAACTTTGGATTTTGCACATCCTGCCACAAGTTGTGAGGTGATGACATCTGGGAGGAGCAATGACATCTCTCTTTGAAAGACACTAAGATATCTTCTCCACTCTATTCAAGATATCAGACTAAACCTGGCATCACAGCACTTGTTTCTCAGTGATGCATTTATAAGTTCATTGGAGCAGAAAGGGGTGGGAGGGAGAGCAACGTACCCAGGTGGTGAGAGCCTTTTCAAATACGTGATTGCAAGGGGGGAGAAAAGGCAGATCTTTCATGTCTGAAATGTGAAGTCTGTTGGAGCAAGATGCTTTGAAAAGACTTCAAAATGAGCCCTGAATAAGTTTTCCTGCAAATGAGTAACAGTTTAAGATTTTTCTCTTGATGCTAGTGTGAAAGGCTCATGACTGTAGATATGTAAGGAGGCTTTGAATGTTCCCTACCTACAAAGCAAAAGATTCAAACATCCTACCGCTTTCTATCTTCTCCTTTCAAATCCTACATTTTCCTTCTAGGGGTCTTTATGTGCTGTGAGGTAGCCATCTTCCATGGAAAATTTCCTAATGCTTTCGTCTCTGAAGCTCTGTACAGTGTTTCACAGATGAGGGTCAGGCTGCTTAGGTGCTTATAACAAAGCTGTAGCCCTTAACTGTAAGTAGAACTAGATTTTATGCATTTTTGTTGGTTTTTACCCCCTTCCTTATCATATGTTGTCAAGTCTTTTTTATTTTTTTTCCCCTGCTATCTCAAACTTTTAAAACCTTTGACATTCTTCTTTGTGGTCTCTTCCCCTTTTCACCCTTTTTCTGGTTTTTAAAATAATAAAATAGAACAGTCTGCTGCTGTCTTCTCAGACATAGAAATTGGTTTGTTACTCATTATGAATGGAAAAAAGCTTGTGTAAAAACTCATTGGTGTCTCCTACAATTCTGGGAGCCTAATGTGTTCCCCTTTCCTTTACTATTTGAAGGTTTTCTGGAAGTGACAAGCAATTATCAAATGACATTCTTCTATTTCCTCTTGACTCTGTATGTTCTTCTCTCAATCTTAAGAGTTTAATAATGCTACTGCTGAGCAAGGCCTTTTAAGAGTAAGTGAATACTTTTTAAGGAGATGTTGATATTCTTGGCAGGATGGGGAGGAATAGAACTCTGATGATCTCTCTTTCCATGTCCCACTTTCCTTGCATTTGAACTACACCACCAGTGACAGAAATCTGTAGTCTTTTCCATAAAAGCTTTAAACCTCAATCTTTGCAGCTGAATACTTTTAATCTATTTTTATTTTTTTCTTTCTTGCCTTTTTTTTTTTGAAAAGGGTGAGTCTTCCATTGCTAGAGAATACCTTTTAATTGTGTTGCATATTAGGAACTAAAATCATTAATCCCCTAGGAATCTTATTCTCATACATTTGTAGTGCATGTCTCGTGATCTTTAAATAGAGCAGTTTTCTCATTACTGCTAATGACAATGGTGTTAGCATGATAATATAATTGCTGTGGATTCAAGAAACATGATTTGAGTTAAGGGTCAGGAGTCGGTTTCTTCTGGTTTTTTTCACCTGCCCTCTTCTGCTCTCATGTATTTTAATTTTGCTCAGAACTCAGTGGGATATTTTTATTGGTGAAAGTCCTCACCCAAATATAGTGAAAAGTAATTTTTGCAAATAAAAGTTTAAGGCAGAAGGAAGAAACCACTGAGAAAAAATTAACCCAAATTCTTCCTAATCTTTATCTTTCCCTCTTTTCCAGTATGTTCTGTTATTCTGCTTTGGCTAGATTTTGATACATTTAAGAGTGCCATGGGCCAAACTGGGAGGAAACATATTGCAGAATGGATGTGCACTGCTTTCTCTAGAGCATTTGCAGGAGCGGTTATTAGTGGGTTAGCACTTATTGGCAAGTGTGAATAAGCAGCCCACACCCTGAGGGTGCATCTGCACTGTGCAGCACAGCACTGCCCAAGGGGTCCCCAGGCGGCTCCGAGCAGACTCTGCAGCCTCGGCGTGGCACAGCGCAGCAGCGCTTGAACCCGACAGCAATGTGGGCGTGCTGGCAGGGCAGTCCTCAGCAGTACTAAAGAGCACAGGCGACACACACTATCCCTCTTAAAACTTTGTTTTGTTGTCTTTGCCCTTTTTTGTTGTTGTTTGTTTTATTTTGTGTGGGTTTGATTTTGTTGTTGTTTTTGTTTACATTGTAGACAGGACACTTGTAGACCTCATCTAGACAAGTTATTTCTCTAACAAGTTATTTTTCTTCTGTATTTATGTCAAATACCTACATATAATTATTGTGCATATGTATATTTAATGCAGAATGATAAAAATCAAGTGATGCAGACTTCATTCCCTGCAAAAGCTCATCTTGAAAGCAAAGTAATTAAAGCATTAAAGAAGAGAGAAGTCCCCTCTCCTTTATTAACAAAATACATGGGGCTATACATGGGACTGCAAACAGGCAAACTTTGTTTTACACAAAGTGGTTCCTTTTGCAACATCTAATGTTTCTGTGATTTGTTCTCTGCAGGACTCCAGGAGCCACTGGTGATACATTAGCAGTTGTTTATTGCTGTTATGCATTGATTTATATTTTGGTGGTTTGGACCCTTTTCAGTATCTGTGAGCAATGACTCTGATCAGGAGCACATACATCAAGGTCTCTGAAGCTCATGCTAACTGTTCACCATTTGTGGCCCCAGCTGCACTCTGTGCACATTACATCAGCCTGCTGAGTTTAGCAGAGGTGTTCACTATCCTCTGTTTCTTAGCATTCTTGTATAGGAGAGGGTGAAACTTTAGGATGTTTTGGGAGAAGAAGGAGTTACCTGAATGAGGCTCATCTCAGAGAAAAATGAAGACAAAAACGTCCAAGAAAGATTTTTGTATTAGTGCAATGTGCACCAAATAAATGCTCCACAAAGGAGCAAGTGCAACAATCAAGCATCCAAGCTTAAAAAAAAAAAAAAAAAAAAAAAAAAGGAAAGCATCTAAAAATAGTGATGTTTAAATACCTATTTATACACATTTGGGAATGTTTTCACATAGTTTTTAGTTAATGCTTGTAGTGGGTTTATCGTAGCTGGCTGCCAGATGCTCATCCAGCTGTTCTGTCTTCCTCTTCTCACCCCCAACAGCACTGAGGGGGAAATAAGATGGAAAAGCCTGTGGGTCAAGACAAATACAGTGAGATCTCTTACCATTCACTATTAGGGGGAAGAAAGACTTAACACAGCAAAAATTATTTTAATTTATTGACATGTAAAATGGAATTCAGTATTGAGAAACTAATAAAAATATGAAAACACCTCTCCTCAGCTATCTCCTTTTCCTACATCCACTTGGGAAGTATGTCCTAGCTTTCTACTGAAACACTAATATGTGACGAAAATCTGTTCAGGCTTACAATAAGTAAGGACTGATAACATTTTTTTCACTTGCTTTAAAATCAAATTCCCTAAAATTTATCATGGAAAGGAGCTACGGATGAGGAGGCAGAAGAGAAACTGAGGTGAAACACAGAAAATAACAGCTCTGTTTCACAGGTTTTTCCTGCCACAGACTGACATTCCTGTTTGTTTGCAAAAGACATGCATGACACAACTGCTGGCAGACCACATTAGTGTCTGAATTTGGCATTTTACCATGTACTAATCCCATCTCTGGTGCTGCATTTGGATGCAATGCTGACTAGCAGTTAAAAGGAATAATGATGCACCACAGCACATGACCACTTTCATGTTCTGCTCAAAGTGAAAAAGGCTGCTTGGAAGCACTGATGCTAATTTCCTGCTTTCAAGGCAAGTAGAGTGTTTTGTTGTGCTCCCTTGTATCTGCCTGATGTGGTTACATAGATTCAGTCATCTCTAGGATTCTGCACAAAGGTAGATGATCACATCTCTGACAGAATTCTAAGCTGTTCTCCCCAAACTCTTGCCCATTGTTACATTTCTTTTACTTAGTATTCTGGGTGCAAAACTGATGCCTCAATAATCAATAGATAAATACCTTAGCTGTTCTGGAGGGCTGGAATTATAGCAACCAATTTGTGTTAGTGTTAATGGATTCAGCCTTGCTTTCTCTAAATAAGACATTAAGAAAAGGAGATTGTGTGGGGGGAGAGAGGTGACAGGGTGGGCTGAAACCAGGATTATTAAAAGATTTTGTTATAAAAGATTATGAAAGGCTCAGGTTGAGATTTTTAGAAATCAGTAATTTCACCATAGTTATGCTGTCTCTTTTTCCATTTGCCCTTTCTGTCTTTCTTATTTTTATTATAACAGCCATGTTGCTCAAAAGTATTTCCATAAAAAGAAAAGGTGTTAGTAGGTAAAAACAAATGCACAAGGTCTAAAACCCCTAGCTAAAATATTAAAAAGTAAAATGATGCCTTACAGAGAAATTCTAATTGTTTCTGTACAGCTACTTTTAACTTATGAGACTGACTTCAATTTTCATTTTCTGAAATGGCAGAAATTCAGTGCAGTCTGCCAAATCATTTCAAAATGAAAGTATTAATCAGAGATTCTTACAAATCAGTCTTCCTTTATGAGTGCTGAAATTATCACAGACTTTATTCTGTCTAGTGATGTAAGTATTATTTGCCATTACATTTTCCTTACTTCATCCTCTTTTGGCTAAGCTTTGCTTACAACTCCATAAAGCCTCTCTTCTCAAAATAATTTTTCCCCAGATAATTTCTGGTGTATAATCAATCAACTACATCTTGCTAGTGGCTACTCACCATGTCTGGTAAAGCTAGTGTTGAAAAAATGCTGAAAAATTCTGCTGTTCCTTCAATCTCATAATTTTATCATGATGTGTTAAACCAAAAAGACAAGTTTTTTTTTCAAATGATTTCCTTTGGGGTCTAGACTGTAACATGCAAATGAGAAAAAATAATTTCTGCACAGGCAGTCAGAACTTTCAAAAAGCCATACACAATGGAAGGTGGAAATTTTTTGTTTTCATTTTAGATGATCGATTTTGTCCCAGCTAGAGTCATAGCATACAGTTTCATTCAGGTTTGGAACCAGTCTCCTCACATTTTTCTTCATTTGCTTTCATTTCACTTATGCTCCTACAGGTTTTTCTGTTGTTCTGTGTTCTGCACACATTGAGATAATTCACATTCTAGATGTATATATTTCTGTTAATTGAAAACAAAACATTTTAAAATATGTACATGTAAATACATTAAATATACAAGTTTCTTTTTATTGCCTTAACCTTTTGAATGCAAAGTCACAGATTTTCATTATTGATAGGTCAATTTAATCTTACCCTTTGTTTCAAACATGATCATAAAGTAAATTCTTGTTTTGTTGTCATGATGGGTTATTGGATCTTGATTATGAAATAAAAGGTTAGTTATACAACTAATGTTCAAATAACATTAGTGGAACTTTGTCATCTTAGTATTATGTTATATCATTTTGTGCAGAACCAGATGGGAAGGGAAATGAGAAAACTCCCTTGGTACAAATACCATCTGATGAGAAGAAATAAAACCACCTGCTATGCTATGTAAAAGCAGAGAGTTAAGGCTTCTTAAGACAGATAAAGTTTTTCACTCTTTTTTCTTCTTTCTGGCCTGTGTAGACCTACTATTTCTTTCTTTCTTTCTACTTTATTGGAATTGTTAATTGCAATAGCCCATAGCCCAAAATGCACAGTTTATCCAGTGGTGATATCTCACCTCTTTTTGAGTAATTAACAGTTCTTGCACCTCTTTTATACTCTCCTTCCTTCCCTATATATACTCATTATCATGGTTTGTCAATTATCTTCCAAACTGTATTAAAAAAAGATAACTCTCTAACATTAGCAATTGCTCAGAAGTTGCTAATAGCTCTCCTGAGAGCACTTGTCTCACCCCGTATCTCCTACCTTATCAAAAGGTCACATTAATTAGAAGACCCTTGCTGGGAATAAATCAATGTGTCAATCAGAGACCCACAATTGTGCTGCAGTTGGAAAGAAAAAAATCCAGAACAAGGTTATATTTAGGGCCTTTTTAAAAATACTATATTTGTGAGTTAACTCAAGAACAAAGAATAATGGGAGCATATTATGAATCAAAGTTTATGTATATTTTTAAATGAATACTTTTATTTGTGCCTTATCATCAATTATTTTTTCTTAGAAGTAAAATACACTTTTCTTACTTGTAAGTTGTCCAAAAACATTACCTTCAGTTAAAAAGGGAACTTGGAAAAGGAAACATTAAATTTCAAAGTTGTTCTCTTTCTCTGACAAACACTTCTGTACATCCATATTTCTGCATTTCTGTCTTTAGTAATTAATCTGAATATTTTAGTGCTGGATTGTAAAACAATCACAGCTGCAGTAACAAATACTTCCTTGTTTAGTCTCTTTAGGTTCATTCAAAATCTACAAGGATTTTTAAGGTAGGAGTGTTTGTTTAGTTGTTTTGTGAAACAGAGAATTTCTAACTGAAATGCAGTAGATTAGAAACGGCATGAATAAATAGGAAAGTAAAAATGTTTCATTTAATCTGGTGTCTAACTCATTTTTCCTCCTGATCTGGTTTTACTGTATTGAGCTGGTTTCCAGTGGTGATAAGCTGCATACAAACTCATTCACAGACCGCTGTTAAATCCCAAGATTTAGATCAAATTCTCATACATTATTATTACCACCAGTCTAATTCTTCGAGATCTTAATTGTGAGCTAACTGCTCAAGCAAGCTAACATAAAATTGAATTTGGGCCCATCAACTTGAGGCTATAGAAGTGTCTAATAAATGTGATTTATAAACTTCTAATTTTGCTGGCCATGAAATAAAAAATAATTTATGTGTGCATATGTTAATATAGGAAACAGTCTAATAACTTTCTAAATACAGTTAGATTGGTTGTTACATCTATTTAACATGGTGTCTAAATCAATGTTTTAGATCCAGACAACTTCAAGTCTGATTCTGGTAATGTTGAGAAGCAAAAAGGGGAAAATTTCCATCTCTAAATTACCCAGGTGGAGAGCTCTGGTAAGAGAAAAAATGAAGAAAAAATATAGTAGAAGATCAAGTCAAATGGAGGAAATACATCTATCTTTCTTTCTTTCTTTCTTTCTTTCTTCCTTCCTTCCTTCCTTCCTTCCTTCCTTCCTTCCTTCCTTCCTTCCTTCCTAGAAAAAAATTTTAGTTCCAGAGCAAGTCAGTTATTTCCATATTTCTTAAAGAAATATTAATAAACTTGTTTCTTAAATAAACTGATTTCTTAAAGAAAAGTAAATTTTAAATTTGGGAAGAAAATGAATACCTGAGATATTATTAGTAATACATTACCTCTCTGTTTGAGGCTTATAAAAATACATGTTAATTGTTATTAGGTTACACTTACAGGAATTTGAGAGTTGATTAAAAAAGACTTTTTTTTTTCTATCTGCCAGGACTTGCAATGCTGTCATAATATCCTGATATAGAAATGAGAAAGACATCAATAGATTGAAAAAAGGTAAAACAGACTATGTTGTGTGATTTATTATGATAAGACATCCTTGATGGAAGCTGAAGACTAGGTTTTAAGCACAAGGTGTTTTGGCCTTGACTCCAAATACTATGGGAGATGCCCTTGTCACTTTGCTGCTGTAATCTGTGAAGAATACTGCATCATCCCATAAGTCTGATAGCAGCTAATGTTGTTTTACTTACTCAGTGCTTTACTTTCATCGAAGCTGGTGTGGGAGCTGGAAAAAAAAAATTAAAATCTTCCCTGCTAGTTTCGTTTCATGTTGAAAAACTGGTGTCAATGGAACAGTGGACATAGGGTAGCTACCATTACAGAATGAAGCATCCTTGCTAATCTTTCCAAAGCTGATTGATTTATGACCTGAAATAATAATGTATGTGTATTTTCAAAAGTGCTTAGAGCAAAAAAAATCCTAAATTCCTCCCTTCTAAACTACATAGATATATAAATAATTTCTCCTTATATGTGCCAAGAAGAAATCAAGTTTCAAGGTCTCTGTAAAAACACAACAATTTTGGGCATCTCTAAATCTCATTCCAACCTCTGAGTCAGTTAGCTGTATTTTATTCTTTGGAAACTGGAGTGCTCAAGCCCATTTAATAACTATATTTTTATGTGAAACTTACTGAGAATGAGAGTGTTAGGATGCTTCAAGTAGACTTGCAACAAGTTTGTCTGTGCTTAGAAGCCTTTGGACTTTTTAAAAGAATTTAGTTTAAAAGTGTTTAGAACACAATAATAAAATGTTGCATCTATATGTGCCAAAATGACTTTTCATGCAGAAAAAAATAGGTAATAGAAATGAAATGAAGTTTTGGAAAAAACAAACCAGTTTTGATCAAAATCCAGTTAGTCCATTATTGATGTTTTTTTATGAAACTTGTTACTCTGAAGGAAGTAGCAAATTTTCCCTTATAGTACTGAACATGGGAAGCATTTTTAGTCTAATTTTGGAATTTATGTGAGGCTCCATTGCAATCAAAGATAAATCTCTCATACCAGTTATGTGTCCCAGAGGCTGATTTAATCAAAATTATACCTCTAGATATAGAAATAAAATCAAAATATCAGTTTCTGGATTATTTGTGATATATTAGTTCATTGACTGGTATGCAAAGAGCAGAGAGTAGAGAAGAGAAGAATTAATCACTTGCAATATTAGAATTGTTTGCTTTATTTATTTATTTATTTATTTTTAAATATTTGGAGCGATTTGCATTGGAAAATATATTAAAACTAACATGCCTAATAAACCCCCACCCAGTTCTGATCACAGGTGGACACTGTTGCTAGATCCTTCTCATTTTCTGCATTTATTTTTCATTATTACATTTCACATAAATCGAGAGAGCAACCAGAATGTAAAAGCTGGACACTGTAATTCACAAATGGTTATGTCATTAGTCTCATCTTCCTTCCCTCAACAGAAGTGCCTGCAAGAAAGTATTACTGTAGATGGTACTGCTAATTAGCAGTATGCCATTACAATTTCCAAAATATGTGTTGTAATATTTATAACTCAGATTGCAGGGCATATCCAGTGCTGTATGAAACAAGAAGTAATTCCCATGAATAATTTCTACTAGAATTAATGATTTCTAACATCAGAGTTCACATTAAGTGTACCTGTGCCTTGATTTCACTAAGGCAAGGGTACTGTGTTTGCTGTGAGGTCTAAAGAAAAATGCTCTCAGGGGTGTGTACTGCTGTAGACGGCCACTGGATTAGTCAGGAGTGATTCACTCTTGGTGAATCCATGGTGGCTTTTGATAGATGCACTACATCTGCAGTTATCTGTATTTAGACTTTCCCCAAAACAATCTTCATTCTTGCACAGAAGTACTCAATAAAATAATGAGATTTCTGCATAAACTACATCCTTGTAAATTACACGGAAACTGGATCCAGGATGCGTTGAGGATATTACTCTTAGGCAAAATATCTTGTGAATTGCTGCAAAGCATGCTCCTATGGAAGGTATAATAAATTGCTAAGGCTCATAGGTTATCATGGAAAATAAGGTATTTCCCAGACGCACTTGATTGAGTCAGCATGCTCAGAGGATGCATTATTAATTCAGAGTGTCAGGTTTGCTATTTCTGTTAGGCAAATCTTAGGTAGAAATATGTCTACTTTGTTCAGATCTGAAAAAAATTTAATAATTTGTTAATTTCTATGTAATGATCATAAGCAGTGATAATAAGCCGAATATTAATTGAATTTCTTTGAATGAACAACATAGTGTTCATTCTGAGGCCAGAAGGTGATTTTTTTTATTAAATCAGCAGTTAAAAATTTGATCATGAACAAGAAGGTCAGATGTCCTTTGACATGCTGAACTATTATGCTAGATAAGGCATCGGAACTATTCTGATCTCATTTTCTTTCTCTCTTTCTTTAATTCCTATTATCATAGTAACATAGGCAAAAAAAGAAAAATATTGAACTTAACCACATTGCAATTTGCAAACTATGCTTTTCTGTCTTGTAAAGTACAAAATATTCTGATTTCCATTCCCCAAGAGCCTCTAGCATCTCTTTGAATCTGAGTATAGTACACAATAGACTTCTGCTTCTTAATAACACTGTTTGAATGTTTTAAAAGAAAGATAGGTTTATGTGCTTTGCTGAACATGAGATTTTCACTCAGCTTTCTTTGGTAAAAAGTAATCTAAGACTTCTCTGGCAGTGCTTCAACATGATTTGTAAAGGATGGCGGGTTGTGTTTAGCTGCAGCCCAAGGAGTAGCCTCCCACTGTACCTCTGACTGATTCCAGAAACAACGTGAAAGCCATTCTGCAGAGAGATGGACAAAAATTCAAAAGCTGCCACTACATTTCCTAAAGAATGTATTCATTTGCTAAGTTCTGAACAAATTGTGCTGGTATGTAAATGGCTGCAAATCTACTTGAAATTCATTAGCAAAATGCTATTAACCCTTATTATCACAGGCATTATAATCACACAGCAAGTGAGAATTGGGCTACATTGTAACACTATGATGTTACTGCGCAATTACAAGTTCAGTAGAAAGATCACCACCTCCAACATTTTATCGAGCAATCTTTTCCTTATCTACTTGTCATTGAGATGATGGAGGAAACATTAGTATATATTTCAGTGTAAATATCATTCTGTGCTGTTTAAGTATGTTAAGGTACAATGATGATAAATGATTCCACCTAAAATCTTATAGATTATTTTCAAGCGGTATTTAAAACATTTTTCATTTGTCTTCTTCTGGATACATTTATTTACATTTTTTAAATATTAATTGTTCATAAAATAGAAACTGTTTGGCAATAACACATTAATAGCCATGTTTATTTTTCCTTGCAATAAAGGAACAAATGTCAGCCAAAGAATCGTTTATTCATAATTTTTCCCTTTGCAGATTTATTTCATTGACTGGCTTTACACATAAACTGGAAAACTCATTTACATATGAACAGTACATTCCTTTCTTAGGAAATGATAATAATTTTTAAAGAATACCTAATTAGCTACATTGTTTTTTGGGGTTTTTTTTACAATAACTAATCTTGAATCAACTACAAATAGAAAAATAATAGCTTAATGTTTGGAAGGATGTATTAATTTCACCTATCCCCCCTTGATGGTAGTACTCTTTCAAATGCAAATCTTGAAATGCTTCAGGTAATTAAGGGTAAGATGTTTGTATAATTGTTTGATAATACTACAAGTTTTGGAAAAGACTTCTGGTTTACATTGATGGTTCCCTTTCCTAGTTTCCTGTTTTCCTAGTTGGAGCTGTCATCTGGCTAAAGGAGAGAGAGCCAAAAGGCACAGACCCCTACACTGTCTTCTTTTGCCTATTCATAAAATGCTGCTTTTTCCTGTTTGTCTAAATTAGGTTCATGGAAGATGCTGCTGGTCACTGTGAAAAATGATGTAAGTCTTATTTCTAGACTTAGAAGATTTGAATTTTATGAACAAGTTATAATTTTTTATGCTGTTGATAATAACTTTTCAGTTAAAGAATGCAAAAAGGAAATTTTAGCCTTAACAGTTAGACATTTCTAAGGCTGCCTTCCATGCATATTTTTAAAGATAACTTTAAATATATATATTTAGGTCCTTCATCCAAATAAAGGCACTAACAGAACTTTTTTCAGAATTCTTGCAGGAAGTATGAGCTCTTAATTTTTTTACCAGAATGTTTTGTGAGGTAAAAGACAGGGACCATTAAAGTAGTTTCATGATCTGCTAAGGTATTTCTAATGCAAGTAAAATGAAAAAAAAGACTATCATAAAAAGAAGTGCATATCAAAGCTTCATGAGACTATTTGACAGGCAATTTAACTGTCTAGCAGTAGAATATTTACTGCAGGCAGAGAAGACATGTGTTTTTAAAATTTTTGGATTCCTCTTGTGTGAAGCTATACGCTATAATTAAATATAACTATGTTATTGTATTGTAATATAATTGTAGTGAATGAGATATAGAGGCAACATAAAAACTTCTTCTATATAGTATTTAAAAATATTTGAGTGTTGGTGAAATAAAGTTGCCTTGAATCAGTAGTTTTAACATAGATATATTAATCATATTTAATAACATCAGAACTTAATTTAATTTGCACCTTTAATAACAAAGGATTGGGGAATTTTTTCTAAATTAAGTTTTTAAAAAGCTGGAAATTTTTTTGTCATAATCTTTCAGTTTTATATCTCTGCATCTTCCACGTTTCATCCAGAAGCCATCATGAAAGGCTACTGTTACTGTAATCTTGGCCCAGCTCTGAAAGAACTAAATTTCTATGAAGATGTATATCCTTGCCAATTTGTAATTCTTGACTGTTAGACATCCATGTTCTGCAGAGAAAATATTATTACTAAAATATCAGAACTATCAGAAGAAAACATTGTGCTAGTATTTTCTTGATGTGTCCCATCTCAAAACATTGATTTTTAAAGTAAACAATTAAGTCATTAGTTTATTAATAGTTCACTAAGCAGATGTTTACGAAACTTAACCTAAGAACGTCTGCAAATGCTCAAAATATTGTATACATGCCTTAAAATTTCATTCCTGTGTCATTACAGAAAAATGGCTGGTTTTATGGATTAACAGGTTACTTCTACTGAATATCCTTTTAAAGATTTTTTTTTTCCTGTAGTACAAAACTTTTAAAGGTCTGCATCACTCTAGGGATCTAAGGCTGGCTGTGGTGACTTGTTCAAACATTGTTCCTGTTCGTTAAGAAATCAACTAAATTCCTTGAAATGTTCTTGAATACATTCCTGAAATTCCTCCTTTCCTGGCTGATGACTCTCCTCAGTTCTGAATCAGTCAGTGAATCCAGAATTGTGGGTGATATCAGCACAGAGGTGAGCAGCACAGATGGAAGGCTGAGTATGTCTTTGCTACACAAAAAAGTAGAGATGTGGAAACTCTTCTACTCTCGAACAAGAAGACATTAGGATTCTAGGTAGGATGTTGTAGCTAGGAAGGAAAAATGTTGTAGGAAGGAAAAATGCAGCCTGAATCTGGAAGATATGAAGCAAGCAATAGCTGCCTGCAGGACCTTACAGAAAGCAATATGTGTATTTACTACAGTGTGCATTTATAGAGGTCAATCTGATGCTACCTTTAAAGGAGACAAACCTAGGACACAGCTGCTGTATGGTGCTGAATTGGATTAATTAGTCCAAGTTTTAGCCAGCCTTGCAGTGACTTCCTAAGCACACACTCATATATATATATAAGCACCATGTACCATAGCTTACAATTAATAGTTGTTTACAGTCTATTGTATTTATCATTAAATACATCACAACTTCATATTTTATTTACAAATGTGTTTCACATAATATAATTAGTGACTGAAGCAATGTCATACATTTAATAAACAAAGATGGGATATGCAACTGTGCTACGTAAAAGCTACAAATTAAAAAAAGAGAAATCTTTAAAATGTAGTTCATGTCAGGGTCAAAAGAATGTTTAATTCTCCTGGCTTTAGAAATTATTTTTCATCCAAGATGGGTAATTCAAAAATAATTAAATCCCTTTTAGATTGCCTGCAGGCAATTTTATTATTTAACTTTATTATTTTTGTAACTGCATGGATTCTAAGTCAGCGTGATAGATCTGTAATTGTTTTCATTTCTTTATCTGCTATGTTTAGTTTTTTGCCTCTCCTCTCTCTCTACAGCAGTCATTGTCTTAATTTTGTTTTTTGCTCCAAGCATGCTGTTGGTACACAACAAACAATAAACACTAATTACAGTCATCAGCCACATTCTACAATCCTTAGGGCTTGATGTAAAACCTGCCAGAGCTGAGAGGTATCCCTCACATAAAACATGATAGTTAAAGCTCCACAGTTGGAGTTAGGATGCTGTGATTCTTACCGTAGTCCTAGGGCAGACCTACTGTGTGAATTTGTTCAGATCTCTTTATGTGTTGCAGGCAAAATGTAGAACATGTACAATTTTGCTAACTGATATGGGAAGCTCTCCAAGGCCAATGCTATAATTCTGACTAAGTTAGTCAAGTCTAAAGCACAGCTGTGAGAAAGGTGTTTGGTGACTGTGCCTTAGTAGGATGTTATTGACCTTTTGGAGAAATAGCTTTAAGACATAGTGGCTGTTCCTTGATCTACTGGTGTTGAATCAGAGAGGCTTTGTGATGGCAAAGCCTTATGCAATTAGCAATCAATAATGCATACAATCATACCAGCTGGTTACATGCTCAGTTCTAAAAAATTCAGGACTGGTCACAATGATATTCCCACCTAATGAATTTAAGCAGGCTGCAATATCATTCTATATGAGTAATAAAGATAAATAGTTTTACCCTATGAAAGTTTTAATGCCTTTCTACACATAGTTTTCACTTGTTTTGGTATTTTAAAATAGTTATGTTTGGTTTTATCATTCTGTTATTTTAACCACCTTTTAACCAGAAACACATTATGTTAGAAATGTTTTATTAAGCTATGTACCTTTATTTCAGGAACATTTTGTTCTATGCATACTAGATTGATTCCTCTTCTCTTGAGAAACCTCTTCCTTATGATTTTTATTTCATTTTTTTTTCAGCTGTCTTCCCATTAATAATCTATGTCCAGGTTTTATAAATTTTGAGTTCAAATCTAACAGGGTTGTTCCTTAGCTAAAGATGAGGAAAAAATATGTAATAATGTGATAAAAGCCTCTTTTTGTCTTGCATTTATAGTCTATTTTTCCTATTTCCCTCTGGTTGTAGAAAAAAAAATATATTTTCAGTCTAAAAGACAGGAATCTGGTATTGGAAACCAGCCTGTTATTAAACAACTTTTCACCCAATGCAAGTGGGTAACTTTGTTCCTCAAAATATTGGCTATGATCATGGTATAACACATCTTGAATTAAGTAGGTCAGCATGCTAACAGAAAACCTACACTATACGTAGAAATATACATTTAGTTCAGTTATTGGTTTAGAATGATACTGCACCTTGCCTAATGTTAAAATTTGGAAACACAGATGTCTCTTGGTTTCCTTTAGATACAGTTTTGTTCCAAACACTGTATTGATTCAATATTTGAAATGGCAAGGGACAGAATGCAGTATTATTGCTGATTTAAAAGAGGTACTATGTGATTTTTTTAAAAACTCATATGTATGTAAAAGTTTGACAGGAAGTATGATACTGGTGTGGAAATTCAAGAGGGTGTGTGGAGATCTTTCTTTAATTTGGAAGCTTTATTTCCATTGTAAGCATCCCTCTCAGAATATCCCAACTGAAATACAATTCTCATCTTAACACAGAAATCAGAGGTAAAAACAGTTTATGGTTCCTGTATCATGTTGGGATCAGTATTGGCTCAGGAAATACCAACTCAGAACTTTTTTCTCCTCCAAGTCCCAGAAAGTTTTCTGGACTGCTAGAAGCTTTCTGGGGAAGTGCCCCCACGTGCTTTCTGCATTGCCTGGATCCAGGGCTTCCAGCTGCCAGCTCTGGAGCTGATGCAGTAGCCCTACATTTGAGCAGCTGCAGTATTTGGTAAGCTGACTTACTGACTGAAAGGACACCCAGTCTCCTGGCAGAACTGCCAGGTGGCCTCACAGGAGGTGGGCACAAGATTTCAGCTCTGCAACTCAGGAACTGTTCACTTCACCAGAGCAACAACTCTTCAGTTGCTGCAATCACTTTCCTTTTAATGAAGGTTTTCCTCTTGTCAACAGCCATCATAGAAGCCCTGAGGTCACTGCTGGACACTTTTCTAGGTAGCACTCATCTGAAACTGAAATCAGACTGTGATTTGAATTAGTGCAAAAATATGCTCCAGTTTTGGGCAATGTAACAATATATATATTTAATCTAGAAACATCAGTTTCTACTGCTTTGTCTCAAAAACCTTCAAAATTGCCTTTGTAAAGTAGGTCTAGAAAAAAAATCAAACCTGGAGAAATTATATGTTTTGCACAGAACAAGTTGAGATTAGCCAATATGCTAGTTTGTTTGGATATCTGCTAGGCAAATTTCTCTATTGAGACTCAAGGAAGTGTCCTAACCAGGTTGGTTATGGAGTCCAATTTAGTTCCAAAGACATTTGGAATGAGAGAAAGTAGTTATTTTTTCAATATTCCTGCATGTTCTTAACAACATTTCTGTAGTAGGTGTGTAACACAATGCTAAAATGTGGCAGAAGCAGCTTGAAGCATAGTCTGTTTAGTTTCTTACGTCTGATTTACTAAATTGGGCTGCTTACAGTTGGGATCATCCAAGTAGGTAGTTGAGTCAAAAAATCCCAGCTAAAATAAAAAGGGCTGTAATTCTTTTTCATAAAGAGCATGAATTTACATGGTACACAATGTATCACAAAAAGAAGTGGCACAGTCATCAGTATTGTGAGGAAATCAGAAGAAAACAAATAAATATTACCTTGTCAGCTATAGTAAAAAAATTATCGTATTTGAATTATTTGGCACTTCCTCTCAAAATCTTTTTAAAATTATTACAAATTACATTTTTCTGTGGGACCATTATTCTACTTCCTGCCCCTCTGTCTTGTTTTTGATATGTTTTGCCCAACAAAGGTTTTCATAAGTTGCACAGAAGATTGGAGTTTTTTGTGTGAGAAAATTTTACAGTTAAATGCACTAAAGGAGGGCTTGTTTTAATTTTCAAGAGTTCTGAGTTTAGATGGATTATTTCTCAATTGTAAGACAAAATATATTAAAGCTTTTTTGTTTTACTGTGGCAAATCAGCTTTAACAGTTAAATATTTGTTCCTTTTAAAAACAAATATTTTGTTGGCAATAAAAAAGAATGACACTTCAAAGAGAATTTCCAAGCAAAACAATTCAACAGGAATATTAGCAGTTTTAATTTCAAGAAGGAGTGGAAAATTAGCATGTGTAGATAATTGTAGGTTTATTCAGGTATTAATAGTGTCTAATACTGCTACTTATTATTTTGCTGTAGAATCATAGAATGGTTGGGATTTAGAAGGGTTCTTTGAAGACCATCGAGTTCCAATCCCTGACGTACGAGGAGACATCTTTCACTAAACCAGATTGCTCAAAGCCCATTCCAGCCTGACCTTAAACATTTCCAGGAATGGGGAATCCACAATTTCCTTGGGCAACCACCCTAGATTCTCACAAACATCTAATATCTAATCTAGACTTATCCCCTTTCAGTTTAAAGCCATTCCTCTTGTCCTATCAATGCATGCCCTTGGAAAAATATTCTCTCCTGCCTTACTGAAAGCCCCCTTCAGGTAGTGGAAGGAAGCTATATGGCCTCCCCAAAGTCTTCTCCAAGCTGAACAATGCCAACTCCCTCAGCCTGTCTTCATAGAATAGGTGCTTCAGCCCACTGATTCTCTTTGTGGCCCTTCTCTGGACTTGCTCCAACAGGTCCATGTATTTCTTATATCGGAGGTCTCAGATCTGCATACAGTATTTTAGGTAGGGTCTCACTGGAGCAGGGGTGTCGAATCCCCTCTCTTGCCCTTCTGGTCACGCTGCTGTGGATACAGCCCAGGATACAATTGACTTTCCCGTTTGCAAACGCACATTGTTGGGTCATGTCAAGCTTCTCATCCTCCAGCATTCCCAAGACCTTGTCCTAAATGCTGTTCTCAATCCTTTCATCCTCTAGCCTGTATTTATACTCAGTATTGCCCCAAAATAAGTGCAGGACTTTGTGCTTGGCCTTATTGAACCTCATGAGTTTTGCATGAGCCCACCTTTCCAACCTGTCTGGGTCCCTGTGGATGGCATCCCTTCCCTCCATCCAGCATGTTGATGGCCTCACAACAGAGCTTGTTGTCACCAGTGCACTTGCTAAGGGTGCCCTTGATCTCACTGTCCATGTCACCAACAGGATGTTGAACAGCAGAGGTCTGCACAACTGACCTCCAAGGAATGCCACTCATCACTGGGCTCTGCTTGGACACGAGCTGTTGACCTCAGCTCTCCAGTACAAGCATCCAGACAATTTCTTACCCACTAAGTAGTCCACCCATTAAAACCATCTCTCTTCAGTATAGAGACAAGGATGCGATTTGGGATACTAGTCAGCAATGGTTTGTACCAGTCAGCTTAGAGGATTAGTTAGCTCTTCTCTTATTCACCAATGTTGTAAGTCTGTTGTAGAAGCCCTCTAGATTTGTCAGGCTTTGCCTTTAGTGAAGATCATGATTTGCCTTTAGTGAAGCTATGTTGGCTGTCATAAATCACCTTATTTTCCATGTATCTAAGTAGTTTCCAGAAGGATCTGCTCCATGATCTTGCCAGTCCAGGGTCATATCATACAGAAATATGGATCTTAGCATATAACACATAGGCCAGATCACATCCCGGTACCACGAGAATATTTGTTAACAGAATGGGGATACATGCAGTAGCAGAAAATGAAAGATTAAGTCATCTTTGGAAAGTTTGGAACTTATTTTTGATAACAACTTTTATATTTTTCTACATATGATGGCTGGGCTACCAGGAAGTGCAAAAGTAGTCCTATGACACATTTTGTTCCCTTTATTTCATCTAGCACACAGAAATTCCACTTGCTAAAATAGAAACCATAACCAGTCCTCACTGCTCATAAAATCCTGTTGCAAACTGCTTAAGAGTGTTGCATAAAAACCAGAGAGTATTTGTTTGAAAAGCCTAGAAAAAGTGGATTGGTGTGAAGGGGAAGTAGAATGGAGTGTTCTGGGGTGTTCTTATTTTTAATATTGTGCTTGAAAAATATTTATCAATATATACTAAAGTTAATCAAAACAGTGCTTGAAGTTTGATAAGACTTTCACACCTCTTTCAAATCCTTTTTTTTTGTCTCTCCTCCTTTGACAGGCTGTTACTAGTTGTTAAATTGAAAGAGGTATACATTACAAAGTGTTTCCTTGTAGACTATCATGCAGAAATTGTTTTCTACTTCTAGTCAATATCCATTTTTCAGTTTTCAGAAATACTGCTTTCACAAACTAGAATGCAACTAGTCTTATATACAGGTTTCCTTGAAAAAAATATAGTATACACAATTACATGTTCAAACTAGGCTCACTGAACTTATTCTATTCTTATTCTAAAATCATTCTATTAAGAATGATTTTAAGAGAAACTCCTCCTTCTATATATGTATAAGGAAGAATAGGTGTATATATATATACATTTGAGAAAAATAAATGTAGCAAATACTAGTATATCTAAAGAATCAACATGAGAAGCTTATTCATGTATTCTATGTTTTCAGAAATTATGGATGCTTTGTTGGTTTGGAGGGTTTTGTTTGGTTGTGGTTTTTTGTCTGTTTTATTTATGGTTTTTGTTTGTTTGCTTTATGAATTGTTTGGGGATTTTTGAGCAGGACTTTGGATAAAGCCTAAAACAATGTTTAGAGCCTTGGAAATGATAGTGAATCGTATAATTCAGGATTCTGAAAGTAGTTGAGACTTCTTATCACAAACTGCATATGTGTATTTTTATATAATACAGACTGAAAAAAAAATATAAATTATATACTTTTAACCTGGGGATATTTATGAAATAAGGATATTAATTCTCTCCAACATTTCTTCCTCAATTTTAGTGAGTTAAAGAAGGTTTCTTGATATACCTGAAATAGTGAAATTGTTAAAAAATTAAATTAAATTTGAGAAAATACAAAATACTATATATTTTGTTATATCTTTTTTAGAGAGAGGAGCAGATAGAAACAATTTTGCTCCCAGAAATCCACAACATTATTTTACAGGAACGAAAATATAAATATATTATTTGCTTCAGAGAATAGTTGCAGGGAGGTACTTGAGCATTACACTGTATTCCCAAGTGAAGACTGTATAAGGAGAAGGAAGGAGCTCTCCAATAATGTGCTTAACACAGCCTACTGACAGAATATAAAATATGAGTTTCCTGAAGGCTGTAATTTATGCAACTCCTAACAAATTACATATGTACCTCTTTTTTCATTCATTGTGTTATATCTATCCTCCCCCCAGGCCACCATTTTTTTTTTAAGTCCAAAAGCAACAGTCCCCTCTTTCACTCAAAATTCCAGGCAGTTGCTGTCAAGATAGCCTTGCACTGGGGGGATATGACAAATTCATTTGTTTAATTAAAGAATATGAATTTAAATCATTTTAGAGTTCAGCTGAGGCAGTTCTGTTGGAAGACTTAGATTTGATTCAATTTATTGAACTTTGGGTTAGTTCCACAACTTTCACTGCTTTTTTAATGTTGAGACTTATGTATAGGCTTTCAAACAGAGAAATTTCCTGTTCATAGTTCTCCTGGCCATGGTTAAATGTAAGACTGTTCTTGTATTGAGCAATATCCCTTCTTACATCCTACTCTCATATTCTCCTGTACATATAGGATAAGAAACTTAAGTTTTCCATATTAGATTTTTTTTGTGTGTGTGATTTTATTCACAGTCAAGGGGACAGTTTCATTTCTACATATGAAATGTTTTCTATTTGAAGTCACACCAAGCCTCTTCCTTGATAAGCTGTCATTTTTTCCATACAAATTATTTTCAGAGAACTTCTCCTTAACTCTGAAATTTGTTGGGTTATTCAGTTCTCCCAGGGGTTATGCCTTCAAAAATAACATTCTTGAGAATGTTTTTTATAATGAGCTCTGACTGTTGGAGTTTAAAAGCAGTCAGGATCCCTCACACATTTTGCTGTTCGCTTTGAGGATATTTTGTAAAGCTGAACACTCTGGTCACTTAAGGGAACATAAGCTTTCCATAGGATAATAATTCTTCTCTGAACAAAAATGTAGTCCCCTTATCCCCTCCCCCCAAATATACAGTTTCCCTTCATGTCAGATTAATAATTTTTATCATACTAAAGTGAAAAATACACTCAGCAGTCTGTGATAGTTATTGATTCTAGTGGGGCAGAATCCAGAAATACAAAACTGAGAAGCAACTTTGAAGATTTCAGTTCAGATTTTGTGAAGATAATGTGGGGACATGAATGTTATTGAATCTGTTTTGACTGGAAGATGTAGTTTTGTTCTCATCTTCACTCCATCCATTCCACCTGTATTTTTTCTGGTAGGTGAAAAAACTCCCAGAACTGGACTTCTGCTTACACTGGAGACCTTCTGTCTGTGCAGAGACTGAATGACACTGCAATTTCTTCCTTCTGCAGCAGCAACATCACAAGATCATGAAATGAACTCCCCAGAGATCTTTTCAAATGGCTGGCAAATCTGAATATTTTTAATATTCATTTATGCAATATGCATATCCAGAATTGGGGTATTCTGAGTGATAGCTTCAATTAAAAGTCTACAAGGTCTGTATTTTTGTCTACTATACCTCTATATTATATGAGATTTAATGGACTTGACTGAAGCATAACCACACCTGAACATTTTACTTTGTGAGTGACAGAAGCATTTTGTCCCAAAACTATGTTTTCCTAATGTTTACTACTTTTTCTTTCAGTAAAGGTTATCATCATTTCCATTTTGTTGGGAATTAAATTATAGTTGTATCCACAATTCCATGTAATAGTATTATCTTCAAATATTATTTAGAATAAGGGGGTTTTGAAAGTTTTATAGATATTGGGATTTTTCTCTCCCCTTAATAAAAGTATATTTTCTAGAATCAACTTCTCAAACATATTAGTTGTACTTTTATGATATAGCTTTCCACTTGAGGAACACTTCAGTTGTTCTGCAGTATCAAAGAGCATCCAATTAAATTAAGTTGGCATCAAGAAATATGTTGTGCTCCTGCAAAAGGAAACACTCACAACTTATGGAAAAATCTTAATGTCAATGATCACTTTGCTTACGTATTTATCCTAATTATAAAACATTTCCTTTTTTTTAAGTGAATCTTACATAATACTCAAAACTCTTTTTTACTTACCAAATTGAAAGCTTCTCTTCAATGTAAATTTCAAACTCTAATATGCAAAAACATAAAAGAAATCTACTTATGGAATTGAAAAATGTTTCAAGATAGTTATTTTTAATTACATCTGGGTTCCTTTAAATATATGACTTTATTATATATATTAAGTTATATTCTCTTTCCTCATTGCAAATTCTAGTGTTCTTTCTTTATTGCTCTTTTGGTTTCTGCAATAATTTACAAGAAAAGTAAAGTCTAAGACATTAATGTAGGAAGAGTTTATAGGAATGTGCTGAACAAAGCCATAATAATTGATGGGGAAGATAAACTTGTATGGAAAATTATTGTAAAATATGGACAAAATTAACAAGTAGAGTGAATATTATTTAAGAGAAAAATTGAATGATAAAATATAAAGCAACTGTTTTTTCACTCACCTAAGATATTTCAAATTTTAAATGCAAAAATGTAAAAAAATGTAAATAGAAACCACAATTTTATAAATTATGCTACATCTATCTAGAATTATGTTCTATTCATTAGAATCTGTTCTAAGAGAATGCCTTTCTTAATTTTGCTGGGTTTTTGTGATTTTCAGGTTATACTTTCTAACATCACAAGAAAGCTCTGATTCTGAAGTTCAAAAGATCACAATCTTCTGAACCATTTCTTCTATTAGTATGAAAGCCTGGATAATTGCATAGCTCAAAGCAGTAAGCCTTGAAAAAAACAGTGACTCAGCAGTGATCAGGCTAAGTGTGTTCTAGTAGACCAAATACGAGAGGGTTTCTGTCAGGAAAACCACTGGTAGAGAATGGCTCATATCACATCATTATACCATTTCTTACCCTTCAGAAAAGAAAGACTGGATCTAGAACACCAATCAGGCATTGTTCCTTTTGTCTCCTTCAGAATTGTTTTGGAAAATGCAAATATGTATTGGCAAAACTATGAAAGCTATACTAACAATTTAGCTGTGCAAGAAACTGAGTTCCACTGCATGAAAGTGGTCCATGGAAGTATTTATTTCACTAATGCAAACGTGAGTGTGGGCTATTTTGAATAAATTGCTGTTATTTATCCTAAGGAAGAGTCCACCCATCACCCTTTGCTCTTTCCTCCCATTGCCTGTTTTTCAAATAAGTACAAATATTGGACTGTTTTGGTTTATATGGTGACAAAGACAAGTAGGACAAGAGGTATTGAGACTAAATTTTAATTAGGAATCATTATATTATTGAAGTTCAGAGTGTCAAAATAGATTGCTGAAGGAGAATCCAGAGACACAAGCCTTGGAATTCTTAGAGTATTCGTGGAATAATCATAGAAATATTCCTTTAAAAATGGCATTGGTATGAGTCCTAGGAATGAAGGACAGAGATTAAATGAGCTTTGTTGTCCTGATTCCCTGTGATTGCCTTGAAACAATTGTATATAGTTGAACATATTTATGAAAAATCATCATATCTTACACTTGTCTATATTATAAAATTAAATCGGTCTTCTCTATTTTTCATGCTCATTTTATTTGTGATTAAAATTTATTTTTAATGAAACCATACCTGATTCTTCATATGAATGTATGAAAATAATTTTTCTCTACTTTTTCCCAGTTACTTGTTAACTGATTGTTTATTCAGACATAATAATACAGGAATTCTTATTTAGTTTTATATACCATGGGCATTTTTTTCATTTTGTTTTCATACATTGTTCTCCAGGAATATTTATATGGGCTGTGTTTACTAGCTGTATCCTGGTATACAGCTGCTCTTTATTTCATATTAAAACAATTTCATTGAAGTCAAGCTTCTTGTTACTCCAAAATACAAAACTATGTGCATAGGTTAGGTGTGCTATCTTCCTGTTTGTTCAGATCTGGCTGTGAAGAAAAAAAAATAGTAGGTTGACCTCATATATTCCATACTTTTCTTAATAAAACTATTAAATTATGAAAATAGGTCCCAGTACTAATCTCTGTGGTATTCTACTCAATGTTGTACTTTTCTTCACATCAAAGGCAAAATCACAATTATAACAGAATTTAAACTCCTTTCTTATGAAACGTGCAGCAGCTATGTTGAAAAAGAGCTGACTTAAAAGCTTGCTTATGATATATTCACCTTCACAACAAAGTTGGTCTAAAATCCTGTATCTGCTGAAAAGCCATTCATTTCAACAACAGGTAACAGATTCTGTGAATTACCACTTATCAAGTGCTATGAGAATCAGAGTGTACTTTACCTAAAACTGTGGCCAAGTACCTCAGATATTTTTCAACTTTTATGATTTTAAAGATAAAAATTTAACAAATATTTTAAAATATACTTTTAAAAGAATTAATATTTTCCCCCAAAACTAACTCTATGAGCCAGCTGTATATTCATGTGGTAACTATTGTGTTCTTTACATTTCCTATGTAATATTGAAATACAAATTTTGCTGGTTTCATGAATTTTTGTTGCTTTATTTCAAGGTTTCTTTTCTAAGGATAAAAAATCATACTCAATGTAGATCGTAGAAAACCCATATTTATTATTTTAACTTTGTTTTCCAATTATTTTTTATATTTTATGTATTTGTAAATATATCTTTATATATATATGTCTACTACTTCTAGCATGTGGGTCTCTATACCTCTTTTTTATAAGATAAAATATTGTATGTACATTATCAATAAGAATTTTAAAGTGTTTTCTGAGCTTCAATTCCTTTTGAATTAGATATATTACTAGGCTTGTCAATATCAAAACTTCTAGCATCTGCTCACCAAGAATTACTTGTAGGTGAATTTTTCATTCTGAGAGACTTAATTCCCTTTTCTCAAGTCAAGAAAAATTTCTTTGAGGAAAATCAAACTGGAATTATATCATAGTTCCTCTATTATTATATCATAGTTCCTCTATTATCATGTTTTTCGCACTATTTTTTAAAGAACATGTTTGCCCCCTCTATATCTTGCTGTGACATAAACATTCAAGTTACTTAAGGATATAGTATGTTATGTGTATATCAAAAGAAATGAGTTAAAACTCAAAATTCTTACTTATAAAAATTAGTATATATATCTACCAGAAATTCAAGTGGATGTATTAATAAAGTGGAAAAAATGGAATACACAATCTGGTGACGCGTTCCCCTGCCCGCTAACCAGCGGCCCCCAGCTGGTCCCGGCTGCCCTGGCGGGGAACGGTCACAGCCTCGGTAGGGTCTGCAGCAGGACCGGCAGGACCCACCCGGTGGGTAAGGGCATTGCTGCACGGGCGGTGGAGGGGCGGCTACGGCGAAGGAAGGAGAAGGAGACTTCCCTGAGGCGCCATGGGGTGACGTTTATTGGGGTCCTCTGGCACAGCCCAGCGAAGCCCGGAACTGCAGCTGCGCAAGGGGTTTTAGGGTACAGACAGTAGGAGTGGTCACACAAGGAAAGCTCAATAACATAAAAGGGGTGGTACATACAATACCAAATTAAAACTGAGGGGTGGGGGATTTCCCAGACTTGCCCCAGTCAGGGACTGAGCCTCTCTGAGCTTTCTAGAAGGAGGAGAGGCCTCCCTGAGACTGGCAAGATCTGGGAGGGGAGCAATATATGATTGACATACACAGACTTGGGGTAAACAATTCAAGGGGATTTCCAAAGGCAGGAACTGTACCAAGTGGGGAAGGGAATAGGGGGAAACATGGAATGAACCATTAAATAAGCTTTTACAAAACAGAAGGAAAACTACACTTAAGTCATTAGATAAAAGCACCCCGCAACAATCTGGTTTTACTCTAATAGAGAAACCCCTTGTATTATGTTTTATTATGGCATTATTCATGTTAATTAGGTGATAATTTCATTTTCATTTTATTTACTTATTTTTTTCACTTCAGTCGTTTTCTAACTCTCAGGCTGGCAAGCTTCCAGGTTTTCAGTTTAGTAGGGTTTTTTTTGCTCCCCATTACTCATTAAACATAATAATCAGATATTCCACTGGGATTTGTACTTACATATTTTTAAATGGCAGCCTTCTAAGCTGAATATATTGCAGCAGAATACCACCTGGTCACCCCACCTGAAAGCTCAGCATTGGTGGATCTTTGTATTGTCTTTCCTTCTAACCTTTCTGCATTACTGGAGCTGGAATTTAAGGACATAGACATGATATAGATGTTTGTAATAGTTCAACACAACTTCTCTGGAAAATAGAGCAGACAGGACTTTTGGTACACGGAAAGGAAAAAACCCTTAAGATATCACCTTTTAATCAATGAAATACTTTCAATTTTAGAGAAGGAAATTTTGAAGAACGAATTCAGCTTGAGGAATTTTGTGTTTAACCTCAGGGGAACAACTCTAGCATATTCAGAACCTAGTATTCTACATATTTTTTGTATGCGTTGATTGAATACAATGAGCAGTATATGCTTAGATATACGAGTAAGATAATATTTTGGCAATTTGAAAGCAAATGAGGTCATAAATAAGGGGGTTTTTTTAATTTTTTTATTCACTTCTAACTGATTTTTCTGAATGTGAGGTTTTTTACAGTTTGCATACGTTATATGCCAGGAAAAAAAATCAGCTGTGTAGGCAGAAAGCCAAAGAACAGCCTTTTATAAATATGTGTGTTTCTGTGAGTAAACAGCAATGTAAAACAAAATTTGGTGTATTACCTTTTAAAGACACAACATTTTGCATGCAAGGAAAATATCAACAGAACATGAAAGAAGGTTGATGGGGAGCACTCAAGACACAGTTAATTACCTGGGAAGTGATATTTAGCACCATGTTTTTCTGTGGCCTGTTACTTTGTTAGCTACAGAATCCCCTCCATCCATTCAAGTGGAATTTGTGCTGGCTGATGCAAACATGAATGATAATTAACCCAGTGTGATTCTGAAAGTAGATAGAAAGAAAACAAGCAAGTTAGACTTCTGAGCCAGAGTAAAGGGCACCCTTTTTGAAGGTAGGTGTAAATTTTGCCAGAAAAAAATATGGAGAAGGTGGGGGATAAGTGTAACAATTCCTAATATAATTTTATATGCAATTCAGAATGCAATAATTCTATCTTTTTAATTAGCGCTCCTGATAATACTACCTATATGCACAAGGATTTCTGAAGTCCATGGAAAAACACTGAGAGCCATGCAGCACAGAAAAGAACCTTCTACAAAGGGAGCCAGGTAAGAAAGATAAGTTATTTAGTTATTAGTTATTAATATTAGTTATTTTTATAAGTTATTTTAAAATAAATTAGAAAACTTCAGGAGCAGTTTTGAGTTTGTTAATATCCATGTAATCTTAATCCAGCCCCTGAGGGCCTCTATCCTGCAATCTCAACGAAGTGGAGCTCAGTTTGTTGTATCAGAGAGGGAGCTGGAGTGAGTAAATGTATGTGTAAGTAGGAATGTGCTGATGACATGAGGGGATGGGGCAGTTTCAGTCTGTCATACTTCATGAGCTCTAGGCGGTAAGGTGAATTGTTATAAATGACAATTTCTCCAATATTTCAATTAAGAAATTTATTGGAAAAAACGACAAAGTGAGAAATTGAGGAACAGCCACAATCAATCCGACAGCTCTGACCTCGGGTATCAGCTCTGGGTGAACCAAAAATTCGGACACAGTCTCACTGGACTGTAGCCCCTGCCCTGGTTCACACCAGCCATCTCTAGAGGGCCAGTTTTATAGAGATTTTGTGCCTTGAGGCTAGGTTATTGTCCAGTTCTTTCTTTGAATATGCAGATGGGCTTTCTGTCCACCTGGTGTGTATGTAGAATAGAATTCCAGTAAATCTGGTCTCATCTCGGAATCCGTCCATGAATTATTCTTGCCGTGCAAACATGTCTTGGTTTCTGGTCTTTAGGATTCCGGGAAGGTGGAGTGATTGGATTTTCTGTTGGTTGAGTGGGATGAATGGACTCTGATGGGCGCTTGTGATTGTTATCTTGGTGCTGGTTCCTGTCATTCGGCATTATCAGCTTCTCCCCAGTAGCGGTCCACCCCACATTGATGTGGAGATGCAGTCCTATTGTTCTGTCAAGGGGGAAGGTTGGCATGCCAGCTGCCTGCCTGCCCAGGCATTGATTTCTGTACAAGGGGGTATCTCTGGATATGCTTTATTTCATACAAAAAACCCATGTTTCTTATGCAGGAAACTCGAATTAAACCATATATTTATAACAAAATTATCAGTGGTAAAATGACACCTGCTTACTTGACTGCAATCTAAGTAGCAAACAGCGGTTTACAGCCATAGAACTATTTTTATATTTATATATTTAAAAGACACCCCTTAAGCACCCCCTGATGGCATTTCTCAGAAAAGGTTATTTTCTCTCCTGAAACTTTTCCTTACCAAATGAAATCCTGCCCTTAACCGTGGAAATTTGAATTTTAAGTGTGAATGAATTTAAATAATGCTCTTATTACCTTTTATCCTAAATTACGTGATATCACATATGATTTTGAACTAACTGAAAGTGTTTGAAAGCCCATATCCATCAAATAATTTACTGCAATTTTGCTACTATTAATCCTGTGGAAAGGGCAGTCACTAGGAGAATGATGAGGTACCATGGAAAACCAAGCTGTTCTCCAAATTATTATACAGTTGTATTAAAATAGGAAAATTGCCAGAAGCAAACTGGGAATCATATTAAAATTGCTTTGAACTGCACTTTGCTCTCACATTGCCAGGTATTACCAGGCATTAGTTCAGGGCTCGTGTCATCAGATTGGATTTTTAAAGCTACATGTCAAAGGTCCTAATAGATGTTTCATAATTTTTGAAATATTATTTAGCCTTTTAGATAATAGAGAAAGTTATTCTTCATTTTTCTACAGAGAATAAATCCCAGGGGTTTTTTTGGTAGTGCCATACTTATTTTATGAGTTTTAGTAAAGGTGTATTTAATTATTTCCCACATATACAGTTGCTAGATATAAAACTCTTCAGGAGACCTGTACTCATATCTTTTTTTTATATATATATATATATATATATATATATATATATATGAGATAACAACTTGATCTTGCTGAAAATTTTGTTCAGTTTTGTAAAAATATAAATATTCAAGAAAGGAACAATCAGAAGCTTTTTCCTCAAGTGGGAGAGCTTTTGAAAAGGAGCTAAATGATGCCTTTCATTTTCCCCATATTCCCTCACAGTCATTCCACCACAACCCCCCCCACACACACGTATACACTTGAAATGACACCTTATCTATAAATAATGGGTTGTTGTTGTGATATCTCCTAATGCTGTCCTCACAGATGCAAAAATGTGCCAAGATTTAAATTTTCTCACTTCCTGGAAGTGATTAACATAAGTCAACTGATTTACTTCCATCTGTCAGGTGGCAAAAGATTAACCAGCAGAGCTAAAGCAAGTAATTTGTGGTGGTTCACTGTCATGAGAGACAAACAAGTCTCTTAATTGGAAATTGACAGCTCTGGCACTCATTTGAGCTAAGCTTTTGCTTGCATTGCCTCTCGAGTCACTTTGCTCAATCTATAGCTAGTCATTAAAACACCATGAAATTCTCTCTGCAGGTACATAAAGCCAGATTTTTGCCTGTGGCAGACTTAATTAGGTAACAGCTGGATATTCAATCTTCACATAAAAAGAGGAAAATGCAAGTGATGCAAATGCTTCTCAAAGCATCATGAAAGGAAAGGTTTGCATGAGCAGTGAATGATCTTGTCATGATGGTATTATCATATAAATAGTAAAAAAAAAATAAATGTTACAGAGGGGGTAAAGCCATTTATGTCAGACATCAACTCAAACAATGGCTGAACTATAACAAACACATGTAAACTGATTACACTATATGGGTAAATGGCTTCTTTTCAAAACTAAACATCTGCAGGCCTGAAGTGTTAGGATGTGATTCTGCATTCAAATGAGCTAAATATTTTTGTAATATAATTTTATTCTAGGAAATATTTATTTATGGAGATTTTTCTCTGCAAACAGAACTGCAAAGAACAAAATTACATCTTGCAAAAAATCCACTGCGTATGTATGATGTAAATCCTACAGTTTTTTACTGTAATATTTTTAGAAGACTGTGGATATGTAATTAGGACACATTCCTTGAAGTGAAAAAAGGAGAAAGGTGTAGAAAATTTCTGGTTTTATTGTATTTATTGTTCTTACATAATAATTGATTATAGTTGTTTTCTGTTCTAATGGCTTTAAATAAATTCTACTTGTGGCTTATCTAGAGTTGTCCACACTATGGTGATTGGTCTTGCAATTATTTGTCATATACCTTTCCATTAAATGATCAGATTCTGTTTCTGAAGTTATAGGGTGGTTGTTTATTTTTGCTTCCTACAGGAAAGCTTTGAAGAATCCTGAGTTTCCACTGACTTCAAGCTTCCTTTTCATTGTCAGCCTAAACAGAAGACTGAAATAGAGAACCGAAAGTTTTGTTCTTACATTTCATCTACTTTGCTCCTATTCAGCTGCACCTGGAATGTTGTTTTGAATTTTGATAATCTTGATATCAGTATTTTCTTTTAAAAATTGCAGGAAGTCAGAAAGACGCAGAGAGTTTTTTATGAAGCTATAAAAATATGAGTCGCTTCACTTATTTAGTTACTTAAACATACCACCAGAGCAACACTAAAATCTTGACAGCAGTGTGAGTTGTCAGTTCTGGGATGATTCATGCTGAAGCAGTGTTGTGTACATGGAGCACTTGTAGATTCCCATAAGGATTTATCTTTCAAAAATGACAGTCACAGTAGGCTAAAAAATAACAACACCTTTAAAAAGTCCCAAATATTTAAAGAGCAGTAAATGTAGGTTCTTTGTGTTACAATAGCTGAGTCTCTGATGTAACCACAATGAAGCAAATAAAGCTGCAGTAACAATAAAGCTGTTATCTTTATCAATAAAGCTCTATCAATCTTAAGTATACATTTTTCAAATCCATGTCATCAGCTTCTCTCCCATCTTTACTTTGGTTTTATATATAGTAATATTTTATTGCAACCCATTCAGTGCCAGAAGGGGAACTTTTTTCATCCTTATTAGGCTTCCTTGTTCAGGATTTCCACAGCAACTCTTCTACTTCTATGAAAACAGTGGGAAAGTTGTGAAAAAACAAACAGGTGGAAGTATGGGGAGTGAGGTACCTGTGTGTAGGTGCTACAGCTAGACATTAGTAACGTAAGTAGACAGGTGTTGCAAGAGTACTGATGTTTAAGTTAATAAGACAAAAAAACCCAACAACAACAAAAAAACCCCAGATAATAAGAAGGTAGCAATGACATACTAGCAGAAAATTCTGTTTTCAGGTGTACAACTTGGAAGAAACAATACTATGACTTCCTCAGAAAGCCATTAACTTCGAGATACAGAAGAGAAGGAATAAAATTTCTCAGTTTTAGTTGATTGGAAGTGCATAGCCTAAAGTTTTATTTTCTCTTTCCTAATTACTGGTCTAACCTCTATTCACAACTGCAAGGAATAAAACCATGAAAACTATGCCCATTTACTAGTCTCTTTTTTTTATTACATACATTTCAGCTAAGTTTTAGTATTTGGCTAGCTAATATTTCAAGTAGTTCAAAACTCCTTTTTATCTTCTTGTAAGAATTTTCAAAAATATGTTTTTCATGGAGACAAAAAGGATAAAGTTATGAGGTACAGATATTGGCTTCCTGAGAAACCTGAATGAGCTGTCAGATATGAAAATCAGTTTGTACCATTCTGGAAGAGCTGAAGGCGAAGTGGATTATCCTGAAGTGATGCTAGACATCTGAATTCAGGAAACTGAATTTCACACAGCATTGTTTCCTTCTTATTTAGAAAAAAAAGCCTAAAAATATATATTTCTTCTTGCAAATATAGTTCTTTTCAGTTTAAGGTGAGTATTTTCATTTACTTTAGCATGTCTAAAAAGACACTTGAGTGCTACTGTTCAGGCAACTGAGTCCCACTAATGTTACCCCAAAATAGAATGCCACCTTTAGCAGGTGATGAAAATGCTCAAATTAATTTGGATGTCTGGGGTTTTTTGGTGTTTTTCTCAGGATTAAAACCTCATAAAAGTTTTGATAATGGGTAACACTGAAAAGGTACATCTGTTTTTCAGGCTCCTATCTCAAACTCTATGGTATCTGAAGCCACAGAAGGAGGAGCAAAAGTTTATATGATATGGCACTGGAACTTGGATGTTGGCTCTTACCTTGAAATATGAGTGACATCTAATGTATTTTTATAGGAGATTTTATTACCAGTGGGAATTGGTTTTAATTTTCATAAGCAACAGGCCCTTCAGAACAATAAATCCACAAAATTGTTTAGTTTTGCTAGGACTATAAAGAGTGTCATTACCAAAACAGTTGTTGAAAAATCTTATGCATGGCCATCTTTATTAAAGCAAAATTTGTTCTCTTCCTTTTGTTAAGAATGCCATAGTTCATTTTTATGAAAGCACAGCATATACCACATGAGTGCTTCTCTGGGAGCAGAGAAGCTTGGAGAAGGAAGACAAACAACTTCAGAAGAAATATTCCTTTTTCCTGTTCTGATTTCAGGAGTGTCTAACATATTTGATATACCTTCAATGGAACCTTTTTCATTGTACTGGTAAAAGTTTTAGAATACATTAGGTACATAGAATGATTGGGTCAAGTTCCTCAAATATTCACCAAATAGATTTACTTAAACATATTTAATATTATATGGAACAGCAGATGGCTGATGGAAACTATTGATGAGATATTTATTTTAATTTAGAAGAACATCCAGATATTTTGTCTTGATTTTTTTAAAATTCATTTGTACCTTATGAATAATTTTAGGTTATATTTTTTACTTGTTGTTCTTTTCAGTATGTGCTGCATTTACATGTGAGCTTTTGGAAAAATAATTTGTGAAAAAAGGGGCCTTATGGTGCCTGTAATCATTTCTTTACCTAAAGAACTGTTCTTTAATAATAAGTCTAAAATAAGAGTAGTACCTGTCTTGCAGACTGCTTCCTAATGTGTGAGTTTTTTCATTAAACAGAATAAAATGAATATAACATGAGACAGTCTTGTTTCTCATTATGTTAGTTGGGATTGCTAAAGTTTCAACATTGTGTTGAGCTTCATCCATGTCAAATGAAGGCTGGAAACCATTTCACTTCCCAGCTCCCCAGTGATTCAACCATCTCATTTATTAAATATTGTTTTGTTTTGGTTTTTTCCCTGATCTTTAAAGATTTCTAAATTATAGGGTCATTTACATTGCTGCTCATGAGTAAATGGGTTTTTAGATGTCCACGGTCAAAAGTTATGTGCATTTTATATTTATAAATAAAGCAATCAAAAAAAATCAGTGATTGATTCTAGTTAGTAAAAGAACATTAGGGGGAATAAAGGTTTTATTATTTCAATATAATAATATTTTCTATGGTCATTATTGTTGTTTGTGTGTGATGAAGCCTTGTCAAAATATTGCTTTACTGTTGCTCTTTAAGAAAAAACCTGAAACTTTAAAAAAAAGTAAGTAGAAATTAGTTGTATTGATGAAGTTAAAAGAATTAAACTTTCTGTTTTAACATTCCCTGAAAAATCAGGTACCTGTTGGTATTTTGACATTGTGTTTTCTTATTCCAATCATATGGTCTGAGCATCATAGTATTGAAATAGAAACAAATAAAATATGAGGAATATGACTTTGCTTGGACCAGCAGAAAAGAAAAATACAACTGATGTCAATAGATGGAAGCAAGAAAAAAAAGCTTTAAATTGCTTGGAACCTACTGGTCTGATATTCTTACACTACAACATTGTGTTTGACACCTGAAACGATCATCAGACACTAAAAACTACTGCCAAACCCCAGTCCATCTGCTGTATGTGTGGCCAGGGAATACTGCTTAGCAGGTCCTTAGGAATATGCATTTGCAGTTTATTTGTTCATAAAGGCTGATGAGGATGAGGATGAGATTTGTCACAGGTTCTCAGGGTCATTTACCTGACATTAGGATTCTTGGGGAAATGGAAACACACCACTGACATTGTATAGAGCCCTTTTGGACAAGGCTTAGTGGAAATTATGACAGTGTGATCTAGGTCACATGTTTCTGTTGGGTTGAATGGTACAGGTTTATTTGGTTACAGGTTGTGGCCTCTTTATTAGTAATGGTGCATTAAGTGCAGATTAGTATACACTGGTAATATCAATGAGAGCAGAGAAGGAAAAAATGAAATGCAGTATGACCAATAAAAACTTTAGAATACAATTCAGAATAGAGATTTGGGGTTCATAATACAAATGTTTCACATTTCGATAAAAGCTGACAATAGCTTTATTATTGGTAGGTGAAAAAAACCCAAAAGTGTAATTTTCAACAAAATATGTGCTTCTTAACTTTTTCCATGAAAGCAATTTTTTTCAGGGTGCTTTATGGATGTACAAGTTATTATTTCTTTCCTGCCTTCTCTGAAACCTCTGGGCTGGAACTATGCTTTGTTGTTATGTATCTGGACTTTTATGGTCACAAATGTAGCTATCTTGTTCTTGAATTTCAGTTAATAAACTTAATGTCTACTGTATCTCTATGAAATGCTGATTAATTGATCATTAAAATAACTTGTTTGTACTTGAAAATTCACCAGTTTTTCAGGAATTATCTAGGAATTTCCATGTAACTGTGAGTTTATTAGACACCATGAAGTAAAGTAACATTCTTGTATTTATACTACTCCTAGTGAAATAGTAGAATGACTTTTGTTAATATTAATGTGCTTGGAACAGGATAAAGGGCTAAAAACTATATTTAGTTATTTCCAGATAAGTTGTAGCAATCTTAAGTGAAGTTTCATCTGTGAATAAAGGCAATTTCTTTCTCTTGTGCCCTAGTTTCTTTAATAACATGGTATTTTTAAGTAGTCTATTCAGCTATCAAGTGATAATTTAACTGGAAGAGGTAGTAAATCTGGACTGTAGGACATATTCTTAATAGCTATGATTTACTTTTACAACTAAATAATACAAAGTGAACAAGTGTAAGCATGAAACAATGACTTACTGAGAATTAAAGAGATGATAAAGAGATGAATAATATTCGAGTAAAATACATGCAATGTTAATAGTGTATCTATAACTAATTTTCATACTGTATGCTTATTGTATGTATACTACACTGACAAGTTTCATATGATGACAGTTCAAAACTAAGAAATACAACTTGAAACTAAAATATTGAAATAAAAACAGAGTCAAACCTCCTTAACTTAGAAGATTTTTGGATAAAAAGAGAAAAGAAAATTAAAGTATTTTTTGCCTTCTTTTCCCAAAGGTCTTATCAGCAGTGATTTTTTTTTAGTAATGATTAATTATTCTAGTATTTTTCAAAAAGGGTGATCTATAAAGCAGATTAGTAGAAGATACAAAATTATTGTTTGTGTCTTTGTTTTCTTCTTGCAAACCGGCATAGTTATTATCCCTCTTTCCAAGTTCCTATACTTGCCTGTAAACTTCCTAAAAGACATTATTGCTTCAGGAGTGTTCTTATTGTCTTTGTCAGGTGCTGAAATTCTGTTTCATTCTCACTGTCTATCTTCACCCTGTACGAATTTCTTGACACATGAGAAAGGAGCATTTTCCATGAAACTTGCCAACACACTTCTAAGCACAAGTTCCTGGACAGTTACAGGATGCCAAGAGACAGAGATTAGCTACATTTCCTCAGTGCACGTATAAAGAGCAGCAAAAGTGAGTCACAAAGGAAGTTTACTATTTAGGGAGTCGGTCACTGATTTGATTAGTATATTGAGGTTGTGAAACCATGTTAATGGGTATTAAAGACTTTTTTAGCTGTATGGTATTTGGAGGTCTAGTAGAAATTTTCACTGGGAGGTCACTGTTGGACCAATAAGTCATTTAAATCACTGGTTCTTGGCTTATTTTCTTTTTTCTTTGTCACTAACCACTTTTCCCCCTCTGAGCACTTTGAACAAGTTTTTTTCTTTTTTCTTTTTTTTTTTTTCCCTTTAATGGTGTGACAAACTGGCTGATCAGAGGCCTTTTGGAGCTTGCTTCTGGCCAACATCTTTTTGCTGAGACACTTGGGCAATATATGGGAACTATTTGTTTCTAATTATACATCTTAAAAGTCTTTGCTGGGCTTTATTACAGAGTTTCAATTACTCCTTGTTTTCTAGAAAAACATTGGTTTCTTTTTCTAAATATTCTCCTGCTCTGCATTTTCTTCTTCGACATTGTGCCTTTTCCACCACTTAAATTATTACCTCATGAAGAACAATGTCTATGCCTGAATGTAGGTATGCATTTCAGTGATTTCAACAATAAAACAAGATTCCTTTATTCTGGTTATTATGCTTCTTAGTGGCTTGGATGATTTGGAAAACAATCTCTTTCAGAGACCTTTCTGTGTTCCCGGTTTTCTGCTTCTCCTCTGAAAGGCATTAAACACACAGACTGGTCTTGTAATTCTACAAAAATAATTTAGATGCAATGTAGTCTCCAAGAATCGGTGAGGTTTTTATTTATTATCATCTCTTCTTTCCATCTGTTTTATTTTTATTTTTTCCCTCTTTTTGCTATAATTGTTTTAGGATTTTGACCTATTGCAATGATCTCAGAAGAAATGCAAACCAGTCAGCTGTGAATGTTTACCCTGGTTTGATCTACAGCACTTGCTCTGCTTAATCTTCTGTTGTGTGTGGACCATAGGCTTCAATGTTAATGATATATTACTTGTATGTTTTGCTGTGTCACAATTGGCAGTAGGAAATTATTCTCCCACCTATTATTAATGAGGCTTTAGGAGGAAAATATTTTCTGTTATACATTAGTAGTTCAAGTTTCATTCAAATGTGTATCAACTTACATTAAATATGATAAGCTTGCAGGAATTCACCTCAAACATATTTATTTCACCATACAGCATGTTATGTGCTGAGGCAGAGTAATTTTTAGATAATTTTTCTGCAGAAAATCCGTAATTGTTCTAAAGGATGCCAAACAGTTTGATAAACATACAGTAAATCATATCTGGTGGCTCTCTCCACTTTAATAAATGTGGGGTTTTTTTCTAGTTGCTACATTTCTGAAGTATTTTAGTAATCCTTCATAATCAAGGATATTTCTATATAGTATGTCAGTTTTTGTTAGTTTAAAAAAATCAATGAATTGTTTTGTGGTTTCTTTTTTTTTTTTATGTTTTACATTGACATATAGGAATGATCAGTGTCATCCGTAACAGTTTTTTCTTGTCTCTTGTCAGTTTAACTAGGGCCTTTAATCTTATTTAAATGTGTAGTTTGTTCTGCCTCCATTTCTGATCTGTAATAAAATTAATAGATATGTCCCAATGTTGCTCTTGAGTAAGGTAAAACACTGACATTTTTGAACACTAAAAGCCAATATTTTTTTTTTTTCTCCATGGAAAAGAGTGATTGATGACATTGCCAGGTATGCTTAAAACAATTTCTCTATTTTGGAACAAAAATGTTTCATCTCTGCTTAACTGTTTCATTTTCTAATTAGGATGCTAACATCAGCGTGTCTCTTGTGTGTTTTTTGTCTTTGAACTATTCAATCTAGGTCATATTTCTGCACCTTTCTGCACAGTAAAAATTAGACAAGGTTACAATTAGATATAGGCTAAAATATCTAGAAATAATTGTAATAGTTATTGAGCTTAAACCTATGAATAGCCTACAAGGATTTACATTTGTATTCAGGCTCAGTTCTACAGCACATTAACTCATTTGCAACCCTTAGTACTTTATGGCAATATTTCTATCTTGAGCTTGCTAACACTACATTAGATAATGTTTATATATATGAATGATTGTGAGCTGTTGGAGTGGGGTTTTTTTCCACTTGTTCACAATCACAAGAAACAAAAAGAATGGAAAAGAAAAATTTGTGTGCAGATTATTTAAAAGGTCACAGCTTTGAAACAAAACTTAAGTAAGCTTTCATCTGAGTTTCCCTTTGTTTCCCTATCATTAAAATATTATTTATTTCAGATTTCAGAGCCTTCATAAACCAGCTTTGACACTGCCTAAACTACACCCAGATAAAACTAAGAAGAAAATTTTGCTACAGGGAAATATCCCTTTGCAAATATCTCACAGATAAAAATGTGATTTAACAAAGAAATCCAATCATTGCATTGAACAATCACTATATTTAGGGCAGATTTCTACAGCAGTGCTTAAGGGCTTAATTCCCAGTGATTTCAGTGAAGAGGTTGGGGGGAGGATGGCACCATGCACCAAGACTTTTATGACAGCTGTCTCCATAGAGAGAACAGTACACTTTCTTATTTTAAACATCCAGGGCCAGCACCCATCAGGAAAGGCAGAATGAAGATGCTGCTTACTTTGAAGAGTCAGAGGGAAGACATTATAAAATACATTCAAAGCTCATTAATAAAAATAAAAGAATAATTGCACCAACAGCTTTTTGGAGAAAAGGAAATAGGTTTAAACTGCAATAAGAAAGCTTAAAGTTAGGTGCAAGAAATATGACAGTTTCCTTACAAAAATAATTGTAAGGTATTGGTCAAATAAGGCTTTTAAGATTAAGCAACAATGCTTCTGACTGTCAGTGCGATATTGGGTACAGTTGATGCTGCCTTAAAAGAGGTTTCTGGTCTAGATTACTCCTGAAGTTTCTTGTAACAGTGGTAATTTAACAAGTATTGAAACATAAAACCAGAAACATCATCATAACAAACTTAGGTAACCTGGATAATAATAAAGGTTGCCTTTTGTAACATCACAGACAGTTTTAAACTGGAGGGAACATCTGGAGATCATGTAGTATAATCTTCCTTTGAAAGCAGGACCTTAGATTTGGTTATCCCGGGGTCTATCAAGCCAGCTCTTGGATATTTCTAAGAGGGAAGGTTGCATCACATCTCTGGGCTACCCATCTCAGTGTTTAACTGTTCTCATGGTGAAGATATTTTTTTCTTATATACAAATAGAATTTTCCCTGAATCAACTTGTCCTCATTGCCTCTTCTCCTGCCACTGTCCACTCTTGTGGAAAAGGTATTTCTATGTTCTCTATAAATATTTTTCATGTTTTGTAAGTGGGTTGATAAATAAGATTGCTGATGTTGCCAACAATATGCATTTCTATTGAAGGGATACAAAAGATTTGATATGTATCTGACTTTTCCTTGATAACTCTTTCTTATTCTGCATTAATCTCAAAACAAAACCCAGAAACCCGGAAAACCATGCCCAGTTTGGGGCATCTGTTTTCAAGTTCCTCGGTATGGTCAGTCTTAAATCAAGGCTTCCTTCTCAACAGAATGCCTCTGATAATATATATCCTTTTGTTTAAGCACTTCCTAGGATGCTGCTATTGCTGATGAGAGTGAGGTATGATAGCCTGCAGTCAGGACTCTCAGCCAGCTTTTACAGGAGTGTGGCAGAGAAAAAGCTTATAAGAGATTCAACTGCTATTAATAATCAAGTAGCAGTTTCCACATGTGGCATTTTTATATATAGAAGAATAGTGCTTTACTTTGATACTTGTGTTTGTTATGCTCTATATTTACTTCTATGAATACAAGAGAACAAGAAAGCAGAGAAAAAATTCCTTGCCCCTGATTACTCTTCACAGATCAAACACAGTATAGTAGAGTTACCTGAAGTGTCTTTAAGATTTTTTACAGCATGATTGTGGTTCTAAACTGGTTTTATAATTAAAAAAAAAATGTAGTCATAGTTTCAATTGAATTACTTGAATCTTGTGCTGTTATCAGAGATACTTATGTAAAGAATTGTTGGGAGCAGTATTCACTAGTGTCACCATTTTTATAAGAATTTAAAAAACATAATAGGCAATATTTATCACATTATTTAAAACATCCAAAATTAGTTGATTTTTTTCTGATTTTTTTGCTCTAGTGTACCACTTATGTAGTTAAGAACTGAGTATCTCTCATCTCCAATGTTATCGTATGTTCTTGGTATACAACCTGATTTCACAAAATGAATAGTTCAAGAATAGCTCCTAGTCTTCAGTACTGAGGACACAGTGAATGCAAGTGACCAGAAATATGTTTCCATAAATGGTTGTAATTGCTTTTGACTTCTTGAAGGTACACTAAACCATAATTAGGCATTAGGAATGAACTAAAATACATTCTATAGCTGGAAAGCCAAACTTACCTCCACTTGGGTTTAACTCTAGCTGAACTGCCACAACCCTTGACATTTCAAATGCATTGAATATTTTATCATTCCATTCCTATGGATCTGTTTTGTTGAGACATAATCCAAAATAACAGATCCAGAAATAGAAGAGTTTTGTTTTATTTTAAAGTTGACTTGCTGTGTCACACCTCATTTGTCATGCCATTCTGCATCTCACAAACAACCAAATACGATGATATGCTCCATAAAATATGAGTTATGTCTCCAAGATTTTATCCAGGTTGTTTCTATTTCTGGAAATACATGTACATGTCCTTTATATGCAGATGATGAATCTTTGCTCATTGTTTCTTGAAAAGGTAAATAGTGAATGGCAATTAATATTTGTGACATTCATTCTGTCTTTTGCAGAAGTATGTAGTAACTTGACAGTCTAAACTCAGATTTTATTGCTTTGCTTTTGGTTTGATTGTTTGGGTTTTTTGGTGATTTAACCATAGATACTTTTAAACCTACCATGATTTTCAGAAGGTGGATACTTAGTATTTCTAAAAGGCCAGGTACTTCTGTACAAACCATTTACTGATATTTGCCACTTATTTATAATAATCTTGGCCACTTATATAGGATACAAACTTTGGCAAGAGAACCATCATTCATGCACACTGGTCACTTAAGAAAAAATACATCTTTGCAAACAAACAGATGATCTACAACACAAATCCTTCTGTTCGTGCAGCCTGCTTTCAGTTGCGTCAGAAATTAGCATAATATCATGGTTTGAGAAATGCTGTCAGCTGTTGAGTCTTTATGCTGACAGTATGCAGAATTGGAGTCTGTGAAGGAAAGAACTTACTGCTTTGAAAAAGAAAAAAATGCTTTCTTGGGTACCAGGGCAGACAAAACAAGAAAACACTCTGAACCTAATTCAAACTCCATTGACGTCAACGAATTTCTTTCCTTTGACCTCTGTAACTTCTGAACAAAGTCATAAGGGAAAAGGGTGGTAAATGGATTGGCATTAGTGCTAATCCAACTTAAATAATATAGATTACATTATTGCCTGACATTCAAGCGGTAATTACATAAATCTGCTCCATCTATTTGCTGTCAATTTTATGGATGTTTCATTCACAAACAAACAAACATACAATGTTCTGTTTGCTTTAGTATGCAAGAGATTTGAGTGCTTAAGAAGTTTATTTTTATTCATTGTTGCCTTTAAAGATGCCATTTGTGTGCAAACTCAGTGAGACCTATGATAAAGACAACTTCAGTTCTCAGATGATAAGAAAATATCATTCCTAAATTTGTTTTATAAGGTAATTAAAAAAAAAAAAAAAAAAAAAGAACAAGATACTGGACTTAGGATTCCTAGAGACAAAGTAATATATGGGTTTAGTAAGCCATAGGGAAGATAATTCCAATCAGACAGTTATAATGAGATCAGCCAGATAGGCTCAAAACCAGTTTTGGTTTTAAGAAATTAAAAAGAATAAAGCAGAGAATTAGGAAGGTGTTAAAGGTATATAATTCAAAGCCTTTATCATGATAAAGAGAAAAGGTAGAAATAGACATAAGATTTGGAGGATTAAGGAAAAGTAGTATTGTCTGCACCTTTATTTTAGCGGAATATTTGACTCAAACTTTTTTCTTTTTCAAAGCTGCCTTTTTATTTAAAAGGAAGTTATAACTAATCTAGAAAACACAGTCAGTTTTCACTCAGTCCAGGTTCCTAAGAATTTAGTGTGTTTTAGATTCATCTTTTTCTTTTTCTGAGCTCTGGATATGACAATTTTGTCCTGTGATGAAAAATACAGGTTTTTTTAAGGGGCAGGTGGAAAGGGAGGGAGAGAGGGAGATCCTGTCTTCTTTTCCTCTGATTCAAACAGAAAATGCAGGTAAATAAAAGATACAATTTTTTGTGGTGTCTGAGAATTTTCTATTCATAAGAGGTGTTTGCTATGGATGAGATTTTTTGATTCTCATGATACATCTTGAGATATACAACAGGTTGAAGATCCTATTTAGCATCTCTGAGTATACCTTATTCAAAGCAAATCATAAAATTATGAAAGTGGAATCCTTGAAACTGCAACTTGATAGATTTTAGACCACTTCTCTTATTTCAAAACCAAAACCACTGAAGACAAAACATAAAGGCATGTAACATAAAAGTTCAGAAGAAATCTCCTTGTTCCTAAAATTCATGTTTGCTCCCTAGCATTTTTGACTATGGAGGCGTGGTACAACAGTCTGGCTGAAGTTAAAGCTTCAGAAATCTTTCAAACAAATGAATAAACAAAAAAATCTAAAGAGCTGTAGATAGACCTGAGATATCCAATTTCTACAACTTCACCGAACTCCATCATACCTCCCTTTGGCATCGGGGCCATCTGAAGGCAGCAAGGTGCCTGTATTTGATCCTCCTCAGACAGGTGCAGGAATTTAGGGACTTGAACTAGGTGGGCTCTGTGCAGGAGACAGTTTTTTAATGTCTGAATGCCATGGAAAATTTAAGCATTTTCTCTCTCCTTTTCCTAAAGTATAGGAAATGTAGTATCTACTGAACATTGTGGACTTCCTAAAACAAGCATGGGTTTTGCAGAGATCACTTCTTTCTCCAATATCTAAGTGAACATGAATGTTGAATCTTTCAGATCTGAAGTTGAGGTTTGTAGAGTTTTGTTCTTTTCCAATATGTAATGTGGCACTTTGGTTTCTCCTTTGCTATTTACAAGGAAGGGATTTTTGCTATCTTTTTTTCTGGCTTTTGGAAGTATATGCACCTTGTGAGACCCTCTATGTGCTTTGTGGGTTGTCCTGGGATTTTGTGTCATTTTGCAGGGTGTTGCCTAGGCAAATCTCCAACCTCCCAGAAATTGTCCTGGTAGATCTTGTAACAGAGCACAGACTTCTTAAGTGCACAACTTGTGGTCAAAAAGTTATATTGTAGAATGTTACTCACAGCTTGACAATGGATCATTTCTTTCAGTATTTCATTTATAAATTCAAAAACTATGGCACAAATTTATCCTCTGCTCTTGCAGTTCAGAAGCCTTTGGGAGTAACACTGCAAATTAAAAGTGAAAATGGACTTCTGCCCCATCTTCCCCACTTTAAGTTCACACAAAAAAAGAGATTTGTATAAAAAGTGTATATGAATATGGATTTAGAAAGCAAATTTTACTTGCTTTACACATATTTTTAAACTTTTCTCCAAATGTGTGCAATATTAAAAAAATACACAAAAACCCACTGATGAAATGATAATTTAGCTGTAGCTAAAAATTTATTCTAAACACAGCATTATCCTCTTATTTTAATGGTTACATTAAACTTCTTGGGGGGAAAAAAGGAAGTTTGATAAGGCATAATCCCCTTACCAGTATGACTGATGTGTATGCAAAATTAGCTGGACAAAATTCAGGACCAAAGCATGGATATCATTGCCAGTTAAATCTACAACTACTTTGCTGAAAGAAGACCACCAGCAGTTGCTCATATTAGTTACTCTCTTCAGGTCTTGGATTAATCTGCATGGGAACAGAAGTGATCCTTGAAAATGCTAAACTGCAGTGATTACAACATCAACTCTAGAGCAGTTGTAATAGACTGGTGTCCTTTGGATAGGCAAGCAGTGTTAAATTGCTGATCAGGAGGAGCAAGTGTCAGTGACCCTCCCCAGCACAAATGTACACACATTGTTTGCTTCTATCCCAACCAGCATCTGCTACACTAAGCTTAGGTCTGCAAGTTGCAAGCAGAAAAGCTTTTGACAAATTGAACTTCGATGAAAAATTGATGGAAGAAGTTAAGGTAGCTCAGCTAGCTAGAAGATTGTTATAATGAAGGCTCCTGTTACTGCTTTTGAAAATGTCTCTCAACTCTAATCTGCCACAAGGCTAGCCCATCTTATAAAAAATTCTCACATGTCTACAAAAACCAGCAAAGTAACTTACACTATTAGAAGAAATGGCCAACGCTTGTCCTGCTGGCCCTTTCTTTTCCTACTGCTTCAATGTACATTGCTGTTATTTCATATCCTCATATAGTCTCTTGCCTTATGTTCAAATTTCAAATTGTCTGGGACCTGGATCTTCCTTCTTGTGTAGGTACATGACAGTGTTTGATACAAAGGGGTCTGTGAAACTTGTCAGTAGTAGTGGAGATGTATCTCAAATGCAGGTATACGGAAAAGAACGATTGAAATAGAGCATTTATGTATAGCATAACCTTCTCAAGTATTTTCAGAAGAACTAAATATAAGCTATTTATGTCATTAAACAGAGGTTAGAGTCGTTACATATTTATGTCTAACTAGGAAAATCACTTTAATTGATGCAATCTTAGCTCAGAGCTTGAACAAAATATATATGAAAATCACAGAACTTCTCATATGTTTATGAAAGCATAAGAAAAATGATACATTGAGAATAACTACTTTAGTCTCAAAAATTTAGAAAACAAAAGGATACTGAGATAAGAATTGGTGTGAATAATGATCTCTGTAGACTGAGAAATCCATGCTATATTTGGTGGAAAGGGAAAAAAGGTATAATTCCTGTGTAAAAAGACAGTTGATATTAAATCAATTGTCAAATTTTTATTTAATTATAAGATTCAGTTTATTAAAGAGTCTGTTTCAACCCTTGCTTACATGTATTGTGCAACTGAATTTGATAGACTTGAATTATGACTTATAAAATTAAAAATATGATAATATTTTACAGATCGTTAGGTGTCCAATTCCTGCAGCCATCTTGCATGAATAGAGCTTGATCTTTCCATATGTAGTAAACATTTCCACTAATAATGAGAAAAAAATAATACTGCTTGGCCATTCCAAAAATCAAAATTATCAATTTAATTGTATGTAAAACCATCTAGTGAAAAACTTGGCATTAAATAGTTCAGTCCCATTGCTAACAATGTTGTAAACTTGCTAAAATCTGTCAATATTGTGGAATTACAGGATTCATGGGATTGGGAGTGACCTCTGGAGACCATAGAATTCAACCCCCTTGCCAAGACAGGGTAGGTTATATAGGTGCACATCCAGGTGGGTTGTGAATGTCTCCAGAGAGGGATACTCCATGATCTCCTTGAGCAGCTTGTTCTAGTTCTCTGCCTCCCTCAATGTAAGGAATTTTCTTCCTCACTTTGAGGTGGAACTTCTTGTGTTTTTGTTTACGGCCATTGTTCATCATGCTGCCTCTGGGCACCACTGAAAAGAGTCTGATACCATCTTCTTGACAAATGCCTTTGAGATATTTATACACTTTAAGGAGATCAGCTCTCAATCTTCTCTTCTCCAGACTAAATAGGTCCAGCTCCTGCAGTGTCTCCTCATAAGACAAATGCTCCAGAATACAAATGTGTCATAAATATACAAGCTAAAGACCTGAGCTATTTCACAGAATGGTTGAGGTTGAGGCAGTCCTTTGGAGATCATGTAGTCCAATCCCTCTGATGAAGCACGTTCTGCAGGTTGCACAGGATCATGTCCAGGCAGGTTTTTGAATACCTCTAGGGAAGGGTACTCAAAAACCTCTCTTGACAGCCTGTTCCCGTACTCTGTCACCCACAAAGTAAAGAAGTTTTCCTCATATTTAGATGGAATTCATAGTCTTTTATTTTGTGCCTCTTGTCCCTTTTCCTGCTGCTGGACATTGCTGAGCAGAGCCTGCCCCCATCCACTTGCCGTAGCCCTTAAAATATTTGTATACATTGATAAGACCCTCCTCTCATTCTTCTCTACTCCAGGCTAAACCACTCCCTCAGCCTCATAAGAGAGATGCTCCAGATCTTGAATCATCTTCAGAGCCCTTCACTGAACCCTCTCCAGGGGCTCCCAGAACTGGACACAGCAGCCCAGATTTGGCCTTACCAGGGCTGAGTAAAAGGGCAGGATAACCTCCCTTGACCTGCTGGCAAGAATGCTCTTCCTAATGCACCCCAGGATACCACTGACCTTCTTGGCCACAAGGACATACTACTGGCACAAGGACAGCTGCTTGTCCATCACAATCCCCAGGTCCTTCTCCGCAGAGCTGCTTTCCAGCAGGCCAAAGTTACATCTCTTGAAGTCCAGGGTTATGTCTACGTCTGAGTCTTGTAAAGGAAAGAATTGCTTAAGAGCTAAGTATACCAGAACAAAATGAACAAGACATCAATTTATAAATGGAATCAGAAAAAAGGGAATAATTTTTGAAGAGTGCTTTAATTTATCACCTGACATCTATCACTTCTGACATCTTCCACTTCCTGGAAAAGGATAAAAGGAACACTGGGAAGAAAACATGTATATGAGAGCCCAGACTTAAAAGCTCTATGTAGATTAGTGGCAGTGGATATAGAGAGAGAAAAAAATCAATCAAACTTTGTTTTAGAAAAATGCAGCCAGCATTTTTACAGATCTGTTTCTACCTTCTTGTGCAAAAATCTGCCGCTAGTATGAGAAACTCTTTTTGCAAAATCATACTGAGGCTTCACTATCACTCTGAAATATCTGAAAAAGAGTGGCACAATGCATTAGGGGAGAAAAGGTAATTTCAGCAAAATTTTAGGAAGGTGGAATTGGAAACCTTTGGAGAGGATAACAATGCTTAAATGACATAGTCTTTATGATGTAAATTACCTGATGCCAATGCATATTTTGTCACTTGGGATTATTTTTAGAGCATAAAAATGTTATTTCTGCACAGGTTATCTGAGGGGAACAAACTTCCTGGTATAGTTTAGATTTTTGTTTGTAGTTGTTAATCTGATTGGGGGCATAAAAAAGAATGTAAGGCAGAAATTTTTGAGATAAGTCTCAGAGTATGCTGTCATTGAAGATACCATTGCTGGGAAGTTCAAGATACCTTTCTAAAATTACAAAGTTACACAAATCAAATTTGTTTGAAAATATTGCTTTTCACCATTTCCAGGTTTGCCCTTGTGTACTTCCTTGTCTGTCCGTACTCTGGACACATTCTTGCAGCATGAAAACACCCTGTGTTCTTAACACTCTTTCCAAAATGATTGACTAAAATAGTATCTGTCATTAATAGGATAAACTATATTTTAATTTAAAAATGGTTATTTCTCTACTGAAAGAATCACTAACCATGTTCAAACACTGTATGTACTTATTTGTCATTTTGCAATGCAACTTCTGCAATTAGACAAACTTTGTTATCTATTTCTTGGCTCTGAAAATGTTCTTTGATTTTCCTTCCTTTCCTCCAAATTATGTACTTTTGGGAAGATTATCAATGCTCTGTAGTAGAATCACTAGGAAAGTTCACTGCTGGAAGACTTCCTTAGAAAAGTACAGTGTTTGAAGATGTTCTTTTGTCTAAAATCAAGCCCAAGAGATAAAATATTCACAAAATAGAAACAGTAATAAAAGATTCAATTAAGATGTGTCAAAAGGTCAGCATTAGTAAGTTAACTTTTTACAGGGTTGCAGCACATTTTATTGATGAGAAAATATCTAATAATCATATTTAATAAAATCATTAACATAAAGTATTTTATTCACCTAAATGTTTGACCTGAAAGTGAAGTCAAAATCAGTGTAGTTAAAAAGATAAAAGAAATATTTCCTTTAGATCTTGAACATTGGAAAAAAAGCAATGTTTCCACCAGAATTTATTCTTTATAGCACTGTCTGTTTTGATGAAAAGATGATAATTTTGATCATCCTTTAGTTACTCCTTGTTGCAAGCTTTTTCGGTAAATAAGAAATGTAAGCCAATGTTGCTAGCAGCCTCAGCAGTTTACACAGCAGTTTGTGAACTCCACTTCCAGATCTTCTGGGAATGTCTAGGAGCCTCAGGGTGTGTGCTGGTGTGCTCTGGTGCAGCCGCTACAAAGCTCCTAGAGGCTTTTGCTTCTATTAGCAATGATCTTGTTTCTGGTAGTGTCAATCAGATATTGTGATCAAAGGATACTTTACCCTCCTGTCTTCAGTTGACTCCTGAAGAGTCAGTGATAACCCCCATTCAGCTGGTGTGTCTTGGATTAGGTAACCAAAAATGTGTGTTCTATTTCACACATTGAAAGCAGTTTTTTCTTTATCTCTTGTAACTCTGGGGGAAGGGGGGCTGATGCCTTCTGATAATGGCCCAGCCATTAAAACCAGGTGGGGCAGTGTTTCTTATCTCCTTCACCACCCGTCCATCCTCCAGGGAGATATCTTCTGCTAAGGGGCCATTAAGGCTCACCAATGACATGACACATTACATCATCCCATTGTGAGTCGCTCTGCCCAGTGTGGAGCATTCCTACCTGGATAAAAACTGAGACTCAGAAAGAGCTTGCGATTCCGGGAATCCAGCCTTTCCACTGGGCTCCAGGAGGAAGACTGGACCCATCTCGCCACTACTGAACTTCCTCTACTCCATCATCTCTACTCCACAGAACCAAGTCTGTTACTCCAGAAGGATTTATTTGGACTGCTTCCAACACCCTGACCCACAGGATGTCAGGTTGTATCCCTCACCCTGTCAGGGTTTACCAGGACTTTTTGTTTGCTTGCTTGCTTGCTTTTTTTTTTTTTTTCTTTGTACTAGTATATTTGTATTCCTTTTTCTTGATATTCCTAGTAAAGAACTGTTACTCCTATTCCCATATCTTTGCCTGAAAGCCCCTAATTGCAAAATTATAACAATTTGGAGGGGAGGGGTGTGACATTCTCCATTCCAAGGGAAGCTCTAGCTTTTCCCTGGCAGACAACTGTCTTTCAAAACCAAGACATGGTGCTAGGGAGACACCCACACTGCCTGCCAGCCAAGATATCAGCCCCCAGCAGTACCAAACAAATGTATTCATTTGTACAAATGCATGGACAGGCGGGGGGAAGAAGCTGCTCATTCCTCATACAAGTGGTGAAGGACCACAGCAGAGTGCCATCCTGGGCCCAGAGAAGTTCTGGAGAGGGGGTGCAGCTCTCAGGGCCTGTGTGGGAAGAGGGACAGCACACGAAGACAGAGGGAGTGTGATAGAATCATAGAATTGTTTCAGTTGGAAAAGACCTCTAAGATCATTGAGTCCAACTGTTAAACTAACACTGCCTAGTCAGTCCACCTCTAAAACAGGCAGAGAGAAGAGAAGGAAATTGCATTCTGGTAAAAAGATTAGCTCAGAAGCCTGGAGTTAGAGAGCTTCTGGGGAACAGATGATGGTCTGGTGAACACTTGTGGATCAGAATATAAGAAGAGATAAGAGAAGACAAGAGTGTGGGGGTAGATTGTTACAGCCTACTGGCTCAGGATAAAAATGTGAAAAGCTAAATAGCTCTAGAAAGTCTTGGGATCACAGAGGCTGATGCTCATTGAGGGCTCAAGACTCTCTGACATCAGCTAGAGGGGCAGTGTGATGAGATGTGAAAAGTTAAGGAGATTTTTGGAGAGTAACAAGGATAACTTCATGATACGTACTGGTTGGCACAACCAAGGGTGACACAGATGGATCTACTGTTCACTGGGAAAGAGGTGCTGGGATGTTGCAATCAGTGGCAGCCTGGGCTGTAGACGCCATGGAACAGTGGATCTGGAATGTTGTGTGACAAGTTTGTGCAATCTCAAGTCCTGGAGAACACACTGGAGGTCAGACTTGTTAAAACCCTGAGATATTAGTCTAATCTGAGGTCCATTGAAACTTGAATTTTCCTTTGAACTCTTCAGTTACTATCCCTCCTCAGCTGGATGGCCTGTTTAAAAAGGAAAGAGGGAAGTTGGAGGCTGTATACACACAAGGATTTCAGAAGTCTCTGCATGAGAAATATTTCCTTTTCTGGGCAGTGAAATTTAGTTTAGCCACTTGCAAATTTAATATATTTTAGTGCTTATTTCCTTGTTTTATGCTACTAACTTGGTTTTTCATTAAAGAGAGTAGAAGATTTGAGAACAGAGAACTTTTTATGAGACTAAAACCACAATTTCTCATCGGCTACCTGCAGAGGCCAGTTATCTGAAACTATTATTCAACACTACATGAAATCTACTTATTAACCTCAGTTCTGCATTAAAAAAATCTGAGGCCACATGGGCTGTGTGCTGATTCCATCTGAAAAGGTCTGTCTGTTTTAAGAATTGTTAAAAATATTAATGGATGGCTTTCCACAAACAGGCTCTTTCTGGAGCTGTTAGTTTTCTTGCAACACCAGGACAGCATCACAAGCTCTTTATTTTACCTTCAAGTTATCCAACACAAATGGTGCAAATGTTGAAGAAACAATAGAAATAATTTTATACAGAAAAGTTAGGAACAATAATAACGGTACCATGACCAGATTATACAGCAGTAAAGGAGAGCAGATTTTTCTTTCCTTTTTGGTGGATACAGGTTTCTATAGAAATTTTGAAAGAGAAGGCACTCTGTAGATTTCTGACATAAGAATAATGTATGACAGAATCATGTAAAGAATACTCAGAGTTAACCTTATTAAGTAATCATTTACTCTATCTATACTTACATGTGAACATAAAGAATGAAACAGAGTTTAAAAGTACGAAGTAATTTGTACCTTTTTGTACCACAAACTTAACATAGAATTTCCTGTCTGTTTCATTATATTTATCTAGGAATTAAATTTGTCAGACTTGAATCCAAATTAATATAATTTATAGTTTCTCTTTTGGAAATATTTTAGGGAAGTCTTCCTTTAGTTTTAAATGTAAAACTACTAGTGATACAATGAAGACATTTACAGCTAAAGGCCTTTTGCTTTAATCTGTTCAATTGATAATTTTTAAATTTATCTTCGTGTAAGAGATTGAGTTGTAAATTTCTTTTTTGTCCTCTCTTAGGTCTTGTTCATCATCAGTTTCTATGGAGAATTTTATTTCCAAATCATCTTTTGCTTGCAGCCGTTAGTACCCTGGCAGAGAACAATGCTGAAATGGATTTTTTTTTTTCCAAGTAGAGATTCAACTAGTACTTTGTATTAGTTTTGAATCTCACCTCATATGCATATACCAACAGATTGGCACCTCTGTCTTTCACACAATCCAGGCAGATGGGAATTTGTTCTACTTTCACATTCCTAAGGTTCCTGTTAAAGGTGAGAAAGAGAGCTTGGAAGTTTGAGAATATGTTGCTTTTTGAAATGGAATGGAAAACTTGTGGTATCTAAAATATTGAAGCAGTATACCACAGAAGTGTAGGGAAGAATACAAAGACTTTTTTCTTAAAGTTGATTCCATTATCCTAGGGTTTGAGTTTGTGAGCTTGAGGCTGCCTTCACCAAGCTCAACGTTTCCAGTTGGTTCCAAATTTTAGTACTTAAGTTACAGTGTGTTTTTCAGTAGTTGTCTCTCATAATGATCTCTTTCCACTTAAATGCTACAACTATAACCCTACATCATCCATTTCACAATAGAGGAATAACAGGATTAGTCATAAGACAGCAAGGAAGAGATGCAGCAAGTAGCAACCAGCTGCCCCATGGTTCATAAATTCAGCTTCCTATCTCTTCCATTTTCAAATGGAAGCTTTTGTGAAGGTAAAAAAGAGACAGCAAATCCACACAAAAATGCAAAGACACTTTGTACATTCAACACCCTGCAGAGATGGAAAGATTTTTTTTTTTTCAGCTAACATAGGACAATTCAAAAAATTCAGTTGTTCAGCAGTAACCGGAATGACCTCCCAAAAATATAAGAATGGGAAAGGTGCAAAAATATTTATGTTTTAAAATATCAAGCTGAAAGAATTTGATGTCACCTTGAATTAACATACTGTAGTATGCCAGGGTAAAATGGGTTTTAAAAAATACTATGGAAGAGATTAAAGCATGTAATTTTAGTGAGAAACAGAATGGCAGCAATTCCTTGGCTAAGCAACTTCTGTTTTATTTGAAGACCGCAAAGAAAAGCTCATGCTTGCTAACTAGGTCAGGACTACTTTTATGCTTGGTTTTCATCATTAGACAGGCTACCAAAAAAACAAAGGCTAAGGATTGCATTCAAGTGTATGAGGAGCAAAATCCTTTAATTTACTTGGCTTTTAAGGTAGTTTAACATATATTTTGGATTTGGGTAACTGTTTAATCTGCTGGTTTGCTCTGTAATTACCAAACTCAGACTCTGATTCCTACATCCAGTGTTATACTGAGTTTCTTCTCCAGTGTAAACCATGTCTTGTTTATTTCCCAGTGTTGTACCAGAGTTACTCTACCACCAACATCAACTGGCATGAGTTGTAGGCAACTCCTGATATAAGACTAGCTCAGATCAGAAGAAAACCTTGGAGATGAATGACAAAAAAGCAGGACTGTAAAGGATCACTATATTTTTATTTTAATAGCAGCTTTTGCAACCCTTTTTTTAACAGAAATGTATTTATTTTTAATAGCAATCTTTGCAGATATATGTATACGTATATATGTATATATGTGTATGTGTATATAAATAAATAAATATATGTATATATGTCAATCTATTATTTTTAACACTATAACCGCATTAAATATTCCTTAATATAAGGCCTACTTTGTGGAAAGGAGGCACTTTTCAAAAAAGCATGGAGCAGTTTTTAATATGAACAAAACAAGTATTTTTCACAAACCTTTTTGCTGAGAAATTAAATTAAGTTGAAGTCTCACTAAAGTAGTAAAAATTTGACATATTCTCCTGTAAGGTTGCATATATGTGACAATTTTAAATGTTTCTGAATTCTTAGATTTAACAAATTAATACACCTAACAACTTAAGACAAATTTAATAGGAACTCTCAGGGACACAAAATGGTCACTCATATCAGCTCAAAGAAGTGAATTTTTACTTCATTTTTCAATAATATTAAAGCATCAGATAAAAGCAGAAGAAGCTGTGTGCATTTTTACCTCTGTCATATATTCTGAAATCCACTCTTATGTAGTAATGATTTACACTGGATTTGTAGAAGTGTTATAAAAATTACAAAGAGGTTAAGTAACAGAGCTATTGGCAAAGCGCTTTCATGTGTATGTGTAATATTTGGTATAAATTATTCATATAAAGGATAATTTTTGTTTTCAGAGTAACTTCAAATGTATATTATCATTACGTTGTATGTTTGGTTAAAGCCAGCAACTGAATCGTATGCTATAGAAAAATAATGTAATTGCAGAACTATCCAATAAATTTCCAATTTTACTGACTATGACAATGCTATTTTTTTTTTACAATAGAAGTAGAACACAATATATTATCTGCTGCAGATAAAAATAAAAAGGCTAAGGTAAGTCTCCTGATAATCCTGATAATAAAACAGAAAAAATAGATCCTCTCTAAGAAATGTTAGAGAAGCTGGTGAGTTAGTGAGTTGTAAATCAGATGTTAGTAGACACACTCAGTAATCACTGGGAAAAAAAAAAAGTAAAGGACAGAAGCATTTATCTTTATTTAGTAAGTAAATAAGAAGAACAAACAAGCTATTCAATGTATGTATAAAATATTGTCCTGAGACATCTGGATTTGTTTGGATACGTAATTGAATAAAGATTTCAAATATAAGTAAAGATCATCTTTTATTGTTTGTTAGACTGAATGAGATATCACCAAATTATTCACTAAAACAACTTCTATGACAATTTAATTATCTTTTTTTTCTATAAGGACACTATATTTTAATTAATTTCTCTGTCATTTGAAGAAGCAAGAATGTGGTGAACAAATGCCATCATCTGAGAAGTTTATTTCAGACATTTAATTTTGAGTAGTTCTGTTATGTTTCTCTTTTGAAAAGTATTGTCTATACCTAGCTTACTGTATATAAAGTCTCTATTAAAAAAAAAATTATGTAATGTAATAATGGCTGAGGAAGAGGTTTCAGTACATTACTTTATTTGGTCATGAGACAATGTGAAATAAAATGTGAAGACAATTGTGTTTTGAGGGGCATTTAACTTAAAACTTTTTCTTCTTTAAATACTTAATCTCAAGTGAGATTTGGTAATCAACAAGGTGTTCCAAATGCCACTAAAATTAAGCAATTTAAGAAAATACATTTGACATTGAATCTGAGATAGGTCAAATAAGAGCTTCTGGCCAGTTTCTGTGTTTTGTTGGGAAGGTCCTTTAGATGCAGCAGCACTGATTATTGCAAAAGCAGGTCACGTAGGCCAAGGTCAATTATTTGCCATAGAAAATAATTTTCATCTAACATAATCTTACCTGTCTTGCTCTTGATAAAAAAGAGTATTTTAATAATTAGTGTGCATAATTCTTTTATTAGAAAATACCAGTTTTCCCTCCTGTAAGACAGAAAATAAAAATCATAGTTTGGAAATTCCTACTCTATCTCAGTTCTTTCAAGAACTGGCATCATTTCACAGAAAAGGTTCACTTAAACTTTTGAAGGTTTCTTGAAAATCCAACAAGCCAGTTCCATCAAAGTATCATACAACTTACATTTGATTTGTATGCTGAAGCTGCCTGCACAAAGGTCCCCAATTCAGAAAACTGTCTGATGCACTGCCATCAGCAGATAGGTGCAGAGCTGTAGTGCTGCAATGCCATTGGAAGCTGTATAAAAGGACAGAGAGTTTGATGCTTAGCTAAGATTTTTGAGTGAACTTCTACGTAATTGCAATTTTTTTTATTACCTAGAGGTTTAGTGAATATGAAACCAGTGGGTCTGGCCATGTACTGGAATTACTGACATATGTTCACATTTCTGGCAGAAACCTGCTCTGCTAGAGACCACTAAGTCTTGCTGCGTCCTTTGTCTTTGCTCATCTTTTTATCAATAGATTTTATTTGTTTGTACATTTCCTAAGGCAATAGAATCTTGATCTTCAAAGGGCTTCTTACAAACTAAAGACCATACAGTGACTGAGCATTAAAATGTTAAACTTACAGAGAGAGAAGTCCTAAGAATTCATTTATCCAATGCCAAGTGCATAGTTTTCTACCTCACACTGAAGTGAAAGGAAAAATATATTTAACCTGGATTATTACTTTCATGCCTAAGTATATATTCAGATAGCTTCCACAAAATCCTTCCTTCTGATCATGGTAACTAACATTATACATGATTTGGTAAGTTAAACAGCTTCTACCTTGTAATATTCAAGAAAAGTGAACATCATAGTTAATTTTAAGAAGACACTCAAATTGTAAATTTCTGTGCTATTTTTAGCCACTGAACAAAGAAGAAAATATAAGCAAACCGCCCACCTCCCCCCACAGTGTTCTAAGTTTTTTGTTAACAGTCTTATACAGAAAACTTTTCCCTTCTTGCAAAAACCTTGAGGAAATCTGTTATTTTTTAGGAAATAAAAAAGTGCCATTTACATCTGCTGCTAAGGCATGCATTTGCTAGTTTACGAGAAAACCCTAAGTTTATTCAGTTTTGTCTAATATCTTGCCAGTTTTTATTTGCCCATTAAGTAGAGTATGGAGAAGAGAGTAGAGAAACAATGACACAGAGTAGTTTTAATCATCAGAGTGTTCTCTCTTCAGCTTGAATTTACCAAAAGTGCCTTTTTGTTCTAAAACTCCAATTTTAATTTACAAATTTACTTCAACAATAGCATAATATGGATTGAAATCTCCTTTCAGTGAACATATCTGTTATATCTGTGAAATGGCATGAGCATGGTTTTAAGAGACTTTGGGGTTGATTTAACCTAGAAACTCGTAATAAACCAACTTCACAGGACGCTCTCATTCTCTCACCCCTGAATGACTGGTCTTTCAATTTTCTACATCAAGGAACCTTTGGGAGCATGGCTACTCCATAATTTATTATTTAAGTATTTTTAATGATACGTGTATTTTCTTATTGTCTCATCAGTCAGATATATTTGAAATTGTGACTGGAAGTTTGCATATTTAATGCTGTCTTAAAAAATACTAGTTTAGGTTGCATAGATTTTTTGTAAAATAAAGTTTTGACAATATATATGGTAGTTATTGGTGCCTAATTGGAAGGTAAAAGTACATTACAGGTTACAAGATAAAGAATAGAAATTCCTTCATAAGAAATAGAGGACTCAAAAGAGAGGGAATTAATAAAATCATAAAACATTTAAATTTGGAGTGACGCATTTTCATAAATGCTGTATCAAGAAACATCACCCATTCCTTCTGCTTCTGAAGTTTGGTATCTTAGACACCTACTTGGTGCCCTAGATCTTCAGAGATCTGGGAGTGTGAAGGAGGCTCTTATGTGTATTTCACCAAGGTTGCTCTCCTTCTTATTACTGTATTTCATAATCAATGAATCAAACTGCAGGTGGAAGACAAAGTAACCAGCTTATGCTACATGTTTTGTTGGGGATTTTTCTTCTGCAAAACAAACACATCAATGAAATTTTTAAATTTTTCACTATTATCTCATTATAAGAAGTGGAACTACTATACATCTTCTGTTCATATAATATTGTGTAACCTTGAGCAGGAATATTAAGGAAACTAATTTGAGAGTGATTCTGAAAAATTGATATTATATGCTAAATATGTTTTAAACAGAGCAGGATAAATATTAATTTGTAAATATGTGTTCCATTGGATTTAAAACTTAACTTTAACAAAGTTAAAGGTATTTTCCACAAAACATGCATATTAGATATCTACAATGCAGATAAAACTTTACTTTATGCCATGTCTTTCCTTTATTTGCAGTTGAAAGCATGCAAAATATGGAGAAGAAGGAGGTTTGATGTATAATTTTCTTTCAAAAACTGCCAGGGAATTATTCACAATCATATATATAGCAGTTATGAAGAGTTGGTTTTTTTCTTATGTTTAGTTGACTTTTGGAGTGCAGCTTAAAGTATTTGTGTTCAGACAGGCTCCCAGCTGAATATTTGATGTCTGTTCTAGCTAATACAGCCAGCAATTCAAAGTGATGGGTTTTGAATTACTTTATTTGGGGAACAAGAGAAAGGGAAATGGGTTTTGTTTAATTGCATGTTTTGAATTCATAAGACATAACACGTTCTTTCATGAGGAATGTCAAACAGAAGTAGTTATTTCCTTAATTATGCTCCAAGGCCCTACATTAGTTCTCTTGGACAGCTTTCTAGAAAACTTCTGCCTTCTGGCTCCTGGAGATCACAGTATTCAGAGAGAATACAAGCATTGCTAAATCCTTTGCTTCCTCACAGACTGTTGGTTTTGTCTCATTCTTCTGCAGAGTTGCATAAGACTGGCATTCATAATGTACACAAAGATCATAGTAGAGACTTAAAAACAATACAGTTTAATCTTAATTAATTTATTTAATGTGTGGTTTGTTAGTTGGTTTTGTTTGGTTTTTCTTTTTTTTTACAATTCGGTTGCCAGGCATGAAAATCTTTTTTTCTATGGCAATAAAAAAATCTAGTCCTAAACCTAGATTTTATTTTAGAAACTAAAACCACAGAAAATGGTGTATTCATAAATGCATTCACTGCATGTGGTTGCATTTGGCAACACTGAGGGATTTCTGGACTCAAATTGTCAGGCTTCTTGAATCCTGTGTCATACATCTCATATACAGTGAGTGAGGATTGCTGGTGTGTACCCAGTTTCTGAGCAACAGACCTAGCTCTGAATAGTATGCTTGGCATTGCATACCCAGAGATAACACTCAAGGTATTAAGAGGGGCTAAGATGTGTAGGACCATGGTTTGAGTCCCTGCAATGAATATAAATTACCTTTGCATGGTAAAATGCATGAAAAGGGAAGGTGTGATATTCTTCAAGAACTGCTTGCTCAGGTAATCCCATGTTTGTGTCACCTGGACTATCACCAAGTATATTGTATTTCAAGAGCAGCTTCAGGTTCTAAGGTTCTTCAGGTTCTATCTGGGCACGTCTCAGCCTGGTGAGGCACTTTTGCCCTCAGCAGCATGCCTCTCCTTATGCTGGAGTTGGGGATGGAAAGGGGCACCATTGCTGCCCTGCACTGGATGGAAGATCACACACCTCTTGCTACTACTCCTGCTTTTTCAGGGGCCAAAGAGGAGCTTCTGGAGGAGAGGGGAACTTGCATGAGAAGCTGTGAGATGTGTGACTGCCTCTGATTAAGTCCTGCTCTCTGCCCTCCTAAGTGCCTGTATTCAGAAACCTGAACAGGGAAGTTTTTTCTGGTTTTGGAGATATGAGAAGGTCTTTGTTTCATGTGTTCTTCTCTGCCACATTCAACTGGTTTCTGTCACGTACATAAAGCCAGCCTAAAACTGAGAGATGAAAGTATGGATTGATTAGTGTAATTAGGTACAACTTCTAAAGTCCTCTAAAAACATCCCCTGACAAGTCATCTCTTTACTATTCTCCTTTGTTAAAAACAGAGATACCCGTTGTTACCTAGATTGCATGCAAATTTGAAACTATGTTTTCAAACTGCTACTGACCAAGCCAGCTTTACATCCTCTGTCACTGTCTTGTTTTGTACTCCACAGGGTTAAACTCACTGCCTTGCTGACAACAGCACAGTGAAATGCACATAATCTTTTATCAACCATCAGTCTACATTTAGTCAACAACTAAATGTTAAATGAAGCTTTTCATGACAAATGTATTTCTAGCTCATTATAACAACAAAAGGCATAATATTCATAACAACCTATTAAAAATCTACACCGTGCAGCTTTGTGTGCATGAAATTTTAAGTGGTACATTTCAGAGTATCAGAATTACTTACAGAAAAAGATATGGATGTGCGTTGATAGATGTGTCCATGAAGATTTAGAAAATCATGGTAACTGACTCAATCTTGCTGTTTAACGACTTAAGGCCTTACTCTGGTGGAATATGCACATCATTTGTGCATAATTCAAACTCAGATATGGTAGGACACCACTCTCTATATTACATAAATACTATTTCAACAGGATTTATTCTTACTACCTGAAAACTCCATAAGAATCTGAGGATTTATGTTCAGTGGAGCAAAAGGAGGTTTCAATGTCTGTGTGGAACTTTTCCAGTAGCTAAAATTGTAATTGTTTATCAGTATTCTATTTAGAAATATTGCAGAACTTGTTCAATGAGCCTGATGTCATTCAATCTTTCACTCTTTTATTTGGAAACATCACTCACATTAGTCAACCTTCTGTGCCAGAGTGTCTAATGACATTTTTCAAAGGTCATTTTGGAACACAGATATTTCCCTCATTTCATAGAAGCTAACCTCATCTGCAGAAACTCAGTGAAGATTTATGTGTGCAGCCTAGATTCTCAAAGGTGTTGGAAGTCTTTGACTCAGTCCATGCCAATAGCATCTACCAGAGATAATGAGAGAATCTGTGGGAATAGATTGAGCATGATGATGATCCATACACCACTGCCACAATTTTATGACAAATTTCTGATTTATATATGTTTGTTCAAATGATAATGCTTATAGTACGTTTTTTCCTGTAACTCAGTTATTGCTTGAAACATATCACAAATTTAGTTTGTTAAGAAAATGAGAGAAATATATTTCATGGAAAAATAAAAAAAACCCAAACCCATAGAGCCCTTACCTAAGTGTCAAAGACCTAAACAAAAAACTGATGACATTTGTTTAATACCTGTGACTCAAGCCTTATCTTTGGTATCTTATTTCCTGGCATTGCTCTGTGGACATCTGATCCTTAATTGCATATTCCCAACATGACAACTTGAAATATTTTCATGATGCTGAAAAAGCCTACGAGGTACAGCTTGGTACTGAGCATCTCAGTGATGCTGTTTTAGTACAGCTGTGTGCAGCTCAGTGGGCAAGTGATAAGAATGGTTTTGGTTTTGAATGGGTTTTTTTTAAATTTCTATTCTGCTGGGAATCTGCTTTCACACCTTAAATTTTGGTGGCAGAGTACAGACCTAAGCAGATGTATCAGGTACAATAATATGTCTCAAAAGGACAAATTTTCTGTGTTAATGGATTCAGACTCATGGACATATCTTCTGCAGCTCTGGAAGACCAGGATTATGGACTTGTCACTCCAGAAACAAATTAGTGCTTTTCACTGTCTGCAGAATGCCTCCTCTTGAAGAATTGGAGCGAGCTAAAAGTGAATGAGTAGTGCATATAGGCTATCACATCCAAAACTGAGCAGAAAGTGCTAACGAGAAGGTCATAAACCAGCCTCTAGCACACATTCTTCAACGCTGATGGTATTTTAGAGGCTGCAAAGTACCAACATTTTAGTATACAGGCATCCAGGGCAGTGAACATATTTTTCACATTCTTTTCTTAGCTTATTTAATCATCACAATCAAGTTCTAAATTAGAAAGAGGAATAAGAAAGTAATGGCTGAAAACTAAATATCCATTCTTACAGTTTTTATGCACATCGTTTGAATCATCAGCTCTACACATTTAAACTGAGACACATTAAACTGGTTAATGTGCAGAATGATAACTAAACATCTGACCACCTGGTTAATTAGCATTTAGAAAGAAATTGTACAGTTGAGAAATAGAAACCAATTACAGAACTTAAGAAAGAATACAAAAGCCACATATCTTGTAAATATGAAACTGAGGAACTTAATAAAAATCATTTTTGCCAGCTGTTTCCAGGTTTGCTAAATCAAAGTAAATGGGTTTTAAAAGCCATTTAACAGATGGAAGGAAAATGTTCACATTTCCTAAAGTGTTAATGAAATTTAGTTATAACAAAATTGGAAGAAACAAAAAATAGAAACAATGGTTATGTGAAGCTAGCAGCTGTCACAGCAAGATACTGAAATGTAAAAAAAAACCCCAAAAAACCAGAAAACCCCAAACCAAAACCAAGTAAAAAAAGGTTACTTTTCCTCTTTTCTTAATAAAACATTGGAAAAAGGAAAAGAAAAAAAGTGAAAATGTTGTTCTTTCTTTTTTGAATCTTGCTAATGAGTATCATTTTTTATTAGTCAGAGGTTATAATGCAGCACAACTAGCTCATAAATACATTACTACTGAGACTGGTAATGATTCAAATGATAGTCATAAATCCATTCAAATTGATACTTAGGGCATTGATAAAGAAGGCCAACAGCCCGAAACATTTTAAGTGTTCATTTCAAAAGTTTTGGCACAAGGAACTTTATTTCCCTACAGGGATCATTGTGCAGTTCTTAGAAGCTTTATGTATTTACCTGTAAGATTCAGACAATGAGGCAAAGAGAAAGAGCATTACTGAAGCATAGTAGCAGAATGTAAGGAATAGTAGAGCTGCTTATTAAGAGGCTAAAGATTATTCTCATCTTTAGCCACTGAAATAAATTACCCAAAGAAAAAACAGTATTTTACTGTGCAGGAGAAAAGTGAAATAATGAAAGGCATCTGTATTGGCACAATAAACAGTTTCCACTTTGTGTTGCCAACCAGGAAAAAAAAAAGCTGCAGCACTAAATTAATCTGAAATGAAGCCCACACTTCCTACAGGATAATAACTGTAATAATAAGTTCTATTATTTATTTTAAAGTAATAGAACTTATTATTTTTAAGTTTTTTTATTTTTAAGTTTTTTTAGCTATTTTTAAGTTTTTTTAGCTATTTTTAAGTTTTGTGTGTTTGGGGGTTTTTAATAGTAAATGAAGTACAGACCTTTGGTAATTTTATCATTTTGTCTTGTTTGTTTGATCAGAAGGTTTGCAACACATAAATTTCTTATTTCTGTTTTCTGGTCACCCACTTTATGGGTCCTTTACCTTCCTTTCTGATTTTCTACTGCAAACCCACTGACCTACACATCTGAGTCCTTTTGACTTTCCATGCACATACTTCATGTGATGTCACCAAATCCACCCAGCTAAAAGCAATGTCCCCCAAGAACACTCACATTATCTTACCTATATTTTTAGTGAAAAGTGCAAGGATGAAATACAAATAAGAAAATAAAAAATAGTTGTTTTAAAACATTGGTAAAATTAAAAAATTGTAGAATTTTAATTTCAATGCATAGGTATACAATAAGCCTCCTTTGTAATTTCCTCATTGTATCTCCTGTTAAATACTGACTGTCAATTCTCTGAGTTGGAATATTGCTCCCATATAACTTGTAATGTGCCATACATTTTTAAATCATGAGTAAAATTTGAAAATTGCCAAAAAAAATTGGAATAGCTGTCTTTTTTTTTTTTTCAAAATTATTTTTTCCCATATAAAAAATATTTCACAGAAAAATATTATTGTAAATAAAATTACAACTTGAATCTTCAGAGTGCATTGTTTGAGTTGCTTCAACATTGCTGAAATTTCCCATTTTAATTAAAAAAATTTGAGTTTTACTTCTGTTTCTGTTCTATGGTCTTTCAACATAAGTAAAATTGAATTGAACTGCAATCTGTCTAAATTGTTGTTCTACACATATTAATATAATTGTTTAAAAGTTGGACCTTTTTCTTTGGAATCATAATGGAAGCATGTTTTGAAAGAGTAGAATTTCCTTTTGAATGAGAGCTCTTGTTTCTGATTTCTTTTCTTAATATGTTAACAGTATGAGAGTTCAAGGAGAATTTAACATTATTTGGGAAGTCTGCATTGGGAATTTTCAACAAAATGTGTTACCTGTTGGCAGACAAACTTGATTTTGAAGAAACTGTCTTCAAGATAGTTTCTTAGGTGAGAAAAGGCATATCAGTATTCTCAATAGCATACTGGATAGCCTATCAATTTGAAATGTAGTCTTAATTTCTAAAAACTTTAACTTGGCCCTCTGTCCTCTCAAAGATGTGTTGTAAATACCAGTGTGTAAGCTTATGGTATATATTTGTCTTCTCTGCTGAAAAAGCTTTGTAAGGTACTAGTTACATCATATAGATACAAGCAGAATTGCTTTTGAAAGGGCACATATACTTCTGCAAGATGGATATTGAAACTTTTTGTTCCAGTTCTAAAGTAACTACCTGTTATCTGTTATTAATATTGTAAATAAACTTATATCATGAAGGGGCTCCTTAAATTTGTATAATTCTTTTTGTGTTGTTTTTGAATTTTCAGATATCATGACACTTATTTGTGATTTTTTTAATTTCTATTGTAATTCACCAAGGCTAAGAAAAGGTTGTAATGGCTTTTTATATAAACATAAAATGGCACTTCATTCATCTGAATATTATATAGTTTTCCCATAGGTTTATGGAGTTTGAAGAATTTCCCAGAAAGGAGTATCAATTTCTGGCCTGCACCAGAACAGGCCCTGAAGCATTAATAAAAAGAATTATTTTTTTGTATATGTTAGTGGCCACAGTACTAAAAGACTCAACTATTTCAGGACAATTTGCAATTTCTACTCAGCCAGATATTCACACAAGTTTTGAAAAAGAAGGTATTTTATGACAGAAGTTGAAACAATTTTAGCAGAATCACTGATTCATGTTACTCAGAGTTTACCTTTATTATCAATTCAGATTTGAAAGAAATAACCTATGCTTCTATTACTATTGACCTTTTTAATTCTGTTGTCAAAGTGTACAAAATGGTAACATAATAAATGGTGCAACACCTTATCCAGACTTCTTACTGTTCTACAGTTATATTTGTAACACTTTTTCTTTCACCAAACTTACAGAAATTGCTGGATTTTCTTCAGCCTTAGATTAGAATTATGTAAAAATTTTGGTGTGTACAACCCTTTAACACTCCTATACTGACGTTCTCTCAACCCGCCATACCTGCTTTCTTGAGTAACATTATTTTAAAAACATTAATAGTTTCTCTTAAGCTTTGTTAGAATTAGATTAAATCAAGTGTTAATTAGTTCTGAGTAAATTAATAATGAATTAGGGAGCTCCTGAGTCTTGCACTATGCACTGGTACTGTGAAGTTTTAATGTAAACATTAGCTTTCAAGACCACTTCTTTGGTGATAAAGGCTTCAGAGTATTTTATCCATTCCAATCTAGATCCAGGAAAGTTAATGAAATCAGTTCATTCTGATGCATTTAGTGCCATATGACAGGTATGTGCTCTGAGCATAATGTATGAGGCTCTGGGGCAAGATTACTGCGTTTACGACTCTCATGAAGCAATTTCATGTTGAGTACTTGTCAGTCAGCCAGGGAAGAGTTTTCCTTCACAGAAGGCTTCAGAACTGGACACTGCCTGTGGGAAAGAGTTGAGCAATATGTTGATTACAGAATTTCACAGCTATTTACGTACTTCAATTTAATCAAGCCCAAAAACTATTATGTAAACTTTTAGGTCTCTAGGTCAGGGCAGAGTGGAACAAGCTCACTTATAAATGTGCATAAGGTACTTTGCAACAAAATCTGTGACACATTTCCATATCAGGAGATGATGAATAAAGGATATGTGGAATTGGGAAGTATTGTACCCAATGGTGAAGCCTCAATTTGATTGGAGCTGGGAGTAAGTAGTTGTGTAGCCACTACTGTATTATTTTACCAATGCCTGTGTTTCCCTCAAAAAGCCAAAATCACAAAAAAGGCCTGAAAGGCCATTCTGGCCAGACACAAATTACTTGTTATTTTCTTCTTACGGTCCTTTAGGTCAGCTGCAATAATAAAATTTTTGTTTTTCTCATAGCCCTGATGGCCACCCATATTTCAAGCATTTTAAGGAGTGGGCTTGCAAAGCTGTGTTTATTCTACCTTCCGAGTTGAATGACCTCAAAAATTAAGTCAATGGAGGCATGTATTGCAGATTAGCACTGTTAGCACCAAAAATACATATAGTCACAGAGACATGGCTATATGCCGTGCTTTTATAATGGGCCTGGGAGCCTGTGGTCTGACAGACCCAGACCAAGACTCCGAAGATACATTCAAATTTACAGGTTTTATATCTTTTGGTTACATAAAATATCAATGATTAACTTCGTGTTATTCTATCCTTCTATTGACTCTATTACTTTGAGTTTCAGAAAAACATCTCCTTACCATGGTTACAATTGTTTTCTATATTCTTATGTTGCACTTTAACTGTTTTTAATTATACTTAATAATTATACCTACCCGCGGTCGCACTTGGATTAACAAAGACAAAGCAAAAACTTGCCAACTAGCCTATCTCCTTAGGACTGATAGTTCTACCAGCTTGTCCTACTGGTTTTTCCATCCACTCCTCCCCCACAAATGGTTTTCCACCCCCCCTAAATCTTATTTCTAAGTACATTTTTCCAAGCGGCTAAGATTTTAACCCTATGCTATCAGCACTGCCTCTGTTGATGCATAATGAAGTACCTTAAAAGTCCTGTGCTTAGATTTACACATGCTCATAGATTTGTATCATTCTTCTAGAAAATTCCACAAGTTTTCTGCATTATATTACAGGGAGACAACACAGCTGAGGGCAGGGAATGCATTTTAGGTATGGTCTCTTACCAAAAGACTGAGATAAATTAAAACTAGCTTCCAAGTTCCTCAAAGGAAATAAAAAGGATAAAATCAGAGGGAAGGGAAAGGAAAGGAAAGGAAAGGGAAAGGGAAAGGGAAGGGAAGGAAAAGAAAAAAGAAAGGAAAAGAGAGGAAAGGAGAAGAAAGGGAAAGGGAAAGGGAAAGGGAAAGGGAAAGGGAAAAGGGAAAGGGAAAGGGAAAGGGAAAGGGAAAGGGAAAGGGAAAGGGAAAGGGAAAGGGAAAGGGAAAGGGAAAGGGAAAGGGAAAGGGAAAGGGAAAGGGAAAGGGAAAGGGAAAGGGAAAGGGAAAGGGAAAGGGAAAGGGGAGACACAACAGGTCTATTCTTTGGATATATGAAGTCATGAAATTTGCTGAATTGAACACACTACCAAAGCTGAAGTTAAGAACAATGATGTGAATGAGAAATGAAATATTTCCAAGGTAAAATGACGGGTGTTCCCTGGCTCACTGGGGAACAGCTTCCCAGCTGACCCAGCAGCCCTGGCAGGGGCTCGGGTTAGATTTATACAGCCCAGCCTCATTTAGAGAGTTGCAGGCAGACCGGCAACTCTCCCCCGGTGGGTTAGGCCGTACGGCGACGGAGCGCTGGAAGAGAGGCGATGACGAGGTAAGAAGGAGGAGGCTTGGTGAGGGTGCAACAGAGAGCAGTTTATTGGCCTCTGCAGCAGCACCTGACCAAAGACCTGCTGACAGAGCTGTGCAGTGGGTTAAAAGGGACAGGGAGAGGGAGTGGTTTCGGGTCAAACAACCAATAGGGGTAAAGGGGAAGGCATACAGAGAGCAAATCAAATTTAAGGGGTGGGGGATTTCCCAGGCCTGCTCCAATCCGGGACCGAGTCTCTCCAAAGTCTCTGGAAGGAGGGGAGAGGCCTCCCGGAGAGGGACAGACCCTGGGAGGAGAGCAACAGATGACTGACAACAAACTGCAACCGAGGAGAACAAAGGTAGGGGATTTCCAAGGCAGGAGATATACCAAATGGGGAGAAGTACAGGGGGGAACTTGGGAAAAACCATTACTTAACTTACATATGAAAAATAGGTAAAAACAAAACATGAAAATACAAAGCACCGCAACAGTAAAACTAGTCTAAACCAGTGTGTCTTTTGAAATTAAAACAAGTGATGGAAAAAGCCCCAAAAATAAACACCATGCAAAATATACTCCTTCTCTTCCAGAGAAAATCAAATTTATGCTGTGGCTTTCTTTCCTGGTCTTCAGAAAAGTGTCACTGTTACGTCTACAGTTCATCAGGAATCATTTGGTCATTACAAAATAATCTTTGACTGTCTGTTCAAGTAGATGCTGTCAATGAAATACAGGAAATGCCTTTGCTTCTCCTGATATGTTCAGTTTGTAGTAGTTGACTTTTGCTCAATTTTTAGAAGACTATTTGACTCACTTGATGTGCAATATCACCATCTTATTTAGTGTGCATGGATATTCTTTGGCCATGTTCAAAATTTATGTATACATCTAAAGAAAAGAAAATTAATAAAATATGCTCAGTACTCATACTCTCAGTTGCAATTAAGTTCCAGAAAGCTTACATGTACCACTATCAGTTTTAATTCTTACAAAACTAATTACAAAAAAGATCCTGGTGACTATCTTATTAATTTTCCAGATTTTATTTTTTTAGTATAATGATTAAATGATTGTAAAACCTACTGTCATGTGAGTTTTCAATAGACTTAACCTGTAGATTAAACTAGTACTTAACTATTAAGTAGGTGTATCTTGTATCTTTTCCTTTCTTTTTCTGAAAGAGCTATGGAGATGTCATTTCTGCAATGAGTATTTTATATTTATTCCATTCCTCCTCCAGTTTGGATATCTGTATGGAGCAGATTATCTTGGATTTATCTTGCTTTGTGCAAAAGGAGACCCAAGAAGAGCCAGCACAACTAATTTGATGGTTGGTTTTTTTTTTTTCTTTTGTGCTTTTATATTTGAATGATACTATTAATTATCTTATATTCTGAAAAAAAATGAAAGTTAAAAGGTGAAAACTCTAGATGAACTTTGGAAACAAAAGAGAATGAAGCATATATTTTGCTGCATTTATTGGAATTTTTGTGTGCCTGTAGTTTATTCCATTCACACTGTTTCCATCTGCAGCACCAGCTTGCTTTTCTTCCCTTAGGACTGCAGGGTGTTTTAATAATAGGCCTTCAAGACCCCCATAGCAACAAGAAGTCTGATAAAATAAAGAGTAAAAGGAGCTGAAGTGATCCCTAGAGAAGGAAAACATATTTTCCACTTTTCATTTCCATTTCACAACAGAATGATGGGCTGAACTAATAAAAGCCCATTGGCATTCCAACAAACCCAAACAGAGTTTGCCTGTTGGGTAGTAATTATACTTGCCAAGTATTCACATACATAATTAAGTAGTGTTCTGTTTCTTTAAATAAGCATAATTGCACAGAAGGCAAAATATTCAAATGGTTTCCTTGTTATTTGAACTAGAAAATAATAAAAGTTTTCTGGTAAATTTTTTGTTTCCCTGCCCTCTCTCATTGGTAGGCTCAGTTGACTTACAGAAATTAATTCAGTTGACATGAGAAATTCTCAGATATTATTAATTTCTGAAATACATTGTTATCATTTGGCCAAATGTGCAAAGCATGTCAGTCCCTACTAACAGCCAATAATCTAATCCTAACCAACTCTCTGAGTTTGGTTCTAAGCAGTTTATGTTTTGCTTGGCTTTCTGTACTTAAATATTAAATTGACAGACGTGCTGTTGTGGAATAAACAATGTCCTGCCTAAATATCTGCCAGCTATACCTGCTTATTTTCAAACACTTTCCCTTTCCTGAGCAATGTTGCTTTTCCAGACATCCCTGTGTTGCTCTTTTAGGTTGCCTGCATGTTGCATTTTCCATGACAACCCGTGCAATGTGCAGAAGAACCTGCGTGTCTCTAGCTCGACTGATCCTGGTGGTGAGCCACACAGCAGCAGCCATTGTACAGCAGCATCACTCCTTCAGACAGGGAGGGAGGACAGAAATGGCTCTGTAAAACATCCTGGCACACATGAGAGCAAGTTTCCTAATTCCACAAAATTAGCCAATAAACATTATGTATTTTTGCCATTAATATTGTCTTTTCAGGTGAGAGATATAAGATCACTGTATTGACAGAGTGAGGATAAGAGGCTTGTGGCTGGAAGCACTCTGGAAAGATGTCTCAGGAAGGCTGTGGAAGGATGTCTCAAGCACTATTAATAATTAGCTGTGTTGGAATAGCATCCCTGACTCCTGATGGTGTGGGTTCAATGCCATGTCATATGTTATTTGTAGATATGATTATCCTCTCTTCATCCTCTTTTCGGCTTATTCCCTCAAATATTTATCAATGCAGGTAAAACATACTGAAGAACAGGATAGGTGAAAGAAAGTTTCCCTCCACGTCAGTCATTCTGTATTCTAATAATGACTTTTTTTTTTTTTTTTTTTTTTTTTTTTTTTTTTTTTTTTTTTGTGCGAAAAGGCAAATGTGGGTTTACCAGCACATACTGGAAGTGTTTTCTGGGGCAGCATTAGGAAAACACTGTTGGGTTTGGAAAGTGTCTACTTAGGACATGACCAGTTAAAAGCACTAGCTTGGATACTAAATGGGTGATGATACATCTCACACACACATTTATGGCCTTGGCTACATATGCACAGGGCTAATTTTATTTGTCAAATCTGAAAAGGACAATACTTTAACTGAGACGTTATCACTGTAACCTGTGAAGAGCTCCTCTATGGTGGATAGGCAGACGAGAGATATCAGATCTCAAAAAGTTTCATGCAGAAAGATTTTCTGTTTCTGCCTCTCTGCAACAGAATGACTTCACTCATGTTAATGAGATGGGACTGGCTTGGAATTTAAAGAGCCATTCAGATGAAACCAAGGCAGCATAAGAAAATCCCATTAGTGATATAGAAGAAAATATAATTTGATATCAGTGTTTCTTAGTGAATCCAGACAGTTATATGTTAGCTTTTGGTTTTTTAAGAAATCCTATAATTAATAACTATTCAAAAGCAGCTCTGGGCCATGTTTTTATCTCAGGAATTATCATCTGACAAACTTATTAATAAGCCATAATTGTTACTCAGTGTACCTTAAAAAGTTTTATTATGACTATATTTCAGAAAAGGTGTTATTTGTGGGCTGTTTTAGAATGACATTGTGATTTCAGAATCATTTTAAAGTTTTAATTAATCACCTAGGATTGGTCACCAAGACAATATAGTACTGTGTCTTCTATTAAACAGGAAAGGATAAAATTAAAAATTCAAGATATTCAATCAGAAAGCTGCTTGTCTTTGTGCAGATCTATTGTTCTTACCCCTGAGGGCTTTGGTTTCTGCTCTGAAAATACTTTCAGGAAAGCAGAATTCCTGTAAATAAGTTTTTGTTAATAGAAACAGCCTTGAAATATACTTTTGAAAAGGTATTTTGTTCTTTTTTATTTTTAATTTGTTTTGAACAAGTGCTTAAATACACTGTTCATGCTTCTCATGGAATTCTCTTCTAGTGACCTTTAAATCCTCAACATTCCTGAAAATTTATAATTAATATTGACCCCAAAGTAATACATATACATCTCCCTTCTGTTTTCTTTTATAAAGACACAGCCTTTATTTGTTAAGTCCATTTTTATTGGGGGAGAGTCATTATATACTCTTTCAGAGGTCAAAATTTAATTCAGATTTACTGTTTGTTTTTCTTTTTCACAGTTCAAAATATACTATAGATAACATGGAAAAACAGGAAGTTGGTTATGTCATTTAAGGATTCTTAGTTTTTGTGTATGTGGGCAGTGAGGATTAGGAGTTGCAGGAAATTAAACTTGCATATTTAAAAAAGCTCAAACAATCTTGTCTGTCAGCATTGCATGACAGTCACATTAAACATAATTTGCCTGAGAGACTATAAAGTCCCATAAGTTACTCAGTTTCCTGTTTTACATCAATTATATTACTAGACTTTTTTTCCCATAGATTCTTGTAGCATCAAATTTTCATTTTTAATTGCTGAGGTTTCTTTAAATACCAGGAGCAATTCCAGCCAAGAACTCTGGCAAGAACACTGCTAAGTTCATGAAGAAATTAGTGACAGAGAATGTCTGTTGCAAGGACCAACTTCAAGAATCAGAGTGGAGTTCATTATTGTAATTAATTGGGATCACATGCTTGAAAGGGGACATAAAACTGAAATTCAGAAACACTACTCTTAGTGCTTTTATGAAAGGAGAATGCTAATGTTAGACCTGGGACAAATTCCATTTGATTACTTTTTACCTTTCCAGAAATTGTGGGAAATTTTATTAGATATATTAAAACAAATGTTAGAACTCAACTCTTATGCTGTGTTGCAGAACTTAAACACAGTTATTTACAGAGCTTTGGAACACAAAGGGTTAAGAAGCAAAATTTTTCTGAAGAGGTGAAATTGATTATTATGAATACTTACAGTCCAGTTACAAATTAGTGGACAAAGCTGATATTTCAAAATTAAGCCTTACAAAATTATTAAATTTGAGATTGATTCCATGTGAAACCTTTAAGAATTTCTACTGCTAGACCAGAGACTTAGTCTCTAGACCAGAGACTAGCAACTGAGCATAGGTAAAATCAACAGCCATTACAAGAAAATGAATAGCAGTATTGTGATTTTTTTTTCTTTATTATAAAGGGACATATATTTTGTTATTTTCATGTATCTTCAGTTTTTATTCCAAAGCAGAAATATTAATTATTCTTACTAATTGGAATCCTATTTTGCAGGTCTAGGAGATGCCAAGAGAAATCAAATAAAATTATCTAAGCTAATGGATGATTACCCGAAGTGTCATTGCATCACAGTTATGCAATATTGTTATTAAAAAAAATACATAGTCCTGTAGAGGTGGGTTCGGAGGAGGGCCACAAAGTTGGCTAAAGGGATGGAGTACTTCCGTGAGGAAAGGCTGAGAGAACTGGGGTTGCTCAGTCTGCAGGAGTCTCTGAGGAGATGCTACTGCATCCCTTCAGTAACTCAAAGGGGGACTTTAAGAAAAATGAGGACAAAATTGCAGGATGAGGAGTAATGGTTTTAAACTCAAAGAGGACACAGTTTAGATTCAATATAAGGAAATTTGGAGGGGCTTTTTACAATGAGGGTGGTGACGAAATGCTATGACATGTTGCACAGAGATGTCGTAGATGTCCCATCTCTGGAAATATTCAAAGTCAAGTTGTATGGGACCCTGAGCAATCTGCTTTTGTTGAAGATGTCCCCAGTCATTGCAGAAGAGTTGGGCTGGATGACCTTTAAAGGTCCCTTCCAACCCAACCCATTTTATGATTGTGGGATTCCATGAGTAAGTGCTCAGGCTTCAAGATGGAGGGAGCCCTGTACCTTCCTAGACTTACACAAATTTAATGAGCCATTTAATAGGAATTTGTGGTTTTAATTTCTTTCTGTACACAAAGCTGCATGCCAATACTGAAGTGGAATAAATGAAGTTGAAAAAATTAAGGAATAAATGACCCATCAGTTCTCTGAATAGACCAGTGGTTAGGGCACAAAGCTGTAAGTTGCCTCAGTTCAACTACAAGGTGTGATTTTGAGATGATTGTGGTTCATAATTTTGTACCTATATTGGTACTGTTTTATTATTACTCTGATTACTCTTTCAGTGCTTTTGAGAATATATGAAGATGGTAACAATCCACTGAGCTGTTATGACATTGCTTGTTGCTTCATTCTAAAGATCATCCTACTCTTCCTTGGCTCTGTAATGTTTAGAGAGGCAAACACCTCATGCTGGCAGAGCTGGAGCATTTAAGCTGATATCCAGGAGGAGCATACACAAGCAGACAGCTGTTGCTAAAATATCTATGTGCTGTTGCAGTTGGCGCTTCTTCTGCTCTCGCTGCTCCCAATCTGTGGCCCCCAAGGTCTGAGTGACACTGGGTTTGCCTAAGCCAGGAAAATGGAGCCAATTTCTGTAATGAGAAAATTGAAGTGCTATTGCAGAGGATTAGTACCCTCCTGCTGCTTACTGCAGAATGATGGGACCTTGGTGAAGGAAAGATTGGTACAACAGCACAATATCAGTAAACGCAGCAGCTTATGACTGCAAACAAAAACAATATTTTGGTATTTTGGCTAAGTGGCACCAGAACACTTTCAATATCTTAATTAGATTACAGTTCAAATATACCCACATTGAATGTGTGATGATATGAGTCCAGCATCAGAAAATATGAGCAATAGTCACCAGATGTTGCACTTTGAGAGATTAAACATTTTTTTTTATCCTTCCTAATAAAATGTCCTTCTGCCTTTGTGATTTTGCTGGCTGAAATGTGACATGCTCCAAAAACTCTTTATGTAAGAGCAGGGACCATAATCTGCAGTTCCACTCTCTCAAGAGAGATGTATGTCCATGAGACTAAAGAATCACATTATTTCTTGTTCTAGCTTTGTCACTCTTTCCCTCCAAATGTCTAAATAATCCAGAGAATGTAGATCAGCTTCATTAGCAAAAGTTAAATTACTTCGTATGATCTTTTTTCCCAAGCATCAGGGATTACACTTGATTTAGGAACTTTCTTGGAAGGACAGAGATTGAGATTTAAATCCTCATTCCAGGAATGGGAAAATGTGAGTTCTAGGTCTTCATGTCTTGGTGGAGTATTATAATTACAAAACTACTTAATACAGGGGGACATCTAGTCATTCTGTATTCTGTTTTAAGTATGTTTTGAAATTTTAAGAAAAGGGTCTTTCTAAATTTTACAGCAGAAAACCTTGTTTAATTTTATGGGAGGATCTAAAATATTTAAAGTACAAGTAGGAGGCACTGCTCTGCAGCCCTGGTAAGTTTCTTGAGATAAGGAATAGGATTTTTTTTTTCAGGTCACATCCCTGTGTGAGGTGTTTCCTGTCTCCTGCTTTATCTATCTTCTTTTTCCAGCATTTGGGATGTTGTACATCCCCAATCTGAAGCCACTAATTTTTCTGTGCCTCTCTGACAGAACCTCTGCATTCCACTGGAAACCCTGGAGCTCAATGTGGTTCAAAAACTTACCAGTAAGGTGTCTGAGTTTTAAGGCATAGACATCTTCACCTACATTAAAAGTGGTGCTGGTTTTGTCTGAGGTAGGGTTAACCATATGATGGGGCCCTGCTTTCCTGGAGATGGCTGAACAGCTGCCTTCCCATGGGAAGCAGTGACATGATTTCTTGTTTTGTTTTGCTTGTGTGTGTGGCTTTTGCTTCCCCTATGGAACTGTCTTTATCTCAATCCACAAGTTTTTCATGATTTGCCCTTCTTATTCTCTCCCTGATCCTGCTGATGTGGGAGGAGTAAGCAGCTGTGTAGGGGTTGGCTGCTGGCTGGGGTTAAACCATGAAAGAGCACAATAGCTGTAATCTCTGTCTTTAGCTGGTGGTTTAAACAGTGCTCCTAGAGCTCCTGTTTCCTTTTGCTGACAACAACAGCAGCCTTCAGCTACAGAACCCTGCAGTCAGCCACCCAAAATTAAGTGGGGTTGAACATGGATCCTCACTGCTGTACAAGTTCTCTTAGGAAGTTTGTAGCTCCACTGAAATGCAGCCTCTTGTGTCACATTTTTCTGGCGACTGATTCCATGTACAAACTGTTTACAACTCCTGAAGAGGAGTAGGAAGGTACATCGAAATGTAGGAATATGTTGTGGGGTAACAGTATTGCAGTCAAGTGTTCAGAAATACCCTCATGCTTTTGGGTGTCTGGATTTACCTGTGCCTGCAGCATGCAATGTTTTTGGCACTATACTGCATACCAAAAAAGCACAAGCTGTTGTAGCAAGGTTTATTTAATGTGTAAGTCCTTTGTAGCTGCCTTTACCCTTGTTGCCTTTCCAACCTGTTTAAGCTTTAGCAGTAATACCCTGACTTCTTACAGTGTTACTCAATCTGTCAAAATCCTATTTTCCCCTGTGTTTGATATAGTTAAAAGCAGAAACAAAGAAAATCAGCTAGGCAAAGATGAGTAGTTAATATAAAAGAAGAGCTATGCTAAATCCTTTTTAACGATTGTCTAGATTCTGGTTACATAAAGGGGCCTATTTCACATTACCAAGGTCTGTATACTCTTTGCAAGTTTAAAAAAAAAATAAATTAAAAACTCTAGCAAGTAGTCACTTAGAGAATGGCTTCCATGTCTGCGAAATGGGTGAAAAGTGCTCTCATATTTTAAAGGATGTTAGAGTACAATCAGATAGAAAAGATAAATATAATTATATAATATATAATTTGAAATATCAACTGCTGAGCACAGATTCCTTATGAGTAGAAAATTATCAAAGCCCAATTTTTATGGGCATTAACTTACAGTTTTATCTTTCAACCACATTTTCAGCAGTAAAATAATTTGTTTTGTAAATCACCTCTGAAATGATACTATGAGATATGTCTAAGGTGTGCACAATGTTTCCAAAAGGCATAAAGCAATGAAATCTAACTCAGCTTCCTGAATTTTACACATTTGGGAATTTGAGTGTCCACTGAATGTTTGTCTTCATGATGAAATGCTTTTAACTTGGATTTGAGCAGGTGAAAATTTTTCTCAAAGTGAAGATTCCTTCAACATGAAAAATAAGTCAAACTGCCCACATTTGATATATCTACAAAAGTATTTCATACTCTATAAAAGCTGGGATTGGGAAAAAGAAAACAACAAATGAACAGAAAGAAAAAATAAAAAGGTCTCTGATAGTGCATGAAGATAGAATTCTTCTGCTTTTTCTTACTCCACACACTTTTAATTTTATATTCATTTAACAAAGGGACAAAGACTTCCCATCATTCTGCCTGCTGACTCAATGCATGTGTTGTATTTCCTCTTTAACCTTTTCCTTCAGAAAGAACATTAGTAGTCTGTCATTTTCCATTTTAAGTAAGTAGGTACTATAGTGATTTGTCATTTTAAATGTATTTATTATATCTTCTGCATTTTATTTCCTTTTCCACAGTGGAGATCTTGACCCAGCTAAAGACAGGGGACTAAACTTTGTCCTGCTATTTTGTGACATTTTGAAAGTTGTGAATGGTCTCTCTTCAGTACAGCATATATCCATGTTGGTACATGCACATGTTCATGATTTGCTTAAAACAGTGAACAAAACAAAAGAGCTAAATGTTTTAATTCTAAAAAAAAAAAAATGAAGAAACACCCAAATTATTTCCATAATTCAAAATCTATTTCTTTATTTATATAAGCAGATTTCAAAATCATTACATTATTAGAGCAAGCTTTCTTCTGATGAGCATAAACTAAGATTATATCTTCAGAGGGTAACATTGCATCTAGCATTCTATGGAAGGCACTTTTATTATATTTAGCATTTTGGAAGTATCACATATGACACAACTTTTGGACTATGTGCAGAAGCCTAAAAAAGGTTTGATTTAATGTGAAAATTTTCAGATTTGCAATATCTGCTTTGGGGGATGGAGGTGGGGTGGGGTGTGCAAAGCACTCCATCTGCTCAAATTATGTAATACTTTTCTTTAACACAAATATTACTACTTTTGCACTATGAACTGGTCAGATTTGCCTTCTCTAGCTATTCTTTCTTCTTTTTTTCCTCTTTTATTGTCAAAAGCAGAAGCATTAACATCTGTGAAACAGAGATTAGAGTCACACATCATATTGATTTTTTTTTTTTTTTGAATGCTGGTATTTCTTCAAAAATCTTACCCTTGTGATACATTGTATGGAGAAACAGACAAGTCTGCAGGTAGCAAACAACCTTGAAGCACTTTCACTGCTGTTCAGAAGTAATTAATGATAACGTCCCTACCCTCACCCTACATGTCCACAGATACATATTTTTGTTCTCATATTCTGGAGACATGGAGTACTTGTTCTAGGGAGATAATCATCCAGAAGGACATGGAGAATGTCAGTTTGGGTCTGCTTCTTAAAACAGTACAGTACTGAACATTTTATGGTTGCTTTATTATTATGATTGAGATTTATATTCCCATGGGTTCAGTCCTAAGCTAGAAAGAAACTGATCTCTTGTGTTGCATCAAGATAACGGTTATATAACTGACTTTTTCAGAAATTAGAAGCCTTAAAGTGTTATTATTGATTAATATATTATTGAAGAATAAGGGTCACATGTAATATGGATTTGATAAAAATGTTATGATTTCTTTTCAAAGGGCTTGTGGACAAGAACTTTGAGGAGTTTTTTCACAGGTAATGAGTGTTGACAATAAATGAGGTAATCAGCCTACTCAGCTATTGGCCAACTCCACATTAAATACCATTGATTTGATAATAACACTTTTTTGGATGAATTCAAAGTGGAAAAATGCCATCAAAAGGCTATAACAGGCATGTTGGGATGTGTGGCCATAAGGAGGGCTGGGGAGGGAAGGAGACTAGGATTTCTACCAGCACTGATTTTAGCAAAAGTGTTTCTAGGTGGTGGGGGAAAGAGCAGACATGACTGTCTGCTCTACGTATTTATTTTTATCCTGCAGAAGTATTAGACAACCTATGCTTCACCTCTAAGTGTATGAAAACAAAATTCCATTGGAAGAATAAGATATTAGTTTTTTAGCTTCCAAAAAACCCCTGTGTGCCAAACAAATACATTTAATTGGGGATTTGATGCTGTAAATCTCTAAAAAAGGTGAGAGGTCAACATCTGTTTTCTTCTAAACTATCTGGTAAGGCAAATGGTGATGAAGTGAACAGGGTGCATTCATTCCTCACTAGACATCTACCTATCATCAGCTGCTTTGAAAGAATTTCATAGTTTATAACACTTACACAAACTCCCTTGGTCACATATTATAAGAACTTCTAAAAATATTTTAACAAAAAAATAACTTTCACCGGTAGAACATAAGTGCCTGTCCAGTTTGTATGTGCAGTACCTCCCAAGGATAAACTAATCTTTCCCTCTATGTAGAGAGGAAGCACTGCAAAGCACTTTGTGAAAATCTTTGAAAAGATAAAGTGAAATGTAAGTGCAAAGAATCATTATCAAGGAAGAGTGGATGAGACACTCAATGAGGTAGTCGTATGTTTTTGGTGATGATCCAGACCATGTCAATTCACAAGAGAAAATCACTTTGTATACTTTCCTAATTTAGAATGAATGACAGCTAGGAAAGTGTAATGGATATTTGGAGCTGAAGGTCAAGCAATATATTATTGTAAAGGCATATTCCTTGAGATTTGCAATGAAGTTTGATGTATGGCTTTGATTCTGTTTTAATATACCTGTTTCTATAATGACTACCTGCATTAATTTGCTTTATGAATGGAAGAAATATACTAAAATTGGTTTTGATGTTCTAATACTCAGTCTTGGTAAACTCCCTTCATCCTTGGTCTACATTAAATGTGTGAGGTTTTTGCTCAGTGATGCCAAGAAATTCTTGGATGTAAAACAGGCAAGGTCTGATGCAGAGAAAGGTGAAAGAGTACTTATCAGTAGATGATGCTATAAAAACCATACTTTTTTTGCCAGGTCTCTAATTAAATTACCTTTTATTGCCTTTTTTTTGATTTATTTCTCTTCTTTAAAGCTTTATCTTGCCTCATAAGCAAGATTTAAGATGTAAGGCTATCTGTCCTTCAGCTGTTCTCCAGCTAAACATTTTCTACAATCACCAGCCTATTAAAGTTTGGAAAAATAAAATGGTGCTTAAATAGAATACAGAGTTACTATGAAATAAAATTAATGACACAATAGTTAGGCTTTTCAAATTAACAGTTTCTATAAACTTAAATCTCCTCAAAAAGTCAGATTTTAGGACAGATACAGACTCTTGATATCTAAAGTATTGCTTACATGCATGTGCCCAAATGACACAAAAAGCTGGATCAAAACCTGCCTCACAACTTAGTCTTCAGGGCGTCCATACACATCAATACTTTAATCCTTTAAATTCCCTAGGTACTTATAATTCTTGTGGAGTGCATGTTCAGGTTGCTTGATCTGAGAAACAGTGTCTGACACAGCAGCTTGTATGTAATATACTTGTTATGTCTCTTTCCCAGCTGCAATATCTGTGAAGCTCAATCTGTTTTACGTTCACACCACCCATTAACAATCAGATTAATAGAGGACATAGTTGCCATTATCACTTTCATTTAAAAATGTGGGGTGATATCAGTCATACTTTTTATCAAAACCCACTAGATATATTCAGCAGCTTTCAACTGAGCAAGAAAATTCCATTCAAAAGCATTTATCATTTTATGAGGCTTCTATACCCTACATCCAACCTGCTGGGACCTGCTGCATGAACAAAATCAAATGCAGTGAAAATACAGAAAACCTACAATATTAATCGATCTGGAGAGAAATAAGGAAGTTAGGGAACATTTTCCAAAAATATGAGGGAGATTTTTCCTATTAAAATGTTGAAGACTTTTACACAGAACTGATGTACAGCAGTTGGAAATTTCTGACAGTTATGATTCTTTAAAGATAATATTGTCAGCATTATTGGAGGATGGTTTTAAATACTGCATAACATAATAAGTAAAGCATTTTAAATTCTGTCAAAGTGAGTAATAGCTGAGAAACAACAGAAGAATACTAAAACTTAGCATGTTTTCTATTGGTTTAACAGAGAAGTTCATTTTACTTGATTTGCTTCAGCAGAATCCTGCACACCACAAGGGTTCTAACATGATTGATGTTTTAATAATGCAAAGGTGGCACCTAGTGTAGGCCATCCAATGAGAGACACTAATATCTCTTTGGATCTGCACTAACCACTGAGTGCCATGTGGGAGGTTGGCAGCATGGACAGCACTGTCAGTCTTCTGTAGTGTCAAGACAAGAAGAAATTCAGAAATATACCACATTTGTAGAAAGAACATTACTGAGGACAAAAGCAATGACAAGAAATATTTTGTCAGCTCAGGTTGACCAGTCACAGACCAAAGAAAATGTTTTGGATCAAGCATTAGAAGAAGAAATGTGTACCATGTAGATGTGGATATTTCAAGAGGATAACTTTCACCTTTTTCTGTTTTCTATAAACTAGTGGACAGATCTAGGGTTTGAACTGAACACTAAATATAGGGTTTCTACACATAGTGTTACCATACTTTCTAGTGATCAGAAAGAGGGGTGTTTGCAACTTATCACAGGTGTGTTGTTGAGATATTTACTAAGATATTCCCATGTTGCCTTAATTGTTGCACTGTGCCAACTTTTGGGTGTCATTAAGCCATAAGACTGTTGAAGTAAAAATCAGTAGAGGAAATACTAATGCCTTAATTTAATTTAAAAAAAAAATTACTTAATTTGGATCATTAGAGTCGCAAGCAGTATTTTGTGCCATGCAAGCAAGAGCTACATGTGGACTAATTAATACTTTTGGGAGTAGTCAAGCTCATTTTAGAAGATTGAGCATCATGGTAAAGAAGCAAAATGCCTCTAAAAATTAAAATTACTTCCTCTTTTAGTACAAAGTACACAGAGATTCAGTGAGCATGATCTTTCACAATAAAATACCATAATACAGCAAAGAATAGTCAAGTACCATGCACCTGGCTTATTAGCTTTAAAACATAAATTAAACTGTTGGAAAATTAAGAATGTATTATGGGACATATGAGGGATTGCAAAAACCCAGAAGTTCCAAATACAAATCTAAAACCATTCAATCTGGTGTGTTCCTTGCCTCACTAAATCAGGGAAAATGAGTTTTATGAACAATCCACCAGATGGGAAAATGTTCAAATACCACAAAATGTTGATCAGATTTATTTGAAAAGCAAGCTGTAACCATATGCATATGCGAGGAAGCAAAATGAATTTTCAAATATGCAGTCACTGCTGTCAAGCTTGAAGCTGTATGACTTTAATGTTATATTGCTGTTTCTACAGTAGACTTTCTTTATTTCACTTACCTATTTACCAGCTAGTATGATTAATATTGATTCAATATTACAAGCAATTGAATTGGAAAACATAAACAATCTTTTTGCTGGCTTTTCACCAGACAGTACCACATATCTGATTTTTTTGATAAGAGGGGTCTCTGAGACATATTAATATTGAAGCATCCAAAATATTTGTGCACAAACAGATCACACAGATACCATGGCATTTTTACAACTCTGGGATTTTTCAGTTATAAAACTTCTCAGATTACAATAATTTAGATTTATTCTACTGCAGTGACATCAGTTAATCCACTGGAGTCAGAAGAGAGTTTATAAATAGTTACGTCTGCTTGATAATGAGTACACTTTGTATTTTAGTTTTTTAACATTTTGTTTATTCATTAGAATGGAAATCTAGAGATAAAAGGGATTCAAATATATGTTTCATTCTATGGAAAACAATCAAGTGATTCCTCAAATTTTTGTTTCACAGATAATTTTTTTATATCATGTGATGAGATACAATGTAATTTTTTTCTTTAATTAATTTGTTCCATTTTTGGTTTTATTTTTCATCTTTTTAATTGTAATTTTTCCAAAGTCAGTGTTAATACTAGGTTTAGTAACTAAGCATTCCTTTCCATAATGTATTTTTAAATGATAGGAGTTTGGGTTGTTCAAAAAATCAAGTAATTTAAAAATATGTCCAATTAAGACCAAAATTACCAGCAACTGAGGAAAACCTGGGTTTCATAAAACATTTGTGCTCATGCAAGGAGAGCCATTTGAATTCTCTTACATCTTTGTCTGCTATCTTTGAGTTTGTATTAAGTGCTGTGAACACTCCTTAATAAATACAGTGAATAAAATCATTCTCCTGAACTGTTGGAATATTAAGTTTACAAGGTACTTATCAAGTTGCTGTTATTTTGTTAACAGTCATTGACAGTCTTTGCCAATGTTTTGGGGTTTTTACTTTTTACCATTTATTACACTTCTAGTAGTTTCTTACATCCCTGACTTTGCTGCACTATGTTGAACTGTGTTTTCAAACACCAGCAATCTCTGTTTAGTGGCTTGGAAATGACACAGCTCCTTCTAGTACAGGTCTTCTACGCTGGATCTGCATTGGTTCTGCCCCAGGTTGCAGTGCTGACCTTGTGCAGGATCTTGGCTCCTTCAGCAACCAGCTCAGTCCTCAGGCATGCTGGGGCTGTTGGCAGCTCCTTTGCACTATGGGGGACAGGTGGTGCCTGATCATGGTTCATATTGAGTTCTCCTCTGCCATCTATCTCAAATGTTCAAGATATAGTCTGACAACTAAATTCCACTTCTGGCCTACCAGTAGGGAATTGGGTTTGAGTAGTGGTTTGAAAGAAACAGAGAGGTAAAAGAAACATAAAAAAGACCCAATAGTATGGTTTAATTATTTTCTCTCTTTCTCTTTCTCTCTCTTTCACTCTTACTATTATTAAGTTTTTCATTTTTTATATTTTATTTTTATTTCATTTACTTCTATAATTCTCTTTAGATGTAAGTTCACTGGAAAATAACCCCTGTTAAATTCTGGGAACCATCTAGCAGAGGGTGGTATTTCAATTAGCTGGAATATCTTGGAACTGTCAAAATAAATTTTAAATACCACCAGGTTAAGTGGAAGAGATCCTGGTGTCTTATCCACTGGGCTTCGAACTTAAATTTTCAAATGGTGACAGGATGTAGCACTATTCGTTTTTAAGATGAAAAATGCATAGAGTTTAATCAATTGAAGAACCAAAAGTAGAAGTTGAACTAAAAGGTGTCAGGTATATCAAAAGTATCTCTATGATGTGCAAAACAAAACAAAAAAATCAGATATTCTAATAAAATGAAGGATATGATAAATTTTACTTTGTCTTAAAAAAGATCAGGTGTGAACCAGAGATTTTGAAATGAATGGCTTTAATATGTGCCAAGATAACATTAAGCTAAATTTCTTGTTTTCAGTCAGAAGACCTAATTATTCAAATTTATCCCTCCCATGGCTGAGAAACCTCATCTTTCTCTCTTCTTCTAAAATCCCTTCGTTCACATAGGAGGGTTGCTGGGAGAGGTTTTCCCCCTCTTATCCAGTTACAGAAAGGACGGTTGTTCCCTGTTCACTGTCCCCTCTCAATAGACCAGTGATCTACACCAGGGTGCAGAAACAGACTTGAAATCTAAAATAAGATGATTTCTCCATCTTTCTTGACCCACCCTGGCAGTCTTGCCAAACAGCTTTACAGCAAGAGAGCTGTACATTTCTACCAATGTACAAATTCTGCACTTTTTCACTAATTCACAGCACTCTCTGTGCAGCCCTTGCTGCACTTACATTCTGTTGATGAATATAAGCAAACTCTCCATTCACTTTTAAGGAGAACTTACTTTAAAGATCAACAAAAACTCTATTGTAAAACTAGAATAGGTTCAAGGGAATTAACTTCTTTGTGTAGTTCCAGTGGGTCTCAGATGTGTTCTGCTGAGTTACCACAGAGAACCTAAGGTTCTTGGAAAGCTATGCTTCATGACATATGCTTCATGAGTTTCTTACTGAGTGTTCATACCTAAGAGGAGTTGCTGCAGGGTTTTGTTCAGGTTCTTCTAAGACTGAACATAGAATTCATCTTACAACAGGCAAATCATGGTGTAATAACATCCACTTTGAATTTCAGAACAGAGGTAGATGATTTATTCTGTCATGACTAACCCTTATCATTTTATACCAAGGATTAGCATATAGAATCACAGAATCATTAAGATTGGAAGAGATCTCCAAGATTATTGAGCCGAACCTTTGACCAAATGCCAACTAAACCACAGCACTAAGTGCCATGTCCAGTTCTTTCTTGAACACTTACAGGGACATATATTTTCCATGAATTTTAAAACTCCTAAATAATATTAGCAAGAGGGAGTATTTTTTAAAATTAACACTAAGTTAGATATGTTAATGAGAAAGAAATGGCTGAAAAGTCTACCTTGAACTTTCAGATTCTGAGTGGGGAAAAGGCCTTTCCTTCTCTACATTTGTAATGCCTTTTCTTTAAAATGTTTTTTAAATATCTCAGAATATCAACTATATTCTCTCTGAGAAAAAAAAAAAAGAATAAAAAGTAAATAATGTTCTTAACCTTAGAGACATAAATCAGATGCTTCCTTTTCTGTGGATTTCATTATATGTTTCAATGTCATGATATGTGCACTAATTTATCCAATAAAACAATGTTGTTCGTTTTATATCCATGGACACATTGCAGAGGGATGATAGTGAAAGCTTTAAAGGCAAATTATTACATAGTGGGAGGATCAGCAGTGAAAGCAAGTGTTTGTTTTAAATTACAGTGGGTAGGACAAATTTTAATGTCTCTCTGATATGTTTGCATGCTCTGCCAGATTAAAGCCAGATTTCCATACTGTTACCTACTTGGCTTCTAGAGTTCATACAAGAACCTCTTCAGTTTTAAGGAGGTCACAAATACTAGGATAATTGTAAAATAGGAGCCCCTGAGCATGACATCAGTGTCTCCTGTTCAGTTCCTCCAGTTTGACTATATTTTACATGAGGCACTTGGGGCATAGCACAGAAAGCCAATTTGTTACAGCATATGTGAAACAGAAGAAGGGAGAAGTGTGAGAAGCCAGAACTCCAGATTATATTCTGACTGCTTTTTCTGTCACCATTAAATAAAGAAGAGTGACATACTGTCATTCTCCAGGTAGAAATGAATACAGCCTGCAACATGGACTTATTGCTATTGAAGTGTATGTGGAAGCTTGATGGAATTTTTTGGAAGGACACAGGTTCATGATGCTCTGGTCATACTGCCAAAAGTCAGAGATATTGAGACACTTCTTTTTTCTTTTTGTTTTTCTTTTTTTTCCTTTTTTTCTTTTTTTTTTTTTCTTTTTTTTTTTTTTTAATTTTGCTTGTAAGGTCAATCCCCTTGAGATTACTCCTCCATCTGGTCGTACGTCTGCCTCATTCCCTGGCTCTGCACTAAGGCAGCTGTTGGCAACTCTAATGTGACAAAAACCCCCTTAAGTCATCAAAGTCCCAAACTTGCCTTCTGGAACACATAAAAAAGGAGAGATTAGTGGCAACACTAGCTTCTGTTTTCCAAAGAGGAAAGTAGGTTGACAACAAAGCTCATTCATATCTGCCTTTAAAGGTTTGGCTATTCTTTGCCTTATTAAGTAATCAACATTTCAAGCCTCTGAAGTCCCAAGCCGAAAGACTGATTAGATATTAACCTGACTGCACAGTTTGCTCTAATTTAGATTTATGACTATGTCAGTTTAAGGAATGAATCTCTCATATCAGACACAGAAGTATTCATTTTGTCCTTCTTATGGAATACAATGTTTCATTCACTGGCAAAATTCCCAGACCTTCAATATGATGGGAATAAATTATGTACGTTTACATGGCACATTTGTGAATTCTTAATTAGGCAATCGTAACCGAGCTCTGAAAAGATGCATTTACGCAGGGAAAAAAAAAATAAATTCATTAGCACCTATAAATGCTACATTTAGCAGGACTGATAGGTTTGTGCTTGCTTTTAATTTTATTCCATTGTGTTAGAAAGCCCTTTAACCTTTGAGCATTGATTAGAAGCAAAGAGTGGATAAGTTCTAGTCGCTTTAGAAACAAACTTTTCATTTTGAGAATATTACTCCACCTTAAATAAATATGTTAAAGCAAAAAACCAAAACCATGAGCAGACAAAAAACCCCAACAAAAACAAAGAAGAAATATAAAATAACACTGTTCCAGTCAAAGCTAAGGGTAAATATTTTTGCCCTCTTAGGATTCCTGTTATACTACACAAACAATTAATTTACTGAACTCTTCTTATAGCTCTCATGAGTGTTATTTCTGATGTTTCAGAAAGAGAAGAAAAATATTTCACCATATTTTGCTATGAAGTGCTACAGAGCACCACTTAATTATCTTTAAATTTCTGTTATATTTAACACCATCAAAAGAAAAATATTCTTCATATTTTCAACTCAGTGAAAGAATCTGAATTTAAGTATGGGAGAATTTAAATACCTATCGACAGTTGTAATTTTAATGCAACTTAGGTTGTGCATATTTTGGCAGTAGATATTTGTGGATTTGTGTGCATATATGCTCTTATAATATAAAGAGGGTGTAAAATAATATAAAAAGAAGACTGAAACATAAAAGAAGAATTGAAGTTGTTTATTATCAGGATACTGCCAAGAAAATGAATTTACTGTATACTAGAAAAATGGGGAAAAAAGGCTACTACCTTTCAAAGGGCCTTATCACTGTCAGCTTCTTGCTTCTTTTCAGGGTCAGTCCAAAATGGAACATGACTAATCTGAAAACTTGAACACCTCAAGGAAAATCTGTGTTGAGAGTTGCCATACAGGGCCATGAATGAATGAGATGTCTGCTAAGTCTTTACATGTGAGTAAAAAATATGTAAGTGGAAAGATGTACACCATGCACCAAGCTGTAACCTGCACCTCTCTGTAACAGTTACTGCCAGTTGATTGTGCAGGTGCTGAGTGTCACCTTAAAGAGAGAGTCACAAGGGAAGATGAGGATGAGGTGATAAAATTTCTGGTGGAGATGGATCCTTTGATCCCCAAGGCAAGAGTGAAAGCTGGAATAGATAATCTTCAGCTCAGACACAAGCATCAAGCCTCAGATTTCTGTAGAAGACTTGTCCCAATCCCTTCCAGACGTAATTCCAGACTGTCCAACTCAGCCCTGGCCATAATGCTTTGCTGAGCTGCAGGCCAGGGTACCCACTTTCTCCAGAGACAAATTATTCCTCAGAAGATAACCTAAATATCAGTCCTGGCTTGTTGCAGCCACGGAGCCTGTGAGGCCTCTCTGGCAGTCAGTGGCCTGAGATAAGAAAATACAAAGTCACAATGAATGGCCAAAAAGAAACCCCTTGGCGCCCTTGGACCCCTCTTATCTCTTTGTAAGACCATAGGCCACGTTGTACCCCAACTCACCCCATTGGTCCACTTTTTAAAACCCCTCTACCCTATATAAACCCTGAATCTTGCCCTGTTAAATCAGAAGACCTGTCCCTGGATCCCTCCGAAGAGAATGCCAAAATAAAGGACACAACCTGAGAAACTTCATACGGCTCTCTGCTCTCTCTCCCTGTGTCTGCCAGGGCACTTAGCAAGCAAAAGCTGAATCTCACTGCGAGCTGAAATTCTCTGCCATTAAGAGCTGAATTCACTGATAGTTGCTTGCTAGGTTTGCCTGAGGCTGGATACCTCGCTGAAGCATTGGGTTGAGTGGTTCCTAACAGTACCATTCTATCCGGGACTCCCATGGCCAGGATCGGACGATCCTGAGATCCAAGCCTCCATACTGGCTGGCCTGGGAAAATGTTTCCCAGACCCCTACGACAACAGCTCTAAAATTTTATTTCTCTCAGCTTTAATTCAAATTTAACTCACAGTCAAGGAATGCATCTCTTCACCACTAGAAATCCTCAGCACAGACAATTTTTATCCCACTTCATTTCCCTTGAGAGTCTGTTTACAGCTCTACTCCAGTTTTGCCCTGGGCTTTCTTGTGTCTCAAATATAATTCTAGTTAAATCCATGTGCAGAGGATAATTTAGATGTTAAAATTTGGAAAAAGTGGCCACTACCTCAGAGGACATTATAGTTGCTGTCTTCCCCTTTCCATTCTCATTACAGACAACAACATGTTTTCTTTTTTCTGTAAGACTGAGATTATTCACTGCAGGCTTCTCTGCAGGCCACAAGTAAACCACAAACAAACAGTTTGTCTAAGTGTTTGAAGAAAAATATATGTACATGGAAATATGCCACTCTTGCACTGCACTCTATTGCAAATGATGGTCATGGTATGTCTTTATTGAGATGGAACAAAAATAATGTTTTTTCAAACTCTAAATGGTGGTGACAAAGCCCACTGTCCTCAAAGTAAAAGAAAACTTTGTTGTTTGATATTTCAAAGTACAAATGTGCTGGACTGTTACTTAGTAGGGAAACTGAGAAATCTGATGTGTAGAGAAAACATTTACAGCTGTGCATGCAAAAATTTTCTTTGCTTTTTAAAATTTCAGTTCATACTTTAGAATACCAGCTATTATCCAAATATAAATAGAGTAAAAGTGACTGACCAGCAAAGTACAAGGAGATAAATATTTGCAATTCAATATTATGCAAGTAAATTACAGGGAAATTAAGGAACAACAACAACAAAAAATTATTGAGGTGTTTTAAGGACAGATAAATGAAGAATTACCAAGAAAAAATATACTTAAATCTTCACAAAATGGTGATTTAGACTGATATATCATAGGTGTTTGTGTATTACTAAGGTCTAAATGTCAAATGAAAGCATGGATTTGTGTTAAGAATCACAAAAGAGTATAATTAAGTGCTACAGCAGAAGTGATACAAGTGAAGAATGAAGTGATGGAACAGAAGCAAAATTCAGCTAAACATTCAAAGGAAAACTATAAAACACAGTGCTCTGAAAGATGCAGTGAAACTTGTTCACAATGGAACTTTGGAATCAGAGGCAAGTTTGGATGTTAAAGTGTAGGGAACTCTCCTCTCTTGCAAAGGATTGGGCTAGACTGCAATTACTGTTCTTCAAGAGTTTTTGAACTAACAATTCTTTTGGGAAATCAAAAGCAAAATTAAAACCATTAATTAAAGAAAAAATATAAAAAGACTGAAAAGGACAAAGCATTATTAATTTGTGAACCCATATGTGTTCAGCGAAGTGACATGTAGCAGAAAATGAACAGAAAACAAAAAAAGTTTTCAGCTATACTAGGAAATAGATAATGCACACTGTATTAAAACACAAGTATAATTTATTGGAGCAGTGGATAGTGGATGGGATAAATTCATATTGGGCTTGCTGTTAGCACTGCACTGAGATATTTCAGCTTGTACAGGGCTTAGTTCATGCAATGCCACAACCTCTGCTAGAACTGCTCTCACTTGGAAAACATAAAGGATATTCGCTCCCCTTCCAAACTATCCATGTAATAATTAATCCATATAACGAAAATCCACCTTCTCAAACCTTGTACATTTGCACAAACACACAAGGTGAGCCACTGGCTCACCTTCTAGACATGCTAACAACTTCTTATTGTTGTGTTCTTTTCTTCCCCATCCCAAATAATTAATTTAAAAATATAAATAATATTAAAAACCCTAGAAAATTACCTTTCTATATTTTGAATTTCAGCTAAAAGGCACAAGAGTGAACAATACTTAGCAAATATCTAGATGGGAGTTTGCAAAGATAGCCAAGCTAAGAAGTTATGTCACTAAAAATATCGCAGTGGTGTGTCAGAACACACTGGGATGGTATTTATTAACTTACTGACTTGTGAAGTAAGTATCAGTAATGCCAGGGATCCACCTACTATGTAGGAAGCTGGGCAGAGCAACGCAAGGTCAGACCAGTGTGATTATATCACGTGTTCTGACTTTATTGTCTCAAAATGGCAGGTTAAATACAGTTTCAGATAGTTTACAGTTACAGGTGCTTTCTAATTGGTATTCAGACAGAAAAGAATGCAAACAATCTCAACCTTAAGGCAGCCACCATAAATTCACTATAACTACACTAATTAACACTAAGCACACCTTAATCTAATTTCTTGTTGCGCCACAGGCTTACCTACTACCACACAGCCCCAAATCTGAGGCCCAGCTTGGGATAGCTCAGGCCCAATCCCAAAGTACATCGTGCCCTTGTTCTCTAAGAAATTCTCCTACATATCAGGAAACAAAACAAAACAACAACATTTATTATATGACTGATTCTTTTTTTTTTTTTTTTTTTTACTGCTTCTTTTTTTTTTTTTTTTTCTTTTTTTAAGAGTATGGTAAATACTCAAAGTAAGAATGAAGAACAGGATAAAATACTTTCTTTTAGGAAATTTTTGGCTCACGTGTGACAAACTCAGAGACATTAATTCATCTTTGTTTTGGGTCACAGAGCTCACCTGTGGCTGTTGCTTCAGAACAGAAGTGAGGCAGAGCTGGGAACAGCAAATGTTACAAGTGACTTTCTGTTGAAGTCTCTGAGCACAAATTACACTCATGGATGATGAGTTAGGTCTCACAGCTTATAAATCTTTGTTCTCTGTGCATGGATAAGTCCAGTGGTGTAGACGTTTTGTGTGATGCTCTAGGTAAGAACCGTCCTAGTTTTGAGGAGTTGCCTGTGTTTGTTTGGGTTCTTTCAAGCTGTGAACTAGGTCACAGATCCTGTGGGACCACTGCGTAAGGTAGCAATGGTCAGAAATCAAGATATGGTGGAGACAGTGAAAAATGGTCCAATGCTTTAAAAACCTAAAAAACACATGCAGAAAAAATTTACCTCAGTAATTCTTACATCAAGATGTGTGAAAACAGCTGGGCTAAGTGATCTACTGATTCTCTTGAATGCTAAGATACTGTGATTAATTTCTAGAATATTCTTCTACTTCCTTCTACTTTTGCTTCCTAAAAGGACCAAGTTCTCTTTCCCTTGAACCCTGCAAAATTATATCATCAACCTCAAGGAGGCCTGAATAACTAATAATTAATGACATAATTGAAGAGAAGCAATAAATGAAGATATAAAAATTGTTTTTCTATGTATAGAACAAAAAAAATTAATGAGGTTTTAGTGACGAATATTTTGAGCTTGCTGTCAGTTGAATGGAATAATAAATACCAAAAGTTTCAGAAGTTTTTCTACAACCCTTTTAGGTTACCTTTTTTTAAATCATAAAAATTAAAATGTTGAAGTTCATCACTGATCTATTTACTGCATGATTTTAATTATAATTTAATTACTTAGCGTTCATTCTCCATACTTTTTTGAGGCAGAAAATTTGCCAGGTAGAAATGCCAAACCTCAGATGATGGCATACCACAAGTGTCTCCAAAGATCTCTGGTAAAACTTGGCATATTTTAATGTTTGTAGTATTGCAGGACTCAGAACTTTGTACCCCTGCAGCAGTCATTTGGAATGGGCAGGCTCATTTCATTGATTGCACTGCGAGAAGGCTGTTCAGGTTCAGATGGAGCAGAAAGGTTACGAGAATACCTGTTAAATGCTTCAGTGGTCTGTGGCAAATCTCCAGTCATGCTCTTATCACAGCTGATGAATTTAATTTTTAAAAGGTGCTAAAACTGAGTACATCTTTCTACTTTCCAAGGCTGTGGAAGCAATTGAATAGATACAAAATGGTAATTTAGATAATAACAATCTCTTTGCTTTTATATGGAAATTATCATCATGTAGAATGAGTCAGGGAAGAATTTCTACCAAAAACTTTATGGCCACAATATTTTTCTTTGGTTTTAGTGTATGAAACTCTGCCAAAAAGATTTCTGTGTGTATTCTGGGCTGTGGTAGACAAGTCAGATTCTATAACTGGGTGTCATAAAATGACAAATTTATGTATGAAAATAAGTCACAAGCTGTGAAACTATGGACAGGAATGTCCAGTCATTGTTACTTAAATATTCATGCTGTAGTCTACAATTACCTTTTGCCCATATAATAGCATTGCTATTTTCACTGGATTTCAGGAAATAGATTGTCATTTTCCATTATCAGTTTTACTCATTTTAGCCCTATGCAGCTCTTTTGCTGTCCAGCTTCTGGTTCCAACAAAAAAACCTTTTAGAATGCTTCTTTTGGTTTGTCACAAATTACACATGAAAAAAAATTCTAAAAAAGAACCAAAAAGTGATAAATAACTATATTATTTTATTTTACTTTAACTGACACTGAAGTCATTTTATAGTGTGGGTGCCTGCCAGAGGTCATTGTCTCTTTACTGCTTTCAGTCAGACTTGGAGAAAGTCATACCTTTAAACTGAGAACTGGGTAAGAAATAGGCTTTCTGATTTGTTAGCAGTTAATGTATCTCAGGAAAGAAATTATTTAAAAATCCTTTTAGGTTGTATGCAAACAAAAATGCACTAAACATTTATACCATTTCTCTTTTTAAGTTGAAATGGTTTGATGAAATATGAAATAGTTTAGTTGTCACATTAATTAAAAGATACATCCATACAGTGACTAGCTAAACAAGAAAAGATTTTTCTGGTATATTGAATTGAGCCAATTCATTTTTGAGATTCATTTTTATTTGATTGAGTTATCAACATGGACAAAACATTGACTATAAACAAATTTGTAAAATCAGTAATTGTTTGAAAGGACTATACATGGTGGATTTGCCTGCAGTTATTAAATATTTTTACCCAGGTCTAGTTCTGGCTGTAACTTTCATTCCAACAGGGATGAATTTTCAAAATCCCTTAAGTATTTAACTAGAATATGTATTCTAAAGTGGACTTGCATATAGTAGTGAGGATAGAGTTTAGTACAATGTAAATCACAAAAGTATTTTACTATTCCCATTGCACCTCTGAAAAGAAATCCACAGAACATTCTGAGCTTTGTGTTTTGTGTTTGTTTAAATGCTAGTGGTAAGTAGGTGATTACAGTAGGATTCTCCCAGTTTTAAGGTCATCTCAAAGTGTTATGTATAATTACAAAAGCTAGAAAAATCCATAGAGCTTCTGTATGATTAATCTCAATCAATGAAAGAGCATTTATCCTTAGCATCCTACCAACAAAGTCAAGTTTCTAGCTTCTTAAAGATTTGAGCCCCCTTCGGGAATCAATGGGACCAAACATCAAGGGACGTTTGAAACTGATATCCAACACCTTTAAGATCTATTAATATCAATGAAACCAAGACAAATACCAAAGAAACTAGTGACCTCCCTGGCCTGCTTAAAGATATGCTTCTAAGTTCTCACCTGAGTGGGAATTAAAATTGCAAGTGAACACTGGCTATCCAAAGTATTCTTGTCTTGTTTATCCTCTCACTGCTTTCAATGATATCTAGCCTTAGTGATGTGCTAAGAAGTGTGACTAAAACTTAACATCAATCTTCTTATGTATACCCCTACGTCTTAGAATATGATGCAAACAAAACTCTGTTGACTGATCCAAGAAAGGAAAAGTAAATGCTTGGTTACAATGTTTGCTTCTGTGTAATATTAGTCACTAATAATATTAAAAGTTAACTTCTTATTATATTTATGCCAGTGTATTTTTTAAATCTCAGAAAACTTTTTATTTTGAAGGATCATTTTTAACATGGACATAGAAGAGAAAATATGATGGGAATATTAGTTACACTGTTTTGTGCAGCATTGAATTCTAAAAGGCGTGATGAGCTATCATGAAGCCTTTGGAATGGATTTTAGCATTTGTTATTGATGGTAAATCAATAAAAACCCAAAAAATACAGTTGACTAAGCAACTGACATTTTACAAGGGTTCAAACATAGATTTGTTACAACCATCATTAGTCTTCTATAACACTAAAATGTTACAGTTTGAGAGCAAACTAGAACAAAACAAAACTTCATAGCACACTTCATAAGAAGACATAAATCAAAATTTCAAAGAGAAACATGGGGAGTTTTGTGATTATACAGAATTAGAAAATGTAAAATCTGGAGAGATAATATGAACATGGAACCAACAGGGAAAAAATATCAGATGCAAATCAATTCAGGAAAATTCTCAGTAATGCAAGGAAATAGGCCTTTAGTTTTGACGATTTGGCTCTTGGACCAGGTAAGATGAAAAGGAAGCTGAAGCCATCAACTGGGTCATTATTCCATAATGTGCTAAGAAGTACTTTGAGGGAGGTGGATGGCACTTTATAGAAAGAATCTTTATCAAGGAATGAAAATTTAGTTGAATCAAAGCACATTCTAAGCAGCTTAATGTAACAGATATATTACTAAATGAGAGGCATAACATCAGAGTAGTCTGGTTTGTTGGATATTTGCCTGAAAAGAATCCGTATTCCTCTTCCTGATTTAAATTTAATTAGGAAAGCAGTGATTAAGTGTCAAAGCACTCTAGTTCTTTCAGTTTCCATGAAATTATGTTTTGATCCAAAAGTTGGATTTCACTCAGCTGTAATTGTTCAGTTGTTTTGGTTTTTTTTAGTTTCTGGCAAATATTTTATAAATTATCTCAGAAGTAAACTTTATTTCTTCATAAATCTCTTAATTCCATTTTTAATATATGCTAATGATGATTAAAGCACAAATTTGGCCTGGCAAAAATAAACAACATCTCCAAGTAAAATTTCAAACTTGACCTTAAAACTGTGGATTTAATAGCTAAAAGAATAGTGTCTATACTAAAAAATGAGTTTACAAAACTAACAGAAAATACTTGGAACACATATCAAATAAAAACAAACAGATACAGCCTGAGACAATGATGGTAAGATAATACTTTTCACTGCAAAGTCAATCTGTCATGATGGTGGTTGATTAATTATGGTGTTTTTTTCACTAGTCAAATTTTATTTGAAAAATAATGAATTTATAGTTACTCAGATTCATGCACATTTTTAGGAAGCTCAGTTTGAATAGTCAAAATACTTAATAAGAATAGAGGGAAACTGACTTAAGAATTTGAACTGATTTTCTGTTCACAAACAATGTTTGATATATAATCAAGAGAAATAAATCTTGAAAAGAAAAACTAGCTAATTCTTAGAAAATTAAACAAAAACTCCTCAAATATTTTCTTGCTTATTCTTAAGGAACAAAAATAATATCATAGAAGTAATGCAGTTATCAATGAACTATGATTTTATTTTTAAACTTCTGTTTAGAATTCCACATTACCATCAAACACAAAATCATAAAGGGATTAAAAAAGTAATCTTAATTACCTAATCCATGCAAATAAAGTTTGCATACTCAAAACCAAGTGAAGACATTTATCTGTTTTTCTTTGTGGCAGCAAAATATCTCAGGCCATAAAAATGATTGGTTACATTCTGGCTTTCTGTCTTTCCTGTCAATCTCTTAGGCTTCTTCACAAGTGTTCAGCATAGATGTGATCAAAATTATCTTTGTCTGCTAAGAGCAATTAATGTAAATTTGATAATTAATGTCTGTATTCATTTGAATTTGTTTGTTTGTTGATAAACACTAAAGCTGGAGAAAAGATTAAAAACAAAACCCCACAGGAACCCACCTTATTTTTCTATAAAAGAGGATAAGAAATAATTTTCTTATTCCAAAATATCAAGCCATTATAGGAGTATTTTTTTTTTCAGTTGGACACTGGGCATGGATAGTCAATCATATCTTCCTCCTATATAAGGAGAAATTGCATATCACATACACATATCCATTTCCAAATTTCAAAGAATGAAAAAGTAATGTGGGAAATAGTAAAGGTAAGAAGACTTTCAGAACCTGTGAAAGCAGGCCTCAGAAACAGAGAGTGCAGAGAACTTGGAGCTAGCTGCAGCTGCAAAGCCTAAAAGTAGAGAAGATAAAATGATTCAGCAAGCAAGGACATGAAATAATAGTTTGTTGTTAGGTTTTGCTAAGATAGACCTTAAGACTGCAGAAAAATATGCCTAGCAAGATAGTAGAAGGTATTAAGCTTTACAGTGGAGTATTGTGTATTGTTGTCAGAAAGGATACAAGCAAGCATTGTTTGAAGCAGGTGTATGTGTGCTTTTAGTGATTGGCTAGAACAATTGTCTGTAAGCTTTAGCAATATACTTTTGGCTAGAAATTTTTTAAAATGTCCTGTAACAAAGAGATCTTTGCCTGCTGTTGGCAAGACATGAGCTGTTGCCATCTTTCAATTGTCTAACCTTGTAATGAGACTGATGTCACAATAAAGCTCAAGGAACATCTCCTGGCTGTCCCATCCCGTTTGTGAAAAGCACCAACACAAAGTAGTAATATGGTAAATGTCTAAATAGTGAAATTGCCATTTATGTAGAAAATTCACACTTATAGCCCATCAGTAATATTTTAAAAGATATTAACATTAGATAACAATATGAAGAAGACTGCCATGCAAAGGTATTTTTGAAAGTTTCTGTTTTGGTTAGGTATACAGCCCACTTGATGTCTAACTTGCTGTGTTAGCTCATGGAATCACAGCATGGTTTAAGTTCAATGGGACCTTAAAGATCATCTTGTTTCAACTCCTCTGACATGGCCAGGGGCACCCTTCAATAGACCAGCTTGCTCAAAGGCCCACCCAGGCTGGCTTGAGGCAGACACTGCTTCTCTGACCAACCTGTTCCAGTGCATCAATTCCTTCCTAATATCTAATTCAAGTATATTCTCTTTCAGTTTAAACTATCATCCCTTGTCCATCATTACATGCCCTTGTGAAGAGTCCCCCTTCAGTTCTCTTGTACATTCCCCTTTAGGTAGCAAGGGCGCTGTAAATTCTCGCTGGACTCTTCCCTTCCCCCAGCTGAACAACCCCAGCTCTCTCAATCTGTCTTCATAGGAGAGGTGCTCAGCCCTCTGATCATCTCCACAACCCTTCTCAGGAGGGCTTGCTCCAGCAAATCATTTTTGTGCTGGGAACCCCTGAGCTGGATGCAGCACTGCAGGTGAGGTCTCACCAGAGTGGAGCAGAGGAGCAGAATCCCTTCCCTCACCCTACTGCCCACGCTGCTCTGGATGCAGCCCAGGACACATATGGTTGCCTTTCAGCAAGTTCATGTTGCTGTCTCGTGTTGAGCTTCTCATCAATCAACATCCTCACTATATTAATTAGTAATAATACAACAGTTAATATCTTTCACATTTCAAAGCTCGCATGTCAGGAATGCCTATGTTTAAATCAGGTTGACTTTAACAAAGTATCTGCTCTCCTAGAGCTTTTCTGCATATATGAGAATGGCACCTATTTTATCAGTGAATAGAATGGTATCACTGCAGATGCTGCAGTCAATTCAGCAAGTATTTCCCTGGCTAAAGCTTTTGACATACATAACATATACGTCATGCAAAGGCACTTAGACCTCTGAACTGCAGGCAGGGGTTGCAAAGTAATCGTAGGAAAAAAATGTAGAAAGTAACTCTGTCTTTCTGGAGAGTATTTGCACTGTTAACTTATATTTACCACTAAATCAGCTTCTGTAATGCTTGTTCCAATGACTCAATGTATCATTTGGACAGAGCTCCCAGTAGCATGCTAAATATATCTAGTTCTTGAATAGGACTTTCTTCTAAAATTTACTGTTCACCAAGCCAGGGCTGTAACATATTGCCAGAAGTGAGAACAGCATGTGTTACTGGAAGGTTAACTAGTGTTCAGCTTCAGCCTCTGAACTATGGATGATATTGGCAGAGTGTGTTAAGGTCAAATCCTTCTCCTAAAACCATATTTGAAAACATTTGTAGTGGCACAGGTCTTTAAGGAACAGCTATACATCTGTGCACTTAGAGCTAGGCAACGTGTTAGCAAGACAGGAATTGAAGTGGCAAGATAAGTGCTGCAGCATAAATAGCTGTTAAAACAAGGATGGAAAGTCTTTTCTGTTCACTGTGTTTATTATAAATCTGGTGTGACATTGATATCTTTTTTTTTTGAATGAGATTGTCTAAATCTTTCAAGTGTGTTTTTTTTAATTTAGGAAGAAATGAGGGGTACTATTCTTGTTAATCACACTTTCTGTTTTTACAGGAGGCAGATTAATTTGTAAGTAGGATCATTATAGCATATTTCTGAAGCTAGAACTACAGAAAGTAAGTCTCACAAAAGTCTGGAACAATATGCCAAGGCATAACTACCCAAGTCAGTAATCATTTTAAGTGTCTGAATCTCTTCACTTGCAGGCATGGTTGAGCACTTTGTGGCTTCTAGCAGTGGTAATGTTTTGGGTTTTTTTCCTTAGATACAATATCTCACCAGGAAAGGTTTACTGACCACCCTTTATTATATGTCCCTTTTTTGAGTGGGGTATGTTTTTGTTTTGGGGGTTCTTTTGTTGAATTTTACATCTCTGTCTGCCCATAAGGTAAACTAAATTACCTTTTATTTTTCTTCTTGGAAAAGAATGAGAATTTGGTCAATCACTGTTGATCCAAGATGAAATAAAATAATACTTTATGAAGAAGAAAATCAAGCCAATACTGTTTAAGATATATGTTCCATTACTATGAAAAAAAAAAAAAAAAAAAAAAAAAAAAAAAAAAAAAAAAAAAAAAAAAAAAAAAAAAAAAAAAAAAAAAAAAAAAAAAAAAAACAACAAAAAAAAACAAACCCAACCACAACAGTAATATATTAAATAGTATGTGCCATGTCACTTGAGGATTTTTGTTATTGTCAAAATTCTGAATTTATTACAGTTCTTTCAAAGATAATTTTAGCATATATTGTACATCCTACAAAAGAAATATTGATCAGTGTGTTTCCACTCACTAGATCATGAGCAAGTTCCTCAAAAATACCTTGTTTCTGTGAGAGACTAAGGATTCAAGCTCTCATTTGTGAAGTACTTATAAAAGTGTATCACAGAGGAGCTAAGCACTGGGAAAGGCCTTCTAAGCACACTTGAGAGAAAAAAAAGCATGTTCCCTCTTTTCTTCATGTAGAATAACTGTGCAGCTCAGTAAAACATTAAACCACAGATATGTGTGCAACAACTGGACCTAAAATATGCTTTTTAAATAGAGACAGATCCAACCCTCCCAGATGGCCTGAATGTATCTGATCATTTGAAAAGAAGTTTAGTGGTTTACAGCCATAATATTCACAAGCAGTATTTGTTAGCATAAATTTGTTGTTATGTTACTGAACTTCCCATTGAGCAAGTGAATGATAGCTTTATTGCTTCCGTACAGAGGTGATAACACCATGCTAGAGGAAACCTTCATCTGGAAGGATAAATACTGGCTTACCAATTTGCTCTTTTAACCAGGAAAACATTTGGTCTGTCCATATTCAAGCTCACTGAAAAGTAACATGGTGGGTTGCTGCCAGCCAGTGCAATCACCCTTTATGTGACCAGACTTCTGTGGGTTAATCCAGTCTACATCAGCTGAGAAATCATTCCAGAATTCAGCCTATATAATAAAGCTGTAAAAAAACCCTTAATTTCCAGAGGCCAAAATCAATCTGTCTCTATTGTTTGCATGTATGTGATATTCATATTTTAAAAACATTTGAAGTAACAGAGAAGAGAAAACATCTGTAGATTGGCAAATGTGGAGAAACAGTGTAACAAAGCATTCTCATTAGGGAGCAGGTTTTTGCAAAGTTTTGGTAAGAGCCCAACAATTTGCAACTTACTACAACATGATCAGATGAAACAGAAGTACAGAGAGAATCTGGTATGAAGTGTGCTACACCTTATCTACAAAAATGCAACTTTTGATAACTGCATATATCTTACATAAAGTTTGATTTAGCTATTGGTCTTTGACCTTTGCTTTTTATTTTAACCCATACAAAAATCACAAGGATTTATTTTATTTTATTTTATTTTATAGCAGTAAAAAATGGCCAGGACACATCAACTTTCTGACATTTTAATTGGAATTTGCAAGTAATGTATTCATTGGAAACCACAGTTTCCTTATCTTCTGTCAACTTTGCAGTATCCCAACCATTTTAATTTTAATTTTTTTTTTTTTGGTGAGCTTTTCCGGAATTAAATGCTTATTCTGTAAAGCACTCATCATTCTCTTCACTAACTTCCAGAAGTTTAGGATTTTATTTGGAAGCTTCTTTTCAAGCAGCAGTTAGTCCCTGCCTATTCTGTATTATAAAGCCAATTATCAGAGCCTAAGTAGTGTGATGCAGGCGGAGCTGTAATACTGAAGTCTGAAAGCAAAGATGTCTTTAGATCTTATAGGCCTCATATGTGCACCACGGATAAGGTATTTTTAGCAGGGATTTGCATTAATAAAAATTAAAGCTTTAGGATTTCACTTCAAAGGGAAATGTCAATGAAAGCATATCCTCTCTTAGTTGCTTTGGTAGCAGAATATTAACATCACTAATGTAAAAGTTTATATAGCTAGAGGCTGCAGCCTCTGTCTCTCAGTAGAGAAAAGCGTATCAGAAGTGTGCAGCACTTTAAATACAAAGAAAAAAATGAAGAACGTATTTTTCTTGGGAGTAGTAAGCACACAGTATATATTTATTTTCAAATTGATATATCTATTATTTTAAAAGTTTAATTTTTAATGTATTAATTCCAGACAGGCATTGACACAGAAATAAATATATTAGTCATTATGTGCTAGCTTTTTCAAGCTTTTCTGGTGCTAAATATTATTTTGTGCTACATATACAGTCATTGATATCAGAAAAACAACTCTACAGTATAAGTCACTGCTTAAAGGAGAGGAAAATCTGTGTGAAGTATAACCTATCAAATACAATTACACAGTAAAATGGCTTATTTCATTGATACTAGACCATAGGAACATCCAATTTGCAAATGTTTAGTGAAGATATTTTTGAATACAGAAAGTTCCTTTTAGTTGAAAGGAGGAAAAATGGATTGTTGGGTTTTTTGAATAAAGCATATGGAGAAGATATGTGTGTTTGCATTCTTACTGTCCCAAATAATTGAGGGATTTCAGTTCCTTTACTGTAAAAAATAAAAGTAACTAAAACTATCATTCACTTACTAAATGGAAGCTCAGTAACATTAATTGTCAGCCAAGCGTTGCTCAAAAATTCAAAGCATTCATTAGTCTTCTTAAATCTTGAAAATTGTTATTAAAAAGTCTGATGTTTTTAAGAGTATCATCTGGAGATTTTGCATACATGTTCAGCAGGATGTTATTCTTTTTCAGTATTGGATGGTTTCTGTACCTGGGTGGATTTTCCTGTGATTAAAGGTTACATGAAGAATATATAACACTAAATGAGATGGAAACTGCAAGTTGGCAGGCTAACCCACTGGCCTGTGGAAAGCACCATTTTCCAAAAGCTGTTATATGTGAGACTTTCCTACCTTTTATAAGTGGCTTTAAAGAATTATTCCTACAATTACATTTAAATGAACCAGAAGTTGCTGCTGCCTGATTGCATCATTCTTTTTTTAAAAGATCTAATAGCAAAGCCCAAAAAAAGGACAGAGAAACCTAAGGAGGATTTTTATAACCATTCAGTTACTTGTGCCCAAAATTAGGATATAAAAAAGGCTTTGCCCAACAACCATTAAGAAAAAATGTTTGATTTCATATATTTCATATTTATCATCAAATTTTCTCAGGTTTCCATGGTCATCCTCCAGAAAAGTTTTACTGAGTAACCAAAGCGTTACCTCATGCCTAAAATATGTCAGTATTTAAATATTCCTGCAAGCAAGTGTAGAAAGAAGACAATAGTACATTTGTGATTTCCCTTCCCCTCTTCTGTACAGTGATTTAGTTGCTCACTCAGCTATTAGGAAAATCTGACTCAGTTCCTTTTCTCCCCTGAGAGGATTTGGTCTAGTAATTACAGAATAAGTGCAATATATGTGTCGGAATGAGAAGAGTGACTAGCAGCCATTTCTAGGAAAGCTTCCTGAGCAACATGACAGAGATTAGGAGCCCCTTTGGGCACTAGATTTTACCCCTTTTTTTTGGTTTAATCATTTGACTCAACTTCATCAGGAGAGATCCTGACTTCTGTATAAATTGTTTACTTTTTGAACCCATTATAAGATTAAGAAAAGCTCTCTGACTTATAAATAATGAATAAAATTTCATTCAGTTTTCATTTTATAGAATATAGGTGGGGGATCTGAATCTTGGTTCTTTGTGTGTATTATTCAATATTTAGTCCAATAACTAGGTATCATGCACACAGTTATTAATATGGCATAACAACAGCTCCTCAACAAACCCACTCTTAGGAGTGTGCTCCATCTGTGAGCCCTGATCAATGGAGACTGAATCTTAGGCTTTCCATGTACCTCTCTTTTAGTGGCATCAAGTTGAAGGAATAAATAAATTCAGAAATACTCTAGAGTTTGGATGTCCTGGTTCCACAGGTAAAATACAGTAAATGTCATGTATCCAATTGTGGATGTGGAATGAGTTTATTGATCTAACATCTTGCATTCCATTTAATTCCAATTCTTTTTTGGAGTTATATGGAGAGGGGATTTGATGCTGTATGTTTGAACTACTGTACTGTGGTTCTGATGGAGAAAGTGTGATTGAAAAATTCTGACATGCAATTTTCTCAATTACACATAAAGTTATTGTTACTATATTTCAGGCCAATACACAAATGCTGAAGTAAAACTCACTTAAAAAAGAAGTCAGCAAATACTTTCTTTTTTCTACCCCATCAAAGGAAAATGTGCTCTATCAAAACTGAACTTTCTAAATCCAGTTAGAATTTCTTTACAGTCTCTTTCCTACTGCCTTGAATATTTTTCATGCTCTAAATTCATGTTTCTCGACCAGCATCTTCCTATCTCAAATTTTTCAAAAATTCTGTTATGTAAATTTTTGTTATTTAGAAAGAAATATAATTTAAAGATTGATGGAATCTTGCATGGGGCCAGATGTGATAAACCCCACAAAGGTCCATCATCTCTGAGGGGCCAGTCCTCGCAGAGAAATGGCTTAAAATAATTGTGAGATGGCTCTTCAGGTGTGCTTTGTAAAGCAAAGGTTTTAATAAATGAGAAAATAACAAATGATACAGAAACAAAACAAAAGCCAGCCACGGTGCAGAGAAACCTCTTGCACTTGCTAAGGCACCCCAAAAAGCACTTGAGCACCTCTGTGCTGCTTCTTAAGTATGCAATAGTCAAGGAGGGACAGTTTGGCTTGCTGCTAATAGAAATAGCTACAGATTTTGAGAAATATTTCCAAAGCCCAACCAGTGCCCCTGTGTGGGGGAGATACGGGTAGGCTGGACTGGAGAGGGACAGGCGCAGCGGAAGACCCTCGGGATGTTACGTGAGAGGGAAAGAATTTAAAGATAAGCAATCCCCCAGTGACCAGTCACCTTCTCTCCTTTCTGTTCATCTCCTTTTTAGGAAATGTAGTAAGACCCCCGATAAGGGGGTGAACCAAAGAGTATTTAAACTGCATGTAACCGTTAATAAACGCATTTTGATCGTCTGCCATAATGGTATAGCGAGTCAATCTGTCCGAGCGACACACCTAGCCTGTGTTCGCCGTGCTGCCTTATCCTAGACACCAGGCCACCAGGGTTGTGGATAAAAAACGCAACATTTTGGTGCCGAAAAAACCCGGGAAAAGGACCTAGGGGAAAACGGGATACGCCTGGAAAGGAGGCGGCGGCGGTGGCGGCTGGACCCGATCCACTGCGAAGGGGGGACGCCCCCGGAGTATCAGCGAGACCATGGAAACCCTGGCGCAGGTAGTGAAACTTTTAAAAAGACAATGGGGAATACGCTGTGAACAAAAGAATTTATATCTTGCTATTGCAAGGCTTATAAATTTGGGCACGATCCAAAGGCCTATAGATATATTAAATGTAGAAAGGTGGGAGAGTTATACTGCCGCTTTGGCAGAGGATGCAAAAGTTACCGGCAGTGGAAAGAATCTCAAAGCTTGGGGAAATCTGGAGGCTGCCTTGAAAAAAGCAAGGGAAGAACAAGAGACCTGGGTAGCAATTAAAACCTGTTTATTTGCCGGAACACAGCCAGGGGAAAGAGGGTTGGAAGCCGCGGGAACCCCCGGGGACGGCCAGCCTGCCGGTGGGGACATGCGGGGAGGGGACGGGCGCTCCCCCCGTTGGAGCCCACCCCCGGACCTCCCAGGCTGTGGGGGGGACTCTCGGACCCCGCCGGGCAAACCCCCGGATCCAAAAAACCCCCCAGAGCCTCCCGAAAGAGGCGCGGGTCCCCCTTCACCCCCCCGCCGCTTTTTTCCGCGGGACCCGCCCGTACCCGACGGCGCCGGGCCGTCGCCGCGTGCCAGCAGCGGCGGCGAGCTGGGGGACCGGGAGCCGCCGCCGCGGTGTGAGCGGGGCGACAACTGCTCGCCGAGTCCGGAGCCGCCGCCGCCGCAGCCGCTGCCGCAGCCGCGGGGAAGCGGCTGCTCTCCGGGGCCAGGGAAGGAGATCGCGACTCCTCCGGCCGCCGAATCGGAGCGGCGGGAGCCGGGGGAGACGCGAACCCTGTGGGAGAAGCTGGCGTGGGAAGCGAGAAACGCAGAGAAAAATGCCGAGAGAGCGGCGCGGCCACCCCCTCCCCCCTACCTCCAAAATGGCGGACGTGAATGGGAACGGGGGGGGGACCCCTGGCCACGAGACAGGGGAAAACCGGAAATGCAAACCCCCGCAGAGGCGCACGCGCGGCAGGGAAGCTCGGACGAGCCGATCTGCACTGCGCACGCGTGGGAGAGCGAGTGGGGGGGCGACCGTGGCCGGAAACCCCCCTCAATGGCGTTTTTCGGAGGAGACACCCCCCCGTGGGGGGGGCGCGGCGAGCCTAGGGGGTGGGAACGGGACTGCCCACAGGAGGCGTGGCGGCGCCACCCCCGGGAAGGGGGGAGGGGCCGGACCCGGGAGGCGGAACGGGGACGGACCCGAGGGTCCGCCCAAAGCCACCCCCGGAAGGCGGAGCGAGGGCGGAGCCGAGCAAAAAGGCACAGCCGGCCGGAAATGTATCAGCAGTCAGCTTCCGACACGGAGGGGAGCCACAACTCATCAGACAGCCTCACAGATAGCTCAGGGACCGGCTCGGATTCCGAAACGGAGACAATAGAACCCATGGGTTTTTTACCCAAATCAAACAAAGCTTTTTATAATACAGGGGAACAAACACAACATAAACTCACAGATTGGGGAAAAATAAAGATAGCTTGTGCTGAATGGAAACCAGCGGCAGCCATCCATGCATTTCCTGTTAGGGTGACAGGGGTGAGACAAAATCAGAGAAGGACATACACACCTTTAAATACAAAAGAAATACAAGCAGTGGTGAAAGCAATTCAAGAAAAGGGGATGGGTTCAGCTGTAGTATCCACATTAGTGGATGGGCTTTTTAGTAATGATGATTTGTTGCCTTTTGATATTTCACAGATAACTCGCATGTTTTTTGATGGGGCAGGGTTGATTCTATTTCAGCAGGAATGGTCTGATCAATGCACAGCTGCTCTAGCCCAAGCCTCAGGGCAGGGACAATCCCTGCATGGCTCTACCCTCTCCAGGCTCCTGGGGAAACATGATGATGTGGCAACACCACAGGATCAGGCAACACGCCTCACAGCAGAGGAGGTCAGAGCCACGACTAGGGCGGCCCGAGAAGCTATTAAATTAGCTTCAAGGGTGGTAGATCATGCCACGCCTTGGTCCACCATCAAGCAGGGGGAGAGTGAGAAGTTCACGACTTTTGTAGATCGCTTGCAAGCTGCAATCGATTCATCTACTCTGCCTGAGGCGGCAAAGGGACCTGTGGTGACAGACTGTTTAAAACAACAGTGCAATACTGTCACCAAAGACATCCTGCGTTCTCTGCCAGTGGGAGCCAGTCTGGCTGACATGATCAAGCATGTAGCCAAAGAAGAACAACTAATCCCAATGCAGGCAACCATCCATACCATAACCAATGCAATAGTTTGCATGAAGTGTGGCCAAACAGGTCATCTGGCAGAAAGCTGTCCTCAGCCAGCACAGCAGCCTGTGGTAGCACCCCCGACCCAACAGCGTCAGAAGCCAACCTGCTGGAGCTGTGGAAAAAAGGGTCACTTAGCCAGGGAATGCCGATCCAAGCCCCGGGGAAACGGAAAGGGGAGGAGGCAGGCGGGCCAAATTCAGCTTCCTCCCACCGTGAGATGGCCCATTTTTCCCAACACCCAGTGGGGTGGGGGGCCTTCATACCCCATATATATACAGGACCCAGTCAGCATTACATCCCCACCAACCATTCAGTGGCAGAGCGGTACAGCACCATCAGTAACAATTACACAACCCCCACCACCACAAACTGTGCAAGTGTCACAGGGTCAGCAGGGGGCGCCCCAGAGCGGAACCCCTGGGTGGCCCTGGTCATGAAAGTAGGGAAAGAGCCCATGAGGGTTTGGGGAAAATGCCAGCTCTATGGCAGTCGAGACCCTCATGTTCTAGGGCTTCAGTTTTTGGCAGACACAGGATCAGATTGTACGATCATCCCTCAATCAAATTGGCCCAGGCATTGGCAAGCCAGGGAAGTCCCTCCTGTGAACGGGGTGGGGGGACAATCCAGAGCTTGGAAAAGCACCCAACTAGTAGCCATAACACTTCACACAAAAAAGGGACCAGAACAAACTGTCGCAATTTATCCCTACATTTTGCAAAACTCTCCACCCTTGATAGGAAGGGATGTTCTAGCCTTGCTTGGAGTCAGAATCACAAATTTATGATAAGGGCCACTGCTGCACACCCATTGCTCCCGATCAAATTGACTTGGAAATCTTCAGATCCAATCTGGGTTGAGCAGTGGCCCCTCTCAGAGCCTCGAGTAGCAGCATTGCTGGAACTGGTTGAACGGGAACTGCAAAAGGGTCACATAGAACCCTCCACAAGCCCATGGAACACTCCTGTGTTTGTAATTCCCAAAAGGTCTGGAGAGGGCTATCGCCTAGTCCACGACCTGAGGGAAGTGAACAAAACAATCAGACCCATAGGTCCAGTTCAGACACTGTTACCTATGAACTCAGCCATCCCTGAAGGACAACCATGTGCAGTTTTGGACATTAAAGACTGTTTCTTTTCAATACCTTTGCATCCTGAGGACAGGGAACGGTTTGCTTTCTCCGTGGTTTTTCCAAATGGCAAACGGCCCAGCCTGCGTTTCCAGTGGAAGGTTTTGCCGCAAGGCATGGTCGACAGCCCAACTATTTGCCAGATCACCGTGGACAAAGCGCTGATGCCAGTCCGACACTCTCATCCCACTGCAACCATCATACAGTACATGGACGACATCTTGGTCTCAGCACCATCAGCGAGTCAAGTGGATCACCTGGTATCCGTGATCACAGAGATTCTCCAGGCCAACGGCTTCGAAATTGCAAGCGCAAAGATCAAGAAAGGACCCTGCGTCACCTTCCTGGGAGTGGGGATCACAAACTCCTACGTGACACCTCCCAAGGTGAAAATTCACCGAGACATCAAGACGCTTCATGACATGCAACGCCTGGTAGGATCACTGCAGTGGCTTCGCAACATCATCCTGATTCCTCCTGAGATCATGGACCCTTTGCATGACCTCCTGAAAGGAAAGCATCCCTGGGAACCCAAGGAGCTGACACCGCAAGCAGCAAGCTCCCTCGACTTCATCGAAGGACAGATGTCCACTGGTACACTTGCCAGATGGAACCCAGCGATGCCCTTGGACTTATATGTACACTTCACACCAAAAGGGGGAGTGGGAGCGCTGGCCCAAGGACCTTCTGAGAAAGCCCGACCAATCCAATGGGTGGTCCTTGGAAAACCAGCTCGTGCATTCTCCCCAGCAATAGAATGCATCTCTAACCTCATCATGAAAGGCAGAAAGCTTGCCTTGAAACACTTAGGGACTGAGCCAACGAGAATTCACCTTCCTTTTCGCAAGCAACCAACCACAGAATCAACCACAATCTCAGAACACCTAGCCCTTGCTCTCATCGGATTCGGAGGAGAAATCTGCTACTCCACCAGACCACCTTGGACTCAGCTGCTGACCATAGTCGACATAGACATGCCACCGAAGGTCATGGACAGACCACAACCAGGGCCAACAGTTTTCACAGACGCTTCCTCCACGACTTCCACCGCGACAGCAGTGTGGCAGACAGAAGAGAAATGGCATTGCGTCAAAGCATGCGACCCCACACTGTCGGTGCAGCAATTGGAAGCGACAGCAGTAGTCCTGGCATGTGGACTCTTCCAAGACGAACACCTGAACATCGTAACAGACTCTATATTCGTGGCAAAGCTCTGTCTGGCTATGGCAGGACCAGGTGTGTCAACATCAACAGCAGCCCTGATGCTCGAAGAAGCACTTTCCGCACGAAAGGGCACAGTGTCTGTCATTCACATCAACAGCCACAACCCAGTCAAAGGTTACTTCCAGATCGGCAATGACAAGGCGGACGAAGCGGCGAAAGGCGTCTGGACGCTGCAAGAAGCCCGTCAGCTGCACGAATCCCTCCACATTGGACCCAAAGCACTGGCAAAGAGATGCGGAATCACCACAGCAGATGCCAAACATGTAGTGGCCACATGCCCTCACTGCCAAAAGTCACCCCTGTGGACCAGTGGGGTCAACCCCAGAGGTCTCAAGCCTTCAGAAATCTGGCAGTCAGATTTCACCTTGTGTCAACTGCTGAAGCCCCGAGCATGGCTCGCAGTGACCGTGGACACATTCAGTGGAATGATCATAGCCACGCAGCATCACAAAGCTAACTCCAAAGCCACAATTCAGCACTGGCTGACAGCCATGGCATGGCTTGGCATTCCCAAACAGATCAAAACTGACAATGGTTCCAATTTCATTTCCAAACCAGTGCAGGAATTTACCTCGAAATGGGGGATCACATTAGTACAAGGCATACCATACAATAGCACCGGACAAGCTATAGTTGAGCGGGCAAACCAGACCCTGAAAAACAAAATAGAGGTGTTGGCAAAAGCAGAAGGCTTCACCAATTCTATCTCCTCAGGAGAGCAGACACGTATACTGGCAACAGCTTTGATAGCATTGAATCAGTTCCCTAGAGGAAATGAAACAAACAGTCCTGTTCAAAAACATTGGGCCTCCAAAATAATAGAAGAGGGCCCGCAGGTTTCAATTAGGAATGAGCTGGGTGAGTGGGAACGGGGCTGGAAACTGATGCTTGCAGGGCGAGGGTATGCAGCTGTCAGAAAGGACGGGAAAACCAGGTGGTGTCCTCTCAAATCAATTAAACCTGATCTTCACAGTGAGCAGAATGAGACTAATGAAAACTGTGAGTTTCTGTTTACAGGACATGCTGGTGGGGCGGCCACATAATGCATACATGCCCCTTCCAGAGGAACGAGACACGCCACCAAAACGTCAGACAGCAGCAGAGAAACCCAAGCGGGTGAGACCCAAGCATCAACGACACATCTGTGTGATCTTGTTCTTGGGGCTCATTGCCAGAGGACAAGCCAGCCCAGATTACTACCCACATCAGCCGTTCAGGTGGGTCATGAGACACCTTTCCAGCAACAAGGTGCTCAGAGCCATCACCACACCAAACACTCCATCCTTCGTGCTTCGCACCAGCGATCTGTTTCCAGGACGACCAACGATAAATTCCTTCTCAACACCCGTGTACATATCCTACTGGTGCCCAGCTTCAAACCCAGGGAAAGGTTATTGTAATCACCCTGGGTGGGGATACTGCGGGCACTGGGGCTGTGAAACTATAGTCACAGATGCCAGGCCATCAGGATTTGGGTGGGACCCACCAGAGCCCGACCAGTTCCTGCAGTTCACCTGGGCACCCGCAGGTTGCAAAATACCTCCTTCTGTACAGGCAAACCCCCATCGAAACAGTTATAAAATCACAAAATTTAAAAAATGTTTGTACTATAAAATGACAGTCTTGCAGCCAAATCATCCTGGTTGGACAGTGGGTAAGACATGGACAGTGGTCCTCCACGGGACAAAAGAGTGGGTGAATGTGCGAATTACCAGGTTCCGGCTTTCCGCACCCCGAGCGGTTGGACCCAACAAGGTGATTAAAAGCACACAGACAGAGAAAAACATAACTAACCCCAAAGTCTTACCCGCAAGTGTCACAGAAAACCCAACCAGTGATGAGAAAGCTTTCCAGATAGGCCGATTCGTCAAATCAGACCCAGACCCAATCCTTCGTATGTTAGATGCTACTTTTCTATCCCTGAATGAATCTAACCCTAACCTAACTAACTCTTGTTGGCTTTGTTATGATGTCCAACCCCCTTTCTATGAAGGAGTTGCTGTGAACACTTCATTCACTTACTCCACAGCCAATGCACCTCATCAGTGCAGATGGGACACACCCCGCAGAGGTATCACCCTGAGCCAAGTCTCAGGTCGGGGCAGATGTTTTGGAAATGCAGCCCTAGCTAAGCGAAAAGGGGATGTTTGTGCCAAAATTGTCAAGCCCAACAGAAAAAATAACAACAAATGGGTGGTCCCAGCTGCATCAGCAATGTGGGTTTGTCAGAGATCCGGAGTAAGTCCTTGTGTGTTTCTTCCCAAGTTCAATGATTCTAACGATTTCTGTGTCCAAGTTCTGATTGTTCCTAGGGTCCTGTACCACCCAGATGAAGAGGTATACAACCTTTTCGAAGAACCCAGCCGGCTTCACAAAAGAGAGATACTGACAGGAATAACCATAGCCATGCTACTTGGCTTGGGAGCCGCTGGAACGGTGACAGGTGTCTCGGCCCTAGCAACACAGCACCAAGGACTGTCTCAACTGCAAATGACCATTGATGAGGACTTGCAGAGGATCGAGAAATCCATTTCATACCTAGAGAAGTCAGTCTCTTCGCTCTCGGAAGTGGTTCTGCAGAACAGGCGAGGCTTGGACCTCCTGTTCATGCAGCAAGGGGGCCTGTGTGCAGCCCTGAAAGAAGAATGCTGTTTTTATGCAGATCACACCGGGGTAGTAAGAGACTCGATGGCAGAACTTCGAAACAGACTGGCTCAGAGACAAAAAGATAGAGAGGCTCAGCAAGGCTGGTTCGAATCCTGGTTTAACCAATCCCCATGGTTAACCACGTTGATTTCCACTTTAGTAGGCCCATTGGCAATGCTACTTTTGACAGCTATCTTCGGACCATGCCTGCTGAACAAGATAGTTTCATTTGTTAGAGCTCGCCTAGAACGGACTAACATTCTGTTCCTAGGCCTGCATGAAAATGCCGTGAATTAATCAGGGAACATTGCCAGTCACAAGCTTTTCCGAACTTGCCTAGCAAAAACTTACTCAGGTTTCCAAACTCCTTCTCCCTTTAGTTAAATACTAACCTTCTACCTCATTTAGTGCTTTTATATATATATATATATACATATATCTACCTCATTTCTTTAGTGATAGAAGGGGGGGAGATGTGGGGGAGATACGGGTAGGCTGGACTGGAGAGGGACAGGCGCAGCGGAAGACCCTCGGGATGTTACGTGAGAGGGAAAGAATTTAAAGATAAGCAATCCCCCAGTGACCAGTCACCTTCTCTCCTTTCTGTTCATCTCCTTTTTAGGAAATGTAGTAAGACCCCCGATAAGGGGGTGAACCAAAGAGTATTTAAACTGCATGTAACCGTTAATAAACGCATTTTGATCGTCTGCCATAATGGTATAGCGAGTCAATCTGTCCGAGCGACACACCTAGCCTGTGTTCGCCGTGCTGCCTTATCCTAGACACCAGGCCACCAGGGTTGTGGATAAAAAACGCAACACCCCTGGCACTGGACCAATTGAGATTAGGGAAGAACAGAAAGTTCTGGTGCTTCTCCTTAAAAGCCAGGGGTGTAACTGAAACCGCTTTTCCTTATTTGAAAACGTTTACCTGATCATGGAGGGGTGCAATGCAACAAAAGATTACAAGTTCTTTCAAAATGTATCATTCCATGCAACTTTGCTTAAAGTAATGCACCAAAGAACCAAGATATATTGATAAAATCTCACTGAAAAGCAACCAGAACCTTTTTTCTGTCTTTTGACATAATTTCTGATGTCTACAAATGGATAATTTATGTCTTAGTTATCCTTCAAACAGTTTGGGTGACAATTTCCAGATTACAGGCAAATTACAAATATCTTTGTCAATTCAGTGCATGTGAATGGATACATGATAATGTTTTAGTTCCGCAGCTTCATGACATTATTTTTAACTAATGAGCAATAAGGGAATGTGACTATAAATTCAAAGCACTTTAAAAATTACTGATATATTTATGAATACAAGCAGCTGTTGAAATATTCCTAATTACAAATATCACTTATCAGGAGTAGCATATTGAAGCCAAGTGGTTTGTAGACAAGCACATTTACAACACTGCTATGTTCTCTTTTTTCTCTTCACTCTTGAGATGGATTTACTTTTTCTTAATATGCATAATACTGGATTTGAAATTGTTTAAACTGAAATTAATACTCAATACTCCAATAAAATATATCTTTATTCAGAAGATTCAGAGAGCAAAGAAGCTGTAGAATTAAACTTTTGCCTTACTGAATTAGATATATTGTCTGTCACAGCAGGTATGTCATGTATTACGTGCGAGATACTGGATTAAATAAATTACTTAGTACATCAAATAAATCATCTGGTAAAACATACTGTATTAATATTAAATCAAATACATTTTAGGATTCTGCAGCCTACAGGTAGTTAGAAATATATTCTTTTCTCTTTATTTAAATTCAAATCACTAAACATGCAAGGTGTGCACCATCTGGTAAAAGGAAAAAAATTTCCTTTGACAGCTTTTTTCCTTTTTATATTAGACTGCTTTGTCAACTCTGGTAGTGAAATATCAGAATGATAGTAAATTCAGCACTAATAAGCCTTCTTATACTTTTTAATCGTGAATGAAAAGTCTTTGCTAATGAAAAATGTTATGAGACAAACATGATGACAATGGTCCAGACCATTGTCATGCTTGTTTATTACAATTCTTAATGAAAAGCAGCTTCCTATTACATATGTGTAGAAGTCTGCTTTTTACTGTCATGGCATTTTCTTTTACTTTAAGCTCCATAATAGCTGCTTAACATTTATCATATTACACAAATACAATGTCCAAATTTTAGCAGTCACATTCTTTTACTGTGATGTGTTTTCTTTTTTCTTTTTCTTTAAATTGCTTATTAATTTACAAATCGAGTTTTGTACCTTTTTTTTCTTGTTTTGTTTAACCTTTGGAGAAGCTACTGTCTTTCCCGGAATTACACTTCAAATAAACTGCATAGTCTATATATGAAACTCATTAAGCTTCTATAGAGCTATTTAGCAATAGATCATGTTGAGAATTCCAGTCCAACTGGATACAGTCCACAGTGCTGTCTCTGTTATTATTAAAGGAGCAAGACATGTGTTGCATTATACAGTACACCTGATATGACTCATTTTAGTATTCAAAAAGAGCAGTTGCATACCAGATATGCTCCTTGTTGTTTCTGATTATATTTTTTAAATATCTCATAGTTTAGAAAAAAATGTTTAGCCTCTGTTATTCACTTATTTGTCCTTTGCCACCACATGCCGAGATCCTAATTGTTGTGGTGTTGGCTCAGAACCATGTGGTTAAAGGGAATTGATGTGTATATAGCAAAACAATATTCAAATATGTAACACTTCTAGATGTCTATCACACTTATTGACTTCGTCTTGCTAAAAAGAGATATAAAAGTGTATTAAGATAAATTCTAATAAACTTGGTAACTTTTTCCAGTGAATTTCCTTTGATGGGAATGAAAATTTTATACTTCAGGCTGTGGAGAATTCTGTGAAATTTTAATTTTTTTCTACAATTATAGGAAGCTTATATTTATAGTGAGTTAGTTTGCTCATGACATTTCTCAGTTGCCTTAATCTTTTCTTTCTACTTAATTAGTATCAAAAAGAGAACCTCTGTATTGATACTGAAGTCAGTGAGGCTTCAGTAAGACTTGCACCCCTTTGGTGCCAGAAGAGCCCAGAAAATCCTCACTGTCAAGCTGAGAGAGGTAAGCAGAAAAATGAACAGCCCCACTCACATGTGATTTTTCTGTGATATATCAAGAAGACCATTTAACTGGGAGCTGTGGTCGTCTCAAGTTCTGCGGAAGGAGGAGAGCCCCTTTAAAAGAGCACTTCACACAAAGCAGGGCAGCAAACAATAGTAGTTGCTGGTGTTGGCAGAGTAAGAAGCAGCAGGTGCCAGAAGGAAGTATGGCCTTCAATAGCACTGTCAGCATCTGTGTGTACAAGACTGCTGCTGCCCAATTTATGGAGGAAGATTTGGCTTGTGGGTGACAGCTTCAGGTTGTTTAATACCAGCGTATGACAGTACAGGTAACTGAAAAGTTTTCAAGGTCAGTTCTGCATTAGCCAGGATGCCTTTACCAGCTATCTTCAACATCTGCACTGCTTTGTCTTTCAAATGACAGCCTTCAGCTGTTTCCCTTTGGAACAATATTTATCTACTGGTATTGAGCATTAACAAGTACTTACAACACACTGATCTGTAAAGCGCTAGTTTACGTTGTCCCTTTCTAGGCTGTGTCTCACAAAGCATCCAAGCAACATATTCAACAAACCCCAAAATACAAACGTTTTCAGGTCAGACAGCAGACCTGACTACCCTAACATACAGGCTCCACTTGAACAGCCGATATGAGGCAGTGTCTGACAGATATCACAGCAAGACAACCTCAAAAAAACAGGATCGATGCTCTGCTCATAAACTTAGAAACTTAAATAAAGAGTTACAAAAGAAAAAATACATATTTTAAAATAACCTTGAACATTTTCTTCTCTTGTGGGCAATTTTATTTGCTTGTTTGTTTAGAGTTGGTTGGTTAATTTTAGATTAAAATATTTTACAAGTTCTGAGAGATGACATAAAAAAACAAAAGATGTATTATTTTATTACCTCTCTGTAAAATGTAAAAGAATACTTCTCCATGAGAAACTGTTCAGATGAATTATTCTTATAGAGATATACTACTAATAGCATGTAAGGATATTTCTGCTGTGTCTTAAATAAATTCAAGTGTCAGAAAGTTGGTTTTTCATTCCCTTCCCCAGCCACTGACACAGAGAAAAATCAGTATCACTTGAATTTATTTTCATTTGGACAGGAGACAGTGTGGAAAGACATGCTTGATCTCTTAAGACCAACAAATTAAAAAACAGTACTGTCTTTGTGAAATAGCACAACACCATGAGGAGCAAGGATTAATGTGAAAATAGGATTTGACAAAAACTTAATGTAAATCAGATTGTAGGTTGGGTTGGTACAAACATGGCTCAGTGCTAGGAGGGTATTCACAGAATCACAGCGTCAATTAGGTTGAGGAAAAGACCTCTGAGGTCATCGAGTCTGACCTGTGACCAGACACCACCACGTCACCCGGACCATGGCACTAAGTGCCACATCCAGACTTTCCTTAAACACATCCAGGGACGGTGACTCCACCCCCTACCTGGGCAGTCCAGCCCAATGCCCAATCACCCTTTCTGAGAAGAAATTCCTCCTAATGTCCAACTTGAACTTCCCCTGGCACAGTGTAAGACTATGTTCTCTTATCCTTATTGGCAGGGAATCTTTATAAACTGAGACGAGACCATTGCAATAGGTTTTACTAGTTTCAAGTGTAACCCGTGTGATGCATAATTAACATATTTCCCATATTTATTAATAGTGCCTCCCTAAAACTGTATTTCAATACTTTCATATTTTAAAACAATATGGTGGTTATGTATAATGGTTAACATTCATGTTATTTAATAGAAAATTGGAAATTCAAAAGGCATCTGCTTTTAAACTTATCTGTCCTAGACCACTAACAAATTCCATAAACACTTTTCATCCAGAACTTGGAGCATTTCTCTACAGTTTTTCTTAAGTGCAATTTTCAGAAAGCAGGGGCATACAAAAATATTTGCATAGGATCACATAATAATTTAGGTTGGCAAAGACCCTTAAGATCATTGAGCCCAACTGTTAACAAAATACTGGCAAGTTTATCACTCAATCAAGTCCCTGACTAACTGTCACATCTACATGTCTTTTAAATACCTCCAGGAGTCGTAACCAAACCACTCCCCTGGGAAGCCTATTCAAACATCTCACCACCCTTTCCATGAAGAAATTTTTCTTAATATCCAATCTAAACCTCTCCTACAACAACTTGAGGCCATTTCCTTTTTTGTTTTTTATCACTTGCTACTTAGGAGAAGAAGCCAACTCTCCCACCACTATCACCTATTACTCCCTTTCAGGTAGACAGTGATAATGACTCCCCTCAGCCTCCTTTTCTCCAAGCTAAACAACCCCAGCTCCCTCACGTGCTGCTCATCAGACTTGTGCTCCAGACCCTTCCACAGCTCTGTTGCCCTTCTCTGGACACCCTCTAGTACCTCACAAGTGTCAAGTACAGGGGAACAATCACTGCCCTGCTCCTGCTGGGAACACTATTGCTCATACAGGCCAGGATGCCTTTGGTCTTCTTGGCCACCTGAGTACACACTAGCTCATGTTCAAACAGCTGCCAAACAACACCCCCAGATTCTTCTCTTCTGGACCACTTTCCAGCCACTCTGTCCCCAGCCTGTAGGGGTCCATGAAGTGGTTGTGTTCCAAATGGGGGTCCTTCACTTGGTACTTCACCTTGTTTAACCTCATACAGCTGGGCTTGGTCCATAGGTCTGCCCTGCCCATATCCCTCTGCAGAGCCCTCATACCCCCCAGCAGGTCAACACTGCCCGATGTGGTGTCGACTGCAAACTCACTGAGGATGTTCTTGATGTCCTTGCTAAGTTAATTTATAAAGATATTACACACAGCTGGCCCCAACACTGAGCCCTGGGGAAGCTCACCAGTGACTGGCCACCAGCTGGATTTCTGTCCATTCACCACCGCTCTCTGGGCCTTGTCATCCAGACAAGATTTTACCCAGCTAAGTGTACACCCACTGAAGCCTTTAACACCTATATGAGAAAATATTGTCAAAGTTTTACTACAGTCCAGGTCAATAATATTCACCAACTGATGCAAGCAGGACGTGCCTTTCATAAATCCACGCTGGTAGGTCTGAACTCCTATTTGTCCTGTGTATGCTGTGCCGTAGCACTCCAGGTGATCTGCTCCATGACATTACCCGGAGCCAAGATCAGGTTGAAAGACCTGTAGTTTCCCAAAACTTCCCTGTAGCCCTTCTTCTAGATGGGAATAATATTTGCCAGCCTCCAGTCAACTGGGACTTCTCCAGTTAGACAGGACTGCTGATAAATCATGGAAACCAGTTCACTGAGCATTTTTGCCAGTTCTCTCAGTACCCATGTGTGTATTCCATCTGGTCCCATAGACCTGTATGTACCTAACTGGTGTACTAGGTTGCCAACCATTTTCCCTTGGATTGTGGGACTTTTATTCAACATCCTTTCCCTCTTCTCTAGGATGACTGGCAACTCAAGGAGCTGGGTACCCTGACAACAACTTACTCTTGAAGACTGAGTCAAAGTAATTAAGTAATTAAGCCTTTTCCTCATCCTTTGTTACTGTGTTTTCCTCTGTACCAAACAAAAGATGAAGATGGATTATGGTGATAACTGTCTAACAAAGGACAAGCCCTCTTTTTCCAGCCAAAGCTCTTAGTTCGGACAGACCAGTCTTCCTCCCCACTGGATTGCTTTGCTGCACAGGAGGATGGACTGCTTAGGCATCAAATGCAGTGGTTCATGCAGTCTGGAAAATTATTTGATTTGTTGAGTGCAAAGTAAGTAGTCACCAGTTCCTGTTTTCTACAGAACTGTCATAGTGACCTTCACAACGTAAAGCCTAGAATAGATGCAAGAAATAAGCACTATGTACTAAGCACATATTTAGCCTTACACTCTTCTCAGTTTTCCACAAAGATGGGATGCAGAAAATATTCTCTTTCTTTCTCCACTTTCTGTGAAAAGAGGGCTTTAATAAATTAGACAATGTTTCAAAATTGTTGAAACCAAAAATAATGCAAAGAATCTTCAAAATTATAGCCTAGATTCCAACCTATAGAAGCTCAATTGGTAGTTGGATGAAAGAAGATGTTTCTGTAATTTATTGTCCTCTCTTAAAATTAAATACAAGAGAAATTAGACCCTTAACCTTTGATATTCAAGTTGTATATAACCCCTGAAGTGCTAAAAGTAAAAGAAGGTAAATTATATTTTCACAACCACAGTTTATACATTTGATTCTCTGACAAAGAAACAAAAAAGTAATTAGATTTTAGGCCAAAATGTTCAAGACATCCAAAATAATACTTCTCATTTTTATTTTGTGGGTGGATTTTTGAGTTTCTGTTTCATGTTTTTTAAATTTATTTAACCAAGTTGCGATACTAACTTTTGAGTGGTTATGTGTTTGGAGGTGAATACCATTCTAATTAACATATACTTTCCAAAGTTAAATTTGAGAACCACTTCATTAAGTTTTTAAAAGCCTAACTACTTCAGAAAGTTCCAATTCTGAAAAGCTGCTCATTTGAAGAAAGTATTCCAATGTTATGAATTCGATATTTGAAATAAAACACTTTGTTATGTCAAAGGTAGCTATGGACCAGATTTTCAATGGTTATGCTGTAACTGCTTCACTTTCAGTAGCATTAGAGAAATTAATATATCCTAGGCAATTAATCTATAATTTTTTCAACAAATTCTCTCTTTTAGTCATGGGTAATAGTTCCTGTAATTCTATGGTACTAATATAAAACATGTTGAAAAACATTTTTTCCATCATGGATATTTTTTCATTAATTGACTTCAAATAAAAATTCCTAAGTCTGCCAAACCATGACACTCCAGTGTGCTGGAATTATTATGTGTGTAAATTCATTTACAGGCATTTTTGGTCCAAATGATTTAGCATTACAGAATGGTTTTATTTGTTATCTTCATATTATATTCAAAGAACTAAGCAAAACATCTTTGATGTTGAAATATACTCTAGGATTGTGGCATTCAGTATTTTTACTTTAATCAATCCCAGCAGACATATCTTACTATACTAGATCAAACAAATTGAACTTTTGATTTAGTTTGAATCTAGTGAGCCTGAATAAACTACATTTATTTCACCTTACTTTGTGGTTGATAATGGGCAAATGGATAATTAGATGGTATAATTTTTGCAAAATTTTCAAGACACATCCTGAAGCATATAAAAAAAATCATAAAGTTTCCTATCCTCTGGCATGTATGTCAATTCATTCAGAAGCTACTGTTTTTCTGCATAACTATTGTTTTATAAAATTTATAAGTGTCAAATCTCAGAATAAGAAATGGCACTTTTCTGTATAAATGCAATAAATTCTGTCTCTTTTTTTTTCTTTATTCTTTCTAATTATTTTGTAACACAAAGTTCTAGAGAAGGCATAACAAAAATCAAACACCATAAGATGCATAAATGCACAAATGGACTTTGTTTACTTCAGATGAAATAAATTAATTATAAATAGCATATATTCTAAATGACCCTTTTTTCATCAAAAAATTGAAGCTTCCACAGTAAGCCAGTAATGCATCTGAATGATTGAAATGCTCCTTAAGGAAAGGCAGTAATCAGCCTCTAGCAAACACTTGTCTATACAGGTGAAATTCTAATTTTGGTTGCAACTTATATACTAATATGGTAAACTTCATGTGGAGCTGCATAGGGGGATCTCTGGGATGGGAAGATTTTGCATCCAGGCTGGTAATTGAGGGGTACACTTAAACACTCAGGTCCTGCCTAACAGTGGATTTTGACAGGAGAATCCGTGGGAATCTCTGAAATTTCCACCAGAAGAGATTCTCCAAAAATTTGGCAAATTATTTTTCTGCAGCATTTTGGCCAAAAGCAGCTGGCAGTTCAATCAGCTACTCAAGGCATTAATGACCAACTATTCTGCACATGTGCAAAGACTCTTACATAAGTTAAACATCCAGTAAGAATTAAATGTTCTCATTGAACCCAGAAGTCCAGGACAGGACATGTCCCAAGACATTTTCAGACATTTGCAATTTCTGCTCAGTTTATGGTGATATTGTAGAATGGCAGAGGAGAGGTGAAGAGAAAATACTCCTTTTCCTTGAGTTTTTCCTTCTTGAACTTTGATCTTCAGCTGGTGGCCTATTCCATAGCTAGTCTCTCACATCAGCCAAAGCCCCACTGTCTGATAATAGTACAAATATCAACACCTGTAGCTAGCAGAAATATATCTCTCTCTCTGCTTCAGCATCAGCTGAGCAGCAGGCTCTAGGAACCACAACCAAGGAACAGGCACAAAATGAGCTATTTTATGAGCCAGAGCATTCAATAAGCATCCGAAAATCCTCTCTCACAAGGAGCCATACTACAGGATTACATCTGCAGGAGGAGCACTGAGGAAAGTACACTGAATCTGTTATGTAGACTCTGTCAATAAAGTGTAGTATGCATGCTGAGTTTCTAGATAACAAGTTTGGAGTAGCTCATTATGATTATGTTTCAATAGGGTGCAGACAGGCACCTGTTTTTCTGTCCACATTCAAAGGCAAATGGACAACAGTCTGTGCCACTGTGCATGAACTTATCTTTCCTGCACCTTGTCAGGGCCTGTGCCTGCAAACACATTTATGTTTCTACACTGGAGTTTGACTAATCCAGGGAGGAACCTGGAGGAGGATATGTCAATCTTCGGTTGTCCCTGTACACAAACACTGAGTACACTTATAATGTGGTATTCAACTCCTCAATAGCACACTTAGCTCCCAAACGTAGAAAACAAAGTACCCACGATAGGCACTGAGGATTTAGTCAACAATATCAGGGGGCCTTGGGAGGATATTCAGCTCCTCTCAAAGATATTTTTCAAGCCGTATCTACCAAAAAAACCCCAAACAAATAAACAAACAAAAACCCAAAAACCAACTTCCTCCCCCCCGCCAAAAAAAAATGAAAAACCCCACAAACCTGTCCATTTATTTAGGTAGTTTTCTTCTCAATATTCCCTAGAAAAAAATTAGTTATTTGACCAATAACAAAAGAGGACAATTCTGTATTGCTTCCTTTACCAACCAGGTTTTTTTTTATTTTTCTCAAGTAGAGAAAAAATATTATAAAAATAATTTACCTTCTTTCTCAGTTGCTGCTGGAATGTGATAAATTTTCTTCTTCCCAGCAGAGAAAGGGAAAAGAAAATGTTAAGAACTCCTCATGGTCATTTTCCATTTAAACTGCACGCTTTTCATTAAAAAAAAAAAAATCTTTTCTGTTATAGAAAGGTCAGCACAATTCAGGAGCTATGAACTATAAAGTTCCAGGTGTATGTAAAGGCTAAAAGTATATTTTAAGTTCTGCTTGAATAATTGTTAATTGTTCTTTAGTTTTTGAGTCAGTTTTGTACAGGTCTGATACTTCAAGTCTCTGAGAAAACTTCTTTATGAGCCAAAATTGGACAAAATGAGAAAGGGCCTTGGTCACATTTATAGAAACTGGAAATCCAGAATTTGTATTTGGTTTTTGTATGTGCAAAAACATACAACATTTTCTAACTATTACAAATCTGGTTGGAGCAGGTTTTAAGACAATTTAAATTAAACTAGACTAACTAGGTCTCTATTTACCTTTGTTTTCTGTATTTTTACATTTTTTGGTAGATTTACTCTGACCTGCACCATTGTAAATGAACAACGAAGGGACAGTTCCTTGCACCCCAAAGATGACTTGTTCAGAACATAATTACAAAGATGATTTGGTAGCATAAAGTCAGAAAACAAGACACAAGATTTTTTTTTTTTTTTTTTACCTGTGCCTACAGAGACTTATTTTCAGGTCTGACTAACTTCAGCATTATGTACAATTCACATATCTCTGTGTGTGTTTCTCTCATATTGCTGAGCTTTAAGATTTGCAGGTCATGCTTTTCCAGTTTAGTTACAATTCCTCTTCTATTCCAGACACAGAAGGTCGGCCTACTGAGAAATTTTCTGTAATACATGAAAGGGAAGCAGTGTGTAGCAGCTAGCAGAGAATGTAGTCTCCAGAGAGAACCTCGGCTCATGCCATGTCATGATTCATGTTTCCTGCCACATGCCCTATTCTGCAGGAACCTCCCTGTACTGTGCAGTCTGACCTGTGAATTCCTCTTGTCACATGATCCAACGTGCAGCATCACTTGCACTGGTCTGAAATGTTGAACTGATTGATTCACTATACCGTAATCTTCAACTTAGCCTAAATTCAATTTTCTATAGTCTTGAAGCATAAAGGGTACAAAAATTTTCTAGACCCATGATAATACTTTGCGTTTTTACTGTAGCTGATTGATCTCTCAGATGCTGAGAACTTTGATCTATCAGAAAGCAAAACTGCAATATAATATTTGAATGTGACTTTCACTTATCTGCACCTGGTATTGCCAAAACCCAAATTTCTTATCTGGTACAAACAGAAGCAATTTAAAAGATTAGCAATTATAATATTGTAAATATTTTTATTACTTATTTGATGTTCACACTCTTTCCTTGGTAGTCTAATTCACTTTCAGGCACAATAAAATGAGGATATCAAAAGCAGACAAATTTCTTCATGAACCAGGTAATGCCTATGCCTAATTCCTCATACTCATAGGATGCAATTTAACATTTAACTTTCTATTTGAAGAACAGTGTAAACTCTAATTTTCCAACTTCTTATGTTAGCATGCTCTTCCATCTCTCTTGGCTCCTTCTCAAGCATTCTCTGCTTTTAAAATGGCTTGGTTTTGAATACCAAATTCATTTAGACATGTCTTGCAGTGAGATGTAGATGTAATGACAATATGTTGCTTTTAGTTGATTGCCACCACATATATTTCCAAAGATTCATGTCAGTGCAGATATCCATGACAGCATCCTTAATGACCTATTCTTTATGCCAAAGCTCCAACTGTGGATGTTCATTAGACTGAGTCTCTTGAATCCCATAATATCAGACTTGTGAGAGGCATCTGCATATAGTTCAGGACTGGTTTTGTCCTTTGTGGCCAAATATGTATCCTACAAGGAGAAAATATTTCTCTTGCTCCTTCAAGACAAATCAGACCTTGTGGCCTAAGCAGTCTAGTGATTTTGGTTTTGTTTTATACCTCATCTTGCTTTACTTACACTAGAAACCTGGTCACTGGAAATATACAAAAAAAAATATACAGGAAAGGAAGCAGATATCCATGTTCTTTTAAAGTTTTCGTAAGGCCAAATGTCACCTTTGGCACAGCTCAAATATATAGAGTAATAAATGTCATGAAAATGTTCTTGCTTCACTGCTCTTCCTGCTTTACAAGATCCTCTTAGCTTAGGAGGATTTCCCTAGGAGCCCAGACCCCTAGGTCTTTATACGGGGATGATTTGCTGGGATGTCTCCTTCTATGCCTCTCCAAACAGCCTCCTCCTATTTTTCTGCATCAGTGGCCTCTTAGCCTTTAGCAAAACCCCTTCAGTTTACCAAAAAAATTCTGTCTGGTTTTATCTTATGATTCATCATTCATAGAAGTGGAACTGGTAACCAGGTGATGTTTACACATCAAACCATCTCCAGCAGGAATTTTCCTCTTTGATCCATACAGAAAATGAACAGACTTTTTCTGGCACTAAAATATATCTTAAGATATCCCTGCAATTCTGGATGATTCATCTTTGCTCTTATCACTTTTATATTTTATTCAACCTTATTGTATTTCATGCTTTATGAAAATTGAACTAGTAGCAGGACAGTAAAGTATTATGGTAAAACTACACATTTAAAAAAATCAGAACATTGTATTGGGGTAGGAGATTTCAGATTTTATTTCAACTTGCTATAGTTTGAGAAATCCAGGTGGAACTATGCATTTATTTGAGCTCTTGTTTAGTAAAATCCAAGCATTTATCGCTAATTTTTGATTGTCTGTGTTAACCCAAACACATCAGTATAACACATGCACTTGTATGCGTTGCTTGTCTATTCTACACTGAAAAAATATCTTTTCAGAAGAAGAGGAAATAAATCATTAAGCTTTATTAAAAAGATAAAGCAATCTTAAGACTTAACAGAAGTAATGTAGTAGTCTCCCACAGACCAGTGGATGTTTCCTGACTGCCCAAAGCTATCTGACCAAAGAATGCTACTTTTGTTTGTGTCTCCTAAATGTATTTGAAGGCATAAATATTAAAATAATTTTGAGTTAATAAGGTTTTCATGTCAGCGTATTCATGTAATGAGGAATTAACATTTAATTTCCAAAATAATGACTTTGATATCAGTACACCATGGCTGAATTTATTTTTCCATTTCTAAGAACAATGTTTCAGGTCTGTTCTCCGTCTGCCATTCATGGTGTGTAATTGATTTCCAGTCAAAGACAAGAATTACTCAGCTATAGTAACAGTAGTTTACAGTATCAGGACTAGCAAAAATTTGAATGGTCATATATTTTTGATTTTTAATTTGGTCATTAGTTAAAACCATTGTGTATTCTCTGCACACCTGTGCTATTGTTATCCTTTACTTTTAAATGTGATGGTATTTCTCTGCTAAGACTTGAAGTATTTTTGTTAAAGGGAAACCAGTTAGGTAGCTCAAGTTGAACAAAATTACATTATCTCCTTTTTCCTTTACACAGATCTAAATGGGCTTTGTTAAATATTCTAGCATTGAGCAGTCACTTGCATTTGATTAGATTTGTGTTCAGAATATAAAGGCGTTCTAGGTGTCCTGTATACGGAGAATTGTATTCTTTGGATAAATTGTATTAGATTACCTCAGTTCTACTAGCTCCTTCACAATAAAGTTTTACCTACTTTATCAGCTTGTAATGATCCCTTTCGTTACATACGCCCAAGGAATGATCATAGCTGTAGTGTGAAAATTTTATTCTGACCGGGAAACAGTTTTGCCTCCTCAATTTGACAATATAGCACAGAGATCTAATCAGACTTTTAAATATTCATCAACAATTTTCACTTGATGGAACTCTGGTTCTTGCCTGTAAATTTACAGCACAAACTGTTATCAGATGCAGGGGATCAGTTCTGGACAAAAGTTGATCTATTATATGCAAATACATATTTACTAAACTACTTTTATTGGTACACTAAACAGTTATTTTTCAGAACATGTATTTTTAAGGAGGTATTAATTAGAAAACCTCCATAATTGCAAGGCAGATCTTTACCATTCCAGCATACACTAGAATGCCCATAACTATTGTTGGGGGTAAGGTTTATTCCTTTTTTTACTTAGAGAATTGCTAGGAGACTACCTACTGGGTGCTTATGGGTGCTTGACCAAAACAAAGAGGTGGCCAAAAGTTGGGAGGGGGAGATATCGTGAGTATCTCGGCATCGGAGAGAGGACAACAAGGCTGCTGCTTGCTGTGGGAGGAGTTTGCTGTGACCACTGGGTCCATTCCTGAGAAAATCTACCATCATCTGCTTGTGTGCCCCAGAACTCTGAGCTGCCTCCTCTCCTGCCCTGCTGGATCTGGGTCGGCCCTGTCCCTTGGCCGTTTTCTTTGGCACCGCTTTGAGGCTTTTTGCTACTCTGTGACCCCATACCCCCCTGCCCTGCTGGAACATCTCCACCGTTCCAGCTACCAGTGATGGAGCTTCTGATCTATCTCATCCACCAGCCCAGGATTTTCCACTGCTCCAGCTTGGTGCTCTCGGAGTCAGACTGCCCCAGGCTTTGTGAAGCAAAGCCCCCTTGAGGTCCCTGGTTCTGTTTTGTTGTTAATGCTGTAGTTGTTTTTGCTTGTTTACCTTGTTATACATACTAGTAAAGAACCGTTATTCCCATCCCCATATCTCTGCCTGAAAGCCCACTTAATTTTCAAAATTATCATAATTTGGAGGGAGGGGGTTTGAATTCTCCATTCCAAGGGAGGCTCCGCCCTGCCTAGCAGACACCTGTCTTTCAAACCAAGACAACTCTATGCTGGCTGAGATTTTTAAAACTGTTAGTTAAGTTGAAGAAAAAAACCCAATCTGATTTTTTTTCCCCCTACAGTAGTAATAATATTTTTGGTGGTACTTTTAAAAATAATTATCAAGTATGTTAAACCTAAGCAACACTTACACCACAGGTTGAAATGAAAAGCACAAATTTGTTAACAGTGTTTACATATTGATGCTCATGACATTTAATTTGAATATGAAATATTAATCTGACTTTGACCCTCTTGATTTCTTGGAGATCAATTTTTGAGCCAGTAATTTCATTCTCTAAGCTTCTTCTCTTTACTGCAGTGTAAATTTCATATTATGAATTGTCACATTTGGGTGGATGTTAAATAAAGATGACAATCAATTTGTAGACACTGGTCGAAAAATTGTTATAACCTTATATGATGGCCTGCTGAATTTTGCCTAAGTTGAGTAAGTGATTCAATTGCAAGAGCAATACTTAGCTCCTGACTGAAAGGACAAGGCTACACCAATGAGCAAGTTGTGCATTCATGATGAGGTTTTTCACATCATCCCTGAGGAAACTCCTATTCTACTGCATCAAAGTGCAATGGTGGGTTGATTCTGTATTAGCACATACATTTTTACTACAAAATAGAAAAAAACAATTGAAATCAGTTCTAGATTAGCTAGACATAATTTCTTATGCCACTGAGAGTGTTTTAGAATTCTAATAATTTTCAAAGTCCTTTGCTGGAACCACTCCAGGAGCTCCCTCCCTCTTACTGAGGAACCCAGAACTGGACACAGCACCCCAAATATGACCACACCAGGGCTGAGCAGAGGGGCAGGATCACCTCCCTCAACCTGCTGGCAACAATGCTCTTCCTAATGCACCCCAGGATACCTTTGGCCTTCTTGGCCACAAGGACACACTGCTGGCTCATGGACAGCTTGCTGCCCACCAGGGACCCCTCCACAGAGCTGCTCTACAAGAGGTCAGCCTCCTGGTGCTTGGGGTTATTCTTCCCCAGGTGCAGGACCCTGCATTTGTCTTGGCTGAGTTACAGACAGTTCTTCTTTGCCCATCTCTCTAATCTGTCCTTCTAAAGGCCTGCACAGCCATCTGTGGTATTGGCCACTGGTGCCAGCTTTGTGCCATCCATGAACTTGCTGAGTAGGCCTCTGCCCCTTCATCCAAGCACTGATGAACAAGTAAAATAACCCTTTGCCCAGTACTGAACCTTAGGCAACACCACTAGTCACAAGCTTCCAACCAGATGCTTCCACTGATCACAACTCTCTGAGCTCTGTTGTTCAGCCAGTTCTCAATCCACTTCACCATCCACTTGTCCAGCCCACACTTCTGGAGTTTGTCCATGAAAATTTCATGGGGGACAGTATCACATATGGCAATACCAGGATTTAAGCTAGGGAACTCCTGAAATAAAATCTATTATAAATACTATTGGGAGTAGAGTAGCCTGTCATAGTCACTGCTGGACAAAGAGAAGTCCAACTTCATAAAATGCATCATTCTGAATCTCTAGTACAAAGTAATGTAGATCTGACAGAATAGGCTGTGGTTACAAGGCATACAATGGCTCAGCAGCTGTATATTAAACTTTTTAAATGTTGCCTACACTCCTTCTAGAATTAACATTGCAAATTATGCTACCAAGTTATTCTGAGAACATATATTTCTGAGCATAGTATAGATATTAGCAGCAGTAAAACCTTCCCCAGAGTTTACTATACAGCCCCACAGATGTGTAACAAACAAAATGGAGACATAATCAAGAGGGTAAAGATCGGATGAGACTTACACTTTCTTGCATCCCTTCAATCAGTAGCGTCAGCAGTGATCTAGCTACAGCCTGATGGCGGCACCCACATGACAAATTTTCTGTTTACCACCTCTTTATCAAAACCAATGTACAATGGTAAAATTGTGGTTGTGAAAATAGAAGGATAAGGTATTTCTTGTAAAATTCAAATAATCACCTGTCTTGCAGTCTTCTGGAAAAGTCTTTGTCATTTCCCTAATTCTGAAGCCTGTTTTTTATCAGTCTCTACTCAGTAAAGGACTTTTTCATACTTAGTTCCTCTCTGAATTAATCTAAACAAAAGTCTTTTTTCAGCTTGTATCACTCAGGCAAAATCACTTTAGCTTTAATCTAGGAAGCCTAGGTGTCAGAAGCAGCCAAGGTATGGCTCAGAGTTTCCTGCATGAAACTTTCAAAACCATTGGTCTGTACACAGAGAAATGGCAAACTAAACATTTCTGTTTGTACTGTTACTTTAACAGATCATATCCTTGCTAGAGCTTCCATAGAGAAATCTTTCAAGTTAAACCAGCAGGACTTGAGCAGATGCTGATTGTCAAATATACACCTAACCATTTTGCTAGTCTAGGGTGTGGAAATCCGGACACTGAGCTGATCTGTGTCAGAGTAATCTCCATAGCTCAGAACAACTGCTGAGCAAAGCAGCTGCTACAGGCATTATCTGTCATTATGTTCCAGTATTAGCATATTACAACAAACTTTCAGCTTAAAAACCATTAAAAATCCACCCCAAAACTCTACTGACATACATTAAATTTATTAAGGGGCTGTTCTTTAGGGTCTATAAATGCTAAATTTCATTAAGAGAGAGCTACCATTATATTTCCGCATGGGCTGGGGCCTCTGGAGCTGCTGGAAGTGGCTATACACTATTCACCAAGACACTAGTAAAAATTTTGTTCACATAAACATATTGTATAGGTTTTTTTTAAATGTAACCACATCTGAATGCTGCCCAAATTAAATTGAAAAAAACCAGAATCTGCACACAACATGTATGCCCAGTTAGCTAAATTCAAATCCTTGCCTGTGAATGCAGAAATAATCATCATCTATAGAATAGAGGCTTTATGCTGTTTTCATACTCTCCAGATATTCTGAATTAGGTTGGCAAGACCTCATCTTCCTTTGCTATTCTGCGTCTTGTCACATGAGGGATCATAAACATGGTAATGTTACTGAAAACGCCATCAGTGTGATAAAGAACACCAAAACAAGTATTTCAAATTATATTTCTGCAGATAAGTGCAGGTCCCTTTTCACAAAGGTCTGATGCTTACTGGCTCACTGACTTCTGGGAAGCTGATAGTTTGGACTTTCCTTGGATATTTTCTGTTTTCTTTAGATAGGTGGCTTCTAAATCACTGCTCACACAGCCATGGTTTTAAGAGTCCACAGAGATGTTATTAAGTCTTCCTATTCCATATAGTACTCTGTGGGGGGTTGTTACCTCTTATTCAGAGTTTGCTGATTGCAGCGGTGGAAGAGTCAAAAGTCTTGACTGTTGATGGATGGGTTTCCATAGCAGCCCATAGATAGAAAAAAGGTAGAAGTCACTCTGGAACTTCTGCTCTGCCCATTATCGCAACAATCATTGTAACAAAAAATAAAATAAACACTCTACTGTGCAATACACTGGAAGTTAATCATAATGTATACAAAGGAGTAATCACTTGCAACTGCCCCCAATGGATAGGTAGTTCTTTTCATGTAAGACCTTTTGAGATACTGTCATTTCCCAGGTTTTACTATGATGAAAATATTATTTACTATTCATAAGTTATTAAAGTAAAAAATTTAAAATTAAAAAAAAAAAAAACTTTTCTTGGAAGAACCCAAGACTATGTACCTACTTCATTTGAAGGACAGTTATGCTAATTTTTAATACTGCAGTAATAAAATGTGCTAGTTTGTAGGCTGTTATATAATGTTTGGCCCAAAAAATGACCCTTAATGCTAAAACTTAGAAATACTGAAAAATATTTTAAAACATACTTGGTTATAGATGTTTTTGGTGAAATATTTTTTGAAAATAATTAAAAGCTGAAATTACAAAATTGCATTCTTACTCACAAAAAACATAGTTACTTTATGTATTTACTCCACCAAGGTTTTTATAAATCTTACACTATATCTTAAAATGCTACAAATCATATGATTGTCAGACATCAATAGAATACATAATATTAATACAGGCAGTGATTAAAAATACTTTATGTGCATGAATTACAGCCTTTCTATCCTATGGCCAAAGAGTTACCTCGTGATAATGTAACAGCTACACATCTCTTAAAAAATATTGCTATCTGTCACTCCAGGCGGCAGTTGTTTCACCTCAAACATTGTTTTCCAGTTCTAGTATATTTGATAGGGATGAGAAAGGTGATATTACTTCACTAAAGGCTTTTGTCTTCACACATGTAACTAAAATTTTTGTTCATAGTGTTCCTTCTGATTGCGTCTTGTTTTTTACGTTTCCTACAGCCATTGCAAATAAAACTTTCTTCATGCTTGTTCACTCAGAAAATTGCTGCAAACATTTTTTTTTTCTTGATATTTTACTCTGGGCATGTTAAAACTTCTATTAGGTCTATTCACTGATGTGTCTTCTTGTCCTGGTTTAGGGCAAATTTGGGAGGAAACCTCCGAATAGGGTTGGTCTGGAAAGCAAACCCAAATGGCCCTCCCCCACAACCGTTCTGAGAAAATAACTTCCTCAGAGAAATGTGGAAAAAACCTTTTTTATTTAACAAACAAAGTGCCTACAAGCACAAAGAATGAATAATATGAAACAATAAAACCTTTTGTTGCTCTGAAAGAGATGGTAAACTCAGAAAGTCTCTGTCTGGCCTCCAGAGGTCCAGGCCCCGGTGGGCTGCAGGTGCCAGAGCCCTCAGTGCTCCTCTGGGTTTTTCAGTCCAGAGCAGGTTTAAACAGTCCCAAGAAAAAGAAGAAAAAAAAAACAAACCAAAAAACAGTCTAGGGAACTTCTCTGCTCTAGCTAGCTAAATCTAACTGAAAGCACAGGAGATCTCTGTCCCACCACTGTCCGTGCCTCAGACAAAAACAACCGCAGTCCGGAGAAGAAAAAAAATGTGTAGGAGTCAGGCAGTTTTCTCAAAAGAAACCGTGCACTTCTTCTTTCCCTGTTTCCCTCTCAGAATCATTCTTAAAGGTACAGAACACAATATACAGAATAGACAATTGGGGGTACAAACATCATAAAGTCATCCTAGGACACTTTTATAATCAGTCAAGCTTTAACTTTATTCTTCCTAGCTTAATGTTTATTTTGCACACCTCTCGGTCCCCTTTCAGCCTTAAAAAAGGAATCCTTGTTCGAGTATGTCTATATTTCAACTGTGAAAATTCTTTCCTTTTATCACACAAGACATCCTCCACTCTGAAGATGCTGCCCCATGTCTGCATTTTTTGTATTATTGTCTTTCAAATTTTTTGTCATAACTCTTCTAAAATCACACAAAGAAATATAGCTTTTGCAATGTTTCAAGCTGCTCTATATGCAAGGGTCGGGCTGCATTATGGTGAATAATTCTTCTCTATTTTTTCTTTCTATTTCCCCATTTATCTTTCCTCATACTTTCTTCTCTTAAACCAGTCTTTCAGCTTTGAACTGTTATATGCACTGACTAGCACAATATCCACAACTGGAATTCACATACATTATCTTAACATGACGTAATAATGATAAATTATTGCACATCATTTTCTGCCTGACGTTGGAAGCTGTGCTACTGGATCTTATTGGTATCCTTCTGGCAAAGTGGAGTGAGAGCAACCTCAGATAGAAGTCTACTTACCAGCTGAGCACATTCCCATAATTCTTCCCTCAAATTATGGTTGGAGTCATATCTCAAATATCAGTGCAGAAAATATATATCACAGGAAGTAAAGAGAAAATGGTGTTGGTGCTGATCCATATAGCTACAATCTGAGAAATCTGTTTACACAGCTCACGTAATCTCAAACATTGTACTGGATCTGATTAACATAGAGATATTTTTGCTCATAAGAGCCCTCCTGGTGCTATATTCTAAGATTTTGACTACAAATGTTGGTAACCTGTCAATGTTTTACCTGTTTCTAAACAGCAGTTTCACAGCACCAAGGCTTTTCCCCACTCTTCCTCAGTGGGTAGACTGGGAATGCATGAGAATTTTGATGCAGATACAGCCATCAGAAATGACCTGAACTGTGTAAAAGGATATTCCATACTATATGTTGTCATACTTAGCAGCAAAAGCTCGAGGAATGGAGAAGGAAAGTGAGATATTTATGGTTATGTTGTTGGTCTTCCCAACTAGGAAGTAGCTGGACATCTGTCTGCCAATGTGAAGTAGTGAATGAAATCTTTGTTACGTTTTTCTTGCATGTGCAGCTTTGCCTTTTATCTCAACCCACCAGATTTTCTTGCTTTTATCTATCCTTCTGATCCTCTCTCCTATCCTACTGATGGTGAGTGAGTGAGTGAGTGAGTGAGTGAGTGAGTGAGTGAGTGAGTGAGTGAAGTGAGTGAGGACTTACCTGCTGGCCAGAGTCAACCCAACATAAATGTAGAGAACCCTGCCGTGGAATAGTGAACAGATAATTTGGGAGCTTGTGTAATGTGATTAGAGTGGAGGCCAAAAGGGGGTAAAGGCTGTGAACATTTGCAACAGACTGCCACTTGAGAACAGGGGGACAAAGCATCCTTTAAAAGAGTCTCACAATAACACATCCTGGATCTCATGGAGGACTTTACCTGACATTTGCTGGAAGGAAAACTTGGAGAGGATCAGATTTCTGGAGTCAGTCAGGATCAATTTTTGATGGAGGTTTTGGATGGCCAAAATAGAGAAAGTGCCCTGCTGCATCTACTATTCATGCAAAAGAAAAATGGTCATGGATTCTAAGATAGATGACAGCCTTTGCTGCTGCAAAAATTCCACTATACAATTTAAAATTCTGAGGTAAATAGAAAAGGTAAATAGCAGGAAAAAAGACCCTTCAGGGCAGCAGACTTGGGAACTGGCCAGCAGCTTCCCCTGAGTGGTCTTGTCCTCCCAGGGATTTCCTTCTTAAGGGCATGATAGCCCATGACAGCTTTCTGATCTTCAAGGACAATCTCCTCAAAGCATAATAGTGATCTACCCTCACACGAAGGAATTTGTAGAACACAGAGTGAAAGGACCATGGAGTTTTGTCAAGGATAAGTGAATAAAGTGCACACTAGAAGCACCTTTATTGGAGATCTGTGAAGGTATAGCCAGCTATTAGCTGGAATAATGTTACACTGGCACAAAATAATGTTCAGGAAAAGAAAAAGATGCAGACAGTGATAAATTTAATCACTAAGTAGGAAGACCTGAAGGAGGATAAATATACCTTTACTAGTTACTATGAGAAACCTATGAATTCACCTATACAAGAAGTGAGCATGTTCTATTGTAAATAATTATTAATTGAATTTCAATTAAATTTAAAAATTATTATTTTGATTAAGAAATTAATTAACATAATCTGAAAAAGGTGCCAAAAACTTTGCGTGCTAAACCATGCAGGGAAAAATTGTTGCAGAAGCACTTCAGAAGATTAATAATATAAGGTACCTGACCCAGATGAAATGCCAAAAAACCACATTTAAATCATGGAAATTAAAGGAATCAAATAGTTTGCCAGGCTACTTAGTACTACCCTTTGACCATATATTTTATTATTAGCATAAAAGGTTTATTGTTCTTGTTTTAAATATAAAGGAAATATTTAATTTTTTATCAGTTATTCTAGAGTTACACTAACCTAATCCAGAATCTGAATGACAAAATGATCATAAATTTTAAGAATAAATGAGTCTGTTATATGAAATTAATGAAAAATATTGAACTGCATCTAGCATTAGACTTGAAACCATTTATATCTGCAAATATTACCTGCGTGGTGAACAAGAACAGACAAAAGGAAAGAGGAGAGGAGAGGAGAGGAGAGGAGAGGAGAGGAGAGGAGAGGAGAGGAGAGGAGAGGAGAGGAGAGGAGAGGAGAGGAGAGGAGAGGAGAGGAGAGGAGAGGAGAGGAGAGGAGAGGAGAGGAGAGGAGAGGAGAGGAGAGGAGAGGAGAGGAGAGGAGAGGAGAGGAGAGGAGAGGAGAGGAGAGGAGAGGAGAGGAGAGGAGAGGAGAGGAGAGGAGAGGAGAGGAGAGGAGAGGAGAGGAGAGGAGAGGAGAGGAGAGATGTGAGGATTTTGGTGGTACTCTAAAGAGCTCTGGTGGCATTTGAAGAACCAATGCTGAAATGAAGGATAGAGAGATAATTTATGAGAACAGGGATGCCAGGACAGAAATGCTCATGTGATACATAAACGCAATGTTTAGGAACTTCAAAGAAATCAGTGTATATAATGTAGGGCTTAAAGCAGCAGGCTATGGTTTGAATGGCATACAGGAAGAAAAGGCAAAAAAAACCCTTTGGAAAGGACGTTTTGTTTTGTAAAGCTTTTACTGTTTATGGCTATTGTTGCTTTTTTCCAATGAAAAAGTGTTTTAGGGTGGGTCCTCTGTTTATATAATAAATACCAATTTATATAATAAGTATCAACCTTTTGGCAAAAAACCTGTATGAGAAAGGGACAAAAAGACTGACAAGATTAAAAGCAGAGGCAGCTGTAGGATTCACCATCTTGACAAAAAAAAAGATGCTTTTCTTCTTTTTTGTGGTTAGAGTGTAGACTTAAACATGACTCAAGTGTTATCTTATAAGTGTATGGCATGAACAAGCCAAAGGTACTTTTGGCACCATTGAATATCTAAGCAATAAAAAGGGTTTACAATAGGCTTTGAATATGTTATTAACTCTGTGGAAGGATGAGACTTTAAAAGGATATATGGCATTAAGCACTCACTAAATAGTGTCAATCATAACTATGTGAAGATTCACTTTACACTCTTTTTGAAGGGTCTTTCCTGCTCTAATAAAGCAGTTATATGTTCAGTTATATGTATATATATTTTTCCCCACATGTGAGAAAAGTGTCACAAAAAGTGCTTAAGATTAGTGTAATTTAGATAATAACTTCTATTTAAATGATCAGTGTTACCAGCTGACACAAAAATAATTCACCAACATTCTGAAGCTCTCTGTAAATGTAACATAAATTAATGTGAAGAATAAAACAAAAAATCAAAAACTATATAATTTCCTGCAAAATGCAAATTGAAGGAAAAGCACTTTCATCTCCCACAGTAGCACTGAGCTCTCAAGCCAGCTAGGCAATTACATACCTTCCAAATTAACCCAAAGACAAATATAATCTGGCCAAAGTGTAAGTCTGCTCTCTAAGCTAATCAGCAAATGAAAAAAAATAATAAGACTAAGTTGTATTGTATTTCCTGAATTACTCATTGTAGTCTTCATTCCTCAAACATATGGCCTGCTACTTCTAAAATTTATGACTATGCCTAATTTAATACAGTAAAAAATTCCTTTTTCCCTAAATATATGCAGACTTCCTGGCAGAGAAGTTATTAGCTCACAATCGGTACTGCATGGGTAAAGTGTCGGTCAGACATTTTTTCTAGCATAGTATAGTTAAGCTGTAACTGATCTTACAAGTGGGAGAGGAAGCTTGTGTTTTCTCCTTCCTTTTGAAATTACTTTCTTTTACTCTGCAAATGCAGCTACTTACTCAGAAGAAGAAAAAGAAAAATTAAAAAAAAAAAAAAAGTCTTGCATACTCTGTACTAATTCAGATAATTACCCTTGCTGAACACTTCATGGGAAAACTAAGGGACTTATCTGTATGTCCTTGAACAAAAGGAGGAAGACTCTGTTGGCTTTTAAAAACTGGGATTTTGTGTAGGAAAGAAAGTTTCTGTTTATTTTTTCCATGGAATAAATATTATATTATATTATATTATATTATATTATATTATATTATATTATATTATATTATATTATATTATATTATATTATATTATCCCCATATTATCTCTATTTCTTTTCTTTTTTCCCTTTGATGTCCAGGGACATCACTACTGTGCACTGCCCACTATTCACACCAACTCACATGTTAATAAACCAGTTTGTGATAATATATTTGATGCACCTGCTTTTCAGCCTGAATGTCACTATTGCCATTTCTTTGTAAAGGATTTAGACCATAGATCTATAACATTGTATAATATTATTTTATACAAGATTCTTCTATGGCTTTATTGGTACATCTAGTAAAAAAGCAAGTACAGCAAGGTAAATAACCAAGGAGTTTGGCCACAAAATATGTAAATAAGTTTTCAGGAGCTGGAGCCACAGGTGGCTAAGGCCCAGAATAAGGCCTACCTCAACTGAAAATTTCATCTGAAAATAATATAAAAATTTAAAATAGACATGCTTACAAGGTTTTTTTTCTTATCCATTGAATGTATATATTTTAGCACCATACACAGATTATTTCTGTAAATAGATGAAGCTGGAATTAACTTTCTAATTTCAAGCACTACTCCAATTCTAAGACTGCAGAAACATTCTATTTAATCCTGACTTATTTGTGTAAAAAGGAAAACTCCAGTATCTTCCTGTATTTAAACTATTATTTTATTAATGTACAAGTTATTTATATAGCTATGGAATTGTTAGCTTTAGAGTTATATGAACTTTGTGTTTAAATTAGTGTTATACAGGTTTTATGGTATGTTTCTCAGGACAGTATCTTTTAAGTATTTGGGGATTATTCTAAGAATTATAAAGAGCATAAATTTAAGATGCTGTCCATTGTTCTAGTGTCCTAAGGAGAGTGAATAACCTAGGATGGGTTAGTTTTTAGCAGGAATGTTTAGTGCCTCCATAAAGCAGGTGGAGACAGTGTGTTCAGTCTCTAAATCATAGACTGTAGAGTCAAAAGAGCCCTGCAAATTATTATTAGGCTGTTGATTTTAGACCAGGTATGATGCAAGGTCCATTAGCTCATTCTGAGCATCCAGTAAATTAGCTAGAGGATGGAAAATACTTGGTGAAATGGAATTAACATTTTGGGTTTGGGAGCATAATGGATAAAGCAGTAGTAATTCTTAAAAAAAATCTTAGTCCAGAACCTAGGTGAAATTAGCTGGAGCAAGATTGTCCCCTGCCCTTCCTCATTAGCTCAGGAGACCACCTGAGATGCCAGGCCAGCAGTGGCAGGTGCAGGAGAAGCATTGCAGAAATGCACTTGTCAAGAGCAGGCAGAAACAAAATTGAGGAGGTGAAGCTGGAAGGCTCTGAGCTGAGATATGGAAACCCAGACTGAAGGCTAAATAATTGGTGTTAAACAATTAGATGATGCAATGTCTATAACATCTGTTTTGGAAATTATGTGTGTCTAGGCTGTATTTGTGGTCTGAAATGATGCTAAGTGTCTGAAGAGCCATCCAAGGCCCTGGGAGACACTGGTGCTGTAGATATTCAGTGGGTTGTTAGTGTAATTGGTCTAAGCGTCACAGAAACAGATGCATTTGATCAGGTGATTCCTACTTCACAGAAACAGATGCATTTGATCAGGTGATTCCTACTTTAATCCTGGTAGTTCTGAATTAAAATATTATTTGGTGGTAAAAAGTAATTAATTCCTGACTAAATTATGAGGAAGAACTTATTGTATTGTCAGGTAAATTCCATTAATTTCTTTACTTCCTTTTATGAACTCCAGGCTAAAAAATATTTGAGGGTAGATTTAAAGAAAAGTCTGCAACAAACAGTTGCAACTGTAAATCTCCTGCTGCATATCAATACAGAAATAATTTTTGAATTTGTTCTTCTTAATGGATTGCATAAGCTGTTCTTGAGTGATCCTTTTACAACCATCACTTTTGTATTTATTGAATTGTTATTTTCCTGTGATTATGGTTACCTTCCCATCCCTAAACTCTAGTTTCTTACAACTCCTTCCTAATTTTATTAATTTTGACCAGTTCTGACCACTAAGCTTCCATTCTGTACGTTCCTTACATTGATTTATGTGCTTTTACTGATGACTACAGTATCTAATAACATGACTTCAAACCCCTTATTTAAAGCTATGTGATACTCAGGAATGAATAATGAAGCTGGGAAGGTAGGATCGTATTGTTGGTTAATAAAATGATAAATTGTAAAGAAATAAAATCAGACAGAATGGAGCAAATAGAAACTTATTTTTATCAAAGCTACTTTGGGGGAAGATTAGAGAAACGGTTTTATTTTGTTGGTCTTCTGAGAGTTCTTCACAAGACTCAAGGGTTGAAGATAAATACAGACTTCTGTATTTTACCAGAGAGATTAATGCTACTAGAAATTCCAGCAATACTGGTAATTATTTCTCCACTGTATATAGCTGACACAAAAGTTCTAGAAAGAGTGTTGTCTGAAGATTCCTGGTCATCAAAACTAATGCAGTTCTTTGTGAAAACTTTATTAAAACAATGGGTGCTGGTAATGTATCTAAGATGGGAAAAATATAAAACAACTTTACAAGCAGATCAAGTAGAATAATAAGTGGTCTGTAACCCTTTTTTTTTTTATGAAGTAAGTTAACCATTTATAGTATTCCTACCTTTTCCTACAGATTAAAGTTTACCCTGGTAGCATTATGTGTGTATAGCTATCAAGAAATCATCTTGAATAGATTCTAACAACACAGCTGTAAAAGATGCCCAAATTTCTCTAAATCAGAACTACTAAAACTCACAGGAATTTATATTTCAAGGGAAGGGAAAACATCTGACACAGCTGTTGAGTGAGCCAGCTAGGGAAAGTGTCCTAGTAGACTGGTGGTTTGTGAACAGGAAAAGACTTGTGGGTGATGTAGTGGTTGGAGGCTGTCTTGAGCATAGTGATCATGAAACAAAAAAGTTGTATGGTTCTTTGAGAAGTAAGGACAGGAGTCAGCAGAACTGTCACCTTGGATTTCTTGAGGGCAGACTTGGCCTGTTCAGGAGCCTGGTTGACAGAGTTCCTTGGAAAGCAGTACTGAAGGGCAAAATAATTCAGCCAGCTGAGGTGTTCTTCAAGAAGCAAGGTTATGTAGAGAGAAAATGAGAAGGGTGAAAGCCCATCTAGAATCTAATCTGGCTAATGCTATGACAGACCAAAAGTTTTCCTACAAATATGTCATCAACCAAAGGAGGGCCATGGAGAATCTTCATTCTTTATTGGATGGAGGAAGAAATATATTGACAAGGGATGAGGAAAAGGCTGAGGAACTTAGTGCTTTGTTTCAGTCTTTAGCAGTGAGACAAATTTAGGTTGTCCGGTCCCTGAGCTAAAAGACAGACACAGGGAGTAAAATGAAGCCTCTATCATCCAAGCAGAAAAGGTCAGCCACCTGCTGCACTATGTAGACACGCACAAGTTTAAGGGGATGAATGGGATCCATCCAAGGGAGCTGACAGAAGTGGGCACTGAGCCACTTACCAGAATTTACTTGCAGCCCTGGCTAACTGGGGAGATTCCAGTTGACTGAAAGTTGACAAATGTGATGCCCATCTACAAGAAGTCTGTCAGCCTGACCTCAAAGGTTATGGAGCAGTTCATCTTGAGCAACATCATAGTCAACTGAACATGGGTCAGTGTGTGCCCAGGTGGCCAAGGCAAATGGCACCTTGGCTTGGATCAGAAATAGTGTGTTGTCCTAGGTTATAAAATTGTGCCCAAGGTATGTATTCTATCCCCATGAGCCGTTGGAGCCAAGGTGGGGCAGTGTTTTCCTTATCTTCTGTTAATGAGCCTAACAATGCCTTGCCACATGACTCATAGATAACTTCCTCTGGGAGTTATCTCTGTTTAATGGGCCATCAAGGACCCACTGCATGACTCATAGAATGAGACCAGCCCATTGGGAGATGCTCCACCCAGGGGGAGGAGCCAAGTATTCCCACTTGGATAAATCCAGAGTTTGAGACAGCACAGGCAGCTTTTGTCCACTGGACTCCCAGAGGAGACAAGAGCTACCAGAGGTTTCTACAGGATCACTGCTTTGACAAGACCATCTCATCTGGACTGCCACTACCACCCTGAGTGTCAAGTTGTATTCTGACTCTGTCAGTGGTTTTTTTTTTTTTGTACTATTACTTTTATTTTATTTTATTTTACTTTCCTTTATTTTCTTTTCATCTTATTAAATTGTGTTTCTGACTTGAAGTCCTTCACTGGTTTTGCTTTCAAACCAGCACATGTGTCCAGCAGGAGAAGCTAGTTTTTGCCCCTCTGTTTTTGGCACTTATGAGGCCATACTTGAATCCTGTGTTGGGTTCTGGGGCTCTCACTACAAGAGGGACATTGAGGTGCTGATGTCTGTCCAGAGAAGGGCAATGAAGTTGGTGAAGGGTCTGGAGCACAAGTCTGATAAGGAGTGGCTGAGGAAGCTGGGGGTGTTTAGCCGGGATAAAAGAAGGCTGAGGGGACACTTTAGTGCTCTCTACAACTGCATGAATGGAGGTTGTAGCCAGGTGGGGGTTGACCTGTTCTCCCATATAGCAAATGAGAGAACAAGAGGAAACAGCCTCATGTTGTTCCAGGAGAAGTTTATTTTAGGTATTAGGAAAAATTTCTTCATGGAAAGGGTGGTCAGACATTAGAACAGGCTGTCCAGGGGAGTGGTGGAGTCACCAGTCCTGAAGATATTAAAAGAAGTGCAAGCCTGGCATGTAGGTACACAGTTTAGTGACAGACTTGGCAGTTAATGATTTAGCTCAATGATCTTAGAGGCATTTTTCAAACTAAATTATTCTACTCTGTTTTATTTTATTCTATTTCATTCTATTCTATTCTATTCTATTCTATTCTATTCTATTCTATCTTCTAGAGGGTAATGGGTTTTTTTGGTTTTTTTTTTTTTTTTTTGGACAAGCCAGTATGGAACAAATAAAGGCTTGAAGAAAAAGAAAATCATATTTAGTAGTCATATTGCTTGAATGGAAAGGAAAGAAAATGACTTAGGAAACTACAGGACTTTCAGAATGACCTTGGCTATTCAATTAAAATAGATCTCAAAGGAAACAATTATTATAGGAATTGAATCAAATGAAAAAACCTTGACATGTGTATGATACACATTAGCAAAACAGTATTAGATAGACCTTACATCTTTCTTAGAGAAAATGGACTGTTTCACAGTCATCTCATCTGTTAGAATTTCCATATAGTCTTTTACATGATGATGAATAAAAAGTTATTTTTAAACAAGGAGAGGGATAGGCCCATCTTATAAGGTAAAGAGAAAGATAAGATTGCAACAGGTTTTACTGAATGTAAGCATCAAATCAGAGTGGTGTTGTGAAGAGAGAATCTCAAAGAGGTGAATAATAGAGATCAAATTCAACTATATAAATGAAATACAATGTACTTAAAAACTAGGGAACTATTATTCTATTAAAAGATAGTTATCTCAATTAATGTGTATATATTAATTCCTCATAGGATGGTTATACAAAAATGCAATGAAAATGTAAGATATAATTCCAGAAAATATAAGTGTAGTTGTTCCTTCAGAACAAGAAGAAATACTTCTATTGCAGAAGCTGGTATACTAAGCTGATTTAGTATATAATGCGTGTGATTCTTGTCCTGTGTGTGTTTCTACAGGTTACACATTAAAAATCCATGTGGGACAGAGAGATATATGTAGGCTAATCTCAGGACCCCACAAACAGAGAGGACACGCTACCCAGCAGGTTTTCAAGGAGCAGGCCTTAGTATAACATAGTAGTAATAGAATGACTCTGACTGTTCTTGATTAAAAGAGCCTATTTTCTTACTTCATGCTTATCATTTCATCTTATTTATCAGTATACAGGGTTGGGCAAGAGATCAAATGGGTAAAAAAGTGGCTTTGAACCAAACAAGGATCAGAAATATAAGACAAATTCTAACAAAAAGATCTGTGATGGTTTCCAGCAAAATAGCAATAGCAAGATCAAGAGGCCTAAGTACTTTTTAAATGACTTGATTAAGTTTATGAAAAGGATTATATGACATGGTTATCTGTGATGGCAGGTGCTGCATCCAGGCAGTTCATTACAGGAACAAAGGAAACAGGATTAGGAAGAAATTATTACAATAATCTTGTCTGCAATTCTCAGATATGTGCCCTATGGTTAAGAGGTGTGGAGCAATGACATTCTCAGTCTAGCAGCAAGAGGAAACTAGCCGGAGTCAGCTGCATTCCCTTTGTTATTATCCATAGTTCTGCTGATTGGATTTGATTATTTGTTTGGATTTTGTGTGTCTTTAACGATGGGGTTGACGAAACAGTTATTCAGAGAGTATTTAAGGAAAATAACAATAGATTAGCAAGTACAGAATGCTAGGGGTCAATATAACTGCAGCAGAAATTGTAAGGTGCTGATGACATTTGCCTGCAGGTAGAAAAAAGGAAAGTGTGAGAGAAATTAAAATCTAAGAAAGTAACTCTTCAGAAGTCTCATGTACCCTTAGGTTCAAAACTGAATTTTCCATGGCTTGAAGGAGAAATAGTCTCTGTTATCCCATGCTGTCAGAATGTTATGTTTGAGTACTGCTACTGTTGATGTATACCCTTTGCTCTAGTGTTTAAAAGATGCTTCTGGGCTGCAGAATATCAATCTGCAGTATTCTTTAGAAATGTCAATAGCTGGCATATTAGCACTTCAAATCTATACCCCTTATAAATGTGGACTACTTGACATTCATTCTGTACCACACAGCAATACTTAAATGGTGACACTATAGAGGAGAGTCGAGAGAGAAAAATATAAACTTTGAATTTTAGAAGGGCTTCTGGCATTGATAGTTTTCAAAAAGAATGGGAAAACAATATATGAACAAAATTCTGGACCCACTGAAATCTGAGGGGGTTTTTCTACTGATTTCAAGGGAGTACAGGTTCCATTATAGGCACAGATTTAAGAAAGTACTTGCCTTAGATTGTGTACTTAAAGAATATGAATTTTTCTGCAGCCTTAGTATTTAAAGTAGGAATGTGTCACAGCATATAAGGATAACATTTTTTCTTAATTAGTTAGACTAAATCCTTTGGATTAAAGATCTGTTATTGTGTTTGTACTCTGAAACAACAGATTCCATTTTCTACTAGTTGTATTAGTGTTACTGTATGCTTTAAACTCTTGATGCAGAATGTTAATGATACCAGTAATTATAGACTTGTTACTTATAATTAGTATCACATGGATATTAGTAAAGCCAATGTGGGTCCAACCTAGTAATAACACTGCTAGTAATATAATAAAGCACAGTTTCTTGCCTCAAGCCAAGTAAATTGTTTAAAACAAAATATTCTCTGGCCTCTGTCCCTCACAGCAATGTAACTTTTTGGCTAGTTAATATCTAATATCCATTCCACATCTTCTACCTATAACAAAGCCACACAATGAGACAAAATTCTTAAAGAAAAACACATAAAAATATCAATAAACTTTGGAGTGAAAAAAACCCAAAACAAACCAAAACCACCAAAAAAGCCACTTCACAATTCTCATAACAAAAATTTCTACAGTAGTGGGATTTTGTGGGGAGCTTTACAAACATAAAATTTCTGCTACTACTGTCGCCCCTGAATAAATAAGGGTATGTCCACAGTAAAGATTAAATCTGTATAGAAATAACTAAACTACATTTATGCTAGCAAGATTATTGATTAGTTTGCCCACGTCAATACCCTCATAGTGCTCGAAGTTCTGCTGGGTTTAGAAGACCTTAGTTCCTCAAGTAGCACCTCAAGTAGAGGATGCTTTCCAAGTAGTGCAGTGTCACTCTCAGGAGCTGTGCCCTTTGTGCTCACCACATGAAGTGACTGTGCCTTCTGCCCACTAAGTCTCACCTGTAAGGAAAGAAGGAGACATCCCCCAGTGACTGTGCTGACATCCCAAACTCCAGTGTCTCTGGTTCTATTCAGTGTGGCCGCATGCACCTGAAATCATCATGGTTTAGCTGCACCATTTTTAGACAGTTTATGTAATGGCTTTGTGCTCCATCCTAAGCTGAGATAAGGAGGTATTTTGATTGGTATCCAAGCTACCCAAAGGCAAATTTCACAATGTCTGTACAAACTAGAGGCCAGACTACAACAACCTGAAAACCAGTATTAGATTATTCTAGTATGGTGGACTTAAACAACAACTTTAAACCAATGGACTTAAAGCAATCTCACTGCTTAAATTAACCTTTCATGTCAACTTTCATCTTATTCTGATTTCTTCAGCAGCTTTTATAATCAGTTTTGATTTGCCTGTATTGCATACTTTCACCTATTTGACATCCTTGCAAGATATTTGAATGAACTGAATTTTAATGAACCATGCTGGAAAATCCATTTGTCTTCCGTTCTGCCATTTTTGTTCACACCTATAATCAGCTAATATAATTAAAGAGACTAGCCCAAGAGTGAAGTGCTGCTTAACATATTGGTTGCTCTGATGGTCCCTAAGGGATGAAGCCAAAAATAGCATAGCGATTCCACAACATGGGCATGACCAGAGTCCAGGGAACCTGACTCTCCATCTGATTCAATCAAAAAGACCTGGCTGTAGGACAAACTGTAGTGGGTGGATTCATCAATTATTTCACCAGTACATTGATGAAAATAAAGAACTTACACTTGATATTTTGTTAAAGGATTTGGATATAGGCATCATTGCTGAAACATCATTATCAGTTTGGCAGACTTCCCTCATGACTTTGTTTATAGTTTCTGTTCTCAAATCTTACCCTTTAATCTACAAGGACAAAGCAGTAATGTGAAGCTCCTGAATGTATTTTTAAGTTTTTCTAAACTCTGCTCATCAGCTTATGCATAGAGCTCATGCAAAATATGAAATGAAGATTGACAGAAGGACACAAGGAGAAGCAAATATAGGGAGAGACTCAGACAGTCTAAGGAAAAAAATCTCAAAATATTAACAGAATGGAACTCGATAAGTCATGAAAGTAGATCAAGAATAATTATCTATGAAATGCTGCAAGGAACACAGCGGACTCATGAGGATAGAAATTCATGTCAGTAAGATGAAATTTTGAGGATTAATTCCTGTGACTGTTAGTGGAATTATGTACTAATTTTCTCACAACATGAATATGAACTACTGTAGATCATTTCAAAGCAGAAGTTCAGCTAAATATTGCTATTACTTTGAAGAGGAGAGAGCTGGTAATTCAGAAACAGAGCATCCTTCTAATAAGGCAGGGCTGATATTTAAACTTACTAAGAGATTATATTTTAAAAATTTAGTTTAGGGTTAATGAGTCAGACAAATTAAATGTGCATGTTTAAAAGGCCCCAATTCACTAAATTAACATTAAGTACAAATCATATATTCATAATTTTGTTTTACTGGTGTGATTTATTCTTCTGTGTTTCACTAATATAAGTATATTGGTGGATTGTAGGTTCTCAGGGTTATTGCATCTATCTGGCATGGTGTGTTGTTTTAAACCAGCTGCTGTCTTAGCTTTGCTGGAGGGCTGAAACCAGTACCTCAAATTATCAAAACTTCTTTACCTTCCTGAGTGTTGTTTCTGCCATTTTCAGCACTCTTCAAGTGGAAGGCATTATAGGGTCCTCTTGAATTTCTTCTGTAGCACAGCAGTTTTCATGGATTCCAGATAAAGGTACTGGCTGCCACCAGTTCTAGGAGTGGCATCTGACTTTGTAGCTTTTTGAACTATCCCCCAGGTGACGAGGCAGAAATTCAGCCAGCCAGCATATCAAAATCAGATTAAGGTATCTCCTGTCATAGGGGGTGGTGGTGTGTCTGGTCTACAGCTAAGTAGCATAAGAAAATGTTCATGTGAGGAGGTTTCTGTGTCGAGTTCAGCCCTGGAAGTAAGAAGGAGCTTAATGAGAATCTACAGACATCACAAACACGAATGTATGATATCTGTGTCCACAATTGGGAAAAACAGAGGTTGGATACTGCTATCAAACACATCCTAAATTTCATTTTGGAAGTTTTACCAATTAAATACTGTCAAGGGCATAACCTGACTAAAATAACCAGAAACACCTTTGAATCTTCCTAAGGCTAGATAAATTGTTCTACTTTCTTAACCAGACAATCACATAAATATTTATGTTGGAAAAGGCCTCTAAGGTAATCAAGTCCAACTATTAATCCAATACTGCCAAGTCTGATGCTAAACTATGTCCTCGAGTGCCACATTTGCACCTTTTAAATACCTTCAGAGAGGGTGACTCAACCCTTCTACAGGCATCCTGTTCCAATGCTTGATCAGCCTTTAAACGCTGAACAAAAGTGTTTCCATTGTTGAGAAGTGTATTTCTTCCAGTATTTCTCTGAACTTTAAATAAATAATTGTCCTAGGTAAATAAAGCACAAACAACTCATCTCCAAGTAAAATAGCCTTCTCCCACTTTTTAACCATCTCCATTGCATACATCAACACATCACACTAGCTACAGTCAATAACCAGCCCATCTCCTTGATTTTTTCCAAAAAGTGTTAGGAGGAAGGAATGGCAGAGCAGAGCTGCTATGGACTGACCTCAAGCCTCCCTTCTCCATCCCTCAGCTCCAATTCTCTCAGGAAAATTACACGTAAAGGAATCAGAGATGGAAGAGTGAAGTTGAACCTGTGAAGAAAAAGGTTGTGGGGAGGGAAGTATTTTAGTTTTAGTCATTCTTTTTTCATCATCTGACTCTATTTTACTTGGCAATATGTCAAACTAATTTTCCTTGTGTTAAGTCTGTTTTGCCCAAGACAGTACTTGATAAGTGCCTTTGTCTTTATCATGACCCATGAGCTTTTCCATATTGTTTTCTCCCTTTGTCTTGTTGAGGAGCTGGAGTGAGAGAGCGGCTGGGGAGGCATCTGGCAGCCAGTCAAGATCAACAATCATAAGGAATTATTTTATCTCTCCTCATTGCATCACATAAATTCAAGTTACTGGAACATTTATTATCTGTAAAGTTTTTGTGTTCATCTTTCCACAGCAGCCCCTTCATTTTTCCTCATTCCCTTCCTCTCAGATCAGCGCTGTTTAAACTGACACATTAGTCATAACTGAAACATGTGACTTAACATGTAACTTTGATGTTACACTAATGTCATGGAGTAAGGTTTTCCATGCAAAAGAAGTAGCTATAGGAGGCATTGCACTTGTTATTGTGTGCTGTCAGGTTGGAACACGGTCGTCTTCAGCCAGATTTACAGCCTACCTGTATGAATGGATGCTGCATAAAAAAATCACAGAATCACTGATCAGTTAGGACTGGAAGGGAACTCTAGGGATAACCTAGTCCAACCCCCATGCCAAGTCAGGGTCACCTTGAGCAGATTACACAGGAATGTGTCCAGGTTAGTTTTGTGTATCTCCAGAAAGCGAGACTCCATGACCGCCCCGAGCAGCCTGCTCCAAAGTTCTGCCACCCTCAATGTAAATAAGTTCTTCCTCATGTTTGGATGGAATTTCTCGTGTTTTACTTTATGACCATTGTTCCTCATCCTGTCACTGGGCACCACCTAAAAGATTCTGATACCATACTCTTGACAAATGTCTTTGAGATATTTATATTAACTGATGAGATCCCCTCTCATTCTTCTCCAGATTAAACAGGCTCAGCTCCTGCAATCTGTCCTCATAAGAGAAAAAACTCAGATCTCAACAGAATTTGTTGCTTAAATTGTTGTGACCTGCTAGCTATCACTTTGCAAATAGACAGCTGGGCTTGCCCTGGCCAAAGAAGACAAAAATTTGAGGACCTGGAATATTTTTCCTCTCTTCAAGGATTCCAGGCATCTTTCAAACAATATTTTAAAGATACCAGAATTGATTTTGTGAATTGGTGTCATTTTAGGCTACATAAAAAGTGAAACTGTAAGCTATGCCAAGACTAAACTTAATTGACCTTAGACATTGTACTGCCTTTCCTGAGACGCAAGTTCTGTTATCCAGCAACTAATTTGCTATTGAGCTGAAGGGAACTTTACTGTGCAGGTACTTAAGCACTCTATAAGGACAGGGTAATAAACCATGCTGCTGGAATTAATTGAAGGTGGGCATCTGGATATGTGCACATTTGTGAAAAAGGTTTCTGATTTTATCTGTCAGGAATTACCCAGCTCATCTCAGAGCAGAATAACAATTTCCTCTTGGCTGGTGAATAAATATCCTATAAAATGACTAATGGACTATTTAATTGTCATATCGAAAAGAGCATGGTCGTGACTAATGTGCAAAATAAACCAGCTTTGGAAACCTCATACAGTACTTACCAGCCTTAAAGTAATGAAGCATGATGATGAGATCTATACTTGATCCTAACTACTCTGTCATTCATGTCAAAATTTTCTTCTCAAGAAATTAAGCGCTCTTGCAAGAATGTTCAAACCATGAATGAGCTTGACTCTTGCATTATAAATCACCAAATTTGCCCTGAATCATTAGGTTATTTGTTTGAGTCTTAGATACTATCTTGTCCTAATGTGTCATCAGTGAGGGAAATATAGTTGCAGAATGACATTTAATTCCAACATTATAAAGCCTTAAGTAAACAATAATTCTTTGTTTGTGTTTCACTGGGGCATAAAATTGCAGCATTCCAATGTTTTTAACTTTCTTCTCTTGTACATATATCTGTTAAAATCAGTCTCAGCTAATGGAGAAATATATAGCATAGCTGCCAGTTCAAATCCAGCTTATTGATTCAAGACTGCTTAATACACAACTGTAAGCACCTTGCAGCAGTCAGTCAGTGTGAGAGTGCAGAATAAGGCTACAGGGCAAAAGAAACAAAATTATTGCTGTCTGCTCAGTCTGGCATTCTTCAAGAGTGGAAATTATGAAGCAGTTTTCAGGGACTACATCACAGAAATTAACACTAATTGATGTTTTTATTAACAGACTTAATAGTAAGACAAAATTCTTTCAGGTCCTAATTTAACAAAACTTTAAAGGGTATGTTTAAATTCTACCCAAGACAATTTATAATTGAGTAAGATGTTAACATTTGGTTGGCTTCTCATTGCTTTTTACTTTATCTGCTAAATTCAGAAACAGGACCTGCAGTACAGGAAAGACGTAGGATGCTGAAATCCGTGTTTTCAGTACTTTGTGAGCAAAAGTTTATGTGCAGGATTTTACAGCTCTTCTGGAGCCTGAATTGCCCATGGCAGAAGAATTGGAACTAGATAAACTTTAAGGCCCCTTCCTATGAAAAACATTCTATGATTCTATGATTTTAAATGAAACACTTGAAAGGAAAGAAAAAAAATCAAGCAGAACAATATATGGTCAGTGAACATGATGTTTACATGTTTAAACCCACAAATGTCTTATAGTACATTTTTACTTATTGGACAACACCAAATCTGAAACAAATTTTAATTAAGCATCTTAGTAAACCATTTTTGAACATATATGTAAATTGTTTGAGCTATTGTGACTAGCTGCTGTGTTCTCTAATAATCAGCAAACAGAAAAATAGACAGACATTGCTTCTAATAGAATGCTGCTGTCCATTTTATCAGGTATTATATTCTCTATACACCTCCCAAAATACTCTTCAGGTATCAAAGTAGTTAAGAAATTTGGATGCTATCTTATCACCCTTAAGGAATGTGGTTAAAGTGCACATCTATGGCAGATGACAGGCACATACCTGTTGTGTGCAATAATAGTAGATTGGTAGTCCTGATGACATAATTCTGTCACTTTTCAAAGGCATGAAGCTGACTGAAAATAATTTTCAAAATAGCAGCAACTAGAAATAAGTTTTATTTTAAACAAATTTCAAACATTTTCAGGTTTCTACTGCTATGCATTGCCATCAGTGTCACTGCTTCCTCCAGAATATCCATCACTCCCCTTCATAAAATGCCATATGAGTAATAGTTAGGAATATTTTGCTCATGGTTTGTAGTGTCTGAAGAAAAAACTAAATTATAAAGGAGAACAAATCATGACTTTCATGGAAGGGCTCCAGTAATTCAATTCAGTTTAGGTAATGATAAATCATTTCTTGCTTTCTGGTTTGGATACTTTAGGCTTCTGACATTGGTTCCAGAAATTTTATTTCTATTCTGCCTGCCTCTTCTGTGATATAAAAAAGATTTCGTTCAAATAGGTGACATATACTTTTCAATTTCTTTCCCTCCCACCTCCACCTACCTGCAACCATCATCCCCATCAGATTTACAGGTCAAACCTTTAAACTTTTATGTGACATTTTTCCAGTACTGAGAGCCTTGTGTAAATACTCACAGAATATCAGCATCCAAGCACAGCAGACATCCAATGCAAACATCATACAAGAGTTTCTTTCTTGTCACTGACAGCAAAATGCATGAGAAAAAGGGAGATCTCAAAAGATTTGGAGACAATACAGGGCAGAGTTTAGAGATACTTTGCTTAGTAAGGTAAGGCACATATCTGGATTAATGGTCATAGGAAAATCTCTGCAGTAGGAATATGTCATATCTGTTCTATTTCTTTTTGCCAGATGAATTTCCTCAAGGCTTCCAAATGCATTACAGTTGCACAGAAAGCTTGACCAATGCATTCATCATCATTGATCAAGCTGACTTTAGGGGTGTCCTTCAGGTGCTTCTAACAGTGATTTGAAACAAGTGCCGTTTCCTGGCTGTCCTGTGTTTTTTATGGCTCCTAGTGAAGACCAATAATATGAATTTCATTTTAATTCTTCTGTAAGGGATCTTATTTATAGAGCAATTTCTCGTGCAGTGTCTTGTCTCTATGAAATGATTGCCAACTCAGGCAGCAGTTAAAGTTTACTGCTTAGGCCTTCCTTCAAGGTACCATATGGATATTACTACCTAAAAGTAATTTAGACTTCAAAGTGCTAAGAACATATTAACCCCTTGCAAGCTGTCCATCCCTTACTGAAATATTGACTGATTTTATGAACTAATCTAACTTAATTCAACAAGTCAACAGTTTTCCACTCTCTTTCATTTTCAAATGTGGCTGACAATTAACTGTGATCATTAAAACAATGTCAAGTGCTATTTAGCATTAACATTTTCGTGACAAATTATGATGCATTGTTTTGTATGTTATTCTTTATGCGTATTTGAGCAATGACCAGCTTTTTATTAAGTGCTTCCATCTCCCAAGTAAGATATCAGTAAATAAAGAAGAAAACTATCAAAAAAACTCAATTTTTGAAGCTTCAGGAGCATTCCAAATAATGTAGGAAGTAGGTTATAATACTTGATATTTCAGTAAAGAAAGGACTATATTAAAACACAGTATCTCAATCAATCTATTTTTGTATTTTGCGGTAGAAGTTTCAGTTTTGGTTTGGTTGGGGTTTTTTTGGGGTTTTTGTTGTTGTTGTTGTTGTTGTTGTTTTTGTTTTGTTTTTGGTTTTTTTTTTTCTGTTCCCCAAAGCTACAAGTCAGTTGTATTTTCATGTAAAAAGTTATAGGCCTTTGCTGTGCTTTATCCCCTGCCAGCCACCAAGACCCACACAGCTGCTCCTTCACTCTCCCACCAGTGGGTCAGGGAGAGAATCAGAAGGGTAAAACTCATGGATTGAGGTAAAGACACAGTAATATGGAAAAGCAAAACCAGGCATTCATTTACCACTTCCCATGGGCCACCAGGTATTCAGCCATCTCCAGGAGAACAGGTCCCATCACGGGTAGCAGTGACTTGGGAAGACAAACACCAAAACTCCAAACATCCCCCCTTCCTTCTTCTTCCTTCCACTTTTATATACCAAACATCATGGCATATGGTCTGGAATATCCCTTTCATCATTTGGAATCACCTGTTTGTGTCTCCTCCCAACCTCCCAAACACCTCTAGGTTCTTCTCCAGCATGACACGACAAAAATCAGAAAAGGCCTTGTCTGTTTGCAAGCCCTGCTCAACAAGAACAACAAAACCTCTATATTATCAAACCCCTGTTCAATAAAAATACAAAACACAGCCCTGTACCAGACACTGTGAAAAAAATTAACTGTACCCCATAATCAGCACAGCCCTATAGTGTTTCTATCTGTTTAGCCTTTACCAACATTTTTCTGAATCTGAAAAAAAATCAGATTTTGGAATATAATCTATAGTATTTATTCGGTGTTGGGGGTTAGACTTGTTTATTTTTTTTTTCACCTATAGAATTTTTTTCCAAGAGTTGCAAGGCAACCAATTGCCAGGTGCTTATCAGTGCTCAGGTGAAACAAAGCATGGAGGCTGGGTGGAGGCTGGCACTTGGCTACACCCTTTGTCTCCAGGAGTTTCCCCCCGAGGAGGGGGGAGAAAGACGAGGGCTGGGGGCCAGTTGCACTTTTAGTGTAGGCTGCATCAAGAGAAGAGGGGGCTGCCGTTGCTGCGTGAGTTTCTCACTGGCACCACCGGGATCTGATCCTGAAGAGAGCTACCATCATCTGCTCATGTGTCCAGGAAATCCTGATTCCTCCTTTGCTGCCCTGCTGGAGCTGGCTCAGCCCTGTCCCACTGCCTCGGCGCTGCTTTAGAGCTGCTCTGCACCGCGGGCCTGCACTGCCCTCCCTGCCTGACATCCCTGCCCTCCAGTGACCACCGACAGAGCTCCGAACTTCATCCGATCCACCAGCCCGGGATCCCCCACCGTTCCAGCTTAGTACCTTTTTTTTGGAGTCCCCAGAGACCAGACTGCCCTGAGTTTTTGTGAAACCAAGCTCCATCAAAGTCCCTGGTTCTGTTTTCGCTATTAATTGCTGTAGTTGTTGTTGTTTGTTTGCCTTGTTATACTATTAGTAAAGAACTGTTATTCCTATCCCCGTATCTCTGCCTGAGAGCCGTTTTAATTTTCTAAATTATAATAATTTGAGGGAAGGGGATTTGAATTATCCATCCCAAGAGAGGCCCTGTCTCTCTTTAGCAGATACCTGTCTTCTTTCAAAGCCAAGACATATTCGGGCACTCACACAAGTGAAGGATTGTATTTTTCTCGTTATTCTTGTGTTTCCTAATACCTTGTAAAAGTGAAATGTTATGGTTCATGGCTTAGACATTTTTGTGAAGGACTTTTTGCCCATTATGGAAAACTATATAAAGAAGTTGTGACCACCTACACCCACCCCTCCCTGAGTATGCCTTCTGACTAGAACTTTGGACTGTGAGTTAAGCAGTTCAGGGCAATTTGAGACAAGATAAAGATGATGCTATTGTCAAATTATTTTAGGTCTAGGGAAAATTAAATAAGGCTGAGGGAGAAGAACATATCCCCAAGAAAGCAAAACCCAGGAGCTGTCCTGAAAGTCATCCCTGGCTGGGATTGGGGTAGGGGACTCCAACCCCATAGACTCATCTGCTGAGGCCAGGTTTGCACACATTTCCCCACAAACAGAGTGGAGAGGAGGAGAGTCCTGGGTGTGTGGTGTAACCTCTGGTCAGAGGCAGTGAACAACAGTCCTTTACGCAAACTGACTCAGCTCTTGAACCCCCAGTCCTGGGAAAGTCAAATCCATGGGACGTCCATGTGAGGGGCAGCAGAGGAGGTATCATAATCCATCAAAGACCCCCCAAAGTGCTCCCTAGACTCATTCCTGAGGCCTTGCACAAGAGCACTGTGTGTGATGCAGTATGATGCAGCAGATCCAGAGTCGGTTGCAAGAGACAGTGCCAAACTTGCCTCCCCCACACCTCCAGGGGAAATATCTGGGCATTCCCACCTGGCTGGAATATATATTAATCCAACAGACTCTACGTTCTTGAGAGACCCTCACTACCAAGAAGACTGGAAGAAGAGGATCAATGGAATGCCTTCAGGATCCACAGAGTAGTGATATTTTCTACTTACTCTGTATCTCTGTCACTCTCTCTCCCTCCCTTTTTTCTATTTCTTTCTATCTCTCTCTCTGCCTCAAATTAACTGTTAAATAAAATCCATACTCTTGACTTTGTCATATGGTCTCGCTTGCACCTTAATTGGGGCAGAGGCATCTCTCTAATAATTTTAATAACCAGATCATAACATACCTTTAGGTGTGATTTGAAAAAATACTGATGGTAATGGATACCGATCCTGAGGTTTCATGAATCTTGAGTACTGGCTTATGAGCTGCCTTGTATCTGTTATAGACCTGCAGGTAAATTACTTTCATTTTAAATCCCCTCTGTGTTGCCAGTGTGGTGTAAAGGAAGATGTGTAAACAGCTTCTTGAAAAACTAACATGCTGGAGGGAAACTTCTGATCAACTGTATAAAACAGTTTTCAAAAAATGAAGGTGTCTCAAAGCCAGCAGGGTCTTTTTAAGTCACAAATAGTTCTAAAAACACAATGTCAAATTTAGTCCCCAGACAAACTCACAGAAATCTTCTGTTAATTTCTTTCCTTTTACTGTTGGATATGAAAGACAAAAAAAGAATCCCCTGCTTTGTTCTCTTGCAGTGTAAATAAATCAATCAATTAAATAAAGAAGATGTGTAAAGGATTTTAAATATATTATATTCAGTACCTAGTATCAACAAAATGCACTTAGGAAATATCCAACATTTTCCATGGTGACTCTCTTGTCATGGAATAGGTCCATCATCTTTACATTCCTTATTAATATTGTTCTGGGTAAGAGCCAAGATTATAGATGTTTTCTATTATTATTATTTCTATTGTCAAGTTGCTTATTTTACAGTTGATGCCACTCCACCATTTTGTGGGTTTCTTCCCTGCTACAGCCTGAAAAATGAGATTTTTACTGTTTAGTTTTTATTGTGCATGCAAACAAGTAGTTTACATAATTTTACATATATTTTATATGTTTGTAAAGATTACATAAAAGTGCAGAAATTAATTCCCAAATATTGATTTTTGAAAAGAAAAAGAAAAAGAAAAGGAAAAAAAGAAAAGAAAAGGGAAGGGAAGGGAAGGGAAGGGAAGGGAAGGGAAGGGAAGGGAAGGGAAGGGAAGGGAAGGGAAGGGAAGGGAAGGGAAGGGAAGGGAAGGGAAGGGAAGGGAAGGGAAGGGAAGGGAAGGGAAGGGAAGGGAAGGGAAGGGAAGGGAAGGGAAGGGAAGGGAAGGGAAGGGAAGGGAAGGGAAGGGAAGGGAAGGGAAGGGAAGGGAAGGGAAGGGAAGGGAAGGGAAGGGAAGGGAAGGGGAACCCAAACCAAAAAAACACCTAAACAGGCTAGGAAGGGCACTGATATTGCAGATACAGCAGGTTCAGCAGGGAAAAGCTAAAACATTGTAATGGAGTTTTCCACAGAACATCAAAATGCTACTGTAGGTCCAAGCTCCCATTTTCACTGAAAAAAGACCAGATTTTACCACCTTCATCTTGGAAAGAACATTACCCTGCACAAAGTTGTTGAAACTGCCCATACACAAAATACTGCTAAATGTGAATTCCAAAATTAGAAAAAGATGTTTATTTCCATACAGATGTTTAAACACCAGTCACAGAGATGAGCATACAAAAACTTCATGTCATTCAGGCATTTAATTTAGCAAGGATAAATCAAGTAATGAATATATCCATACAAATTCTTTTTTGTTGAGAATCTGATACATGATTTCTGGTTGGGGCACCTTCAGAGTGCCTTGGGAAGGCTTTATAATAGTAGATATGAAAACAAACTGTAGCATTTTTCCTCACCCTGCCATCAAAAGGATCTGAGGTGCAGTTTTCTGCAAGAAACTTACTGAGAGTTTTGTATTTGCTGTGTTCATTTTCAGCTTAAGTTTTACTTTAAAGGAAGACCTATGGTCTTCAAAAGATCACTGAGCTCAGTTGTCATGTTATCCAGAAACATACATTTGCCTGAAAACATACTCAAAATGCTAATCCTGAAATTGCCTGTTTAACTACTGAATAGAATAACAATTATGTAAGGTGCTAGGATGTGAGACACGTTTTTATTAAAGAAGAATTATTGATTAAAAAAAACCCTAAATTAGGTAATGATTTTATTCACAGGAATATAATTTCTGATACACATTAGTAATTTCCATGGCTCTGTGTGTGTGCTCTTTTCTCCTCTTGTCTAGGCTTGACTAATTTTTCTGGCTATTGACTACCATAGCAAATATTTCCTTTGAAACAGGTTGTTTTTGTTTGTTGTTTGTTTTTTTCCCCTCATGTCACTGTCACTGGCAAGCAGAGCATCAATTTTAATCTCATTTGTCATAACAATCAAACAAATATTGAACAAACATCAAGCGGTGTTTCAGTCATGTTCTATGCTTCTAGCCTTCAAACTTCAGTCTCATTCCTTTATTTGTTTTTATCTTTACCTAGTTCTTATTAAATCAGGTATCTGGGAACATTCTGGCAACTGTATTGCAACTGACACCCTAAAGGCATACGTTGAGTTTATCTCCACTGCAGTAAATGCCTAAAACTATAGACACCACGATAAACCTTCCCAAAACTCATTGTCATGTTATTGTTCTCAACCATTTGTGCCTTGTCTTCTCCTCAGTAACTCTTTGAAAATCCGTATAATAGTATGGCATTGTTTTTTTTCCTGTGAGATGAATTATTGCACTGGAAAATAAGGTTAAAATACTTTCTTTCCAAAATATAGTAGAATTTACTTTCTTTTCTCACTAAGTGAATGTTTTATTAATGCATACAAAAAAAAATTCTTCTTATGTGAAATGATATAATATATTGAACATACAGTTATTTTTGCATTTCTGAACCCTACCTGGTAAACCAAATTAATATGCAGATATATCACATATGGCCTGAAATATAAACAATGAGCACTACTGACTTTATTTTAATTCAAAAAGTGAGAAGTTGCAACTTCTTAATAAAACTTTTCTGTAATCTATATTTAATGAAAATCTTTATTGATATTTTAATGAACATTTAAAATAAATTAACTCTGGCTTTTACTAGATTCTATTATTATTTTAAATTAGTCTGTTTTTATTTTTCTTTAACTAATTTCTTTCCTTAACAGTTTGAATTGTGTAAGACACTCCAATTTTTGGTTCAGTAAGTGAAAGCCACAGTGTTGATCAGCTGTAACGTGTTTCAATTCCCAGCAAATACACAGACCCCTATGTCTATGAATATCATATCCTTAACTGGCTAGTCCTAATCCTACTTAGCAAATTATTGGCATAAAAATGATTAACTGTTTTTCTGTGTAGAACATGCTTTAACACAAAGCCTACAATGTATTTCAGAGTACATGGACTAAGGATCTAAAACCATGGGAGTGAAACTTTATTTGGTTTACTAAGCCAAAGCCCTGAGTTATCCCTGGTGAGTTCTTTCTCAACAAAAGAAAATTGTCACCAGTTCAACAGAAGTCTCGCAAAATACTTAGCAATGACCTCTCTTCACTTCCATTGCCTATCTCTGCACCAGGTAGTCTCAGAGTCTTCATTATGTCCTGAGTTTATAGCTCAGCAATATTTCTCCTTTCAGATTGCAAATACTGTTCTGAATGTACAGAACAAAGCCCTATTTTTCCCATGAGCCCCAGCTGTTTGACGAAGTCAATACAAACAAAAGAGTTCAAGATTACAGCTTTACCTCTTTGGGGCTTGTCATGCAGCCCATTTACGCACGCCACTCACCTTGGCTAACAGGGAAAGCTGTGTGCTGGGGGATCTCAAGAGTTCAGTCCTTTCATGTCCTCTCTTTTACCTTGCTCCTTTCTTTTCCTCTTCAGTCTGATAGGCAATAGTCTTTTCTCTGTGGGCTGAGACTTTACATTTAGTAACTCCAAGATATTTTTCTCTGTATATCTCCAAGTCACATTTTCTGCCCAGATTCAGTTGATCCTTATTATCCTAGGCATTCTCTCTGTGTTAAATTGATATCTGAAGGTTTACAGCCCCTCAGTAGAAAGTGGAATTTTTTTTGTAAGTAGTTTTATATACCAATTGCATTATGTAAACATACAGTAACATAAATTAGAAGTCTAAATTGTGCTTGAGATTCTGTCTTCCTCCACAGATAAAATTTGTTATGAGTAAGAAGTGAATGGGTTTCTTCTCTATGCAGAGGTGGTTTACTCTAAGACAGAGAAGGACTGACCTGTGTGTAGTGTAGAGAAAATATGTAATTTCCAAGCAGAAGTTATGAAACTCTTTAATAAATATCACTTTTCTACCACTGTCAAACAGGTGCCAGTTCTCAGAGGAGAAGTCTTAGGAGACTGACATGGCAGCAGAAAGATAATTTTCATTTATTCATGGATGTTTATTTTTTACAAGAAGGAATGAAGACTTATATCATTACTACACTAAAAGGCTCTATCCACCAGCTGAGCAGCTTGGAAATTAAAATAAATAAATAAAGAAGCTGGCAATATCAAAGGATGAAACAAAGGAGAAGAAAAAGACTGCTTAACCTTTAAAGTTAGCCTCAGGGATTTTCTTTTTGTTTGTGTGTTTGTTTTAAAAGATCAGTTTTTTGTATCTCTAAAATCTCCACCTTTATGAATTGCAGAAGGTGCAGGTAAGAATTACATTTGCTCTGTTTCTCTGTTTCAGACAGTTTTATACACGTTCAACATTCAGTGAAAGACTAAAAAGGCAGAACCTTCACAAGTTCATCCCAGGTGAATATTCACTTGGCCTATCCTCCTCTAAAATACTTTCAAATTTCTCTGAAAATTTTAAATATTATTTGAAGAAATGTGAGTTGAGTTCTAAGCATCCATTCAAAACAGGCCCTCCCCTGAGCTTGTTTTTAAGGTGGAGCTGTAAAAAAAAATCCAAAAAAGAAAAGAAAGAGGAAGAAATCATACCTTTAGCTACTTTCTAAGGTTGATACACCAGGTTTAGAAGAGTGTCCTGGGATGACTTTTTGATACTTGTATCCCTGATTGTCTCTTCTGTTTATGCTGTATATTAAGCTGTGTACCTTTATGACTAAATAACCTCTGGCAAGTAACATCTGTGTTAATTAACCAGTACAGCCTTGCCCCTGATGAGTAACAGCTATATCCAATAAGGATGAGGGAGATAAAAGAGGGATAACTGGTAAGGGGAGAGTCATCATAGAGGGGCAACCTTGAGGAGCATGGGTAGAGACTCATGAAGCAGGATCCTGGAGAGAGAGAATCCCTGCTGTGAGACTGGTTCTGAGAGTGAAAGGGGAGAAAGAAGATGCACAGAGTTTATTTTCAAAGCAGCATTCCCTCCTCTGCATTCCTGCTCCTGGACTGTGCTGGTCTGAGCCCTGTCCTGAAAACCCAGAGAGACACCCGGATCTCACCTGCACCCCCGGGGCCCAGGACGGCATTTTCCAGCACCGGAGGGACTGATCAGAGACTGAGCGAGCTGAGCCACCCACAGCAAGGACTTCCTGAATTTACCATCTCAGTCCAGAGCAACAAGAGGTCTTATTGTTTCATATTATTCATTCTTTATGCTTGTGGGCACTTGACTTGTTAAATAAATAGTTTTTTTCCACTTTCCTCTGAGGAGGTTTTTTTTCCTGGACTGATTGGGGGATGGGGGCTTTTAGGTTTGCTTCCCAGAGAACCCCATTTGGGGGTTCTCTCACAAATTCGCCCTAAACCAGGACAAAGAGGAGCTTCTTCTCATATGGGGAATAAATAAAGGCAATTAAAAAAAATTACTACATCTGCAGATTCTGAAATGCCACATAAGATTTTTTGAGAAAGTTGCAAGATTGTAATATACTTCACAATTCCATTTTACAAATGTAAAAAGAATAAAAATGAAAGCTCTTGAGAGTCTAGAGAAAATATTACTTTCTGATTACTGGATGCAGCACTTCTACTTCAAGGTTTTTCATTTCAGTGTATTTATACAATAAATTTGGGTCATTCAAGTTGCAGGTCTGAAAAGTTTTTAGTGAGAAGTATAGGTTTGGATAAAGGAACTAAACATAAAAAATTGTATCACAAAGGTAATTTGGCAGTGGTACAGTGGGAAACTTATGTTTAAATTCTTCCCCAGGTAGAGAGTCATAAATGCCAGAGCCGTCAGACAAATTATTAGAAAATCTAGCAAAAAAAATGCCTAGATAAAATAATCTGACCAAAATAAACGGTTCTAGCAGCATCTTTATGCAAAATTTATAGTAGGTGAACTGAAAATTATGTTAAGGAAGGTCAGAAGATCTCTCTATCACAATGTTAGTGTTTCAATAATCCTTTATTAGCACTGTAATTAGAAAATTCATAGCATGACTAGCTTTCTGTGTTTTCTCTCATACTTCCTCTCTATACTATAGTGTCCCTTCAACTTTTCTTCTAAAAATATGGAATTTACAAATAAGTACAAGTTATATGCTTAGATCATAAAGACCAAAAAATATTTTTAAAATGTTATAAAACTAGATGCCCCTAAATGATGAAATTGGAATCATTCTCTTTAAATAACCTCTATACTTCAGTGTTATGCTACAAATAGGAACACGGAGGGATTCATTTGTTGTAACTCGGGGTTTTTTCTGAAGCAGTACAATGAACATTTTTCTCTTCACTTTGATTGTATTCAGCATTAATTAAAATGTTTTGCGTAGTTTCTTTTAGTAGTGACATTTAGAAAATTGGACAAAAGGCACCATGTCTGATAGTGAATAATATCTTTGCAACCATCAAGGTGAGACAAAAGCAATATCAACTATAAATCACTGTAATGAAATAAATTAACATGGAGAGATAATGTTGTGTTGAAGCAACTGCTACTTCCTAACTAAGGAGGTTATTCTGAGCCTAAAACAGGCTCAGTCTTTGCAGCTATGATGCAATCCATTTTAATATTGATAGAAACACAGAATATGAGTTTTAATCTGATCATGCAATCTTTCTTCTTTTACGATCAAACTAAAACCTTTCTCGACATTACTGTCCACAATGCCATTGACAATTATATGTGAAATTATACAATTTTTAATGTGAATTGCAGCTCCTCCCAGAAGCAGAACCAGTGCATTAGTGCCGTGATAGTGCTGAACTGAAGCACAAATAGGAAACAACCCATTACATGGTTGTCCTATGACCACCTTGTTCAACTGTTTTCACATTCTTGTAGAAATAGACATGACTCCCAGTTCAGTAACAAACTTGACAGCATGTTAGGTTGCAGGGTAGAATTTCTTTTGCTGGACTGTACTACAATAGATGTATTGTTCTGCACAAAACCAAATTTCATTTCTTTTCCCTTTCAAAATGCAAACTCTTAAAATGCTCATGAAAGGAAAAAATCAGGATCCAAATATAATGTGAGTGTGTTTCTGTATGCATAGTAAATTGACAAATGCAATTCTCCTTTTTTGTTGTGTGTCAAGCATGCCTCGGGCTTGAGAATAAAGAAAATTATATGTAACAAAATATAAATTGTTTCATCATCTCCAATTCCAAATCAGAATAGGTAATCTAGAACCAACCTTTATTTTTATTTGTTCTATAACAAGAAAGAACCTCTAGGTGTAATAAAATATATTATACTCATTAACTTTAGGATGGTATTTGTTCCTAACAAGTAATAGAAAAAATTCAGTCTTAGAGACTCATTTTAAAGACATTTCATTGTAGCTGTGTGTTTTTACAGCATATGTTTCTGCTCCAGAATAAAAAGGTGAAATATTTATTAGAGGTTATAAAAAGAGATTATAACAAATTGATTCTACTCCACTTTGCAAGAAAATTTCCGAATGCTGTAATTCTTTGTGAGGGAGAATTAATCATGCTGTATCACTCTTTCCCAGGAGCCAGAGTTTCTTTAATCTCTGGGAACTCAGACAGCTGAGAAACTGCTAGGCAAGAAGGAAAGCAGACAACTGAGGCTTCAGGCTCCCAGGTCAATGGGCCTCCTGAGTAGCTCACAGCAGAGCCAGCAAACCAGGACCTTGCACAGCCACACTGACAGGCAGCCATGCAGATGCCACGCAGATGCCCAGTGCAACCCTTTTTATCCTGGTCTGTTTTCCAGCAGAGGGATGTTAAGGGATGTGTGACCCCACAGAAGGCTTTCATTTTCACAAATTAGAAAATTCAGAAGAATAGTTTCTTATAATATGTTCCTTTCTTCTTTGTTTCTAGTCTGTCCAGTGCTGTGGCATGCATATGTGCATACTCACACATTCAGATAATTTCTACTAAATCTAGAAATTGAAGTTAAACTTTGAGTTAATAATGCAGCTTTGGGCACTGGAGCAGGTTTCCCAGGGAAGCGGTCTCAGCACCAAGCCTGACAGAGTTCAAGAAGTGTTTGGGCTATACCCTCAGGTACAAGGTGTGATTCTTGGTGATGGTGCTATGCTGGGCAGGAGTTGGATTTGATGATCCTGACGGGTCTCTTCCAACACAGCTTATTCTGTGGTTCTGTAATTATAAATATAATAAACTCTGTGTTTAATTCTACCTCATAAAAATCTACTAAGATAACTCAGACATTTAATAGTTTGATTTCAAAATGTGCAACACACCAGGATTTGACCTTGTGTTGTTTAAATATGCTTGAAATGTCAAAGGAAATTATGTCATTAAGCATTTTCTAGCATTTTAGTGCCACAAATATTGAGTCTGTAAGGTTACTATATGCTTTTATTAATAATAATTGAAAATAGAGAAAATAATTATTTCTGTGATTTCAATCATAACATGAAATCCAGTCTTGAGCTGAAAGCCTCCTGTCTGCTCTGCTTTCTTCATGTTGGGAAAAAGTAGCTTATTAAAGCTTGTAAAATGTTAAAATAATACTCTTCTTTTGTCTTGAAGAGAAAGGAAAGAGTTTGGGAATCAGTTAGCTTTCTCATGACAAGCATAGAGGAAAGAGTGGATATTACCTCTGTTTCTGGATGCTTCTACGTCTGCTGCAGGTGAGAGGGTGCTGCCCTTGCCTCCTCCAGCAGATCTTGGATCAGAATTTGAGTTGCAGTTGACTTGGAGTTCTGGAGGGAAGGTCAATGAGCAACCCACGTGAGAGAAATGGACTAACCTGACATTCTTCAGAACTGCTATCATCAGATTTCTGTTCCATATTTTCAACTGGTGTCATTGCCATAATAATTCTACAGAATTATAAATAAGAAGCAAATTCCACATGGCTTGAATAAGGAAAAAAATCAGTTCATGAAGTTATTTCCTGCATAATGTGGTCCACCATGCCAAAATGTCATAGATTTTCCATGCAGATTTTTTTATAAAGCAAATTATGTTGTTAAGATGTTTTACTGAGCTCTTGTGGCAAATGATTTCTGCATGAAATGTTTTTACCTGAGTTCTAGCTTTGCGAAGAAGTTTGGAAAGGCCAGTAAGCAGAACATCGATCTCAGAAGTATGTCAAAGGCAGGTGTTTAAATTAATGTACAATTCATTTTACTGCACATCTAATTTTGTACAAATCATGAAAAATTTCCTTCTCTATGTAGGAATTTATACAGACTATTAGATCTAGTTCTAAATCATTAACCCCTCCAAGTTGCAGTTATTCATAATGTATAATGTAACTTCCTTCTACATTTCCCTTTCTTGGTGAGTTCATAAATGTTCGTTTTACTTTTTAAAAACTCAGTTAAATAAAACAGAAGTTATTAATGCACACAAAACCTGAATTCATTCATTTATACAGGCAGAGAAAGTTGTCATTTAGTTTTTCTGCAATGGTATTTTTCGGAGCACTTTCAATGAAAGCTGAAAGAAGTAAGGAAATTCTCAACTGCCTTCTGCAAGTAAACCAATGCCCTTCTGAGAGCATAAGTCAATCTGCAGTCAACTCGGGAACTTTCCTGTGGATGTCTTTGCTCCATTATAGAGAAACTCTGACTTGCGTTTTACCCGAAAGATAAAACTAAAAAGGTACTTTGTGCTGTTGCCACCAGCTGTAAAACATTATGCAGTGCAGGGCTGGAGAAAACATATCCTGCATATATTTTGTGCATGTGTACTTACATGTAGTCAGTATTTGTATATACATGTAGCCACGTTCATCTATCTTTAATTTTTAAGTGTAGAAGAACATCATTCTTTTGACTTCTTTAAGAAAGGCAATCACTGAAGCACATCCTACAACCTCTCCCTCCACGAAAATGTAGTTAGTATGCTCTCCTGTTGCAAGCCAGTCCATTGACTCCACAACCCTTTAACAAAAATCTCCTACATCTTACCTCATGAGAGAGGCATTCCCCCATTTTGAGAAAACCATAAGGGCAAAAGCTCTGTAGTCAGTATGACTGCAGCCTTAAGCACAACCCCAAAGATAAGGCACATTGCAACATTATATCTGGGAAAGCCTGTCACTTGCTTCAGATCTTAGTGATAAACAGCAAGTTAGAGCATGATCTTCAAGCTCAGCTCCTCATTGTTGGGTTGTTTTTTGGGTTTTTTTTGGGGGGGGGTTGCGTTTTGTTTCTTGGTTTTGGTTTTTTTGTTTGTTTGTTTGGGGAGGTTTTTTGGTTTTTTGGTTTTTTTGGGTTTGTTGGTTTTTTTTTTTTAATTCCTCTACTGAGTTAGAAAAAAAAAAGAAACTTTTTCAGAAATCCTACTTGATTCTGGAGTGTGTCAGGCACATGAACCTGCCACTCATGTCAGTGAAGCATCAGATGTACATCTTCAGCTGTGTGTCATGGTTTCTCTGGGTTGTTAGCACATACAGGGAGACAAGGATGGATGCATTGTGTATGGGATGCCCCTACAGATCCATGCAAATATCACTGCAGGTTAGTACAACAGCGTATTGTGACTGCAAGGTATGCAAGAAAACATTTCTCTCTGTTTTACCTTGGCAATAAACAATATTGGATATTCATAAAACTGGAGTGCTTTAAGAAACTTGCCTGTGAAACTCCAGACTTCGTGCTGCTGTTAACAAACATTTTGCACCCTAAAACTTCTATGGTATGTTTCTGTAAAGGAGGAGGATGAGGAGCTCTTGAGCTGCATTTTACAGACAAGAAGGTTGTACTAATTTGCTTCTTTCACCAAAATGCAGTGTCCTGAGGAAGTAAAACTGAAAGATTAATTTTGTTCAAAGGCCAAATATATGAGAATTATCTCATTATTACAACAAACCTCCAAACAATGAGAAACTTTGTCTCAGTGTTATAGTTATAGCCTACATATTTTAAATTAATTTGGATTTAATTTTTTTGGGGTACTGCCTGAAACACAACTTTTCTTAGGAATTTCTTGTTTTCTTTCTCATGAACATTATTCATAAACCTAGTATTTTCTCTCATTTTATTAGTTTTCATGTGCTCTTTTTGGATCTTGTTGAAGGTAGTCCCTATTTTCATTATTTTGCTCTACCTCTCTTTCATCTGCACTGGTTGAAATTTCAGAACGGACCCTTATAAGCATCCTGAAATCTTTTCATAGTAAAGAGATTTTTCTAACTACATAACAGGCCTCACTAGCCAGACTGTCCCAGTGCCCTGACAAGGAGCAGGACATCCAGGGGTCACCAGGGCAGACACAGGCCCAGGCATCAGACACCTCCCTGGGACAGGTCCAGCCAGGCTGGGATATCGCCCTGCGAGTGGGAGTCATAGTCTGGTGTTAGGAGCATGGCATACAGAGACAGCCCCATGGCTCACTGAGGGGATGAATCTTCCTAGGTGGGATGAGGAACAGTTAGTATGTAAAGAGCACTCAACACTGTAATTTTTAAGCCCGAGGTGGCTGTGGGATTCCCCTTTTGGTTATCACCTGTTTTGGTTTTGAAAGACAGTTGTCTGCCAGGGAAAGCTAGAACTTCTCTTGGAATGAAGAATGTCACCCCCCTCCCCTCCAAATTATTATAATTTTGCAATAAGGGGCTTTCAGGCAGAGATATGGGAATATGAGTAACAGTTCTTTACTAGGAAAAAAAAATCAACAAAATACAAATGCAGTAGTACAAAGACAAGCAAGCAAGCAAAACAAAAGTCCTGGAAAAACCCTGAGAGAGTCAGGGATATGACCTGACACCCTGTTGGTAAGGGTGTTGGAAGCAGTCCAAATAAATCCTAGATGAGGTTTGTTACAGTGATTGGGTGGCGAAGAAGGCACACAGACAGTTCTCCATGATCAGAAGGCTTTTTCTCTTTTGAATCTTTGGTCTTTTATAACATGGTCTGCAAAAGAGGCTGTGATTGGTCAGAGAAGGACTGCCCCTCTTCTCCTTTAGCAAAACAACAGGTAACAGAGATTGTTTTGGGAAATTTGTGTGAGAAGAGCAAAGCTCTCTTTAGTATTTACAAAATAACAAAGACATTGGTATGAGAATGGGAATTTGTTCCCATGGGAAACAGCTGGCAGTAACTAGCAGTAAAAATCTAAAACCTAAGAAAATACAGAACTACAGAGGTTTTGTGGGGTACAGATAGTGGAGTAGGAAAAGTCCAGTGGTGGCGAGATGGGTCTGGTCTTCCTCCGGTGGAAAAACCCAGATGCCTGCTGTTCCTGAGTCTCAGTTTTTATCCAGGTAGGAATGGTTGGCTCACCCCCACACTCAGTGGAGCATCTCACAATGGGATGATGTAATGTGACATGTCATTGGTGAGCCTTAATGCTCCGTTATCCAAAGATATCTCCCTGGAGGATGGATGGGTGGTGAAGGAGATAAGAGACACTGCCCCATCTGGTTTTAACAGCTGGCCCATTATCAGAAGGCATTCGCCCCCTCCCCCATGGAGTTACAAGAGATAAAGAAATATCTGCTTTTACAACAGATGAAATAGAATACAAATCTCTTGGCTACCCAACCCAAGACATCACCAAACTGCAAGTTGGGCTTAACTATAAATCATATGAAATGACACCCTCAGGCTGCAGTTCCTCACTGTAGGTTGAGGGAAATTTGGGCTGCATGCCCCACTGTCCTCCTTCAGCAGCAGCATTCAGCAGCTTTCACTCACTCTTTCAGCAAGAAAGCGTTTTGTGAGCAGGGAGAGAGCTACTTGCCCTCTCACAAGTTATGTTGCTCATTTAACCATAGGACAAGGTGTCAGCCTACTATGAAAGGCCACCGGGTTTTTTTGAATTGCAGGGATACTATAACCATGCTTGAGTGAAGTATCATTCCTAAAGAAACTAGAAAGCAATACAATATTCCCTCTATAACAAAGCAGTATATTCATACACCTTTCAGGACAAAAGAATTTATTGCAAGGACTCAGTGACACGTGCATTCTCTGGGAGTTCAAAGGGTGAAAGACTGTGGCCTCTTGCTATCTGAATAAAGCAAGCAAAGACTTCTGCCCCTCTGAGTGATTCTGGCTTTTCATCTGTTTTTTTTGTTTGTTTTTTTTTTTTTTTTTTACTTAACTGAGCTATATTTGAATGCTTTAGGAAAAGTATAGACATGTTTTTGTGGTTAAGGGCTTTTTTAGGGCTGAAAGTTAATGCAATCTCTTAAAAGCACACTAAATTTTTCACTGAAGTAGGACTGTAGAATCCCAAATATTGTTTTTATTTATTTTCTCTGTGATCCTGGGAATTTCTCTTAAGAATGGATGGATTGAAAGTAAAACAAGCTGCATAGATAAAAGGTAAGTTTTACTGCAGTGTAGTAAGAATGCTTGTGGAAACCATATGAAATTTTGAATTTAATCTTGAATGGAGGGATATACACATAACCAATGGCATTGTTGGATCTGTTATTCAGATTATTAAGCCTATTTAACAACAGTGAAGATTGCCAAAGTCACAAAGTCCAAATACTGTCTGAACAAACCTGGAACCTACCAGATGAATTTAACCACAATGGGAATTGTGTCTCAAGGTAAATAATGTGTACATCTTAAATAAACTGTAATTGGCTAATTAAATAATTTGAAAAACATTGCAAAGGCTAGGGCTAGGTTATTTAATTTTAACTATTGAATCTAAAGCCTCCCTGCAGTATCAAATTATGTCATATTCTAATTAAATTCCCTCCCTGAACTAATAGAAATCCTTAAAAATTATGACGATAAAAGCAGCTAATTAGAACTAGCAAATATAATTCAAAAAATTAATAAAATAAAAATGCCTCTGGTTAATATTAACAATGGCATCTTTCTTTGATACTTAAACTAAAATGTCCTGCTCAAAACACATAAATAAAAAAGGTTCTATTATCAGCTTTCTTGAGTAGAGTATTAAAATAATCGACTCCATGCAGATGATCGCTGCATTACAATCTTGCCATCTTCGACTCCATGAAGAGAGTCAGAGGAGTGGTTATCACTCAAATGCTCAGTGGACAGTCAAAGAAGCAGACACGGACATTTAGTGTGTGGAGAAGGGTGTGAGACTCCTGGTGACTGAGGAAAAATAACAAAAATTAAAGACCATTGAGAGTGTGTTTGTGTCACTGATAAATTCTTTGCAATAAGGAAAGGTTTCTATCATTTTCTGCCTTCTTCCTTTCAAAATTAGACTCTTTCACATTCTCTGTGTGGAGAAAGGTATCTTCACAAAACAAAGATGGTACAAACATTGACTCATAATTCTCTACTGAATCTCTGCCTGGAGTCCTCAAAAGGAGACAGTGCACAGGCTGTTTTACACAGGCACATGCCAAGGCAAGGCATGAAACCTAGAAACAAAATATCTTTTTTGCTGACAAATAAATGAAAACTTTCCTAATGTCAGTGGATAGGACTGATGAAGAACTGTCAAATACGAGTATGTGACCTATTTTTCCCTCCCAGCTGAATCAATTATTCTAGATTCAAAAGAGCCAAGCACAGTCTCTCCTTTTCCTCACCTATTCCAAGGATGGGTTAAGACTGTATGTAGTCAAATCTGTCTCAAGATGTGTTGTTCATTAAAAGCAAATTGAATTGTCACTACCACAAGTATGAAGCATGCAAACTTGATTGCATACTTCATACTTGTGGTAGTGAGAAACAAAAGGGCATAAAAGTGAGTCAGGGAGAATTTTGAAGAAATGGATCTGTCTTAAGCCATCATAGCATCTGCTGCTTCTGGCTGATACCAAATTTTCTTCTTCCCTCTAAACTCAGATTTTTCTATTTTTTCCCCCTAATACTCCCTGGTTTCTGTCTGTGTATAAAAGTAAGTCTGGCTTTATATAGTACAAACCAGGAAGCAGGACCATAGTTATCAGGTCACTTGGTTCAATCTGCTGCTTGGAAACTTTAAATGGAAAATCTCATAACGCCCTTCCCTTCCTCTTGGATGTTTCATCTGATGAGACAGCTAGTCTGCCACAACTGACCTGAAGGTGGTTCTGCCTGTCTTTGTAATCTGTGACCTAGGTAGTGCCATTAAAACTTGTGTCTGTGTGCTTGAGTATATAGTCCAGACTCCTTGTTGGTTGGTTGATTACCTTGAGAGCAGGAAAAGGTTTTTCTAATACCTTTTGGTAGACTGAATAGCTTTGATGAACTCACAGCTACAGGTTTTATTTTTGGTCTGTGTATAGTACAGAATCAATGAGAATTTTTTAGCATATTTTTTTGTCATACCTTTATTTGAGCTGCACTCAAATAAATCCCTCAGTTTCAATCTCTACTTTTTCAGCATATTTCAGTGTTACATGAGAAAATAAAACTAGTTTTGAGCAGGAAGTATCTCTGTTTGTTGAATCCATATATGAAGTTTTCCATTCAGATGTTAAATATCTGTAGCCATGCATTTAAAATATGAGAATTTCAGAATGTAACAGATCACTGAAACATAAAATATTTATGGCAATGGACCAATTCAAACAATGAAAAAGTGAAAATAATTATTTAGGATATTTTAGGGGTGTTTGTTTTATCTGGAGGGATGGGGGCACAGGTGGTTTTGGTTTGGTTTTGTTTTTAGTTTGAAAGGCCAATACAAAAGAATATATTAAAAAAGTAATTATAGGCTAATGTTGCAAAGTTTTGATGGACCAAGCTTAGAATGTTACTGGAAGCTAAGATTGTTTTACACTGGAAAAATATTTTCTCAGCTGTTTTTTTTTTTCTTTTTTTCATGTTATGCATCATCACAATAGAATGTTAGTTGTGAATCCAACTTTTCTGTTAACCATGTATGTTTAAAACTGTCATATTCTACTGTACTATTTCTAAATCTATGTGATAGGACTGATGAATCCAGCAAACAATTTTTATCCTCTACCACATAAAACATAACACTAGGTGGAACGTGAATTGTGTTCACTGTGCAATGATGAGAAATAAAATACAGTTAAAAAAAAGTGCACATCCACATGCAGAAAAAGAATACATATGTTCTGAGCAAGAAGTAATTTTCCACAGAAAACTTATCCTCTACAAGATAATAAATAATTTTAAGTGATTATATAAAGCATTTTTTCACAAACAGTAAAATTCTAAGGTAAAGTATCATGGAGAAACTCCATGATGATAATATTTTTCAGAGCTGACAAGACAAACTGTTTGTACAATGATAAAAATGCGACTATTCCAGACCAGTATCTGGATTTAGTAGTTTAGCACTTTAAAGGTGATTTTCTTAAAGGGTTATGTATTTTTTTCACATAGCAAAATTATTTAACAGTTTGTCTACATCCGTTTGAAGTAACATTATCAAAAAAGTCCTGTACTGGAAGCCAAATTCTGAAACATATGCTCATTCTTTTTCAGTTTATTTATTGTAGTTTATGTGGGTTGAGCAAGAACACAAGTCATTCAAACAACTAATAAATTGTTTTATTATTAGTTTCATAATAAAAATCAGACTGATAGAATATTATTTTTTTTATTTTTAACAGACTGAAATCAGATTAGACACAAACAAACAAAAAGAATAAACACAATTTTTTTGTTTAATGAATGTTATGAAAAGCTATTACCAGGAATAAAAATAAAAAATCAGCAGGTGTCGACAAGCAGGTATTATGAGGAGAATGGCTTAAGATTCCAAGCCAGAAATAGCCAGTGAAGGCCATGGATTTACACCCATTTGGAGGACCTGGTGTTCTGTAAAAGGTTTTTAATTCAGCTTCCCCTCCAAGTTATCCCTGAGAATTTTGCAAAACGCTACAATTCAAAACTGCTGATTTGCCTTGCTTACTGTTATAATTTGTCTTTTCAGTTTAGAAGAAATCCTTTAAAAGTGTTTTTATGAAAATTATGAGTTCTACAAGTATTTTTTTCTCAGCTCGGAATTTGTTTCCTGTTTTCCTCAACAAAACCAGCTGATGAAATTTGAATATAACTGAAAAAATAAAGATAACAATACTGATTTTCTTAAGGCCAGAAAACACCATCTTATCTAATTTCATTTTAGGAAAGGTTGATTGTGTGAATGTCCCTGCTTAGTTAACAGGCACTAATTTGAATGTGATGAATAACACTTAAAACGTCATGCATTTTTTATGTTTCCATCCCATCTGCTTGCCCTATTTCTCTCTCTTTTTTTATTTTTCTTTACATTCTTTTAATATTTCTTTTTATTTACTTCACAGAATAATTCAAATAATGATTTTTTTTTTTGTTGTAATACAATTCTTAGTAGGGAGAACATTTTAAAGCAAAGTTAATTTTAAACCACTAAACTAATAAACATTATCATAATCTATCTAGCTGGGTCACCTGGTCATAAAAGGAGATTGGGTTGGGAAAATAAGAATTCATTTTTCTAAATCCATGACAGCTGGACCCGATCCCCTGATTGTCCTGAACTTCCCACATGATCATACTAAAGATAATCTGTTCATAACCTTTCTGGACACTGAGGTCAAGTTTTCAGGCCTGTAGTTCTTCAGACCCCACTTCAAACCCTTCCTGAAGGAGGGCATCACATCAGCCAACCTCCAGTCTTCTCGGTCCTCCAGGTTAGCCAGGGCTGCTGATAAATGATGGAGAGTGGCTTGATGAGCTCTTTCATCAGCTCCGCCAGTATCATGAGATGAACCACATCCAATCCCACAGACTTGTAGGTGTCTAAGGGGCTCAGCACATCACCAGCTACTTGCTCCTGAATTGCAGGGGTTCAGTTCTGCTCCCTGTCCCTGACTACCATCTCAGGGGGCTGGTTGCCCAGAGGAAAACTGCGGTTTTTATTGAAGAGTGAGGTAAAGAAAATACTAAGCACCTCAGCCTCTTCCTCATCCTTGTTGACAAGGTTCCCCCATCATCCAATAAAGGATTGAGATTTTTCTTGACCCTCCTTTTGTCATTGATGTATTTATAAAGCCACTAATGATTATCTTTCATAGCAGTGGCCAGATTGAGTTCCAGCTGAAATTTAAACTTTTCTGTCTTCCTCTTTGCATGACCTAAAGACACCCTTGTAGTCATCTGGAGCTGCCTGACATTTTTCCAAAGGTCATAAACTTTCTTTTTTTCCCCTGAGTTCGAACAAAATCTCCCTGTTCATCCAGGTCAGTTTTGTTCCCTGTAGGCTCATCTTTTTGCACACAGGAGCAGCCTGTTCCTGCACCTTTAACATTTCCCTCTTAATGTGTGTCCAGCCTTGCTAGACCTTTTTGTTATTAGGAATTATTTCCCAAGGGACTTTCTGAACCAGTGCCCTGAACAGACCAAAACTCTTCCTCTAGAAGTCCAAGGCAGAGGTTTTGTTGACCCGCTTCCTTACTTCACTGAGAATTGAAAACTCAGTGCCCAAGACAGCCTCTTACCACCACATCTTGCACCAGACCTTCTCTGTTTTCAACCAGCTGGTCTAGCAGGGCACTGCCACTTACCAGCTGTGTCAGGAAGATCCACACACCCCAGGAACCACCTAGAACGGTGTCATCTCAACTGTGTTGAGTTTCCAATTGACATCCAGGAAGTTAAATTCTCCCACAAGAGCAAGGGCTGGCAATTGTGAAACTGAAGCCAGGCACCTCTAGAATACTTCATCTTCCTCTTCATCCTGTTTGGGCGGTCTATGACAGACTGCCGCCAGGATGCTGCCTTGATGGCCTTCCCTCTGATTCTTATCCATCAGCACTCAACCTTATTTTCACTATCCTTGAGTTCCCTCAAACCACTCCCAAGGTACAGAGCCACCCACCACCTCTCTTCCCTTGTCTGTGCCTTCTGAAGAGCCTGTAGCCATCCATTGCAGCACCCCAGTCACAGGAGTCATTCCACCTCACTTCCATGATGGTGTCTGTTATATCTTTCCTGCTGCACCATGGCTTCCAGCTCCTCCTGTTTGTTATCCATGCTGTGTGCATTGGTGTAGATGCACTTCAGCTGGGCTGCCAATTTCACCCCCAACACTGAAATGTTAGTGAAATGTTTCACCCATTTCTAGTGAGCCCGGTCTTATGTCCTTCCTCCTTCAAACCTAGTTTAAAGCCTTTTCAATCAGCCCTGCCAATTCATAGAATAGAATTCTTTTCCCCCTTTTAGACAGGTGAACCCCATCCATTCATACAGCAGGCGAGTGCTATACAAACCACCCCATGATTAAAACATCAAAATTCCATCGATGACCCCAGTCTTTAAGCCACATATTCCTCAGGTGGGTTCTTCTGTTTCTTTCATCATTCTTCCCTGCTACTGAAGGGATTGAGGAAAAACACCACCCGTGCTCCTGTCCCTTCCACAAGTTGTCACAGTGCCCTGAAGTTCTTTTTGATTGTCCTATGACTTTTCAACACTGTCGCTGCTGACCTGGGCAACCAGAAGTGGATAATAATCAGAAAGTCAAATCAGTCCAAGGAGTCTTCTACTAATGTCTCTTACTTCCCTCTGGGATGGATCTGGTTGGTCTATAGGGCCCTCAGCTACCCTCAGAAGGGAATCACCTACAATTTAATAGCTTTTGCCTTATTTCTTAATAACTTTTAAACTGGCTTTAGAAGTGCAAATTTTCTCATGCTTCAGTGTTCCTTCTCCTAAACCTGCAGAATAACATTATGTGTAGATAATTCATCATTATCACTGTTTTTCTCCTTGACACAGTATGTTAATTTACAGATAAACATTGAAAATACTTGTCTTTTTTGTTCTTTTATGTAAATCCTTCAACATTTTTGGCCAAAGTGCATAGCTGGCAATGATAACATGTTCTGTTGAAAGGGGAAATTCGACTTCTATACAAACATGTGACATTTTTCTAAATTGATTGTTGTAGGAGAAAAATGTTGTAGATTTGACTGCAATTCAATTCCTTTGTAAAATATTTGTTTTGCAATTAATTGAATTGTAATCTGTTTGAAATTATGATTTTTCTTGTAGTGATGTGATGGTCTTCTTGTTAAGATATTGTGCTGACATTCCACAGGTCTTAATTCTGTCATTGGCATCCTGTGTGATTTTGGAAAAACAATTTTAGCCAGTGTTTTCAAAAATATCTACATTCTTTCTCCAAAGTTAGTGGAAATTCAGACTCTTAAAGGACCTAGATAATTTTGTGCTAATTACTATGGTAATTTTGTACATAACATTTTCCTTATTCTGAGACTAAAATAATAATAGAAAGCTTCTTTCAGAAATTTCAGGATGTTTAAGTTGGCTGGAATAAATACTGCAGTAGCCCTCATATAGTGAAAACAATTTTAATAACATTTGAATGTCTTTTTGTGAAGAATTAGAAGTTGGAGAACTATTGTCATTATCTTCTGATTCTGGAAATTTGGGGTTTTTTTTATTTTTTAGTACACCATTCATTTCTTCTGGGGTTATCAGGTAATTTACATAGTTGACAGTAATGTGGATTGCCACATATGCCCACATATGTGCACATATTGCCACATACTAATTGTGGTGAAGTTTACAAGACAGGGATAGATAAAAGTAATTGACTTGGATCCTAGGAAATGAATTCAGATATAAACCTGGAACATTCTATATTAAGAGGATCAAAAGGAGGTGAAAATCTCTCTGACATCCCTGTTCAAAACTTAAAGTTTGCTAGATCCTGCTTTTTTTCCCCCCACCCTCTTGTGCCTATTTTCAGCAGATAAATGTATGAAACTGAATCAAGAGCATGTCTCCTGTAGAAATAGGAGATGTCCCCCACTAACCTCTTTCCCAGAGGGATTTTACTTTGAAAGCAGTTGGCAGGTAGAAGACTTACTGTTCCTTGTCCTCATAGAGGAGCAATGACACAGTGTCTTGCCCCTCCAAACCAGCCTTTTACCTTGATAAAATGAAGCATGCATAGTCATAAGACATAGAAATGTTTAAGAATATGAACTCTAACTTTTTTATTCTAAAACATAATTTAACTCTGTAATAAAAAAATGGGAAAATAGTGAAATTTAGAGTTCCTTATACTGCAGCAAGAAGTAATAATACATGCACTGTGAAAATGCCTCAAGAGGAGCATGCATTCCAAATTTCTGGGTTAAAAGACAGATTTTAGCTCTTGGATAAGCAAAGATCAGTGTTGCAGGTTGTAATAAAGTGTAAAGAAAGATTAGGGATAGTACAAGTCTGCATACATTTGTTTCTGGTGGCTACTGAGATAGAAGGAAGAAAATTGCCACAGAAGCGATGTGAATAATCCTAGGGTGAGGCAGCAGAAATCTGTCTATGCTTTTGTAATGGTTTTAATCTGTGATGTAATTCAGAAATATAGGTAATCCAACACAGTTTGCCTGTTTGTTATACACAAGCAGGTGAGTTTACACATTATTCATTAAGGTAGCTCAGATTTTATGGTTTTACTCTATGAATGAGTACAAGTACTCTAAATATTTTAACCCTCTTTTCTCTCAGGGTGCTGCATTGTAAATTTTCATCACATAGTATAGTCATTGCTGTAAAAAGTTCATTAGGGAAATAGAGAAATAAAGGAATTTTTTTTTGTCCTCTATTATGTCTAGTGCCTTAGGGCCTTGATTCTTTACTGTTATAGTAAGATTGATCAATTGACAAAATTATCAATGTCTGAACCCACTATAGATTTAAGGAATAGTTGGTTCACAGCTCAGTGTATGTGATCTGCAATTCTAACAACCAATAGAAGTAAAATGCACAATTTGAAATGGGAAAACTTTTAATACCAGAAAAGCTGTAACTAAGATCTTACTCCCTGATCACTGGTTATTTTGTGTGGTTGAAGAATGGAGCTGTTGGGCCAATGCCACAAAAATTATTTAGCCTCTTGTTGTCAGTTGGAGGACATGAGGGAAGACAGGGTCACAGCTGAACTCTGCCTCCAAGCCAGACAGCCTAGTCAAAGTCCCGCATACATTCACAGGCTACCGGGTCAACCTTATGGGGTTTTATATTCAGCAAAGACACTTGGTCTTAAAAAGTGAGAACCTTTCTAGCTCTAATTGCAATACAATCCTCCTTATTTCTTTGAGCTACAATAAAATTCTGCAGCTTTGACAGGTTTAAAATGCAGTTCTGTTCTGGTCTTGTGACATAACACCTAAAATTACTAATTATCAGAGTTCATAATTTAAGGCTAGAAATATAAATAATTGTGGATAGAAAATCTGTAATTTATTGGCTGTAATCTATAGATTTCAATGCATAAATCTTGTTTTCCAGAGCTAGATATTGTTACTTGAAATTTCTGCTAACAATCCTCCCAATATAATTTTTATTTTTTGTATAAATCATAGCGGGGATGGAGAGACAGTCTATTCTCAAGGATCTCTGCTGATTTGTTTATATTCATACATCAGTCAAAAAAAATCAGGGAAAGTGTCTGGCCACACTCAGCTGCCTTTTCACCTCAGGAATACAGAAGCTGAATATCTATTGAAGAGCTGTGACCTAATGGGTACAAGAATAATATTTTACGTACAAACACATTTATTGGCCTGTGACAACTGGCAATGAAGATGCTCTTCAAAACACACATATTTCTCCTGTTATTCCCCAAAGTATTTTTATATTTTTATGTTAAATATCGTGATCTGTTTTAGCCAAAATACAAATTAGACGTAATACAGAAACTGTCATAAAGAGGTATGAAAATTACACTAGATGATCATATTTGTTTCCTATATATGTTTTCTAAGCAAGTGTTTAGATAACTCTGCAAAAAAGAAAATACTTCCAGAATTTCTGTATGAAGCATTATTTATAGTGTTATAAATATAAACTATATGCCTTCTAATTATATTTTGTAAGTACTAAGTTCCTGGCCCAATGTTACAGGAACATTTAAGCTGTGCTATAATTAATGCCATTATTGAGAACAGAGTGATGAACGGACTTTCTTAATGGAACACTTTTTAATTAGAAACTTGTAGCTATTTTTCTTTTCTTTAAAAGAAGAAGCTTATATTTCTCTATTTCTTGAACTGTCTTTCAATAAAAATTAGACACGCTATTCTTAATGAATAAATTCTTGTGCATTTGTTTCTTTATAATTCTTTCCTTTGGTTGAGGAAACTACTTAGGTATGGTTATGGGAATTGTAAGGTTACAGTGTCATGGTATTATTGCAGGCTTTGTGTTCTGTGCTTTCTGCTTGAGTGGATTTCAAGATAACATTTACACAACAGTAAAATTGCAAACACATCAGAAGCCAGAGAGGAATGAATGCAGAACTGAAGAAGACCCTAATATCCCTGAGAGCAGTGGACTGTCTTGGTATAAGGGAAAAAGAGATTGCACTGTCAAAGACATCACAAAAGGAGTATCAAATGTGTTTTCCTGGCTTGGCAAGTGCTCATCAGGTGATTAAATTGTCTGAGTTGAATGAGTTTACAAAAATGTGCAGATAACCTTCAGTTTTAGGCAGGTTTTCAATAGTTCCCAGAGAAAACACAATATTCTAAATGCTCTATTTGTTTTCTACCCTGTAATTTCTGCTCTGGACATCTTAGGTTGAATGGTCTCCTGTCAGTGCCAGACAGATAAAAAATAATTTTGTGTGTTTCATATGAAACACCAACTGAAGCCTGAGCTAAAAGCTATGTGGAATCAGAAGGTGAAGTGGGTATCACTGATATGACATGATGTTTAGATTTTACGTTGCAACTGACAGAAATACATTCTCAGAAGGAAAATCAGAATCTTGTTTTCCTCTTCTTCCTTTAGTAAGTGTATTATTTAAGTCAGTTCAAAGATATTAAGCTTTCAGCCCTCACAGTTTTTCTAGAAGCATTGTTATGTTCTACACTTATCTTAAATTCCCAAGTACTGTGATGTGGAATATTCTTACCCTTTTTTCACTTTGTTTTTTCTGTAATTCCTTATAAAAGCTTTTAGGCCTCATATCAGCAGAGCAAAGTTCAGCCCCTATGAATACTGACAATAATAAACCGTTAGGGAAAAGAAGAAGAAAATAATAAAAAACCCTATATTACTACATTAGAATCAAATGGCTTGGAAGATGATAAAATTACTTTTGAGGTGAGAGTCAGTAATGATGTTTGAATATCAGAGTCTGGCTTCTTGAAATTTCAGCTTAGTTTTATATATACAATGTTTTGTATTTAAGAGACAAACATGGATCTTGCATTTATCCTGTTGTCATTTCATAATGCCCCTGCAATGGAAATGGTCAGTTTTTCACATGCTGTGCCTAATCATGTGAGTTCATAAGTATTCTGCTCCACATAGTATTTCTGTTTGAGCACAGAAATTGCATTTGCATATTGATTGCAAGAAGTAGTATTGTTGATACTAATAAATCTATTGTTTTTGTTTCTGGCTGCATCCATTTGTTCCTCAGGCAGGGATATTTTCCCCATAACTTTGTTTTATTTACAGATTTTGTGATGAGCCTCTTTATTGATTTCCTCTTTCATGTGGTCTCTTCATTGCCTTTGTTATTTTACAGAGAATATACTGTATTGTATAATATAATGAATATAATGAAATAAGAGTAATAAATAATAAGAAAATTATTACCTTTAAAAGAAAGAAGAACTAAATATAGTTTTGCAATTCTGAATGCAGAAAATTTGTTTACAGATTTTTTTCAACAGGTCCAAGTTATTTCTTCTCCTGAGAATCTGCGTACAGAAATATTTCGTCTACTCACCTACAAAAATACCTGCCTCCTGCAGAACAAGACAACAAATGTTGTAAGAGGTAAAGAGGTAAATTTGTGAGGAAAGCATTACAAATCATTTCTCTTGCTCTATATTCACATAACTGCTATGTCCTTTCTTAATTTTTTTCTTAATTAGCAAGGCATAAATGGGGTTTGTTTTGAGGATTCATTTCAATAGAAAAGGAACAGAGGATTCCTTGATTTTAAAAGAAAAAAAAAAAAAGAAAAAAGCTATGAAACACCTTTCTGTATTAGTTACAGGAAATCATTATAATAAACAATAGCCTCATGGTATCACAAAAACTAAAATTGAAGCTTCTAAAGGAAAATTATCTTTTTTTTAATAGAAATGATGCTGAAATTTTCATGTAAATTATTTCTACTTAACTATCTCAGATTGACTTTTCTGGTCTTTCCGTCTGGGTTTTTTGGGGGGGTTTTGTTTGTTTGTTTTTGGGTGTTTTTTTTGTTTGTTTTGTTTAGCTTTGTTTTGGTTTTGTTGTCTTTCTTTCTTTAATCTAAGAAAAAGAACATAAAAAGTTTTCTTAGTCCTGTCCTGTAGGCAGAAATTACCACTATGGGTCAGCTGTTGCCAGAAATTCAAGTCAAGTTGCTGTTTAATGTGGCTTTAAGCCACTTACTAAAAGTTTTCACAGTTAAAATGGAAATTTTGTTGAACATGATCACTAACAGTCTCCATTCCTAAAGCCTTTTAACAGTGAGAAATTTGACACACAGAATTTTCATACAAGTCTTGTTCCTTCTTTCTCTCACGTGATCTACTTCTGAAGAAAAACAATCTTCTTCCTATCTTCCTTGTTGATATTTTAGTACAAAAGAAATTATCAAATAATGAGGAACAAACTCCATCCTATAGCTATGAGAACATTTCTTCTTTAACTGGAGTTTTAAAAATTAAATATGAAAAATTATAACTTTCGCTTTTTGATGTTAACTTTTGTTAGTTTTGGAATTGTTAGGCACTGTGGTAGGAATCCAAGGAGATTAAAAATAATCATCAGCTTTCTGTACCCACTTTCTTTGATATAGGTCATCATGCACATCACATAGAAAGACTCAGTTCTTTGACCAACACTGTGAAGGATAAAGGTATTTTTTCCCCCAGTACTGCTCACAGAATCTCAGGCTCACCTAAGTCAGAGAATAGACATTCAGATTCTTTTCTTGACTCTTAATATTTTCTATCTGGATAATCATAGATTAAAAATCTGCTAAGTGATTGAATTTTAATGACTACAAGAAAAAAAAAAAAAAAGAGGTACATTTAACAACATATCTTTTGGAATTATAAAAACAATAAGCAGGAAGTCCAAAAATAAGATTGAAAGGATTTCTAATGAAACTGTGTGATCTATCTCATAAGTTATACATAAACTCTCTTTAATATTATACCCACAGGAGTTTACACAGGAATACTAAAGAGAGTTCCTTTAAAATTGGGGCAAGATGTGCCTTAACTGCATTTCACTATCACATTTGTTGATGCCAACTAATATCAAAAATTCATATATTAGGTAGAATAAATGAATAGTTAATTCAAATTATTATTATTATTATCATTATTACTATTCCTAAATTTGCCAAGGTATCTTATTCTCCTTATGATTTAAGGCATGCTCTATCTTTTCTTTTTTTTTCTTCAGTGGTAAGAAGGACATATGTGGTATAGGAGGATATTGCTAGAATTAGGGTTTTTTTGCTGGCACATCATAAGTGGTAGATATAACGACAGAGAAACACCATTGCTAAAATTTCAATTTCCGTATTTCAGTATTGTGGATTTACACTTACTATTATAAATAAAAAAAGGTGTTGTAGCTGATTATATTGTTTATGTTCTCTACAATCAAACATCCTTTCTGATTTCTAGCTGATTTATTGTATTGAAGATATGATATTATATTTGTTGGTTTTGACATACAATTTCAAGATATAATCACCACAAAGCACCATTATTAGGTTTCTGTATCAATCAAAGTGATTTCTTTTTAATGGTACCTACTGAGTGTATTGGCTTTGGAGAAGCTTCTAAAGAGAACTTCAGGGATCCTCTTCCCTTCTGTTAACCATGGTGGAATAGCTTCAAAATCAGAGTTTGTGCTGCATCCATCCTCATTATCCTTTTATGTTAACATTGTTTCACAACTAGATGCTCCTAGTCTGCTCTGATATGCTTGAAGAAAAATGGGTCAATTATTTAATGTACATTTTTTTTTACTTAAAGGGGCATCCGATAAGCCAAGGATAATCATGGATATTTTTTATTTCTGACTGTAAGGTAATCTTCATCTGCAGCATACAAACACAAATGAACAACTACAATCCTTACCTTGTACACAACTATAAAAATGGCAGGTGCTAAGAAACTGTACTAAAAGGTGTGGAAATAAGCCAGTCATTTTTAAAATGTGTATGTAGGTAGGAAGAAGTCAACATTAATAAATATCTACAGTTCAGCTTAAGGAGGGATGTCAAAGGCATTCTCACAAAGACAAGTCAAGGAGCCTACTGAAATGATGGATTTTTTATTAAAAATAGGTTGGCAGAAAGAAATAGTCTTAAAGTCACAGAAAACATGGCTTCACTGAGGCTTAAAATTGCCCTGAAAAACAATGTACAGCACATGATTCATAATATAAAATCTGACTTGAAGAGCTATTTCATAGAATCATAGAATACCAGGTGGGAAGGGAGTCTCAAAGATCATCTGCTCCAAACTTTCTTGTCAAAAGCATGGTCTAGACAAGATAGTCCTTCCATCTGGACCTTAGAAGTATCCCTCATTAGGGAATCAATCCTCCATTTCCCTGGGGAAGATTATTCCCGTTGTTGATTGTTCTCATTGAGAAAAGTGGTCCTCTTGTGTCTATTTGGAATTTTCCCAGGTGTAGCTTAAACCTATTACCCCTTGTCTGTTCCATGTGACTCCTTGTAAAAATGAAGTCTCCATCTTCTTCGTAGTCACCCTTTAAATAGTGGCACACAGTGACAAGGTCTACCCTAAATCTTCTTTTCTAAAGGCTGAACAAATCAAATTCTCTCAGCCTCTCCTCTATTGTCAGGCTACCCAGTCCTTTTGTCTTCTTTGGAGTCCTGCTCTGGACCTTTTTCAAAATTGTCCACTTCTTTTTTTGCACAGTGGGGACCAAAAGTGAGCACATTATTCCAGGTGTGGCCTGACAAGCGCTGAATAGAGTTGGATAATGACTTCTCTATCTCTGATGGGAATGCCCTTGTTGATGCAGCCCAGCATCCTATTGGAATTCTTTGATGCAACAGCCCAGTGTTCACTCATATTGACCTTGTTGGCCACACCAGGTCACTTTCCAAAGAGCTTCTCCCCCTTGTCGGTGACTAATTTGCCTTGTCTAACAGAAGGCAAATAATTTCCTTCTGTTTCTCCTTACATCAGGTTGTTTACATACCTGAAGGACACTTGTGGGTTTTGAAATCACTTGAACCCCAAGGTCTCTACAGTCCTCCTTGTCTTTGCTCAGACACTTAAAATGGATTTAGCTGCTAAACTCCTTTTGGATGTACATCTTAACGAAATGCTGTTGAACCATTGCCACTTCATGAAATACATGGCTCAAGTCAGCCACTTATAAAACAGGAGAAATGAGAATGATATTATGAAATATAAGTAAGAATAGGTTGTTAATATTGTTATCTTCCATAAGGTTCTGTTCCCAGTAATACTGTCCTCATCTCTGTTCCTTTTATTGTTTTGCTTACTGTGTCCAATTTAACATACACTTTGGAAGACCAGGATGACACAACATGGTATAATATTTATTGGAAAATTAATGATTTTACTTTACCACTTCCATTGCTCAGTATCTGCCACCATACTCTTTATATAACTCGAGAAGGCAAATACATTAAATTTTTGGTATAATGAACACATGGCAATAGCTTTGTTCATTGCTTCTATACACTGAATGCAAGCTGTATGCCACTGATAAAGGGTTTTTAGCTAACACTCTAGATTCCTTCTGTATTTGTACTGCTTGAGCTGCTTAGTAGACTTTTAACCAGCTAGCAGATGGAGAGAAGACCAACAAAGTAATAAAATGTCTCTGCATAGAATGAGTTTGCTGATTCACAGGCTCAATTGATTTCATCTCAGTCAGGTGCAAGAACAGCTGAAATGTTTTTATTACAAAAAGTTTCCATCTTGCATAATTTTATCTGGAAATATCTTTTTTTCTGGATATGGAAATTTTTTTTGTTTTCAAAAAAGAATTGCTGAAAGCTTATGGTGTTAACAGAACTTTATATAGAGAAAAAAAGAATCCCAAAGCTCTCCACCTCTTTTAATCCATGTTAATCTGACTATTTAAAGCAATTGTGATAAAATTAGGAAAATAAACAAGCAAACAAAAAAATAAAACACACTGTCTCATGTTTTCCCTGTATGTATGTACTCTTAGGTTTTTAAAAATCAGAGTAAGAACTTACTTATTGAGTTTAACAAGTCTGCCATTTGCTCAGGTAATTTTCCGACAGGACTTATCACCTGCATTCCTCATCATCTAGAAATAGAAGTATTTGATTTGTCTATTATACCAAACTTCAATCCATCAAGAATGCAATTTCATTTCTAACAGGAATTAATACCAGGTAATCTTGAAGGCTTCTTCTCTCTTGGTCAATACCCTTTTCTGTATTCAACATTGTATGAATTCATACAGTGTATGAATTAATAACCTAAAATAATTATTTGAGTAGAGCCAGGGGTGAAGTCTAACCTAGCTCTTGAATGTGTGTACTGGTTTGAAAGCAAAACCAGTGAGAAATTTCAAGTCAGAAATACAATTTAATAAGAGGAAAAGAAAAAACAACAACAACAAAAAGTAACATAAATGCAATAGTACAAAAGACCACTAACAGAGTCAGAATACAACCTGACACCCTGTTAGTTAGGGTGGTGGTAGCAGTCCAGATGAAATGGTCTTGTTGAAGCAGTGATCCTGTAAAAAATTCTGGTAGCTCTTGTCTCCTCTGGGAGTCCAGTGGGTAAAGGCTGCTATGCTATCCCAAATCCCAGGTTATATCCAGGTGGGAATGCTTGGCTCCTCCCCCTGGGCGGAGCATCTCACAATGGGCTGATCTCATTCTCTGAGTCATGCAGTGGGTCCTTGATGGCCCATTAAACAGAGATAACTCCCGGAGGGAGTTATCCATGAGTCATGCAGCAAGGCATTGTTGGACCCATGAACAGAAGATAAGGGAAACACTGCCCCACCTGGCTTCAACAGCTCATGAAGATGGGGATAGAATACATACTTTGTGCACATCTTACATGGTAACCTAGGACAATGTGTAATATTGGGTTACATGTGGAAATAGGCCAAGTCTTTCCAGAATGACAATTATAAACCAATAAGAAAATCTTTATTGTGATTGAAACCCAAACGAGCATGTTGTCTATTTTAGTAAAAATTTTAGCATAGAAATCAAACAGATAATAAGCTATCTGTTAAAAGTATGTCTGGTCATCTCTCTTTGTTAAATCACAGGCAAAAAATAACGCTTTACACTGGCGTAGCAGAATAGAAATGTGCTCTGTGTCCCATGGTAGGCTGGCTGGTCTGGGGGGCTGGAGACACGTCAAGCCTAAGTGAGCAGGGTGCAGGCTCACGGCCACAGACTGTCAGACTGGTGCTTACAAATGTAAGAGATGGTAAAGGTCCTTAGTCCTGCAGTGCTCTGAAAATGGCAGGTATTCATTGCCTGGTAATGGAGAAGAGAAGACAGGACCGTTTAGCTCTTAAAAGTGTTTTATTTATAGGGCAAGTGGAAAGTGCAAGTTAAAACCGCCTCTCAACTTGGCTGTAAAGAGCACATCAGAGCTGAGATGTCTGCTGAGCAGCCAGCAGCAATGGTGGCTTTTAATGAAACTGTAAAGCAATTCGAGTTACTGGCATCTGCAAATAAGTGACATTTCCACATAAAAGTGTTCCCTAAGACAACATACAGGAATGAATAATGGCAATAATAAATCTGCTTCTGAGGAAGACAGGAGAAGGCAGAGGCAGTTATTTCTGGCAAAGTAAGCAGCACTTAATTTTCTTTCGAATACAAAACATCTTCCGTTCATATGTATGACCAACTCTCTATTCTTAGTGATACATTACTGAAAATTATTAATTCAGGGAAGTATTTTTTAAACAGAAGGAAATATCTTGCTACGAGACAGAAATACTTGTGAAGTGTTTGGAATTTGCTAGTGTCAAAACAACTGATTTGTCTGCTTAGAATTTATTTTGAATCAGCTTATCATAAATACATGCAACTGTAAATTTATGCTAAACTTCATTTTTTTAGTGTTTCTTCAGTCACAATCCATGCAAATATAGTCTTAGAAAACTAGAAAATAAAAACATAATTTTTTTTTTCTTTTTTCCTTTACAGAGCACCAGGCTAGGTTGCTCCTAACTTCTAATGAAGTTAGAAGCAAACTCTTCCACCAAACTATCTTTGTTAGTATAGTCTTCATTGTGAATTCATTGTGTCCTGTGAAAGGGAACAGGCAATTAATTTCTAGCTGAGGAAGAGGTTAGGACTAGCTAAAAGTAAAAATAAAAACAATAGTTCATATAGAGAAAGGTGCTTAATTTTTGGATTGTAATCTTTTTTTATTTACTGGGAGAAAGTAACAAATATTTTCAAAGATTTAACAAGATTGGACAACATCTCTCAGAAATATGTAATTATAGCTTATGTTGTTTTGGAGACACAGAAGAGTTAAGTGATATTTTAGTCCCTCCTGTTCTATCATCTATGATTTTAAGAACCTAGAATTGAGCTTCAAGGCCTATCTGAAGTACTGCAGAACATTCTCCATTATTTTTGAAATATATTGTTTTCTCCAAATACTGAAAAAAATCTATTTTAGTCATCAAAACACTGAAGCTTTCAGGGAAATAGCTGCAGCATTTTAAACTACTCTGGTGGTAGAATGGTGTGTGCTTTCTAAATAGTCTTTCCCAAGGGTAGATTTTCCAACACTTTGCCCAATCTTGTTTTAATGACTAATGTTAAGGAGAATACCAAAAGGGAAATAGTATACTTGACAGCAAAGATTCATTAGACAGAATACAGAAAGAATGACAATAGTTTACAGGAAAAAACATTCTTGGTATATCACCACTACACAAACGATTCAAAAACACTAGGTGGATTTTCACCAAAACACAAGGAAAAAAGTACTTCCAAATTTCTTTTCCTGAGAGTAACCCTTACAGGTAAATGGTTGGGGCTTTCTAAAGGATTTTTTTTTTTCTTTACATTGTCAAGGAACTTCATCTTGTATACATAAGATTCAGAATCTGTGATTTGCAAGCCTTTTTTTTTAGAAAATGAAAAGAACAAAGCAAAGTATGGCATCTATCGAAAGAGTCACTCGGGAATGTGATGATCAAATAATCTAAATTTGATAACACTTTTATTAAAGGACAGGTTTTTAACTGTGCCCATAATATGGCAATACATGAAATAAAATATCATCTGAGAAAATTAAATCTTGTAATTTGGTGTGTATTTTTGTTTGACTAAAAAGATGAGGCCACATTTTCTAAGAGGAACTTAATAATTTCATGCTAATAAGTCACACTTCTGAGTCCTTATGTTTGTAATTGAAGCCAATAGTTTAATGGCCATATGTTGGCTTACACATCAAAACTAGTTGTTGCACAGTGTAATAGTGCTGGGTTACAGCAGAAAACTGAAACAAAAATTGATGTTAAGCAGCCAACATTTCCCTAGATAGAAGACCAAATGGCAGGGTGATGCAGAGGTAATTATAATAAATGAGCCCTACTCACACAAAGTTTCTTTGATGAGGGAGTGCAAGTCATGTCCCTTCTTCTATGTGTGCAGTTATTGAAGTGGAGATATAGAAAGAAAAATTAACAAGTTGGAATGAAGCTAAAATGTAAAGCCTGTATACAGAATTCTGGCATCCTACTCCAGCTTCTCAAGTCCCAATTTACTTATTCAGCAGTTCTATAAGTGTCTGAAAACAATGAATACCTATTGGGCTTTTTACATCAAATAACCTCCAACATCAGCCTTTCTGCTCCTACACAAGTCCTGGGTTGCCTCGATCTTGCCAATATTATATAGCTTCCTACTTATTTTATTCCTAGGCAATAACAAGGCCCAAAACCAAGGTATTCTGCAACCTATCTCCCTTGAAGTATTTCATTTCAAGTGTTCCAAAAACAAAATGAAAACACCTGATATACATTTCAGTGCACATGTCCCAAGTATCTGTGCAAGACAAAGTTTCAGACACCTGGTCAGTTCCTTCTCAGTAGAGATGGAATTTTCACCTAAATTTTTCATGGAGCTGAGGAGCAAGATTATGCTTCAGTGAATACTCCTGGTACAACTACATGCCTGCTTTTTAGCTAGTGTACTCCTAAAAGGCAGAAAGGCTAAAAGGCCTTTCTGCCTTTTAGGAGTCCAGGCAGATGCTACAGTTGTTGAGATCCTATTTCTCTTGTATTGTTTCCTCACCATAAATGCATCCAGTCACCTGAAAGAAGGCATAAAGAAATATAAGAAATGTGAATGTTTTCTATGTTCTTTCTTTCTTTCTTTCTTTCTTTCTTTCTTTCTTTCTTTCTTTCTTTCTTTTCTTTCTTTCTTTCTTTCTTTCTTTCTTTCTTTCTTTCTTTCTTTCTTTCTTTCTTTCTTTCTTTCTTTCTTTCTTTCTTTCTTTCTTCTTTCTTTCTCTTTCTTTCTTTCTTTCTTTCTTTCTTTCTTTCTTTCTTTCTTTCTTTCTTTCTTTCTTCTTTCTTTCTCTTTCTCTTTCTTTCTTTCTTTCTTTCTTTCTTTCTCTTTCTTTCTTTCTTTCTTTCTTTCTTTCTTTCTTTCTTTCTTTCTCTTTCTCTTTCTTTCTTTCTTCATCTTTATGACATTTCTATGTCCTCCAAATACCTTTTGATCAATATATTTCATTATTATTGTAATAAACAACACAAAAACCTATTTGACTAGAGTAAACCACTCCAATGAGAAAAAAAATCAATTTTTTTAAAAATAATTTGATTTTATTTGTTTGTATAGAAAGCTATGGCTGTAAATTAGCAAAAAATAAATCCCCAAATTAAGCCCCAAAAAAACTCTGGGCAACTCTGAGGAATCTTCTTCAGGACTGTCTTTAATGCATTTCCAGTATAAGAAATAATGTAGTGCAGGCTCCTCTCCCTGCAGTCATTTTATGCTCTGTTCACCCTGTCTGTCTGAAATAATTTTGGTTTGAAGCAGATATTTCATACAGACAAGGCTTTGTTTCGGGGAAATAGCCTTTCTCAATTTTACTATTTCTGACTTAGCTACCTCTGCCCACCCCATCTTTGCCCCTTAATGGATCTAGAAAAGAACAAGGAAAAGCAGAGCTACAAGAAATTTTCTGCCTTCAATGACAAATTTAGGTTTTGTATAAAAATACTTCAGTCTGCACACAGTCCAATTTTGCGTGCAAGATCTCAGGATCTCATTTTTATCCAGATGAGTTCCTGTGTACAGTTCATGTTCCAACTGTATTATCTATTGCTCAAATGTGTGAGTACCGAATTACGGAAAATCCTGACAAAAATGTTTGTCATGAGTACTTGGTCTTGTATTGAGGTTACTGTTATGTTTAGTGTTACCTCATCTATCTCTTGTTACCAGGAGTAACTCCATGACAGAGTTGTCTAAGCATTGTTTGACAGCATCCCTGAAACATTTTTTTTTTCCTTCTTAACAAGGTGTTTCAGCATAGGGTCATCAAAAGTCTGAATTATTCCATCTGGCGGACTAAAATTATATCTGCTTTCTTAAAACCGTTTCACACCACCTAATGTGATGGATGGGTGAAAGAAGAAATTTGATAACTTTCTGAGCAAAGAATAATGCTTTACTCAAGTCTTTAGAGACTCATTTATATGAATCTAATTGTTTTGTTATAGCCTTGTCCTTATGCTCTCTTGTGTGAATGCTTCAAAATATAATCTCATTGTCTGGAAACCCAAAATCAATATAAAAGGAAGTGAAGCAGCTAAGATGTGAAAGGAGGAATTTTTCAAGTTAGAAATTAGCATGTCATCTTTCCATTTACCCTATTAGGACTAAATGATTTTTATGTTAAATATATTTACCATCTCTTTAGTCCATTAATATCCATTTAATAATAAATAAAAGTCATATTCATTGCAATAGTTCAGTAGGACTTTTTAATCTCTTCTACCTGAGGGGTTTTTAATAATGTAACATTTAGAATGATATGCGGATTATACATTCAAATGTCTTTAAGTTATTTATATTTTAAAATTCGACTTATCTTCACAAAGAGACAAAAGACTAGTCTGCTATCTTCTTGACCAAAGTGCTTCCAGTATTAGGGAATTCAACACAAGATATCTCACAGTGGACTGTTAGTATGTAATCTGTTCCTAAAGGACATGATGAAAGCTGTTACTTTTGCCTGTAAAGAAGATTTAAATTTCATGAGTTGGGATGCTGGAGTGCCTGCCTCAGATTTAGTAAACCTGCACTTATGCTCTTGCTGTGACAGAGATTTATGGACTTTGCACCAAAGAGACAGGTAAAAGGAGTCTGAACATAAAGTATGATTTCCTCTGTTGATTAAGTGAATGCAGCTACAGGAGAGGTTGTAGGCAGGATGATATGCTTTGTACAGGGTGGTACATAGGCAGCTGGGAATGACATAGTGATGTGTTCTTACTCATTGTCCCTTTCCCAGATTCTGGGGCCCTCATCCCACATAGGATGCTTGTCCCTGAAATCTATCAGGTAGGGGTACACACACACTGCTTTTCTCACAAAATATGCCTCATCCTTCTACATTATGCATCCGTTCAATAGCTGGGGTTCTAATGGCCTTTGGGGTATATAAGGGAGCTGTTTCTTCTGATTAATTTTGTCATTAATCCATCTGAAGAATGAATTCCTGCAATACCCACGGTGCTCCCCAGCCCTTTAGCAGAAGGTGGACCCACTACCATTTTGTCTCCATCTCTGCCATCTACCAGACCACAAAAAAAAAAGGAAGGGCTAAATCACCTGTTCTTTATCCTGCAGTCCATGCGTCAACACTGCTGGTTCTAAGATGCCTGCAGCTGACGTGAGACATTCATGCTGTTTTCTAAGGACAATCATATTCAGCAAGTACTGACATGGAACAATTACAGAGTTTGTCATCTCAGTCTCTGTGGCAGAGCTGCTTGCTTAGTTTTTGGATGCATAACACTACTGGCATCCTGCCAGATGCTTCTGGATGTACCTTGATTGAATTGGCGGTCAGGAGTGGAAATCCTTGGGATATTTGGTCTTGTGGTTCTTCTCACGAGTCCCCACCTCCAGAATGGGAGATAATAGCTCTGCCCTGCCTTGTGAGCTATTATATGGATAAATCTGATGCTCCAGCTTCATACTAACAGTGACATTTAGCCTATGTAAACCTAGTAACATAAAACTTTAAACATTTCAAGCACCATCCCCCGTTTGCTGCAAATCCAGATACACAAACCAGACAGAGTACCTAATGCTTTCAAGCACTGCGGTCTCTTTCAATGGCAAATCCTTTGCCTTTTAAATTTTTCTTTATATAATAACTCAAAAAAATGAAATTATTTGTGGTTTTCCTTTTCAGTCTACTTACTGCACATACTTTTATTTTCATACCAAAAGAGAAGGGATGTAGTATAACTCAGATTGGTTTGTCTGTATCCCTGATTTTTTTTTTTCCTTTTTTAATAGCTGTATCAATTTTTGCTTGCAGTAATAAAAATCCTAAATCTATATCTTTAACTTCTATTGAATTTTCTTAATGCATCTAATTATTAATGTTGGTCTACCACATACATTTTTTATGACAACCTTCTGACACAGTGGCTAAGTGACTTTTTTATAAATTAGGAAAGAACAATTAAATACCACAAAAAAAGTTTCTTTATTGTCCAAGGGAGACAACAGGTTTTTAAGCACAAGAAAGAGGGGGCAGTTCTTCTTTCTATTGATTTACAGCAATATCAGCCTTAACTTATTATCAGCAACACTTTACAGCTGGCAAGTTTAAGTATGTGTTTCAAACTTCATGGTAGGAGACTAGTTTAAACACAATCTTTCAACCTCAGTTTCCAAAAGTATTAATTAAAAGTTGTTAGGAATGCCTAATTTGTATTACATTTAAGGCTTTTTTCATCACCCTAAGAGTGTTGAAGGCAATTAAATATGATTAGATTTTTGCATACTTGAAGGTATTTTTATTGTATTAGTGTGGCTGTAAAGTGGTCTAGTGTAAACTCAGATGGGAAAATCCTGATTTCAGTCAGTGGCAAATTTCACATTGATTTTAATGGAACTAAATTTCACTCAACTTTTAGGACTGAAAGAGGCCATAATAATCAACTTGTCAGAACTACAGCATAGTACAAGACAAATTCCTTCAAGTGTTTCCTGCATAAAGTCCATAATTTCTGCTTGAGCTATTACATATCTTTCAGGAACATACAATTTTAATTTAAAGTTCTCAATGATGACGAACCAAGTACTTCCCTAGGTAAATAGTCCAAATAGTTGATTAGAGTCACTGATAAAAATATGCACCTAGTCTAATATCAATCATCTAGCTTCCATCTTCAAATATTGGATCTCGTTATGCTTCATTTGTTAAATTAAAGGGCTATTTGCAATCAGAAATCTTCTCATTGTAAGTAATTGTAGGCTGTAATCAAGTCACCTCTTACCCTTTCCCTGGATATACCAGAAACTCTGCAAACCACCTTTTTCAAGTGTCTGGTTGCTCAAGCTGTGGGGTTTTTACTGAAGTTTTCTCTTTGTCTGTAGCTTTATAAAACTGTGGACACCAAAAAACATGATCTTTAATATCAGAGTATTGGGGGGGGGGGAGGTGTCAGAATTCAAGGGGTGGTGAAGGAGAGTACAGTAGTCTCTATATGTATCTATTTTATATCAATCCCACTGCCAGAAGTTAAACCAAAAGTGGTTGTTCAGAGATAATGAACAAATAATAGTAGATACATTATGTATGGAGCAAATGTCTGCAAACTAGTCAAGAGTGTTTATGCCCATAAAATGGAGAATAGTTATATAGAGCTTGGCATATTTCACATGTGGTTAATTAATTCCAAAACTAAGTCTAGAATCAAAGAGGACTTTAAAATTATAGAGTTTGGTTGGGAAACATGATGAGCTGTCAGCACAGTGTGCATAAATCACAGAGTGAGCAAGAGACACCAGGTCTTCAGCTATTAGTCTCATTTCTGAAATGGGGGGCAGGAAACTTAGCCATAGTTGAGTTCCATAACACAAAGGCAAAAAACCCATGTAGCTGGGATGCTGTGCTGTGTTGCATATGCAGAATGTAGTGTCCTGTGTTCCCTCTTTGCATTTAAAGCTAGTATCCAATATGCACTTCCTGCATCTCTTAAATCAGCTGTTTTTACAGATACTTGTGGTACAAAGATGCATATGTGCCAAGCATGGTAGGTTCTGGTTTGGTACAGGTGGTCAAAAAGAATTTTCTGAGGCACTATTTCTTGCAGTAGCCATAAGGGCAGGAAAGGAGCTCTGTGACACACATGCAGCCAAAAGACTCTCAGGAGCCTTAAAATGCGTCCTACACATTTGCCATCTGTGATCTTTTTGAAAAACCTAGTCCTCATTTTCATTCAGTATTTCCTCCTCTGTACAACTCTGTACTTTCACAGCATTACTTACTATCATAGTATTATGCTGCACCAGCAATTCAAACATATATTGTTCAAACATATATTAGTCAAACATATATGTCATTTTTCCAAGGGTCTTTTCATACTTTCTGCTTATACCCCCTGGTCTAGCTCATGAGTTTAATTTTCATTCTAAGTTTTCAAACATGATTTTAGATTTACCTGCATACGTATGATCAGCTGAAGCTGCGTTACCAAGTACAACATACTCTCTTCAAGCTTTGCAGGACTGAGTTTTTCTTAGCATTATTTACTATAAATTTGAAAAAATTAATGGCATTGATGTTCCACATCATTTATCCAGATATTGATATGTAATGGTACAACATTTTTCCTCTTGTAAGAGTACCCGTTCTTCTCCTCAACCTTGTAACTAGCATTTCCTGTCACCTTTTTTTTTTTTTTTAACTACAGAGTATTATAAACATCCTGCTAGTTCCTTACTCAATGGTACAACTGTATCTGCAATGTCAGATAAAATATAAGACAGTATTTTTATTCTCATGACTGCACTGTACAGTGAGTTCATTCTGTAGTTAGTCACACTAACTTCCATTTTGCTGGTCTTCATATGGAAACATCAACTCTGTTAGTCTGAATCACCCTTTTAAAGAGATAAAGATCATATACCTCTCATTTATCTGCAAAAGCATGGTGATTTGAATATATAGGAAGCTTCTGTGAGGGCCTGCTGTGAGAGAAATGTAGGGATGTGAGTAGGCTTTACACTACAAAATGGAGAACATTAAAAAAAAAAAAGAAAAAAGAAACCTAAAAAAATCAACTATTTATGAAGTAAATAGTTTGCCTTTGTCTGAGGTTCTTCAGACTAGAATTAAACTCACATATTGAAAATTCCTGCCAGTTTCTAAATACATAGTAATGAAACTGTACATATGACCTGAAATGTAACTATAGGTAGAACTTCCATATGCTCAGTAGGTGCTCTCACCTAGAGGGGTCCCTAATGCCTCTGAAGTTCTTTGTAATGATGTACAAAAGATCAAGTCTCATATTGGATTCTGTTCCTGACACAGTTAGCTCTCTGCAAAACATTAATCTCAAGTCAAATTAAGGAGTTCTTTTGCAGTTGCTCAAACAGGACCTACTTTATTATTCATGCTCTAACTTAGCTGCATGATCTCCATCTCCTCCTGCATCTGGCCTGTTATAGTTTTCAGAGCATGGGTGACTTTAATGTTTCTTCCAGCACTGTGCAGGAAAAAAAAAATAAACATTAAGCCTAAATTTGTATGTGTGTGTACTGGTGCTGAGGCAGGAAAGACTTGAACAGAATTCTGGAAAGCTGGCACTGTTGTAAGATCAGAGCTAATGTTGAGTCACCCTGTTTTTTCTAAAACAGCTTATTCTATTTGCAAGGATATATGATCTGGGTTTAGAAAACATAATACTACCAAGTATCAACTTATTAAAGTGCATTTTAAAGGCATATTAGGTTTATATTAAATTTTCCTATCACACATAGTTTGCATATATACAAGATAACATATTAAGTATGTACAATAATATATGTAGTTACTGTTCATATATGTAATTACATATGTATGGTTAAGAGATTTAAATTTATGTAATACGAACATTTCAGGGAAAAACATTTTATAAGAAACAAGGTTGTTAAATTTTTCTCTGTAATTTGCTAGATTATTGAATCAATGATGCTAGAAGAGAACATCTCATAAGGTAGACTGAACATTTAAATTATAACCTGCATTCTTAAGTGAAAGAAATGCAAGCCTGTATACGGAAGTTTTGTGTCTCCGTCTCTTAGTTTTCTGTGTCAGAGAGCACAGATTTATTCAGGTTGAGAAGGGATTTTTTGAGGCTGTCACTTTGTCTCCTGCTCAATGTTGCATCAACATTGATTTCAGTCCAGATTGCTCAAGGTTTTATCCTGTTGAGTCTCGTAAATCTTCAAGAAAGGAGACTGCACAGTCACTCTGGGCAGCCTTTTCCACTGCTGGATTTGTGTATATGGTGATTTTTTTTTTTTTTTTCTTTTACCCATCAGAACCTATTTCCAAACACATATTTCTACTTAATAGATTTTTTCTGGAAACATGGCAGCCCAAGTACTCTTATCACATGTTTGAAACACTCCTTGTGTTTCTCTGTATCCAGACATAATGGACTGAATTTCAGTTCACGAAAACCTAACACATCAGATTAACAAAATGTTGTGTGGGTTTGGTTTCCATTTCAGTTTCTTTGTTTGGGGTTTTTGGGTTTTTTTTGTTTTATTTTTTGTCTTTTGGGGTTTTTTTCCCCAAATGCTTATTCCATGGGAAAATGAACACTCTAAAATGTTTTCTCTGGAAAAGACAAAATATCAGTTTGTGAAGAGTCTGCGGTTTTGTCAATACTAATTCTCAGTTTGTATTTTCATAACTGGTTTGACGTCCTTGAGAGAAAATGAGAGTTTTGTCATGACTATTTTCCAAAGATTTCACATATAAATATGGCTTCCTAGGAGGCAGTACAAATGTGACATAACTAGGGAGATGGAGTAGATTTCTTTCAGCAGGTGCTTTGTATGGGTGAGCTGTGTCAAAAAATGGTCCTAGAAAAAACTCATAAAATAAGATAGTTTCATGAAAGAAGGATCATATATCTTGAGCATGTCCGCTGGATTATCATGTGTCATTCAAGATAATATCATCATATTCAGCTGCTCCATTCCCTTAATGTCGTACATACCCCAACTAGCAAAGGTGTTTGCCTGTAGCAAGGAAAGAAAAAGGAAAATGCAATACTGATAGCCAGCTCAACATGAAATTTTAGACTCACTAATGTCTTGGGGATTATTCCCATACTCACAAATGCAGCATGTGCAAATAATTGGTAAAAGCATAACAGACTTTTGTACAGACCATTTTCAATAATTTTAAACGAAATTTTAAAATAGCTTCATTCCATGCAACTATAACAGTAGCACCTGTACAGGAATGAGTAAGGAGGTGCTTTAAAGTGAAAGCCAATCTTGTAGTCATCCACTAACAGGGATTGTGGACAACATATTCACTTTTGTATTTGTTCTGTCGTATTTGATTATACTCAAATTCCCGTAAGTCCTTTACTTGAATTACAAATTATGTCTTTATTTGGAAACAAATATGCCCACAAATGCATTGTGTACCTTCTTGTGTGCAGTGTGTGGTGTTAGTGACTGCAGAGAGAAAGCAAACTACGTTGGGCATTTCTCCTGCCAAACAAATAATTGTATGTGATCATTTAAAAACAGTTACCATTGGAAAACAATGAAATCCATTTTAGATTTTCATAAAGAAATAGAAATCAAATTCCTTCTGGGAGAAGAAAAGAGAGAGTGTATGTATGTGTGTATAACATGTATTATGTATGCTACAGAGAGTATTCTAATATTTCCAGCCCATAGTACAATATATTTTTACAAACTGATAAATAATTCATGGCATGTGATGTATTAGACTACTTCTTATAATCCTTAATACTTTGGAACTCAGGCAAGGGTTGCAAACAAATGCCTTTTTTTTGCACATTGTCTATTTTAAAATTTGCATTGGAAGACAAAGGTAATTCCTTCGTTAATTTTTAAAATTTCAAGTATGCTTTTATCTTTGAAGTTAGGTAAAAGCAATAGTCAGCTGATGTACATTTCATTGTGACTATGGGATACTTGCTGATTTTCATGCCACTAGAAAGTTTCTATAAAGAACTTTGAGATGGGAAAAATATGGTTGACCTCATAGGTCTTCATGTAATAGGAAATTAGGTCATAAGTAGTAAGTAGCTACCATGACTGGGATGTTTGTATAGTGGGACTGGAAAAACACTGCAAAAATATGTCACATTCATGCTGAGTATCTCGCATGCTCATCACTTACATTTTTGAGATATTGTCATTAGAAAGCCAAGTAATTGATTTGTTGTAATTTGTACTGATTTGATCTTTGCTATTCATTTGTTGACTAGTTACGTTTTCTGTTTTTTTAATGACATTTCATAAAAATGCTAGATGGGAGTTTACTGTTTCATCAAGCATTCCTATCTGAACATAGTCACAAAAAGAAATGTAATGAAACAGAAAGTAATTTCCATTAGATAATAATCTTTTTTGATCAACATTTTTGTCTAGCTCTACATATTAACTTAATAAACTTCTTCCAACTCTCTCCCCTGCTTCTCATCATGAAACTGAAGGGAAAAATCTTTCCTTAAAGTAAAAACTTTTTGTTTTTATTTCAAAAAGTTACAATTCAAGACTAGGCATTATAATATATTACTGTAAAGTCTGCATTTGAGAGCATGAACAGTAAATATCTGTGTTTTGAGACTAAGAAGAAGAGTGGAAAAATTTTGAAGCAGGCAGATGAACAGCACAAGCTTCATTCTGGTAGCTGAGATTTCCTTCAAACCTTCAGCAGCAAACTATTTTTTCTAAATGGAGTTTAATTATTCCATCCCATTCTGCCTTTAAATCATGCTCCTGTGACTTCATATTGCATCAAGCACAATATGCCAGCTTGCACTTCTCTCAGCCCTCAGAAACACTTTTGACTCATTACTCTTCCTCTTGCTAAATAAAAATAATCTGCAATTTAATCACTTGCTTGCAAGCAATCACTCGTTAAGTTGATATGCTTGGCAGATTTCCTATTTAGAGCTGTCAGGTACAGGCACAGCAGGAATCTGCCATGTCCTACTGATAGTTCATGTGCAGGGTCACTAGCCAGGACACAGTTAAGCAGCTGATGATGTATGTGCTCAGCAAAATAATTTCAGAGACAGTATCAGGTCTTTCTTGCTGGGTGTCCGTAAGATAATTATAGTAAATGGTTACAGATAAGCTAGATCACAGAGGAAAATAGTCCATCCAGTCCTAGTCTAACATCTACTGATATCAGTCGTTATAAAACCCACCTACTTCCTAGTGTTACCAGATACATATTTAAATTGCTTGTGCTGCAACTGAAATAAAGTAACTGCTCTGATGTCTGTAATTTTGACCCATTGTCTGATGATTTCCTGAAAGTTGTACGTCAATTCAGCAAATTAGAAATGCATATTTCTACCCTTTTTTAAATAATAACAGTAGTAGTATTCTAGAAGTGTTCAAAGAGTTCAACCAAGATCAACTTCATCTTGTAATAGACTGCATCTGCACAAAAGGAGTACCAGAAAAGGTTCTATGAGTCCAATATCCTTATGATAATTCCTCACTGTCTTACTTGTTGATCTCTAAATAAATACTTGCACTGTTATAGACATTTGTTGTTGTTATAATTAATAATATTGTTTTCGTTATTATTTAAAAAGACTAAAAGCAAAAGAAAAAACCAAGTGATGTAAAAGCAATTACTCATAAGCAGCTGATGAATACCCAGCTAGTCACCGAGCATTGCCAACCTCCAATAAATGCCAGCTCTGGTTTTATTGCTGGACTAATCCTTTGGTTAATTTATGTCAACTGTCCCAGTTCTGTTCCCTCTCAGCCTTTTATCTTCCCCAGCCTACTCAGTGTTGAGGGAAGAGTGGAAAATAGAGAAAGCCTTGATGCTGTGTAAGCACTGTTCAGCAATAGCTAAAACATTGGCATGTTATCAACAGTGGTTTGGTCACAAATCTGAAATTTAGGGCTGCTACCATGAAAATTAATTTTATTCCAGTCAAAACCACTACAGGACATAAACATGTTTGGTATCATTTGGAAGCTTTTCCAGACATCCAAATCCCTTCTGCTCCACATGGGAAATGGGAAAAAAACAAACTAAAACCTAACTGAATCCTTATATATTCAAACAGTGCTTTAGAGGATACAGCACAGGATTTTATTAAGATAGCTAAAACAGTCTTCTCCTCAGAGCTAGGTCTTTTTTCACATAAATAGCTCATCAGATTCTAGGGAGTTTGATGTAAGTTCTAGGTGAGCAAAGAATTTACTCAAGTCACATTATTTTGGCTGCTGTAGGGTTTTTCAATTCCTTGTATCTGTACATAGACTCCTACTTCAACCATTTCAGCTGAAGAAAGCTTTTGGCTACTTCTGCAGTGTCAGTCATATAAGAAAAGAATTGCTAGCTTGGTATAAAAGCTAATAATTTCTCAGAAGACTTTTCATGAATTAGGCCCATTTTCACTGTGAAAAGAAAATTAAATTCCTACCTAATTATTTTCTATTAATTTGCATAATAAGCATTTCTTTCCAAAATCAAATCTCTAATTTTGTACTGATTTTATTTTCCACTTGTTTCCCTAAGAAATAAAAACAAAAAGTCAGAAAAACAGGAAATTGTAAGATGCACACATTAAAGAGAGCCTTCTTCCACAAATAGAAATGAGGTTGTTATCCAGAAATGAAAGAGGCAGACCTCCTACCAGTATAAAAAATATTGATTTAGATGTTATAGTTTTGATGAAACACAAATTACATTATATCTACTAATTACCATTATATTACATGCATTTGTTTCTTCTTAACTAGGTAAGTGGAACTCTGTTTACAGTTATATAAATTTGTTTGGAGGGTAAACTGCAGCTAATGTACAAACCCCTCTGTCATATTTCAAGTCCTAGTCCCCTGAAAGGATCACATTTTCCTCCCCTTTCTCTATCTCATACATACAAGAACCCTATAAAACCATTAAATTACTACATTTGAAGGGAAATAGATAGGCTCCAATTTCCCTTAAAATGGGTTCATTTGTTGACTTCTAAACTTTCCCTTAGTAATTTTCAGACATAATTTATAGTGCCAGTCTCTCAGCATTTCCAGCACTCAATGTTTGTCTCACTTGAGGCAGTTGTTAATGTGTTCACTCCATAGTTGCTTAGAGTACTGCAGACTTTGTTTAAATTACTATTGCAGTTGTCTGTGTTGCTTACACTTGCTGTACCTTATATTGCAAAGGAAATGTTATTATGCAGTCCTAACCATACATGCTGAGGGAACAATTAGAATACACATTTTTATACCTATTTATTTTTGTGAATTCTGTGTACAAACACATGCCTGGGTTGAATCTAAGCAAGGATAGATTTTAGTCAGAAAAATACAGAAACAAGAGCCCAAATCTTGAACGTTATACTAAATATATCTCTTATTTAATATTGAATTATTTCTTGGAATGGGACAAGCAACGTAATAAGGACATTTCTTTCTAAAAAGAAAGATAAAAAAGATAAATATATTTTTTACATTGCAAATTTTTATTCAAACCTTTTTCTGCCTTCTCTTGGCTTAATATTGGAGCACCAAGATCTAAATTAGTCTTACTGCATTGAGCCTGCAATTCAGAGAAGTATTATAATGTTTTACAAATAGTGCAACAGAGGTCAAGATTTGTCTTGCTTACACTGTGCTACGTGAAAGCTGGGTGTTTAGGTCTATGGGATGTCTCCAAAGCTAGTGCAGATAGTACTGTATCATACAGGCAACAAATATTCAAGTCGTCCTATCTTTTAATTTCATTTCTGTTGAATTTGGAATATATGGTATATCATATTTGACCATATATTCCAACAGTTTGCTGTTAATATGAATTATTAGTTTTAGCAGAAGCTAAATATATGTCTAAGCATACTGTAACATAAAATCTACCCAATGTACATAGAATTGCAAATCTGATCACCAGTGTTGAATTAAATGCTAAGTACATCTGTTGGTTGGTTAACATTTTATGCCAGAATGCAAAATGTGAAGGGCGCTGTGTGGCATCAGATGTAGGGAGCTTTACATGTTCTCCATTTGCCCAGCACTAAAATATACACTGAAGCAATTCCAGTGCTTTGAGCACTTACAGGCCGTGACACCTGGTGAAAACCCCAAATTATACTTGTACTGCTCTTAGAAAAAGGTCTTGTAGCACAATTGACAGAAACAAAACTATCAGATTAAAGAGAGAAAGATATAAACTTGTAGTTATCATTTTGGGTATAAACCCTACAGCTGTTTCCTTATCAACTTTCCAAGAAATAAAACTACAAAAAGGAGCACAATTTTTGGAGCTCATGAGAACAGAAACTGTAGCACAGACTGATATAAGGGCGAGATATCATAGGGTTCTGCATTTATGCTTTTCTCAAAGATCTGGTTTAATTCAAGAGAGCCTGTTTTCCACTACCTCTTGTTTTTTATTGCAACTCCAAAAGACATCAGTTTAGAACTTATCAGATCACAAGCACTAAACACCTGTCATTGCTGTGCTGGTGACCAGAACATTTATACAATAAATGGTGTATTTCAAGATTCTTCAGATATCTATTTTCTATAGCCTTTCACAACAAACTCTTATTGATCTTTCACTTTTCTTATTTTTTTTCTTTATATCTTATCCTTTATTGCTCTTCCTCGATGCTGAGGTCACTTACCCCATGTTAGAGTATGTGTCTTCAATGAAGACGTGAGGAAAACTTGACAACCCCACACCCCAAATTTCATTGAATGTATTTGCATAATTACCTTCCATACTTGCACATGTGGAAATTCTCAAATCTGTGTAAAAGAAAAAAAAAAAAAAAAAAGCCAGAAAAGCTTAACTCTCTAAAGTAAAAAACTTCTACAAATGAAAAAAGATTGGGACACACTAATGATGTTGCTAATTCTTTTTTCCCCAATATTTCCTGTTCTTTAGGGGTGGAGTTGCAGTAAAGTGCTCCTTTCTAAGTTTCAAAGTTGATATTTCTTGTTGACAAATTTTTTCCCATAAGTGTTTGCAGCAGAAAGTTGAAACATCAATTGTTCTGGTGGGTCAAATTCATCCACTAATAGAGCAACGGGTTATGGATGTGAAAGGCCACTTTCTTTAGACTATGGAAAATAAGAAGATGCAACATTTTCATTAAAAGATGTCATTCCAGCTTGAGGATATTACTAAGTGGGAACTGTTATTTATTGGTCTGTATTGCTGCTATGTAGTTTTGCCTGGTGCTTATTCTGAACAGCTGCTGTGACATCTTATCATGAATAACATTGTCAGAGCATGCCTCAGGAAAGACATAACAACTTTAGAGTTTTGGATCTCTTTATATCATGGTATCTAACAGCTATCATCATTAAAGCCTGTCATTGTTCTGTACAGTGTTGCCAGTTGATCTAGTCTTGGAACACAGACACACACACAACAGAGAGCAGTGCAGCTTGCATTCAAAAAAACCTTTTACACTGGTGCAGGCTGGAACAACGACCGATTTATTACAAAAAATTTATTGGTTGTCTTTATCCCTGTAACTTAGTTTCTTCCATGCAACTTTTTGGGAAGGTTTTAAATACACATAGAAATTCATGATATAGCAAGAAAAAAAAAAAAAAATCTTGAATATGGTATCCCTGGATAAAGTAATATGCACTTTAGTGGTGTATGTTTTCCATTAAAATTCCTGTCATCAATAACCTTCTTAATCTCCTGTAACTTCCCTAAATAGTCCAGTGTCTGAAAACCATTTTCTTTCTGAGGCAGGGCTCCTAAAAACTATTAACCACTGCTCAGAATGTAGACAAATAAAAAAACAGCCATAGTTTTGTGCTTTATATTCTCTATGGGTTAATTTTGAGCTCTTCTGCGACCTAGAATGAGACTTTGCTCCTGCTTAGATCATTTGACAATAGCATGCTATAAACAGAAATAATTGTAGAGAAGATAAACAATGAAAATAGGACTGAGTTTTGTTTATGTTAAGCATTTTATCTGAACTTTAACACATGCTGTTCTATCTATTCAGAATATGTATCTTACTTATTTCCTTAATTAAAATCCAGTGAAACAGCACTGATTTAATTTAATTTTTTTCCAGTATGAAAACAGGAAAAGAAAACGGAAAAAATTTGAAAAGAAATGCTAGAGTTGTATAATTGATGATTTTAAAGGTTTCTGTTTCCATTTGTTATAATTTCTTTTTCAAGTACACAATGTATCTGGAAATGTATAAATTTCAAAATTTAAATGGCCATATGAATTTCTGCACAAGACAGTACAAATTTTCTGAATTTCATAGATTCTAAGCTATAGAAAGACACTTGATCTTGATCCAGTACCTTCAAATCATGAAAAATTAATTAATTATTTGTTCTTATGAAATTATGTCCTTTTTATTTTTTTTCCTACTCTGAATATGTTCAGCCTCCAGCTGAACATTTTGTGCCTCATTATATTTTCTTTTCCTGCATCCAAATTAAAGAGTTACCTGCTTTCAGAAATAAGTTCTCTGGGTTGGTACTTCAAGGCTAAGATAAAAAAAACCTCTTAACCTTCTCATTGGTAGGCTATGAAAGTAGAATTTGCCAAGTTTTTCACTAGAAGGCAATTTTTCTGTCTCTCATGTTACTTTTTTACACCTCTGCCATTTTTTAATAAATTCCAGTTATCCAGGCCTTTTTTTATGATTGCTGTCAAACCTGAAATAATTTAACCAGTAAGTTGGTGGGTTTGTCACAGGCATTTCCACAGAAAGTAGCTCCACTTTCCATGTGATTGTTTGGACATTGTGTTCACCTGTTAACCTGAAGTGTAAAACCATCAGCTAGTTTTGAATATCTTCTCATTGATGCTGTGTGCTGCTGTTTTTCACTTTTATCTGTTGGAGTGGGATTTTCTTCCTAGATATCTGAGCTCATATTTTAGCAGTACTGTAGATAAAATAACATGAGGCCAGGAATAGATTCCTGTGGAACTCTATTAAAATTATCCTTGTTTCTCAGAATTACCGCTGAAATCTAGCATTAAACTACTTTTAAAATGATTAGTAAACTTTCCACTGATGCTATATGATGCTAATTTAATTCAACCTGCTATGCAAGATTAGGTAAAATGCCCCATAGAAGCCTACTATACAAATCAGTTACTTTTATAAATGAACCTTGCAAAAACAATTCAAGCTATTATGAGTTTGATTTTTTCAAATGTTCCCAGAAACTATGCTGAATGGCATAGAGTTAACCTCTAAGCCTCTGCCAGTTGCATCCCCACTCAATCTGTCTGTGAAATGGCCTAAGAAATATGTACAAGTAATTGACTCTTGACTATCTGTCTTATTAAATATCAGTAAATAAGGACCAACGAATATTGTCCTGCCAGACCTGAAAGCACTGAAATTAGTGGCAGATGAGTTACTGATTGTGATTTCCAGCCTCTTGAAGATAGCAAATACGTCACCAATTTTTGAAAGCATTCCAGGGCAGACACCAGCATCTTCCACCTGTGTAACCACAGAAAAACGGTGCTTTTGTTTCTTCTGTAAAAACTGGTAAGAGTTAGTATGAAAAACAGAACTAGTCTCTTCTTTAGAGACAGAACTCACAAATCTATGGGAGTTCTTTGAAGGAAGCAATGAGCCTGTGCACAAAGGTTGATATGACATCCTTTGATTTCCAAAGGCAATCAACACAATCCCTCAGCAAAGGCTCTTAAAGAAACTAAGCTGCCATGAGATAAGAGAGCCAGTCTCCACATGGATAAATAACTTATTAAAAAGATAAGAAACAAAGCACTGAAATAATTTTTTTTTGAAGAAGAAGAAGAAGACAGGAGTATGCCCTGGAGGTTCTTTGCTCAATATCAAAGAAATAGTCAGATGGCAAAACTTGTTGCTACTAGCAGATACTACAGAGTGCTAAAGGTGAAGGCCAGTTGTACAGCCTCAGTGGAAGAACTGCAGATGCAGTTTAATGTAGAAAAATGGAAGCCATGGAAATGGAAATATGCAATCTTCAATATGCTTGGATGGGCTTCTCAGTCTACACTCAGGACTCATATTTTGGGTTTATGACAGATTGTTCATCTAAATGTTGGTTCATTTTTCATGTACACCAGGAAAACAAAAGTGAGTTTCCAGAATTAAGAAAGGAAAATAGTTATTTTTTCTTGTTTGAATGATGGTGTATACACAGGTTAAAAATAGTAGATTTGGATCCAGTGTCTTTCTGTTTTAGTAGGTAGGCGTGATCTTGAGGTGAGATAAACATGTCTCTGCACCACACTCCTTGCATATAAAATTTTTCTTTTGATCTTTCAGTGGGATAATGAAGCCAGAGAAATAGCTAGCAGAAGGACAGCATACAGATATGCATAAAAGAAATAAAATCAGCTCTAGATGGTGCATACTAAGAAGAAACACCTTTAGCTAGAATAAATAATGACTAAACAAACAAGTAACATATTTCAAAAAATCTTCTCTTGTGATTTGGTATTTGTGGGAAGAGTTGAAAAAGAAATGCAATGGGGAAAAAAGCACAGACACAAAATTAGGAAACTCATAAAATTAAACATTTAGTTTTCATTTGTTGTATCTGTGCCACTCCCCGGAACAGAGAAATTGGAAATTATTTGGAAATAGCAAACTACTTAATGCACCAGGGAATACAGTGTTAGGAAAGCAAAATTCCATATGTAGAAGACAGATAAAACATTCTAAGAGTAAAAATATTTATATCTTCTTATTCTAGAATGCTTTCCACTGTATCCATTAACATCAGATAGTGTCTTTCTAAGGACATCAAGGCTCTTCAATAAATAAAATATTCCTTTAAATTCATATCTGTCATGAATAACTCCACACTCTATTTTTTTTTTCTTATGCATATTCCTAGCTATTACAAATATTGTGGATAAACTAACACAATGACATATCATTGGTTATGTTTCTGTTAAGTTAATTAAGACTTAAGAATGTTTTTAAAATGAAAAGTACATATGAGAAAACGTAAAACCACACGCAAGAAAAATAAAAAACACACACAAGCAAAATACTAGGTTTTCATTTTATTGTATCTCGTTAGTATCTAATAGATTCCTACATACCCTACGAAAGCTCTGAGAAAATCTTTGAATATCTTAATTTCATTAGCACATCTAAAAAAAAAAAAAATAAAACCAAACAAAAAAACCCAGCAAAACCAACCAACCAAATAAACGATTGATTTCTACCTTAGAGAGGTCAATTTATTTTTTAGAACATGTAAATATGAAGTTAATAAATAAAAGATCAGAATGATAGATAATTTTGCATTTTACTGCATAAGCATTTATGGGTAGTTATGACCTGCTTTGGAGTAGGAACCATCCTGTGGATGTGCAATTTAGGGAACCCTGTTCTGAATATTTTGACAATCGTTAAAAAAAAAACAAACAAGCAAACAAAAAATCTATTTTGTTTCAAAATACTACCCACTCAAAAAAGGATGAAACTGAAGAGCTGAGCTGTAAGTGTACAAAACACAAACTCTTTGTTGTACAGAATGACAAGAGTCCATCAAGGCTCTTGCAAGGCATCTCTCTAGTCAAGCCAAGCAATGTTGCCAACAGTCACTTTTCATCTTTCTAGTAATGATTTAGTTTTAACATCCCTAACCAGAAAAGCAGTCTAGATATACCAATTCAGTGTGTTGTTTTTGCATTAATTCCATATCTTGTGTGTTACCAGCTGTGGTCTTGATCCTTGTAAAAGGTAAAACACCACTGAGGTTAATCACTGTTGTGTTCTCTGACAAAGCAAACCTGGGACTGTGTTCATGATCTGGCACACCTTTTGGCTCTGTGTCTCCTCTGCAGGCTGCCAGCATAAAGCTTAACTCAGGCCATCTACAAATCCCATCTGCTCTGCTAGCAGGTGATCTATCATGGTGCTGCTGGGAAGGATATGGACCTTTACCTGTTGCCCCTCTTTGCAAGGCCAGATAGGATGCCTCTATCTGACAGCAGAGACAAGAACCCCTCTAATTAGCATCTGCTTGGACATAATCCAAGGTGCACTCTGCAGAAAAAGGCACTCACAAATAGGAGAGGAGATAAATTAAATGTGCAGGCAGTAAATATAAGTGCAAGCTGGTCTTTGAGGCTGTTCCTGTGTTCTCTGCAGTGACAGTGACTTTGTGTAAATACATCCATGACTGGGTTTAAGGTTGCTTTGTTTACAGAATGTCTCAGACACTTTTGGGACAGAGGGTTGTGGTTCACAGGGGCATCTGATTTCCTTGTGACATACTAGCAGACAGTAATTGACAAAACTGTGTATGGTTTTTCAGTGCTGACAAGCCTCAGAAATGCTCTCAGGTAAAGTCTCAATTTTAGGCACATTAAACAAAATTATGATCTTTTCCCTAAGTTTAATTAAAACAAGGGGGTGGAAGGTAAGATGTACTCTGCAACCTGGAGCCAGGGATCACAACCTAATATGTAATGCCTGCATATAATGAGCATTCTGTGAGTACTTTAGTTATGAATAAACATAAGGGTTTTGTCTATGGTTATAGATTTGCTTTCACCTTTGCATACAGTGGAGGTCAGGAAATATTTGAGTGATAGGTTTTCTCTGCAAGACAAGCACTGAAACTTAAGCTTTTAAAAATACAAAAGGTTTTTACCATTCTGTTACTGGATTATTGCTGTAAATACTGTTCACCCTCTAGACTATCTTGGACTATCACATATCCTGGGAATAAATCTTTACAACTGTTAATCTGTCCAGAGGTATAAATTTCACTCAGCATACATAGAGTAGAACACACTTTTGTCATAAGAAAAGTTACTTAATGTTTCTACAAGATGTAGATAATCCATACAAGAAATCTGTAATTAGATCTACAGGATATGGTATGAGCATTTATTCACCAGAAACTGAGGGAACAAAGGTCAAGAAGCCAGGATCATGCCTTGTTTTAAAAGGGAAAAATATATGTGACTGTTCTCTACTGTGTAAAAGGGAATCTCACCATGGATATTGCTGCACCAGGTTTTCAGGTACTTGATGGTTGGTTCAAGAGACCAAGAATCAGAGAAGTGGGTACTTTTCACCATTCCTTAGTTGCTTTTCATGCTTTATTCAGAGAAATATACTTTTTTACAGTAAAAGCTTGGAAGTAAAAGATGATTGTCCCTAAACTAAGAATTACTCTTCTTATCTTTTGGCTAAAAATAATAACAAAATTACCTTGTTTGGGAAATTATTTTGTGGTATTTCACAGGAATATTGCATAGGTACTTAGTTTTATCTTTCTATTCCTACTTTATCTGTATTTCTAATTGTGCTTTCCATTTTGCATTGAGAATAATTTTGTATGCATCTTCTCTTGGTGACGTGATAAACTATGGGAGATAAATATTGAAAAAAAATTCAATTTATATAGAAGAAGAAAAAAATCTCAAAGAGATTATTGTATTATTTTTATTTTTAATTTATTAAATTAAAAATATAGTACTTTCTACTAAAAAAATCCTTCCAAAGAGGTTTCATTTTCAGATAGAATGGGTATTTGACTACACTAATTTTGCCTGGGATTTGTTTTTAGTAGTAATGGGACACACACACACCCCCCACAAAAAACCTAAAAAATTTATCACTCTATAAAAATTCTATAATTTTGTCAAAAAATTGTTTGTTATTGTACCATGTAAGGGGAAATATTTAGATATATAAAATATCCAGACATTAGCTATATTTTTTCTCAATGCAATAGATTATTAGATGTTTCATGCTGTGAGTGCAAGAGTAAAGAGAAGGGAAGAGGACTGGGTTTGGCAAACTGATGATATGAACAAATCAGTTCATATCATCAGTATTTCCTAAATTTAGGTATTTCCTAAATTTATTCATTGTTGACTTGTGGATTAAATGGAGACATGATAAGTAAAAAAGATCAGGCATCCAAGGAAAGATAAAAAAGGTGGAAACCTAAAGTACTTTATCTGTAGCTTGGGCTCAGCAGATGCAAATAGAGTTTCCATCAAAAGGTCTATGCTGGCTATGGAGCAGTCTGGAGTGATCTGCAGTTATATACCACAGTGAGTCTTCTGCCTGACTCTACAACTTCCTTAATTACCCAGTCTAGAATGAAAATAGACATCATGGACATTTGCAAAAGCTTCTGGAAAGGAAATTTTTTTTTCTTGCACTTCCTGCTGAAGCACAGAAAGTCCATTTTTCTTCTGCACCTTCAACCAGAGTTTCAAGTATTTCAATTTGAATTCAAAGATGGGTCATGAAAAAGACTTTTTTATGTTAACTTTTTTTGAGGGAGAAGGTGGTTGATTTTTTGTTTGTTTGTTTTAATAAAGATGAATACACTTTCACAGGGTTGCCTACAATTACCATTTTTTTTTAAATATCAGAGAACCATGGAACCGAAGAATGGTTTGGGTTGAAAGGGACCATAAAAACCATCTAGTTCTGATCCCCATGCCACAGGTACAGGGGGATAGCTTTCACTAGACCAAATTGCTGAAAGTCATTTTCAACCTGGCTTTGAACACTTCCAGGGATGTTTCTCTGGGCAGCCTGTTCCAGTGCCTCACCACCCTCACAATAAAGAATTTCTTCCTAATACCTGTGCTAAACCTACTCCCTTTCAGTTTGAAGCCATAACCCCTTTCACTGCATTCTCTTGTAGAAAGCCCCTCTCTATCTTTCTTGTAGGCCCCTGCTAGGAAAGGGAAAATGCTCTAAGGTCTCCCCAGAGCCATCTCTTTTCAAGACCTAACAACCCCAAATCTCCCAGCCTGTCCTTCAGTTATTTCATTTGTTCCTTTCCTCCAGTTTCGATGACCTCTTGGAGACAGTTTGACCTCATCAGCACCGTTAACAACTCCATTTATGAATAACATCTGCTCCAGTAACACAGGCTGAATATTTGACACATGCAGATAAGAAGCGCAGCTGGTAACTTCAGAAGAAAGAAAGCATAGAGGGTCAGAACTAAAGATCTGTGTTAGACCAAGCTACTAAAGGGCAGCAACTAAGCTTCAGATATGAGTGATAACATTTCATGGAAGAATTAATAAATTGAATTCTAAGTTGTTGAATGAATTGTGGACAAACCTCTGAACATTTTTAATCAGCTTTTGGAAGAGTTATTCTAAACCATACAGATGAATTTATATAAACACACACATGCATTTTTTTTTAAATTAAACAGAGAAAATCTTACTGTATTTCATCTATAAAATGAATAAAAAATTATTCCATAGTAAAACTGGAATACCCTGGAGGATCTTTGAAGTGTCACTGCTTAATCTGGATCTTTGACATCAAAAAATTAACTCTCTAAAGCTTTCAAAAATCAAAGATCCCTTAAATAACCAAAAATTATTTTAGCAGCCATTGGACTTGCAGTGCCAAATGGTCTATCAAATAATAACAATCTTCAATTTCTTTTCTTTACAGCTGTAAAGAGTAGTGGGTTTGTTGCTTGTGTTTTGTTGTTTTGGTTTTTTTTTTCCCATTATTGACAAATAAATATTAGAAGGAGAACTGCATATGCATTATTACATAGACTTTTATATTTCAATTTTTTTTTTTAGCTCATCCTCATTGTGTTTGTCTTAGATGATAAATCTAAGTTACTTTTTTTGCCAAGCTGAGTTTTTTAATAGGAAAAAATTCAAGATGGCATGCTAATAATAGCTTTTTAAATTTTTTTCATCCCCTGGTAAAAGACATTGTGTCCTTTACTGTTTCACTGGAGCTAGACAAATGCTGGCACAGTTCTACAGATAGGAAATAAAACAGCTAAAAGGTTGTAGGCCACAGACTTTTATAGGATTCAAAAGGCAATTAAAACCCATAATTAAAATGCATGATGAGAGTCCATCATATTGTGCTCTTTCTCCCAGATAATTATTTACTGGTCAACTGTGGCAAATTTTGCCAACATCACCTTCACTCTCATTTATGACACATGCTTCCCAATCAAACCAATTTTATGGTCTGAAATGGACAGGTCCCTTCCCTATATTTAGGAAAACATAGTGAAGTGCATTTGATGCTGTTGATTTTGGACCAGAGATAATTTCACACCAAACCCTGCCCCTCCCCTAAAGTCAGCTATTCCCATCAAAAAAAACAACAAAAGGCACCCAACAAAATTTCAAACTACAACAGTTCTTGTGCATTTTAGGAAGAAGTGAAAAAAACTACTAAGTGTTTTCCCCTTGAGTCCATTGCAATTTTTTCTCTTTGCAAGCTACCTTCTGGTTTTTCCAGGATATTAAGTTCCTCTGACATTTAGAGTATGCTGAAAGACATATTTATTCAGATTTATTCTGAAAAGGGCAAAGGTGGTAGAATTGGCTCTTTAGTTGTCCACTCTCTGCTTTTCAGTTAGTGTTGTCCCCCTCTATGTAATATTTTTAATATATGAGTAAAGTGTCTCAACCATGACTTTGTTATACCCTGAACCATAGAGATGATCAACATAATGAAACCAATCTTTTACCAGTTTGAGTCTCAGACAGGGCTTGGACTCCATGCACTGTCCGTTTGGCTTGTGCTTGGGGTCCATTACTTTCCCTGGATCTTTTACTGTGTGGTAAAAGCCCTCCCAGGACACATGGCAGGAAACTCAGTAGTACATCAGAGTCCAGCCACATCATATGGGTTAAAGCAGGAATAAGTTGTCCCATCTGAACATGCCCCTACCATTCCTCAGAGAGCTGAATATTTGACTTGTGAACACCCATACAGGTCAGACTGGGGAACTTCCTGTGACTTCTTACTTGAATTCCAGACCCTTCTATGGTCAGGGTCACAGGCGATGGAATGCCACAGGAATGCCAAAGGAATGCCATAGGAAAACACCATCTCTAACTTTTTCGTAAGATCCATTGCTGCGGACGTTGGTTTAGACAGCCATATTTGGGATAACCCCAACGGGTACACATGTTCCAGATAAACATTTCTTTTAGGTTCGGCTGCTCCTGTGGTTCAATTTATTATTTAGGAACATTTCAAAAGGGCGGTTTTTAATTAACCTTTATGGCTCCTCCCTTTCCAGCACATTGTCTCTCCATTAGGTAGTTTCAGCTTCTGGTTCTTACAGTCCAATTTCTCCACCTCCCATTTTATCACTCCCCCTTGTAGAGATTTGTTTCACTGTCCAGGCCCACTCATAATTTGTTTAGTGAATTTGGCATGAGGGTCCTGAGTTATGGGGGATTTGTATACACTCCCAGGCTAAATTTGGTTGAGACAAAACTATATATTCATATAATAAAAGTAAAAGCTTTTCCCACATCATTTTTTCCCAGTAAAAAGACAAAATAAACTTAGCAAAAATCAAGCTAACACTATGTAAAATTGTTTGACTAATATTTGATCTCCCAACAAGTCACATGCAATGAAAACATAACCAAATAACAAATGTTAATAAACTGATAATACAGGCAATTTGATAGCAATTGAAAGTTTCAATAGTTCCACACAGGTGTATCTCATCTGTTGACAAGTTCCTGTAAAAAGAAAAATGAAAATGTGGCCCACTACAGATCTACTATTAAAAAGAAGAAAAAAATCCATCAAGCGTTGATTTGAAGGTCCTGGGTCTACCATGTTGTGTTCCTCTGAGGAAAGGTTTCTCCCCTCAGAGTCCCCCTGAAGCCTGTGCCATGTAGTTGGACCCCTCCTCCCTATCCTACCTACTCCTGACCCTATTGGCTCAGGGCCAATATCTTTCCTTGGCCCTAAACTAGATAAACCCCTGTCTCTTCCTGTTCTCTCTCTCTCTCTTCTCTCCCTTGGAACACCACATGAAAAGTAAAGCTTGGACTGAAGCTGAGGGGTGAGAGTCATCCTTTTGAGATCTTTTCTGTCTCTATGAAATATATCTCCCTAAACCCCTGAGAAACTGAGCTAGCTAGAGCCTGGGGGGTGGCTAGAGGGAGTTTATTTCAGCACCACAAAGATAAAAGAGCCTAAGGGAAAAAAATAAGCCATAAACTGTTTCAGTCTCTCACAAATACATGTAACACAGCCTCACCATCTTGCTTAGATAGTAAATGGGGATCTAAGGTGGAACTGCATATCGATAAATAAAAAGTAAGGTCTACAACTTGATAGTAAATTTAGACAAATGAGCTCTAGTGAAGCCTAGACGAAGGAAGAAGAAAGCTTCAACATTGTGCTTCCCTAGCAAAGGGCTTTAGAAAACAGAAAGCAATCCAGCTTTTGATTTTTCCAGTTGTCAACCTGTCAAAACCTGAAAATGTCACAAATTACACACAGCAACTATCAGCACAATATATACCTATATATCAGATGGCATCCAGTACTATTAAGTAGAAAATGGGAAGTTTTCATGACCAGACAATTTCATTTAAAGAAATGGGTAGATGTGTACTATAACCCAGATTGCTTCTGTAACTTTCATGCTGTAACATCCCATTATGACATTTTAATAAACACTGCAAATCCATATATTTGGTAATATTGTTACACCAAAATTGAACCATTATTGCAGAAAAAGGCATTGCAGAAAGAAACATGCAAAATATTATTTTTATGTGCAGATGGTGTCACTTTCTGATAGGACACGCTACGCCTTTGACTTTTCTTCTCTGATCAGTACAGACCAACATTAGTCTCACTTTCCTCCAGGCTGGCTTTCAACCGTGTTAGTCATCTTTTTATATTTCACCTTATTGTTTCTTGCAGCTTGATTTTTTTTCATCACTTTGAAATTCATTGTTGATTTTAATGAGTCTGACATGAGTTTCCTTTCTTTAAAAAAAACCCAAAAACAAAGAAACAAAAAAAATGCACCACCACCAACACAAAACAACCTTTCTGACCATAAGAATAGTTTCTTAGATCTTTTTATTTTTTCCTCTTTGGTAGAAAAAATTAAGTGTTTTTACTGCCCCTCCTCCTCAGAAAAGAAAAATGTTATTTTGCCTCCTTGATTATCTGCATAGAATGTTTAGTTTGAATGCTCTAGAATAATGTAAAAATGACTCAAATGAGGCAGAAATTACCAAACTTCCAAGATGCTATTCATTCAGGCCATCTAATCTTGGTTCACTAAAGACTGGTAGACACATCATGTGTAAGACATCTTTTTTCATCATGTGCGGAATAATGTTCTTGCTTACCCTGCTTCCATATTTAACTCAGAAATAAAACAGATGACAAAATTGTCACTTTATCTAATACACTCCATGAATATCTCTTTAGCTTCTAAATGGATATAGAAGGTAACTATTCAGAGTTTTGTACACAGTGAATGAAACTGAAAAGCTCCAGTACCTTCTGAGATACTCACCTAAAAGAAAATAAATTTTCATCATGAGGTTGAAGGATTTAGAAATATATCCTATGACTGTTGAGAGATTTCTTCAAAGAAATAATATTAATTTTTAATTTAAGTATACATATATATACTTCTTTCCTTTATTTTATCCTCTGTCTGAAAAAAAAAAAAAAGAAACCAAAAAAAATACCTTGCCTTAAAAAGTACATCAGTATTTTTTTAGCATTTAAACTGTTGTCTTGTTTTTAGACAATGATAATAATAATGGCAATGATTAACTCTGGTTATGATTTGACTAACAAGAATGAAGGAGTGTGATCCTAGATTAGAAGAAATCCAATATGTGAAGAGCAGAAATACTGTACCTTTTCTAAAATACAATGTGAACTTGGGGAAGAGAAGAATAAGAAGCAGTATAGAAGTAAAAATATTATCTTAATCATTATGATCTTGTTTAAATAATCATGGCAGACATAGGAGGAAGGCTAGGGGTGGGATGAGAGTGAGAAGTGGAATGCATTTCAGGAACATCTATTTGTTCATGTGGAGACTCGAGAGCTTTTTGGGTTTTATTTTTTCCCCACCATTTCCAAACCTTTTTCATTTCCATATGCTGGTGCCCTCTTTCAGAAAGGAGTCAGAACTTTAGCTATTTCTAATGCTGCTGAACCCAACATGGATAGTGTTTTATTTCAGCTGCAAGGAAGAAATATTTTGCAGTGTTAAAATATTTACAGGTATCCTAAAGCATAAAAATCTGCCCCAGTTTTAGAACATGAAATATGCCAGAACAACACATAACAGTTGGACAATGAATTGAAACCTACAAAGTTCTCATAAGTACTTTCTGTTTGCATATTTAAACACAAGTGCAACTCTATTTGTAAATATTCCAACCAGGGTAGGCTCTTGCAATAAAAATAATGGGGTTCAGATTCACTAGAACTCTAATCCTCAGAAAAATCTCATTTCTTTCACATACTATGCAAGGATGGAGCCTGGGTCCACAAAACACTGATGCAAAGCATATATCACCAGCCGAAGTACACTGTGCTTGTGGATATGCCCCACCAGATAGAAAGCTTTAGAGGTGAAAGTGATCACAGCATACACAATTTTACATATTTTAAAAATCTAGTTTCTACACTTGAAGGCAAACAGGTGCTTAATCTTCTTTTCAAAAACTAGATGTGATAGCCTAAAGTTGAAAAACAGAGGGAATCTTCACCTTTGATAAAAGAAAGGGTCATTCCAGGACAACTATAAATGGCTGAAATTATTTTTCTTGCTTCAAATAGTATTATTTCTGCAGGTGTGACCATGACTAGCACAATTGCTGTTCTGCAAGGCTGCAATAACAGATATGGAAATAGATCTCAGCAGTTTTGTATTCTATTAATCAGTCTTCAAATTCATTATATATACAAACAAAAATGGAAATATATGTTTGGCTCAGCCTCCAGTCAGTCTGAACTGCATGTCAGAGATATTTATGATGTAATGTTTTTTCTATTACATTTTTTTCCTGCTTTGTCTCTTTTCCACCAGGATGCTTGGGTTAATAGATGTGTTCCTTTTAAAATGGATTCAGTTGGTAAGCCAGAACTTTGAGGAACACTGTCTTTTGCATGTCACCTTTTAACACTTACATCATTTCCCTCTGAGCTGTCTTTTCTTTCCTCTTATCACCTTAGCAAATGCAAATGAAGTAATTATCTAGTTAAATTCTGAACAGGCATTATTCATTTGAGAGATCGTTACTTTGTAGTGCTAAGGAAGCATTTTTTCCCCTACCTTTGGCACTTTACAATAAACTCATTCTGATCTAAATTGATTGCTCTGGGATTATCTTGGAGTCATTAAAATAATGCTGTATTGACTTTCACTAATGTCTTTAATTGGCAATTTAAAATTTCAACAATTTGAATTAAATATACACAGGTATAGCTCACTTTAGCTGTATGTAATTTTGATATGACTTTGATTCAAATCTTATTTTGAATATTACATTACTGGTCTCAGAACACATTATGGGTTTAGTAGACTAAAGGTGATGGAAAGGAGCAGGCGGAAAGGAGCAGGCGTTAAGATAGGGAAACAAAGAGAAGAGCAGTAAGTGGCCAGTCTTCCAGGAATGACTTACCTACCAATGTGTTGTGAATTACAACTCCAAACAATTCACTGAATTCTGTGTTACACCATAGATTTCAAGTTGATTTTCTATCCAGTTTGTATTTATACTCATAGCAAGGCAAGAATATTCTTTTCATAGGCAAGAAAATCTGATGTTTTAAGTGGAACCTTGTAAAACTTTACATGAAGGGCTGATTTGGCTACAGTTAGTAGTAAAATTGATGTGTATGATTTTCAGAAATCACAAGGAAATACACTTATGGTTTTATCTGGGGCATATATTTATGGTTTGAATCTCTGTTTTGTTAACCTAATGGATAAGAAATATCACAGAATCTTTTGTGATGGCTTTCTCTTAAATTAACTCTTAAATTTGCAGGGTTAACCCTAGTAGACTCAGATTTTCTCCTGCTCATCTACTTCTATCTTTGTGTGAGAACATATAGTATGCCACAAAAGTATCACATTATTCTATGATTTCTTTATGTCTTCAGTAACATCCACATTTCATGGGTTCTTCTACTACCTCTGAAACTAGAAGTGTTCTAATTTGTTTCTGGACCTCAGCAGCTGTCTGGACATGGTCCTGGACAACCATTTCTTGGTGGCCTTGCCTTGGCAAGTTGGAACAGATTATCTCCAGAGATCCCTTCCAACCTCAACCGTTCTGTGATTTTTTTAAACTAACTAGTTTTTGAGGAAAGATTTGAAGGTGGCCAGGTCTTTGGCAGATATAATTAACATAGTTTTAATTACTGTTGAGTTATTTAGTTTGTTTGCTTGTTATAGGAATGTATCGTACATTGAAAAATGAATAACCAATGAAATTACACCACCAGCTGTTTTACAGAGCTTTTCTTGAGTATCAGTCTTCTGCTTTCTTAGGGCAAGGGCAGCACAAGTTCCAGCTAGTAAAAATTACATTTGCTTAGTGAAAAACACTTAACCAGATGTTCAGTAGATGTGAAAATGTATGCTTTGGATTTTTAGAGTGTGTCTGATGGGTAAAGGCTAAAGAGCACTGAGGATGCAAGATGTAGTAGTCAGAGATTATTTAGTCCCAATAGCCTCTGTGAAAGGTAGTTGAGGCAGTGTCTGTTGCTGTTAACCCAAATTCATTCAAAAGGTTCTGACTCAAAAACTTTGGTGGCAACTTTAAATCATTATCATTTTATGATCAAGAAAAAACGACTTTTTTTTAAAGTTGTGTGACTTCTAGCATAAGGAGAATGAATATTCAAGGACTTCCACATTTCATACAAACTATAGTTAATTTAGAAAATCGAGGTCATATTAAAAAAGGCCTTTTCCTCAGAATATTGTTACTCTTAAATGTAAAGGTTTGTGAGTAACATCCAATGAACAGGAAACATCTCTATGACTCTTTGGACTGACTTAATGGCTTAAATAATCTACTTATGCATATATATACTACCAAAAAGTGGTTTGTAAGCAGGCTTTTTTGAGTATTTAGGGATCCAGTACCATGAATTATTTGAATAAGCTGCAAATTTAAATTTCCTATTTTATTATGGTTTTGTGGGTTTTTTTGGTTTTTTTTTTGGTTTTTTTTTGTTTTTTTGTTTTTTTTTAACACCAACAGGAAATTGAATTGGTTAGTTTAATTTCCTGAACAGATCAACTGGTAATATTTAACTTGGGTTGGAGATAACTTGTTAGTGCTACCACACTTTCAATTAAAGTAGCGCTAAAAATGTGCATCTGTTAATCATAAACATTCATATAATTTCTCTACATGCGTTTGTGTAGTTCAAGAGCTTCACAGATGTTGACACAAAATGTGGGAAGTCAGGATGTATTCTTCCCCTCACATTATACTAAAAGTTACAATGACTAATACTTCTCAACTGGCTTTTAAAAGGCATTAATGGCTTTTCATGACCACCTTATAGACTGTACATGGAAATTTCTTATTTCAATGGATTTATATTTTCTGATAGAATACATTATTTTGGGCAAACAGAAAAGATCCAGTTTCCATTCCTTTAAATTTACAGTGTTAACACCAAAGAAAACTAGAAGAACAAATTTTTCTTAAGATTGTTGATAATGCTCTTTATTGTTCATATTAACAAAATGACAAAGAATATCAGTTCAGAAACGATAATTTAGTGAATTTTTACCATAGATTTATGCCACGATCATCAAAAACAAGCAATGTCGCCTTCAAGAATTCAATTGTATTTACAAAAGAGGGAACTGCCAGAACAGCTTTTTAGGCAGGGGTTAGGGGTTTTTTTGTTTGTTTGTTTGTTTGTTTATTTGCTTGAGGTTTTTTTTTTAATATTAACAGCTCTGCGAAGCTGAATGCATTGGAGAACTGTATTAGACTGTCCATCTATGACAGTTATCATAGACATCCTTTTGTTGTAGGAGGTTAAGAATATTTACATAAAATTAATACCATGACTTGAAATGAAGTAGGTGTTATTTACTCAATAGATATCAAAATTTTACCCAAGTCCAGGATTTGTAACATTCTTAATACATTTTCTAATACATTCTTTGTTCTTCATAGAAGTCAGTTGATGAAGTCAAGGTTAACCTTGGCATTTCAAATAATGACATTTCAAATAGTGTCTTTAAGAGCCCAGCAGTCTGTTCCACTCTGCCTTGCCCGCTTGGTCTCTAATTTCTAACAGAATGGTTACTTATTTAAGCTGAGATTCTCACTGTCGATTGCTAGCAGTAGAGATTGATCAATACCATTTTTTATAGCTATGTTTTTAAAGTAAATGCAAGATCAATTTATTACAATCAAAAAAGTAATCAACTATCAAATAGAAATTGGATTTGGGAAACTAACACCACATAAAAAAATATTTTATGAATAATCTGTATTTCATCCAGTCATCCTACAAGTCTAAATATATGAATGTGCATTAATGAACTGTATTTTCAAAGGTAAATTTAATTGATAGTCAGATTCTGATGTCTAAATCACATTGTACTTTTAATTCCTTATATATTTGAAAATAAGGAACTCTAGTCTCACTCACAGGTAACAGGCAGAACTGTCAACTGTCTGAGCTCAGAAGAAACCTTGACATTGTTAAGTCATTGCTCATTGGAATGGAACAGGAGATATTAGAAGCACTCCAACATCAGCCCCAAAGTCTTAATTAAAAGTAGAAAAGAAAAAAATAATTGAATCTAGAACTGAATATTTTAGGTGTATTCCTCAAAGCTTTGGTTAGCTGCAAAAAAAAAGAAAGATTATTTCTCTGTTCCATTAGAGAGGGACTCCTTCCTCCTCCTGCAACAATTTCAATCTGAGATAACCATTTCTATTCCCAGAAAGCACCATCTCTTGTTTGTAAAATATAGCTATGAGACAGTGATTCACTGACACCTTAGAACCAGCCTGCAAAAGAACAGTTCCAAAAGGTGATTTTTGCAAGAATGGCATCTAATCATAATCAGTCACCATCTATTGTCAATGAGGCACTGGATGTCACCAAGTAAAGTGAAGCAATTAATTTAAAAATATCTGGTATCAATGGCATCTCTGAATGATGATCTCAACAGCTCATTATTGCCCTTTGAACTCTCATTTCTCCATCTCCCACCAATCACTTTTCCCTTTTAATTAATTTCTTGTGTTTAAGAAAATGTAAATACAGAAACAATTTTAAATCTGTATATTAAAATATACTATTTTCTGATACTTATGAGATTAATAAAAATTACTGATTCAAGCACTTCTCTGGTTTCCAATTCCACAGAAGAAGCAGGAGCACTTGTCATCCTGACTGCATATCTATACTTTTTTTCCTCCATGAATCTGAATTACTGGAAATAGTTGAAAAATCTGTTATAAATCATCTCTGCACTGCTGGTCAATTTGTGTTTTAAGTTTTTCATTGTTTTGTAGTCTGCAATGCTGCCCAGGAATGCCCATAAGGCAAATGATGAGGTACTACTGTGACATTAAGACAGAAAAAATCCTTGGTTTAAGAAGGAAAAGAAAATAAACAAGGATGTCCTGGATATGTGTTTGATTACCCCAGTTCACTTTCTAGGTGTTTTTACTTATGTTAGGTAATGATGTTGAAGCTGAAAAATCTTGACTGAATTTCAAATTTATTTATTTGCCCTGAGTAATTTTCTCTCATTCCATTGCTGATCTCACACTGGTTTTTTTTCATAAAAAAGAATTATTTTTCTCATAGACAGGTAGATTCTATGAGATCCACTACAGGGTTTTGATGTTGATACCCAGTTTTAATAGGAAATAAGGATAGAGAATGTTATATTAAAATGTGATTTCTCTCCCTTTTCCCTGCATTATTTTATCAAGAAGAAAATTTAGTAGTTTATCCATCCTTCCCCTCTGGAATGAGGGTTTGCACTTCAGGATGAAGTCTACACACAGCTTCTCAAAGAATCATTTTGGTTGGCTGTGGTTCATCCATATAAATTGAATACTTCAAAGATTTTTCTCTCTTTGACCTGCATCTCAAAATCCCTGCAGGAAACTGCATCATACAAAAAAAACAGAGTGATCAGAGTGAATAATCTTGGACCATACAGAAGGGCTCAGAACTAATGTCTCATTGCTATTTGCTTATCTATACCTGCTAGCTCACCTGTGGGCCCAGAAGAAGCAACTTTCTGACAGTTTTAATGTAATATGCAGGCTTTAAAATGCTTCAAACTGAAACTTAAGATGAAATTGATGTTGCATGTGCTCCCTCCATCAGAATCTCTGCATTAGAAATACACCTCCTACAAAGCAGACTCACACCTATGGGGGTATGTGCGCACATGTTTGTGATGGCTGTGAGGAAGGAGCTGCTTAATGCAAAATGATGCAGCTCTACAGAAATCTGTGATTCTGCTTAATGTAAGAGACCATTCCCATATGGAAAATAGAGTACAGAAAGAGCTTTTTCAAACTTTTGTATAAAACCAGGGATGCTTGAAACGTGTTTATAAAGGCTCCATACAAAATTCTAGTTCAAATAAAAATTTTTCAAAAGCCAGTTTCGCCTAAAATCCTTTTGTAAAATTACTAGAATAACATCTGTGAAGTAGCACTTAGAATTATAAAGGTAAAAAGTAAAATATTTCCATTAGCTTGTAAAGGAATGTGTTACAAATATTTTGTGTAACACAAAAAGTCCTAAGTCGGGCTTTCATTCTCATTCAACATGAAATTAAATATAAGACAACATGGTTTTTCATTAACAGAAATTTTCATTATTATTTTCAATACTTAACTTGCACCTGGCTAAAATCTTATTTTTCTGAACATTAAATGGAAAGGATTACATGCAAAAGATGAAATTACTAAAATCCCCCAACCAATTTGTAAAAATTCTGACATTAAAATTATTAATGTAAATAAAATGTCATTTAAGACACAATTGGAATTTCTTCCTGAGCAGTACACGTTTCTAACTTATCTGATACTGGTTCAGTCCTGAAGCAGAATTCATGGAATTGGGCAGAAAATTTTCTTTTATTACATCTTCTAAATACAAAAACTTCTGGTCTATGCTTCAAGGCTAAGTTTTAAGTAAAATTTGTGTTTTAATTATTTCAGCAGGGGTATTTTTTAAACAGAAAATGAGAGACACAGAGAAAAATAATATGTTATAGTAATTTTCATTTGAGCATTTTCATAGCAGCCTATTAATTTCCATACAATGAAAAGCAGTTCCAGTGTCAATGGGCTTGATTTGAAGCACTGCCTCTCTAAACTTATTGGGATTTCACTGCCACTTATTGTTGTATGTATCACACTCTCATTAGCACAGAAATGGTGGTATGGAGTTTTGGATCAATAATCTTCAGTGCAAAAATTGTGATTTTTATTGACACAGATTTAATGAAGTAGCTTTGAAAAATATCATGTTCAGTCACCTGTCAACATTTTTCTGAGTCCTTTACTTACTCATAAAAATCAGTACAACTTTCTAGAACTATGTGCTACAAAAGAAAAACTGCCATTCTCAGTTCTGCCATCCTGAGGTTGTGTTTTGATTTTTTTTTTTAATGTTAAGAAAATCCCTCAAACTATCCAACATATTCCAAAGCAACATCTGAACTATTCAACTTTAGTTTTTAAAAATAATATTTTAATTTTTTGGGGTAAAATTGAGGTTAGATCATCAATTTGCCTATATATCTATTTAATCACCACAGTGTGTAATAATATACATAAATATAATTGGAAAATGGTCCTGTATTTTCTCCTACTAGGAAGGAGAGTTCTATCAGAGGCTAAGGCAAGGAGCAGGACTAAATGTTTTGCTTCATTTGTTGCCATTCTTTTTCTATTTGTTTTTGCTTCTTATCTGTTTTGATGGAAGAAAGAACAATGGAGAGGCAAACAAGTTGGTGAGGGATTTGAAGGTCATTCCCACTGAATGGTCAAACCCCACTGAAATCATACATTCTGGATTTCTTTAATAAACTCTAGAAAGACACTGCATAGCTAGATCTCTGCCTGCCCACTGAGATTTCTTTTTCCAGATGCAAAGTTCTCCTTCCAGAGCTTTATAATCTTTATTGTCCTAAAGGACTACAACTGTCTTCTTGGTTCAAAGACTTCTATGTTATCTTTAATGTGGCCAGAGCCTGAACTATTAATTGAAATCTCTTTAGGGAACTGCAAAAAATACATGGATAGAAAAACAAAGTCACAATGACATTAGCTTTGAGGCTGCTAACTTCGACAAATCAAATAATTATAATTATTTCATCTTAATTTTTTTCCTCCATTGTGTATGAAAATTAATGTTTTTCTATGTGATATAAATGGAAATCCTATTTGCATGACTCTGAAGTTGTTCTCAGAATCAGTGGGATGACTGTGTGTGTTTGGGCAAACATTGATAACTCTTGGCACTTTAGTCAGTGACATCTTTAAAGGAATAAGTATATTTCTTAAATAAATTGTGTTCTTTTAAAAATTATTTTAAAATTTTTATATTTTCATCTAAATTAATTTGTTTCACACAAGAAGGAGTTAAAATCCTATTTTTTTTAAAGAGTAGAATACTTTTGTGGTTTTTTACTATTTAGAAACAACTATTTACATGAGTACATTTGGAGTGTGATTGAAATTTACACAGTTTTGCCAGAGATGAATTTGTCAATTTTGAATTTTATAGTTCTATGCATCGGAAAAGCTGTACATTAAGTTCTGTCAAGAACTGATCATAGTTGTCATAGCACAAGTAGGTGAAAATCCATTGATTGTAATGAAATATATTTATCATCTTAAAACTGCTGAAAGATAATAAGATTTAAAAGTCATTTATATAACAGAAAAAAAAAAAAGTAATGTGTAACATCTCCTCTCTCCCTTTTCCATTCTTTCTCCCACTCCCTTTCCTGTTTTCCTCAGACAAAGCAAGACATTTACTCAAGGTAGTGAGTTTTCTGGCAAGGGAATAGATTTTTGTTCTGTGTTTGCATAGTGCCTTCTATAATGCTTAGGCCATGATGAGGACTACGAAATACCAGGAAGATACAACCAGAAAAATAATTCCATCCGAGCCGAAGTTATGAAGCTTGAGTCATTTAATATTCATGACCTGTAGTTAGATTTGTGGTTGTGCATACAAGGTTAAACCTATATTAAAATTTTCCTGTGGTTTGGGCATTTATAATAACTTTCTCCTATGTTGATCTCTAAGGTTTAAAAAGACTTGAGTCTGCTTAATATAAGAGACAATTCCTCTATGGAAAATAGGGTGCAGAAAGAGTTTGTCAAGAGTTTGTTTATATAGAACCAGTGATGCTTGAAATATATGTTTTAAAAAGGTCCCTGGGAAATGGCTGGTTTGACTCATCTTTCTTCCCTTCATTGAAGGCTTTATAAAAACCCTCTCCATTTACAGTTATCTACTTTTATGATGCTTACCAAATCATATCACCTACATCTGTTAGACATGATCAAAATTGACCAACAAGTTCTAAGAATTTCAGGGAGAAACTGAGAGCTATTATAATAAAGATATAATAATTATCTTGCTTCCTATGTTTGCAAAGCAGAGGGCTAGAGTTTATTTTCTCCTGTCTCTAGGAAAATAAAATATCTTTAAGTAAGAAATGACAATATCCACCTAGATCCCAATTCAGTGGAATGTAGCCAAGCCTGGGATTTATAAATCTTATAATAAACTTAAATTTTAAATCTTAAAACTTATAATAAACAAAATCTTAAAACTTAAATCTTAAAACTTATAATAAACAAGAAGTAAACAATCTTAAAGCAAAGCAAGCCTATCTTTTTTCTAACCAGATTTCCTGTCATGAACTTGTGTGGACCCTATCCTGCCAAAAAAGTGGTGGCTGCAAGTCATGGACCTAGAAGGAATATAGTGTGACAGACATATTGGTTTTTCCCCTTGGCTGGCCTTTGTTCAGCCCCACCAATTCCATTTGACCTTGGTATTAGTAGCTCCCTTCAGGGCCTATACAGACCTCCCTCTATGCTCACTATCTATTAACATAAATGTTCAGTTTGCCTACCATAGTGATGCAGCACTATAACTGAAACTTTTCATGCCTCATATTTTCTCCCTGTTTCACTCAGGCTTAAGGAGACTATAACCTAACAGAGGTATTTCATAGGAAACTGGGTGTATGGATACTTTCGAGATTCTGGGTTTACATGTCTAATTTAAGCCACAGTAAACTATCCTTTCTATCATTAGGCAGGCTTTAAGTAAGTGAAAGAGAATATTGTGTTGTCTATTTATTTTGTCAGTTCACTCTATTTAGAAAATAGACTGTCAAACAAATCTAACACTTGCTTTTGCCTCCTTTATTTCTCTTCTCTGCACCCTCCCCGGTATTATTGTCTTTAGTCTGCAGAATCACTCAGGCTGTGCTTCTTCCTTTCTTTTGTGCAATATGTCATCCACAGACTGTAATTGTTTATCCTGCCATTACATACACCACAAGTTTTACACACAGTGAAATGGTTGTTCTGGGTATAAAAGGAACTGTAAAAAGAAGTGTAAAACTTGTGGTGTATAACAGCAGAGTGAGTGAAAGGCATATGGATTTTATGTCTCTAAGTGCTTATGAAAGGATGGAAGGACAGTGTCTGACTCCTTTCTAGAATTTAATTGGAAGAATGGTTAAGAAACTATCATCCAAAGTGTAGTATTTGAACAACCCACAGCAAAATTCCACACTCAGTAAAGTTGTTGATACCTTTTTGAAATGGTATGAATGAGGATGAAGGCAAAACTTGGTCTGTAGGATCTAAGGATTCAATATTTCCATGATGATTCTTCATTTGTAGGAAAATTGTGACAAAAAACCTTGTGTCAGATTTTATTGACAATCAACGTACAGTAGTTACTTAGCAACCTGAGATTCCAGTGAAAGTCAGTCTCAACTAGTTTCAAGTCAAACTAGTTGTGCACCATCTCTCAGAAAGACAGAAGAAATCTTGAAGCCGGATGGGAGTGGGGCACCCAGGTGCCACGGGATGTGAGATTCCTCAGGGTTGTAGCTAAGGGGGTTGTCCCAGGCCATGCCCCACTGGAGGCTGCAGACTTTCCTTGAGTAACTTGACCCCCTCCCACAGCCGTGCTGCTGCCCACTCCCCTCTGTTACCCCCTTCCTTGTGGAGCTGAGACCGAGCAACTCCCTGCTGCTGCTCCCTGGGGGCAGTTCTGTGGTCATTGTCTGGTACTGGTGGCCACTGCTGCCCCTGGGCCCTCACACACCTCTTGTTCTTGAACAGTGGCACAGAGGGGAATCTGTGCCTCCTCGTCACAGGGATGGTTCAGCCACGCATCAGGGGCAGCATGTCCTCCACTCCAAATGTAGCCGAATACGTACTCTGGCCCAGCAAGAGGCCACCTGAGTCTTACCCAGGCATGTTTTTTAGAGAAATTGCACTTTATCCTTTCTCCTGAACAAAAGAGAGATTCCCTTTCCAAATTCATAGATATCTCAGGTAATCCACAAGAGTCTTTTCTTATCAGTCTCACTAAATCCATTGTTACACTGTCTATCAAGACTGGTAAGAAAAATCAAGTGTTTATCCACAAAGAGTTGTGAAGTTGCCAGTTTTATTTTTATTTTTTGCATAAAGGGTTTGTGCTCCTTTTTTGACTGACATATTTTCCAATGTTTTTGAATGTATGCTACTGATACTTTTGGCTTTCTCTAAACAGCTCTGCAAGCAAAAAAAAAAAAATACTTTCATGTCTCACTCCTTCACTCCTCCTCCCTCCTCCCCCCCCCGCCCCAATAACTGTAACTGAATATTCTCATGTATCCCTTCCCTTGAGTCCAGTTGCTGATATTAAAAAAGAAAAAATTACACCACTGTGGGACTTTTGAACATATTGCAGGAGTTGGCAATGTGCAACACAGGGAGGATAACATTTTAGAGGATGCATTAAGGATGACATCTCCAAAAAATTATTTAGTCAATGGAAAAGCTCTCATAGGGAAGTCAGATAGGATTTTTTTCCTATTTATACAATGTACATTGAGGAGTATAGATTTCTACTAATTATTCAGTCTTAGGCATTCATAAATCAGCTGTTGAATAATCATTGAGACTTTCTATTGATACAAGTACTAGTAAATCTGCCAACATTCATCTCATCTCTTGCATTGGTTTTATTTTGAATTTTAATCATAAGAATGCAAATCAAATTGCAAAGAACCGTGTTCTATGCATACCTGTTCAAAGTACTTTTTCATTTTTCTTCCCCTTAAGAGGACAGAGGGAAACAGTCATTTTAAGAAACAAGCATTTGTCGTACTTCTGTCATTGGGATTTTTCTGGATGATGCCTGATCCATCCTAGTTGAACTAATGGATGTCTAGTGGGTCTAACTCAGATGGCATTTGTTCTTCATCCATTAGTGTCCTTTTTCCACTTCACATTTAATGCCCTGTCTCTCTACTGTTGGATTCTTTCAATATAAAGCTTTTTACCCCTTACTAGATGTGTACTAAAAAATCATTCTGTGTTTCTTATACTAATTTAAAAACCTCAATGATACTCTTAATTTTCAGGACCTTAAGATTTACTCCATTTTAAAATTTGCCACCAAGTAAATTGATTTAGAACATGTTGTACAAGTCTTAGAAGATATAGCACCAAATAACATTTTGTATTGTATCTGAGGCTATATTTTCATGAGTTATTCTTTGTTCAAATTTGATTTGTTTCCCAGAACACAGTCCATAGCTCTAATCACATAAAGTCACTTTTGTGACATATTGTTCACCAGCACCAAAATACCACTTTAAAAAATAAATAAAGTATTACTTACAAGAGAGCTTGCATCTTCCTTATGGATATTTCAGAGGCTTCTAGGTGCTGCTCATTTGTCTCATTAGCTTGTGGCTTGGATATATATGAGGAATAATTGTGTTAATATCCCATTCCATGTCTTAATATAAGTATAAATTCAGATCAGGATTTAAAATGGAGGGATATGTACAGAATAGTAGTCTCTCAAACAAAGGGAACAGAGTACCTGTGGTGTAAGTATGGAACGGGTTGTCATCAACAATAATGAGAAAGCTTTACTGTTAAGAAAGTAAATTTGGTGATGGACTCAGAAATTTTCAAAATTTTATGGTAATTTGAAATCCATTCATTAAAATTATGCATAAACAAGATTTTTAAATAAATTTACACTTTTTTAAAGTATGGTTTATGTGAATATACAAAATTCTAGTATCAACTATGCTTTGACAGTTTTTGCTTTCTGAAGTCAAGTTCAACTTCTTCCTTAGATAAGACCTTAAATAATTATATTTGCAAACATGTCATTGATGATAGCAATTAAAGAAAAGTATTTTGCAAGCCATCTTTCTTATGTATTTATAGTCAAATATTTTGCTCTGTGGAGATTATTCACAAATACAGACTTAAATAATTACTGCACTGGCTTCTTACTCCTATGTAAATTCTTCAGATTGATTCAGAATTGTAGATCCAATGTTTCTATCATTCATTCAGCTGGTTTCTTTAAGGAGAACAAAGGTCTATTTCAGACTCTTGGTCATTCAGCTCCTAATTTGGTTTCTTAATCATATACAGATCCAGAGCTGGGCTGAAGAAAAAAAGAGTTATGCCCTGACTGTCTATCTGGAATAGGCTTGAAAGAGTAAATAGGAAGCAAGCAATTGAAGACCCAAGCCACATACTTTCGGAATTGCTACTGTGCAGGACTTGGAGGTTTGTTATTTTGGTTGATTGGTGTTTTTTTGAGGAGAATTGCAGGACAATTTTTCAGAGTTATTGTTTAAATAGGAATATATCTTTTCACTCTTTGTTTTGCTAAGAACCCCAGTAGAAGAAAAAACTCTTGTTTTCTCTGTGAGTTTACAGTCAAGATTACTCAACACAGAGAACATATATTACTATTTCAACTTTCCATAGGTGAGGGAAGACATTCCCTGGAGACTTTAAACCTCCCTAGTTTCTGTTGTGACCAAGCTGTCAGAATAACACTGCAAACAAAATTTGTGCCTCAGACTGTTTTTTTGCTAAGTGTAAGTTTTTTCACAGAAGCATATTCATATATTGAAAGAACCACAACAAAGACTTGGATCTTAGAAGTCTCATAAAATCACACATTGAAATCATTGCCCTGTAAAAGAGGTGCAAAATTTTATGATATTGAAATTATATTACTCTCAACTAATTTTGGAGGTAGTGTAAATTTGACAATAATGCTCATTAACATGTAAAGCAAAGGAGAAATTCTTCTCTATTTTTCTTACATAGCTCTTTGAGCAGTGAATTGCCTTTCTGGGTTGTTTATTTCTACATTTGTATTTCTATAAAATTGGATTAAATTAGAAGGTCACTATAAATTCACACTTATATTGTCTGCAAATTAAAATTCTGGAGGTTAATGAACAAATTCATGTACTTTCTGATAAAAATACTTTTTTCCCAGTCAGTACAGTTTCTGACACTTGACTTGCTCAGGAAAATTAGATATTATGAAAAATTACATATCTTAGTATTCTTTTCTTCCATTTTCTTTTGTTCACTCTGGTGGTGTGTAACATCAACCACAAGTTACTTCACAAGTTTGATTCACTTCTATAAATTCACATTTACTTCTCTTGCACTGCTTTTAGAATTTTCCATCCTGTCATTCCTGAAACACCTTGTTAGTTTACCGCTATGTCAGCTTTAACTTAATTGAGATGATAAGGCAAAATTGCATTCTGTGCAGTCAAGCACAGAAAAGAGAGAAGCCTTTGCTTGGACATTCCTTGTTCTCACTCTTAGCAAACTACCTGAATTATATAAATGATAGGTTTGTGAGTTTTTTTAATCACTGTCTAGTCCAATCATAAATTAATGTTTTCTCTTTTTTTCTAATAATTAGAAAACGTTATGCTTGCTTCTTTTTATTGCAATGAAAACAGGCAACAATAGGATCTGTCAGATGTATAAATAATTTTCTAAAATCTTTTAAAAAAACTTAAAAAGGACATAGTAGAATATTTATAGAGAAAGAAACAGAAAATGACAAAATGACTACATAGTTTCCCCTATGTTTTAACAGAGTTAAAATTTCCCTAGGTTCCCTTAGGTTTTAACAGAGTTAAATTTTCTTGGTAAGTCTCTTCAGACTCTTTTAGATAATTTGTCTATTTCTAAAAGGAAACGCACAAGTTGTGAATGTCATATACCTGAGTGCTTGGAATTTTGAAAGTTTGAAGCCCTTAAGTGATTGCTATTTTTATATCATGCTTATTTTAGCAGTGGCAAAAAAGTAATAAACACAGTTGCTAGGAAGAAACAATAAAATACTGGGAAAATAGTTGTTAAAGTTAATATTTTATTACAGATGTAAATAAACATTTAATTGTAGTAATGTTTAATTTTAGGGAGTACTATCATGCCAAATTATATACTAGTATTCAATATATATTTTTGATAAGTAATAAATTCTTTTGTAATTTCTTTCGGTAATCATTGAATTTGAAATCAAAGATGTGTTATCACTGCCAGACAAAATGTATCAAGCTTTGTTTACTTTAACAGATGTCAGTATCTCAAAGAGATCAGTCTCAAGAGCACCTAAGTCATGGTCCACTGTTGTTAGGTGACACTGTAAAAGGAATATTTGTGACAATTAACTTTCTTTGACGCTGCTGCTTCTTGTCTTGCAAAAAGAAAGCTGAGCTTTGAATACAAATAATGTGTGAAAACCTGCTTGACTGCCCAGTAATTTCAGGCACTTTTCATTCTATGAACAAGTGCACAAAATGTTGAGAGGTCTTGGAGATGTTGAAAAAAAAAAAAGCTTTGCATCCTATTTACATAGGGAATTCAAACTTTTTATTCTACATCTTTAATTTAAACAATTCCTTTTAAATATTTTACAGAACTCGTCCCCAAAACTTTGAATCTTAAGTATACTAAATGATTGTTTATCTGACATTATTTTCCCTCATGCTTTAAGATGCACGCTATTGATGATTTTGTTGGCTAACTTTTTATTTAAGCAGTGTAGAATATCACAACTGAATAGAAATGATTCAGAATAGAGTTCTAGAAGCCCTGATTAGCACCTGTGGGACTCCAGTGAGGTTTATGCTCTCCAAATTTACTTTAGCAGAGGTACAAACAAGAAAAGAACAAAATACTGTTTGAGTTTTCCCTCAGCAAGACAGTGGAAACAAGACAAAATTTAAGGAAACATGCCAAGTCAACTTCAAAGAGTATCTGTGTGTACACAATGTGTACTCTGCACATATTAAGGGATGCAGTATGAACAGTTTTCTTTGTTGATTTTGTGTGTCTGTGCATTTTTTTAACAACTTTTATTCTTTGTTATTCCTCTCTGTACACAGCCAAACCTTAATCTGGATTTAGAAGCACTTGCTTAGTTTACTAAATCTGCAGTTAAGCTCATTTGAGCAGTGATCTAATTAAAAGAGAACAGGTTTGGTCAGTTATGTGCTGTCAGTTTTCAGTACCTTTTCAAAAGGACAAAAAGGGTGAAGGACAGTTCCTTCTTGATGCATGAAGCTGAGAAAAAAAATCCTAGAATGTATCCTGTAAAATTAAAAGAAAGGCATGCATGCCTACATGGATAAGCATATGTAGAGAAAGAGGATGATAGACTGGGAACTGACTTTCACTTCCATGGATGCCTGTACTTGAACAGTGCTTTTATGGATTGATTGGGGCAAATAAAACACTTGAAATCTGCATTCCAGAAAATGTACCTGTTCAAGAAATTGCTCAATGTTTTCTAGTGATTGATGAACATTTTCCTAGCCCACAGAGAACTTCTAGAAACTTTCCTTTTGGATTACATTAAAAAATAAATAGCTTGTTAAGTGGTAACTCAGTCACAAATAATTTGTGATCCACCTTGGTTCCAGGTTTGGATGTCTCAATTTTTAGCATAGGTAGCAAGCACTAACAGCAGTATTTCTGGGCCTTTGCAGCAGTGACAAATGACGACAATACAAGGACTGACAAGAAATTTTGATCATATTAGGACATTTATAATCTGTTTGTGCAGCAAAGTTTATCTTTAAAAATATGTATTTGTGTTGACTGCTGTTGTATTGATTTTTAACATACAACAAATAGGTGCAGTTTGGTAAAGCTTGAAGTATAGTTTGACATTTCTGGTTTAGTGACAAAGTTCAGAATGAATGTAATTTCAGGAAGCTTCTGCATATTTATCTACAAGATTTCCAGTATCTATGTCATTCTCTACAATGCTTCCAGTATCACATTTGCAAAATACCTGGATTAAAATTCATTGTTTGGGTTTTTTTTCATTCTGATTCATGCTTTCATTGATCTACTGCTCCATCACAAAAATCATTCTCCATGCTGATGGCATTTGATGAGTTTAATCACATTTTCTCAACTATCATGAGATATCAAATATTGCCTTCCAAATCTTTAACCTGAGATTTAAAGAAAAAACTGGTTTACTACTCCAGAGTTCTATTTTTCATCTAACAAATGGATTACAAAATTATTTTCTATTTATTTTTCATGCTTTACCTTCACAAGGAACTTTTTTTTCCTGTCATTTAATCCATAGGAAACTTTACAAAAATGACTGTGTCAGTTATTTCCATTTCAAATATTAGGGTGAGTGATCATACCTCCAAGTGTTTGTAAGACTTCTACTATTACAGCACTTAAAAAACAACCACTAGCAAAATGCTGGGGAGCAGAAAAATAGAATCCAATGGAAAACAACTGAATTAACATTCTTATTTATAACATTCATATACTTTTCTGCTAAAAACAAACAAACAAAAAATCCAAATCTGTTCAATGATCAGACTTATTTCTTTATTTTTATTTGGTTGGGAATTAATTTTGTGAATTTCTTAGATTTTGAAATGTGTTCTTATTTATTAAAATTTACTTTGCATGCAGGATTGAACTGCAGATACTAAGCAACTTTAAAATCTAGATAGTCTGTAACTATTTGGTTTACTTTAGGCAGTTTTTATTTGGTGGTTGTTTCTGGTTTTTTCTCTTAAACTTTTTTTTGAGACAAGCTGAAATAATTCTCGCTGTGCTAAAAAGGACAAAAAAAGTGACAGCTCTTCAGAAGTTGTAAGCTGTCTTGCCCTGCATTCAATACTCCAGTATTTTCTGCTCAGTCAGTGACTAACTACTTAGGAACAGACATGGAAAAGTAGTCATTTTTAGCTTCCAGTGAAAGCATTTTTAGCTTCTTTGTGTTTCTTCACATTCTAGAAGTGACATGCAAGTTTGGTGCTCATTAGTTCAAGCTCTGCTACAAGCTCCTATTTATGTGGAAGCTTCGGTTTGAAACAGCCCAACATTGCAAGAGAAAAGAACTGACAGTTTTAAATATCTGTGCACTGACAAAATTGTGTAGTAAGGAAGCTGAATGAAAAAGCAACAATCTGTATTGGACTAGTAAATGCAAAGGTTCAGCCAACTTTAACATTCATACTCTTCAAAATTATTCTTAGAAAAATAAAATATGAAGCATAAAAAAATTTCAAGACACAAATTAAACACTTCTTTTCTCTCTTTTATTTTTTTTCCTCTCCCTGAAAGATTACATGATGATTTATAACTTGGGCCAATATGGGCAACAAAAGTTATATTGCTTATTGGCCAAAATCTTGACTCTTGGCTCAGCAAGCATGTTGAACCAGTACTATTTCTATACTCAGATTAGAGGACAGCAGGGACATGTTGGCTCTCAGTCACAAAGGCAGCTCATGACATTGCCTGCTGGCATGCCAGTGCCTGTCACCCCTCAGTTTTGATTTGAGCCAATCACCACAAGCATATGCCTCTACTGGCAAGCAGTGTCTCCCATCCAGAAGGCACTGGCTGCTGGTGCCCTTCAGCCCTCTCCCAAAACAACATGGCAGGCTGTGTGCATCTTGTCTGAGCTACACTGCCAGTGTGAAGCACTTCTGGGTAAGGAGATCAGGATTTCTCCAAGTTTTTATACCTGGTAAAAGGTTCAGATCAAGGTTAGGAGATTTTTTCCTTTGAATAGCCCTTCGTTTTACATCAATCTCAATTAAAATAGGATTTTGGCAATATTAATGTAGCAGAAGTCTTTTGAATGTCCAAAATATACCTCAGGAATGTCCTTCTCACTTTAGTATAAGACCATCATGCATAGCTTTTTGTCTTGTTAGTCTGTGCAATACAGTATACACAACTTGTAGTATCATTCAGGTTGTTAATCCCAATAAATGTAGAACAGAGTAGCTTTCTATAATTTTACCTCATTTAAAGTCATAGTCCTTGCAGATATTGTTATAATTATGTCCTAGTAACAAGGAAACAGACATATTTTCTGTCTTTCTGTAATAATTAAACAATGAAAGTCAATTTGACAATGAGAACTTTCTTGAAAGGCTCTAAAAGGCCTGTACTTCAAACATTCCTTGAAGAAGGCAAGAGACACAGGCAGGACATGCAGAAACCCTTTTTGATTCTTTGCGGCAACTACAGGTGTTGCTCACATGAGATGTAAATAAGAAACTTTTTTCAATATAAAAAGAGGTTTTGAGACTGGAAAAGCAAAACAGGTTTAAAAGTAAATTTTTTGCAAGCATCACTTATGTCTTTTAACTACCATCCTCTCATCAGGAGCAACATACGTTCAAAAGAGGAGGTATTTCATCTCCGTGATCAAAAATTCTTCCTGTAAGTAAAAGTCAAAATGAGTAATTTTTATAGTTTCTAAATCTTCTTTTCCCATGTTCGGAAAACCAGTAAGTTTATCACTCCCCCCAGAAGAGTTAAACCCTTTCCACAAGTTGTTTCAAGTAACTAACATTTTGTATTAAAAAAATCACAGAATTCTGTGTTTGACATGAATGTTAATTGACAAGTCAGCTGTCTGATTTCTCATTTTCTTTTCTCTCACAACTTTAGATTTCTGCTTTAAACATATGGCTGAATTTTTGAAGTCCTGTCCCTGTTTTTAAGAGTATGAAACTTGGATGTTATCAATGCAGCATGTTTTCTTGATGTTTCATTAATGTGTAAGAATATTTTTTCCTAATTTTATGTATCCCTTTTGATTTAGGTGTTTCTTTAAGGCCCACATCAAGAAATAATATTTTTCACCCCAATTTAAAGAAAAAATACAAACTGAAAAAAAAAAAAAAAGAACAAAACCCCAACTCTTACTCTCCTGATTGCTATGGAGAGTGTGTCTGTCTGGCTCAGAAACCAAAAGACCATTTAAAATGTTTGCTTTTGTCTTTACACGGATTAAATATCCTTAAATATCAGGATTTTGGAGCTGAAGTACCAATGTTCAAATATACATGATTAATGAATAAATAATGTAAGAATATAGTGGAGTAACAGTAAATAGCAAATAATATGGGAAGCCAATTTTACTTAAAATCAGGCTTGAAAGTGGCTTCAGAGGAAGAGCCCATGTCCAAACTAGAATGATCTATACTTGTGTCACTGCTGATTGATGTTTGTCTAGTTTGTTCTTGAAACATCAAATGACTGCTTATGACAATGTATCTAAGGCAGTGTCAAAAACCTAATTAAAGTCAAGATATATGGCATCTTTCTTGTCTAAAAAACCCCCGTCATATTATGGTATTTTAAAATGAAGGTAAATTATTGTAACCTGAATTATTTTAGATACCCATATGGACTTTAGTTGATATCTTTTTTATTTTAAAGCTATTTACAGAAAGAGATCTCGCTTCTATTTTTCTAGGCATAGCAATTTCATTCTCTGGACTATAATTCCACAAAATCTTTCTTCCTCTCTTTGTAACTCCATAACTAATTGTTAAATTCTCTAGTATTTTGGAAATTACTCATCCTCCACAGTGTCTCATATATAAACAAAATCAGTAAACTGTTTTTCACTCTGTGCTCACAAGTTAATGGTAGGGGTATTTTGGATGTGTTTAGTAACCTCAATTAATTTTCACATCCTGTATGCCTGCTTAGGCTTAAACTCAATGAAGAGCTCAAAATTTATGGGTGCTGCCTGATTCTAATAGCTACTTCTAAATGGCCTTATCTACCTTCTTCATTGTGGTGTTGCAGAGAGTAGTAAATTCCACTGCGAAAACTGTCATATATTTTCTCTCTATTCATTAAAATTGGAAATTTTTCAATGTCAGTCATACAGTGCACAACATATTTTTAAATGTATCTTGAAATATGCTGTCCTTTCATATTCAATGTTGAACTTTTAGTCTTTCCTGAAATATATTTTATGAATCAAAATAAAAGTTAAAGAAAGGAGTTAAAGGACACAAAAAAGAAAGAAATAATTCTATTTTAAACCAAAAAGTCATAGAGTATTTAGAGTTGGAAGGGATTCACAAGAATCACTGAAGTTCAGCTCCTGGATCTACACAGGACAACCCCAAGAGTCACAACCTGTACCTGGGAGTACCTTGGAGAAGGTACTCAAAGGCTTCTAGAATTCCTTTAGGTTTGGTGTTGTGACCACTTCCCGGGATTCTGTTCCAGTGCCCAAACACCTTCTGTGTGAAGAAACCTCTTCCAAATGTCCAATTTAAACATCCCCTGACACAACTTCAGGCCATTCCTTTGGGATCTGTCACTGCTCACCAGAATGAAGAAACTGATTTCAGCTCCTCCTCTTCCCCACATGAAAAGTTCTAGACTGCAATGTGTTTGCCCCTCAGTCTCCTCCAGACTGAACCTCTGCCACTCCTCCTATGACTCCCCCTTTAGCCCTTTCACCACCTTCATGATCCTCCTTTGTGCATTAACCAGTAGCTTAATAACTTTCTCGTATTGCAGCATCCAAAAGTGCACACAGAACTTCAAATGCAGCTGCGTCAGGGAGAGTAGAATGGGACAACACCTCCCTCAACTGGCCAACCGTGCTGTGCCTGATGCACCCCAAGGCACTGTTGGCCCTCCTGGCTGCCAGGACACTGCTGACTCACATTCAACTTGTCAATGACCAAGACCCACAGGTCTCTTTTTGCAGTGGTGCTCATCAGCTCCTCCTCATACCCAACTCTTTATGTACATCCAGGTTTGCCCCATCCCAGGTGCAGAATCCGGCAGTTCTTGGTTGCCCAGCCCTCTAATTTATTCAGGTCTCACTGTAGAGCCTCTCTGCCTTCCAGGGAGTCTAGAGCTGCTTCCAACTTATTGTCATTGGCTAACTTAGGGTATCTTTGGGTCCTGCATTCAACTCATTTATGTAGCATTGAAGAGCACTGGCCCTAAAGTGAAGACCTATAGAACCCATCTCATGACATCTTTATCCCTTTTTATGCTGGAAATTTTATTCGGAAAGAAAGCCAAAAAGATTGCATTCACTGGCTTGCCTTGATCAGCTAGACGGGTGACATTGTCATAAGAAGAAATGAAGTTTATTGAGCAGGACTCTTCCCCCATGAACTCGTTCTGGCTGTGACCAATGACTACACTGTTTTTCAATATCACCCAGAATAATCTTCTCTGTGATTTTATCAGTCACTGAAGTGAATCTGACAGGCCTGGAGTTACCAGGATCAACCCTCTTGCTCCTCTTTAAAATTGGGACATATGCCAGTTTCCAATCACTGGAACATCTTCTAACTCCCCAGACCACTGAAAAATCACTGAGAGTGCTCTTCCAATTACTTCAACCAGGTTTTTGAGTACTCTAGGATGACTCTCAGCAGGTCTCATAAACTTAGACTGGAGCAGAAAATCACACACAAGTTCAGGGTTGACTTGGAATTTACCATTTTGTTGTTTTCATCTTCCAACTTAGGGCTCCAGGGCTATCACTAGTATTGAAGATTGAGGTGAAGAAAGCATGAAACATCTCTGCTTTGTCAATGTCCCTGTTTGTGAGTGGCCATCCTCATCAAGTAACAGAATGGGGTCAATTGCCAATGTTATTTCTGATCTGCCTGTTGCTATTATGACATTTTTAAAAGCCCTTTCTGTTGTCTTGCTCAGTACGGGGGCAGCTTCAAATCTAACTGAGCTTTGGCCACACAAAATTTCTCCCTACAATGGTGAGCAGCATCTCCATAGTCCTCCCAAATTGCCCAATCTTGCTTCTACTGGCCATTCATTTTCTTTTTTTATTCCTTTATCTGCAGAAGAAGACCCATTTTCCAGAAGAAAACAAAAAGTAATTTTGGATTTACTCAGTTGCAATTATTTTGGCAGATGCACAAGCCCAAGAAGATAAAGTTAGTTTTGATTTTGACCCTATCCTTTATAAATATTGAGTGTTCTGTATTCGATCATAGAACCATGTTGTTCTTATCATTCCTGTTTGAAGTGTTGTTTAATATGTCCAAGTGTATGTAAAATCAAGAAGGTAAGGGAGAATGATTGATTTTATTTTTTTTTCCCATCTAGTTTAAAAAAGGCAAATTATCAGAAGATACATTTGCTCTGTTAATGGTATTTCAAATTGAAACTTTGTGCTATTTTATCCTTTCCTTCATAGATAGAGATAGATAGACAACATAAAAATAAAAGATTGCTGCCCAGTCATATCTGAAGAAAGTGATGGTCCACAATCTTTGAACAAAAAATAACGCCATTTTGTTCAACTACTGAAGGTAAGTGGAGTTGTGCAAATGTGTTCAATCTAATCACCTTCATTGTGAAAAAGGACAGAAGGGATAGAATTCACTGAGTATTGTAGGAGAAACTACTAAACTTGTGGTTAGTTAGCAACCTGACATCCTGGCTAAGAAATGCAGATCCTCAGTAAGGTACATAAGAGATAAATACAGACTTACTTATCATCAGTCAAAGTATGAAATCAAAAGGACTCTAGATACTTTGATACATGCTAATTAGAGAAAAAATACAGAGCATAATCTTGTCATCAAGTGTTGTAATTCTGTCAGGTCTTAGAAGTGAAGCGTAATTGGGCCATGATAGCACTGGGTGATCTGCATGAAGGGGAAAATTAAGGTCAGGAGGAGTGGTTGTGTTAATGACAGTCTTTCTTTTGGTTTATGGTTAATATTTCACTACTCTTTCACTTGGGAAGGTTGAAAGTGTTTTCATTTTAAAGGCCTACCAAGACATAAGGACAGCTACTTGCCTCCTCCCTAGATAAATAAATTTGTTTTCCAAAAACATATATAAAAGGACTTCTATACCTGTAAAGCAAAAAAACATATACTCCTAAGGGAGTTTTGGGGTTTACAGGTTTGCTCTGCACTGCCCTGAAGCTTGTGAGAGAACTTTCAGAGTTATCCTCACAGTAGGAGACATTTCATCCCCTTGGCATCTCTCTTTACGTTCATGAAGCTCCTAGATGCAGAGAAGAGAATCAGGAGATGGTCAAAATGTCACAGTACCCTGCTTTTAGACTCTTATGCTGATGTGAGGGAATGATGATACTGCATATATACATGGAATCCATAGATACACCTGTATAAGAATATGAATGGATATGTATATAACACTGCAGTCTGTTCTATATATAGACATTTGTTTGATAAGGCATGGATGAGGAAAAAAAGGGAAAGAAAAACTTGCACTGCTTATATTAAAATAAGTAACTCTTTTTCTACTTAGCTGATTCACTTCAGAGTTTTCCCTGCCCAGCTGCTCAAGATCTTCAGCTTCATTCTCTCCACTTTCCAAAGAATGTCTTGTGGATAGTTTTTTTTTAGCATTCCGTCTCTTTCTTGGAATTCCCCAAGACTCTTTTTTCTTTCTTTCTTTTTTTTTTTTTTTTTTTTGAAATTCAGTCTTTCTCCATCACACCCTCTCTGTAGAAAATGCCTCTTTGAAAACAGGCTTGCCATCACTCCTCCTTGACTGGCTTAATTGCACTTCCCTGATAAGGTGAAGGATAGGAACCAATAGTCCCCAGTGAATCACTGCTAATATCTCAAAAACAATCTGTACGTGTATCACAACAAAAATATTATTGATAGCTGAGTAAGACTGATGAATAAAGACCACTTCCATGAGACAAGACACAAACACACTAATTTGACACAGTTTTAAATGCTGTTGAGCACTCAGATAACATTGTCAAAAATACACAAGAGACAGATAAATATAGATGATATACATACAGATGATATACAGATAGGGGAGAGAGAGAGAGAGAGAGAGAGAGAGAGAGAGAGAAAGATAATAAAAGCTTTTGAAATATTTCAGAGTAATAAGAAATTAAGGTTTTCAGTATTATATTTGCCTCAAATTTAATATGTAAAAGTAACATAGATAAGTAACTGTCTATTTTCACAATAAACTTATAAGCTTATGCTCATAGAGGTAAAACACCCCGAGCAGAATTCCTTGTGATGTCCCACAAGACTAAATGCTGACCAATGTAATTTTTTTACATTAAAATGGTTAGTTTTTTAAATATTCCAGAACATTTTAAAAAATAATCACTACCTATATAAAGTCCCTTCTAAAAAGGAAATTATATGACACACTCTAAGATTTTTATATTCTGGCTAAAGATACAGATTTTTGCTCTTTTTTTTTTTTTTTTTTCTTCTTTCATGACCAATGACACATTTCATTGGAGAGGAAAAGGGTGTTTTAAATTTTCATAAGCTTTTAGATTCTATACAGCATGGATTTTTTGCTGACTGTCACTTCATCTTCAGACCATGAAAGATTTTACATTATATTCTTAAGGTATACAGTGTTGTGAAAAATACTCTTTTGTGATACACATGGAATAGATTTGGAAGAATCTGAAGATATTTCCTGAGCTGTATTTTAATCCAAAAAAAGAAAAAAAAGTCCCTGATTGACTTTAATTTTATCAACAATTTAGTCAACTTTACGAGTGTCATGTTTCTCTCCATTCCTGATTTGAGTACAGCAAATAGTAACGAAAATCTTACGACTAAAGTTCAGTTTACAATTTTTATGATAACTATTATAGAACAAGATTAAAATTCTCTTTTCTGTTCCAACTTTTCAGTGCTAAAAAGAGTAAAAAGCAGTAAAAGCTTATTTTTGTCATTAAAATGAGTAGATATAATCCCAGAAGTAGTGCACTGAATAAGAAGGTATAATTTTTACACAGTAAGTTTTATGATTATCACATTTCTCATTATTACTATCTTTAAGGCTAAGAGCAGATTAAAAGACTGAACACAGGAGAAAGCACTGAACACTATAACATTTTTTATGCAATTTAATATGATCTAATCTCTACCTTTGGTCTCTAGAAAGAAAAAGTGTGATATCTTTAAAATCATGCCCTTTTAATCTACATTTTAACTAAATTATGTTTTTGGTTCATAAGATATTTTCTATTTTATCCTAAAACTAGATTATTTTCATTTTAATTAGACTCTCAGTGCATTAACTATGGAAAAAGAAACCAAATTTTTATAATCTTTTCAATATAATTAAAGTAGACCTTCATTCCTTACTTCAGACCATATGCCCCAATTAAAAGATCAGCAGTGTGGCTGTAACTAAAAAGTCACATCTAAGGCCCCCCAAAAAACAAGAAAAATTTAAATAACTAAATTATGAACCATGATTGGACTAAGGTAGTTTCTACAGTTTGTAAAGATTTTTAGTGCTTAAAGTGAGATTGAGACATGATTTGAGTACTTGATATTCAAACTATGACCTCACAAACTCTTTATTTCAATATAATTTTATATTATCTTTTTTGACATAGCTAAGTTCTTTTTTCAGAGAATATCTAATACTGCTTTAGAAATATGCTCAGAACAGCCACAGCCTGAAAAATACTAAAATGTTTGATATTCTTACCAGTTTTATACATCACTGAGATACAAAAATACCATTCTCTTAAATTTTTCCTCTGTTTTGAGGCTCAGTGTGTATTAGGTGCTAATAAATCACCTCTGGCATAAACTGACATGATTGATTTCCTCATAAAAATGTTTTAAATCTGTCTTAACTTTTAGACACTGTTAGAGAAGTGTGTGATTCTTAGCTTTTATAAAATAGTGTAGTTGTTAGGGAATTTTTCTAGGAAATAAGAGAAGCGTTTAAATGTCCGTGTTTCCAAGTGTATTCTAACAATGTCTTTTAAAGTCCAGGACTGGACCACAACCATAAGGGTCTAGTTGTGAAAGAAGAGAAGGGTTCAGTAATACCATGAATGTTTCCTTCCACAGAGGAAAACGTTAGATCAAAACACCAATAAAAAATCTGTATGTAAAACAACAAAGTTAAAAATTCTAAAACTGTCCTGAAAACAAAATCAATTTTCTAATTGCCATTAACTACAGAAATACAAGCATAATAGTCCATGATGTGAGAAGCACGAAAAAGGTTTTTGGTTTTCATGCTTCCTAAGAAACACCCCTTCTTTATAAACTAAGAGGAAATGTAAAATTTCCTTAGTCAAAAGAAAACCTCCCTAACCAGGGGCTTGATACAAGTCCAGCTGAAATTCTTCCCAACTCAATAGGTGTCTGGAAGACGCCTTACATAGATGATGCCTAATTCACTTAAGCACATGAGTTGTCTCATATAAATCAATGTGATGTCAGCAATTTCATAGCAGTGTTTATTTTAGAAGGCAGGCTGCCCTTCCACTGAAAAGAGGATGAAATTCTTATCACTTCAGTAAACAGATGAGAATTGATATAGTAAAGCCATCTTCAGCCACATATTTCAGATAATGTAAAGAAAGACTAATTTTCTACCAATAATCTTATTCTTCTATGAAATTCTGAAGGGCAATGCTTGAGAATGGACAAGCGAAAATAAGGATATCTATATAGATTTGTAAAAGAAACATATTTGCTCTCCATAGCCATATTAGTGTTAGTAAACAATTTTAAGTGTACTAATGCCAGAGTCCCAAGGAATTCTCTTTATGAATGTAAAGAAAATGCTTAAAAGGCACAGTTACTCACAGCAACTAGTAACTTATTAAAATGTATGCCAGATACTCAGCTTGGAAGTTGTGCTTGCATATGTATTAGCTGTAGTAGAGACCTTCTTAGTGCACGTTGGTCTCTGTAATGAAGCTTTAAATGTTCTAAAGTTCTATTTTTATTTTAGGAGAACATTTTCCAACAGTAGCTTCTGTTTGGGGGCTAGAGTTTATTTTGGAGGGGGATGAATTCTTTTGTAATGTTCTTGGTACAGTAGCACGCCCTTCATAGTAGAACTCTGAAGAATCTTTCAGTACTTCACATTTGCATCCTTTATGTGCTCGAGAATCTTGTTAAAGGTTCTTGCCATGGTTTAACCCCTAATAAAGTACCACACAGCTGCTTGTTCACACTCCCTAGGTGGGACAGGGAAAAAAAGAAAAAGAATAAAAGTGAAAGAACACATAGGCTGAGATGCAATCAATTTAATGGGGAAAGCAAAGCAAACTAGGGGATTAATTTGCCACTTCCCATGGGCAGGCAGGTGTGCAGCCATCTCTAGGAAAGTCAGGCTCCATCATGCATCATGGTTACTTTGGAAGACAAATGGAATCACTTTGAACATCCCCCCTCTTCCTTCTTCTTTCCCCCTCTTTGTATACTGAGCATAATGCCACACAGTATGGAATATCCTTTTGATCATTGGGGTCGGCTGTTCCAGCTGCATCTCCTCACAACTTATTGCGCACCCCTAGCCTATTTTCTGGTGGGATGACTTGAGAAGCAGAAAAGTGTGGGTTCCATATTTCTGAGACTGAGAGAATTTTACCTTACAAACTATTGCTGGCTCCTTTCTCAAGGGAAAGCTGTCAACAGTTTCTCTTCCCAAAACATCTTTCTGCTTTTCTCAAAACAGTTTTAAGTAAACTATGCCCTTCTCCCATAACACCCACTCTCCCAGTTGTTTGCTATTTCTGATACTTAACCAATGGAGAGAGGTGTCAGCTTTTGTGGCACAGCATACTATAAAAGAAACTACAGAAATTGTAAATAAAGCCTTGATTTCTTTCTCTTCTGCCTTCAGAGAATTATTAGTCAATATATTTTGTGTCCTATGACAACAGAAAAGGCCTTCAATCTATGCAATCACTGTTCCAATTAAAGCATCCTTGTGTTACCAACACTGTTTTCAGCACAAGTCGAAATATAGCCCCATACTGTGAAGAAAATTTTCTCTATCCCAGTAAAACCCAGAACAGGCTATTTGCTCCCTCTTTTGGATTGTAAATCCTCAGACCAAACTTTTGCCAAATCAGTGCAAGTAAGAAGCAATTTGAAATTAAGAGTTACAAAGTAGAGAAGAAGTCTCTTTTTCTAGAAGGGGCTATAGATGTGATTATAAGCAAACAGATCAGAAAAAGAACTCAGAAAAAATGTAGAATTATTTTAAATTTCAAATAAGGGAAAAGGATGAGTGAGATAGGTAGCTCATGAAATGGCAGAGATTTTCTTACAAAATAGTGTAAATTCAAGCTTTTACCTGCAGAGATAAACAAATTGATTCTGTCTAAAATTAGGCTGAATAACAACAATCTTATGCATTGTCTCCATGTCTCTAGCAGTTCATGGGAGCTTTACAGCTGCCTTCTCTGAGATGTAATAAGCTTTTATGATTAGGTGATATTCTCTCTTCATTTGGGTTAGCACCATTTAAGAAGATTTTGAACTCCTTCATCAACATAATTTTTAATATTTCCAGAAAGAAGTCAGAAATTTATCATAGCAAAATGTTTTAGAATTGGTTAGAAGTCATGTAAATATATCGAAAGGCCTGGTGCACCAGTGCTTATCCCAGATGATGAACAAAAGACTTGTTCTGACTGCTCATAAAAACTGTTAAAGAAAAAAAAAGTTATGAATTTTCTGAAAAAGACCATGCATTTTAATTTTAAGTTCTGATTATGTGCGTTCTTGGACTGGAAGCTTATTGCGGTTTTGGTTTTTGACCATTGTCAGTTGTGAGGACCTGTTTGATGTTTAAAAATATGCAGTAAAGGAGCAGTGAAACTTCTCTTGAAGGCTGGACTTTATCAGCAGTAGGCAATGAATCTTGACAGTTAATCATGTGGGGTTTTGTGTTGCTGAATATGTCTCCATCCTTATCTATTTATATACAGAGAGGGAATAGACTTCCTGTTATATGGTAATAATACAGTACATAGTGCTGCCTACGACTACAGCGTTTAGATAAAAGATAAATTAAAAGATAAAATATTTTAAATATTATAAGAATTTTTAATAAAATTATTTATTGAGCACTGAAAATTTAAATAATGGCAAATACTGTCTCTGTCCATAGTACTTTAGAAAATTCCCTGATAGGGAAAAACTTGTCCTCTAATTCACTGCATAGGCATAATGCTAATATTTATGAAGAAAATAAGTAAGTCAGTCACCTTTAAGCCATTACTTCCAAATATAACTATGAATATTTTCCACAGAATTTGTTGAAAATTAGTTGGCCCAAGACACTTGGGCTTAACAAGTTTCACCTGAAAAATTAGTGCACAGTCAATAGTTCTCAAAAATGTTGTGGCCAGATACAAAGCTTCCTTGCATAGAATTTCTCTCTCTCTTTTTTTTTTTCTTTTTTTTCTCTTTTTTCTTTTTGTTTTCTCTTTTTTCTCCTCTTTTTTTTTTTTTTCTCCTCTTTTTATTTTTTTTTTCTTACAAGGATAATAATCTCGGATAATTCTTAATCACACTATGCTTTTGGTTTTGTCGATCCAAGTGAAACTAAGTTTAGCAAAGTGCTGAGAGACGTGTTCACTCTACAGCTGGAACATGAGTTTATAGAGGTGATTGAGCACTCTTCATGTTCTACAGTAATGTGCTAAGATGCAATTTAAGTGTGAGTGTAGCTCTTCAAAAATATGTTCTTTGAAGTAGTGCAGTCTGAGCAGATTTAGATTTGGTGCACTGTGTATGTACATGAGGTAAAAAACTGATATCAGTGACAAATGAATGAATAAATTCTGTTATTTTGGACATATCCTGCCTTTTTTTTTTTTTTTTTTTTTTTGTGCCAAATAGTATGAAAGAAGAAAGTAAATATCCTAAGTTCTCTTTATTGCATCCCATAAAGGAGTCCACTCTAACAACAGAAATCCACAGTTCAGTAGGTGGAATGTATAAGCCTACAGAATTGATGAATTGAATAAAATCTTACTGTTGTGATATCAAAAAAGATGAAAATTTGAAAAGCACTGTTCGGATGAGCAATGAACTCAAGTTAGAAATCCTAAAAGATTTTAAAACATTTTATCTTTTTTTCCAAAGGAGAACCTTACAAAATATAGTGCAACTTTCAAATCTAGTACAGAGAAAGACCATATGAACAGAAATGTATTTTCCAAAGCAGAGGGGTGTCCTTCTTTTTTTTTTTTTTTTAATTTATGGAAATTTGATTTATGCTGCAATTTTGCAAATGTATCTGCAAATATATATGGGTTTTTTCCCCACCTCAAATTCCTTTTAAAACATATTGCCTTCTATTTCAGCCTTTCCTTTCTAGTCTCAGTATCTTCTTCCAAGGATTTGAAAAGGTTATTGAATAAGTTATTATTTAATTAACTTACTATTATATGCTAACAAGTTATTAGAATAACTTACTAAAGGTAACAACAAAAGTAAAATCTAATACAAAACCATTTTAGAGATGGGCACTGTACAATTGTCCATGAAATACTTCATTTTGGCCTGACTTTGCCACTTTGTTTTCCAATCAATAAACAACAATATAACCTCTCTTTTTATTGAAATAAATTCACTGTTTTTATTCTTATTTTTAGACTTGTTTATCATTCAAAGCATTGGAAATGAAACTGTATAACTGGAGATGCTTTTGTTTCTACAGAGGTAATCAGTCCAAAAAAATATTTTGGAGTCTACAATCAATTTGGAAATTTCAGAAACAAGTCTGATATCAGCATTCAAAGTTCTGTTTGATGTCTGGCAGCTGGAGTAGGGAAATAAATCTGCCTTAAGTATTAGCTTCTAGTTTCTGTTAAAAGCAGACATGTGAGGCTGAGAATTTGAAAAAACCAATACAAGTACAGAAGCTCTAGCTAGCTTCTGCCCAGTGTTAACATGCAGTTATAAACCAAAAGCAAGCATTTAAATGCGGATTAAGATCAACATTCTATTTGCATCTGTTCTTTCCCTGAGGGTGAGTCTATATGTTACCAATAATGAAATTAAATGATATTAAAAGGAAATACTTCCAATTTTTAATTATTAAATGATGGGTGAATGTGTCTTAGAAAATAATTCAACTTACTTGACATTGTTTCCCCAACAGGACACCTATCATCTGTATCTTGCTATATTAGAGTTGGTTGAGTTTGGGTTTTATTGAGCTTTGGTTTTGGCTTGATTTATTTGTGGGTTTGTTTTTCTTCTCTTCAAATGTATTTATCTTCATTTCACATGTCTGTGTCTGTATACATTCTGTACCAGTGATTTGGAGGTAGAATTGTACTAAAAGCATAGGTGAGTGAACAAGGCCTTCCTGCTTGGCTGACTGTCCCAAAATGTTACTATGGAAACCATCAAATTCTGTCTTTCTAAATAACCATATAAGCACATTTAAGAAGAAAAAAGACAAAAAATCCCCCAAAACTACTAAAAAAAAAATCCCTAACAGTCTTTGCTTGTCTGTTTTCATGTTTGTAAGAAGATTTTGCAACAGAAAATCTTTTCACTTGGTATAAACGAAATTCAATCAACAGTTCACAGTAAACACTGCTAGATAAAGATGGTCAATGGATAAATTACAGTTGCTAAAACCAATTGTCCTGTGTTCAGTCTCACATATTTGAGTCAATAGATTGCTTAATCATAGAGGAAGTAAGCTTTGAAAGCAAGAGAAGGTTTTGCATGACTTCTCAGGGACTAGGAAAAGTTTAACTCTGGACCTAGAGGACAGAAAAAAACCAAAAAAATCCTTTTAAACTTCAAACAGTATTTTTTTTTAGTTTTAATCATATTTTATATCTTTATATTTCTAAACTGCTCTTTTTAGACTTTCAAAAATTTAAGGTGCTCCCGACCTTTCAAGAAGTATCTTTACAAGGCATGTGTTATGTGTCTCCTACCTCCATTTTAAAGCATTCACTAGCTATTTACCAGCTATTTTTATATTACAGCCTCTTTCAGGTTTCCTTTACTAAAAACAAGAAGTTTAAATGAATCTTCTTGTTCTTTAGTGAGATGAGAAGACTCACCTGGGACACAAGTTTTATTGAAGTATTGAAAGACTTCAGGTTATTTTGTTTTTCTGTATCTACCCATATTTTAAGTTCACCATTTCTGCTCGTGGGGACTATCCCCGAACTAGACATGCTCTTCAGATGCTTTAGTGTAAACTCTGTTATCCTTCTGTTATCTGCCTCTACTGGCAGATTAGACTAAGACATTATCTCAGTTCTGAGGTTAAACTTGTAGATTGACTTTCACATATGTGTTCTCTGCTGAAAAATTCTTTGGGGAGTAAAGATGATCTTTTCAAGCAAAGTTTTACAATAGAATTTTAGACTGATACTTCTTAATTTTCACAACACAGTTTGCTGATCTGATTTGTTAAGGGGTGAAATAGCAAGATTCACTCCTTTGTTACCTCAATCGATGCAGGTTGAGCAGTTTAATAGGAAAGGAAAAGCTGTGCATGCACATGAAGCAGAACAATTCTCTTCTTCCCTTGGGCAGGCAGGTGCTCAGCCATCTCCAGGAGAGCAGGGCCCTACATGTAACAGTAACTTGGGAAGACAAATGCCATCACTCCAAATGTCCTCCCCTCCCTCCTTCTTCCCGTCACTTTATTTACAGAGCATGATGCCATATGGTCTGAAATATCCTTTTGGTCAGTTTGGGTCACATGTCCTGGCTGTGTCTCCTCCCAGCCTCCCAAGCATCCTCAGTGTCCTCACCAGAATGTCAGTGTGACCAGCAGAAAAGGCCTTGGCTCTGTGCAAGCCCTGCTCAGGATAACAAAAACATCTCTGTATTATCAACCCTGTGTTCAGCACAAATCCAAGACACAGCCTCATACCAGAAACTGTGAAGAAAATTAACTCTACCCAGGCCAAACCTACCTATCTGCACAGTTTTATTCAAGATGTAATTTTAACGTTTGTTGTGGGTTTATACTGGCTGGTAGCCAGACACCAAGATAGCTCCTATGTCACTCCTTCTCGGGAGGACAGGGGGAGAATTTAATACTGAAAAACTCCTGGGTCAAGGTGAAAACAGGGAGATCACGTAGCAGTCATCGTCATGGCCAAAAACCTCAGGCTTATGATTATTAATTTAACTTACTGTCAATTAAAAATAAAGTTGAATGGCGAAACCCAGATGCGAACTAAAATGTGTTTTCCTGTATTCCCCATCCCTTTTTCAAGGCTCAACTTCGCTCCTTCATCTCTGACTTCCCTCCTTGAGCCTGAGCCAGCTGGAGCACAGGGATAGGGGCTGAGGGCTGCAGCCAGTCCATAGCACCTCCTCTGCCGCTTCTTCCTCCTCACACTTTTCCCAGGGGTTTCCCCGGGGCCTTCAAAGGAGCGGCAGGGAAAGCCGTGCCCCCTCCAGGGTGGTTCCCAGGGTTGCAGGAGCCTCTCTGGCGGGGCTGTGCTGCTCCCGTCCCCGCTCCCGCTGTCCCCTCGGGGCTGGCAGGGCTGTTCCTGCCTCGGTTCCCCGGGCTCAGCCCCGGCTGCCGGGCAGCGTTTTGCCCTCCCTTGCCCAGGCTTTCTTTCCGCGGGGCTCTGGCCCGCCCGCCCGTGGCTGAGGGGCTCAGCCGGGCCCTGCGCTGGGGCCGCTGCGGCCGCTGGGGCCGCCTGGGGCCGGCCCGGGCAGCCCCGGCACAGCCCCAGCGCCAGCACCTTGAATAAACAGTCAGCATTTAAACAATTAAATTTTCCATAAGAAAACAGATGCACTGTAATGTTTTCGTTGTGCTGTCTGTATCATACGAAAAGCTGGGGAAAGAGAAAACAAGCCTTTATCTGATTTGTTCTGAGTGCTCTAATGCCATTTTTGTGATTGTAGGCATGCCTGGGACCAAGAGCAGTTCTAGAGTCAAAATGGCGATTTTTTCATAAAACATTTTACCCTTTCTTCATTTGGAACTCTTTTCAAAAAGCTAAAACAAAACTATTGACCCAGAGAGTTTAGATGTTGAAGTAGAGAGATTATATGTAGTATAAAATATGCAAATAAATTAATTGTTTCAATGATCTTTTGGTTCAAGACTACAGACACAAATCACCAAGGCTCACTTCAAACTATATCTGATCTTTGCAAGTCCACTGAATTATTAGAAGGTTGGGGGCTGGAAGGCCTCACAGAAGATCTCCTGTCACAGCTCTCCTGGGCAAAACAGAGTGACCTAGCACAGGTTGCTCTTGTTGAGTTTTTTAATATCTCCAAGGAAAGAGAGCTGGCCTCTCTTGGCAGCCTCTTTCAGTGTCTGACATCCCTCCTGCTAAGGTATTTGTACACATTGATGTGGTTTCCCCAAGTCTTTCAACTTAAAGGTTCCAACCTTTTCAGTCACTTCTCAGATGACGGGTGCTCCAAACCCTTTTCATTGTCATGGACCTTCCCTGGACTCGCTCGGGTGTGACAAACACGACTTTCTTGCACGGAGGAACCCAGAACTGGACACACTGCTGCTCTGATCCATGCTGGGTAGACAGGAAGGATCACCTTACCGTTACGATTTGGGATGGCAGGGATAACAATATGAGACTCTGAGTATTCATCGGAAGGCATATAGCCAAAGTTTATTGAAAGACAGATTGTTTTATACAATGTTTCAGTACAATCAATATGATTGGTCATTTGGAGCCTACATCTCTTTGTAAACATCTTTGCCAGTAAACAAGTTGGAAAAACACCAGGTGTCAGGAAAAAGATGTCTACAAGGATTGTCTGGGTTCCTCCTTATGATTTCCCAGGCCAGAGTTGAGAGAGTTATGTACTTAACTTTTCTCATCGGCCTCAAGCTAGTGCCTGAAGCCTAAGAATCTATTTTTTGACCACTGTCAGTCCCCACATCACCTCCCTCCACCTTCTTGTGACACTCATGTGCCTAATGAAGCTCAGGATGCTGTTGGTCTTATGTATTTCTAGTAAATGGTCCATGGTGACCCCAAGTCCTTTTAAGAGCTGCTTTCCAGCCATAGGGTTTATCATCCATGGTGTAGGACTTTGTTTTTACTTTGTTGAACTTGATAAGGTTCCCATCTGCTCATTTCTTCAGCCTGACCATGCCCTTCTGAATAGCAGCATAACCATGTGGCATTATCAATCACTCCTGTCAGTTTTGTGTTTTCTGCAGATTTTCTTACTACTCACTATCCCATTAGCATCCTGGTTGCTAATGAAGATTTAAGCAGTATTTGCCCCAATATCAACCCCTGAAATCCATCACTAGTGACCAGCCTACAAGCTGGACTTTGTTCCACTGCTCACAACCATTTGAGTTTCTCAGCTGAGCTAGATTTCGTTCCACCTCATTGTCCATTTATCTAGTCTGTTCTTTATCAGGTTGTTAATGGGGATTTTATGGTTTTACAATACTATTCCAAAGTTATTAAATTAGCACCTTCAATTTTTTTCCCTGCAAAACCAAAATTAATTCAACTGGTAGTTACTGTTAAATCAACTGATACTAGTAGTATCAGTTAAATAAAAGTTACTGTGCTGATCTTATATAAAAAGAATCCCCTTATTGCAAAGCTTAAGGCACTGTAGTAGTGCATAAAAACCATAACTAAAGCAGAATAAATGTGTAATTAAAAAATCTATTTCATTAAAATGTCAACAGTTTAGTCAGATTTATATATATAGAATGCATGCAATATGTAATATATATTTCATTATATATATATATATACAGTTTTGATATACTATATATATTTCATATATATATATATATTTAAAAACCCTCCAGTGTAAATATCAAAGTGAAAACTGGTGAAAAGAAAGTACGAAGTCACAAACAAAATCACTTTCGCTTGGGCCTGTCACCCATATAATGTATTCAATCAATTACAGGATAGCTTTCTATTTCTGTTCTGAAGTACTTTCACCTGCACTGCCACTGAGTAACTCGAAATTACATGAGTAAATCTGACAGTGTGATATATAGTCCACAGTAGAGCATCCACACCATGATGAGCCATACTAGGGGCCCAATCCAAAACCCAGTGCAATCAGCAGAAGGATTTGTGAAACTTTTGAATTGGACTCTTTTGAAGTATTTAGTCTGTAATATGTGATGTCATGTTTTGGTGACAGAGAAGAAATTAGTTTTTTCCTTTGAATATTTTCTACTTTCACTGTAGGTGGTACCACAGAGCATTTTTCATTTGGGGCATTTCATTAACTCCAGCAGTTTTATTTTACAGTGTACACAATTTTCCATAGAACTCCAATATCTTTATACTAGAAGAAAATTACACAACTGCTTAGAGCTATGTGAAACTCAACACTTTCTATCCAGACAATAGCACCAAATCTTTTATCTAGTTAAATACGCAACCATGAGATTTTCTTAGTATTTTAAGTTCCTGGTTTTATTATGAATAAATAAATAAATATAAACCCTGAATCTAAACAAAGATCTATGAATTTCCCATGGTTTTCTTATACTCACAGACATATATAATTTCTTAAAATGAAAATCAGTACTTTAGGCCTATGGTTAGATAAATCTAGCCCACATTTAAGATTAATTTTACTGCTGGATTCGTTCTACAACTGACTGTAGAACCCTACTGCCATAGCATTTTTAATTTTCCAAGATCAAGAAATTTTACAGGCATTACTGGTAGTACACTTGATCAAACTGAGAATGTTCACTAGTGCAAGACAAAAAACTATGCTCACCAAGTGCTAACCTAGGAAATCTGATACTTGTAAAATTCCTTGTCATGGAAAAAAGTATTTTTCTTCTAATCATATTTGATAAAACAAATTGCTGTTTCCTGCCAATTCTTCTAGGTAGTTTCTGATTTATTTTTTAAGAGTATGGAATGTAAATGTTTTAATATCAGTTTTCTTGGAAGATCTCTTACCTTTATCTTCCCCCAAATTCTACTTTGCTTCTGCCAAATGGATGTCACCACTAACATTTCAAAAAACATATTTAGTGTCATTACTGAGCATCTTGATCCATTTAATTTTTACATTAACTGCAATAATAATGGATTAAGTGTAGTATTTTATGCTTTTTATGGTCCAAACCCAACTTGTTTTCTGTGTATGTTTTGGCAGGAGTAGAGACATTAGATGTGGCATCTGCCAAGGAGTTAATAAGATTTGAACTCAATTTTTATGTGGTTCTAATGAGCTGATGCCTCGATAGTTATAGGGGTGTCTTGTACAATGAAAATGTTTACAAATTTACTTTGAAGCTTCATTAGATTTACTGACTCACTGCCATGATCTGGAGGAATTTGTTCAGGTGCTAATTTCATTTTGGCTCATGTCTTTTTTAGTCATATAGTCAAACATTTAAGAGATGGACTTTCTGAAAGAACAAAAAAAATCCCAAATTAGATAGAAATCAATACAAGTAGCAAGATTAATATGAATTTTTATGCACATAAACACAGTTCAGCATTTCAATGTTATTTCAAGTTAAAAAGTGTGAAAATGAAAAAATAAGTTAGAGCTGAAAGTCAAAAAGAAAAAGTCATTAAAATAGTGAATTCATAAAAATATTTGGTTCATTTCTGAAAAGGAAAAAGAAAGTTTTACCTGAACAGTTACTCTAAAATAAACCGTAGAGAAGTAAATTTGAAGCTTAAAAGGAGACTACAATTCTAAAAAAAGAGACATTTCTCCTTCTTAAAGCCAGATTCACTGAGGTGCTTAATCCCTTGCATCATTTTCAGCTCATGATTAGTTCTGCTGTAGTTTAATGATTGCAGAATTATATGACTGAAGTTTAAACACAGAATTATATGTATTTTTGGTGAATATAAATCCATCTTTCTGGAGTTTATTTTAAAATAATACCCAAGTAAGACTTTAGAACTAAAGACTTTAATCTTACTCTTCTTTTACATCAAATTAGGAAGTTTTTAATAAGGTTTTTCCCTAGAATTTCAGCTGGGAAATTTAGGACACCCTAAAATATATTCTATTTTCTCATGAACTACCAAATCCATCTGTCTTGCTGGCACAGTGATATAACATTTTGTTCTATAATATAAAGTTAATAAGTAAATAGAGTGTACCAACACTCAAAATAATTTGTAGGATTAGTAGAGAACTACTTTTCATAAATGAAAATGTATTTCAAATGAATTTTCTTAAACCATTCCAAATAAATAAGTAAAAGAAACATGACAGTTAGGAAATCTTTTTCCACAAAATAGTCCATTGTAAGAAGAAAAATATGTCATCTTTCACCATATTTTCTTTATCTATTTTTTTTTAATATCTTGATATAGAGTTTACAACATAATCTTTCTTATTTTTAAACAGGTAGCTAAAAAGGGAACAGTGAAATTCCTTACAAAACTTTATATTTAAAAGTACCACTTAGAAATGAAATGCATAGTTTTTTTAAGTAGAAACTCTGATTCTCCATGCTCTAACTGTTTTAATGAAGATTTTCCCATTACTACCTGGCTTGCATTTTTGTTTTTCATTTTCAATCATTTTATCTTGCAACAGAGATTTCTTATCTGTTGTTGTGCTTATACAAACTAATAAACTTGTTCATTCGTAGCCTTTAGATTGATTTTTTTTTTCTGTTGATTTTTTATAAAGGAAAGGACTTTACAGGTAAGGGTTAGACAGATACAGCTGAAAGTTTTTGAGCCTTGGCTGTTTGCATTTTCTAGGCAAAGCCATTAAGGCTGCACAAGCAAAAAAAAAAAAAAAAAAACAAACAAAGATAAGAAACTTGCTTTAAAATTTCCATACCACACCAAAAAAAGTCACAGTGGCTTTATTTTTAAAAGGCACGTAATGATAAAAAGTGGGACAAATCAAGAGTCCTGTTTCCATTATAGTTTATAAATTTCACATCAAACAAAAAAGATAGAAGCCATTGGAAACGTAGCTCTGTGATTCTCACTTTCTTAGTAGAAGCTAAACTTGAAAATAGGAAATATGGCTTTGAACCTTCTCAGGCTAAAAACAGGCTAAGTTTCACATTTCTAGCTTCCTGAAGGTGTTCAAAACCTCTGAATTATTATGTAAAATGTAGGTGCCATGAACATTGACAGAATTGTTCTTTGAGCAGCCATATTTTGGAACAGATAGAAAAACTAGTTCAAGCTATGTTCTATTACTTGAAATATTAAATTGAAAAAATTGTGTCTGTGCAATCCTGATTTAGGCACCTAAGTCTGAGAGAATTTCCTGTTTACTATCTGGCTGCTTTCTTCAGTGGTTTTGAGACTGTTCTGCAAAGGGTCCAAATTCTTTACACACACTGTACAGTAAACCATGATTATAGCTTTAGCTTTTGCATTATTCTTCATGGACTGAGCAGGTAGTGAGACACCTCCAAGTGCCTAAGTCTTTTTTTAGCCTGGATTTGTGAGGCCTTTTTGAAGATGTCATTTTGTAGCAAAAAAATTGTTTGACTGTCCCTTGGACAAGGAAATTTTCTACAAAATTCCAGCCTCTTTAGTCTTGCATGGAAATATTTTTCTATTAGATAAAAGGCTTGTGTCATTTAGCTGCTTCATTGTTGCTGTTGCTGTTGGAATGCTAGCAACTTAGATTTAAGATTTTAGTATATAGTAATATGTGTGAGTCAAGATTTGGGGTGTTATCTAAGTCCTTCTTCTTCACCTTCTTCTTCCTTCTCCTTCATGGATTTAGATGGTTTTCTGTAATTGGTTGATGGAGTCTGCATTGCAGACTTCAAGTAGTTAATTATTGGGTTCAAAATAAAAATAATTTAGGGGACATTTCATAATTGGACAGATTGTCCTTGAAAAGACCTGGTAAAGATAGAGAAGTACTCCATTTTACCTCATTTCTCTAGCTTGCTAGTTAAGCTCACAGCTCGTGAGTCTGTAAATACTGTAAATAGATAAGATGTAATAAACAACCGAGTCTGAACTTGAAATCTACGTTTCCCATGTGTCTCTATCCTGACTCTATCCTGTCCTCTATCCAGTCTCTATCTCCTCTAACCTGGCAGAGGAGAAAAGAAGCCATAGCCATCTCAGTTGCTTCATTGCCACCCCCTCAATCCACCACACCCCAACATCATACATAATTTATTGTAAGATCTTCTTGAGGTTAAAGTTTAGAACCATAGCAGTCACTAGTACTCTTACTTTCAATCAAATAATTTTCCTTTGCCTTGAAAACGATACACAAACACAAAGTTCCTTTTCTTCTGAAATAATCTCAAGCAGCAGATCATTGAAAAATATCCTGTAAGCAGCTTCTCTTTTCTTAGTGAGGGACCAGCATGAGCACTGCTGAGAGATGCCATTAAGGACTCCACAGAATTCATAAGTATTCAGACCCCCTTTAAAGATGATGACAATGCTGAACATGAACACAAAGATGACGCTAATATTTTTGTTTCTTATCCCAAACTGGGGAATTCTTAATGACAGAATCACTGTGATGCCTGGTTCTTGGATTAATGAAATGCTGATGACTAAGGGCCTAAATAACCAAAGTGTTACTGTTCTATCTGTTAGGGTTACTATTCTATTGTTAGAAGATTAGTTCATTATTTTTGTTGCTAAGTTTCAAACGTATGTTGGAAAACATTCCTTTTTCAAAAATTACATTTGTAGGAAGTGGGATTAGAATCACAAACCAAAAATACCCATTATTCATTTATTTAGCACACACGTTTTCTTCAAAAGATACTGAATTCATTATAGAAGCAAAAAAATACATTTCTCCAGGTAAGGTATGCCTATGCAGATATTACAACATTGCTGATGGGAGACAAGTTCAAATCTTGCTAGCACCAAGATTAGGAGAGTGTGTAGTGTGGACTAGCAAGTTAAACAGCTCTTAATGAGTTCTCTCTTATGTCCATAGTGCTACAAAGCACTTCAGCTAACTAGCTGAATGATAACCTGTTTTCATCTATACAACTCCATTGCTACAGCAAGGGAACAATCTGATTTATTTTGTAGGGATGTTTCCATTTTGAGACCTATGAAGCTGTCAAAATGGAAACATCCTCACAGAATAAATCAGCTTTAATGTTGATGTGTTAATTAACTGCCTACTAATAACTTCTGTGACTTCTAATTAATTCTTTCTAATAGGCACTATTGTTCCAGTACTATAGAAATCAAGACAAATATTATAAAATGAAATAATATTTTTAAAAGATACTAATCAGATTCCCATTTAGTCTGATTTTTGGGGCTAATATTACTTAATTGGCTTATTTCAAGGGATGTTATTACAAGTGGTACAAGGTAGTCTTAGAAGAAGAAAAGATTTGAAAAGAAGGACAGATTTAGGAAATGTTGCTGACCCTGGCTAAATGTGAGATCCTAGCTGTTCTGTGCAGGCAGTTTCTAGCTTCCAGAATAGTTGCAATAAATCATCAAGGGTTTATAACATATGGATTCTTCTGCAGAGTTAATATCTATAGACAAATCTTATAATTCCTGATAATTCCAGTCATGCCGATTTTGAAGGAATCCAAACAAAAGCATTTTATGTAACCTCTGAGTCCAACTAGAAAGATAAAACAGATGTCATACTAAACACAAATCATAGTAGGTGACTATTCTTTTAAAGCACTGTATCAGAGAAAAATTCATAGGAATTGATAGCCAATTGACATATACCTTCCCAGGTGTAGGAAATAAAGTGCAAGCTGAGAGCATTTATCACTTTAAAAGAAAAATGCAGTATGTTTGGTAACTTCATTGTTCTAAGCATATAGTCCAAGTTGATTTCTGAACAGTTAAGTGTAAGTAGAATTTCAGTAGATGTTGAATGTTAAGCTACTTAATATAGACATAGACATTTATTACATGCATATTCAGTGCCTAGTGGAATGTGGCCATCTGTAAAAGTGTCTCAGCCAAAGTCAGCAGACTTTATCAGTGATTTTTTGGGCTTGAGAGGTTACAGGCATGAAGGAAATAAAAAGGACAAAAAAATAAGAGATACTAGAATTGAAAACATAAAAATGCAAATGAGATTAAAATGCAAACAAAAAGTTTTAAAATTGATGTTACTATTATTTTAAGCAAGTTTAATTATGGCCACTTATCGGAGTGACCATAATTCACTTTATTTATAACAGTTAAATATGATTTGGTTCTCAGACTGAGATTTTTGAAAAAGCCTCTGACAGGTATCTAATTCCCATTCAATTCACTAAAGTTTGATGGATTAATTTAAAGTAAGGTTGGTTACCCTGGTAATTCATGGCCTGTGCAATACAAGGTAAAATAACCTCCTGATGTTTCCTGATGTTTCAATCCAGCAGTCCTTGCTAAGCATAATGGATATAAAACACCATTTTCTCAAACCTCACTTCTGTCTTTTTCATGCACAATTTCTGTGACAGACACATCATGCTATAAAGTAAACACTCCTAAGCCATAATTTAAGCTTATTTTTTTTCTTCTTCAGAAATAGTGAAAACAGAGGAGCAACAACAAGATGTACAAAAGATAAATTCTGATTTTGCTGGTGTGCCTTCTTCAACTTGTGTTCTTGTTGGTATAATGGACTTCTAAGCCTCTGTTGGAATCTGTTTGCATTATTAAATGGTTTTTGAAAAACAGAAAACCAAAAACATTATGTACTTCTTTGCTCATAAGCATTTCCCAGAAGCAGTTTCTGAAAACCACTGCACACAAAACCTGGCAGGTGTATTCAAGTATTTTATAGGGAATAAGACTTGTTTCACTTGCATGAAACAGATTGTTAGCTGTGCCTTTGAGAAGAAATACAAGTTTAAACTAAACTTTTGTACAAAATGGGAAACAGAATAATAAATTGTTCTCAGGTTTCTTTGAGATTTGCTTTCTTTTTCCTGTTAGACAGTTATTCACTCTACTAAATATTCTGCATTTTCCTCTCTGTCCTCCCTTTTTTTTTATGTTGTAAGCTTTTCTTAAGGTGCTTAGGGGGATTTTTGTGTTTTATTTTTCTCCTCTTTTTATTTTTTTTCTGTTTTGGATATTGTTTGTTTGTTTTTCTTTTTTAAAATCTTCTTTAATTCTTACACTTCTCAATTTATTTCTGAGGAAACTTTTTTTTTTTTGGTTACCACTGTTATTTTCTAATTATTCCTACTACTCTTAATTGATGACTCCCCTCTTCTTTCAGGTTTCTGCATTCATATAGATTGTATAATATTTGAAATCGTCAGAATTTTCTCTTGAACCATTTTACTGTTTCTTGTCTTTTAAGATATTTCTCCAATGTTTTCTTTTTGACATATTTTTATTCAAGGTGCTATTAAAATGTATTGGCTGTATCTGTGTGGTTGGGACAAATTTAAACCTTTTTAGTAATTGATGCATCTAAGTATTAAGAAAACCAAGATAATTAAGAAGACCCAAATATGATGGAAAGAGGTAGGAAATTCACTTACTGTAAAACTTATTTTCTGTAAGGATTTATCATCTTCCTGTAACAAATGCTATAGGAATACACTTGCAGTGACTAATTTCTAATCGTGAATTGAATTTTCTTATTCCCCTCACCCTCCTATTTTTTAATTTATGAAAGTAATAGTATTTTTTCAACAGATTTCCTTATGACAGTTCTTACTTTCTAAATTTTTTAGAACACTTTGCCCCTTGGAAGGCATTTTGACAAGCTGTTCTTTAAAATTACTTCTAGATTCCTACTATGTCCACATGTTGCATATTGTGCTGGTTTTTTGACCTGAGAATTTTGAAGACTGAATCTTTTTGGACATGGCAGGACCTAAGGAACACTTTGTGTTTAATTACAGGTGTTACAACAAAAAGAAATCTTCCTAAGTTATGAGATGTTTATATTCTACTGACAGAATGTAATTAAACCTAACAAAGCTGCCATCTATTAATTCATTAACCCCTCTCTTTTCTTAAATTTTTGCCTGGGAAGGTGTTAAACTTCAACTTGCTGGGTTTGTGAAATTAAAAATCTGAGCTCCACTACCCACATATGTAAAAACTTTATAAAGAATTTCTTCAGTGACAGCCAAACAATCTTCCTCAGGAACTGAGATTCATGGCATTACAGCTGTATATCTGTTGTGCAGAGAATACCGTTGTTTACATAAAATACTCAGATTTTTACAAGGAGAATAATGATTTTCAAAAAAAAGGGTCAAGGGTCTATATTTTGATCCTTTCACTTTGCATTGTAAACTGCAAGATGTCTGGTAATTAACTTAGTTATGACTCAGGTGCAAATTACTGCCAGAATTTAATTGGGAATTAATTTTCCAAGATAGCCATTATTGAAAATCTGGGGAGGTGATTCTATTAATATTTTGGCATCTAAATATCTTTGCAAGGGCAGTGTTCAACTACAGGTTTAGAAGTTATGCTCAAATCTATTTATGTCTTTGGTGATTAATGTGTATTTAAATGCTTTGCTGAATATTGATTTTAGCATGTACTAAACTGCTTGGTTGAACTGGGGTCAACTTGAAATGTTTTAGCTGTATGGTAAATTGAGTGGGCTTATTCATTTAGCTTCTGCACTTAAAAAGGTGAAAAATTTCAGCTGCTGCCTGTATGTAGGTGCAGAGAAATTTCATTTGTATTAATAATAATGTCAAGAAATGAATTTTTTAAAATCTATGATTTTACACATAGGGTATTTTACCCTGATTTCCCCATGAACACACTTCAGAACAAAGTATCCAAATTCACAGTAATACTATTTAGGAGAAACTTTGGAAAATACCATGTTGGAAGTAAAACATTCTCATCTCAATGAAACTTCCATTTCTCAGTCTATAAAACATGTGAATTAACTCACATTCAAGTGGTCTATCTGCATTGACATACATTGATATGAGTTTTACTGTAAGTATCAACTGTTTATCATTCTTGGTTGTTTTGGAGGGGGGCCTTTCAATTCAGCTGTTCTTTCCTTGGCATAGTCCATGATATACATTTTGTATACTTAGTGAATAGAATTTTTGAAATTATTAGCTGGTTGTAAGTTTGTTTTGTTTTGTTTTTTTTTTATTATCTTTACTATGAAAGATGGCTTTATTATTCAGCATTAACAGTGTGAGTAGCAAAAAGTTGGCAATATTGCACATCACTTGCGTCTCAGAATCATAATTATGGTGTAACATACAAAGCTTGCCACTTAGAAGGCCAGGAAATAAAGGCACTTTTGTCTCTAATACAAAAGCTTAATTCTGATTATCTTTAGAAGAAAAATTATTCAGAAGTTTTGTGGTTTCACTGGCTTTTCTGAATAGATGTTAATCATACTGTTATTTTGGGCATCTAATTGTTTTCTTGAATGGATTGTATCTGTAATTTTTTCATTGATAACAGATAATAAACACATTGTTTGGTGTCTTTTCAGTACCAGATATACATTAAATTGAGGCTTTTAATAAACAATGGAATAAACAAAAAGAGCTCAAATGCCCCAAACAAGGCATAATAGTAGTAATAATGTTGCTCTTCAGGTGCCTTTTCTTTCCAAATCACTGTGAGAACTTTGCCTATAACATTGGAAAAAGGATTAGAACAATAATATCTGGTTTTCCTGGAATCTAAGTATGCAAGTGGATATCGTCACCACTATCAATTTACTCTTTATGTAGCACAACAGTTAGGTGGAATTTTGTGGAAAGATGTGAGAAATATTTCCCATATTTTTCTTTTTCTGCTATTTCTTGGTACTAAGAATGCTTCTCACATTTGTAACTACCAGGAACTCTAACCTGAAGTGAGAGTTGGTACATTTATCTTTGAGAATAAACTGACAAGTTCATCTTATGGTGAAGCTTATTTAAAGTGCTGTATAAATTGGGCCTACACTCACATTCTAAATAAATTGTGAAATCAGTCCATGTGTGTTACAGAAACCTATGTCAGCACTTCGTAAGATTTAGGCATAACACTGTATGTTTCTGTATATCTCTAGTACAGCTGCACACTTCTACTCTGCTGCTGGCCTATTTACTTCTGCAGGCTTTCTAGAACTTGCAAATGTTCATGTTGCTTCCTTCCTTCCCAAAGACCTGAGATAATGAAATCATGTAGAAACGGGTAGCTTAAAATATCTGTCTGAACTGAGGACACAGAGAGCTTTTCCCAGTGACCAGGCTCAGGTATGTTTCCCAGCCCTATCACCAACTTAGGATAAGCAGAGGAAAACACCAGAATTCCCCTACTTCTCTTCTTGTTTTCCACAGCTTCTTTAAGGAGTAAATTCAAGTGTACATGTCAGCAGGTGGTATCATTTCCATCCAAATGGAGTCTTCTGCATCACTGGAACTGGGAAAATAAACTCAATCTCTGATTTTCAGTAAGTAGAATCATGGAAAAATTATCACTTTCTGAAATTCTGATCCCAAAGCATTATCCTCTAGTATATAACTTATATACCCATTAGTGGTATCTCCATGTGATTTATTTGAAGAACACAATAGATACATAATTAGTATTTTTTTTATATCAATGTTTTATATTAAAACCTTTGTCTCCACTTCCTTTCTTAATTTATTGGTTTTGCACATTCTGGTTTGTGGTAGCAGGGGGGCCACAGAGGTTGCTCCTGTGAGAAGCTTCTGGAAGCTTCCACCATGTCCAACCGCTGCCTCTGTGATGATATATTTAAGAAGAAAATAAAAACAAAAGGCATACAGGTTTTTTGGGGTTTTTATCTGGTCAGAGAAGAGGAGGAGGTGAGAACATGTGAAGGAAAACTACATGGAGACACCAAGGTCAGTGGAGAAGGAGGGGACTGTGTGCCCCCCATTCACAAAACCTACTGCTGTTTAAGTTTCCTAAATCTTAACTATGTGTGATATTCACAGAGTAAAGCTGAAAAAGCTTATACAGCAGTGCCTTAACCTTTAGATGATTGTTATTGCAGGTAGCATCAGTTAATGGCAGAAAAAATATGGATAAGTCTCAATATGCTGCACTGACGAATTAAAATAAGGGCCATGGAATTTTAGTAGTAGTAGCAGAGGTAGTAGTAGTAGTAGTAAGAGCAAAAATTCTTATTTATTTCAGACACAGAGTTGATGTTGAAATCACACCTTAAATCTAAAATATTATTACAGATACCCTAGAGGAAAGTAAAATTTATTCTGAAATGCACACATTTGCAGAACATAACAGATAATAATTAATTAGGAAAAATAGAGTAGTTCATCCTGTCACAGCTAACTGATAATATTACTTTAAATGCAATTAATGCATTAAAAAATAGCCATTTTAAAAGCACAACATAATAAATAATAATAAATAATAAAAACACAAAATAAAAACCTAGTAGACACACTAAATAGAACAAATAAAACATTTAAGAAAGTATTGTTTTGAAGACACTGGAGAAGTTACTAGAAGTGAGAATAAATTTTATATCCTTTATCTGTAGTTGTTAATAAAGTTATTTATTTTTATTTTAATCAAGAAAATTCATTGCAATCTTTTACTTTGTAGAAGCTTATGTTGATCTGCACCTAATCTCAGAGAAACACAGGTAGATTCTGCTCATAGAAATTTTTGCAGGACTTATGACTTATCTTTTACCAAGGAACCAATAGCTTATTTTTTATGACCAAAGAATTTTGTGTGCATATACCTATGCCAGAAAACCAAGGGAACACTTTTCATGTCATACACAAGGAATTTTTGATGTCATCAGCATCCATGAGCTTCATTGTGAGCCTGGTGCTGAAACTGACAGAATTGTATGTTCCTACATTTTATAGTTCCCTCCAGCTATTGTGGTGATGAAAATGGTCGAAGTTAGGTGAGCATTGGGAGAATCAAATAAAAGTGCACAGAACTGAAATTACTGAGCCTTATTGTTGTCACTGCCTTTGTTTATTAGAGTCCATAGCCATAATACTTATTATTTGCTTGTATGTAGGATTTACGCACTAGTCACACTTACATTGGTAGACAACAAAAACAAATGTCTACAGAGTTTCATTGTTTACCTGATGGCTTTTTAAGACCATTGATCTTCAGGCTGATAGCTAAAGTTGTTGGTCATTATCTATTTATCTAACTAGAGAAACACATGCACTAAGTATTCTGGCAAATATCCAGATGAGATAAACCAAAAATCTAATACTCTACAAGAAAGTTTATTATCTAAAAAATGCCCTATTTTGGCCTAAAGTAAACCTTTCAATTTCTAGTAAGTGGGATTGAATAAGGATTGGATGTGTGGTAAAGGGGTTATGAGAGAAGTTTAGCACACACATTTCATTTGCAGTCACTTCTAAAAGATCTTCTGCCATGACTGTTTTCAACTTCTCTGCATTAATAAAATCTACTCATTTAGAATCTATCTCTCCTGAATATGATCTCTACTGACAAAGATTTATAGCATTTAATATATTTTGAAGCTATCCACAAAAAGCAGTCCATCTTTCTAAAAACATGTTTATGTAAAAATTAAAGCTAGAGAAACAATTTTCCACACTTGCAAGATAGAGTCATCTCTGCCCCATTTTACAAAAGCAATTTATTTCTATGGACCAGAACAAATAACCCCAAGGAATTCTCCCAAGTCTATTTCTAATGAAATTATTAGCAAAAGAGAAAAATAATTCACACAGCAATCAAGGAACAATCACGTATTTGTCAACAGAGTATTGATGAAAATGCAACCTTTTGCTTTAAAATCTACTAAATATTTTAAAAATGCACGTGGATATTTATGAGGCATAAGCTTCTCATCACTTTGTCACCTGCATTTCTCTGACCCAAAAATGCAAATAATTTTTGTAGCTTTAAATCCTCGCTTTAAGTGAGGAAGGATGGGTTATCTGATGAAGCAACATGCAGACCTGCCAGTATCTCTGCCTAGTTCCTAGAGAGGAACATTCAGAGAGGCATCATAACATGTAATGGGATATCCTCAGTGTTGAGCAACCAGGGAGTGGAAAGATAATCCCTTCATGTATACTGCACCTGTAGCTTCCATTTGAGCAGAATCCACATTCCAGAAACTCATTCAAGAAGCAATTTGACCTCTTCTACCATCATATTCAATATTTGGGCATGTAGCTCATAATGACTTGGGTGTTAATTTCTGTACTTTATGATCCTCTTTGACACTAGAAGCTAAATTTGTCCTTGTTTACCTTGGAAATAAGCCACCCTTCCATAAATTAGGAAGCCATCCCAACTGCTGGGCAGCAGGAGGCAAAAAATGCCTGCAGAGCCAGAGCTAGTCTGTGCTGCCAAACTGGATGACCCCAGCCAAGGGTGTCTCAGCAGAGCTTCCCTGAGGCCCCTCTTTAAACTCAGCATAGGTTTTGACTATGCAATGGTGCAATACCACTTTTCAAGTTCTTTCCACTTGGTAATAGTGAAGAAACCTAGGAGTAGGAAGGTATAAAGATATTTCCAGATGTAAAATGATGCTTCCATCATGCAAATGTTGTCTTCCAAAATCTCCCATTCCTTTGTAGAAGCAATGCTGGCATTCTTAGGAAAAGGTTTTAAAATCTGTCCTGTCAAAGCCCTTAGGAAAGAGCAAAGATACTTTAGACAAGCAGACATATTCTATATACCAATGCTTCCTCCTGCTTTGGAGGACTCTCAAATTTTATATGTCCTTTTTTTTTCTGCCTTGTCTTCACATTTTCCTGTTTCTCCATGAATCTGTGCTCCATCCTTTCTTCTCCATCTCTAAGAGGATGAAATAGAAGAAGAAGCTGGAAGCAATTGCTTATTAATTGCTGTTTAAAGTTCCCTGTCACAGCAGGTTGCCCACATGCTTTCCCTTTGTTATCAGAAGCTGCAGTGTGAGAGTGCAAAAATCTGCTGGACTTTTAGTAGTCTGTGCAGCAGCGAAATAAGACCAAACCTCTTCTGATCACATGAATAAGCTTTTAATCATTTTGGCATGGAATTTAATGACACAGGTTAAACCCAAGATAGGACAATTAATGGGCATATACAAGAAAAATTTTAATCACTCTCTATTGCCCTAATCCTGTTCTTAGCCTCTAGGTAAAATAAGCTAATGAGATATAGTACAAGGTAAAGCACTATGAATGTGTGCAACCATTTCTTCAACCTGTTGTTTCTCTTGGAAATTCTTTTTAGATGATGTGACTATAAAAGCATCACTTTTTCTCTATGGAATAAATAAAAATTACTCATTAAGTACTGGCCTAGCAATATACTGGCAATAAAACTGAGATCCAAACTTGATTTTGTAGCTGACAGGGTCATTGATTACCTGTTATCTCCATTCCCAAGATTTTTCCTGGCTTAGAAGAGACTTTAAATTAAGGGGTTTAACTGAAAACATGTGCTGCTCATTAGCTCTGCTACTGCCACACCTGTGCTGTTCTCTATTTTTTAACAGGCTTTTGCTTAGTCCAGGCTCCTAGTTATCGTTCTATTTGCTGTTGCTATAGTGGCTAGAGGATTTATCTACTGTTACTGTAATTTCTGTCCTATATTTTGAGGACAATGGAGAGGACTGACTTGACAAACAGAAGCAAAGGTGTTTTAACCTAAAAGCTGGGGGAAAGGAATTGTTTGTGATTAGGTTAATGCTCAAGAATGCTATTTTTTAAAGTGGGCATCTCCTTCTAAAAATTTGCAAAAATTTGACTAGGAATTGTACTTTTTTTTCCTGAAATTGGATAGATTGAAGAGGCCTGCTTTGTTTTATAGCACTGAATATGCCAGCATCTTTTAGCTAGGCTTTTTTTTTGCCTAGAAAAATAGATGGTGATATTTTAGACTTGCCTATGGTCTGATTGCTTATGCTTTGATAGTAAACTCACACAGTCATCTCTTCTGTCTTCAGAGCTTGGAGTGTGAAGCCTAGCTATAAGGCTGTGTAGTCAGTTAATATATAGTTCTAGATATTGACTTATGTGGTCCTGAATAAGGTATTTGAGTCTGATAGCTCTTGATTGTGTACAAATAATTGAAGTGAGATATCTTATTTACAGACAACGAATCTATGAATTTGGTGTAAGGTATCTATATGCTTACTGCAACTGAAGAACTAAAAATATCTGCAAATGAAGGAAGCTGGTGAAAGACTCTAGCTAGCATGTGCCATCTCTGACTTCTATCTATTCAGTGAGGCAGCAAAAGGCTCGATGTAACCCACTTCTTCTCAAACATGCTTTGTTTAAGAGTAAGCAAAGAGGAATAATATCTTACTAAGAACAGCCTTCGGCTATTGCTTTTTGGAAATAAAAGGAATCCTTTAGTGAGGTTGATAAACAGTGTGTTGATTCTGCCTGGCTTTCAGCAGTAATGTTTCAGTTGCTTCTGAACTCGTTATGCTATACTTAGCTTCCATCTTTTATGGCCATTTTCTTCAGGGGGCTGAGAGAGAAGGGTGAATACCTCAACCTAACAAAGTTGTTTCCTTTTTCTTCCTTGAGGTACTTCTTGAATTTTGAAAATTGAGTTTTTGCTAGAACTACCAGGAAAAAACTTGCCACCAGATGGATCTTCTAGTGCTTACAGGGTCTTTGGAGGCAGATGACTGGGATGGTTTAGGGTGGGAATCATAAACCAGTGCTTCCAGTGAGAGGTTATACCATAATGGCAGACTCTCTTTAGTTACTTGAAACCTTACAGAGAAAATAACCATAAGAATCAGACATGATCAGGTGCAATTATTTTGCTGTACAGAAAGTCTGTTGGAATAATAAAGCCAATCTTCATGTAATGATAACATTGTTGCAAGGGCTGGAGATAAAACTGTTCAAAGTGACTGTATGGAAAGGCAAGGTGCAGTGGTCTATGAAGATTTGCACATCTGCCTTAACTTGGTTACTCTGAAGTCCCACACATCTTACTTTTTTGTCCTCAGTTCCAGGTCTCTAAAATGTGACAGATATTTTTTCATCTCATGAGATTTTGTAGCCATTACTGTTTTTGTTTGGTGGTTTTTTTTTTTGTGGGGGTTGTTTGTTTTTTGTTTTGGGGGTTTGTTGGTATGGGTTTTTTGTTGGTTTTTGTTTGTGTTTGTTTGTTTGTTGGTTGGTTTTTGTGAAGTACTTGGATGCCAGAATAATGAGGACTATAGAAAAATATATTAAGGGAATTAATAATCCTGTCTTCATGGCAGAACCTGAACAGCAGGTAACAAATAAAATTTGAGGTCACAAAATTACTGATGAATAGGAAGGAAAATATTGACTAGGCAACAAGAAAGCATTTACTGTCCTTTCTGAGTTTCTGATTTAAGCAGAGATCTTGTCGAAAACAAGTTCTTAGTATATAAAAATTGAATCATAACATACATGTTGAAGGGAAACAAGGATTAAAAGGTATCTGATGTTGTTGAAGATCTGAACACTTCTCTTTTTGATTCTGGAGATAATGGAGAGTGTGGGGGATCAGAAATAATAATTTACTTCTGCATTTAAGTGATGTGCTGCAGTAGGAAAATAAAATTAAAAGTTAAATCCTCTGGGAAGAGGAAGATGGATGCTGCATATGGCTTGAATTACAGGTCTGTTTGCATTAAGAAAGTAACTTTTTGCAAAGAATATCCTCATCATTGCAGCTCCATATTGCCCTGCTGCACAGTTCTCGGATCTGAAAGCAGTCAGGAAAGCATAGTTTGACAGAGTGGAACAATGCTCTGACAACAACAAGAACAGGTGCCTTTGTTCAAACTCATGGAAAGTGACTGACTGATGGGTAACATGAGTAATCTGCTGCTAGGAGTTCACTCATGTCTGTCTGTGGCAACAAAAGCACAGCTGTTCAGCTCAAGCTGGGTGCCTTGGCAAGGCTTCTTTGTATAGCCTTGTAACAGCCTTTGAAATACTTGAGGTAGATTTGTGTACATGTGCATTGCAATGTGGACTTAATGGTCTATTTCTCTTGTCAAATGCTCCCATATATAAACATACTGAGTCATTTACTTGGTTGTTATAATTCACCTTATGACAGGAAAAGCATGGAGCTGAAATCTAACTTGCAGATCTTACAGTTATATGTAACATCTCTCAGCTAGAGACTCTCTAAAATCCAGGCTCTGTCCTGCATCCTGGCATTTACAACTGTTCCTAGCCTTAGTTTCTAGTGATGAATTTTCAAAAATTACTTCAGATCAAATGCGTAATCTTTCTGCATTAACTACACACTTGAAAATGTTACCGAGTTCATAAAATAAAATAGGAGAGCAATAGGGAAAAAAAGAGACCTGTTTTACATCAGTTAATCCTTTAATTGGGTATTTGTCTAGATATGCATTTTATCAGGGAAACTAGAATTATTTAGGTACTTAAATGTTATTTCTCATTTTATTCTTTGGGCAGAAAAATTAATTTGACCAACTAACCTGTTGCTAAACCTCTTGCTTTTGCTTCCTGAAGTACTTCAGTTATCTTCCCTTTCAAAAATATATCTGATGCTCACATTAACCATTATTCTCCCCCCTGCTGCTCTTTGAGATGGAAAAACATATTTTCTGGTTAATCTTCATGTAAGCCACCCACAAAGGTGAGGGCACATGATGCCTGAGAAACACCTCTAGATTTATAATGAGCCTTTCTGGATCTTCCACTGCTCCAACTCACTGCATTCTAAATTTCCAAAACTGTATTGACATTAACACTGTAACAAAGACTTTGAATGCTATTATTTGCAAACAAGCTCTTTCAATATAACAGGCTAATTTCAAGGCTTAGACTGAGACATCCTAACACATCCTATTTTCAAAGCAGACTTCTTGTGTATACACTGAAAATTCTCACATTTTCAACTAAACGCTGTGAATTGCTAGCTTGGTTTACAATAGCTTAAATAAAATTATTAAAACAAAAATTAAATCTTACACTTGTAAGATCTAAAAATTATGAGCTTCCAGCTTCATAAATAGGTTGTATATATATAGCATAAAGTGACTAGGGAATGATTTTCCATCTAACAAGCTATATGGAAAACTATGGAGGACTATGGATTTTTTTGCTTTTTTTGTTTTAAGGAATGGAGATCAAGAGTCAGAAAACTGTGTACCTCGCTGAGGAGGAAAGTGTTGGTGTGGGGCTCTTGTGAGTGCCCTAATTCTGCATGTTTATACAGCTGTGGAGAGAAATTACTTTGAGTATATGTCTGTAAATTATTTAATTACTCTGAGATTAAACCTGCTAGTTTTCTTCCACAGTTTCAAGTCCAAATCAACTTAACTCAAAACCCTACCATTTTTGTATTAGGGGTAATTACTAGAAAAAAAACCCAGCAATGAAAGTCCAGAAAACTCTAAAATAAAAATTTTCTCTTGTTACGTGTATATATTATCATCATTACGGTGTGGGACAGCAGGTGTAACGATCCAAGACTCCGAGTCTTCTGATCAGAAGGCGTATAGCCAAAGTTTATTGAAAGACAGATTCTTTTATACAGTGTTTTGATACAAATTACATGATTGGTTGTTAGAGCTAACACCTCTTTCTAAACATCTTTGCCAATAAACAAGCTGGAAAACACTAGTTGTCAGGGAAAAAATATCTACAAGGATTGTTTGGATTCCTCCTTATGATTTCTCAGACCAGAGCTGAGAGAGTTATGTACTCAGCTTTCCCACAGGCCTCAAGCTAGTGCCTGAAGCCTAAAAACTTATCTTCTGACCACTGTCAGTCCCCACATATTATGTCACAATCTGTGATAATATCACAACTAGTGTTGTTGGGCTATTTTTCCATTGGATAGATTTTTATAGTCTGCACAGACGTGCAGAGATGCTAAGGACCATAAACTGCACAGTTCAACAGACTCTACTTTCTAAATGAGAATAATATTGGCACCTGTTTTCATTGTGAGACATTATTGATTGATTTTTGTATTAATCTTCCTGAAATACCTTATCTGAAGCATATTGCCAATATGGAAAACTTCACCAGAAATTTCACCAGAAATAGCAATTGAAAATGGGATACCAATATTGTCTAGTGAACCTCATTAAGAGGACAGATAGCACAGATGCTAGCTGTGTGTATTGGAAACAGAAATGCAGATACAGTCACTGTAATGAAACTAACTGCAGGAGACAAAGGTAGTGCAATAACTAGTTTCTGGCTGGATTAAACCAACCATGAATAATGAACAGGTTGTTTCAGTGAAGATTTTTAACTGATGCTACCTCTCCAGTGTCATTAAGTCATTACTACATGCACAATACACAGTACCCTAGGATGGGTATATAGAAAATTGCTGGTTCCTTCTTCAGAAGCTGCACTCCTTTCTATTCATTCTATGAGCTTTCCTAAATATAAATTCAAATAAAGAGCAACTTTAGCTCAACTATTCTTCCTGGACATCATAACAAGAGACTAGCAAAGCAACATATTTTGTATGAAGAGAACCAAGCAATTGAAATGCAGAGTTGAAGTAGGGAGCTGCCACAAAATACTATGTTAAAGAAATAACCTATCGTTGTAGGCTGGCTAATAGTCAATCACTTGGTTCTGTATCACCCACAATATTATATATGCTCATAGGCAAGGAAGAAAAGAATCTAAATCTGAATCAAGATGCACAGTTTGGTTTTAAATAGCACATAATCCATCATTGTTTGTCGTTGTGTGCATGAAAGAAGGAGGAGAGCTTAGAAGAAATAATGCCAGCTATTACTTACTGGATAGAAAAGCAGGTATTTGTTATATGTTGCCTCAGTTTTTTCTAGCCAAGACCTATCTCTTTTCTGGAGCAGAGAAGATATCCTCATTTCATCTCAAAATCCACTCCAGTAATTTGAATATCGCCAGTGTCAATGTAAGTATAAAATTTTAGCAGCTTTGGAAGGATATGTTTTTAAGCCAGAGTCTACTAATTTTGAATAGTTCTTAAGTCTGATTTTTTTCCTTTTATGAACCCAGTCAGATTTCCGTTTCCAAGAGAACAGGTTTTTTTTTGTGGGTTTTTTCTACTACTGCTAACCCAAAGACAAAGGGACTAACTATTCTATGTGTAAGATGATCATTCTAAGGTGAAGCTGTTGGGGGTTTTTTTCTTTCTTTCTCCACTTAATAAAATCTCAACTTTGAACATCAATCTCATACTCCAAAAGGGATACTTTACACATCAGATTTTAAGGAAAAGCCATAGAAGAATTCAGCTATCTAGGAGTCATTGAGGAAGCTGATTGAATCAGCTGAAGTGCACTCACATTCCTCTATATGAAAGTTTTGAAGGATTCTTCCATTTTATTAAGAGATTTAACAACCTGAGTCCGTGTTTAAAGGATGAAATTTAAAATAATCAAAACTCATGTTTATGGAAGTTCCTTTTGTAGCAGGATGTTGCTTATGCTTCAGCAACAGAAGAGGTTAGACAACTAACCTCTTCTAACTAACTTTTTGGATATGCTACATAGCTTGGATTGTGTTTTTAAGTTTGCTGATTTTTTTTTTTCCCCAGTGGTGTCTGGGATTTAGGTAGACAGTGACTACCACTTCAGTAGAGATTGAGCTGACTCACAGGAATACCCTTCCCTGCTGCTTTATTTTTCTATTGGTTAGCTATTATTAAAGTTAAATAGGCAAGAATAGAAACCCCGTAGGAAAGCCCAGCTAGAAGTTGATTTTTCTTTGTCAGCTCAAATTCCTCTGGTTAGAGATTCAGGCAGCAATTGCATATCCCAGACCTGCTGCTACTTTTCCTTTGCCTGCTAATGAATCCCTGCAAAGAGGCAGTAGCAAATTAATTGATTTCCTGTATGTGTCCCAGCTTTGCTATTGAGTTTAAAAGGAAACTATATAAAAAAGAGTAGAGAGGAGGTTGGCTTGTTGCTTTTTTGATTGCTGTTTCATGTTTTTTGCTAATGTTTGATTTGTTAAAGTTTTAATGACTCCCATTAGGTATTTCAGTTATAGATAGGCACAGAGCAGTTTACGAAACTCAAGAGAAGAGGACAAACTGGAGGAGGGTTGATGTTTTTTAAGTATTACAAAATGTTCAGGGATGGGTCAATTGATAGCTGATAATGAAATTTTAATCATAGCAGTACTTAAGATTAGGAGAAAATAATAAGCACTAACATGAAATGCATTGAGGCATTTTACATAATTATATCTTTGCAAGAATTTAATTAGGATATAGTATTCTCTTGAAACAAACATGCTGTGTTGGGTTAGATTTGTTTGCAAGCATGATCAAAATGAGAGCAGTACTATCTTTTGCTATTTTATATCAATAGATTATGGGGCTTTGGGCACTGAAATGCATTATGCATAAATTACCATGTAGTGTCCGCTGGCCAGAAGGGGAACAAGGAACGTGAAATGGGATATTTTTGGCTTCTAGCTGTGTCACTGATACAAGTCCACCACTGTGCCTAAAAAGAAAAAAAAATCAACAAAAAGAATGGAAAAAAAACCCCAAACAAACAAAACAATGAACAAACAAATAAAACCCCAACAAAACAACCTGGCTCTAGCCACTAGAGTCACACTACTCAATTTTTTTACCCCATAACATGTACTTTAGCCTGCTCACCTCGTCCAAGTCCAGATAGAGCATTTAATTTTAGGAAGAGCTTTGAATTAGTTATCCTCCAAAAGGGACTCTCATAGGAACCTGTATATCACTGGAAAATCCCATACTTTTTAGTGGCATCCTCTTCCTGTCTAGAGGAAACTGCATTCCTAGTGTCTCTGAAAGCTTGCAGAAAGCAACAAGCTTGAAAGTCTTGAAGGTAAAATATTGAAGGCTTAGAGCAGTTATTTTTGTGCTCTTTCAAATCTCATCTGTTCCAGAAACATCCTGAAGGAAAAACTTTGGCTGCAACCTGTTCTGGTCTTTTTTTTTTTTTTTTTTTTTTAATCCTGAAAAATATTTTAATATTACAGACAATATTTATAGGGATGCCCAAAGTAAAAAAAAAAAAATCTTAATTCTTTAGATTAGAAAACATCTGTGATATTTCTTCATACTCCTTACAAAGAAGACAAAAAAACCCAGAACTGTCTAATTATCTGGTAACTGAAAGAATTCATAAAGGAACCAGAGGAATATGTGAGCTTATATCAAAGATGTCACCAATAGCATAGCATTTACAATAACGATGCTAACATTTTTTCTGTTTCTACTTATAAACTTATATGAGGTAAAAGATAGCATCTCTGGTTGCTGTTTGATGTCCTTAATACACATATCATAGCAACTTCTGTTCTGTTTGATATCGCAGCTTTTGTTTTCCAGTGAAAAACTATGGGAGACAGCAGCTAGCCTAGAACAGAAAGGCATAGCAGAGAAACAGGCACAGGGAGAGGTATAACAGGAATTGTAGTAAGCTGCAACAGCTTTTCATGGGGGAAAAAATTGTTAACAAGCATGAACTGGAGGAAAGATAAAAAGGTGGGTGTACAGTAATTTCTGGATCCTGGCAACAACAAAAATCAAGTAAATTAATTGCTTGGTATTTTTCTGAGGTGAGCAGTGCTCAGAAAATCAAGCTACAATGGATGGGGCAAGGACTAGTACTGTGGTACTGCGAAAGAGTGGGGCTTTCACTTTGTGGTCTGTTGCCTCCCTGGATTTGTTAATAGCCTACAATTAGGAATAAACATTGGGAATGGATACCAAATAGAGACACAGTAACGAGAAAAGAATCAGGAACGTGAAAAAAATATCAGATTGCTTGCATGTATTTGTTGCTTGTACAGAAGACTGCTGGTTTGAATACCTGCTGTAGTGCTCAATTCTTAATGCTACAAAGCTGTCTTTCTAGGACTTTAGAATGCAAGTGCTGTGTAGGTTATTCCTGATATTCTGCAACTGTGTCCCACAGTTACACCAAGTCCTGATTTTATCTCTGCAAAATGACCTGGTTAATAAAGCAAAACTTTGCATCCATAAAGTCGAGATACTCAGTAAATAGATCTCTTAGAGCAAAACAGAAAAGAGAATATATGACTAGTTGTTAAATTGATTTCTATTTGTGGTAGAAATTGTTGAGCACTCAGGCTGTTCAAAAATTATAACATATATATTCCAGCAATGTCTCCTAATGACAGGCATCATGAAACTGACCTATAAAAGAGAGGCTGCTTATAAGTGTCCATGTACTACTCGGCTATTTAAAATTACTGGGTATGTATTGGCTCTTTTTTATTGATTCTGTTACAGACAGGTTCCTCATCTTCTGGTAAGTAGTGACAAAACTACAATAATCAGCACTTTTTTGCTTGTTTGTTAAAACAGAGCTCTTTTCAAAGATAGTGTTCTCAAATAAAAACTTTTTACTTTATTTTATTTAAAGACTTTTGGTAGGTTGATAGAAGAACTATAAATCTGTTTTTCTGGATAAAAACATCTTACTTCTGAAGACAGGCTTTTAAAATGTTAGTTCAGAAAATGTTAATGAAAATTTGGTCATTTTTCTTTTCCTTTTTTTTTTTAAGTAACCAAAGCAATCAAATAATATGAAGACTAAAGGAACAGAGTGAAAAGTAGATTTGCTTCAAGTTCATGAATTGACGTTGAAATCTTAATTATTAATTTTCCTTTCTCTTCCCACTATGCTTCTTTTTAGCCAACTCCTTCACCAACTCTGTGGAGAATCATAGAATTGGTTTGGTTAGGAGAAGACCCTAAAGACCATACAGCTCCAGCCCCTCTGCAATGACCCATGACCAGGGACACCTTTCACTAGACTAGGTTGCTCAGAGACCCCATCCCACCTGGCCTTGAAAACTTTTGGGGGGGGAGCAGCCTAAACTTCTCTAGGCAAATTGGTCCAGTGCCTCACCACGTTCATAGTAAAGATTTTTTTCCTAATATCTAACCTAAACCTACTTTATGTCAGTCTGAATCCCTTCTCCCTTGACCTGGTACTACATGCCCTTGCAAAAGTCCCTTTCCCTCTTTCTTACTGGTCACCTTCAGGTACTGGAGGGCCACAACTAAGTCACCCCAAAGCCTTCTCTTCTCAAGTCTTAACAATCTCAATTCTCTCAGACTTTCCTCATAGGAAAGATGCTCCACCTCTGTAATGATCTTTGTGTCCCTTCTCAGGATTCACTCCAACAGGTCAATGTCCTTCCTGTGCTGGGAACCCCAGAGCTGAATACAGCACTCCAGGTCGGGTTTCACAAGAGCAGAGTAGAATCAGGATGCAGACTTCGTATCTGCCCCATATTTAATACTTCTGAAGAATTCTAATTGAAGTTACCTTGGGGAAATAACAGGGTAACTTAATCAGTGGAATTATGGAAGTTAAAATCTATATGCCTTTTTCTTGAAAGAAAGCTAGAGGGATTGACTTGTACTAATTATTGAATTTTTTATGTACATGTCAGTATAGTTAAATCATTGCCTAGCTATATTGCTGAGCCAGCAAGCCTAGGCTGTATTAAATTTCATTCTTTGGAAACCTGAAAACATGAGAAACCTGTCTCTGTCCTAATGTGTTTGATGCCTAATTCAGCATAGTCTGCCATGTAAAACATTGGACTGTGAGGCAGAAAAGGCTTTCTGAGTGCAGTAAGAAACATTTGAGCAAAAGTACCATCTTGAATAGTCTCTCTGCTGTTCCTTTTCCATAAAAACTGCTGTTACAAATGCTTTCACTGAATTGTAAGTAAATGGCTGCTGGAGTAGACAACTGTTCACCCAGTCAGATACAACTAATGGATGACTTAACAGGCTGTTTCTTACTGCTACAGTGTTGTCATTTTCCATCTGCAGCTGAGGTTACCATTCACAGAGGCTTGATAATTTGCACACTAGAGCAGTAGGTAGGGATGCTTATGTGTTAAAACTCTGGATCAGGCCCAGGACCAAAATGTTGGAGGCACACTCTGTGTGATCTGATTACTGACATAGCTAGACCTGCTTCAGTAACCTGCTGTGTGCATATGTATATCTAAGTTGATATGAGGTAGTAACCAGGGCACTTGAGTTGACTTATTTGTTTTTCTCTAGTACCTGTAAATACAGAAAATCAATGTGAACATCACAAGACACAGGATGCTGTGGCTGTCTTGGTGAGTAGTTTCCTCATAAATATTCAATAGAGGGCACAGGTTACTGCTCATCTCTTAAAGTGAAACTTGTTATGTTGAGATACCCAGCTAAGGTTAGTTAAAGTCTATAAATCCGATCTCCCAAGATCTAAGGAAGAGAACAAAGTCTGAAGGTTTTTTAGCATCTATCCTTGTTGGATAGGAAAGAAATGTAGTTGATTACTTCCTCAAACTTTGTTTTCTTTTTGTGCTCTTGCATATCTCTCTCTTCTTGGTAGTTATCTAAAGGAAGAAACAATAATCAACCTATAGAAACAGAAAAAGAAAGTTGAAAGTCCACAAAGATTTAAAAAAAAAAACCTTACAAATGCAGCAAGATACCCTCAGTGGAGCAGAAGGAACATTGGGAGCTTACCCAATTTGTTCCAAAGTGCAGCATATGTAATGACTTATCTAAGGAGATTTTGTATTTGTCAACACAATGAAAGGACTCTCCAGCACCAAGTGAACAGGCAAGTACTCTTCAGTTTGGGACTGCTGAATTAATCAAATTAGGGAAACCATTTTTTTTTCATGTGGCTGATAGCCTCACCTCTGTTAGTGTACTCCCAGTGCTACAAAAGAGCACCGAATTTTAAAGATGGAGAACACTACTAACATGCAGGTTTTTGAACAAGCTTCACTTTCCAACTGAAGTCAACGTCCTCTTGTGCTCAAGGTTCAGCAGAGGGATGGCCACAAGTAGGATTAAGCAGGTGGCATGAGTGGAAATTCAGTGATACATGGAAACATGGGCTTTTTTGACATCCAGTAGGACAGTAATGGGAATTTTTATACAAGACACAAAAGCAGTGAACATGAGGAGATATCTATTCAGGAATGCAGATGTCTGTGTTGGAGTCAGCAACAAAGTGATCACAAAGATGTAGGAAAGGTTTTTAGGAGAATAACCAGAGTCCATGACATCCATAGTTTCATCTGTGTTTTTTATCTCAGGTGCTGGGCAGAGATTAGGAGTCTCAATATGTGGATGAGATATAAATGATAATGATAAATTATAATGGTATGAAGATGAGCAGATGATGTACAGATGAGATGTAATTATATTTGGAACTGAGGAAACTGTATAGGAAGGATGAACTGCATCTTTATCATACTGGAGTCAAGTTGATGATACTGAATTAGAAAGATTACAGAAGAATATTAAAACTTAAAAATTGAGGGAAAGCTTGGAATCACAGAAGGTCACCTGGTTTATACTGATGTGAAGAATTTCCAGTGCAGTGCTGAACAATCAGAAATAAATAAATTGCATACAAAAATTAAAGGAGGCAAATTAGTTCACCTATAATGCAAATTGATTCATATGTGCAGCTTTAAGTGATGGAGTGGGTATAAAACTTTGAAGTATTTTTACACCAGCCTAAATTCTGAAAACAAACAAACAAACAAAACTCAAACAAACAAACCAAAGCAAAACCCACAAAACCAACAAACAAAGAAAAACCAAAACAACAAAATAATTAAATAAATAACAAACTATGACATTAAGTGGTGCTTGCAAGCAGACATTTCAGAAGCAGGAAATTCAATGGGAGATAATTTTACCAGACTACCAACTTCACAGGAATCAAATTATTTTACTGATGGGAGAGTGAAAGGCAGGCTTTAAAGGAAAAGAGAAGTACTAAGGAACCCTTGTGGCTAGAATTCCCAGATTCTAATAGTAAGATTTTATTAGTTCTACTGTTTATACCATAGTTAGGAAAAATAATGAACAGAGTGTTAAACAAAATCAGTCAAATTTCAAATTTATGGCAGGTAGAAGACTGGGAAATTAAAGCTACTGTGTACAGATCAATTTCATTTCTAGATGCAATAATTGGCTGCTTCTGAGACAAACTACATGCAACAACAGGAAAATATGCCTTTCTGGTTTACACTGAGCGCTGATCAACAGTGTGCAGCTGCTCTGTAGTAGTTACCATAGTACAATTAGGTTTAATGCTGTAGCAAGAGCCACTAGGCAAAACAAATCCAGTGCTTGCATATTCAATTTTAAGAGTGAGAAGTTTATGAAAATGAGAGAATTTGTTAAAACCAAACACCTCCTTAAAGCAGCAGCGCAAGAAAATGCAAGCAGTCTAGAGTCAGTTAAAAATCCATTTTACTAGAAGACCAAATAAGTTGAGATGCAAACAGAAAACAAACAAGGCTGAAAGTTCAGAGTTAAAAAAAAAAAAAAAAAAAATGAAAAGTTGTAGGAATGAAAGCAAGAAGAACAGGAAAGCCCACAAAATACGGCAGGTGCCATGCTTGAGCTCATTTGAAGAAGGTCTTTAAATAGTTCAAAACTGAGCTAGTGTTTTTGCTTGGTAACAAAAGAGCTAGACAAGCAGCTGGGAAATAGTGAGTTCTTAGCATTGGCCTTTGGTGCTGTAGGTACTGGAGAGATTCCCAGTGACCCATGTTTTTTAAGAGACAGAGCAGAAACACTAGCTCAATTTTCAGTAAATATATGGGTTATATTAGATCTGATAGACAAGTTGCATCTGGTAAGGCTAGGATGATATTCACCGGAGAACTCTGAAGGAATTCAGATGTGAAATTAGGAGCTTGGTCTGGAGCCCAACATTACAAATAGGAGCTGTATGGGAGGAGTGGAATATTGCTACTGCAATCTTACCTGCAAAAGGGCTCTGGAGGACATCCTGTCAGCTACAGAGCACTGAAGCTGGTGTATACATCTGATAAGACAGCAGAAACTGTAATAACAAATATAAGCACATGGATTAATGCTTTCTGGGAGTCCACATGGTTTCTGTAGAAGGAGGACTGGCCTCAGTAATAATTTGTGTAACACCTCTGTGAATGGGGTATCATGTTCGTAAAGAAAATCCAGTGGAGATAAAGAAAGTAAATTTCCATGGTGTGACTGACTAAAACCCTAGGGGTGTAATGTAACCCAATGAATGAATTCCTGTGACAAAAGAAGAATAATCTGCAAGGGTGATTTGCTCATGATGCCCAGAGAATGCCCAGATGCAAAGAAACTGACTTCTGCCTTCACTCAAAAGGGATCAGAAAGTGGTTTTCTTTTAAATGAATAACAGCTAAGTGTCTTAACTGGAGGTGTAAATGTCTCCCCAAGTTAGTCAGACGATAATGGGGGGCGTGAATTCATGGCTCAGTGCAAGATAGAGTATAAAATCTAGCCAGAAGTATTTTGAAGAGAGAAACAATGCTGAGCTGTTTTCAACCCACACATTCCTTCCTGGTAAGGTGGGATGCCCACTGTTGTGACAGTCAGCAGGTCTTAGAGACAGGACTGGTAATGAGATTGAACTGTATATTGCAACTGTGATATTTTGTGAAGCGAAATTTACTTGTGTACTGTGTTTTCAATATATTATGCATCACTCTGCTAAATCAGAAAGCCTGTGTTCCATCAAACATCTCTAAGTAAGTAAATTTTGCATTAAACATTATCCATTCCATACACAGAATATCTAAAAGAACCTGCTCGGAGTATGCTGAACACTGACATGTGGCTTTAGAGCAAGGTTTTTCTTGTATTGAAAGTTAGAGTAGAGGAAGAGTACGGCTTAGCAATCACTTTTCAGGGTAAAGGAGGAGTGAGACATCAGTCCTGTAGGACTGATGATGATATTCACTTTATTTACCTTCAGTAGTGTCCTAGGAAATACAATGAAGAGTGAAACTTCCAAGCTTGCAGATGATAAGCATTTACCCCTGAAGTAAGCTAAATGTGCTTCCTTACCTCAATGGTAAAGCAGTCTAAAACAGCCTTATAAAACAGAGAAAAAAAGCTTCACATAGACGATTAACATAGGCAACTTGACTCCTGAGAGACCAAACTAAAGCAAATTGTGTCAAATGCAAAACCAGGAGCTCCAACACAGCAAGGAGAGTTTGGATTGACACTTCTGTGAAATGTTTGGTTTGATGTGCTGTTTGCCATTCCTGTAACAATTTTCAGTCTCAGGGTGGCTTGAGGGAATAGATGGGATGACAGAAAGAGTCTAGGCCTGAATGGTCTTTCTAAATAGTATATCTGTTTTGAAGACAGAAGCTGAGCTAGGTGCTTGCTAGGATGTGCCTGTGCATACCATGTTTTTGACTGCGTTCAGATAGTGAGTGCTAGTTGCTGGTAGTCTCTTAGTGCAGTGCCAAAGTCCAGATGGTGCAATAGCATTCCTTCCTGTCTTTGATAAGGTAGCAGAACATGGTTGCTACAGCTGAACTAAAAGCCTTGAAAATAATATGACATTTTCAGGTTTAGAAACACCAGCAAAAAAATGTGAGAAATTGGCACTTGTTTTATCACTGTGTAAAATGAGTTCCCATTTGTTATCTGAAGCATAATGATTAGTCAAATGTTTCCAGTCAATTCTGAATGTACTAATTTAAATCTGAATAAAAGATCACTTGTACACCTCCTTGGGCAAAGAGCATGCATATTTTCCACTTATTGCAGTTGACTTAATGAGTGGCTACTCCGTTATGTACTAAGCCCTCAGTACCAAGCTGCTTCTCTGGATTAATAATCTTTGTGGTATTTCATTAATATTCATTGTTAATTAACACTTATGGAACAGAGAAGGAAATGTGCAGTATAGCATGGGTTTTTTCATCATTTCAACTTCATTAATTCAACATCATGTTTTTTCATCTATTTTTCATAATATACCCTGCCTAAGAAGAACAATACTTGGCAGAATTAATCTTATAGTAGATAAACAGCCTGATAAAAGGACAAGCTTTTTCAAAGCATCCTAAATAACTATTCATATCCTCTCCATTGAGACAAATATTCAAGGGCTTCCCTGTCTGCTATTCTGCTAAACTGTTGCACAACAACACATTTTTTTCTTGCATTTGAGTCATTAGCATTGCTGCTTTTGTCAAAGTCTAGGATATATTGCGGCAAAGTTTGAAAGGAAAGATTTTATCTTCTGTTGGACCAGTTAATGTAACCTGGGGGAAAAAAAACACCAAACAAACAAACAAAAAGAACCAACCCCAAAAAAACAGCTTTCATATATATATACCAGTTCTTTGTGCCATTAGAAATCATATTAGATTTACAACACTTTTCCCTCAAAGATTTTTATCTATACCTATGTGAAAAAGTCAATGAGGGGATGGAGAAAACAAGCAAAACACAACACACCCTACCCCTTCAAATCCACAAGATTATCAGTTAAAAACATTTTGTGCCCCCCCAAACTATTTCCACCTCATAGAAATATTAGAAATACTACTACTACTACTAATAATAATAATAATAAACCTCCCCCAAACCCAAGACCATTTATAGTTCTTGATAAAGGATAAATTATAAAGTTTTCTGGAAAGAAAGACAATACAGAGAAACGAATATTGAAAAAATTCCCTGAATTACAATAAAGTATCTATCTTCATATCTATGATGAAGACAAATCCAGACAAATTATCCATTAATTTCAGTGATAAAGAGAAAACATCAGAGTTAAACCTTTTAGAAAATCAATCTTTGGAATTTTTTTAATCTTTAAAATACTGAAGAAAATACACCCTTCTGTGAAAAGGCAAAATTAGCATAAATTTTGTTTGTAAGTTGAAATCTGGATCAAAATGTTGCAAGGCTTATACACAGCATTTCTATTGCACAAAAGGTCAGCTGTTGTTTTGGCTGACATTCTTAATATAGTAATATTTCACAGCTGGTAATTTGCAGCCAGTAATAGCCAGATGGTGCTTTTTCTAAGGTGAATTTAGAGCATTTTGAGCAGTTGTAAATGTGAGACTCATAATAACACAGCAACACACAGTATTCTAGAGCTCTGTCTTTCTGGATTCAATAGCATGCTTAATCACAGCCAAGACCAGACATGCTCTACATGGTAGACTGCAACAAGGGACCCATGATAATCAGGCATTACAAAATTTCTGTATTTTTGACCTCTGTCAGACTTAAATTTCGACTCACAGAGCTCATTGCTCTCCTGAGAATGCTTATTTTGAGATTTTCTGCAATTTTTGTACCTATTTTTTCAGACTTTATTTTAAATCAGTGCCTTATTATGCCAGGTGTCCCTAATGCCTGTGTAAAACATTTTATGTTACCAGACACTAATGTTATGAGGTTTCAGAGAGCTGGAACAGGAGATAATGGTGTGGATCTGAAAACATATGTACCTGGAACAAAATTAGTCAAAAAAAAAACCCAAAAGTGGAGGAATAGATAATGTTTGCCATATTCACGCAGCAAGACTATATAATCCTTGTTTTTAAGGAAACCTGCTTAGTAAAATTTTGTTACCATGTTCAGTTCCAAGACCAAAGTGTTTATAATGTGCAAGGGAATGGTAAGTGATGAGCTTCACAGATTTCTTGCCAGTTGATAATATTTTCTGAAAGTTATTTAAGGTAATGGCTTGACATGATAATCTGCTTTCAGACTGTATTAAAGTTAGACCCATTGTCAAGTAAAGGACGTCTGAAACCAAGAAACTCCTCATCTCCCTGTCCCTTAGGAACTTTTCCAAGAAGTATATATATATATATTTAAGATACAGTATTGAAAAGAGTCTTCTGAAATAATGTTGATAGTCTTGGAGTTCAAGGCAAAAATCCTTGTCCTGGTGATATATACAGTCTTCAGGGTTTTTGTTTTGTCCAGTGAGCAACAAATTTACCAATATTCATTTGTAAGCTTTCCTTGCAGTTGAGCTAATGGTATATGCAGTAACAAGAAGACAGAACATTGGACTACAGGGATCTGAATGGTTATAAAGTCCAATCTCTCCCAGCTGCAGGCAATGAGCCACATGTATGCTCTCACTTAGTAGAAGAATACAAATTGAAAGGAGAGAAAGTACTGCCATTTCATCTCAAACCGGGCAGAAGTGAAAACAAGCAAAATATCTAAACAAAGGATTATGAAAATATTTTTTAAGAAGCTATAACTGCAATGGAATTAATATTTAATGAGGATTGGTAGAAATTAAGTTTGCTATATCTAAAACTGTATAGTACTGTTCTTGTTTAACTAAAAGGCAGGCTTTATAGCTGAAAAAGAGAATTTTTTCTCCTTTTTTTTTTTTTTTAATATCCATAATATCTGCATATCTGTACCTTATTTTTATAAGGGCAGAAAAACTCTTGAATTGAACTTTTGGCTGGAGGACTGAAGGCGCTCAGCTAGTGAGGGATATTATCTGCTTGGGGAGACCCCAAGTCCTGTCTGTTGTCATCCCAAAGACCTGAGGTTAGCATACCTGATTTGTCCTCTTACATCAGCAAGGGAGCACAACTTCTTCGGTGGTGAGAGTGCTGCAACTAGCAACCCTTTCTTTGCACCTTCCCTAGACTGTGTAGTGAAAAGCAAATGCTCAGATAGTAGAGGTTCAGTGCTCCATGTGATGCCTTGGGAAGGCTGACCTGAAATAGAGACTGGACAGAGCTAGAGGACAAAGTAGGTATTTATTGAAAGGCCTTTCAGTAGAACAAGAGCCTGACCAGGGCTACACCCAAGGTGAACTTAGAAAAGTCACAAAAATGGGGTTCCGGCCACAAGGCCTTACACTTTTATAAGTTTTGGTGCATTTGCATAATTGGGGTTTAATTGTCCAGTTACAGCTTCAGGTTGTGAGGTCTCATCCTTCTTGTTCCTCCCTTCAGTCCACTGTTGTTTATGCTTTTGGGCCTGAAAGTTGTCCTTAGTCTTCATCAGGAAAAGGATTTGTTTTGTCTACCTACTCTGTGAAGAGAGCTTGCTAGCACTTAATGTGAGGCTCAGAACTACATCCCTAGGCAGCACAGAATCTGAAAATATGAAAGCTAAAACTTAAGGCATCACATGAAGGCTTTCAGTTTACGGTACCTGCATCCCTCCCTAGAAAATAAGTCAGCCTAAGTGGCATAACTCACGCAACTGGCTCTCCTCTGCACAGTTTGCAGGGGGAAAGGTAAGTGAAGGGGGCAGTGAATATTTGGAAATGTCTAAGAAGAAGGTTTTATGACTGTCATAAAACACCTGTTTGGTTTGGGTTGGTTTGTTTTGGTTTGTTTTTTTGGGTTGTTTTTTTTTTTGGGGGGGGGGGGTTGTATTTGTCTTTAAACAACACAGTTCCCAATGTTTTTATTCTTTCTGATTTTAAATTCTTAAGTAGTTTTATCCAGAAAATCTGTCTTGGTTTTTGTAGTAAAAAAAGTCCTCTGTTTGGAGACACAGAGCTCAATGATGCAGCCAAACATTTCCAATGTCTATCAATAAATTTCTGCATCTACACAGAGCCACAAAGGGAGGTCATTTTGTGATTCGGATTTACAGGGTTTCTTCGTCCTTGCAAGTTGGGTCAATGGCAAACTAGAGGTACTTTTAGAGTGTACCTAAATGAGTCATGATACATGATACATTCTAGCATTCTGAACTTCTTCTGAGAACTTAAGTGGCTGGTTTTTGGTAATATATAAGGGTATCTTAGCCACAGAAAATAATTTTCCAATGAGTTACCAAGTGATGAATAAGTATTTTATTTCCTTATACAGAATATCATAGTGAGGTATTATATTTTCCTGCATCTGATTAAATTATTCCCCGTGTAATTTTTTGGTTGACAAGTGAGTCAATAGTGTGCACAATCCAGAAAGCAAACTGCCTCCTGGGCTGCATCAAAAGAAAAGTGATAAGCAGGATGAGGGAGAGAATTCTCCTCTGCTTTCCTGAGACCCTCCTTGGAGTGCTGTATCCAGCTCTGGATACCCAACATAAGAGGGACATGGACTTAGTGAAGTGAGTCCACAGGAGGAGGATGAGAAGCCCAATTTCACATGAGAAGACCAGAGGGCTGGAGTACCTCTGTTGTACAGAAAGGCTGAGAGAGATGTGACTGTACAGCCTGAAGAAGAGAAGGTCCTGGGAAAATCTTACAGCACATTCCAGAGCATAAAGGGGGCCTACAAGAAATCTTGAGAGGGACTTTTAACAAGTGTATGTAGTGTCAGAACATGGGGGAATAGCTTTAAACTGAAAGACAGTAGATAAAATAGACATTAAAAAGAAACTCTTTACTGTCAGTGTGATGAGGCACTGGCACAGGTTGCCCAGAGAATTTGTGGATGTTCCATCCCTGGCAGTGCTCAAGACCAAAGGCGGATGGGGCTCTGAGCACACTGGTCTCATGGAAGGTGTCCCTCTAAATGGTGAGGGTATTGTAACTATTATTATTATTATTATTATTATTATTATTATTATTATATGATATTTAAGATATTTTCCAAGCCAAACCATTCTATGAATATATGATTTTGCAGCTTATTAGTTGAGGAAAATGCTAGTAAACCAGGTGATGTCATCCCAACCACATTTGGATTCTGTAAGAGAGGAGGAGTGATAACAAAGTTAACAAAAGATGGGATGTTTCCTGGGGGAATATAGAATGATATTGTTTTGTGTGACATGTAATTTTTTTTTTCCATTTATATTTGGAAAGTGCTGAATGGCTGCTTCCTGCAATACAGGAACCTCTATGTGCTGAATGGCTGTGGGAGGAAGAAATGCATGGGTGGAGGACAAAGATTTATAAGCCAAAAACTGCAGGGAACTTAGTGGTGCTGTAAGTAAATGTCCACCTAGCCCAGTGACACCCCAGTGAGGGTCAGACCTTTGAGGTGAAGTAGCCATCCGAATGAAGTGAGTTGTTCTAAGGGATATGTAGGACAGAGAGAGATTACCAGTAGGAAAGGAATTAAATCTATTTGTGCCTCCAGGACACTTTGTTATAAATTTGATCCATTTATGCTTCTAAAAGGTTGTTTAAAACCCTAATTAGCAACAGGAAACCTGAAGGACTTGAGCTGCAATCCATTGTTTTGTTTAATGTGGAATGTGGTGAATCTTGCCCAAAGCACCAGAGACAGGAATAGGAAAGCTGCTTGTTCTGTCTATAACAAAGTGCAATGTGCATTGCCCTTAACATTAGCTTTTCCCCCTAGTCTTTAACTTAAAGAACTAATTTGAACAAGACAGAATTCATTAATTTTACCTAGCTATAGCCTAGGAGGAAGTTGGGCAAAATTGCTAATAACTGTGTCTCTAAATGTGGAGTTGCTATTTGTACAAAGACTGTTTGAGCAGAACTACTCTTAAAACTGCATCCTGCGTGACTTACATTTCTTAACTCGAGAGGGCAAAATGCAGTGAGTGAATAGCACAAGTTAACATAAGCTTTCATCTTAAACAAAGGTAATAGTGCTACATGGAGGTAAAAATTAACTGTGACTAATCAGCAGACATCAGAGGATTTTCATATACTGATTTTTCATAGAGGTTTATTTAACAAGGGAGGAAAAAAGAAGCAAAGTACAAGTTGTTGACATAGAATATATAAAATCTTATTACTGCTCTACATAACTGACCAGCTATTGAATCTCTTCTAAATTCTTTTTGTTTGATGAACAGAAACCTAATCATTCTGAAAGTAACCATGAAATAGAAAGGTGGATCTGCTTTGTAAGAAATGGATTTAAAGTTCTAAATGTTGCCATAGGTTAAATTTATTTTAACCTTTGCAAATCTTGTGCATGTTATTTGCATTATTTATATATTTCTTTTGTTCCCTACAATTGCTTTGTGTTGCTGTGATCCCAGATACAGCAATATTGCATTGTGAGAACATGATACAAAACTATCTTTTTTTCCCTTGGTGAAGTCCACATGCTAAATTTCATTGTCCAACCTTAGGAATTTAAAATGAAAATGGCTGGTTGAGAGAGATTATGCATATGCTTTCTAAAAGGAAAAGATTTTTTTAAGGTTAAATTTAAACAGGAAGAGGTAATGTTTTTAAGCATTAACTAAAGATACTGGACTACATACTAAGTGGACTAAAAGTCAGGGATTCATGCTTTTACATCATGTAATATCTCTGGTGAAGATCTAAATTCTGGCACTAATAAGGCTATTATATCTGGCTTTTAGTGCTCTTTCTGAATTTTTTTTTCCTCATTTAATACAAATGCTGACATTAGAAGTAACAGGAAGAAAGGATTGCTTTGGGTTTTCCTAGAATTTTCATATGGAGTTATTTCTGCTGAAATGATTGTCTTAGCTTGAAATAATTTTATTTTTTCTTCCTCTCCTCTCTTCAGCTTCATACTTGTTTCTGATACATTGGCAGTCAAAGGATCATGCCCCTATCAGAGAAAACATGCTTGTTTTCTCAAAGCTGTCTGTCATCTCTAACTTGTTTGCCAATGAACCTCTGATCCATCAGCATATGCTTGCAACAGGATGTTAATATTTTCAGCTGTCCAAAGCAAAGTGTTACTGTAATTGCATAGAATCAGCTTTTTAACTTCTAGACTGCCATTCCTCTTTGAAGTCTACATAGCCTTTGAAGCTAAACTATATACTTAACTTGAAAATCATAATGGTCTGGGAAATAATGGAAAACTGATAAACAACAAATTTGTTCAATTTGGGAATAGGTCAAAACAAACTGAACATTCAGAAATGCTGTAGGTGGCATATCAAGATGTGCCCGAGGGAAAAAATATCAGGACTCAATAAAATGAATTGATTTTTCAAAACCTAGTAATAATGCTGAGGGTTTTTTACTCAACAATCCCCACTACTGCCACCCCACTCCACGTATTTAGTTCCATTTGCTCACCCTTTCAAAAATAAGACATGGACAGTAAAATAGTGCATAATATTCCTTGAACCAAAAGCATTCTCTGTGTATTTGTTCTGTGGAATCCATCAATTCGTGATGAACTAGAGGAAATATTTCTTTGCTGATGTTTATAGGTATTTTATCTTATGTATCTGACAAATCCTTATTCAGGGAAATATGAAAGGCTAAATGCATAAATATATTTATTTTACTTTTTTTTTTTAAGTTTGACTATGTGTTACACATGGTAGACAGGCAGAGGGTAGTCTGGATCCCCTGCACACTTCCCTACCCTCCCACTTCTAAACATAATTTTGGATACCTAAAGTAAGGATCAGTTTTGTAGAAGAAGAAAAGATTTTAATAATTTGAAGATATCATAGCATAGTTTACTAGAGACATTGCTGAGGTGTTCTCTGATAATTTATGTGGAAAAATATTTTTTCTTCCTCAAGTATATTTTGTCACATTGCAGTTGGATTAATTTAAACAAACGGCATTATACTTTTGACAGTAAGTGGTTCAGTGTTCAGCTCATTTGCATATTATCAGTTCGAGAAACTGATGTTGGGGCTTGTCCTTTAAAAATTAAATTGTTTTCTATCACAGTTTGAGATGCCACCTTGAGATGCCATAGCATATGTGGACAGCTAAGTGCTTGAGCAACTTATCCACCAACATCACACTTCAGGTAATAGTGAAGTAACTGATACTTCCTACTGATATTTATTTCCAAACAATAGAGGTGACCAAAAATTTTATTATAGTATTGGGTAAATTCTGTACTTATTTCTTTGGTTTTCTGGGTCTTAAAGAGGAAATATCCCTGAGTATAGCAGTGCCTAAAAATACTCCAGGAAAGAACAGTTTAACTAAAGTCTGCAGAAAATATTCTCTTTAAAATAGTGCTAATTACAGTGTTAACTGAAAATAAGCTTTTGGAGTGCCTATTCAATAGCAGGGGATTTGAGAAGGTACAGGGAGCTAGAAGATCTGATCCAACCTTTTAAAGAGGCTTTCAAATTATCCTCTCCTTGTCTACCCTCTAGCTTTACCTGCAGATATGCTGAACAATGCCAGGTGTTTTTTAAATTTGTTCTTTTCTTTGTATTTCTGTTTTATAGCTATTTACATTATTTTTCTGCTTTTAAAAGTACTATATAAGACTTTTAAATAAGAAAACATATTTTCATCAGTGAAAACTTACTAGTTCCATACATCCTTGTGTACATGCTTTTGTCCAGAAATAAAAGTAGAGAAATCAATTTATATAATCCAAATGCTGAGACACTGAACAGTTAGTAATGTTTTTTGTAAACTTTCAGGCTTTGTAAATTTCGTCAATGCAGAAATAATGAGAGCTAGGACTTTGTAGGTGGGCAGGATTTATAAACGTGGCCTTTAATAATGTGGGAAGGCATCAATTCCAATTTTAAGTCTGCTGATTTTGACACACTTCTTTTGAAAATTCAACAGGCAATTTCACTAGTCTTGATTTCTAATGTGCATGAATGCCCCATAGCTTTCTTCAGACTTCAGAGTCTCTAATCCTGAGGCATTGGGGACCCGTGCATAACTTACAAATTCAGGATTATTTAATGCTATACAAATACTGTGATTTTTGGAATTCACTGTCTCATCCATGGCTTTAAATGGTGTCTGTCATGTCCTGCTTACAAGACAAAATGAAAGACATCATTAACTTGGAACATACTTGACTATGTTGCAAAATATGCTTAACAAACTGAAAGATGAGAACAGTGGTAATCTTCCATTATTTCCTGTATGAAATGGCATTTATAGAGCTGGTTTTTTTCAGAAGAAAAGTATTGCAAAGAGCAGTTTTTAAGTGCTTTCAAAAAACTTTGACACATGCCATCTGAGGTAGTAAACCTTTGATGTCTAAACCTGAACCAAATTTCAAAAAAAGTAATTTTCAGTAATAGACAAGAAATATTGAAGGCTTCTTTGAAAGGGAGAGCCCTAAACACAGAAAGGACTAAGTGAACAAATGGTACTTAAGTTGAAGTTTATTTTTATGTAAGAAATGAAGTTGCAGTTGAATGACATGTTTTTGCAACAATCACCAAACCTTGTACTTAGATGTAAATATATAATTGACAGCATCCCTTGATGTAAGCCTTTTTCTCTTCATGTATCTTTTGAATGTGAAGAATTAAGCAGAAAGCACAAGAATTGGAGGGAGAGCAAGACGAGAACGGTAGTTATGGCAGGGAGCAGGGAGAAGTTAGACTGGAAGATTATGACGAGTGATGAAATTTAAGAGGGATTGGTGCTGTTTTTAGCAGATAACCAAGAAGTTTGAAATGCCTGAACGCATTGGTATTTCAAATACAAGAGTGAAGAAGGGGAAAAACCCGATAAACATTGAGGTCTGAGAGTGACTGGGAAGAAACACATTTCCTCCTTGTCCTGTGTAGGACAGAGAGGGAGCTAATGGCTGAGTTGGGCAGCCAGCCAAGGTCAACACCTCATGTAGGAAATTAAGGATCAAGCAATCATTCAAGCCTGAATCCTACATGGATCCCTCTTGGTGTGAAGGAGGTGCAGGGTAGGTAAGCTCACCTGAACAAAGCATGCTGTGGTGCTTGAATTCACACACACAACAGGAGCAGGGACAATGAAGCTGGCAGGCAGCCTGGTTGTTTTACAAACAAAATATTTCAGTGGCATTTTGCAGCACTATTCTAACACCACACTCAGCTTTAATGCTATTCCCTTGCTAAGTAGTGGAAAAAATAAATAGACAAGAGGTAAAATTTACATCCTTATGGTAGTTGATGAAACATAGTTAGGTCCAGTGCAAATTGCCCAGGGGCAATATCTACTACATTATACTATACAATCCAAGTATAAAATCCAGATGCACTGGGAGGCTTAGATAATATTATTTCATGCATAATTTCCTATTTCCTGCTGTTTTATTTTCCCACTTTCCTGAGACTAGCTATTAAGTTTATTATGAATTATCGGTTTAATATCTACTGTGTACTTAATAGAAAAGTAAAAGAAAAAGTCTGTTACTTTCACTTTTTTTTAATCTTTGCTACAGCTGTGATAGGATTTTACGGAAATTGGTTTTTTTAATCATGATATTGCAGTATTTGCAGCTATTTCTTTATTTTTTCCCTCAATTTTTATTTGTAAACAGGCATCTTGGTCAGAACCAGACTAATATTCTTATTGTCATAAACTGTCATTTTCAAACTTTTGCTGAAATCTGTGAAAGAAAATTCAGTTTTCTCTGTGATCCTGTAGAAGAATTTATTCCCTTTTATTCCTTTAGACAGGATGTTGTATTATTATATTACGTAAGAAATAAAAGCAACATAGAAGGGTTACTTCAATATATCTAATTTGATATACACTGTAAACTGCTGTTAAAAATAAAACCTCTTTAGAGTAGTTTAACTAGATCATTCTCAGAAAAGTTTTCCTCGTACAAGTATTAAAATCCTACATGCACTTCTAAAAGGGTAGAGGCAATCCTTGTTTCTTCTCTTGCCTTCTGTTAAATCATTTCAGAAAGGTACCTGAATTCAAGCATGTGACTAAGGAACTATTAGCATGATGAACATCTCTGAAGTGTATAGCTTTAGGAGTCTCTTCTCATTGCAGTGATTGCATTGTTTCTTCCCTTCAAAATGTCTTGTAACAGTTTTATTGTTTGTGCATTTAGAAACATTGATACTGCTCCCTGACTTTTGAAAAACTAATTGGGTAAAAGGAGAGGGTCTCCAAAATGAAGGAGTGGAGGTATGTCGTGAGACAAAGTACTGCATCTTTAGAAAAGTATTTTTTCAGGCTTCAGCAGTTAAATGGGACTGGCTTTTTCTAAGCCACTTTTTTCTTTCTCACCTCAGAGATGTCCTGCTTTCACTCTTGTCCTATTGGTACCATTCCCACTCTTTGCCTTTTCTTTAAGGCAAGCAATTAATAGAACATATTAAAAAAAGAATCTCTGTTTTTACACATGTTTTTAAAGCTTTTTCCTTATACCGAATGAAGATAATTTTAATTGAGAAGAGACTATGGCATCTTTGAAAGACTTGTAGATGTCCAACCTCTCCTCTGTTACATCGACCTATTACATACACGGCCTTCTTGTGCTTTTGAGCTGGGATTCATCATGTTGTCTCCAGATGACTCATTCTTGCTATTCAACACCTCACATACTCTGCCTGTGACTTTCCTGACTTTATCACCATGAGTTCTTTCACAATAGCAAAGCCCCATTAAAAAAAGCTTATGTTTCTTTGATCTTTTGTCTTTCATTGCACTCAGCTGTAGATTGTGGGTCTGCTTAAAATCCCCAGGATAGATGCAATTCAAGGAGCACCCTCATCACCTCCACCACTGTTCTTTTGATTTTATCTTAATGTCTCATCTCCCACAGTGAGTTTTTTGAGGAGAGACCCTCAATAGCTCAAAATATACTGTTGCCTGTAGTTCTATCTCTGGTGCAAATGAATGGTGAAACATTGGTACTCTTTAGAAGGCTATTTTAAAGCATTTGGATCCATTGAGGCCTAGAATAGGGAAGGGCTGATTATGTTCAAGTGACTTAACCGTGCAGAAATGTAAGCAGTGAAAACTTAGGCAGCTTTCCTGGCATAAGCAAATTGCATTGTTGACAACACAGCAACTAAATGTGAAAGGTTATACTGACCTTGTTCAGAAATTAAATTACAGGGGGGACATTTCTGTTAATGTAGAGTTGTAAGCTACAATTACCTTTTGTTTGAAATAAAGAGTAAGGTTAAGACAGATTGGTAATAATAAATGTTATAACAAGTAATAGAATTTTCTGATGTAATTCTAACAAAGTGATTTGAGAACAATAGAATCATACCTAGTATGGTCATGCATATGCTTAAGTGATGCTTTGCAATCAATATGTGAAATTGATAAAATACATCATAAAGAATTGTTAAAAACCAGACTTCCTTGAATTACATTTCTGGGTATCTCACAATCCTCCTCCTTCCATCCATAACTAAAATGCACTTTTGTTTATTTTGGACAAGGAATGAATGAATGCTAGGCCCCTTTTTTAAAGGCAGCTTATAAAGACAATGGCAAAGAATGAAAATAATATTTCAGATTTTGAATATGTTTTTCTGGAGACTAGAAATGTATTTATTGGTTAATCCACTTATTTTATCAAAAGAACATTACACTTTTCAAATTATTTGGGTATTATTTTATATTACATTGTTGTTCTATTATATCATGTGTTCTATATGTAGCTAATAATTCTACATATGTATATTTTAATTCAGGTTTAATATTTTGTTATAGCTGATTGGGAACCTGACCAGTATATGTTGTCCTTTTGTTTATATCAATAAAGATTGATGTAAATCCTAATCTAGTAGGAGACCAGAATTTAATTAAATATTATATATTTAATTAAAATTTTCAGTCTTATCTGCATTTATGTCTGGCTGTTCTACTAAAGAAGGATTTTGTGGGAGACCTAAACATTCTTCTGTTGAGTCCCTCTCTTTCCACAGTCACCCAGGATTTTTTCTGTTTCCACAATCTTTTTTTTTTTTTTTTTGGTAATAAAATCAGCACGAACACCATTCACATGAGTAAAGGCATATAGGCTGAAATGTTTGCTGAACTAGGTAACTGTCTAGAAGCCAACTTTTATCTTAAATAGATAAGGCAAAGAAAAGATTTTTTTTTTCCACCAATAAGTGGGGTTTTTCCTTTTCTTCTAAAGGCTAGTCTTACACCACAATAAAGTTGATGTATGCAATGTAAATATTTTGAAAATAATGAATGCTAATTTACAGAGGTTTCTGGATTTGAAATTGTAATGAGCTTCAAAGGTTCCTAAATTATGTTTTCATCATTTCAAAACTTTCTTTCACTTCTGTAGCATCCTTCACAACACAATCTACATTTCTTTCTTTTTCAAGCGCTTGAGTGTTACTCGAGCAATGGAAAGGGAAGATTTGATGTCTGCTTATTTTTACACACCTTGTATAAATATTCTCTTACCTCAAAGGTGGAAAGAAACCCCTAACAAACACTAACTGAGAGCACAGGGTGACAGTATAGATAGTCCCAAAAATTAATTTATGGTTACATCTTCATCTCTTACATACTATTCATGAGGTTCCTGAGATATAGGTACTGATATTTTTTCCAGAGTACCCTGTGAAAATTGAAAGCTGTGAAATGAAGTGCTTGTGAAATGAAGTGCTTACAGAGAACCTAAACCCTTTTAGTAGACTGGCAGTGTATAAACTTTATAAGCTCCAAAAATTTGCCTGTATTCCAAGTTATATTGATGTTTCATCTGTAAATTGTAATATCTATTGCCATGAATTTGCTTTGCAGTTTTTAGTATGTCAGCTTCCTCAGAGAAATCAGTGAGCATAATCATAGCTCTTACTGTTTACTATAGGAAACAATGCATGTAAGCATAAGATTTCTGTTTCTTGTCTAATCACACATAACATATAAACACTTAAAAGACGGGACAACAGCAGTTTCTCAGGATGTGTAATCCACACCTTGTGGATATTTATTGATAAACTACTAAAATATTTTCAACACATTTCTTTTTTTCTTTCTATATAATGTTTAAATATTTGAGAAGAGATGGGGTTTAAAACTGAATTAGATGCTTTCATTTTATTTAAGTCCAGAATTTGGACGTTCAAAGTTTTGCCAAATACTGAAAACCTGTGAACTTTCTTACATCCATAGTTATATTTATAATGGAAGTTTTCTTTCTCTGTAGCATCTGAATCCCGATGCTGTCCAGCAGTTTGGCTTCAATCTTATGCACAAACCCAAGATTTTAGGCAAAGTCTATTTGTTCACTTACTGTCCATCCTCCCATGGCTTTATCTGGAAAGGAAGAATCTAATTGTCTGCTGTGCAGAAAGACAGGCTCTAGGCCTGTCTACTTGCAAAACAGCAAGTTCAGTGCTGATGCTTTTATGTGGTGAAGCATCTGTAGGTATTACAAAACATGGAGACCAAGCCTAGGAAAGGGATGTTACTCAAGAGCTCTCATGTTCCTGACCATTTCCTACAGCTAAATTAGGTTACATCTGGCCACCTACCAGTATTGGTGCTCTTCTGAATTACTTATTCAAAAACCTAATTCTTACCTAGGGGGAGGTCTCACTTTGGTCCCAAATAGTTTCATGTCAGATGTTCCAGATTGCTGTCACAGTAAGTTTATATTACAGCTTCAGTTCTTGTTCTTTGCAGGACTAAGCTTCCAATGCTAATTGCAAAGTTCACCAGTTGAGAATTGAGTAGTCAAAAGATAGCCAAGATTTTTGGGCAGGATGAAATCGGGGGAAAGGTAGTGACATCCATAGTCTGAAATGTAATCTACTTGTAGTGATCTGCTGGCAAAGTTCTTATAAAAATTTTTAGATTTTGAGATTTTCCTTTTTTTTTTTTATTGGCAGCCTTGCAAAAAATACTGTGTCAAAGTTCAAAGTCTCAGACACTGAGGTGCAGTGTGAGAGAGAGAGATGAGCCAACAACAAGTAGTCCAATAAAATTACCTTTTTAATAATATAGGGCTAATTTATTTTCTTTTTCCTAATCTGCCCTCTAGAGAAGACTATTGTTATAAATCTAGTGTCCCTGCCAATGCTGGGAACCTCCTGTTTATGTATCATCAGAGACCACAGATTGATATCCATGACAGGCTGCAGAGATCCTGTCCAAGGAGAGAGGTTTCTCCCTTCTGATCCTTTGAGCTATATATATAATTTCCTTACAAGCAAACATCTCCAGTCATAAAGGATGCTCTCAAAAAGGCTTCTAACAGCACGTCTAGTTAAAGGTGAGGTCATACAGGTGGTGTAATTGCAGCACCAAGGGGGAGCTGCCTGAATGCTCCTCTATCATGATGAGCTGGCAGAGTTTGTCCTGCAACCGAGGTATTTAAGCAACACCACACATCCTGAAGCCACACTGGACAGGTGTGACTGTGACCCAGCACAGCACAGGCCTCAGGTCAGCTGCCATGTGCATCACCAATTCCTTGAGGTACAGCAGCCCCCCAGTCAGAATCACTTCCCTGCAGCTCTTGATCTGCACAGACTCTTCTGTTCCCAAGCATATGAAAGGTTGCAGGCTATATTGGGAAACTGTTCAGCTGTCAGAGTTTCCTGACAGGCTGGGATGTTCCCTCTGCCCTACCACCTACTGCTGCAGCAGGCGCTGGCATTGGGCATGCCAGCAGGCTCCCCTGCAGTGGATTCTCATGCTGCATACAGCCTGCTCCAGGCCAGAGTACAAGTAGAGGAGACATGCACTCTTCAAGGTCAGCTGCTCCTCAGTATAGTGTCTTCTGCAAGGCTCCCAATGCAAAGAGCAAGGGAAATATCAAAATCTATCAAAAATTCTTTTGTTTTCCATTTTTGTGAAGATAATTGTTAATCTAGAAAGGACCTTCAAGGATCTGCAAGTTTCTTAGGTGGACATAAACATAGGCAATACATACAAAAAATACCTAGGTCCATGTTTTTATAAGGCAGATAACTTATGATCATAAAACAGCAAAACTCAACCCATGTCACCTTTCACTGTTCAATAATCTAAAATGTTTTCATATTTAGATTTCTATCTTTTAAAGTTAACTTTTATTTACTTCCTCAAATCCACAAAATTATCTAATTGGGAGTTAGATGCAGCCTTTATTGATCTTTCTGTTTCTATTGCATTGCTAGAATGGCACATCAGAGATATTAAAAGTGTCAAATTCCAAGGACAATTTTACGATGCTTAATAGTTTTTCCGGTGGTTAACCACAGCACCCTTTCATTAACAAACAAGCAATCATCATTTTCAATTTTTTTTTCAGTCATTAAGTAGGTAAATGAAATAAATAGCTTGTTAATGCTAGATTGTAAGAGCTTCTTGAGACCTAGTGTGCTGAAAAGAACAGATTGATGCTCTTACTGCTGCCTTTGTATGTAGCTCACAAACGATATACTTGAATCTGATTTGCTGCAAAGCAATGCAGATTCATGTAAAATAAGCCATACAGATAAGAAACAAGCACTAAAAATAAAAATGCATTTCCAAAAACGCTTTGTATAGCCTGTAAAAAGTCAAGAGAATCTGCATTACCCCATACATTCCAGCTTTTAAGAGATGACTCCACGCTCAGCACATCAGTCAGAATCATTGAAAAGGCAAGAATGATTTATCTGGGGAACGTATTTGACAATAAAATCCTAGAGTTGTAATTACAATTGGCAGATTCAAGGCTGCTGATAGTGGCAGCAGTTTTACTAAGAGAAAAACGAAACATAATTTTTGAAATGTTTTATTGTATAGAGGGCTGTGTTAATATTGGACATGATATGCTTCACTGGAGATGGAAGGGAACAGCACAAAATTGCTGTCGTATTTTGATTAAATAATCAAATTCTTGATTTGTTTTAAGGGGAATAAAAAGAACCTGGAATCAAAAGAAGCAGGAAAAGAGTGTATTTATTTACATTGTGGAAATCACTTCAAGCAGACACTGGAAATTTTGAAGCGTTGTGTGCTGGTTTGTATTTTCATTTCCCAAAGTGGAGATTAAGCATTCTATGCTAAATTCCCTGGGGACCATACATGGAAGCACTCAAAGGAAAGATGTTACTGCAAAGGGTCTGTCTTCCTTTTGTGAATCCTTTGTCCTGTTTCTTCCTGCATCCCTCTAAGTCTAAATTCAGGGGGCCTCTGACCTGCTCCACATACTGTCCTCTAGATGCTGCATGTTTGTCTCTATACCCTGCTCGAATGTGTCCTACACTCAAAATTGTTAATTCTGAATTGCAACTTTTTAACCAAGACTGTGCTCATGTGACACTGTCAGCATACAGGATAAGCTAGTGATCCTGGAAGAGTTTAGTCTGTGTACTTGAGGCAGCATAATATACGGAATGAAATTCATAGGGGAACCAAATCCTTTGCTCAAGACTGTATATCAAGAGAGCCCTGAAGAGGGCCTAACATCTCTGGTGCAGCCCAGTGCTTCACCAGCTGCAAATGGGTTTCTTCCAGCCCTGGAGGTGCTGTGATCACTCCTTGTGCTTCTGGTCTTGCACATGGTTTGGGCTGCTCTGCCCCAGATCTGTCATTTATGTGGCCCTGCCTTTGTCAGAGGGGTTGGACTAGATGATCACCAGAAGTCCCTTCCAACCCTTCCAACCCTCTGTCATCCTGGGATTGTTTGATTAGTCAATGTGTGCTCTTTATTTCCATATTTTTGCCTAAAGATTTACTTTAGTGTTTAAATTTTAATTCAGAGGTCCAAGTATTTATAATCTCAGAACACCCAACTTTACCTGACTAGAGTGAACTAAATCACTTTATTTCATATTAAAATAAAAAGTTACTGACAATTATTCTGATTTTAGGAGCTTGTAATGACTGATTGCTAATTTGATGTTACATGATTTTAATCATGGTTGTAGACGTGAACTGTGTTTTTTTGTTGAAAATTTTATAAAAGAAATGTGGTTCTACACTAAAGAAGATGCTTTGAACTGGAAGGTTCTTACTTTTTCATTGTTTGTGGCTGCTTGATGTCCATGATGGTTGCCTGTCTGTTTGGATGCCTCTACCTGTTTTCTTTTTCTCCATTCTTTCCACTGCTTTTTACAGAGGTATCCTGTGCCTGGTCAAGCTGTGCCCATTTGCTGAGTCCACAAGTCATGTTGTCATTTGGGGCAATATTTTAGATTATGTGATGTCTCTTGAGGGCTTTTTTGAAAAACTTTCAGGCTATTGATGTTATTCATACATTACTCACAATTCAAATGCTGGTTTTATGCATTGTTTTGGCACTAAACAGAACTAGAAAGAATTTTTTTTTTGGTAGTCTTGATCCTTATTGAGAGGGGACATACTTGTCACTCTTTTTGCAAAATTGTTTTTCCCTACAGCTTTCCTCTCTTCATCTCTCCTCCTGTTCCAATCTTTCAAATTATATTTTTCCCAAAGGGAAAGTGAAGAGCCTTGTGTTCGAGTTCAGTTAATTCCCTTCTTCCCACTCTGGTCTCAATTTCAGCCTGTGTACATCACAAAGTACATTAGTCCTGTTGCTTTTATTAACTCATGTTTCAGTAGCTCTTGAATCTCATCCTGAGTCAGCTCTGATCATGTCTAAGGCTTTTGGTTTGTTTGTTGCCTTTTGGGGTTTTTTATCCCTGTTCAGCTGGTTTTGCCTGGCTTCCTATTCATCAGAAAACTATTTGGCACTTTAAAGCTCGTGATGAAAAGCGAGCTGTGTAGGCAAACATTGTTAAACTTGTGACCTATAGGGCTTTATTCATTGCAATTTGAAATTCTGGCAAACATTCCTCTGCGTAATATAATAAATAATCATTAGTTACAGATCTCGAAATTCGTGATTAAACAGCTTAATGATTTCAGAATACAGATGGTTATGATCCTTTCTGGATTGTGGTTAATCTTGCCTTATGAAAAGGAGTTCTGGAGGGAAAAATACCCCCCTCCCCACACTCCTCAAATAAATGAGAACAATCTTGAAATGAAGTGATCATCTTAGTTTGAAAAGTATAGCTTGAAGTAATTATGAGAAGGCTATTGCTGCTCTGATCTAGAGGGATGCACATAAACAGCCTTCATAAGGCATGAAAAATATTTTGTAATCTTAAGAAATTCAAGGACTTGGATTCAGAATTTTTCAGGTTACTTAAGCTTCAGTGTTTCTGCTGGGTTGATTGAGGAGGAAATGCTCAACAGTTTGGACACACAAAATGTCCAGAAAATATCAGTGTTCACATATCCCATAGTCACATCCAGGTGCACCCTTGGAGAGAGGCTAAGAATTTCTTACTAGGAAAACATGTATAAAAGTTTACAGCATTTTTGCATTTCTTTGAAATATATTATTAAAGAACATACAGGATTTTGGTTCCTAAATTCTTGAAAACATTAGAATGTACAAGAAGTAATGAGTCATATATCCTTAGTAGATATTTCCTATTACCAGAGTAAATGTCAGATTTTTCAGGAAAATTAGAGACAAAAATCAAGTCTATTTTTTTTTCAATATATTTATAGCTTCCTGTTATTAGGAATGTCTTCCAAGGCTGTTGTAGCCCATAGCTGTGAAAGAGGTGGTTTTAACAGGTTTGAGGGTGTATCCATTGTAGAGGTATTCTTGAGCTGATAATGGGAACATAGCAATTGTTAAGAACAGGAGAGATATGGTTTTGTTTGTACAAAATGCTTCTGTAGGGGGCTATGGATTTTTTTTTTTTTTTTTTTTTTTTTTTTGGTGTGTAATGGGAGAGGTTTTTTTCCTTTTGTTATTTTTCTCCATTTTCTGTGGACTGTCTGCTCTTCCTATTGCTACATTTAAAGAAATTAAACCTATCTCCTTATAACACAGTGAGTAGGTTAATTCTAGTTGAACTGCACAGTGCTTCTACAAAACTCTATTTTTATGAGTGTGATGAATTCTATGAACAATGAATGTCAGCTTCTTTGGGACTAAATTCTATCTTTCTAGTTCCACCCATTTAATAGATCAGCTTAAGAAACATATTCAGACCCAATTTTTAAGCAAATGTAAAAAGATGTTGGGAGTTATTTTATTTTGTTTTGTTTTATATCAGAGCCACAGCATGATATATATGCTCACTCAGGACTCTTCCCCTGTCATCCAGTAAAATGTTGAATGCCTTTATTTAATTTCTCATGAAAATCTCAATGTGTATTATTACTACTTGATAAGCTAAATATAAGACACTATCCAAGATTGGTAGCTGAACCTGTTTTCTGTGAGTCGCTCCAATCTTATTGCATAAATAATTGCTATATTAGTACTTTCATCATAAAGTCATCCATTGCCCCACAAAACCACTTCATGGTCAGGAAAAAAATTGTCCAGCACCAAGCAATTCTGTATTAGTGGTTTTTGATCCAAGAATTATGCTGATAGGCACTAGTATCTTCTTGGCAGGTTGTGAAAATATCTTTGAAAAATGGTTTGTCCCCTCAACTCCTATGAGATTCAAATGATCAGTGAAAATCCTTGAATGACATTTCCACCAGGGACATAGTGGAGCAGAGATAGATTTCTGAATCTACAGACTTCATTGAAACAATTTATTCTGTTCTTTATTTAGATAGTGTAAGATATATTTTTGCCATTTCCTAAAGGTTTTACGTGGTTGGGCTTTTAGGGAGGTTTTTTTTGTTTGGTTGGTTTTGAGGTTTTTTTAAATCAAAGTTCTTTATATTCTGACTTTTTCACTTTCTTAACAGTTTTCCGGAACAGCACTGGCCAACAGTTTCACAACTTGCTTTGGGCATTAGTGCTAAATGGATAATGAACCTGAATGATTGACTGTATTCTAGGAACAAAAGACCTATGTTTCTATTTTCTTCAGATCAATTCCTGAACTACCTTTAAGCACTCTGAGTTTTTCAGTGATTGGCACATCTCAGGTGGAATCATTCTTATGAACAAATTCACTTTCCCAGGAAAATTACTTTGCCAGGAAATTGCTTTGCTTTTCCCAGTAAAGTAATTTGGGATCTTGTACGGGGGTGTGTATGTGCTTTTCTATGTGTACATGCAAAACCTTGAGTCTATAAGAATGTCTTTACATGAGTATATTCTCATTTAAAAAATATGCTATGAAGCACACATCATAGGGAAGCCTGAAAGTTGTCACAGTTTTAAAGTACAGTTTTATGCATTTTATGCTGACACAGCTCTGTAGAGTTTTAGATCCTTGGGAGGGTCACAAGTAAGAGGTGGAAATAGCATAATTTTTCAGAGGTCACACGGTCAATTACAGTGTGTCTTCATCTGTACATGAAATTTGCAGATGAGCATACTTTTCTGTTATCAGACTCTCAGTAGGGAGAATTAAAGTGATTTAGATATTGTGCTGATCTGTCATGTCTTGGGTAAAGGAGGATTTAATGAGATCACTGGCATTGCTTTGTCCCTGTTCTGTAGCTCACTATTCAGGAAAGTGTGATAATTTCAGTAGTCAAAAAATAAGCAGAAATCTTGAAGGGTCTTGCTGGAGAAGGAGGAGGAGGCAATCAGTGATATAATTTTCTGGTTTTTCCTGTGTATCCCCTATGTCATAAGGAGCAGTTGATGCCTCATATTACATTATCTGCTCAAGGTAATGCTGGAAAGTATTTGAAGAAACTGATTCTTTGTTTCTGCCTTACTGTGATTGGGCAATTCAAATTCCTACCTGAATCTCTGGTTGTCTTAATAGTCTAGAATTAAAGATATCAAGCAAAAAACTGCTTGATATATTCAATTAATTTGTTCTTAAATTCTATTGTTAATTTTAATTTCATAAAAATGTGAGCACTGATTAATCAATCTTACCTTTTTACATTAAAACTACAGGATTTCATGCAAATAGGTTACGTTATCTAAACCTATATATGAATGTATGCTTAATTTCATTAAATTGAATTAATTACATACTTTACTGACGTGTTCTACCAGATGGTTCAAAAATTCTTTACAAATAGTTGGGGAGGGGTAAAGAAAATTGAGGGAACCTTCCTTATGCATATTTTTGGGTTGTTACTCTGGTTCCCAGGTCACTTACTACCTTGTTTGGTCACTGTGTCCTAGTCATTCCTCTGAACTCTTTCCATATGTTTCAGTTTGGTTCCCAGCTTGAATTCTACCACACTGCAGCATGGTGCTGTACTGCACAGAATGAGAGTGCAGCCTTGCAACCCCATCTATTTTGAACTTCTGTATTAAATAAATATTTTTTGATACTGGAAAAGTTAATATATGCTCCAGAGAATTTTATGTTGGTGTGAGGAATGGTTTGGAACAAATTAGCTGTAATAGTATAATAGCTCAAGGTGGGTCATTAAGAGTTACTAACTACTCATTTCCCATCTTGCTCTTCAAAAGGGAAATGGCTGTTTGTAACATTATGATTAATGAAAGTAAAATTCCTACCTTCATTTTTCCTTTTTTTACTGTATCAGAGATGATACTACCAATCTAATCAAATATTTTCTTCCAGTTACATACCTAGTATAACAGCATTCCAAGTAAGTCCTGCCAAGTATGTGCTGGGATTTTGGATTGGCTGTTTGTTTCCAGGATGCCTATCCATCAAAATTGTAACTCGTAATTTTTGGTGGATTTTTTTGTTTGTTTTCAACTCTTCCCATATAAAATAATGATCTGATCTTTCAGATAATCAAAATTAAATATTTCATGGTACTCATCCAGTTAATTTACCACTTCAAAAGTACTTCCAATTATAAACTGTTAGAAAGATTTTATATAAAATGTTGCACATCTTATTAAACAAGTTTCCAAAGCATTTAACTTTCAAAATTAAAAAAAAAAAAAAAAAAAAAAAACCAACACCCTATATTAGGAAAGCATATGTTTCTGAAAAGCTGACATGATTTTGAATTAGGTGGGTGTTATTTCCAATGTTTTTCAGATTATGACTTCATGACCTATCTCATGAAGACAACTCCATCTCAAAGTTTCAATGGATGGTAAAGAATGATGGCATGACAGGAGCTTCCTGATTAGTTTTAGGTCTGTGTTAAAAGCAATTATGGCCAAAAGAAAATAAAACAAGTCCCATTTCTTATAATTTATTTATTCAGGTTTTTAACTGGAAGTGACAAAATGCTTAAATGATGAAGACAACAAAAACAGGCAGAAGAAAAATATTTCCCATCACTCTTGCCTAAAGTGCTATTTTTGTTGATAAATATTCATTCATAATTTACCTGCATACATGTGGGCTGGGACATATATTCTCTACATTAACAAGTATATGTACAGTTCAGTGATATCTTTCAATTCTGCCCTAACAAAAATTTTCTATCTAGAAATTGCCTTTTCTTTGAGCAATTCCCAATGACTCACAGCAGCAGAAAAGTATGTTTTACTCATATTATTCTTCCACCACAGTGTTTATCATGTTCATATGCCAAATCTGTGTTGACTTAGAATTAGGAAACAAATCCTGTTTATCCTGTTCATACCAATGAATGTTCTCAATTAATAGTTTACAGCAGAAAAAAGAAATTGTGGTGTAGGAGAGGAGTGGTTTTTGGGGGGTTGTTTTATTTACAAATATCAATGCACTTAATTGGATTCTTAGATAGATTCAGATTTTTGTGTCCATTAATTTTTTGATTTGTCTTTTTTTTTTTTCTTTTTTTTTTTGTCATACACTTACCACTGGAATGTCAGAAATTAAATCAGCTTTATTGATCATATTTATCTGTCTAAACTTGCAATATATTTAGCATTATCATCTATTATGAGTGGCACTGTCATCAGACAGATTGTCTTTTTTCAGTTCATAATGATCCATACTTTTGTGTCAGCCGTTCAATTTTTTTTATGGGATTGTTTACAAAAGTTTACAAAAAAACTTTTCATGAAAGAAATCTAATTTCCAACTAACAGTTTCTGTTGCTCTCTTTTCTAATTCTGTAGTTTTTATGAATGTAGTTCTACCATGGAATATTATTCTGTATCTGCATTTTATTGTGTTTTCCTTATGTATCTGGTAATGGTTTCCTTCAGAGCTTCTAGGCTGGACAGAAAAACTGCTAGTCTGTATGGTAATTCAAAAATAGTTGCATTATTACATTCTAATTTGGAAGTTAATTGTTTGACAGGCTTGTGATTATAGAAGTGAATGAGGTGAGGAAACTACGTTGCTCCTCTTCAGATGAATTCTTTAGCAAAAGAATTAATGAAGTAGGCAATAAGGTATGTTAATAATAGAAGCATGGATGCAACCTTAACCCTGGAGTAATCCCTGACATTGCAAGGATTTTCAGTATTTCTAAATAAATTGGGATTGGTCTCTTCTTGTGGGGGTTGTTTTTAATGAGAAGAGCTTCTTAATAAGGAAGAAAGTAATTTAGTTCAATATGATTAATCCCAAACTCCAGCTACCTTAAAAAGTTGTGTGTTAGAGCAATGTTTCCATTCAGATTAAATCAACCCAGACCAGTTTGACTTGAGTGAAAAAATGCCATTGCATGTTACTTCCCCAAAAAATTTGAAGCTGTATTTACTTAACATACTAAATACACTGTATTAAAACAGTATTTAAATCAAATAGCTACATCCCTATTGAAGAGTTGTCAGCAGAGCTGTTTCAAAAACAGAGTGCTTCTTGTACATGATCTTGAGATACCTGCAACTCTAGAACACTGGTTTTCCACAATCAATTTGCTTCCAGTATCAAGAGATTAAAAAATCAAGCACCATGGACATAGTCATGCCAAAGTGCTGTGTTATGGTGGGTTTCTTGAGTGGTGTTGGGTGTTTTAGAATTTTTTTGATTGCTGACATACTGATTTCAGCTTCAGTCATCCTAAAACCATTTTTGTTTTCCTAGGAAAAAAAAAAAAAAAAAAAAAAAAAAAAAGAAAGAAAGCTTTCCTCACCAGGAAGGATTGATTTTTCAGTGGAAGTCAATTTGGAATATAATAATTCATTTTTCCCCTCAAAATACAAAGTAAAAATGTCCTCTTTTATTCCGTACCAGAAATCTTCTTTTTTTACTTTTTTTTTTTTCGTTAACATGCAGCTTGTATTTATTTTCCACACTGCTAGATGTGACATAATACCATGAGAGACAGATATCAAAAGAACCCTTTCACTTAGATCTTTCTATTGAGCTGACAAGCATATTGCTAAGGCATTTAAAGTGCGAGCTCCTCATTTTCGTTTTTTATGTGAAAAATTTAGACAGAGAAGTACTGAAATGACTGGTAAAAGAGTGGTAGTGCCATAAGCATAGGCAGATGAATAGAAAAAAATAACGGTAATTTTTTTAGGAGCCAGAGGAGGATGTCTCCTATATTCTATGTTCTTCATATTGTGTAATTTAGGTCAGAATTGTTCCATTTTGTGCTCTTAAGTTCCATCATTCAAAGGAATGAATATTCTTGTTTCACTTGAACAGTAATAATGTCTAGAAGACGGAAGCAGAACTCTACAACTTAGTGCTTGTAACTGCATATAATTTTAGTGATAATAATATAACTTAATAATAATTCTAATTTAGTTTAGTTAATTGACAGTAAAAGTTTATTTGACTATGGACTCTATGAAATTGTACTCACTGCTCAGGGAAATAGGACTCTTTTTTAGGTTAAAGTATTATTTTTAAAATAATTATTGATATTCCATATATAAATGTTCTGAAAGTGAACTAGGGTATCCGAGGAAGATCTGTTGTCTTCATTTAACTCAGCTGAATATTTAGTCTCTATTATCAAAAGCAATCTTAAGTCGTTAATTTAGTGCCAGTAATGTGGATCTGACTTTATCTGGTTTTGGTGGGGAGTGAGTTATGAGTCTGGAAGTGAAATTAGAACTAGAGGGGGAAGCTCACAATAAACAAACAAAAAAAATTTCTTCTTTACCCCACAATGTGTTTCTCCCTTGAGTTGCCTGTATATTCCTTTGTTCCAGCATTGTCAAATGTGAGAGTGTTGGCCTTAAAGACAAAAGCTTTCCCTTCTTAAAGTCCTTAACAGAGAAATAAAGGAAGGAAATATCACCTTTCCTCCTCAATTTCTTCCAGCAGTTCCCCTGGGGCAAAATTCTCTCCTCATGATCAGGTTAATTGCACTATTTTCCTTCTTTCCATTTTACTGCAGTCTTTTCCCTTATTGTAATTTAAGTTTCTGTATTCTTCACTTATGCTAAAGTGTGATTTTTTTAAAAATAGCTCTTTAAAATAAGTATCAGTAACTCAAAGAAGTGGCTCAATGGCTTCACTTGGAGCTGATTAGTAAAGTTACCACTCTGTAAAAATGGCATTGGTACTAGTAGCTGAAAAAAAAGTCCATTTGACTGTGATATTATGGCATTACCAGAAAATTCCCTTACTGTAGATCTCTGATAGATTCGGAATGAGTGGCAGCTGCATGACTCAAAGTGGCCAAGTTCCTGAGTTTGCTCATAGATCAGAACGGAAAGAGTTCCCTGACTGCAGCTTGCCTGGCAATGGAAGCCCTTGATCTGGAGGAAGAGCAGGCCTGCTGGGGACCTTCAAATCCTGCCAGGAGAGGTTTGACTACATCTGCTCTAGATCATCCTCCTCAGCAGTGGTATTCACAACCCTCACCTCCTCTGCTCTGTGAAAGGAAAAGAACAATTTATCTATCAGCAGTGACAGCTCATACCCCCTTACTCCCCCATGGCATTTATTCCTCTAGAATCCTCATCTTGTATTTTGTAAGAAGGCTGTCAGACACCTCCTGTAGCAGCACCTCAGTTCTAGGTTGTGTTTTCCAGATGCTGCCCAAGTACTGTCACCTGTCCTGTTGGGTGGGTGATCTTGTGATGTGAGCTCCTCTTACTCTGCACTGCCTGTTAGAGGTTTTGCTTGCCTATTCTGGCTCTATATGTCTTTTTGACAATGCTATAGATCACTATGGGGCCTGTTTGAAAGCCTTGGTCTATTTACTTATTTCATTCCTAGCAACAGTATGCATAGTATGCAGGCTTCCTATATATTATTAGAGATTTTTTCAAGCACTATACTTTCCTCTGAGGAGGAAAAAAAAAAAAAGTATGTTTTAAAACAATCTCCTTTTTAACTTTTTTTTAAAATTGCCTCCAAACATCTGAATCTTAAACCACGGGGCTGCAATCTATTTCCTTTTCTTTACTTTGGACTCATTGCTGTTGCTTTTTATAGCAGCACAGCCTTTTCCAGAATCCCGCAACCATACTTCCTTTTGCTTTGTGACACATTTTCTAAACATGATAAAACCTTTACACACAATTTGTCATGGTTTTGATCTTTCCCACAACACCATTAGTCATAGCTGCTCCTGTCTACCAGACATCAATAGTGCTTCCCCACAGAGATCCCTGGGGCCTGGGGAGCCAAGTTGGGGCTGCTTCTTGCGGGTTTGGCCACAAGACTCATGCTTATTTAAATAGTGGCTCTGCAAAATCTCATTTTGGGTATTCCCAGGCAGGTAGTGCCTGTAATTACTCCAGTGGAAATGACTATGTGGATACCAATGGGAAGTAAGACTAGGGTGAATGTGGGTCTTTACTCACTGTTACCCTCTCAGCACACACTCCCAATCTAGTCCTCCTTAAAAGTGGGACTGGGATGGAGATGTAAGCAGTGCACCTCTAAGAATGGTGCCTAAAGATTCCCTATTTAGAAAGCATCAGAAGATTTTTACAGAGAAAAAAAAATCGCTATGCGTAAAAATCCCTATTCCTTTCTTTTTCTGAAATAGAGTGAGAGAGTATAAAATGATGTTTTATAAAATATTTGCATTGATAAGTTTCACATTTCTTTCTATTCAGGTTTTACGGAGCTTGGTTTTCTGAATGAATGTGGTGAGTTGGTTTGGCTCTGCTTTCTTTGACATTCATAATGACTAAAATCTTTCCATATGGCTCTGCACTGAGTCAGGTCATAACGCCCCTCCTAATTAGAATAATTTCTAAATTATTTTTTACTTATCTCTGGAGATATTTTCAAATCCACCTGCAGTCCTTCAATATCAATACTGTTTCTGCAGTATTTCACTTTGAGATGGAGTATACAGAATAGAATAGAGTAATATCTGGGGGAGTGTAATTAATATTTCTTCAACAAAATATTTCTCATTATTTTCTGTCCATCTCTTCACCTACTTTACCATTTTGATGCTATTTCTACAATGGCTATTTCAGCACTATTAATGTTTTTTGAGTGCCAACTTGCAGTGACAGTGTCAAGACTTTTGCCTGAGTAGACAGAGTGAATTTAAAACTCAACAATGTATGTGACTCATGTAAATTTTCACAGCGTGACTTGACTTGCACAATTTTAATCTGCATTGTACTGACAAATTGCCTAATATTGTTTGGTTCCTCTGGACTTCACTAATTTAAAAGAGCAGTCTCAGTATCAAATGTTGCAACATTACTGTATATCCTACAGTACAGAGTGTAAACAAACAGATTCAACTGTGGGTTAAAATGTGGGTTAAAAACCATGACATTTTTCTGTTATGACAATTGACATCTTCTTTCATTTATTTCCATTTATCTTAGAATTTTTTAACACATAGATAGCATTTCAGGAACGTTAACTAACTGTCTATCACCATATTCTCCCCTCATGCACCTGGGGAGGCTAATGTTATCTCTGTTTTCCATGTAAAGAAAGTAAAACAGACAAGCCAGAATAAATGAGACATATCACACTGGGATTTTGCACGGAAACAGAGTAGCAATTCTTTAATTTGTGGAAGTTTTCCTTACCATTTTTAAACTAGTATTTGGGGAATATGCTCTGAGTAGGGATCTTGTAATATGAGAGACATTCCTTGAGAAAATACACGGTGACCCTCATGATAGCCCTTACTATAATTTGGACTCCACTTGGAGTTGTATATCTTTTATTTATAAGCAGCTCAGAAGTACCTACAAAGCCCATGAAGCTTCCTGTCCTGTGTAGCTTCTTAAGTGAGAACATAAAGAAGCACATAAAAGAATTATGCTATTCACAGCTTTTCATATTATTTTCCTTTTTGCTCTTTTACTCATATAGAAACTGTATAGAGAAATAATCTCGCTATAGGGTTAATTCTAAGAAGTTGGTGCAGAAGGTGTAACACACCCAAGTGTCCGGTTCTTTTGTATTTTAATATATTTAATTATACTCTTGACAGAAGGGTATGCAGCAATGTGGCAAAATCCATTAATGACTTTATCTTGAAAAATTTACATATGCTGGAAAAGCATACAAAGCTAGGGAGTAGAGGGAAGAAGGAGGAAATGGGGGATTTTTGGAGTGATGATATTCTTTCCAAGTCACTTTTGTACATGATGAGGTTCTGCTCTCCTGAAGATGCCTGAACACCTGCCTGCCCTTGGGAAACAGTGAATAATTTCCTTGTTTTGCTTTGCTTGTGTGCATGACTTTTTCCATCTGTATCTTATTCCATGAGTTTTCTAACTTCCATCCTTCTGATTCTCTCCCCAGTCTTACTGGCGGGGGACTGGGTGAGCAACTGTTGGTGCTTGGCTTCTGGCTGGGCTTAAATCACAACAGACATCTACTCTCAACCAGTTTTTGTTCCAAGAAAACAAGAATAGTTTTGTTAAATAGTAAACAACTAGGAACTTCTCTGTTCATATTTTGCTTGAATAATCCAAAACTATGTGGGTTTCAAATGTAATTTTTCTCAGGTACAGACTGTGGAATCTACTTATTTCCTCCTCGCAGTCATGAGTTTGGTGGACCTCTTGGACTAATACTTTTTATACTCAGATTCTCTATCAATTTCAGGTCAACTAAAGCAGTGTTAGAATATGTTCTGTGGTCATTAAGGACTGCTATTACATAAAGCATAGACCATACAATATATTTATTATTGACTGTATCATACTTCTGGAAATAAGTTAGTAGGAAAACTACTAACTTTCTTCGGCTTATAGGTATCAACAATGACAACATAAAAGGAAACAGAGAGTTGGTTTTGGATTAAATTTAAAACTTAATTTTTCTAGCTAGTGCTGTTGCAATTTTTTTTTGAATGTATCTCCCGCCTAACTGCAATGGTGTTTGATAGTGAGATTTTCCAGAGAACATGGTAAGAACAGTGTTTCCTTCCATTGATGATGCTTTTATGAATCTTTTCAGTTTCATTCAGCATTCTTTTGGTATTATAATTCTGTCTGAACTGTAATACTTTATTGATATTCACCACACTTCTTGTGACAATGGTAAATTGGGAAAAGTTCTATGAAAGATGATGGGATTGCACTGCTGTGAAATTAAGTGAATGGGAGGACAATCTGGTTTTATATTTATTGTGTTTCCTTAATTAATTTTCTCATCTGAATGTTTTGAAACATATTCTTCCATTTGAATCATGATAAATTCATTTCTTTGAAACAATGTCCCTTCCCAGGGAAAATATTAAATATCTTAGACACTACTCCTCCACAATTTATAAAGCTGTAGAGCCTAAGAGAAATTTGTAATCTGAAGAGTAAAAAAAGATGGATCAGAAATACATAATCTGTCTCGTCTCTGTTACAGAGCTTGTAGAGGTAAGAATTTAATAATCATCTGAAGTTTTAGGCTTTTATTTTATTAAAAACCCCCACCCAACAACGATAATAACAGCACTTGCCTAGTAATTATTTGATCAGTGGGTGGTTGAAGAGAGTTTTTATGCTCCACCTGCATTCTACTTTTAAATTTGATTGCACTTTTGACATTAGCTCCCCAATTAAGATAGGTACATTTCTTATTCCACCAGTTGTGGAATTAAAAAGAGTAGAAGCAGAAATAAAAGGATTTTTCTTCATTGTTGCACAAAATATACAGCTGGATGGCGAAAGATCATGTATTTACAGTGTGATAAGTCTCCTATGCCTGTTATAGGTCTGAAAAACCTATCTAAAGAGATTTCTAGAAACATATGTTGTTGCTAACTTATTATCTGAAATCTATACCTCATCCATTTAAAATTGTGTTTAAAAAGCCATGGATGATACACATGGTTCTGTGAGCCAAAAAAAATCTCAAAAGATCAGAAACTCTGTAAAATACTTGTGCTGTCACTTTGATTGTACCTCAAATTTGTCATAGAATAAAATGGTAAAGCTCTAGAAAAACACTGAATGTATTCCTTTTGAACAGCTTTCTAAAAATTATTTGTATATTTACTTTCTATGTGCAATGGAACATTAACTTTTTCTGAAGAACTTCCAAAATTTTCGTATTGCCCTGGGACAAGTTCTATTTTTGAATTGAAAGTGTGAATAAGAACGTTTCCATTTTACAGTCTGTTATGGGTTAACACAGTTTGGTTTCTAGTTAAAGAAGAATATAGAATACTGCCCTGTCAGGACCTTGGAATTGTTTTAGAGGGGGCAGGGACATATCAGAGGCCAGTTCTTGGCTATTGGCATGTAGTTTGACCATTGAGAAAGCTGAATGCGACTTTTGGTAGCACCCATATAAATCCTAACTTTGTCCAAGCAGGCCTTTTCCTCCCGGCCAGCGGCAGGTCACCGCCGGCCCCAGCAGCCGCCCCGAGGCGCGGCCGGGCCGGCCGGGCCCCCGCTGTTCTCCCCTCCTGGCTCAGGGCCTGGCCGGGCCTCCGGGCCCACGCCCGCCAGGCCTCGTCCATTTCCCCTGTTCAGTCAGGGAGCAGCCCGAGGCCTGGCCGGGCTCCATCGGCTCCCGGCGGGGAAGGGGGGGCTGCAGCTTAACATCAGCTGATTTTAAAGCCGGCCGAGCCAGGCCCCCTGATAACAGCTATGGGCCCGCTTGGGCCGATTATCACTGAGGGATGAGCAGGGTTCCCCCCCCCCTCCTCCGGTGACTCCCAGGCAGAGAAGGAACAGAGAAGGGGAAAGCCCAGCTCTGAGATCCCATAGCCAGAGCCAGAGATCACATAACCATTGCAGGCCTGGGCAGATATTAACCCTTTCCTGGCAAAATGAAGCTTCCAAGGCTTAACCTTTCCCTAAGAGAGACAAGAAAGAGCCAGAGTGAACTTAGAGAAGACACAGCATGAAGTCAGTGGAGCGAGAGGGAAAGGACTGGTTAATCTCTTGATTGAGGAGGTTACCATTCCATTTTAGACTGGACTTATTATTGAGCCATAGAAATGAACTCTATATGTAAGTTATCCCTTTAAATCATGGAAAAGATATGTGTTTGGGGTGATGATTGTTAAGATTTATGCGTGGATTCCAAGCTAAAGTATTTGTGATAAACTAAGTGATATTGATCTTATGAGATGCTTAAACAGAGATGGAGATAAGAAGCCCTCTGCACCAATGAAAGTGAGAAGACATCTCTGTTCCTCGAGATGAAGATTCCTTTGTCTTTAAAATCATTCATCTTTAAAAGGTGACACCCCAGTATGCAAGAGGTAGATCCACGACCCATACACAGCTTGGGAAACTGAGGGGTCACAGAAGCAAGTTTCCCCCGGCAGCTGTTTTTGTGACAGTTAAAACCCACACAAGAACTGTTCTAGGTTGTCAGTGAAAAAAAATCTATAGTAAACTAAAAGAGACTCTTCTCCCTAAAGAACTAATAAAAGATTATTTTTAAAAAGGTTAAAATGACTGAAAATACAGGTTTTTGTGTCTCTGTGTTGTCTGTAAGAAAGTGAACACTTGTGAGAAGAGGGAAGAGTGTTTTGAAAGTTTCATTTTTATTTTTTTTTCCTCCTTTTAGTGTGTGTTAATAAACCTCTCTTTATACCCCTTAAGTATAAACCTGCTTTACTTTTCTCCTAATCATATCTCACAAAACACTAAATTTAATAAATAAAATTCAACAAACAAAAAACTACTACACAGTCCTATAAGAATTTGAAAATAAATGCAGGGAGTTACTATAAGGGAATGCTGATCTTGAAAATAGAGACGTAAGTGGCCAAATTTAAATTCCAAATGATTCATTCTAATCTCAAACCCTTATTTAGATGTGAATTTAATGAAAGGTCTTCACAACAATTGAAATGAGCTGGTTTACAGCTTTGTTACAAATATTTTTCTTGAGTAGTGTCACTGGTGCTGCTAAATTTGCTCTGTGTTGACTAATATCAGACTCCAGTCTAGGATTTTTCAAAAATCTGGGATGGAAACAAGTCCTAAAGGAAGTACAAATGAAACTTCCTCTCTAAATGAATCTTTGTTGGGTCAGCTAAAAGAATATTGAAGGACTATATGGCATGCAAACCTCAAAACAGCTTATGTGTATCATACTGAAACATGTGATTTAAGTAGTTTTAAAAGGGTTGAAGTAGTAAAGTGACTGAATAGTTGTCTTATAACATCTGAAGGTTTTAAATTTATATTCATATTGTCCAATGTCCAGCGCATTCTCACCTTGAATGAATGGCTGAATAAAATTTTATAATGATCTTAATTTTAGCGGAAGAAAGCATGCCAAATCACTTGTCTTTCTGTCCCCAACCTTGCACTCTATATAATGTCAAAAATAGGATTAAAAAAAAAAAGGGAGTGAGGGGACAATATCATCTCCTGTTTTAATTCTACTTAAATATTTAAACTTTTCCTTTCTGGGGAAGGGGCAATCTAAAATTATGGGACTGTACAGTTGTAAAGGTCTCTGGTTGTTCTATTTTGCCATTTTTTATTCAGTGGATCAGTGTGTCTGGATGAACCTCGTTATCTGTGACGGCCAAAGGCAGTGTTTCTGTAATGAAGGCTTAACTATCTGAAGTGACCCACAGTCAAGGAAGTGGATTTTTTTGTGTGTGTTAAATTGCTGCTGCACCTTTAAATTACTTTTAACAAAATGAAATGTTATAAATTGTGTGTGACAGAGGATAAAAATGAATATAAAATATTTTACCAAGATGAAGTGAGCACTCAGTGGCATTTCAGACTAATGTTAGGAATTTCTACTATGTTTTGTTTTGGTGATTCCCTCAGATAACTACAAGATTCCTTCATTTTCTCATCTCAGAAGCAGCATCTAACTCAACAAGGCACTTTTTTACATCCATGTAGGAACTAAGTGGACTTCTGAGGATTCCTGACATCTCTTTTGGTTTATTTTTACACTCTATCATAAAAGATGTATTTTCTGCTTCCATTTAGTAGCCTGGAAAATGTCATATGTAGGTAGAAAGAATGTAGGGAATGAACTGGTTTCTGTCTGTGGAATTACTGTTTTGCATGACATGAGGATAAAAAAATTTTCTTGGAGAAACTGCAATGTCCTAAACCAGAGCAGCTACGGTTACTATACCCAAAAGGGGTGTCTCTAGAACAAATACATTTTGAAAATGATCTGTCTTTTGAAATGCCATGTATTTTCTCTAAAGCTTCTCATTATATTGAGAAATTATATTCTTATGAACTCAATTTAACAAAGCCAATATTATTTATTAGAAATTTAGAAAGGTTTTTTATCTGTGAAAATGTTAGTGTGAAATCTGATTTTAAATGGAATCTTAGAGGCCCAGTTGCAGATAGAATGCGTGATAATGGAGTACATGAGAAATAAAAGGGGCACAAAAGTTAAAAAATAATCCTATTTTTTTTCAATTATAATTCACAAATTAAAATTCATGCTCTGTATTTCAAGAGAAAGGAAGGTAAAGAATACAGCTAGACAACACAGTGTGGTACAAGTTATCCAAGTAGTTCCATTATACAATTCATTTATTCACATTTTAAGAAGAGCATGAGTAGGATAGAAAGTAAATTCACATCCTTTAGTCCCTCACTCTTCCAGTGTTTTATACTTGAATGGTGCTCATCTGTGGGCTGCACTGCATTATTAGAGAGTGAGGCAACACTGTGGCATTTTCCTCTTGTCCAGCAATTACTACCCAGATAGTTCCTTCTGCTCTGAAGTTCATGTGTTCTTAAATTTCGGTTCAATATCTTCTTCGGGCGGCCACATTATCAGCTGATACATAGTGGACTTCAGCTGACATGACATGGCTTGTTGCTGTTTCTCTGTCAAAAGTTACAGCTTTCTCCAATCCCATTTTTTCAAAATGAACTAGCACAGACTCTGTAATCTATTTTTTTACTTTCTTTTTGTTGTTGTTGTTGTTGTTTTAAAAAATAAAAAGATCTACAGTGTCCAGACTCTTTGGAAGATAGATCTGAGGAGGTGAAGAGATTATGAATAAATAAATTGACATATAGCTGCTAAGGGTAAACCGAGAGAAATACTCTGCCAGATTGTTAGCCAAAAGATCCTGTTCTCACTGCAATCTTACAGAGTCTATTCTCTTCTTTCAACATTTTAGATCTCATTTCTACCTGTGTACATTTTCCTTGTGATACACATGATCAGCATTTTGAACAAGTAGATTGAATTGTAACATGGTGCATATCCATGATTTTATATATTAGGTGATACATGGATAGAAAATTCTAAATAGGTATGCAAAAGCTAGGAGTGTATATGTCTAGGAGGCACTCCTGATGTAATGATATGACTTTGGATGTTGTGTAATCTATATTATTAATATGGGTGTTACCAGCCTAAAAGTAATGACTTGAAATATTTGAGATACATTAATATCTTTGGCAGTATATTATAACACAGTAGAAATATCAGAATCTCTTTTTCTTCTCAAAAATGCATAACTATAATACTAGTTTGTCTTAATTAATTTGTCTTAAGATAATATATGCTGGAAGAGCTGCTGATGCAATGTGGAAGCTGCAAATATTAATCCAAATTTGTTTAACCTGTAGAGAATTAATGATAAGATGACAATAAGATGGAGTAATTGCTTTGGGTTGGTAATTTACATAGTTTAAACAGGGCAGCCTCTAGATTTCAAATCAGTAGAATTAGCACATCATCTACTTTTTAAAAGTGAAAGGTTCAATAAACTCACAAAGCACATTAATTGTGCAAGGATAGCACAAATTACATTATTTTTGGCAGTCTTTCAAAAATTACCCTCTAAAAAATTCTCTGCTTAATTTTGTTAAGTCTACATTAATTTCATTTTTTTATATATGCATAGATTTTAGTTCATTTTTTCTTAGCAAAGAAGGAAAAAAGGATGTGTACAGCCATTAAAGTGAAAAGTAAAATTAGGAAAAAAAAAAAAAAAAGGAAAGCTCATGTGATTTTACAAGACAGATATTTTTGAAAATGTTGCCCAGTATGTGATGAAAGTACTTTTTGGGGTTACAATTTACACAATTGATATAATTGATGTAGAACATATTATTGCTTCCCCATACTCAACGACAAGGTTTATTAATGCTTTAAGGCCTGACATCAAATTTGGACCTTTCTAAAGTGCAATTTTGCATTTCCAACTTTGCATTTCTTGCATCTTCGAGAGCCTATGTAATAAAAAAACTGAGCCTAACAGTTTAGGAGGTCAGATTTTATGAGGAATCTCATGCATATATCCTTCAGTTTGAATACCTAAATTTAAACAAACTCATCTATCACAGCTAGGTTAATTGTTCTGAGGCTATCATCCAGCATGGGGCTGTGAATTTGCCATGTCTGAAAAGTCATTCTGGGAAATTTTATTATTGTCACTTTTTTTTTTTTTTTTTTTATGGTGGTGGTCAGTTATGGGTTTGGTGGGGGGTTTTTTTGTTTATTTTTCTGGTTTATTTTGCTTTTCTTTTTTCACCAGCAAAGCAGAAAGTTGTTTCAATCAGAGTATGCTGTTCCTGAAATACCTGCAGCTCCAGACCTGGCTGGCTAGTCATTACAAGAGTAATCAACCAAAACAGGACAAATGAGATGCAAAGTAATTAAATAAAATTATTCTGGCAATTTGCCACAAAATTATTGTGATTTCTTCTTTGATTCTTCATTGAGACTAAATAACTCTCCAAGCAAATGAGGAATTAAATATTTTCAAAATTTCTGTATTCCCAAATATAGTAAAATTCAATATTTTATTTCGAGATTAAGTACTGCCATGTGTTTCTGAAATCTTGTATTATCTCTTTACTGTCTGGTACTTGTTCAAAGGACCTTGTTTTAATGTTTTTTGCAAAGAGGTTTTTCCTTCCATCCACCTTTTTAGCAGTGTTATGGCTTGTTTAAGAAATAACTTTTTAAAGAGGGAGAGAGAGACCAAACAAAATGGAAACTTCTGCACTTTATAAAATTCAAATGAAAGATTTTCTTAACCCTTTTATGTATATTTGTATAAATGTGCAATAATGTATATTCATGTGTATATTATATATATATATATATATGTAGAAATTTTGTGATAAAATATTGACTTCAAAATTCTCTCAGTCTTCTTTGTAATGACTGTGTTATAGAATTATCACTGTGGAAGTGAAGGGGAAGTGATGACAATTTTTAAAGCCATTAGTCCAGGAGATCTTGCTGCATCAAAATTGTCTGGAAAACATCACTGGAGGTCCAATCTCCCTGCTAAACCAGGGTCCCCCAGAGCATGTTACTTGGGATTGTGTCCAGAGAGCTTTTGAATATCTCCAGGGAAAGAGATATTCACTCCACAGCCTCTCTAGGCAATCTGTTCCAGTGCTCAGTCACCCAAGGTAAAGAAATTCTTCCTCATGTTCTGGTGAAAACTTCCCGTGTTCCAGTTTCTGCCCATTGCCTCTTGTCCTATTGTGTGGCACCATCAAGAAGAGCCTGCATCCATCCTCTTGACACCTTGTAGGTTTATTTTTTCCACATGATCAATTATTTTTGCCTGAGTCTGTCCCATCTCAGTGATATCAGCACCCCCAATCAATATATCATCAATGTACTGCTATATCTTGGCATCCCCATCTGGTCATTTCCTTCAGCTCAAGAGCTCAGGAGTGATGGACTGTAGTCAGTGAGTGCAGGTATCCCTGTGGGAGATGAGTAAAGGCGTATTGTGCTCTTTCCCACCTGAGAGTAAGACATCCCTTACCTGTCTCTCTAAAGGGAACCATTCAATCCATATCCTGTACATTGATTGAAGCTAAAACAAGGTGTGCTTGTTCCTGAATGGTGGAAGTCAGTTTGGCTGTATTAGGTGCCACAGCAGTCAAGGGACCAGTATTCTCTTTCAAGCCACAGTCAGGCACCATCTCCCATTCAGTTTACTAATGGGCCACAGAGGTGAATTATAGGAAGAGTGGCTTTGAACAACAATTCTCTCCTTTAACTCTTGAATGACTGCAGCAATTCCGTCTCTGGTTCCTAGTGGCAGAGGATACATTCAGTACCTTGACAGCGGTAGTGCAGGAGCAGTTTGTTAAAGCCTTACTGAGAGCACAGGGGAACTGAATTTCTACTCCTTTCCCTTTAATAGACCCAGGCTTTCCCCTTCAGGAGACCAAATCATATAATATTCAAAGGGAAAGAAGCCAATACCATCATGGTCTCAGTGGGGTTATCACCAGGCAACCAACATTTTATTTGAGCCATCTGCTGTGGCTTAAAGCACCTGAACACATCAGTAAAATATATCTGTTTTTTCAGAGACTAACCCATTTCATTTGGCAGTTTCCTCATTCAGGGCAGAGAAAGGCTGCTGTGACTGCTAAAAAGGTGACTGGGGATCACAAGGAACCAAGGGGAAAAGTTACCAAATGTATGCCCATCTTTGTTTTTAGTGAGTCTTCTAAGATCTTTCCATTGGCTGTACCCTGGCTCATCTGCTGGGGAAAGTACTGCGAGTTTCCCAACATCTCAGAACCAGCTACATACAGCTTCACTAATGGGGCTGTAAAGGACTATCTATCGGCTGTAGAGTATTGAAAAAGGATAGTCTCTCTTCTAGGGACTTCTATTCCTTTTTCCCCACATTTTCACCAGAATTTGTAAATTCTGGACGGGTTGTTGTTTATCCATCAGATCCTGAGGGATACCCTTCTCCAATCACTCCTTCCATAGGTGGTTCCTTGAGCATTCAACTCCCTGGTTCCAATCTCTGCACCAAGAAGCATTTTCCCTGAGTTCTATCCTTTGGACAGGAGTGTGATTCTTCACTTCAGTTGCAACAATTCCATCTGTCAGCCATAAATTTGTAGCTCCTCTGCTATTTCCCCCATGTGAGATGAGGTCCAGCTTGCCACTCTCCCACACAAGCAGCTTGAAGTCTACCCTGCAAATGGGTTGCAGAAACCTTGAATAAGCCAGGCAGTCCTTTCATTAGGGGGTCATTTTATCATTTTATGTTGGGTTAGCAAACAATAATGTGGGACAAGACTGATGGAATACAAGACATCTCTCATGTATGAATCAGAGTCAGGCTGCCTTTTGCACACTCTTGATGGGTTTATCCAATGTTGGAATGGAGATAGATATGGATTCTCCCCTCTTCTAGGAGTCTAAATTATCTCCTTATTTTGTCTCCCACACTGATGGATATGGTGAATTTATTTTAATATACTAGAATCTGTGTTCTCCATTAGATTGCAGCTGAGATAGAGACACTGCCCTAGTATTACTTCATCCTCATTCTTCCATTGTATTGCAAAGTGCATTTCAAGCCTGCAATTATCAACAAATTTAGGAACATTCCTTTGGTATAATGATGTTAAGGATATAGTCTTGAATCTCTGCAGCATTACAGCAATAATGTTTGACATCTATTTGCTTTTTTTTGGAAGTTTTTTAATTTGCTGGAGAAGATAGATAACTGGAGGTTACTAGTGGTGCTCTTCCTTTTCTCTCCTCTGGATCCACTATTGGGAAGCACTAAATTTGTACTTAGTGGAGTGAATGATAGTTCTTGTTATTTAAGACTAGAAAAAAATTGACTTATTTTAGTATGCATGCTTTTAAGACAAGAACAGACACAATTCCTATTTAATTTCTTTTTTGTTGTTGTTGACAGTGGGAGTTCTATTTTTTCATTTGTTTGATGCTTTTAGGGATCACAGACCTAGGTAGGGTGTCAAAAGAGATAAATGAGTCTTTACTGTTACACTAATGTCCTTATTTTTCTTTTCGAACGGAGCAATTTTCAGTCACCTTCCTTTAAGGACATTAAATACTTGGTGGCTCTTTAGATCTTAGGTTTCTCCATATCGTTTGAAATGAGGAAGTCATTACATTTGCATGCCTTTTTTTTTTTTTTTTTCTTTTTGTATTCAATGTGTGACATTTAGGAATCTGTATCTTATTATTTTAAAACCTCTAATATGTACATTTTTTGCTGCCACTACTCCAGTTGTCTTTCTGTTTGGTCCCGACACCTTACAGCAACTATAGGAGGTCAATTTGTTTTCTCTTTCAAATCTTCTATCTTTCCTAACTAGAGTCTCAGATTGGACTAACAATGACACCTAACTCAGCATCACAAGTCTTGCAGAACTACTTAGGGATTTGTTCCCCTAAATTTATTAGATGTACCTGAGAGTTATATCTTATATACTAAGGAGGAGTTAGAGATTGTTGCTTTATGCCTTGGAGAAATCATAAAGTGAAATAGGAAGGTCTTCATATTTTGGTAAATGAAAGGAATATATGAAACTGCTTTAGCTTACAGAAGCAAATTTTTCTATTGCTGCTTTTAGAAATAGGTGACTCTTGAAGTATACATACCAAAGACACACTGTGTCCACATTCATCAAGCCATGCTTTAAAAATTTTCCCATACTTTCTATAGGAAATTATTTAGATTTAATAGAAAATAATAATTTTAGTATATAAGATAAATCTGAAATGAGTGACTGACCTTGCAGCAAGTGAAGCATTGTACCCCAACTCCTTTTTCTGTTTTCTCCTGAGTCCACACCCTGTTACTCAGTCACTTTCTTATGTTTGAAGTTCCAAGTCTCCTTCTGTATGAAGTTATCAAGTGTCATCTTCAGCAGCACTTTTTACGTCAGAGAAGACTTGAACCTATGTACTGCAAGCATTTAGAATTTGCAGGTGTTTATAATTTATTTATATTGATATTTTATGCTGCGTAAAAAGATAAATCTATGCAGCTCATCAGAGTCCTTTTGGAATAGAGATTCACCATTCAATGCATTTATTTGAGTGTGCAGTTCATAGTCAAAGGTGATTTTCTGAAGGTTCATGGTAAAAGCAAGGTATTCTTAACGGTGAAATTTGGAACTTGTTGGTAGTTCAGGAAACCAGTCTAAATGTTTTATATCAACCCATAATGTAAAGAAATTTGAAAAAAGTGAAAGAATAGATTTCTGCTCAAAGCCTCTGTAGATATCTGTGTGTGTATATATATATATATATGTGGCATTGTGAACAATAACCTCCTACTTAGTTGAACACTTGGTTACAAAAAGAATTTTATTCTCAGTACAAAGTACAAGAAATCTAATCCTAGTTGAAAGCTAAGTTGAGCTTTTTGCTTCAATATGTTGAAACAAAGATGGTACCAAATTTTCTGTACTGCGTATGATGCCGTTTTCTACTCTCTGCTCCTGCATTCTCACAGGGTGTTCTGTAACAGACAGACTCATCCTTCTTTGGGCTCACTGTCTCAGTGAGCTGGGCTCAGTGATGCCACATCTCATTCTGGCAGAAACCATAGGTTAGTTAGAGCCCATTCAGGAAAACAGAGGCTTGAAAAATGGATAATGAAACCTCTCTGGGGGACATGTCAGACAGGAAAGACCAATGGGGTCATAAAAATGGGTCGCATCCTTGTCTTTGTTCTTCAGTAATCCAGAGTGACTCTGTGGTTGTCAATAGGTAATGTTTTCTAAGGAGAAATTCTCTGAACTCCAATATGTGACCTCTATAGAGATCATTAACCCAAATGGATCTTCATTATACATTACAGTAAGAGGCATTAGTCAGTATTATCAGCAGCTAGTAATTCCCTGATTTTATTCAATTAATGATTTTGCATTATGCAGAGGAATGAAGTAATCATTGCTCTGCTTTTTCACAGTCATCCAGGTGTTTCTCCAGACTCTTCCTGGAAAATTTACTTCAGCTGTGGTACTGTTCTGAGACATGGTGTGTTAAATCCCAGATCTACCTACCCAGGGCACTTAGAATATGTGAAATAGAAAGCATTTCAATATTATGAAGATTCATAGATTAGACTGTTTCCAAAGGAATATGATATGTAAGTTATAAACACTAAGGAATGCATCTTTAAAAACATCAATTACTAAACTGAATCAATGCAGTGAAATTCTGCATCCTTTCTCCACCAGTAAGAATAATGATCATACCTACAGCCTAGCTTGCCGCATTAATTTCCACCTGTCAGCATGCAACCCTTTCTTTTTTCAGAGTTTATTTGTTTTAAATAGACAGAAGGCTTTTAAAAAGTCCTAAATTTTCCACGTACCAAAGAATAAAGGTCAGTGGATACGAATGTAGAAATATCAAAAAGACAATACAATTAGTTATTGAATGCTGGCCCACTTTATTGACAATTACCGTGGAATTTAAGATCACTTCTCAAGGATGTATTGCATTAAGGATTCCATTCCATATTTTCAGTTTGTATCCTGTTCAGGTACTGTTTCACATTAGAAGTGTTATAGAAGCTGTCAATGGTTTAGCAATTCTTTGAAAGAATGCTAGACCCTCCATTCTATGTTGTTTTATTGATTACATTTAAATTTCTTTCTAAATGGTTCTGAAAATGCAGGAGTTATCATGATTAACAGTTGTCAGCATGATCAGTTATGCAACTGACCCTATCTTATAAACATTGCTGCTTCTACGTGTCCATAATACCAAAGGGTAAGCCAAGCATTTCATTATAAGCCCAAGAGGCAGGCAATGTCATATATTTTCTAATATTTAAATAATAATAATGTAGTGAATCTCCTTGTAATGGGTGCTAATATTTTTATTTTGAAACAGTTTTTCTGTTCCAGTCATAGTTAATATACTGATTCATCATATTTAGATTCCTTTTAAAAAATGCACTGAAAAAGCTATTTCATTTTACTAATATTTTTCTTGATGAAAAATATTATCTTAAGTTTAATTTTAAAAGATGAACTTAGTTATATTTAATATAATTAATTTGGTTTTTTAATAAAAAATCATTGGTTTTTTCTTTGCCTTCCTGTGTTCTATATCTCCTCTTTAAAAACACTTCTTGCTAACTGCTACCTCTTTTTACTCTTCTGAAAATGTATGCAGCCTCATAAACAAGCAACCCTTTTTCATATCTGGTATTTGATGAAAATTATAATTAAAAATTATGTAGTCTTTCAAGTTTTTGGTTGTCCTTGGACTTTAAGACTTGAGAAAGGTAACGTTCATCTGGAATAAAGAATAAAATAAAGAATCAACAAGTAACACTTGAGGTTTTAAAATTCTCTGCTGAAATCACTCTGCCTTTGAGAAATAATACCCCTCTCAGATGTAACTTACAAAAAGTTGTATATTGAAAGATTTCTAAACTTTATATAAATGTGGGGTCAGCATTTGAGAAACAGTCACCTCCGAAAGAGAGTAACTCAGCAGCAACCTAGCACAGATTAGGACAAAATGTAAAGAATAATCATAGCTATGAGAAGAAAGATTTATTACAAGCATATATTTATAAAAAACCCTCTGATCTAATAAGAACAGGAAAAAAAAGCTAAATCAGCAAGAACCCCTTCATAATCCTGTATTAAAAGACTTTTAATCTGTAAGTTGAAATGTCACATTGTAGGATAAAGAAAATTGATAGGATTACAGCATAAAATTTGGAGGTGTAGAGTGGTAGAGAAAGGATGAATACTTTAGAAGCTCAAAGACACTGACAAGAAATCCATGAGCTAATGAATCAGTGTATGTTTAGAAGTCACAAACCCAGACTCTGTGACTGATTCATGTGACATTACATGGACTGCTTAATACATTTGGTCTTTGTTCATTTGTGTTCAAAATGGAAATGTCTATCTTTCTAAAGCACTTCCAGTTTCTGGATGACAGTGTTTGGGTTTGTATACTGTTGTTAAAGCTGGAATATTTTATCAGCTATATTGTCATCTATAAGGACTGTAATGTACAAAAAGGAATAATTTTTCTTTTTCCTTTGGCACAGGAAATAAAGTGTTATATTAGAGTAAGTATTTATGGTTTATATGCCAAGTAGCACTGCATTTCTCTTTGTTTCTAATCATTTCTCAGAAAGTGGTACATGAAATGCCAAATGAAAAGAATGGTAACAGACTTATAGTTGTTACTTATAGTTATGCTTGAAGCAATATATTCACTTGGCTGTGTGAAGTCCTAATCAGTAATTTTTTTTGTGATTTCAAATTTGGTGCTTAACATAAAAAAGTTATGGTGTGGTTTTTTTGTTTTTTTTTTTTTTTGCTTCTAAAGTATGTAAAGCAAGGAAACAAACAAAATTGAAATCCTTGTTATCTCTGTTCTCTCTGAGATCAAATGAAAGGAAAACCCTCCTATGTCCCCATCACTTCCTCTGTCCAATTTCAGTTTCCAGCATTACCCAACTAGCAATACAATAGGAGGAAATTTGAAATATGTCTCCCTTTTCACAAAATGAAAGCCTCAAATTCTTTGAATACTCCATATTAAAAATAACTACACCCATTTTTGTTCTCACTCACCCATTTATTATCAATAACCACAGTTTCTCCAAATAAATGTGTACTTCTTCAATTACTGCATAAGCACATACAAACACACACTAGCTAAAACAAAGCAGAAAACCAATTTTTATATACAAAGGTTCAGAAGTGATTTAAAACAGCAACTCTTTTTATGTGTGAGATTAGAGCATTCCCCGTGCTGATAGATATAATTTTTCTTGAAGATTTATTACTCTTGCGGACTAACCATGAAAACATAGAACCTGACCAATGCTAACTTCCACAGCCAATGAACCTGTGAAATTCTAAACAGGCAAAGGAATCATCTGCCATTAGCCAAGTTTAGAATTGCCCATCAAGACACATTTCAAGTTATGCTACAGTAAAACCACAAAAAATAAGTCTCCTAATGGACTGCTTTACAGAAAATTGTCAATTAACAGCTTTTTTTTTTTTTAACTTATTGTTTCCTATTAAGGATTTTCTTCCTTTTATTGTCAAAACAGGACCATGTAAAAGTAGCAGAACACCTCAATTTCACTGTATGAAAAGGTAAATCTCTGCATCAAGGAGTAATTTTTAGATGCTACGGTAGGATTCAAATCCAAATTAAAAACAAGCCTTGACTCCTGGTGTCTGATAAAATAATGAAAATAACACATATTAACTACTTCAGCCACCCCATAATATCACAAATATGAAGGCTTACTAAGAATACATTAAAACTTTTAGAAGCATTAAAAAAGGCCAAGGTTATAAATAAAATAGATGATCAATTCAGAGGTAGTAGCTAACCTATTTTTTAATAAATTACAATATTTTGCCCTATACATTCCTCTTTGTTTCCCAATTTCCTAAAAAAGCCCTAAAGAAACTGAATATATTTGTGTGCTCAGCTAATTTGTGACATCTCTACAGGCCCCTCATTGATAAGAGTTTGTAGAGATAATTCCAGTTTCTGTGGTTGCTCTAGCAGCTGTCAGAAGGACGCTTACAATATTTTCATTGATGTTGGTGAGACGTTTGACACATTCTCTGCTTTCTATCTGGAAAGGAGTCTGTCCAGTCAGTCTTTTTCATCCAGTTCTCTTTTTATGTTAGATGTTTCTATCAGTGCGATCTTCTTCTGTTGAGCATCTTAAACTGCTTTTCTTAGCAGGCACTGCACTGTGACTACCTGGACAACAGCCTTTCCCAGCAGCGATCCCTCATGTTAACTATGGCAGGGAATTGTGCTGTAACCTCTGTGGCCTTTGTAACGACAAGCTGATTAGCACACAGCTTCTGTCAGCGAGCGGCTGCTCAGCCTTTTGGAAGACAGATTTCCATAGAAAGGGGTAGACAGCTGATTTCTAGGGGCTTAGCCAGCACTGGGTGTGAGAGCTGAAATGTCCATGAAGTACACTGAATAATATATGTATAAAATATATATGTAATATATACATCCATACAAAGGTTGGTGAGCAGCAAACCAGACAAGCCAGCACCCTCCAGAAAAGACTTGTAAAAGTAATTATGCGTACATAGTAATAATAACCATATAGTCCAGTAAATATTGAATCTTTCCCCTAAACATCAGAAGCTCATCTTCCTCTTAATGGACTCTTGATATAATAGTTAAAATAAATGTTCCTCATCCACAGATATTAAAATCAGGTAAAGATAATTTTTTACAAATGTAGGGATTGAGACATGAATCCGATGAGCTGCAAAATGCTAGGGAAATAATTAATAGTATAATTTAATTTAACTGGAATCTATGTGCATGATATTGAGGCAATGAAAAACCAATTGATTTTCAGTTGATTTTCAGAGGGAATTAAAAAATAATATTCCACAATGTCAGTCACCATATTTTTAAGCATAGAGGACAAATTTGATGTTTTGCTTCACTGAATCACAATTTCTTTTCTCCAATGTTTCTGTGTACTTTTCTTGGCTTACGAAGTATTTAGTTAAGCACTGTGCAGCATTCTGATTAAAAACAATGAGTATAATCACCATAAAATGATATATATGTTTAATAGTTATTTTTTAATCTAATAAATAGATCTGAAAATAGAAGCATGTAGGGAATCATCATTCAGCTAGGGCATCCTGGCAGGCTAATCATAAATCCATTTTCAGCATGTTCTTTTTGTTAATAGTTTGGAAATATAAATAAAATGATTGCCAGTAAAAGCTACAGATGCGAGAAAATTGTAGAATTCTAAATCTGCAGAGAAATATTGCTTAAAAAATTATCCTTAATTAAAAATCAGCTTTCTCTTCACAAATCCCAGATTATTTCTCAGAGTTCACAGAAAAAACAGTGAAAATTCCTACACTGTTGCAGGCATCATGCCTAAGAAAAGGACTACAGTATGAAGAAGAGGAAAATTGTTTTCAAAAAGGATGTGGTGTCCTTAAGTGTATTATGCTAGGTGCTCTTAAGAAATGGTGATTCTCGATGTGAACACAAAATAGAAGGTGAAAAGTGTATTACTTCTGTACATTGCAATTTCGGTGCTGATAGAACATGAGCCAGATGTGTGCCCAGAAGGCCAAAGGCATCTTGGCCTGTATCAGCAGTAGTGTGGCCAGCAGGAGCAGGGCAGTGATTGTCCCCTGTACTCGGCTCTGGTGAGGCTGCACCTTGAATCCTGTGTCCAGTTCTGGGGTCCTCACAGCAAGAAGGACATTGAGGGGCTGGACAGTGTCCAGAGAAGGGCAACAGAGCTGGTGAGGGGTCTGGAGCACAAGTCTGATGAGAAGTGTCTGAGGGAGCTGGGCATGTTTATCCTGGAGAAAAGGAGGCTCACAGGGGACCTTATCGATCTCTACAACTGCCTGAAATGGTAGATTGGTCTCTTCTCACAAGTAACAAGTGACAGGATGAGAGGAAATGGCCATGAGCTGCACAAGGGAATGTTCAGATTAGGAAAAAATAGGAATTTTTTTTTTTTGTGGAAAGGGTTGTCAAGCAATGGAACAGGCTACTCAAAGAAATGGCAGAGTCACCATCCATAGCGGTATTTAAAAGATGTGTAGATGTGGCATTTAGGGATGTGGTTTAGTGGTAGAATTGGCAGTTCTGAGTTTATGGTTGGACTCAATGATGGTCTTTTCCAATCTAAATTATACCAGTAATAAAATGACAATTTTTGCAGTAGGAAGTTCATTGTCTGTCTTTTAAAAAGGCTGCTTGACAAATTATTTGTTGTCCAAGTTAATAGATAAATAAATGTCACATTTCACCTTTAAAATATATTTCTTGTGGACCTTCTGAAATCACAAGTAATGATTACTCAGCAGTGAGAGGCCTTGAAACATTCTTGTTTTCTAACACCTCCTTTCAGGTGTCTACCTCCCATTGGCAGTTTCCCAAGCTGCTTATGGGTCATGGGTCTAGACTTTTGCATATTAGGGTGATACCTTTTAAAGATTAGTAACTTCAAAGAACAAAGGATTCCTCATCTCAAGGAACAGAGGTATCTTCTCACTTCCTCACTAGCACAGAGGACTTATCTCTCTTTGTTCAAGCATCTCATAAGATCAGTATCACTTAGTCCATTACAAACACCTTTGTTCAAAATCCACACACAAATTTGAACATCTCCCTAAATGCATATCTTTCCCATGATTTGAAGAGCTATTTCAGTCTAGTCTCCATGGTTTACATCCAGACAGGTCCAGTCAAAAATGTCCACTTCCTCAATCCCTTCTTCCACTAATCTTTATCAGTTCTTTCACTGACTCTGTATCATGCATTTTAAATCACTTTGTCTTCCATTGAGGAAGGAAGGAAAGGGTTGGAGTTCTGAAAGCTTCATCTTGTGTTAAGAAAGAGTTAAATCTTGCCCAGTCTGCGGTGGTTATGTGATCTCTGCCGGGCTGCAGCTTCTCAGGCTGAAGGATCCCAAAGCAGCCAGGCTCTTTCTTTGTCCCGGCTGCAGCTCATGGTGTCTCATTTCAAAGCTGCACTAGTGATGGGGAGGGGGATCCCATCCTCCCCCAGGCCAGCGGCACCGCCAACCGCGGCCCGGGGGGGCCGGCCCCTCGCTGCCGGCCGCCGCGGGGACCCTGGCCTTGGCCCAGCCACGGCCCTGAGCTGCAGCCTGCCTTCTTTTTCCCTCCCCACAGCAGCCGGGGCGGGGGGAAAGGGGCCTGGGGCACGGGCCAAGGCCAGCCGGCTCCCCGGCGGGCAGCGGCTCCCGGGGCCCAGGCGGGCACGGCCGCGGCCGCCCAGAGGGCAGCAGGGCCCGGCGCGGGGCCCGCCGCTGCCCAGGGTGTTACATGTTTTCCTGACCGGGAGGAAAAGGGAGGACTTCTTGGAATTCTTGATATTTAAGCCTGTATGTTCACAGAGATGTATCTGTTTTTTAATTGGTTCTTTTCTGAAAACTCACTTCCTGGTCAAAACCACCATAACCCGAATGATTTTGTAGATGAAAATTAAATGTTCTTATGCAGCATGGATTGTTATGTCTTCGGGTGTCTGATTATGGAAAGTTTTCTTAAATGGATGTGACATCTTAATAGGATAGCATTACTGCCTGGTTTTTATAACTTGGCAATAGAGTGCAAAAGATTATTGCCTTTAAGGCAGTGCAGAATAAAGTATTATCCAGAACCAAAATTGTAGACCTTGACAAACTGAGTTGTTATAATGACACACTTCAGTTACCTGAAATCTTAAATCTGATAATGTAATTTGGTTGTAGGGAAGTGGTGCTCCACCTCACAGCTAAACTGTTGATACGGAAATAATGTTCTCTGTTATAAGATGTGGTTCTTAGAATGTCATAAGCTAGGCCAAATGGGTGTCTGCCCATGATTTCTATGAATACATGAATCATGTGTATCCTGAGTTTCATTTCATCTCAGAAAGGAGTAAAGCAAGGTTGGTGTTGTTTTTGGTTTTGGAGGGTTTTTTGTTTGTTTGTTTTGTTTTGTTTTTGTTTTTGTTTTTTGGGGTTTTTTTCTTAGTGGCAATTTAGAACCAAAATGTGTTTTACATATTTAAGGTTTCACTTGACACTCAGCACCTCGCCTCACCTCATTCGTCTTCTCCCTCCAACTCCTTCCCAAAACTATAAGAAGGAATAAAGGTAAGCCTTCTACTTGCATAGTACATTGAATATGCGTAGAAGATGGTTGATTTCTTTTAATTTTTCCATTTTTTGCTATTTACTTCTTGCATCAATTTATAAGGTCTTAGTTTGGGGAATTCTTTGAATCATAGGCTTAATTAATAGAGCAAAAGACCTCCTTATTTTGTTTCAAGCATGCTATTGATGACCCATGTTTCCATGGATAAAACTAAAAAACAATATGAAAGTTTCTCTGTTTACAGGTTTACTGAACCAATTTTTAAATATTCAGAACAGTAAACACTATTTTTCTGGAGTAAAACTACTCCATGAAGATGCTTATTTCCCCTTTGTCAATGCTGTAATCGAAATGAAGGATTTCTTACAGTCTCATAGGATTTATCTGGTGCCACTGTTTCTCAGTGATCTCAGCTATCTTAAATAGCTAGTAATAATTTATATTTTCACTGTCTTAATGTGCATAATATGCTGTACCAGATCAAAGTCTCATCCCGCTCTGTACCCTCTCTCCATCAGTTAGATGGAGTGCTTCTCTTCTCTCTGGAAGATGCTTGAGAAAAGAGTACAAGAAAGTGAACAAATAGAGCATTTTAGGAATTATTAATGTACTGACAGAAAGCAAAACAGAACACAGTATTATTTGCTCATATCTTGAATATTTTTGGTAATCATAATTTCTTTCCTATTTGTAAAAAATAAACCCTAACCCATAACCAAAAAAACCTCAGGAAGTAAAAAAGAAAAGAAAAGAAGAAACCAACTCAAACCAAAATAACAACTAAAAAAACTCCACAATTTCCTAGAACAAACCAAATAAAAAAACCAAAAAACCTCAAAATCTTTCAAAATGAAAACATTTTAAAAATGAAAGATTCAGAGCTCTGAGATAAGAACATACTTGAAGATAAGGATTATTTTCAAAATAAGTTAGGACAAAGTAGGCTGAGACACTCCTGTCTGAATTTCAGGGGTTTGGAAAGAAGTCGTACTGTAAATAACTATAAGAATTAGTGTTGGTGGGATGGTAAGCAAGTATTATGTTGGTTTGCTTGTTTTACTCTCTCTTCTAATACACTTAGGTTAGAATTACTCAAATGTCTTCTCCTATGTACATTCTCCCATTCATCCATGATTTGGGAGACCTATGTCATTCCTTTTCCCATGTCTTTTCTAAAAAATCTTTGTGTATTTACTCTTTCCTTATATGTGTTTGTTCCACATTTTAGACCATCAATTTTATCCTTTCTGTAGTTCTTTTTCCATTTCTGTTTTCTTCCTTTTCTTACAGCAGTCATAACTTACGTAGTATTCAAAATAAAGGCATATTAGCACTCTACACCATGGTATCCCATAGTTTCCTTATTTTTCCTGCTAAATTCTTATATCTCACTTCTTTTTGAACCTGTTTCCAGAGATCTATCTATGATCTCTACTCAGGAACTCACCAAAGTCACATATTACCACATGACTTTTTTCATATGTGTTAAAACCTACCATCCCTGAATTTTTTGGTGGTTTGATTTCTCAGTCATCCAGGATAGAAAACCTTTCCAGTTCTTGATGATCAACTTTGATAACTGGCAACGTAAAACTGTGCAAAATAGACTTTGTAATTTTTTGTTTTCTTCTTGTTTTGGTGTCCTTTGTGAAATCATTGAACAATTTTCATCCCACTACTCTCTTTGTGATTTTTTCCCCCCTAGAATTATATAGTAAAAAACTAACAAATAAAGTATCTATTTCTGGTGCCCATAGTATATGATAGATAGGGTAGTATCAGAATTTCGTGTGTGTTTTCCAGTGGGATAGAGGCAATAAGCCAATAAAACAAATTTTATCTATATGATAAAACAATTTAGAGATTATTAAGAGAGGTGTGCTCTTTATTACCCGTCAGTTATGAAAGTCACAAACAGGCAAGAGAGGAAATTATTTGCCTTGATGTTGGAAAGATAGCTTCATTAAATTGCCTAATTTATGGCCAGAATTCAAAAGAAGAACAATATAAATGGGACAAAGATGGGCAATATATATGACTACCCATACTGATACCTTATTTGTAGATTATATTGTTACTATGCAGATTTTATTATTTGTGAACAAAAATCCATATATTAAGAATGAAATGTGCTGTGAATTATTTATTAGATGCACACTGACAATTTGTATCAATTTCAACAACTATTATATGTGAAACTTGCACGTTTTCTAACAGTTACATTATTTATTCAACAGAGCAAAAGGAAGGATGCAGTTTTTAATGATACAATTTTGTATTTTTAGCTGCACAAACACGACTGTATGGCAATTGAGATCAATCTTAAACAGTTACAAGACGTTCACTTTCAGAAAATTGTATTTGCTCTGATAAATGAAAAATTGATGTTACTCAACAAATTTAGAAAGCTTTCTGGGCTGTTGCCTTCTTTTCAATCAACAATTTCAGCAGTGCATAGACTGTACCTTTGTGTGTATTCATGTGTACATCTTAACACTTGATTAATACATTCACAGGCAGAGATAAACAGATAGTTTGGCATTTGTGAGCTGTGTTGGGTTTTTTTAGTATAAGTAAGTACATAATAGAAATAACATAAAAAAATCATTACCACACCATAGCTTTCCTATATTTTAAGGCCTTAGTAGATTTTTATTGTTGTAGATAGTAGCATAGCTTGACATTATTGCACGGCTTTTGACATCTGTCTCATAGTAATGAAGTAGCTACTTTTCAAAACTTGGTAAATTGTAAGTGAAATGTTTTGAGAGCCCTGCAGGTTGAAAATAAAACCAACTGTGAGATTATGTTTTCCACATGAATCAAAATACATGCTTATGGAAGTTGTAAGCTGTGTATTAGATAATGATGTTAGTAGAAAAAGAAGAAATGTACAGCTAAGACTGTGTGGTATTTATAGAAGGTATACTGATGGTTAAGCTAATTAGTTATCAAACTAACCAACAGTGCCCTGGCTTCCAAACAAGTCGACCAATAAATAAATAAATAAATCTGCATTGCATAGATATGCTTCTTGACAGTTCACAATTTCCCTCAAGAAGTTTTGCAATGATCATGCCTGTAATTCTTTTCAGACTTTAAACTCTCTATGACATTAAAGGTGCCACTTGACCTTTTTTTTATTTGTAGGAACCTCTAATGACCAAGGATAACATGGTGATGACATGGTGTAGCTGCTATAGCTAGAAATTTAGTGTAATAGAAATGAGATTTGTGACAATTGAAAAAAAAAAGAAAAAGAAACCGCAATTAAAATACAGCAGTAAATGGCTCTGTTGTATTTACCACTTTATCTACTACAGGTGAGACATGAAAATCAAAAACTTTTGAATCATTATAAGAAATTCAGTTGGTCAAAATAATTTTCTTTTTTTCTGAGGGAATATTTTCTATTGTTACTATTTTCTGCCGAAGAATAAAATTTGAACCAAAATTATTCCTTTATTATTTAATATACTACCTTTGGGATTTGTGTTAAGGGACTTCAAAAAGATTTTTGACTGGTGGGCTTTTTAATCCATCAATTATAATTTATTATACAATATTGTTTTGACTTTTTAGATTCTGTCTGATCTAGAGGAAATTTCCTATGAAATGTTTTTTTGGGGGGGGGTGTTTGGTTTTTTTGTTTGGTTGGTTTGTTTTGTTTTGGGGTTTTGTTTGTTTTGGGGCTTTGTTTTGGTTTTGGGGTTTTTTTGGTTTTTTTTTGTTTTTGTCTTTGTTTTTGGTTTTGCGTTTTGGTTTTGGTTTCTTTCAAACCATGTAACAGTATTACAGATTATTACTAGGGCAAAGAGGTATGTCAGAGTATATAGCTTAGAAATTGGGAAGATAGTAAGGAAAGTATGGTAAATAATTTTCTGATTCTGTGTTCTATTTCCAGTGTTTTTCATCTGTTCCCACTCTGAGAAAGGAAGTAGGATTATGTAGGTGAGGTCACCAAGATGATAGGACCTGCACTAAAGAAGAATGTTTCCATGGTGTATTTAATTTTGTTTTAAGATACAGGGAATGGGTCATTACTTTTATCCAGAGGTACTCGAGCATTGCAAAACCAGAATGACACCCATGGCATCAGATACCAAACAGGAGAAGCATGGTTGTGCTTGTTCACCAAGTCATGTGAGAGACAGTGAAGAAGTTCATGCCCACCTCAGTTAAAGAATGTGTGACATTATCACCTGAGAGAGGTGTGCACAAAAATTGTCATGTTCCAGGCAGAAACTCATGAAAAAAAATAGAAACCTGAGGACTTGTCTGGCATCCTAAAGAAAGATTTTCAATTCCAGTCCTCCAAATCCATTTCCTGCAATTGCCACATTTATGGGAATTGGCAGTGCTGTTTGTCTTGGCCACATATCTATTAAGCATTAATAAAAATGTTGTGTGGAGTTTTTATATGTAATATTTAGTTAACTCTAGGTAGAATAGTTTTCTACAGAAAAACTTTAAAATTTTTTCCTCATTCCTCATTTCAGAACATCCATTATATAAAGCTTGCTTCCATCTGTTCTGAACAGTTGGTGCCAGGTAGATAATGATTACACTGGGTTTTAGTTTCTTTTCATTTTGGTGATGCAGTGTTTTTAATTTAATCTTCAAGTAAACAAGCATTAAAATACAGTTCTGTTTAGGTAAAAGTATTGTTACAGGTAATTATGTCTAGCTTAACATTCCAAATTTTAAAGTAATCATTTAACAAATGTCAGTCATAAATCTGACCATTTCCAAATCTGGGTAGATCGCGATAGCTTCTTTTCACTTTCTTTTACAATATTTTAAATCCCCCGTGCACAAGAATATTAAAATAATAATTTAAAACAGTGAACATCAGGTTATTCTTGTGTTAACTGCTGCTCTGGAGTTTATTTGGTTTGGTTTGGTTTATTTTTCATTTCAGCACCAGGAGAGAATTCTTCTGTATCACACAGCATGTATGTCACTCATTCAGATATTCTGCAGTGTTGCCAAGCACTGGTTTCACAACTGTTTCTCACAACTCTGTCCCAGGTGTCTTCCATCTATGTTGTAGGATTGTTTTACTAATTGATTTTGACCCTTTAAGTTCATCACATCAGATATCTTCAAATTCTCGTCTGCAAGTTTTAAAAAAAGTAACCTATTAGTTTTTCTGTTTTACCCCACAGTTTACGTACATTTCTCATCCCTCTGCAAAGTTCTATCACCTACCTCCAACAGGCTCTGGCTCTTAACAATTCAGAAAAAATGGCCAAAACAGCAAACAGTAGCCCCATTAACTCCAAAATATATTGGTTGTTTGACACGTTTTCAGAAAATAAAACAGATTATGGTTTTGCTCTATAGTGAAGCAGTGCTATTCTCTAATTTTATGTCTGCCTAGAGAATTAATTATAGAATAACCTAGCCTCATATAGAGAAAACTTCTTGAATTACAGGATTTTCCTCACACTCTTTGTATGCTCGAAACAAATATTATAGACTACATAAGGAAACCCCAGTGTGTATCTTGTTAACATAAATGAGAATGAGCAGCCTGGTCTTCATGAAGTAGTAGATAATAGTATGAACTCAGCTGATATTTGTTTGCATTCTCACAATTCTGTTTATTTCATGGTTTGGGGTCTAAGCTAACTTAATATATGTGCTAAAAGTAACATGGCACTAAATCTGTTATAGCTTGGCTGTTTATGACTTTGGTATTGCCAAATATACTTGGTATTTACCTGGAGTTTTATAAAACAGGGAAGTGGTGAGGGCAATAGCATGCATGCAGCCAGGAAGCATGGATCAATAACTTAAATGCTGCAAATAGATCTAAAGCTCAGCTTTTGCACAGTATCAAAAAGGCACGAGGAATAATTATAATCTTTCATTCACTGTAGGGGAGAAGGGAGTAAACCATCCTATTTTCTTGCTGTGACATCACCTAGAAAAGAAAACGTCTCTCTAGATGGTGTTTCCTTGGTAGACAGTCTCTGCTTAGCTACCAGTATCTTGGCTCTTTGAAGCAACTAAAATATCAGCTTCTTTGCGTTCCACTTTTTCCAGGGTGGGAATTAACACTCAGTTTAAAAGTATTAAAAACATCTGTTGCATCTTAATTTTTTTTAAATTATGTATAAAAAGAATCACTTACCACTAGGTTATCAAGTTTGGTATATTCTAGAAATATTTTCAGAGCAGTTCTGACTAGTTAAAGGAAGAGACAGGTTATTCTCCTTAAGGTGAGCTCTGAAGTGTGTAGAATTTCACTGAAGGTAGTTAAAATTCTCCTTGCTCATACAAGACTACTCTATTGGGAATTTATTCTCATTGGGACTTCATAATGAAATGAGGCTTTTGAATTTCCTGGGAAATGCATTTCCTGAAAATCTTACAGTTTGGTTCATGTTAAAGATGGAAAGGCCTATTGGTCTCTAGAGCACTGAAGCTAGGGAGCAAAAATCTAGCATTCTGATGTTTGGGAGGGTAGGAACAGAGAGGAAAGTAATTTAAAAAAACAGCCAAATGAAAACAAAGAAAATTAAATAAGATAGAAAAAAGTAACAGGGTTCTCATACAGATTTCATGAGTTTTACATACTTGCATAACAATTTAAAAATTCATATGGCTTTAATCCAATGCAAATCAAATTTATACAGCTGTGAGCTGAATCAGACACAGATCATTACAGGAACCCACAAAAAGTGTTCTCTTCCTTATTCCCTAAGCTTCTGGTATAAAAAACAACATTTCTCAAGAGAGTACATGTCCAACTCAACAATCAAATACTGGATATGACTTGCTTTTGGTAAACACACTGTTTTTATTTACTGTGTCTTTTGCAAAGCTGGTATTCCGTGTGTTGAGGAAAAAAAGAGCAAACTAAGGAAATTTCCTTGTCTTTGCAACGTACATTACCACACTAACGTCAGATGGTATTTTAGGTTGCCTGATTGTTTGGGGTTTTTTTGAGCATAGAGCTTATGCTGCCTCCTGTTCTTGAAAGCAGTACGTTTAGAAGAATATTGTAAGGTCAGGTCCTGATCCAGTTTACAGCTACATCCATGTAGCAGTTATTGCACAATTATGAACCAAGTGTTACACAGAGGAGATAAAAATAATATCTTTACAATTTAGATAATTTCCTCTGTAAATATATGAATAAGTGAAAGATACTGGTTTGAACTTGGGAAATACTCTGAAGGACAGACTGCTGATTTCACTTTTAGAATAAAAGGGTTATGCAGGTTAAAATAATATCTAGAGGACAATTTAGAAGGTTGCTTGGTTTTGCAAACTACAGTTTTTCAAGAAGAGCTAAGACATTGCAATAGATTATTTTTTTTCCTTAGGTTTTTTTTTCCCCCAAAGACTGAAACAGACTTGCTGAAAAACAACAAAAACAATGACAACAACAATAAAAATCACTCCCACCTCCTTCCCCTGCAAACTCCCAAGAAATTCTCCAATTGATAAGCAGAGGTAATACAAGATGTGGGGCCTGCATACATCTTCAGCACAGCTTCGATCAGCTATTTTTCTTCTAACTTTTGAACTTGAACTTGTTCGCTCATGAGACTGTTTTTGCAGTGCCATAAAATATATATTGTTTCCTCAAAGGATAAAATAACATAGGAAAATGTGTAAATAACAAAGAGCTTGCATATTCAGTCACTTAGATCTCAAATTAACTTTGACTTTCTTTGCAGCACGAGATATTTTTTGATGTTGCACATTGTGAAAAGTAATCTTCAAAATGGTTGGAATTTCAATACAAATATCACCTTGAGAACAAGATGATTATCCAATCCAAACTATCTACACCTCTTGATGTGGAATTTAAATCTCACAAGAACAAAGAGGTTAATGAAATTTCTGGGGCTTTTCTTCTCAGAGGTCAGAGATACCAGTGTAATACTTTATCATTATATTTGATATTTCTATTCCACTTGGATCTGAAATTATAGAGGAAAGTACAAATCAAATCTTTTGTAAAAGGAAAAAGCAAAATATGACCCCAGCTTTTTGAAGCATCAAAGAAAATCTAATCAAGTTCAGGTAATTCTCATTTTTATTGGAGCTGGTTTAATTATTTTTTCTCAAGCAGAGCATACAAATTCTTACACTCTTTAATATTTTATAACATGTTTTAGGAGCTGTGAAAACTTATATAAGGAACTTTAAAAAATGTTTACAAAGAAGTTGCCTGGCAAGTCATCTCTTGGAATATCAGAAAGTCTTCAGGTAATGAGATGACTTGAAAAGAAAGAAAATTTTTACAACTTGCACAAATTTCCAAAAAAACCCCCAACCAAAACACAAAACCAAATAAAACCCACCCAAAACATGAAAAGAGAGGGATGAAGCTTCCTGATAATTTGAATTTGGCACCTTTGAAAAGTATTTCAATAAAATTTAAATAAAGTAAAAATTTTGAGATTTCAAAACCTGTCTTTGTTTTAAATAACAGCAAAAGGCATTAAGGTTTCTGTATTTTATGTAATGCGGAAAAATATAATATTAATCAACCAAAATGTATTGTTTTTCTTATCTTAATTTTTTCATTATTATTAAAATAGTTTGCTACGATTCGTAAAGCAGAAATAATATAAATACCCTGATTTTTCTAGCTCAAAAACGTGTCATTGATTTGTTTATATGTTTTCAGAATCTTCTTTGCATCCAAAATACTGTTAGAGAATGTATCAATATATTTTAATAGTTATAGGACAAAAGTTATGAATGAAAAATGGTTCTATCTTTCCTGTCATACCCTTTAAGATATGACTGCATATGATTCTTCTGATATGTTAAATTTGCTTAACCTAACAGAAAAAAAAATCCCAATATTTTTGAATGATTTTTGAGCTTTCAGATGAAGTCTAGTGGAAGTTGTATTGAACCTGAAAAACATTTTGAAAAATACTGCTGTTAATTTTTCTTTCTTTCATTCTTTCTTTCTTTCTCTCTCTCTCTCTCTCTCTTTTTCTCTCTCTCTCTCTTTCTCTCTCTCTCTCTTTCTCTCTTTCTTTATTTTCTCTTTCATGGCATGGCTTTTCCTGCTGTTTTCTGTGCAAAGCATTTTCAAAATGATGTGTCCAATACATTGTAAAGAAACTGAAGTTACTTTGTGAAGCAGTCAGAAGCATAAATGAATCGGCTGCAAAAATCTTGTTTCATTTGTGAATCTTTATTTGTGACCTTCCAGCTGCCACCCTTGGCTATGGGTGAACTACTTAGTGAACTACTTAATCACATATTTAACTGGTGAGCAGTGGGATAAGGGAAGGTGCCTAAATCCATGCTTAAGGACTTGATGAATTGAGCTCTGGTTTACATTCAAAATGTGGAGTAAAATGTCATCATTACATCAAGACTGTGTTCTTACAACAATACAAAATCTTTACTAGCGTCACTTTATGTTGGAACAATCCCATTAACTCCTGTTTTAAGAAGAAATGCTGATTGTCAAGTTAGAAACTGCATCTGGGTATCTCCAGCTGGAGTTTGTTAATACAATTTTAAAAGCAGGTCAGTGTAGGCTGAATTAAAGAGTAAAGAAAAATAGAAAGGATGAGAAAAGTACAAGAAAAATCTAAGGGAGAATGACAAACTTACATAGAAAAAGTTTTGTTCTTTTCCTTGAAACATCTAGTCTTTGCTCCCGGAGGGTGTGAGTCATTAAAAGCGGGCAGTATTTCGCTGAATGTTTGAGAGCCCAGTATCTTTTGGAATCTTTAAAAAACAGAAATCTGATAGTCAGTTTCTCATTATCTTCTACTATGACAGACAGATGCATTAGATCTAGTTCTGAAGATGGACAGGAGAGTGAAAAGACAGAGAGATAAAATAGTTTTTTCCATTTTTCTCTGGAATGGGAAAGTAAGTAGCTTTACAGAGAATAAGACAAAATTAGATAGTGGTATTTACATGCCAACTACTCCACAAATGCATTATGTGTCTTTCAAGGAAAAAAAAAAAATGACATGAGACTATAAATGAGATATGTTAAACAGCTGAATCTACGGACAAAACTCTTATTTCTATTGATTTTTCAATGTAAGTAGGCATGTACTTTACAATTGCAGGCATCATGAAATGCAGAATGTGTATTTATTTATTATGTATTCATTTATTTTATTTTGGAAAAAATATTTATATTATCCTCCAATATTTGTATTAAAGACCAGAAATGTTGAAAGTGACTATGTTGAGAAAATGCAACCTGTTGAGAAAGTAGAACCTTAAAAGGAAAACTGGTCATGTTAAGAATTTCCTATCAGGAATGAGCATTTAACTGATTCTTTCTCCCTCTGTTTTGTACTCTTTTCCTTTCTGTTTTCTAATGACTTACCTATAAATTATCCACTTGCCCTATTAAGAAAGACACATGCATTTCCACATTCTTCCTAAAGCATAGCTGGTAGATAGGTTTCACTCACTTAATTTACATCCCAAATACCTTTGTTGTAATTGAGGATGGTGATACAGCAAACATTTCATGCTAATATTGACACAAAGAGAACAAACACATTTCAAGAAAGAGATGTAGTTATAATATTTCACTGAATATCTTACTTCCAGATGGATCACCTTAGTAAACCAAAGGCTTGTAGTAGCACATATGAAGGATAAAAATGCTGGATCAATTAAAAATACTTTATGGTGTCAAAGTTCCAAGATGACAGTCCACTTATAGAATAGAATCACAGAGTAAGCAGAGTTGGAAGGGACCCATCAGGATCATTGAGTCCAAGTCCTGGCCCTGCACAGAACACCCCAAGAATCACACCATATGCCTGAGAGCATTGTCCAAATGTTTCTTGAACTCTGACAGGCTTGGTGCTGCGACCCCTTCCCTGGGGAGCCTTCCTAGTGCTCAGTCACCCTCTAGGGAAAGAACCTTTTCCTTATAGTGAAACAAAACCTCCCCTGACACAACTTCATGACAGTCCCCTGAGTCCTGTCTCTGGTTAAGACAGTGAAAGCATCAGTACCTGCCCCTCCATTTCCCCTCATGAAGATATTAAAGCCTTATGAAAGAAAATGTATGTTTCTTTAATAGTTTAAACTCTAACAGTAATATATAACTGGAAAAAAAAAAAAGAAAAAAAATTAAAGAAACAAAAAACCCTAGGATTATTACATGACATTATGTTTAAGAAAATTGTAGTGAATAACTGAAGTAATTCTTAACACTTTCAGGACTCAGTGGATATTTAATATATCCATAAAGTCCTGCAATCATTAAGTTTTAGTCATTTACAAACTTGTGTTTCTGTTTATGCCTTCCATTTCAGCTGGGCCACACTTTTTGGTACAGCTGTAGATCCAGGAAACTAACTGTGTTAGGTTGTTTATATCTGATGAATGACATAAAATGAAACCTGTTATTTCTATAATCCTGTGATTGTCAGGGCTAGGTGAGGCAGCTGGAGCTAGTAATAAGGATCTGTCTGGTATGTAAATGAATGTGTTTGAAGATCTATTTGCCAGTGTTACTTTAAATGGGATTACACTTTCATTGAACCATTTGAAATGGTTCAATTATATAGGAATTAAAATAATTTTGTTCCCTTTTAATACTAGTGAAGGGGGTCTGCAGCTTGGGGGCAGAAGTATGACATAGATGCTCCAGAAAGCCAGTCTGAACTTATCATTCCCTTTAGGCTGAGCTGGTGAATTAACACAACCTTGTACCTTTTTAGTGTTATGTGACATGGGACCACCCACAGTATACATGCTGCATAAGGATTTACAGAGGAGCCCTTTCAGCTGAATACACAATTCCTTTATAAGGGAGCCTTCCTTAACTTACAGCAGAAAACTGTGCATTGCTCTGGTCCTTTGATCAAAGTTGGCTGTCCGGGGTTGAGGCCTCATCGCACAGACTGATCATGTGTTTAGAAAGGCTTTAATGAAGAGATTTTCTTTCAATTGTGTTTTAGCCTCTATATTAGCCTCTATCTATTGTGTATTAGCTGAGCTTTTTTCACAGCACATAATGTTAAACAAATGTTGAAGCATTTTAAGATTCAGTGTTGAAAATATTTCAAAAGATAACAATAATGCACTTCTACCTGCAGAAGTTGCTAAATAAGCGAATAAGAAAATAAGTGTAAGATGGGGAAAGGAAAGGAGTTCTTTGAATCTGTTAGTCCTCATTTCAAACACCTGTTTGAATGTTGCACTTCCTGGGCTGATAGTGGGTGAAATTTTCCACTAGTATAATTGGTTGTTATATGATTAAAAACATTCATTCCCAAAATTTCATTTTACACTATATTTTCTTTGGTGGTAAACTTGGGTTAAAAATTCTTGAAAAAAAAATAAATCCCCACCCTGACACAGACTCAGGACTAGTTTTTCCTGACATATCTACAGTTAGTAATCCCCCTGTTTTTTCTGCATGTAGCTGTTTGTAGGACTGTGGTGTAAAGCAGATCACTGAAATGAAACAAGTTAAATCTACAACAATATGATTTTGGTAGTATGTTTGTGTGTCTGTGAGTTCCACAAAATTGTTTCATTGACTGTATTTGAAGAGGGCTCTACAAGCTGCTGTCCTGGGAAGACTCTGTGGATGGCACTTGGGAGAGCAGAGAGAAGTGACTTTGGCAAAGACAACTGAATGTAGTTCCTCTGAAGAAAATATGTACCTGCCCCAGTGGTTATGGTCATAAAAAGAGAAATTGCTGATGTCTGTCTCTCGGATTTTACTTACAATTCTACTCTTTTTTTTTCTTTTAATTTATCTCCTAGTATTTATCCTTGGTTTCTAGCCACATTTGTGTTTATCCATTTGACTGCCCAGTATTATCTTTTTATTTGATGTTGGGTTTAAAAAACCATTTTTTTAGGCTTTGCCTAATTTGGACATATCATTAAAAGAACAGATAGGATCTTATAAATCTCCATATAAATGTGAATTACATGAGGGAAAAATGATTTACATTTTGCATCAGCTTAAAAACTGCTTTGATTTCTCTGCAAAATGTCAATGGTTAAGATACTGAATTAATGTGGGTGCTCATTGTTGTTGTTTTGCTTTTCCACTCTTAAACATCACCAGAAGGATTTAATGGATAGTGATGCATTCCTTATTCATTTTAATTAATCCACTGTTCCTGAATTTAGCGGGTGCTGACAGCTGTTTCTTCCTGTCTTGTACTGTCTGGGACCTTGCTGTGGTGACGCTTCATCCAGTCTGATGCTGACTGATGGGATATTGCATCAGGCTGCTGCCCGTCTGTAACTGTATGACACTGTCCTTTGGATCCATGCTGTTGACTGCAGCTTTGCCATGCTGATCTTCCTCAGCTCCTGCACTCCTTGCAACCTGTACTTGTCACCCTGTGTACAGTAGGGATGGACTGTGATACAAGGAGATATGGGGAGCAGTATTCAGCCTTAACAGTAGTGGCACGACTCTTTCAGTCTATTCCTCTTTACACTGAGAGTTGATTTAGTCTCAGATTCGACAGCCTTTTACATCTGATGTAGCTAATACCCTTTCCCTAAAGATCTTCTGTCTTTGTTATGTGCAGGACATTTCACCAAAAGCTATAATGCCATACTGCACAAATAAAGTAATAGAGCTTTGTTGAAAGAAAAAGTTTTATAATCCTTTTAAAAACTGGCAAGACCTATAAAATTACTTCAAAGATTGTAACAATTCATTCTATAAAATAATTATAGCAAAACATTTAATTTGCACAACACAGAAATGAGAGCATATATTGGCCTTTTATATGTTGCAGTTAGGGTTTCCTCCTCCTCAAATCTAGATACAAACACACTATCTTCTTATTTTTCATTCCTACACGGTTGGTACCTTTCTTCACAGAAAATATCATCTTTAGCTTGCCACTGAGTCATTTCTCTGCTGTCACAGCACAGAGGAAAGAGCAAAGGGGTAGACATCCAGGGAAATCCCTGACTCGACTCTACTGGCTCGAATGAGTTCTGCTTGCAAACTGCACTGAAGAAGATTAATTGTTTGCACAGAAGGAATGGACAGAGAAGGTCAGGAAATCTGCAGAAAACTTACTATGCTTTGTCCTCTCAAAGCGGGATGGGAAGCTGCTATGCAGATCTTTCAAGACATAAATCTCTAAGGTACCACTGCAACAGCTTTCAGAAGCAGGCTAAGATATCATTTTTACAGGACCTCTCATCCATCCAACACTAGGGGAGATAAAAATGGCAAGAGCATAGAGAGAGAGAGAGCATAGAGCATGCTATAGAAGCAATGTGTAAGGACAGGGGTGTAGTTCAGAATTCTGAAAAAACAGTACTTCTGGATATTTCTTTTTGCAAAGCAAATCTCTACTCTATAGAACCTATAATTATGTGCAAGTAAAATAATTTCATAGGATTAAAAGCTGGAATAATCTAGAGGGAGGAAGTAGTAGCATTTCATAGGCAGCATTCCAGACGTTTTTGTGACTTTTTTGTTAAAAATGTTTTATCCAGAAAATGCTGCATCAAGTAGAAACTGGGCAGTATAATAGGAGGAGATTGTTTTCAAATTCCATCTGAAGGGGATAAGATTAAAAAAAATAATATGTTTCTGTTGAACAGAACAGATATAACCCTTAAATATCTGGAGGAAAAGAAAAGAATTCAAGAAGCCGAATGAAAGTATCTATTGTTGCAATTAGTATTGGATAAAAGCTGCTTTGCACATCAATAAAAGTTCTTTGAGATTTTAGTTTTATTCTTGTCCTCCTCACTTGGAGAAATCCTTAGAAACATTTTGTCAGAAAAAATAGCTCTCTCCAAAAAAACTGTTGTGGTTTCAAAACTTTTACCTGTGAGTGGTAGAGGTAGATGTAAATATTTTTTGGATCCCATGCACATTAGGTCTCAAATATTCTAGCTGAGAAGCATGACTGGCAATCCAAGGGTTTGGACTGTTGAACTTTTTAAGGAAGTTCTCTATTGTAAACTTAAAAACTTTTCTTGATAAGGTTTTTTTTTTTTTTTTCTGATTAATTCTTCTTGAAAAATGTTTTGCTAAGAATGATTAGTAATTCACAAAAAATTCGGATGATAATATCTTAGCCAGCTTTCAATGCAATATTTTAACTAAAAACTTCTGTTTAATGTCTTATTTTTTCCAGGGGTTGTTTTTTGGTTTTGGGGTTTTTTGGGTTGTTTTGCGTTTTTTGTTTGTTTGTTTGTTTGTTTTGTCTTTACAAAGTCTGCTTTTTTTTATTTCTGATAGTTATTCAATTAGATCTTAGTTCCTATACTGCACAATAACATATAACATTTTGAAACGGATGGAGTTTCTCAATATGTGTTCGTTACTGTGACCTTAGAAGCTTCATCAGCAACATTAGCATTTTTAAGAAAAGACTACTTTAAACTTGCACGTTCAGTGTCTGATCTGCTGCTTTATTTTGATCTTTTAGGAGACCCATCTATTATTTGTTCTTCAACAATGTTTCATAATAAGATCTAAAAAGGGCAAAGCAATTATTTTCTTATCTAAATAGTTCATAGAAATTACAATAATTGTAAATGAAATTGAACTTGAGGAATAACTTCAAAATTCACTGAAACAGAATAGAATCCATCTTAAAAGTATTATACCATTCATATCTCTTCAAGAAGCTTATAAATACATATATTCAAATATAAGATCTTTCTTCTGCTCTAATGATTTCTTATCTGTTGCTATTATTAAATAAATTTATAGCATTTAAAATAAGTGAGGATGGAGACAATGGGATAAAGATCTAGAGAGATCTGCATACTTACAATGAACATTTACATTTAATGAGTAACTTCTTGCATTTTTTTTTGCTGTAAACAATGCTGTGTAATATTTGGTTTACTAAATCTTTCTAAGCACAGCAGAAAATAACCGTTCATTTTGAGTGGGGTGAGGAAGGATCTCAGTGTCCCCAGGAGAATGCTTGCTCTGCTAGAAGCAAGGAGGGCTCTGGTCCACTTTGAAGCAAGGATTTAAACAGCCAGGACACAAACTGGAAGGATACCCAATAATGCTTGGTATAGCCTGATTATACCTCATGTCTAGCATGCTGAGAGTGGAGGTGGAGATCACTTAGCCTTTGCTACATTTGTATGAGCAAATACACACATGCAGATCTTGTACACCTACGTGCTTCTTTGTTAGACATATCAGCTACCACCCCTAGGCTTCCTTAATATTAGAGATGCTAAATTAAACATTCTTAAAACTCAGACACCTACAGTGTATAATAAGGGAGAGATTTGTTAATTTATTAAGCTAAGTATAATATTTAACGATATTAGCTACTTTCATGTACTATTACAGTGAACCTTTGCTTGTATTTCATGATACAATTCATGGAAGCCTTCCTTGCTTTTGAACCTTTTTTTTTTATTTCTTCTCTGTGGTTTCTGTAGCTGTAATAGTAGTGACCTTGAATTGTGTCTTCTTGGTTATTACAGAACACTGCACATGCAAAATAGTTAATAGTTAATGGGTATCAGTACAGGCACTGTCAGGGTGTTTCAGATGTCAGGTTACTGTGATATGGATTAACCCAGCTACCAGCATTCAGCAATGTACAGTAAGTACAAAAATGCTGGCAAATTAGCTTTGAAAACAAAATGTGATTATTAATCAGAAGTTTCTAGGCACATTTTTGCATGTTATAATTACTGAAGGTCTTTTGTGTGTGGCTGTTTCCATAAGGCAGTTTGTCATACTTCCAACACATTCTAAGAAAATGCAGATCTGGTGCCAAATAGGAGAATAGAAAATGATGCTTCTCTCTTGCTAAAAATTGTATTTCCTGACTCTCAGAACATATTCCCATTGAACTTTACTTTGCTTTTTATGCAGCATCTTATTGCTCAGTGACTGGCAGGTGCTATTTACAGTCCCTGGTAGTTTTGTATCTAAGTGCCTCATCATTAAAGAGACATGTCCTGATAAGCTGGCTTTTTAAGGATTTAAGGTTGCTTTCCAAGGAATGTAAGAAAATTTCTGAGGCAATAACAGAATAGGCCTGGGGCTGACATACCGCACTAAATAGCATAAAAGACATATAAAAGCAAGGAGAAGTCCAGTGAATTTCAGCAGGTTCTAGTTTAAACTTAGTGACTGCAAAGTGACAGAAGTGGTGACATTACTCATATCTAAGCAGTCCTGGCTTGCAGCAAATTCTCTTTCAGCTGCTGGGTTCCATATTAAATACACAAACACTCCATGACTGGGAAATAAAACTGTGCAACCATGTACAAATGTGCAACTCTCATTCTGGGTCAATGAATGGAGACTGATTGCCTTCCTCAGGACCTCTCCCCATCTCTTCCCTCAATATCCTGCAAATCATCTAAGTTTCATTCAGGCTGAAACCTTTAATTTTTGCTATACGTATTTTAGGTGTGTTTTAGCATTTGCCTGCATTTTGGGAACAGCAATTATTAATGCAGAGCTAATAATACTTTTAGGGATGTGACATTTACCTTCGATAACAGAGGCCTGTTAGTTACCATCAGATTTAACTTTTAGGATTCTGTTTCTATGGTTTTCCCCCATATTATGTATTGGTCTCATATTTTGCTTTATTTTGTTTCTATTCTAGATTTTAGTACTTTCCATGCCCTCATGGTCCTCCTCTCAGCTTCATATTTCTTTGTATGCCCAGCATCTTAGGCATTTTCTTGTTTTGCCTCACTTAACTTGGACATGTGTACTTCTTCTGCTTCTGCTCTAAAATTTAATATTTTAATCAAACTTACCCAGGGTATGTGCAGTTGTAACAGGAGTGTTGCTTTAAAAGTAGTCCAGCTCATTTCAACTATTTTTAAAATTGATTTTCCATATTAAATACACAGTTTTCTTATAAAAGAATGTGTAGTATGCCTACAGGATAATGAAAGGTTTTCCAGCATTGTTCCAGCTTCTTTATTATTGATTAATCAATAAATAACTCAATCAGCATATATTCTTATTCTAAAAGAGGGTCACAAATATCTGTATGTCTGCATATTTGTTTCTGGCAAAAAAAAAAAAAATTCTTATTTGTCATGGTTCTGTTTTCTTTAACTTCTCTTTCTTTTTTTTTTTTTTAAATTTTTTAATATGCATGATCTTCTAAGAATAGCATTACACCTACTGCTCCCATGCTACTGAAGTGATTTTATTGGAGGTGTGCAGCATTCCCACTTTTTCCTTGCTGTTTGATCAGTTTCTGTGTGGTGTTAGCCTTTCCTTAATCTTTTCTTTAGTTTGAAAATGAGTGTTACAACAGTAGCAGATATAGCTTTTTATCAAATGATTACCTCAGAACTATAGGATTATAGCCTCAAAGGATTTTATAATGGGATTAGAGGGTATGTACCTGGACATTTACCATACAGCATCTGCTTTGTACGTGTTGTATTTGATGTGTGTCTTAGCCCTAGGCCTAGCCCTGGGTGAGTACTGGAGGGGGCACCCCTGTGGGAGGTGAGAGGTATGAATTTCAGCTCATTTTGCATGAGGAGGGCATTGACGCTGGTTTCCTTAGAAACTGCTGTAATCTCTAGTCTATTTTAACATTCGTTTCTCCTCCTTCTCCTTTGACAGGCAGGTTTTAAGTGAAAAGAGTGAACCAATTTTCCATAATCAAAGGAGTTTAAGTGCAAGTGGGATTCCAGTTTGTGAGTCCCACTTTCACATAAGCACATAATTTGGGCTCACTTAGGCACTTAGAAGTAGGAGGCAACATTGCAGATCATTCTTTCCATGAATTTTTTTGTTGGCTTACCTATGGATTTCACTGTTAAGGAAGCTGATCACTGTGAACCAAACCCCTGGGCACCAATGTCATGTTCATATTACATTGTACTGAGGCATTCAGCTCTGGTTCATGAACTCATTCCACTGGAAGAATTTAAAAAAAAGAAAAAAAATAAGACTCATAATCAATGCATATTGTTCCTTTAATAGATCTGAGATATCTGCTTTGGCTTCTTAGAAGTGCAGGGAGGAGTTAATATGTTTATATTTAAGCTATAACTGCCCCTGATCAGATTAGGAGACATAGTACATCAAAAATCTTACTTAGTGTCCAGTGATCTTCAACAGTCCATATGTTGGGAACTCAATCCTCATTTAAAAGAGATTTTAGGCTTCTGATTATGAATGTGTTTTTGCTTAACAAAGAGCCTTGGCATTTTAAAAACACTTAAGACACTTCCAAAAATGAAAAGTATTTCTCTAGCAAATATAAATATTATTTTTCTCTTAAATCAACTTTTCCTCTTTTCTACTTCTAAAAAAATCTCCCCCATTAGGAATTGATGGGACGTTTCTTTAAAAAACGTTTCTTTTAACAACTGCCTTCAAGTAATAGAAATGTTTGGAATAAATTCTTGATAATTTCTAGTTGCTACCTGACTTGGTGGGGCTTTTCTATATTACCTGTTACTCTGCTTAATAATCTGTTGTGATAGGCAGTAAGTAAAGACTAATTTTATTCTCTTGGCTTCTGAAATTTATCCAAGTTGGCCTTCACAAAGACCGCTTATGGCTGTACTTACGTGACATTAAATTACAATTTTCCTCAAAGTTTTGAAGTGTCCCTAAAAGTCTTATGGGAATCTTTCCTCTTGCACACCTTCAATTCTTGTCAAATAGAAGGGCAATATATTTCTATCCCCCATATATAGAGCTATTTTAAACCTGACCCCTTCTTTCTTCTGTGAAACAGTTCACAATCAGTAGAGAAATTCTTAGTAATCTTGCTTTCTGAACTGAAAGAGAAAAAAACAACCACTCTATTAAAACAGCCTCAACAGCTGGGAAATAAATCACAGTGAATAGTTTTACCCCTGTATTTTGTTGTTTTCTCATTTGCAATCACAGGTAAAGTTTTTTTAAGCACTTCAGTAATTTAGGCATCTAAAACCTTCTTTACAACACAGAGTAAGCAGTTAACCTCTGCTTCTTCAATCCTTAAACATACAAGAGAGGTCTCAGTTTTTCTTCCATTCATCTACTTCCTTCAAAAGCCCTTGGATTCTTATTTTTATCCTGTATTTGTAGGTATTTGTCATAATGGGGAGTGAACTTTAATTGGGGCCTCAGGCACTATTATAATACAGGTAATAAGCAATAATTATAGTGACAGATGTTGCCAGCTTTTAGTTCCATTCTGAGATATTTAAATTTCTGTATTTGAGAACACAACTCTTCAGCAGGAGGTTTTATTTATGTGTCCCTAATAGCCATTTGGCTCCTTTTTGAAGGCAGATATTACCCCACATGATTTGTATTTTCTTTATACTCCAATCTGATTACATTATCTTCTGTCACTTTATATTTTTCACAGGTTTCTAAATATTATTCTCCTTTCAAGCCGTATCACCCTAGTTACCTTTATCCTAGCATGTTCTTAAAACTTTATTTTTCCCTCTTCTGTCACCTCTATGTCTGAAAGATGCAGCAATAGCAAATCCTTTGAAAACATCCACCAATTAACTGTACTTATCTGTATAATAGATTCAGTCATTTAATCTACTTCCTAAGATTTATTTTTCAAATCCTATTGAAATCACCTAGCTTTCTTTTCGAACTTTGCTAAACCAGATCTTTAATGTTACACCTATGAATTTAATTTCTCATAATGCCCCACCTCCTCAGATACACATTCCATGCTTGTATTAAAGCTATAGCATTTTGGGATGCCTCAAAAATGTGTGTTATTTCTCAGTTAACTTGAACTTCTCATCAGATATGCTTCTGCTTTTCCTTGTACTTGATTCTTGACCCTCAGTGGCTACTTGAAGATGATTAGAAGTGCAGACAAAGAATCAAAAATTGGTTGGTTACTATAGGTTGGATGCAGCTTTCTCTATTTCAAGTTTTTCTACTGATATACAAGTGAAAACTCTTAAATGCTGTAACAGGAATCACAAAACAGTTACTGAAGAGCAAATCTGGCAATTAAGATGGATGTGACATTCAAGCCCTGCCTCTGAAAATAATTGTGCACAAGGGAATAAGTATTTAAATATGAGCAGATGTAGTCTCGAAGAAGTTCATGCTTAGTTTTCCCCCTCTTTTGCTTGTGTTTCAGGAAGAAGGAAGAAATATTTAATTTTCACCTCCAGTGGTTTATTTGTGCATGGGACAGCATGTATATAGGTTCCAGCAACCTGAGAAAATGAGTGGCTTGTCTTAAAAATAATGTAAGGAAGACTGTCAAGACTGCAAAAATCAAATGAATAGTTTTTCTTGTTTGAGTTTCCCATGAACTGAGCGCTTTTGGAGTAGAACAAAATTTCAGGAGCACCTCTCTGTTCATGGTGTCACCATCCAGGGAGAAGCATTAGAAAAATATTGCCATTGCTCTCTGTCTGACAGTATTATTTACCAAACTATAGCATGTATTGCATTGCATGCTGCCTTGACTGTGGTTCCCAGTTGGAAGTACAGTAGATTCCCCACTGTTGCTGTTAGCTTCCTTTTCCTGTTTAGTTAGTTTCATTTTCTCTGCATAAAAGGATGTTCCCTGATAAAATAAAGGAAAGGTTAAGTGGTTGGTGCTGTCTGGTTTCTTTGTCCACTCCTTCCTTTCCTTCTTCCTTTTCCATTAACTATTAATATTTAAGGAAGGACAAAAGAGAAGATTCTTGGTTTCAACACTAAGCTGTAAGAAAGATGGATGGTCCATACAGATCTCCTGAACATTGTGGCTAAAAAGGGAGTATCTGTAAGAACTAATTTACTTGAGAGAAGGTCAACTCTGTGTTCTTCTGGAAGAACACAATGCAAATCAGTGCAAACTAGGGCTCTAGGATTTGTTATTTGTGACAGGGATGGCATTTGCAAGGATAAGTTTGTGTAATATTATCTCTGTTTGACAAACTTAAATTGCTCTAATGGCATAGAACTTTCATTCTTCTCTTAACAAGTTCTTGCTCAATGCAGCCAAAAATATGGTTTGTACCATGCGCACTTTTGAAAGACAAGACAAAATCTCCATTGCAGTTGCATCACTAAAGATGAACAAGATTGGACACACATTCCTTGGCATCCCTTATTAATTTAGAAATTATTTGGTGGATGGATGATTACAGGTAAAAATAATGTACAAAGTATGAAACTGGGGAAGGGAAAATGAAACCAGCAGTATTCAAATGAAATATATGTTACTACAAATAAAACCCCCAAGACTCCAAGCAAAATGTTTATGTTCAGATTATAGATTTATGACTTACTCTTTCCAATATTCATAAATGCACAGACTGTTTGCCTTAGGCATATTATAGCAGCAAGGACTTGAAACTGGAAATAATTACTTAACACTGAATAACATAATTATATATTTTTGAGAATTTAGCAATTGATTTAAGCTTATATATGTACATTAAAACAAGTAAGCATGAACTTTTAATGGAGTAAAACTACTCTTTTGTCATTTTACTTTTGAAAACTGATTTGCCTCCAGACAAATCACACTGCTTTCATTTTACATGCACAGACATTTTACAAGTTGTATCGTTGGTGAACCCCGCACAGTCGGACTAAAACCCACGGTCTACTGATGTTCTATAGACTTGCTGGGTTTAAGGGCAGCAACAAGAAGAAAATTTCTTCTTTGCATCTATAGAAAGTCAAATTAATTATCATACAGTGATTCCTTCTGAAGAACAGAATTGCTTGGGTTGAGTTTAAATATAAATGTGTAATTCTTAATAACTGCATTAGAAGACTTTTGTTTTGTTAACTGCCATTGTCTGCTTTTCTTTGTCAACATTCTGTGGAGAGTATTTCATTAGAAAAATAACTAAATGTATTCATTTAGCATACAAAGACTTCTGTGTAAATTAAAGATAAATCTTCAGGATTTGGTGTGAATCCAAATTCTATTTATATATATTTTTATGAATGACAAGTGTTCCTGGAAAGGTTTGAAAATATTTGACACTAATAGACTATGTTTGAGAATCTTTTTTAAGGTTTGGTCTACATTATTGATGATTCAGGTCTTCCTCAATAGAAAGGAGCATGAGATAAAAAGCAGACATATAGTGTGGTTCTGCTAGTATCTAAATATTTGGGGTAGCCTGTTGTGGTGTATGTTTGCAAAGGAAAAAGAAGAAAGGAAGGCTGCACAATATAATAATGTACCTAATGCAGGAATATTTAAAATACTTGTGACTATTATATTTTTTTCCTTTAAATTAAATATATATATATATATTTAAGAGTAAGAGTGGAGGGAAATAGCTGTGTCTGTCACTTTCTTAGTGGGTTATATACAGCTGTAGGGTTAAGGAATGTTTCCTCTATTCTAGGAGGGCGGGGGTGAGGAAAAATAATGAAATTTCAGTGCTGGATGATGTAGTCAGGGAAGGGTTCATTTTTTTTCCTGAGCAACTTTTCAAAATAATTTTAGCATCTCCAGAACTAGTGAATTGCTGTAAATGTTCCTGATTAACCTAGCTCCTCCAACCAAATGCACACAGACACAGACATGGACACACACACACACACAAGTGTTCATAGGCACATAATACCAGGAACTTACAAAACCCTATCCATGTTCTCCATTTTTTTTTAATGGTTTATGGAAACAGTATACATTCAAGTGGAGGTCATCTGTAAATATTTCAGAGAAAAAAAATAAAATGCAGCATAAATAAATTATATTTTTCAATAATCAGAATATAGTATTTTAAATAAATGGAAAGAATTATAGGAAATGGGATATTTTCTTCAAACACCGTGTATGCTGATAGATGTGAAAATGTCTGTTTCATAACTGCTTGGATCTTTAAAATGTTTATTAAAGCTAAGTAGTATATCTTACATATCTTATTGCCATCTTGATAAACTCTCAGTGCTGAAGGGTATAATAAAACTGTAGATTGTTACAGCTGCTACACTTAGTGGTCTTTTCAACATCAGATGATTTATTTTTAAGTTTTATTTCTATAGGCTTCCAATTAATTGCTGTGCTCTTTAATTGGGCTGCAGTATGCTCATCTTTTGATCACAGTGCAATAACAGGAAACCATGTTTGGATAAATCTTGAGGGTGTCTGCAGCTTGATGGATTGTGTATATGAAGCTTTCATTCCTCGGTCACACAAGATGCAGATTCAGTTATTAGGACAGTGCAACCTGCAAGCAAATTACAGAACCTAGCAGTGCTACTAGTAGGTCTATGCTGGGTCCTAACTTGAGCATGACTTTGAAGAAATCAGGAGTAATAATACCATTACCCTGATAGCTTTTAGTCATTAGCTCCCCAGGTCAAAGATGCAGCTGAGGAAAAAAATGGTGTTAAAGTCCATTTGCATTCTCAGGCTGTTTTATCAGATGATTATATCTAGTCTTCAAAACTTAGATGGAACTCTGTGGATATACCTGTTTTCAAACTCAGATAGAAGTGGGAAATTGCTTGTATCCCTAGCTTGCAACAATAATAAACCACAACAGACTTGAGCGGTAGGGCCATGTGAGCCTCACAAAGTTCAACAAGGCCAAGTTCTGCACATGAGCAATCCCAAGCACAAGTATTGTCTGGTGGAAAATGAATTTAGAAAAGCCCTGAAAAAAAGGACTCAGGGGTCTTTGTGGACAAGAAGCTTGACATGACCAGACAGCAAGGTGCACTTGCAGCCCAGAAAGCAAAACATATTGTGGGCTGTGTCAAAAGATGCATGGCCAGTAGGTCAAGAGAGGTCATTTTCTCCCCTTCTACTCCGTTCTCCTGATACCTCACATGGAGTGCTGCATCCAGCTCTGGGGCCCTCAGCTTAAGAAGATCATGGACCTGCTGGAGTGAGTCTAGAGGAGGGCTGGGAAAATGATCAGAGCACCTCTTCCGTAAAGACAGGCTAAAAGAGCTGAGGCTTTCCAGCCTGGAGAAGAGAAAGCTCCTTCTAGTACCTAACAGGAGCCTACAAGAGAGTTGGGGAGGGCTTTTTTACAAGGGCTTGTAGTGATAGGACAAGAGGAAATAGTTTTAAACTGAAAGACAGTTGATTTAGATTAGATATAAGGAAGAAACTCTTCCCTGTGAGCCTGGTGAAGCACTGGAACAGGTTGCCTAGAGAAGCTGTGGATGGCCCATCCCTGGAAGTCTTCAAGGCCAGGCTGGATGGGGCTTTGAGGAATTTCATTCAGTGAAAGATGTCCCTTCCCATGGTGAGGGCATCAGAACTAGTTGATCTTCTAGGTTCCTTCCAACCCAAAAACTCTTATAGTCAAACTTGTTAATTTTATTATTCACTATATTAACATTTATGTTCTTATCATTAAAATGTACTCCATGTGCATTTTATGAATGTGAGGCTCTTTTTTGAAAAAAAAAAAAAAAATACAACTTGAAACGTACATTTGAAAAATCAGAATCACCAAATGTAATAACATTTTATAGAAGAGTTACTATACAAAAGTTTGCCTATAGCATATGGGTTTCTAAACCCATACAAGATTCTTGCCTTGATGGTTTATATACCTTAACTGGGGCTATTATGATCATATAATTTATCATCTTTTCATACTATTAATTTATTTCACCAGTTATTTGATCTAACTGTAACATTCATTGCAAGGGTTATTACTATTTAATTGTGATGTCAAAGAGATTTTTTTCATTAGTTGTAAATCTAACTCTGGTTTTATTTTGTAGTTACTTCCTGGAATTACAAGAAAAGGGAAGCATTGATTATTGTTGAGCTTTTAGCACCTATTATCATGGAACAGTCCCTTTTTTGTCACTGCCCACCATGTTCCTTCTACAATCTTTTCCATCCTTCACTCTACTAGGGTGACCTCATACGTGTAATTATTTTTGTTACCACTGCTTGAAGTTTCCATTTCTGTCACTTTTTTGATATTTTTTATTTGTTTTGGCAAAAGTATTTCAGCAGTATATGTTCATCAAGATACATAACACAAACAAAATGTAAGTATATATGGTTATATACACAAATATTATATATATATTTAGATGTTTATGTGTATATATATATAAATATACATATTTTTATAAATGTGTACACTTGCATACAAACATGTAAATATACAAACATACATGTATATCATATATCTATAAGTACATTAAAATGTGATTCTATGGATTTTAATACCATAGGCATTGTTGTTTTATATTTTTTTTCTTACACACAAATGTTTTTCTCCCTTAATTTCTTTTTCTTGAAATGCTGCTCTTTCATATATTCTAAGTGTCTTGGGAAATAACATATTCATATGCAAGATAACACTTCAAGGATGTCCAGAGACTCCATAGTTTAATCACATGCAACTTATGTTATAGAATAACTAGAAATTTATTCATACTTTTCAGAAAATATACTGTTGATGTGAATTAAATATTAAGTCTATGAAGTATGAAATCTATAATGTACATACAGACTGGGTAGTGAGAAGCTGGAGAGCAGCCCTGTGGAAACATACAGCTCAGTGAGTATTTGAAGCCATAGACACTTTCTCCTTCCTGGACTCTTCTGTCTACTTTTGTTTCTTCTAGTATCTTTTCTTTTACTCCTGGTTAAATATTTACATGAAGCAATTCTTCCTCTCCTGTCATGTAGCCAAAATTCTGCTGCCTGTATCTTCAGTCCCTGTCACTTTTTTTAACCTTACCCACAACTTTGGGCATTTTCATTTCTGTCTTTGTGTAACCGGAATAAATAAATTCCATTTGAATAAGAAGTTTAAGATTGGAATAAAGAATGAATTTTTATTCAATTTTTTAATGTATAAAAATACTTACACAATTATTTTACTGAGTAAAGTTTCTTTTAGATTAGTTTGCACTAGAAGAATATTCTTTATAAAATAGAAAGTCTCATTGCTTTGCCTTAGAAAAGAGTCTGCAGAACTCAAAGTGATCCCTATCATATTCCTTCTGAGTCAGTAAGGTTCGTTACCAAAAGTAACAGTAAAAAAGGGCATTGCCTCCACTTGTTCTGATTGGCTGTAAATGCTTATATATTATTTTGGGTAAGATTGATGATACCTGCCCTGAAACCAGAAGTACCTGCCACTTTACTGTTGGGGACCTAAAGTTTTCATAGTTACCAGATATAAGTTTAAAAAAAAACCCTAACTTGGGCACTAGATATCAGTTTTATTATATCCTGTTCTGAAGACTATGATCCATAACTGTTTATTTATAAACCTTGGAATGTAACTCAACCCGAAATGGAGTTACACTTCTGTCTTTAATGGAGAGATAAGACATACTTGTCAAAACATGGATTTCTGGTTTTTTTATAAGCTAAATAACTTTCTTTTAGGAGTAATATTAGTGAAAAATACCTGTCAGTGTTAATGTAGCGAAGAATGACTCTCACATGGTGCTGAACCTTTATCTTCAAAAGTGATTCATTTTGTAAAGTGATTTTTCTGGTAAATTACAGATATGGTCAAGCCAAACTCCAGCCTCATCATATAATACACAATGCATCATATAATACAGTAGTAGGCTGCACAGAGTGGAGCATTGTGAAGGCAAGAGGAAGGAACAGGAGTCTTAGACCTGTTCCATTAGTTAATAATTTAAAACAGCTGGAGCATAGTCCAGACAATGTTTTTGAACATCTGTTCAGAACCTATTCATGGCTAAGCAGTGTAATATTCAGAGCAATTACAATGAATCATCTTCATAAAAATATATTCTGCATGGCCTGTATGAAACAGTCATTCATTTTTTGTTGCTTGCTTCTTATCTGACATTACAAACAAAAGAAAGTCAATTAGTACATGTTTTATTGGTGGTTCTCGCCACTTTGATAAATGTCATTATAAATGAAAAATGACTAATTGCAACCTTACATGTAGCTTGAAAAATTAACCTCATGGTCCCCATATGAAACAGCATAAAGAAGAGTTATATGAAAAAATGCTGCTGGGAATCAATCTAGCATGTCTGTGGGTCAAACATTTCCTGTATGAGCGATGGGAAGAAGAGCCCAATAGCTGAACTGTTTCCATTTATTACAGTTCCACCCTACAAACAGCCTTATCTCTGTCTTTGGAGTAGGTGTCAGAAATGACGTTCTCATACTCAGTTTGTGGTGTATACACACAATGGATTTATTTCACCTTCTATTTCTGTGTTGTTCTGCTCTCTTTGTACTGTCACACTTCCTTTGAAAATGGGATGCTGTTGATACATCACACGTCATGGTGCAAAATACTTATGTGTCAGCCCTGGGATATCCAGAGATTAATAGGAGAATTAGTCTAGGATCATACTGACAGCATCAAAGTTGCTGCAGTTTCACTGAGGAAATGGGGTTAGATTATTCTAAAGAACAGCCATCTACCTGGTATCAGATAGGCTGCCTCCCTTCTGAGACCATCTCACTTGCATCTTCATTCTGGTCTTCTCTTCATTGCCTTAAACTGAGGTGGCATATGTTTCCTCCAGCTCTAGTATTTTGTTTACCTTTAAAAATACCTAAATCACTGTTTAACATTTTTTCACTTGTCTTTTTCTATTTTTCCTCTTGTTGTTTTTTTTTGGGTTTTTTTTTTTCCCTTTGGAAGAAATTGTTGCTTAAACTGTCTGTGGTGATTGATACAGAGTGTTTTCAAATGCTGGAAACATATCTAGTAATTACACTGTTCAGACATGAAGATTGTATTACCTCAAATTGCCTGGAATGATGTCAATTTATCAAACTTCCTGTGAGAAGTTCATCTCTGCTGTAAAGTGATCACTCCTCTCTCTGTTAGCCTGCTTTATCTAATACAGAGGGTCCAGAGGGGATTTATGCACTCTCTTTTTCAACTTCATCCTCTTCTGGATTCTACTAGACCAATGGGGAAAAGATGAGAATGTTTTGTGACTGTCTTGTTTATTTTATCATCTTTCAATGCAGTGGAGGGGGAGGATGTATAATTTGATTTGAAAGCCCGAGACAGTTAAGCAACAGGGCTTCGACAGAGCAGCAGTAATCATGTCTGCTTACTGAAGTAAAACAAGCGCCGTTTGTATTCCAGACAGAAGATTTCAATTATGGTTGTTTAACATATTAAAAAGCATAAAGATTCGTTTCCTATTAAGCATTGCCTTGGAGAATCTTTTAATGCAAGGATTCATCAAAGTGCACTTCCTGGACATTCTCCTGTCTGTTTAACGCTAACAGAAGGAAGAAATCATGTTTGTAACATTTGTCTACCTGTTAATCAAAAAAATGTCCTATATAATTATTTTTAACTTTTGGGCTAGCAGAACACTATGAATGTAGTGTTCTTAGCCTTTTTTCCATGGTATCATTCCAGTGCTTTCCGATTAGCTGACCTAAAAATAAATGTAAGGTTAAAAGGAGATTTGTCTTATTCAAAGGACAATTACTCACTGGCAATCTGAACTAGTATCACTGAGAGACTAAAATTAATCTTGTTTCCTTAATAACCTCAATTTATATTTTTTTCATGTGTTTCTTTCAGTTCTCTGATAAGGAGATCATTTTTATATGATTCCCCCCTACCATTAAGATTTGTGTTCTGTCTATTGTGAAATTGATGGTTTCCCCGTGTACAGTTTTTCATTGAAATGTGAGCCAAAACCTGAGCTTTTGAACTTATTTCTATTTGTTCTCTAGTGCTGCAAAAGTACTAAACAGTTCTAAAAATGCCATGGTCATACAGCAGACCAACCAAGTTAAGCAACAGTACGTCCTAACTAAAAATTACTTTTGGAATTTCTCAACTTTTTACAAAATACTTGTTGGCCAAAAGAATACATATAGCAAAGTCACCAGCTCTATTCCCTTGACACATGTTAACCTTCAAAGAAGAAGCATAATCAGGACTACTTCAGTGGCTCCAAAACCTTCTATTTCCTCTTGGAAATAGTGGAACCAAACTGTCTTTAATATTTGGAGCTTATCTATACTCAGTTGCTTCCAATGTTTCACCTCAAGGAGAAACTTCCAGCTGGGAGACTAAAAAAGCTTTTTGTGACTTTATTAACTTTACTTAAAATAAAAGGTATGCTTCTTTGCTTTGTATTTTACAAAGACATCGAAGCACTTTAATCTGTGAGGTAGCACATCCAGGGGACTCAACTAATTAGGCAAACACAGTGATGTACCACTGAGTAAGTCTGGCAAAATCTTCTATCCTGGATTTGTAGTCCAGAGCTCCAGTGAAATAATTCAAAAAGTGCACTCAACAAAGGTCCTGTTAACAAGGTAGGAAATAGGTGCTAAATAAAATCCAAACCAGATTTAGCAACCTTTGATAACATTTAATATTGTAATTTTCATAATGCATTGCTGCTACATCTATATCCTACACTCTCTGCATTTTTTTATACTATAAGGCTTATGCACTTGATGTGATTCATTTTTAAATTTATAATTTTTCTCTGGAAGTAACTCAGGGACTAACTCTAGGTATTACTGAATTAGAAAATTTAGCTCCTTAATTCCAGGTTTGATTTAAGCTTACTGTTTAGCACATATATCCTCAAAGCTCTTTCTCAGAAAGCACTATTACAGATGTAGACTATAATCTTTGAACTGCTTGCAACAATGAGCCATCTTTTTATTATATTTACATGGGCAATTACTATAATTTCATGTCCATGGCTCTTTAGAATTTCTCTAATACTACAAGTCTGCAGTGTTACCTGTTGCTCCTATCCTCACTAACCAGTTTAAAGACTATTCCATTATTTGGTGTCTGGATTTTTTTTTTTTAGTATTCTTTTATTCTTTCTTTTTAATGACCTAATGGACTAGTTCAGACATCCTCAGTACAGACTGTCTTGTGTTGCCTTATGCCAGAGAGAAAACCTGCTGTTAGTGTGCCTGCTGTCGCTATTAGATTACATAGCATAAAAATCACTGTCCACTGAGGAAGATCACGTTGTCAGCACTGTCTACCAAAGAGACACTGAACAATTTAGGTCCTATCTCCTACTGTGCTGTACTCCAGGAAGGCATTCAAGGAAAATAAAATGACTGTAGCTTGCTGTCAGGCTTAAGAATGTGTTCTGTAAAATATGCCATGAATAATTCTCTTCTTCACCATTTCTTTACAAGTCTAAGTCTCCCAAGGAAAGATGTGTATAATTTGACAGTATTTTGCTATTGTGAAATAAAAATTTTAGCTCTATTGTCAAATTGTATGCATGAATATCTGCTAATGCATCCTTTTTTAAGTTAGTGTAGAAAACCCCTGAATTCTTAATCAAGCAAAAAAATAAGCTAATACAGACCTAAGTGTTTCCTGTACATATCTCCCTATCCACTGCTATTTACAACTCAAATTGCTTTCTAACTTCATATGATTAAATCCACATAAACCTGTATTTGGACATGAAAAATGTGCTAATCTTGGAAAAAAACTTACATATTCATTTCATTTTATTCATACAGCAAGAGCCCACTCACCAGTGAGATTTCTAGTATCATATTAATTCATAATGTAATGAGAGATACATTCCAAATTATTTTTTAGATATACGTAACTCTAAAAAAGTAAAATATTTTTTCTTGTTATAGTTGCTGCTGCCATTGTTTATAGCACTTTTACAGTGGTTGGATTGGTTTTTAGTGTATTTGGATTGAATGTCATAATGCATTTCAGCCTGAAGATTTTTCTAAGTTTTTAAATTCCTGGGAGTGTTTTTTAAAGGGGCAAGTGTCATTGCAAGGTAGATTTGATTCAACAGCTGGAAACATGACACTGCTATCTTGTGGGATTTCTTTTTCTTCATTCCATTTTGTGTCACTTCCCCATTTCCCAATTTCAGTAGTATTCAGCTTGAAAAGCACAAATATATCTCCACATGTACAAATTCGTAACAGGCAAAAACTCAGGGTGCATTCAGTTCCTTCATGAACTCATTTACATGGAAGTGGGTTCGATTTTGACAAAATGTTACTTATAGCTGTTTTCTTGCTTTTTCAGCTTGGCATAATTCATTCTCCCTTTTCCACATACACAAAGATGTTTATAAAGCACTCTAGAGTTCAGATTAGTGAGATTAAATGCAAGCTCATAGCTAAGGGAGGAAGGGAAGGAAATTGGGAAAATAATGTGATCCCTCTTGCACTGACAATAGATGGTAGCAAACATAGAATTTAAAGTCCTCTCTCCATGGTAGATCCCTAAAGAGGCAGCTCAGGGCATTGAACAGTATGTATAAAACCAATTTAACAGCAGTGGTGTATAGTGACAATGGGGTGAGTGAAGATTTTCAGGCCAATAGGGCAAGGGTGTGAATATTTGAGAAAAATGGAGAAAGACATCAGCAGAGGCTGTGAGGAAGGAGTGAGAATAAGGAGGCTTTTGGAGAATTTGAAACCCTGAGAAGTCTTTTTTTCCTTTGTTTATTCACCCACCCTCTGCTTCCTGGGATCTTAATGTAGTTTGCAACTACTTTGCTGATCTGAACTTGAAGACGTGATTGGAAGCTGTGCCTCAGCCTTGTCCTCTTTGCCTTCTGTTCCTGACTGCAGCTTGCTCAGGTACTTAAGGCAGGAAGGCAGGAAGACAGGCAGGCAGGCAGGCAGGCAGGAAGGAAGGAAGGCCATCAGGCAGGCAGGCAAGCAGGAAGGCAAGCAGGCAGGCAGGCAGGCAAGCAGGAAGGAAGGCAAGCAGGCAGGCAGGCAGGAAGGAGGGAAGGCAGGAAGGAGGGAAGGAAGGGAGTTACCTTAGTGAGAAGCTGTAAATGTAACAGTGTAGAAACTGCTGCTCTTAGAAAATGTTTCCTTCTCTTTTTCACCACAATCCCAGTTACAGTGTGGTCTGGGGCAGTAAGTGTACCTGTTTGAAATGTATGGAGAACTGTGATTCTGACTTTCAAAACCCTTGCTAAATTGGCCAAGAGACAAGCAAACAATGGAAATCTCACCAAACGTGCAGAAAATATGCAGGAAGGGAGGGAGAAGAAGAAAGAGAGAAGGAAACCATGAGAGGCAGGAAGATTTTGGGTTGTTTGTCCCTTTTCTTCTTTAGCGTAAACTGAACATTGAGACACATGGAAAAGTCATTTCAGTGTGTAAACATTTGTCAAGGAGAGAAAGAATTATTTTTAACAATAAGATTCTATAGTTAAAAACCTGGCATCATCATTGTTTAGTACATGACATACAGAAAGACCACTAGCAGGTAAATTGCTCCTGGGGAAGAAGGGGGAAGCAAGAAGGAGCAGAAGGAAATCAATGAGCAGATGTTTTTGTGGTGACTTTTGCATCATGTGAGCTGGAAACTGGAAGCTTGAAATGGTCTTTACACCTTGAGTCATCAATAATTTTCAAGCATCATTCTCAATAAAAGATGTGGGCCTGGTGGATGGTGATGGAGTACTGATTTAAAGTCTCCTCTTGGCTGAATTGCTTGTTGGTGCTGGCATAAAAAAAAAAAAAAAAAAAATTAAGTGTCCTCTATGTTTTTAATGTATTCCAGCATGAAGCTTTTAAATATTTTATATCTAGAGTGCCTTTTTCATTAAGAGTACACGTTTATTTCTTGACATTGAAAAAATGGATCAGGATCATCACTTTAAAAAATTTTGTTTAAATGCAGATTTTGAAAGGCTGCCAGGGTTGAATAAAGAATCCCTGCAGAACAAACACTATAAAAATCAATAGTGTTCTTTCCAGGGAGGTATATTTATCTGGTCATGTCTCATTGCATTTCACTGTAGTAGTTTTTGTGGTATTAAGCCTTTTTTCTTTCATAAAAGCAATGCCTTGTCCCTGGTTAAACTGAAGATGACTGTTGCACTCTCTGGGCCTTAAATAAATAGCTGATCATCATAATTAAACAGACACATCTTAAGGTTTCTTTTTTATTTTCCCATTTTTATTTTTACAAGGGAGAATTCCAAATTATCCTTAAATCTGTTCTTTAAGATGTTATTGGCATATATATATATACACACACATGCATATATATACACATATATGTATATATACATATGTATGTGTATGTATCAGGAGATAGCAACTAACAGCAGGACAGTGAAGAGCAAGGGGCCACATGGGAGTAGCTACTCAGCTTGATATATCTGCAGCCAAAAGAAACAATGTCAAAAAGCTCTTAGAGAGTTTATACCCATAGACTCTAGACACTGATATTTCCAAAATTTTAAACCTTAAGTATAAAGTACGTATAACTTTCAGCACCTAACTAACTAACTAAATAAATAAATAAAGCAATGTAAATTCTATATGAAAAAAAAAAATTGTCTTGTTCTGTATTGATTCAGCAAATCCATAGTTAGAGAAATAGACCATAAATATTTCCCTTCACACATGGTACGTAAGAGCCTTATTACATGTGCAAGAAGATTTTGCATCAATGACGTCTTGGTCTTCTGACTACTGTGCGATCTTGGCAAGGAGAAAAGAAGTGCTTTTTTGACAGAGGAGGTACTGGATCAGGTGTTCCTGGAGTCTTCTGTAAGTGCTGAAAAACAATTCTTGAGTAAATGAGCATTAAAATACACAAGTTATAATGTCCACCATAGCAATTTGTTGTCTAAATGAAAAAGTTGCAATGCCAGAGATAAAATACAGTAGAATTCCTGAGCTACTATAAAATATCCTGTCATGCAAATGTCAGTGCTCTATTGGGTTTTACAAATTATGTACTTCTGCCAGCTCAGATGCAGCCTGGGAGTCTTGCCTATTACAAAGTTTTGCCAAAACACTTCAAAGTGCTGCAAGTATTTTCTATATCAAATGGTGACATATTTTAAAGCCAAGGGCTGGATTCATCTGTCTTCTATTTTTTTCTCAGTTCTCATCAAGTAAATGTGAACTGTTGGATGATCCTTAAGCATTAAAAACTTGGGTTCAAAGTCATTTTGCCAATATTGAATGCTAGAAAATATGGCAGGCTTTACGATTTTTGTCATCAATTGTATTTCCACTTCTATTTTGTCCTCTGGGCTTAGCCAGATACTTTTATACATGGGATTCAGATAGCAGAAGAAAGGCTTCAAGTTTGTTTAAGCATCCTGTTTGTGAATGCTATTTCGGTCAAATTAGATTGCCAGAGCATGACAACAATGTCATTGATTTATTATGTTTTGAAGTCCTTCCCAAACACACATTTCATTATTTTGTTTTCTTTGTCCTTTCTTCTTTGTTTTTTTTTATTTTTTTTTCCCAAACCTATGCTTCCTGGAAGGACTTTTTGTTTCTGATTGAATAAAATTCATGTTATGCTGTGATCAGTGTCCCTCTGAGGCTTTGTACAAGTGACCAAATATTTATATCCCACAGATAAAACCAAGAGTGAAGGGATGCAGAACTGTCACATGAAAAGCGAGCAAGTCTAGACTTTGTAGAGCTTTGCTCTATGACATGACAGTAAATTCTGCTGCAGCTTGTACTCCTTCTTATTCAACTGCAATCAACCTACAACCACAGGTAAAGACAGATTGTGGTCCATAACCTAGAGGAAAAAGCCCCTTTTGATCACTTCATCCTCAACTTTATATCTCTTAATATATACTCTATGTTGAAGTTAAATGGTGACAGACTGAACAGTGCATGAATCCTTCAGGCATGAATGATGGAAATGTCTCAGAGACAAGGTAGATTAAAGAGCTCCTGATGCCTGGGCTGTGTAAATGTTACTCCTTATTGGATGGGCAACAGACCGGATCAATGAACCAAGGCACCTGAGTTATTCTTAACAAAGGTCAGTTCATTAGATCTGTTTTCTTTGTAGATCCCCAGAAGCTGTGGTGGCACAGCCAAGGCAGAGTAACAGAGATGATCTGGCTGAAACTGAAGTAAGTTAAAGAATCAGGAACCAAATGGAAACTATTAAAAATCTCTAGTATGTAACAGCTAATTTTTCCCCTGTTTGATGTCTCTGGTGGCATATGTAATCTTTTCCTAATGCCAGACTGTGAGGCCACATTAGCAAGGAAAAATAAAGTGTCTGATTCAGATATACTTGATTTAGATTCCAACTTGACCACTCTAAGGAAGTGAATGTTCGGGTCTAGGCAATGGTCATGATATACAAGTCAAAATAAATTGCGCAGATCTCTTTTTTTCTTGTTGAACTCTTTGTATTTTTAAAGATACTTAACCCTGAATATGCTAGTCATTTACATGTTGATCTTTTGTAGAATAATTTTCACTAGCCAAGATAGTATTTCTGCTTATGAAAGCACCTGCTTACATTTCAGTGACTTCAGAGAGATGCAAGTATGTAAGAAAACACTTCAGCTCATACTTGAACAGCTTTTTTTTCTCAAGTGAGAAATTCAATTAATAACCGTTAGATATTTTCAAGAATACAATTAGACATGTTTCTAAATTTGTAATGAATAAGTTAATTGTTCTTTGGTATAGTAAAATGATCCATTACTGAAACTCATCCCCTGAGTACTTTGAAGATTTGTATTTCAGCTTTTTACAATATCAGAGCATTCTAAACATTGAATGTGGTTTATGCTACATTTTCTCTTTTATTATTAAAAAGTCTTTACATTGATTTGGAAAAAAATAATTCCAATGCAAGAATGATCTTCTTATCAAATAATTCATTCATAAATAAAAGGAATAAAATTATGGTTTGGTTTTTTTTTAGAGGACAATGAAATTTAGGCAGAATTCATACCTTCTGCCATTGAAAATACAGACATGTCTGAGCAAAAGCTGTTTTGTATTATGCTCAAAGCTTTGAAGACTGCTTTCCAGGTAAACAATAACTCTTATTTGCTTTTTTTATATGCAGGCCCACAGTCTGGATTTCAAACATTAAAACCAACAGCTGTATTGCTGATGTGTTATTGTGAACCACAATATCACATTAATATGATAAATATAAGTAATGATATTTATATCTGCATGAATTATATAACAATTATATAATTCGAACTTTTTTGAATACTTTCTGTCTTGTAACTACATATTCTTTTTCATCAAAGAAAACAAAAAGATTCCCTTTAAATTACGATTGAAAATACAAATGATGAGTGAGCAGTGAATCTGTCAACTTCTCTTTGCATGTACACATAGAAGAGTGCAGATGGACACAAAACACATCTAAAGGAAGAAAATAAAGGCTGATTAACAATGTGGTTGCTCTTTGTAATTCATAACAGTTTATTGTTTAGGAGAATAAATTCACTGGGAGGTGGAAACAAGAGGAAATTCTTGTCAATATAGTACCACATGTAAAAGCATTACCTAATGGTTATGGTGTTACATACTACCAGAAATCTTTTACTAGATTTGATGGACCACAATAAGAACAAGAGTGATAATGGCTTCTTTGCTCTCCCTTCTCTGCTCTACCCCTCTGACATCTTAACTGTGGAAAAGTATTGTGACCCTTGAAGAAACTCCTTAATATGGTAATCAGATCAGTAACTTCTTCAGCTCTGAGATCAGAATCACTTAACATTTTCCCTAGGTATTCATGGTTTTTGTTTTTCTCCTTTTTTTTATTTTTTTTTCCCCTTTCACTGAAGTTGCTTCATGGCAGGTAAAATGCCTTCTAAGATCTCCTCTGAAATATATTTTTGCTCTAGGAGACAGCTTTCCTGTCTTTCCCAAAAACAAAGGACAAAAAGTCTTTGAACTCTTGAAAGACTGATGCACATGCTTCCTCTGTAAGCAAAATGGGTATTAATGAGGGGAAAAAAATGAACCAATTGTGTTTCAAATGAAATGGTAACCAAAGAAATACTTCCTGTGAGAAAATAGGAGTCCATTTAAAAACAGGCTAATGCATATAGCACTCAAAATAAACAAAGAAATAAAAGAAAAAAAAAATCAGACATCCAAACAATGCTCTCCTAACATATGGATCTCACTGCAGTCCCAGGTATCAAAGCCATCATCCTCTAACCAACTGCCACTCCTCAATGTCCTTCAGCTTATGCTAATGATGCAGGCATTGAAGGCTGATACTGGGAAAACAGAAATTCAGACCTTTAAATGTCAGGCTTTTCATTTTGGAATACTTTACTTTTTTGGTCTTAGTTACTCCACATCCTTTTGTTAGTTTTTTTTTTTAAGTTGGTGCATCTCAGTAACCCTGTTAGGCAGACCATGGTTATGTGAATACTTGTAACTCTAGGTACAGGCTTCTAGTCATTTCTAACACAGGACAAAGTTGATGAGAATCACAGTGCCAATCAAAATTTAAAATCACTCATCATTAAGAAAATAGATTTCTTTCGAGAATTCTAGTTGCAAAAGGACATTTTGTAAAAAGAAAATAAAACGTATAATAAAGAAAAAGGGAAGATTCCATTGTGGCAGGCTTCTTAAAGAAAGAAAATCTTGAAAATATCTCTGACAGCTCCAGTAATAATCCTGACTCTGCCAGCATAGTGGTGATGAATCCTTGTGTTCTCACCAAGAGTCTCTTTTCAGATATGTTGTCATGGGAATTGGCATTGTTAAAATGAGTGTGCTGTGATGGTACGTTTTCTCCTGCAACCATCACATCAAGTTCATCCCTACATAAAAGCAAACTCAATGGTTCTGGACAATTACTAAAGCAGAAGAGATATTAATGCCTGCTAATCTGTGCTTATTGTGTGTGGTAGTCTGACCTGCAGCTCAAACTCAGTTATATACTCTGAAAAAGCAGTGAATGTTTCTAAAATAAATGCTTTGTGAGGTTTTTTTCTTCTTAATCTCTTGGGAAATATTTATGATACATGATTTTGAAGGTTAAAGAAACCCAGACTTGTTTGCATGCCATAAATTAAAGCCATCAGTATACAATTCATGACTCCAGTTTCCAGTTTCTCAGAGTGGAAAAAAAAGGATGCTGTCATTGTTGCTGTCCTTTGCAGGCCAGGGTTGATGTGTAACAGCAGGTGCCTTTGAAAGAAATGTTGTTGGCGCTTGTAAAGGCAGACTGCCCAAAGCGGCATCATTTTTTTTTTTTTTTTTTATTTAGGAAAAGGCCATTGTTTCTTTTGTTGCACTCTATCAGGGGAAATCTTTTAGAAGAGCTCAGGCAGATTAAATGGCACAAAAGGTTTAAGAAACATGACCACGCTTGAGTTCATGGACATTACAGGTCAGTAGTCATATTTAAACATGCTCATACTTGTATACTGTCCCCATGCTTATCTAAACCTAGTATTCCTGGGACTGTAAGAAAATCTTCAGCTTTAATACTGGTTTTGTTGAGAATTTTTTAGGGTTTTTTTTTTTTTTCACGTTTCAATACATAGAGAAATAAAACACAGTTTTTACATGAAAAGCCTTAGTAACAGTTAACAGTCATGATGAAGCAGATGAAAAAGAAAGTAACCTGAAAGATGAAGCTCTAATGCCAAATACTATAGATATTATTATTTTTTGGGTTTAAGTTGAAATTTTGGAAGCAAGGTAGTCTAAATGTTTAGTTACAGTCTCTATGATTGTGTAAGATTGATAGTTCTCAAATTTTGGAAACATTTAAATCTTATGCCATTTCATATAAAGCTGAATTGTATCCTCTAACACACTAGAATTTCAATGCACCATTTTGTGGAGATTTGGATTCTATTTCTGTGTTGAAGCTGATGTCTCTAAGCAAAATTTAAGGTAATTACTACTTCCGCTCGCTAAATCTGCAAATAGCAGTATTCAGACTTTTAAGTTGCATCAATTAGAAGAAAGTCTGCATGAATGATTTGAAAACACCAGTGATGAAATAATGCTGGTGTTGGGATGTTATACCTGTGTCACAGTATTTTATTTCAATAAAATCCTTAAATTTCTTCCTGACTTTTACAATATGCTAAAATATATTAAATTTAAACTATAATCAAATACAACACATAAAATTTACACAAGTGCAATTATATATCTCAGCCTTATCAAAACAAACTGTTGTAATACCTCTATAAAATGAGATATGTTTGATTGTTTTCATTGTTGGTTTTAGTTTAAAATTAGCCCATTTTGAGAAAATAGTCTTCCAGCAACCAGTTTTGTCAATTGTTAATTGACAAATATTGTCAATGGAACAGGAGATTTTATCTGTTTATAGTTTGTAACTTGTTGTCTAGGTTATCTAAGTACCTTTCAGTCCTGGGTTTTTCAAGTGAAGATTCTCAGTTTTTATTCTTTGGTCTGTGCCTTATGCCTTCAGTCTCTCTCTACATTTAAAATTGTGTTGAAATAGCACATCAGATATGAATGAAACTTTTGATAAGCAATATGTCCAAAATCAAATCCCGGCAGAGAGCAGTCTCATTATATGGAAAGGAGAATGCAACACCTAGGTCATTTTTTCTGGATGCATCAGGAGTCATTCAGGATTTGTAGAAAGATTTATTCCTTATGCATTGCTACTGAGCTGCCTCCAACACAAAACAAAGAAACCCCACCTTTTTCATAAGTAGGTGGAAAGTCAAAGGTTCAGTCAGAGGGTAAATATTTATTGGAAAAGAAATTGTCAGAATTTTTTTGATCTCTATTTGAACACCACTTGGATGACTTGGGAGACCATTTCAGGAAGAATAAGATTTTGTTTAAAAAAAAAAAAAGCTTTAATCTAAATTAATCCTCCCTTTTGCACTCCCTCCCCCCCATATGAATATTGAAAGGGGGTATAATTACAAGATGTATTCAATTTGCACTTGATTTGTTTGACTAGCTCCAACCCGCAACAGTCAGTGCTTTGTGGTTTGATTCCATATTTTAGTTGTCAGCAGATGTTCAAAGGGACCTGCAGTTCCCTGTACGTTGTAGCTGACATCAGGGAGTATGTTCATAGTTATTGTGTAATAACGTCATACAAGAAAGTGATATACAGTGATTGCAAGATGACAATCACTGCATAACATCAGGCTTTGGAACACATTGCATTTGCTTGCTGATGAATTATACCTCTCCAAATAAGGTGATAATCTATGATAATTAGGTTGTGTGGTACATGCTGAGGCAAAAAACAAGTGTGGAGGGAGGTGTTCAGACATTCTTGTTTCTCTGCTAGAGCTAGCAGGGCATTTAGGATCCTTTTCAGCACAAGTCAGTCAGAATAAAACATTTTCTATAGCTAACTTTTCTCCTAAAAAGCACATTGCTATCTGGAATGCTGTTTTTCCCTGTGTAACAACTCCTCACATGTGGCATTTTCCATAAGCAGAATCAGAAAACAGATTGCCATTATATTAAGACAAATCCATGGAATAGCTGCACTTTAGATCAGAGTGCAAAAGCAGAAGAGCAATGAGTCCTTGGGACAGTAAAGACATAGCAATATCTATCTAACCCATCTCAGACCATCCTCATCCCACATTTCTGTGGTATCCATTTGTCTTTTTATACATCAGATAATGCATTATAATAAAACAGAAGATCAGGGTTTGCATTTGATAGTATACCTGTAGTCAAAGATGGCATTCTGGTGAAGTCAGAATTGATTCTGACTTGATACCTTAAGGATTTGGAAATTTTCAGCCCCCTGGAATCCAATCTGATATGCTCAGCACAGAAGGAACACTGCTGTGTGCATCATTGCCCAGCACCTTGACAGGGCAATCAATGACCAAGGCAAACAAACATGAGGGAATCAGTTAAACAGTATTGCACGTGTAGACCCAGAAAAATGAAAACACGGCAAAATGTTTTGACACATGCTTCAGGATGATCTTAGGTGGCAGCAGCAGAGAGCCCAAAATTGCTCAAACAAGGGACTGTGATGTCTGATCTTTTTCTGAGCTCAGTCCCAGTCCTGGTTACATGCCTTCTCTTCGGGCACTCAGCAGGCTGCAATGCAGCCCCCATCATGCAGTGGCTTTAAGGGGTGAATACTGAAGAAAGTCCTGTCCTGCAGTTGGTATAGAGCCCTGTACTGTAGAGACAGAAACCTTCTTTTCTCCAGTAACCTTCCAAACTGACTCTAGTCTTGACCCTGAGGACTTTGTTGTGTGGCTTTTGAGATTGTTTTAATGTCAAAAATCGTAAGAAATACAATTTCTAACTAATTAATGAAATCCAAAACTTTTCATGAATAGAGCTAAACTGTGAAAAACTTTAGTTAAAAGACTTATCCATATTTAACAAAGCTCTGTTTATCATTGCAATTAACTACTTAAAAATTGGAGGTAGTGCCTCTTACAGTGTTCTCTCTTCCAGATCTGACCTATAAAATACTTTTTCATGGTATGAGAGGTATTGTGAAAATCTACATGTTGGGAGCAGTATACATTCTCATGTTTCCTGATGGATTATAAAGACAAGGCACCTGCAAAGTCTATACCAGACCACTAAGAAATAAAATGAAGGAGGAAGAAAGGTGAAGACAAAGAACTCCCATATGCAATGCCTACTGTAAGAGTGTTCTCTCAGACTAATATTATGTCATCTTGTAGGTTATGGCAAGTAAGTGTAACACAACATAAAAAAGAAGTGTAAAAATACAGTTTATTCATAAAATAATATATTTAAGTATAGAAAATACTCTAGAGATGTATGCACAGAAATAAAGGGCTCTCAGAATTAAGACCCTGCTTACCCTGTGTACTATCCAAAAGACATTCTGTTTGTGGTTTTTAGTATATCTGCAGAACTAGTGATTTACTTTTTATCTAAGCATCAGAAATGTAGATGTTCTGTCACTGATGGGGGTCACTGCTCCAGGCATGCATATAGTTACTTATGTTGAATAAAAGGTGCATTTTACTCAGGTTGAAACAAAACTTCAACTAAGTTATGATTTTTTTTTAATATTCTTAATTTATTGGGACTTCATAATATCCTTTATCATATTAACTCTTTAGAATTTAACAAATCTATTGGAACCCAATGAGCTATTTTGAGAAAAAAATAGTACTTTTAGTCTGTACTGTATTTTTGTCAAGCTGTATTGAGCCTTACACTTCTTTTCAGATGTAGGCTGATCACCCTTTATTTAGCCATGTAAATGGGATTCATACATACAGCTTATTAATTACGTGTCAGAGGAGCTAGCCATTGATCAGTTTGGACAGAGGAGAAATCTGGGCTAACTGCTTCATAGGGCTACCATTGAGAGGCAACACTATGATGACATTAATCATAGTGTTTTTCTGAAAATAATGTTTTTTCCTTAATAATCAGATACAGTGGTTTTCTTACTCTTACAGAAGACCAAATAAAACCAAGAAACCTGTTCTCAAATCAAAATTCTGAAGTATGATATTAACCTCAAATTAAAGGCCATGCCAAATTACCATCTTCTATTATGGAATGTAACAGCCACATTTCTTCACAGTCAATTCAATATTTTTGTTCAAGTTTAAACTGATTACTTGGAAAATGAATGAAAAACATTCTGTAAATTGAATTTCAAGGCAGCTGGCTGCTTAAAACAGGAAAGCTGAGTATCAGACTAGTACTGCTTGAGAGGTTCTCCAGAATTTTGAAAGCATCCAAAAGCATGATGATTATAAATTTCTACAAGTTTTATGTAATTATGCATGACATTTAATAGAAATCTTCCAAAGTGGCTAGATGAAGCTTATCTGAGCTCAAGTGAAATTAACTGTTAAGAGTACACTTCAAAATGAAATCCTCCTTGTTTTGTACATCTCATATTACAACAGTAATTTTGACAAAGACAGTCAAACTGTTACTAAAATAAACTGGAAATGGAAGCTATTTTTAATTAGCTATTTGCAGGTTTGATTTAGTTGTATTTTGTTATCCTATTTTGCTTTGCTATAATCTTAGTACCTTTGATGCAGGTATTCTGTGCTTTGATGATTTTCTTTTCATGCTTTCTTTTCAAAGCATTTGAGGCATTAAAACATGCTGGTCTGGATCACTGAGAATAAAAAAAGAAGGAAGTATTTTTATCAGTCCTCATTATTTTGTTGATTGAATTACAATGGACCAGAATAAGAGTCTACAGAAATAGGTTTTGCTTGCAATATGATTAGGTAACAGAATCAGAATGCTATTTCTTTATGCACATTAGGGTTTTTTCACTCAAAATCTCACTAGATATTTTAAAACACAGCTGTCTCTATCCTAAAAAGAAATCATTTAATCTCAGAGACGCCTATCATTTAATGACACTAAGATGTTACATAAATTTAAATAAAATACTGAAAACACAAATAGTTGAGACTGCTTATTGATATCATTCTTTAATGAGTTTGAAGCGAAGATTATGTACAAAACCCTTCTAGTCTGTATAGAGCACACTTGTGAAGATTCTACATAACCTTCTGTTCTGTGATAATGGAACAAGCTAAACCACTGAAAGCATCCCTATCCCTTTTCATCTAATATTCCCATAGCAAATTCTAAACCTAATTACACAGTGTAAACTGTTTATTACAGCTCTCAGTATTCCTTGAATTTCAACAGGAGAAAAAAAATCAATGAGAAAGTTAAATAATCTGACTTCACTCTTCTATTAGAGAGCTTATTACCTTTGTCTCTTTTAATATCAGCAGTAAAGGTAAAGTCAGCAGCTGGAGAATGTAGAAGTATTAAGAGTAGGAGATGTGAAGGTTCACAGAATGGTTTACTGAAGAAAATCAGAAGAGATTTTATTAAATAGCAATTAAGTATGGAATATGGAAAATACTATTGCTAAATGCTTTGATGTGAGTCATTAATGGAAGGGATTTCTGGTAATTATATATCTCTACTGGGGAAGAGTAAAATTGTCCTTACGCTCATAATCTCTTTTTTTTCCCTTCGGCCTATTTATAGCAATGTCAGTGACAGCTGACCCAGCTAGATTTCCAAGCCTAGTGGTGAGGCAGTCTCCTATTGTATGTGCACTTCTGCCCTGCACATATGTCCATCCTGAGGAACTACAAGAGTACACACTAAGTGTAAGGGGACTATGTGGTAAAACAATCTGCAGAACTCTCCTGGTCAAGAGGATCTTGTTTCTTTTCACTCTATTCTTCCCTAAACTTCTGTAAAACTCTGTTTTTCTGGTTATTTTGTCCATAAAGCATGATAATATACTGCAAATGAAAGCTGTGATTTCTACTTCTTAAAAGTCTTGTGCTTCAATTTGCTGTGACAGCAACCATACCAAGGAACAGAAGTTTGAGAATTGTAAAGGAAGTGACCCTCATTTTCTTCAAGAAGTCTAAAGGCCACATAGAAAACACCATTAATTTTCAATTCAGCATTATCTTGTCTTCACAGTCCGTTCTCATTGAAGTGAAGCACATGGGAAACGTGGCTATTTTCATCTTTCAAAGAATTGTTCTAGACTTTCAGGTCCAGGAACTTTCAGGTGTTGAGGACCTGTGAGTGTCAATTATTGTGTTGGCCTCCATCAGGATTTTCAGCAAGCCTGAAGAGGTTTCTTCCAAATTCCAGCTCAGGACTTAAGAGGCAATTAAAAAGTGCTTCTGAAACCGTTCACTCAAGGTTTTTATAAATGCCTTGCGCAAATTCAAGTAGAAAATCTTGAGAGACTAATTGGTGTCACAGATATACTAAAGCAGAACAATTCACAAGGATCTCACTTGAAGACTTGTAACTTTCATTTAGGTTGCTTCAAATTATTCAAATTTAGCTGCTGATGTTAGTAAATACTAAGTAAGTTCACTTAAATTCTTCCTGAAGTACACTGACACAAGTCCCAAGTATTTTATTCAGCCCATGCCTATGTCGTGGTGAAGATCAGACTTCTAACTAAACATCATCCACCTCTCCAGCTGTAACAAATGTTTTGGTTGGTGGGTTTTTTTCCAGAAGTCAAGTATTTTAAGTTAATGTAATGTTATATTTTCACTCAGCAAATTCCTTTGATGGGGAAGCTGTTATTCCCTTGAGATAATATGTGCAGAAATAACATCTTAAATGAGTTTCATATTTTACACTTACATTTACCTGTTTTGTGAGTGCTTGAGTAGACTTCAGACTGGAAGAAGATACTAAATAAAGAAAACAAGGGTGACATTTTAATGCTAGCTGTTTTGCAGTGCAATATTGCTAGCTCCAGTTGAAAAATGCAGCTTTTACCATACTTCATTGAGGCAAGTGGACAATTCAAAGCTTTATAAATGTCAAAATTTAAAATTCAAAATTACAGTGCAGCCTGGTGTCTGTGCTCTAAGGCTACATGCACGAGGTGGGAAAGCGGACAATACATATGCAAAGAAGGAGTTGAAAACAGAAATCTCAAATTCTGTAAAGAAGACCACATTCAGATTTAAAACTTGCTTGCCTCCCTCCTCCAGTGATAATGAAATGTATTCTGTTTTCTGCCCTAAGTATAGTAATTTCATTATTTTGAATTTCATTATTTTGAATGAACGAATGAATGAATGAATGAACGAACTGAATATATCCCATCACAGTACTTCACCAGGTTTTCTAGGTTATCTGATCCAGGATTTTTAGGCTCCACTTGCAAGAGAAATTCTCTACTCCAGCAATAATCAGTATGACTCTTCTCTGCTTCCCTTCCAGGTTGTGCTCATGCAGCATTTTCCAAACATTGACTGCAGTTGACAGCACTTCAATCAGATCATGTCCTTAAATGGAAAAGAGGAAGACGATTCTGAGAATAACAAATTCAGCCTCACAGCTCATATCAGTGCCCCCTGACTGAGGACTTCACAGCAGTGGTAAGTAGGCTTGCTAGCAGTGAGCTCAGGCTTAACATTCAGTGGAAATATACCTGACATTCAATACATCTTCCTACAACATGATGGACCTGTATTATATGCAGCATTCCAAGTGATATATTAAGAGTGCCTGCTCCAATGACATTAATACTTCCATATTTCTTTGTGAAATACCTTGCCTGAAAAATCCTAGGATTGCTTTTGACATTTTCATGGCTGCTTCACAGAGATGGTTCATAGTAATCTTATAATTGACTAATACACCTAGATCTTGCTCTTCCTCTGACATTTCCAACTAACGACTTTCCATGTGAAGGAGGAAATTCTTGTTATTAATCCTCAAATGTGTGACCTTGCACTTTTCTGTGAAATCTCATGCCATTTCCTTGTTTCAGTCCTCAAGGTCCTTTTTTTTTTTTTCCTTAGAGTAAGATTCTGATCTTTTCTTGTGCTGACAGTACCTCTACTTTAAATAATCAACAGAATTATCAGGCTGAATGTAGTACCAGGATCCTCAATGAGAATGTTTAAGTCAGAACCTAACATTGACCTTCAAAACATTTGTTTGTAATTGTCTTTGAACTTGATATGCCAATTTTTAATGTGGCTATTGTTGTCTCTCCTTTAGTTTGTTCCCTTCTGAAGTTAAATAGATTTTCCTAGTCTGGCAAATCCTTACCAAAGCAATGTCCTTGATTTTTTTCAAAGAAAGATATCAGATAAATGTCACAACCTATATGTGCTAAAACCATGTTTGCTTTTTGTTCTGCTTGTCATTTACTGATTCTTTCTTTCAACATTTGTTCTGTAGTTCTGGATACTCAATAAAGAAGTTTGTAACATCCAAGATCATTTCTCTAACCTTTTGAAAACATTATCAGAATGTAAATACCATCCACAGTGTGTTTTATTCCCTAAAAATCGTTGCTAGTCAGTCTTGCACAACTGCGTGTTGAGAAACATAAGGATCCAAACCATCCTGCAGATTGCTTGCAACAAAGGCTACATTTGTGCAGAAATCAGGCTGGTAACATCTCGTAAGGTAAAGACACAAGATTTTGTGCAGGCAGTTGTGGCATTTGCACTTGGGGGTGAGCTGTGCAAACTTCTTTGCTCCTGACCCCAAGGTGAGTAACTGAACAGTTGCCTTTGCATGAGATGTTTAGGACAAAAAAGCCCACTTTTTCGCATGCCACAACACAATGGCTTATTAAAATTCAACAAAAAAATTGCCTCCTTTAAGTCTTAGATGTTCTTGGTTACTGAATTTATTATGCATACAGTTCCGTTATATGCCCAAAGGATATGTTTTTGTGGCAATGAGATTCTTGACTACTCACATCTTTATCTTACAGTCAAAGGAAAGGGAAACTCTGGTCTTAGTCTTACCACACAGAGGTCAATTTAATTGGTCCCTAGGTGATATTGCACTAATCAAGGTGAGGGAGAACTTGTTTGCACTGCAGTTCATCTGGAATCATATTTGTGTGAAGTGAACCTGAAAAGCTAGGTGAAAAGTACAGTTTGTGAACTCTAGCTAGCAAGTTCTGGATCACTAAAAAAACATCACTGGAAGGCATGTATCACATTAAGTTATATTATACAGGGAACTAACTTATAGTGCTGTCTATTAGAAATGTTTGTACGTGATACATCCTTTGGAGGAAAAAAAAATCCTCTGTATTCTTTCATAAGCTATTTTTGTCATAAACAATAAAACAACTTACATTAAAATTCCAGAGACAGTACTTGTAAAATGTAATTAGACAAAAATATCTATTAAAATCATTCAGTCTGATGAAGATGACATCAACCAGCGGCAGAAAAAAAAAACCCACAAAAAAAAAGCCTAACAATAACTATTGGTTTCTTCAGAAATCAGGCAGCTATGTAATATGCCTCTTTAGAGCTTAAATAGGCTCAAGTAAAGGTAGAATTTCTGAGCAGAAAGAGTTGTGTTATGTCTAATTGTGGTTTGTTATGTAAATCATTTAAAACATCAAAGCCGCTCTTCTTATGGTTTAGTGTGCCTGTTTAGGTAGATAATGTATTCTGTCTCTAATCACTGCAGTGATATTTCTTAAACATAGGCTTTTTAAACAAGTAAAGCAACCAAAGAGTGCATATTTCTTTACAGAAAACTGTAACTAACTGTAACTGTATTCATGGAGCCCCCTCCATTAAATGTCTTTAAAAAAAAGGCATTTGCTTAACATAAAAGCAAAATCTGAATAGGCTTTATATTGAGTGTACCATTGAAATGTTTTGGTTTTTATTTATTACTGTTGGCTATGAAGCTTTTATTAAACATCTCAGAAATATAAGTGTACAATTCCCCCCTCAACTGCCCGCCCACCCCAAGGCATCTACAGTTTTTTTTAGCCAGATATTAGGATAATAGAGAATGACTAAGAAAATTAATTAAAAATGAATATGCACCAAGGGTTGCGATTTACAACCCATCAGGTTAAAAATATTTTTCTTAGCTCATAGCATGTTCCATGTGTGTGTTAAAATTCAAGAAAATTAGTCTCAGCCCTATATATTATATTTCACTGTTTCATTAAAAAGTTCCTTAAATGCTTTCATTAAGTGGAACATTTATTTAGATATTAAGGGAAATTATGTTGAATATGTAAATGATCTATTTGACACCAAAAGGGGAAAGAGGCAGTAACAATTTTAATTAAAAATTCAATCCTAACAGGGTTTGCCCCTCATCAACTTAGAAATATTGCACAGACTCTTTATTAAATTGCAAAGTATCTGGTTAAAAGCTATTCACAGTGTTATCTGCTAAGTCATCCATCTCCCCACCAGATCCAGTTTCTACAAAAGTCAGTGGCAAAACTCTGACTCTAGAAGATAGCAGGTTCAGTGTATAACTTCAGAGCTGTTTCTTCTGTGGGATAAAAGGGTGCATTCTGGCCTTGTTTAAGACCTGGCTAGATGGTTCTACAAGGAAAGAAGAGGAATGTGACATACACAGATGCATCTCCTGCCCTCTGTGCCAATCTCTGGCTGTCCCTACCAAGAGACAGTATATGCAGGACACATACACTTTGTTCCCTCTCCACAGCTGGTAGACACAGGCAGAAAACAGAGCAGCCAAAGCACTTGCATTAGTTTCCATTTATGTTGTATTTGTTTTGCCTGCCTTGTTTTATGTGAAGGATAATAGTTCCTTACTGGAAAAATCCATCAGCAGCATAATGACTTGGAATTAGCTGAGGGAGTGGGAACTAAAGAATCTATGAGATTTCAGGGTCAGAATACAACTAATGGTTGAGGCAGTAAGGGGTCTCTGTTCCTGCTTGTGTTCATGTGTGGCAAAGATATTTTGGCTCAGTGTGAACATCACATGGCTCAGACTTAAAAAAGCTGCTTCTCTCCCTTCTGCTGTTGATCTTGCAGCATCATCTTGTGTAACTACTTTCATATTTGAGTGGTGGGGATTTTTTTCCTTTCTCTTCTCTTAGCCTTTACCTCTCCTTCCATTTGAACTGTAACGCTTAGGAGAATATGGATCTCATGACAGGGATAGTTATACTGCACAATGAAACTCTCTTATTAGCTAGGACCTATGGAGTTGTAATATCAATAATTAATAATCGTGAACAGTGCTTGGTTACTGATTCATTAAAACTAAATTTTATACTAATTTTAACTGGGATCCTCAAATCCCTGTAGACAGGCCATACAAACCTACTTAACAGCCCTACCAACCATTTGACTAGTTCATATTATCACTGGATTTAATCTTTCCAGAACTAAATGACCTCGTGCACATCAGCAATGGAAATAGATTGACATCAGCAAAAACTAGGGCAATGTGAGCTGTACTCGAGCTGGTAAAACATCATCTGAGGAATTCTTAATTCCTATAGCAGGGTGTAATGTGGTATAAATCAAATGAAATTGTCACAGGACATGGAAGCAACTCTCATTTTTGTACTTTGAAGGGATGAACCTTTCCTTCTCTCCTTAGGCAGCCTAAATACATAGTGTTAGTGCTTCTTTTTGTCTAAACCTCTTAGGAGTAAATCTAACAGCTAGGAAACACTGAAACAGAGAAAGAATGTGGATGTCTGATTCAGTCCACCTGACTGATCTTCCAGCTTTTGGGGAAAACTAATTTAATCTTTTGTCAATTAAAATAGATGTTGAGAAATCTCTCCCCTGTGCTGGTTTGAAAGCAAAACCAGTGAAAGACTCCAAGTCAGAAACATAAGAGGAAAAGAAAAGAAATAAAAGAAAGTAAAATAAAATAAAAGTAATAGTACAAAAAAACAACACTGACAGAGTCAGAATACAACCTGACACCCTGTTAGGGTGGTAATGGCAGTCCAGATGAGACGGTCTTGTCAAAGCAGTGATTCCTGTAGAAAGGTCTGGTAGCTCTTGTCTCCTCTGGGAGTCCAGTGGATAAAAGCTGCCTGTGCTGTCTCAAACCCTGGATTTATCCAGGTGGGAATGCTTGGCTCCTCCCCCTGGACGGAGCATCTCACAATGGGATGATCTCATTCTATGAGTCATGCAGTGGGTCCTTGATGGCCCATTAAACAGAGATAACTCCCGGAGGAAGTTATCTATGAGTCATGGGCAAGGCATTGTTAGGCTCGTTAACAGAAGATAAGGAAAAACACTGCCCCACCCTGGCTCTAACGGCTCATGGGGATAAAATACAAACCTTGGGCACAATTTTACATTGTAACCTAGGACACCCCTCTTTCTTTTCTCGAGTTCCCATCTCGCAGGGCTGTTCCTGCCTCGGTTCCCCGGGCTCAGCCCCGGCTGCCGGGCAGCATTTTGCCCTCCCTTGCCCAGGCTTTCTTTCCGCGGGGCTCTGGCCCGCCCGCCCGTGGCTGAGGGGCTCAGCCGGGCCCTGCGCTGGGGCCGCTGCAGCCGCTGGGGCCGCCTGGGGCCGGCCCGGGCAGCCCCGGCACAGCCCCGGCACAGCCCCGGCACGGCCCCGGCACGGCCCCGGCACGGCCCCGGCACGGCTCCGGCACGGCCCCGGCACGGCCCCGGCACAGCTCCGGCACAGCCCCAGCGCTGCCGCCATCGCACAAAGACTCTGAAAAAGGTAAAAATCGATCTTGTCTGACAACTTTGGATAAGCACCTCAAATTTCAGATGATTATATTTAATGACAAAACGCATTGAGGTTTTGGAGGCCTGCACCCCGTATTTTTTCCCTTTCTTTTACTAGAGTCTGTTGTTAAAATACAACGCCTTTTCCTTTTGACTCTTTCATTTGATCATACTCTGTGGATACTTTTAACTTTGTGAGGGCCTTTTTATCTGAACCCAAGGAAAGGGCAACATAAAAAAAGCGTGTGTTTGTTCCTTTGGGTGCAGCCTGTCAAGGACCTGTCATTTGGGAAATAACTCTGTCTTTGCTTCTCAAGCTCCATCTGAAGGGACAAAGTAGAAGCTGATGGTTTTGTGTGAGCTCAGCCTGTGCAGGCAGGGAGTATCCCATTGGGGAGCTGCCTGCATGCTGTGTTGGTACTTCTGTAGAGGAGTTGGAGACCTAGTTACTATCTGGAACAAATGTGTGTGTTTTGTTTTAGCTATTAAACTTGTCCTGTCAGAGGGAATCCTGAGGTCACTGGTTTTGTTTTCCTCAGAAATGTATCATATAAGCATTTCATAATTTTGAATAAAATCATAAAACACACAGAAAAAATAAAAATAAAGAAAAAATAAAAAAGGGTCAAATACAGAGCATGATTCCTGGCTGTGCCTCGGTTTTGGGAAACAGTTTGGATTGATGGACTGTAGATTTCATCTTCAGGAGCTCAAAGCAATTATATCTTTAAGGAAGCATCTGTAGATATCCTCTGCCTGAGAATTTTTGAAAATGGAGCCAAAAGAGAACAAAACAAAAAACTTAAATTCTGTACATTTACGTGGTAATACTTTTCGCTAGCTGCAGGTGCCATATGGATTAAAAGTCAGAGCTCATTAAGATTTGTATTAATTTAGTGCTTTGGAGTTTAATTTGTGCTAATTTAGACTGGGTAAATGGTTAAATGTAACTCACCATTCTTCTTCTTTAAAACTTTGTTAAATTTCATTGTGAAGAAGGCTTCTAAGTTTACTAGAAATTTACTGTTTCCAAAAAATCAGACCGGAAACAAAAGCAAGAAAACTGGTTTAGATAAAACAGGAAAAACAACTTCCAACTGTTAATAAAAATATGATCATTTTCTATCCCAGTATCCAAAAAGATATCCTAATATTTCTATTACTTATTGTCTAACTGAACAAATAGAAGCAAAACATATAATATGCTTACTCCTTTAATATTTCTTTGGATAAATTTGATCTCTTGGAAGAATAAAATAAATTTATTACTTTAATTCCTCACAGAAACACCACTGAAATTCTGAAAGCCTTTAGAGATCTTTCTGCCATTGCTTATTAGAACTGGTCAGACACTTGATAAATGCTCAAGAAGAAAACCAGAAATAGCAAAAAGTATCTGTCAGTGAAGTACAGCCCTTTACTGTTGCTGTTTTTTAGTCTTTTCATAGCTTCCAGTTCAGCATTACAAAATACATTTCAAAATACATTTCAAAATGCATTTTCATTATGAACTGGAATGAAAAGGCAAGATTTGGAAAAAACTATTAAAAGTTCAGAAATACATTTGCTGAAGGCGTAAGGTGTTTTTACTTCTGTCAAGCTTAACCTTCTATGTATTTATACAGCATGGTATAATAATGCATTAGACTTTTATTAGAAGAAAAGTCAAAATATAAACTGTAGAATTAGCACAACAAATTTGACAATAATCAAGCAAAAAAAAAAAATCATAATTATTCATTTGGAGTCTTTCCAATGAAATATCACTTCCATGTGATAAACCTTCAGTATTCAACTATTCCTTCAAGTCTGCATGAAGCTGTATAAGCACACAAGCAGCACTTAAGGGTGAAAATATCTTGGCCTATGGGAGGCACCTTGCTTCATGTTATGAAGCAACTGTGGAAAATTAATGTCTCTCTCAGCAGTAACCCAGTCAGCAACAGATACTTTAAATGAAAGGAGGGAAAAGGGAATAGGTGGCGTGTTATCATTCCGATTGCACTTTTGATTTATGACTCACTTCAACCTCTCTGCTGAAACCAACATACATGAAATCTACCACAACTGAAATGGACTTTTCTCTCTTTAAAACTAAGCTATGATGACACTATTTGAGCCTGGTATTTTAATTACAGCAATTCAACTCCCTTAGGAAAGCCCTTTCATTTTAACTTCAAGATGAAATTAAACAAGGTTAACTTCAGAAATGATCAACAAGTCAATGAGAGAAAACTGAAAGGAAATGTTAATATCACAGGTGCATGTAGGGGAGGGTAAGGTTTATTTTGCTGTCAGTAATTAACTAAAAATTTGCCTGTTTAGCAGTACCCAACCAGTAAATCTCTTATTCAGGAACACTCAGTGAAGTTAGTAAATTAGAATTTTTTAGGGATTTTTTTCAGCCTCAAAAATGTTGTAGTCATTCTAGTCATGAACGTTTTTATAAGTCACCGAAGAATGAGAAAGAAAAGTATATGTGCACAGTTCTTTGCGCGCTGATACATGATACATGTGCTTTCCAATGCAGATGAATGCAAACCAACTCAAGATCCAAACTCATAAACCCTCGTTAGAAAGATGCAGCCTGGTTAGCCAGGCTGCTTCTCCCCAGATATGTGTTTATCAAGTCTAGAGACAAATTGTTGCCTCTGCCTTTCCTGGGAATAGGAGATTGAGGAGAATTAGGGAATGGAGAGGAGAAACCAGAGCACTCCAACACTTATGTGATCTTTCATATTTTCCTAAAGGGTGTGTCTCTTAGAAGAATATCCAAGAAGAGGGAAAATTGTGTACTACTTCATGTTAATTGTGCACGTTCTCCCCACGTGCTTGGAACAAACTAGAAGAAGTGGTTCCTCCCTAGCAGCAGAGGCAAGACAGCTGTATCTTGCCATTAGACAAATTGTGACCCTAAACGTAGCCCATATTGAACTGTTTTGGAAATTTAACAGATTCGAACTTTGAAAAAAAATGCTACCTGCAGGGAGCAATACCCGTAAGGCTACCTAATTTTAGGGTACAACAATAATTTTCACCATTTGAGAAAAGGCTTAAGATATGTAGCCTTCTTAGTAGAACACGTGAAATCAGTGTGATGTTAAGTGGGTGTGAACTGAGAAATGCAATGTTTATTTTCTTCCTAGGTGATTGCAACATCAACGGCAGGGGTAATTTTCTTGCCTCCGATGGCTCCTAGTAGTCACCTGGAGTCTGCACAGAGGTATTGCGTTTTGCTGTCACAGCTGTAATGTCAAGCCCCACCACATATTCAAAGTTATCTATATATTGAACACATACCAGCAGAAAAAAAAGAGCAGACAAAAAGTCATCTGAAAACCAGGCTTGATTCCACTTCTCCAGGCAGTGCTTCTGTCATATCACAAGGGGTAGAATGAGATTAACACCATCATCAACACTGTAAGTGGTCTTCAGCTGAGCTACTACAATGAAAAAAAACAAGAGTATTGTCACAAAATGGAACACTCAAAATGGTATTTCAAGTTTCCCTCAGTTCTGCTAATTAAATGAAATTTAAGACATGCTAATATTGCTTAATATATATATTGATTCTTAAACTGTATAATCAAGCACCATATTTCCATGGCATTAGATTGTTTGGCTGTGTTTTTATCACTAGCAACAACATTTCACTCCCATAGAGAATGTAAGTGAAAAGTTTAAAAGGCATGTCATTTTCATGGGTTTTTTGATTATTTTGAAGCTGAACATAGGAACACATCTGGTTATGGGCAATAAATATTTGACTTTCTTTCCTCCTGGCTATGCCAATTCTTTAATCATGTGAATCTTTCACATGTTTCTTACTTCTTGGAAGTCTAACAGGGACAGCATTACTTCTTTTAATACAGTTTTTCTACAGTAAATTTCTTTAATACATTAAAATACAATATTTCTTTAATATACAAATTTGTGCTGATCTATGTCTTGATATTTTTTTCTCCCTCAAGTTTCTCCCCATAAAGAAATATATCTTTGACCTTCACTGTTGGCCAGGTTTTTATCTTCTGTGCATTTACTTCTGACATTTGTTCTGCCTGGTATCTTTGCTGTTCTTTCTGTTTTCTTTGTTCTCTTTCTGCCCCCTCTGTATGTGTATGGTTTTAGTGGTCTGGAAAAATGGTCATCTGTAGTATTCTTGAAGCTTACTCTGATGCTGCAATTCCTCTTATTTTAGGAGTTTAAAAGTTTCTAGGAAAGCTTCGCATATATATTTTTAAAACATTTTTTCTGATGTCTCTTTGTCATATTCCCATTAACAGCTGTCCTTCTGTGTCTCGGATCACAACTCATTTTGTTGTGGTTTTTTTGACCTTGCTACATAGCTGCTTTTAGTTGCTTTCCATATCTCACTTTACTCTTCTCATTAATTCTGAACTTTCTTTTCATTATATTGAATTCTAAAAATATCATTCTGTAATTTCACTGCCTTGGATAAAAATATTAAATTATTTGAAATTATCATCTGGTGAGGGCAAAGAATGATAAACTGCTGTACTAGATAGAAAGTTAGTATCCTAGTAAAATAATGTTTGAGAATAGATGATGTGTTTGTACCTACATAATGATCCTATTACCTTCTTGTAGAGGTTTGGGAGACAAGGTGCAAACATTTGTGGTCACACGTGTATATGTAGAAAAGGTATACCGAGTACATTCAATCCCTAAACCAAAAACTGTGAGGCACGATAAGCTATGCTCCCTGGGGTTTTTTCATTCCTGGGTCCTGATGGTATTTCAGTCTGATTATACAAAATAAAATGTGCTGACTTACATTAGATAAGGACCCTGTACAGCTGTGTGAATTAAACTGGCTGTGATAGAGAGGAAACTGCAGGAGCAAAAGCTCTCCCTGTGCCTTTGCCAGTGATTGAGATTACCCTAGAGTGAACCAGTTTTCTTCAGATTCAGGAAGACTTATTCCAGTTTAAATAATGTTATTACAAAAGTATTTTTATCGCTTATGCAAACTGTTTTATTCCCTAGCATACTCCTTTTAACACCCAAGGCCTTGCCACACATTTTCCATCATTATTTTAAAGGGGATTTACTCCTTCTGAAAGAATAGAGCAAAATTCTTGGTATTATAAAAGCACTGGACACTGAAGTCTTATATTTATCCTTGGGCTTACTAGAGATGGCAGGGAGGTTGAGAACATCTCTATCCTATCCATGATTTAAACCTGATCTATAAGGATTGTCTTTTCTTTTTGAGAGAGAGATAATTCAGTGTGCAGAATTGAGCTTGACAGAAATTTTTTTGTCAATTGTGTATGAAGCTTTGAGATATAGTATTCTATCAACTAGGGAGCTGGGTAGAAACTTCAAAATTCAATTTCTTTAAGGATCTTTAAGGCCTCAAAAATTAGCTGGATTCTTTTCTATTGAAAGTCTAAAACTTCAACAGCACAGCTCGACTCATGTCTGTATTACAAATTATTTACTACGGTAAAAGTAAACACTTTTATTTTCATGAAAGACCAGGGATCAAGTACTCTGCTTACTTTTGAACTTATAACCACTTCTTCCAGCAGGATGTTGATTATTTGAGGGAGTTTTTCCAACTGTTGATTTTAGTATCAGATACCTTTCTTAATTCTTTAGTCTATGCAGGAGATGTTAACAATCAGTCAAGTTTTAGTCCACAGCTTTAAAGGCATCTGTCATTAGTGTGAGTACAAACATAGAATCATAGAATGTTAGGGGTTGGAAATGCCTTAATGATCATCTATTCCCAACTCCCCTGCCATGGGCAGGGACATTTCCCACTAGACTGGGTTGCTCAAGGCATTGTCCAGCCTGGCCAGGGTTGGGGCATCCACAACCTCCTGGGCAACTTTTTACAATGACTTACCAGCCTCACAGTAAAGATTTTCTTTCTAATACCTAACCTAAATTTCCTCTCTTTAAATTTATATCCATTACTCTTTGTCCTATCACTACACTTCCTGTCAAAGAGTTCTTCTCCAGCTTCCCAGTAGGTCATAGTCAGATACTGGAAGGTTGCTTCAGGCTGAATAGCCCCATCTCAACCTGTCTTTGCAGGGGAAGTGCTCCAGTCTTCTGACCAACTTTGTATTTCTCCTCCAGACTTTCTCCAACAGCTCCATGTCCTTTTATGCTGGGGACCCCAGAGCTGGATGCAGCACTCCAGGTGAGAGCACCAGGGCAGAGTAGAGGGGGCCAATCACCTCCTTTGACCTGTTGGCCATGCCCCTTTGGGTGCAGCCCAGGGTTCCATTGGCTTTCTGGGCTGGGAGTGCACACTGCTGGCTCATGTTGAGGTTTCCATCCCCATTTCCACCCCCAGATCCCTCTCCTCAGGGCTGATCCCAAACACTTCTCTGCCCAGCCTGTGGGTGCTCCTGGGATTGCCATGACCCAGGCTTAGGATCTTGCACTTGGCTTTGTTGAACTTCATGAGGTTTGCATGGGCCCACCTTTGCAGCCTGTCCAGGTCCCTCTGGATGGCAGTGACATCACAGGCATGGTAGAAATGAAAGCAAAATAGAGATTCTTTGATATGAGTTTTTCAGAGCCCATGCATTCCCGTGTTTCTGCTGTAGCAGCTGTACAGGGACTGTATTTTCTTACATTAACCTTTATTGAAAAGCAAATGGTTCTTCACATTGTTTTCCTCCTTAGTAATATTTTAAGAATAAAATGGAAACTAAATAGCGATGTCTATTTTGGGTAAAAAAAAAAATTCTAGAATAACTAACTTGTCTCTGTCTACAATCAAAGTGGTGGGAAAAGTACAGCAAAACAAAGGTCATGAAAATCCCTATAATATTTTCAGCTTCCAAAACAACCACAGAGAGATAGTCATAAACAGCAGATTGAAGTAAATGACTAACAAAAAGCAAGTTAAACTCTGACCTTTATACAAAACTTTCCTAACATGCAAGGACGCATTCTGAGTCAGGAGGTATAGTCCAAGGATATGCTTTGTAGTCCTGTCTTCTTTAATTACTGCAGTGTCAGTTCAATGGTTCTGTGAATAAAAAAAGCTTTTTTCTTTTTCCTTTTTTCTCAAGCTAACTAGCATATCATCTTCCTTGGCCTGTTTACCCTCAGCAGAGAAAAACATGTTGGAGACTTCAAGCATGAAGTGCGTGACATCTTGATGCTTTGATCTGACTGCTGCACACACAAGTGGTTAGGGCAGAAGTGAATATCTGGAGTGTTCTAACAAAACAATGTCTTTTGTGCCTGAAAATATGTGTATTTATGTTTAGATGATCATATGCAGGCATATGTGCATTTTGTCTTCAATATATCTTATTTTTCTTTCATTTTTCATATCTCACATATATTTTGGATCACTATCCATGAAGTCACATCCCCTTATGTGATCCATTGCTCCTCTCAGTTTTTCACTGGCCTAAGTTTTAAAATTTATATATAAACTTTTAAAACAACTCAGGACTATTTCATGAGCTCTAGATTTCAACACTGACAATTTATTCTTTTCATACAATTTCTGCAAGTTTGTCCCCTGACACATTGCTTAAACTGAATCCTGCATGAAAGCTTCTGTGTAGAAAGTTAACTGGAGAGAGAGAAAGGGAAAGACTATTTCAGTCTATCATTTCTACAGAGAAAGCAGTGAGTGATATTCACCCCTCCACATGCACCCCTGTGCCTCTGCCTGAAGCCTGGGTCTACTGAGGAAGTTCACAGTTTAAGGTCTTCCTAAAAACTGTAACAAAGTGTAGCATCTAGGAAGATTACAGTCATGATACATTAGCAGTTTTTCAGCTGTGTTGTACCCAGCAATTGGTATGTGGTCAGTATGAAGTTTGCATACTTTGCATTACTACTTCAAAGTATGTTATTGTTTCAGATTAAAAAGAGGTTAAAAATAAAGCCGTATGTTAAATCCTTGTGTGCAAATTAGGATAATCTATTAAATAGTTAATGATGATCTAAGGCCTTTAACATAAGCAGTTTATTCCTCTTTAGTGAAAACTCATCTCTCATCTCTGACATACATAGCAGGCTTTTATAACCTTATGTTTGGTCACTAAATAGTGATAAATAGATAAATAGATAATATAAAAAGATATTAGATAGCTACCTTATGAAATGCATTTAGTATCTATTAAGAATATTATCAGCATCATGAACATTCATTAAGTAACACATGTAGGTGATTACATTTGTGAAGAATTTAACACACAGCTTGCATCTAAGTCCACACAGTTTATCACAATGTGATAATATTTTATTAGAGAATATTTTGGCTTGAATTGAGACTGATTCTCAAATGACATCAGAATGGATGGTCTAACACTTTATAGCATTTTAAAAGTAGCATCTAAATTTAAACATAAAAGTTAAGTAAAATTAAAATATTATAACCCTAGCCAAAGCAAGATAGAATTAGAATTGTATGAATAAAAAATAATAACAGTTCTTTATCTGTTTATAGGCATATTCTACAATTAAAAGAGGAAATTTTTTTCCATCTGAAATATAATTATCATGTGCAAAAAATGAAGAAAAAGCTTATGCTGGTTCACACAAACTAACACAGAGTTGCTGACTTAAGGAACTAGCTTAATTGTCTCCTTCAAATTTGGCAGTCACATGGCAGTTACCTCAGAAGAGAATTTTGTACTTGTCTGCTGTTTTCCACTTAATAAACATTTACTTGTTAATTATGTTTTCCTTTTCTTGGTCCTAAGATGGTAAATCTAATACTCTAAAATGGGCAGGCATGAGTCTCACAGTCAACATTATTATTTACAGTATTTTGTGAAACTATAAGCAGTCATGTTCTGTTTCCTTTCATAGCAAGTGATTTATGCTGGAAGATTTAAATAGCTTTGTATTACCTTCTGACATGAGATCCATTAAGATGTCACAGCTGTAGCTGTGTACTTATCATGTCTTACACTTCATTTTGTCTTTTGGGGAGGTGGGGATTATTGGATCAGAGAGACTCACAGGGTATGGGATGAGTTTGTTATTATTGGCACATGCATGGAAGACATTTCATTCATTCATTGCTTGATCTTCAGACTTTTGAGGTCACTAGACAAACTTCTGTTGACTCAAGTGGTGCTGGATCAGGCTCTCAGAGAGCTGATAAATGTTATCTAGTTCTTGTCAACAGTAAAAAAAAGGAAAGTCAGTGTGAGCTACAAAAAACAACTACTTATATCTGGAAAGAAGCTGTCTACTTCCAACTTTTTTAAAGCACAAAAAAGTTAAAGAACCAACAACAATTAGAGAATAATAATAAAGAAATCCTCTTCCAAACTTCATTTTTTCCTATCTTCTCTTTTTGATGTTTCTCACGGAACATTTTTTGCTGTCTCTTTTTGTCACTTCCCAGGCTCTTCAGCTAACTTTCAGGCTCCTAAAAATGTCATTCAGTATTTTTCTATCCTTCACAAAAGTCTACTTACCTGACACATCCTTCTTCCCAGATTTTTTTGTCTTGTCTACTTCTACTGCTAATTTTGTATTAAATTGTCTGTCTTTTCTTTGTCAGTGGTCACACCACGCCTCAGAAGTGAAACGTCTTTAGAAAACTGACTTTTTCAAATAATTTTGTAAGTTACTTAAAAATCCTGCAACTTCCACTCCCTTCTGTATATTTTCCCAAGCTGTTATCAGATATAATAGGTGGCATCCTTTTTCAGTAATGTGGTGAAAAGGAGGTGTCCAGAATCTAAGAAACATGGAGAACAAATTCCTTCTTGTTTTTCCAAAATAAATAGGGTTCTGGTTCTCTGGTTATGTATGAGATTTAGCACTGTAAATATTTGCTATCATAGTGGATTAGCATGCCTACCCCTATTGCACTTTAGTTTATAGTAAAGCATTCTTGTGTCTTCTGTTTAGTCTAATTTAATTTCCCATGGAAACTTGACTGGTACCCTTAACCTGATGAATTTTTTCCATCTGCAAGGATTGTTTGTCTTTCAGTATTTACTGAAAAATTATAATGGATGTTAGAGACCTGTAACTTAAGGTTACCATACATTACAAGTGAATCTACATTTTTTAGCTGTAATGTCCTAGGAATTAATTTGGTATGCACAGATAACTGGCCCCAAGTTAACCTGGAGGATGGTTAAGAGATAACCCACTTCCATTAACTTTGGCTTCTTGCAGCCGTGGGCCATTTGCTCCCAAAGAAAAAATGCAAGACTTAAAAGCAAACAATTACAAGATCAGCATGAAAACCTTATTAAATTTCACAGCATTTAAAGATTACATGAAGGTTACTAAGATGCATATTATAATTTTCTATGAACATGCACACACACAAACACATAGACAGAGGCAGGTGTATATGTTTGTTTTGGAGGACTTCAACACTAACAAAAAAGAGGAAAAGGAAAATCTTCTGTATCACTACCTGTAACGTCCTGTACTGCTTGCCATCAAAAAATGGCAGCTGGGCTGCACACTGAGCTAGTTTGCCTAAATTTGGATGCACCATTACCAAACAGAAGTGTATCACAGCGAGTCCAATTGCTCAAATATTGTGCTATTGTGGTGCTGGAACACTCCACAGTCATTGATAATCCTGTCTTCAGCAAGTATTACCATCTGCGCATCGTTGCCTAGCTACAGAAAAATTAAGTTTATGCTGAGTACCAGATGTGTACCATGGCCCATGTGAGAACCTTGATTCCTACAGTATCAATAGTGGGGAGCTGTCAGAGCACATTGCTGTTCCCTTTCAGTTGTGATGGACAGGTTTTCCTTTCCACTTTTAAAACCAAGGTACAGGGAAACAAAAGTAGAGGGGTGGGAAATTGCTTGTCTGGGCTCCCATTTAGATAGAGATTTACATATAATCTTGGGGATTTAAGGCAGATGACATAAGGTGTGTTGTGAATGATGGGAAATTGGGTGGGTCTCAGTTAGACAGCTAGTCTTCCTACTTCACTGATAGCCATTCTCTCATAATTCTATAAACAGAAAATGGTTTAGTGTTAAGACACATACACAAGTGGAACAGACTTCAGTTCTTCTCCTACATTATCATTTTAAGTTAAAGTGCAGAGAATTTCCTGCAGAAGAAATATCATTCTTGTGTAGTTAACATTTTTTTATGAGAACAAGAATGTAGACCGGCCTGTAGATGCAGCAGAAAGAATTTTTTTTCTTCGCTGAGATTTGACATTTTAAGATATTTTTACACTGGGTTAGTGTTCTTGAAATGGAAGAAATGGCAATGTTCAAAAGCTTTTTGCACAGTTTTACATGCATATCTCCAGCCTGGTCTGCACAAGATGCTCTTGTTAAAGGGAATCAGCCAATAAGATCAATATTTTGTGATACTTTTGTGCAACTAAGACTAAAAGGAAACCATCAAACAGATTTTCACTAGCAGAAACTGGACATAGATATCCAGAATCTAACAGCTAATGTTTTTATCTTCTGTTTAACATTCTCCAGAGTGTGTATATTCTTGTACTTATGCAGCTTTCTTTTTATATATCAGCATTCATAAACTTCTTTGGAAAGCAGATAAGAAGGAAGATCACGATAAGCCCGGCTTTGGGTATTAGTGATAGAAATTGGTCATTCTGCCAATATAAAAGTATTTAGAGCCTGTGCACCAGTGCAGTGCTTATGTTTTCTTCCTCCAAGAAACAGCTGCATGTAGCCTTAGATTAATGGAAATGTGAAAACAACAATCTTTATTTTATGGAACTAATATTTCAGAAAATATCAAAGCAGTTGATATAGTGTTGATTGAACTACAGAGTGCAATCTGAGTTACTTTTATCTTTCTATTCACAGGAGAAATTACCAAAACTATCCGTCTACTTTAAGATAAGTCTCTTCCTAAAATGATTCAACAGTACAATATGTAACCATCTTATGAAACTCATTTAACACTGTTGTCCCTGGACATGAAATGAATTTCAAGAATGTAAACAGAATGAATTAATTTTTAACTGTTACCATGATTACAGGTCTAGCTGCGTAGCTGTTGTGCTTTTGGTGTCTGTAAGTGCATCCACTGAGATACCAATTTTTAGGCTTTTACTAGACCTAATCTAGAAATTATCTTGAACATGGCTCATGAATATCTACTGTAGTTACTCATATGTGGAGGCCTGTGAGCATCCATGAAAAAAAATAAAATAAAATCAGTAAACTTTTTATAACCAAACAGCAGTTGATTAAACAAAGAAAGAATGCAGACAAAAATGACTTTCAAGGAGGAGGCAATACACAAGACTCATTAAATTGATGATTCTTTTCTAGCAATGTGAAGTGAATTAGAATTTTTAAAAAATTCTAATTTGGATGGACGGACGGACGGACGGATGGATGGATGGATGGATGGATGGATGGAGAAATAGAACCTAAAATTATGAACACTAAGAAATCAGCTTTGTTTGCATTAATTGATTTGCTTGAAGACTGGCTTCCTACTTACCATTAAGGTGTTATATTCTGTTAGCTTCTATTGATCTCAAGTTAAAGCACCTCAATAATTTAACCAGCATATGGTTTTCATATATGTTTAAAGTATACACTTAATTCTGTATCATCTGTATTCCTGGTTATATGTTATATTTTTCACTGTATTTTAACTAGATCCAAAAACAAAGGACTTTTTTTTCAGGATAGGTTGTAACCATTGAAATTTTCAGAGTATAGTATATATTATTCCTCTAAAAATCTTTATCATTCTTTGAGAACATCTTAATGCCATGTTTGGGGTTTTTTTAGAAAATGTGGGTAGAAGCTGATGCCAGTGCACTCACTTCAAAGAGCCATTGATTTTTATTCAGGATCCCTGATTCTCTAAGGACTTAGGTATGTGCTTAGCTGTCTCCTTTTTGACCATGGACTTTCAAGTATGTGGGACTACAAAGTAGATATATTTAAATGTGGGAGGGTTGTGTCTCTAGTTGGGCCTTGTTTTTAATTTAATCCAGGACAGAAACTTTGGTCTATTATTCTATAACCTTATGAAAGCACTGATCAGAAGCATGCAAACAAAAAATGAAATATTACTTAGTTAAATAAATGTTCACATCTTTTGATTTTTGTCATGCTTGACAATTAGGTTTTCAAAGCTATTTATTCATCAGAAAAGATTTGTTTCTTCATGACCTGTCTTATCTTCTTCTGTGACTTGAAAAGGAATTCATAATACCGAATTACCTTAGACCATGATGTTCAAAAGAGCAGGACTAGGATTTGACTACAAGATTGAGCGGGAAGAGAAGCTGGGCTGAGAAATATGGTGGATTACATGAAAATATCAACAGTGTAAATGCAAAGAGCAGGTAACCAAAGAATCATAGACTTGTTTAGTTTGAAAAAAACCCTTTAAGATCATCAAGTCCAAGCATTAACACAGCACTGCCAAGTCCACCAGTAAACTATGTTCCTAAAAGCCACATCTAAATGTCTTTCAGTTACCTCCAGGGATGGTTACTCTATTACTTCCCTTTGACAGCCTGTTCCAATGTTTGACAATCTTTCTGTGAAGGACTGTTTACTGATATAAGACCTAAACCTCCCTAGATAAACTTGCAACCTTTTTCTTTCTTCATGTCTCTTGTTACCTGGGAGAATAGACCGAACTTCACCTGGCAACAATTTCCTTTCAGGCAGTTGTAGAGAGCAATAAGGTCTCCCCTGAACCTCCTTTTCTCCAGGCTAAATCATCCAAACTCCCTCAGCTACTCTAAATACAACTTGGGCTCCCTACCCTTTACCACTCCGTTGCCCTTTTCCAGATATGCTTCAGCATCTCTGTCTCTCTTGTAGTGAGGAGCCCAAAAGTGGACACAGGATTTGAGGTGCAACCCCACCAGTGTTGAGTACAGGGGAACAGTCACTGCCCTGGCCCTATTGATCACACTATTGCTGATGAAGACCAGGATGCCCTTGACTTCTTGGCCACTTGGCACAACTGGCTCATGTTCAGCTGCCTGTTGACCGACACCCCTTGCCAACACCTCCTTTTCCAATGGGCAGCTTTCCAGCCACTCTTCCCCCAGTCTGCATAACTGCATGGGGTTGTTGTGACCCAAGTGCAGGACACAGCACTGGGCCTTATTGAATCTCATCCCACTGGCCTCAGCCCAGGGATCCAGCCTGCCCAGAGTCCTCTGTAGCTTTCTCACTCTCCAACACAACAACATCCCCACCCAAGCTGGGGATGCTACTGCAGATGTACTCAGTCTCGTCATCCAGATCATTACTAAAGTTGTTAAACAGGACTGCCCCTAGTACAGAGTCCTGGGAAACCTCACTTATGACCAACCATCAGCTGGATTTATCCCTATTTACACTGCCCTCTGGGCACAGGCATCAATTCATTTTTGTTTATCCAGGGGAGAGATGATGAATCAACCATGTGTGGAGCTGAATATAAGGGAAAATATATTTTGTGTGTTTTGAATTTTCTGAACAAATCCACAGAAATCAGGAGGCAGTTGCATAGTCCATTGGTCAGTGTGTGCTATCTGCTCCCATTGTAGTCATCAAAGAGAGTGACTTTTATTGTAGTTTTACTAGAGACCATGGATTTTCAGCTTCAGTCTCATAGTTTAATCCTCTGAAATCTTCCACTGCTGAGCATTGATACCAATCATCAGTCATCTTGATAGCTGTTAAAATCATAGTACCTTAAAGACTGTGACATAATAGATATTTCTTTCTAAAGCTCACTCTGGATTCTGTTGTTGAGAAGACAGACTTCCACTTCACAATCCCAGAGAGAGAGAGGGCAGTTAAAAAGGACTGAGTGTCTAGCTGTCTTTGATGTATGAGAGAGAAAGGCAAAAGGGGAGGCATTTACAGGGCAGTAATGTGAGAGAAAATCTCACCCCTACTCAGTATTCAGCACACTGAGGAATGAGTTTGCACCAGAATTCAATGAACAATTAGATACAAGTTAATGGAAGAAGTTACTTGACTCATATTTATGGTAATTAAATTACACTAATCTGGCACACAGCAGCCATTGTGGACAAAAAAGTTTTTTCTGTGATTCTGTGATTCATTCTTTTAGCATATTTGCAGATTGGAGGATGACAGATTTCTTCATTCTTATCCCCATAGAATTTCTACTCAACATTTTAATAATTAGGCTGTGGTTAAAAGGTGAGTGAATGTCATCCTTGCTGAAAATAGGCAGACCTAAGGGAGGAAACTAAAGGCAAAGTTTCAACTGTAACAGTAAGATCTTGCACTGAACTTGTCACAAACTTGTAGCTGCTTGGGATGAGGCTGCTCTCAATTTCTGTAATCAAAACAAAGTAAAAACACATGAGTAATAAACAGGTTTTGTACAGTTTCACTGCTACGGAAATTCCTGTACAGGTTAGTGTAGCCATTATTTGACTAAGCCTATGGAAAATATTTGAACCAAAAGTGACACCAAAAGCAGAGAGAAGGAAAAGGAGACTTAGTCCATCTTGCTTCGTTCTTCCTCTGAATAGAGCTCACATCTAGCCAAGCTCACATCTATTCCCCAGTCACGGGTAGTTACAGAGACTGCTTTCAACCAGTCGTCCACTCTGGCAGTTCAGGATGTCTTAATTGTAATAATGAGAAAATTAGGGCTTCCTGACTGAACTTTTAGCCACATTCTCCACAAAGAACCATAAAAAAAGAGAAGTACTCATTGTGAATATGGATAGACCATTGCTTTGCAAATTGCTACTGATAGTTTTATCATTTTATAGAATCTTTTAGGACACTGTAAGTTTCTTGAGATGTTTACTGATCAAAAACCTTCATATATAATACATGCTCTTTTTTTTGGTAATTGTGAAATAATTTGGAAGAAGCTTCCCTACAAGCCATGTTTAGTTATTTTCTTCAGAGTTCTCACAGATGTCTGATCAAAATGTCCAAATGTGTCTGTAATTTTCACATCATGTGACGCCTCAAAAATTTTTCAGTTACAGTAGTTAGTCCTTGCACACATTCTATTTCATAGAAAAGGACTGACATCAGTCAGTGTCTGCAGAATCCAATTACATTTATTTAAAAAATCAGTCTGTTGGTTTTGCAATAGAAATGTACAATGGCCATAGATTTTTTAAACTAATCTGTAAATTTTACAGGATTAATAAAATTTCTATAAAGATTTCAAGAGTTTTGAAGTATTTATCTTGTCAGTAGTTTCTGTAGTAACAATTAGGTAAGTAAGACTTTTGGTAGGCCCTCAATTTTTACAGGATCAAAGTTATTCTATCTGTTTAAAGTAATAGCATGTACTTTTTGTGGGGGTCTTTTGGGGGTGAGTGGGTGGTTGCATTTTATCCCTTTTCGGACTGGATTCAATCAGTATTAAAACTGAATTATGTGGGATTTGAGTTTTGTTTTTGTTTTTAGTTTCTTGTTTTTAGGGGTTCCTTTCTTTCCTAGTTAGTACTGCTTTTGGAATTGATACTTCTTGCTTAGATGACTCTGAAGCTACAGTTAGAAAATACCTAAATATAAAATAGATGCATGAGTGCATCTTAGGAAGGTGGTATTATGGATGGAGAGCTGTCATCACATCCTTCACAATTACATTATCATGTGCTCCTGTGGTGTACACCTGTGGCTGGTTGGCAAGGCATTTAATTCTAAGGACTATTGAACACCATGCATTTTCATAGGGAATCAGTGCAAAGTTATTTAACACAGGTGTTTCTGTAATTGTGATACATTGGGAGATTTGCAGTGCTCAGTAGCCTTCAAAATTACACCCTCCACCTGCATGGTGAAGTAGTCTATCAATTCCTCACTGATGCTGCTAATAAGCTGTGATGTGTTCAAGTTAGGCATCTGTATGTGTTTATGCTGAACCATGCTTTAAGCACGCTGCAATGAAATACCTCAGGTATTTTAATATTAATATTATTCCCAACTATTCATTCTCTTAAAGGCCCAGTACCTAGATGATCCTCTTTGGTTGGGTTTTTTTTGCAGGATATTACCAATCCTCCTGGTGGTGGTCAAGCAAATTTTACCACATTCAAGAAGTGTTGTATCATAAAACATTGAGGTGAATTTGGTTCTTTAAAAGATTAAAGATTAAAAAGATTAAATTATATACATTTTGACATGTATATAATTTAAGATTATATAAATATCAGCAATGCTGATTTTATTTATGGGGTTTATTTTGGTTTTGTTTGTTTGATTGGGTTTTTTAAAATAAAGATGTGACTCTTTCCACTTCTGTGAAATGTTTATATTTGAAAACAGGGATTCTAACCAGAGCCTCAACTTCACAAAGGGGAAAACAATTACTTCCTTTGAGATCCACCAGGCAGTCCAGAACGACCAGTTCTGCTGGCAAGCAGAACCTGAGAAAAACAGAATCCTGATGCATCGTTGCTACATTTCGAAGTTCACATCTCACCCTCAGGGGAATTAGCCAGAGGGAGCTGTGTTCTTTCATAGGTCCTTGCTTTGCAGAAGGCGATGCTGGGTAGCTATACCTTGCTTCTGTGAAATATGCTAGGTTCTAGTATCCACATGTTTGGAAACATACCTCCCGCCAGCTTTTGCTTGTCTCGATTGCTTAGCTTTTGGTAGGTATTAACAATGGAAGGGACAGCCTGAATTATATGTTACAGTATATACCACTCAGTCATTGGCAATTGTTTTTTGTCACTCTTCACAGTGTCTGAATGGATTTTGGAGAGAGCAGTAAAACTGATGTCTGATAAGCCAATTGTATATACAACCACAGTGGTGCTAAGCTTTTCAAAGGGAAGTTTGCATGTATTTCCTTTTAAGGAAAAGTTGGGGTTTGGATTTTGGCATTTGGGTTCTCTCCTTAGCCTTATCCTTAGAAACAGACAAGTGAATTATACCCAAAACTTTCACCAGAAGTTGAAGCATTAGCAGTTTGGCAAAGTTCTCTTTTGCTAAGCAGGAGGCCATGAGAAGTGTCAGGCAATTATAAGAAGTGGTGCTAGGATAACTTGTCCCAGTTTTACTCTTGCTTCACAGTTGTGTAATTTGATTTCCCTGTAGCTAATTCTGCAGCTAAATTAAATTAGCTGAAATTTAAATTTAAAAAAAAAAAAGAAATAATATCAAGAGCTAAAATTTCAAGGAATTGCAGGAAATCTGGTCCGATGTGAGAGCTCATATTTCAAGGACTATCATAGCAAACACGGCAGAAGGCCAACATGGATCAGCAAGGAACCCCTGATTGAGCTCAACCACATAAAGGAAGAGCACAGAAGCTAGAAGCAGGGATAAGGTAGCAATACAGAAGCACTGCCCAAGCATGCAGAGATGGAGCTAGGATAGCTAAAGCTCAGTTGGAACTGGAACTTGTGAGGGATGTGAAAGACAGCCAGAAAGGCTTCTATGAGCATACTGGCACCAAAGGACGGTGAGCTATATATGGGACTACTTCTCAGTGGAGATGGAAAGATAGTGGCAAACGATATGGAGAGAGCCAAGGTACCCAATATTGGTTTACCACATTTTTTTCACTTATTAGGCTTGCCTATGTGCCTCCTAGATCCTCAGATCTGTTAACAGAGTCTGTGGGACAAAACATTACCAACAACAGAGGTAAGATCCAGTGAAGATGCAGTTAAGTCATATGGAGAAATACAAGGTCAAGGGGACAGACAGAAGGCACACAAGGGTGCTGGGGCAGTTAGCTGCTGTCTTTATTAGGGTACTGATAATTTGGAAAAGGGGAAAAAATACCACCATCTTGAAGATGAGAAAGAAGGAGGACCTACAAAACTACAGGCTTATCAGCCTCACCTGATGTCCTGGGAAATCCTCCATAGCAAACTGGTTGTTTACAGAGTGCACTTCATTCATTCCTGGACAACAGTGGCATGAAGAAGGCCTGGAGGATGGCAGTGCTCTTCAAAGGACCATATAAACAGATAAAGGGGATGACAAGAACTGAATGAGGTTCAGCTTTGGTAAACACAGACTTCTGCACCTGGGATGGACTAAATTCATGCAGGACTACAATCTTGGTGTTGCCTGGCTAGAATGCAGCTTCACAGAATGCAGGACCTGAGGTTCTGTGTGGAAAACCAGTTGAACTGGAGGAGTCAGCAGTGCACCCTTGCATCAATGAAGGCCATACACATGCTTGGCTGGATTAGCAATGGGGACAGCCAACAGTTCAAGTAGCGGATTTTGTGCCCCACTCAATTCTTGTGCAATCAAGTATGAAGTACTGAATTCAGCTTGGGGATTTTTGGTACAAAACATTGAGTTACCACTGAGACAATATAAACAGATGAAGCCAGATTGTTTTCAGAAGTGTACAGTGGTGGCAGGAGAAGCAATGGACACAAGCTGGAACATGGGGAAATTCTTACTTGGTACAAGGGAAATATTTTCATTTAACAGTGGCCAATCTTGCAGATCAGGTGCCTTGAAGTTCTGTAGGTTTTCATGGAGATACTTAAACTCAGCAGGACACTAGCCTGAGCAACCAGTTCAGAGTGTTTTCACATCAGCCTTGGGTGAAAAGAGGCTGAGTGGTCTCTGGAGATCCCTTCCAACTTAAGGTTTACTATGATTCTGTAGAAATGCTCAAGACAAATTTTTTGTTTTGTGGAAAACAGTGATGGTGGGAATTGTGTTCATAGTGACAAGGATGTAGATTTACTTTAATTCTGTTGTAAAATTGATCTACTCTATATTTTATGGTTAATAGAAAATATATCATGATTCTCTTGAGCAGAATGCATCGCTTTAACACATAGATCCCTAAATAGCATTAAATCTTTGACATTAAGCTCTGGTTAGCTCTTTCAGAATGCTGACCATCTAGAAGCTAATGCCTGTATAGAATATATATTTTCAAATACCCTGTGTGATTTTTTAAAACAAGACTTTACCACATACACTATAAATAAAATACTAAGAAATTCAAAAATTAGAAGAAAAAAAAGACTGTATACCAATCTAGTTTTAAAACAATGTTTTACTAAAAAAAATTTACAAGCTGCAGCCATAGCAAGAAAGTAGGGTGATAAAAGATCCTAAAATACAGAGCCATAGCCAGAAGTGTTAAGCTAAATGATATAACAAAAATTAAAATAAGCCAATGCCAAGCATGTCCTAAGCCTTCTGGGGCAGAAAGAGAAAAAGACAAGGAGTACATTTTTCATGGGAATGAAAATTATTACAGAGCTTTTTTTTTTTAGATATATAAGCACAGTCCTCTAAGATCAGAATTAATCTTGATGTAGTTCAACTGAAGGACCTGAAGGCATCAAGAAACAATGAGTACATTCCTAAGTACACCATCCAGTAGTTACTTTTCTAATTTTTTCATTCTGTTAAAAAAAGAAACAATCCTGACTCCTGAGCCTCCTCTAGTGTTCTAAAAATAAAAGAAAGTCATGTATACTTGCATCAAAGCAGAGCAAAGTACAGAATTGTTGATGAATCTTGCCAACGAGGCATTCTTTAGCTTGTACCTTTTTTTCTTTCTCTTAACTTTCATGGTGCAAAATGAAAATTTTCCAATTGGGTTCATATCCCCATGCTTCTCTGTGGTTTTCACTGATAAAAAATTCAACAAGTCAGTACTGATTTTATTTCACAAATACTAACAATAGTGTTTGAATATACAAGACGCAAGCAACCAGATCCTCCACTCCATATTTCTCTCTTGGCAGTTAGCTAGTTACATTTATCTTGTTCATACTCAGTCATCAAAATTAAAGAAAGCATTTGTTAATATAGTTAATACTTTTACCTGAGCCCTGACTAATCTATCTGACTTTGCTAAGTACTTTAAAAGCATACCACACTCCAATATTTCTTTCATACTTCATTATATATCTCATCAATGTTTTGCATATCTCTTTTCCAGTAAGTTGTGTATGCAATTACAAAAGTATTGAATCAATACATCTTTTTATCACCATATATTTTTAGTGCCAATTGTAATTGTCCTTTTTTTTTTTAAATGTATTACTTCAATAGAAAAGCAGTCAGATATTTTTAGGGTTACATTGAGCTACAGACATGTGTGTATATATGTACGTAATTCATAAGGAATTGGCATTTATATTCCTTGCATGCTCACTTTTAATCTTCATGACAAAATAAAGAAAATATGAGGGACTATGTTTCTCAGAAAAGAAGGGATGTTCATAGATTGCCTATATGTATCCTATATGGTTCTGATAATGTCATTTGAATGAGGACTTATTTAAAAGCCATCAAAATTATTAAAGCGATTCTTTTTTTTTTGCATTCTTTAATTTCCATTCTCTACACCACAACAGATATCAACTTAGACTCTTATATAACATTTAAATATAACATTTTACTCATCTAGGCACAGAGGAAGGAAATATAATTTTGCCTTAATTTGAATTAGAAGAAATTAACCCCCTCCCCAAATCCCAAATCCAACTAAGAAATAACATAATTATAGAACTATTCTCCTTGCTGTACAGTGGGGAAATCAATAAGAATACTACTGAAGTCTTTTCAGCCAAACTAAAGCAGCAGTAACACCATGTAACATGTAATTAAACAATCATAGTTTCATATTTCTCATGGCAAAGCTACAATTTATCAAAGCAAGAATTTGGAGGAGTTTAAGTCCTTTTTCTTCTCTTATGAAACTAAATGTTTACTTTTAATCTACTTCCATATAAAAAATTATTCCCTAAAGTCGCAGTTAGCAAGAAATAACAAGTGTAACTTTTTTTTTTTTTTTCCCCAGGGAAAAGAAGGGAGGAAGAAGCATTATCAACTGCTACTTTGATATGAAAAGGCATCTGAACAGAAAATAATTAATGGCTAAGGAAATGTGTACTCAAGGTCAGTGTAAGTCTGTCTTTAGAGTTTTAACTCTGATGAATTTATACTTTATCTCCTCCCAAAAGTCAAAACCAGTCTTACATTACCTTGAAGTAGCAGTGGGGTTAGCTTTAAAATACTGTTCTGTCTGAATTTTAGGCCAGATGGCCAAAAAGATAATATAGTAACTTTAGGAAAGAATTTCCTACTCCCTCATGCTTTCTGAGCTGATTCATTGTCTCCTCCTTAAAAGCTGACAGGTTAAATAGGAAAAATACTGGGGGAAAAAAAATAGAGATTATACTGAGATTATATTTTTATGCAACACTGTCATATCAGAAAGAAGGTTCAGGTTACCCCAACCTTTAATCCTGATATATCTGGGGATGCATGAGGCTTAATAATTCAGGAAAGGTTATCAGACCCATGACAGAGCCATGATACCTTGCATCTCCCCCAGAGAGAAGCTGGGGTGACTAAGAAATGCCAAGCAGTTTCAGAGTCATAGTCTGTCTCATATATAAATTTAAAATTGAGTGTTCTCTTTGAATGTCTAATGCTTTCCAAAATCTGCTGGAATTTTTAAGTATACTTTATAAATTTTTAAGCATTGTGTAAAACTTCCCATGGCATCTGGAAAATAAAGAATCAGTGTTTGTTTAAGATATTAAGCTATCAATTTTCCATCAGAACAAATTCATCAAATCTTATATGAGGCAAGGAAATAAGTCTTCTGTGATAGTACTCAGCAAATTCAGATACAAAGTTGATGTTTAATGTAAGTATGGCTATTGATTAAAATCAGATTTTCACATTTGTGTTTCTCATTTAGCTCACAAATGGCTTGCAAAAATATTACCAGGTTTTATTTACAGGATAAAGTTTATTATTTGTTGCATTGTCTGTAATATAATGCCATTCATTTCAGTGAGTGATATTTGGCTTATTTTTAATGTTTTGTTGCAGAATTAAATGTTTAATAGTAGAATAAGAAATAGAAAAAATTAGTCACAAATGGTATGTTTCCAGCAGAAAATTTTTGAAAGTTCGGAGACCTAATAGTTATATTCATTTTGAGAACTTTGGCTAATTAAATGTGAATCCAAGCAGACGCATTGGTCAAGGTATGTAAATCAAGAGAAATGGATCTCAGCAAATTATTTCACCTGTTCTGTTGTTTCCTTGATATAAAATTAACAGAGTAATGACCTACTACATGTGGTAAACACATTTCTTTATGTACCTGAGAACTGAAAATGAAAAAATACCCCACAGCTCTTATCAGAGTCAATGATAAGAAAAAGATTTGTTGACCTATTATGTCTTGTTAGATAACAATAAATTCTGTAACCACTGTGAACTCTCTTCTGCAAACCTGTGACCACCCACATTGCTCCTACTTTGTAACAGTGGAAACCAGAGCAAAGCCAGTCCTTCTGTTTCCACAGCTATTTCTCTTGCCTATTACAGTGAACATAAATCATTAAAGTCAAGTTTTTCTGAGAACTTTCAATGTCTTCATTCCACTCCCCCCATCTGTTCCTTGCTTGTCCTTTGGTACTTGCTGGGAAATTGCATATTTTCTGAGATTGTTTTCTAGAATGTGTGTGTTTAGGAGAGCAAAAGTGGGAACAATATACACTTGGAGCAATGAAGCCCATCCTTATTGCTGGGAAGGTAGAAGGGAGGTAAGGCATGAACATGAAGTGCTCTGATAATACATTTATGGCAACTACATTCTACTCTGCAGTGTGGTCATCTGTCTCACTAACAGAACACTGGGAAATACTGTCAGAGGGATACTGGATTGGAAGAAATGGGTGAGGAATAATCTACTCCAGGCAAAATATTTCCAGGTAAATATCAACAGAAAAAATAGAATTGACCATTTCAATTGAAAAGGACCTACAATGGTCATCTAGTCCTTTGCATATTGCAGCAACCACAACCATTGCACTCAAAATGACACCAAGTCATTTTAAAGAGAGTAAATAGGAAAAGAGGGCACATTTTCATTTGTTCAGGTCTCAGCATTGAGAAAATTCATTTGGTTTCCTAAAATATATCTCATCAGTGCTTACTTCCTGTCTGGACAATCGGTAGTAGACACCCACTACAATATCTCCTTTGCTTTCCATTTCCCAATCCTCATGCAGAGGATCTCAACCACATCATCACTAACTGTAAGGGTGGTGTAATCAAACCTCTCCCTTAAGTATAGTGTGGCACCTCCACCTTGCCTGCCCTGCCTATCTCTCCTGAAGACCCAAAGCCCTCCATCCCACTTCTCCAGTACTGGCATCCATTCCACCAAGTCTCACTAAGACCTAGTGTATTGTAGCTCTGGGAGCTTAGCAACACTTACTGTTAATCCTAGTTTGTTCTGATGCTGCCTATATCGGTGTACAAGCATTTCACATATGTTTCTGAGACCTCAGTGCTCCTGAAGGCATTGTAAATGTTCCCACTAGCATTAAAACACCCAGGCAATGTGATGTCAACTCTTGGCTTACCTACTGCAACCCTGTTGGTATCCCCTTCCCCATTGCACCTAGTTAAAACCCATGTCAGGATCATTCCTGACAGCTTATGACCAACGATCCATTTTCCCCACCAGGACAGGTGGTCCCTGTCAAACCCCAGCATACCTTATCCTATGAAGTCTCTTCTATGGTTTAAAGCCCCAAAGTTTTGGTGGAGATAAATTTTGTACCATCCACTACAGTAATGGATGCTGATGACTTCAGCTTCCTTATACAAAGGTAAGACCTCAACAGATAGGAATATTATAGCTGGACAAGACACGTAATGATGCTTTTCATTTCGGGTGATATGCTGGTCTGAGGCAGTGGAGAATATTGTTAGCCTTTTGTATTTGACAAGGTAAGGAAGTTATGTTACATTATCTAACTACATTGTATGTAGCTATGAAATAACATGCAGAAGCACATGTTATTTGCACTGTCTTAAAACACTATCCAAACTTCAGGCTTTTCATGGTCGAGATGACAGATTAATAAAAAACTAGGTTTTACCAATTTTCTTGTATGTGAACTGAAAGAAAGGAACCATCCTCACATTGCCCAGCCACAGGAAAGGTCAGCTGCGGTTTGTGTCTGGTGTTTGAGTAGTGCTTGGCATTCTTTTCTTACCCTCTCTCTGCTCCATAAATCATCGCACACAGAAAGGTCAGGAACAGAGAGGAGGTAAGATACTAGCTAAATAAGGAGCAAAAGATTCCTGTCCTTCTGGAAATCGTCAGAGCAGAGAGGGAATTTCTAGAGTCCTTTTGACATAGGAAAGAAGGCCTGAAATAGTTAAAATATTTGGACTGCAAACTGCACAATTCAATTGCTTAGAATCAGCTCATATCCTTGAATAAATAAAGGAATTATCTTTGTGTAAAGCTGTCCAAAACCAGAGAATAGTTACAGCTGACATTTTTTCTTTTAATTTTTTTTTACTTACAGCGTGTGTTTTTTCCTTCTCTCCACACTTTTTCTTGATCTGACCTAACTTTTCGTAGTGTTCTTGAATACAGGAAAGGACAGAGGAGAATTGAATAAAGGACAGCTGTTGCCATGTTCTTCACCTGACACAATAATTTTTAATCAGGTATTTTTAGACTTGTACCGTCTTCAAAAGGATTGAGCAAAAATTAACCTCTAAATTTTATATCACATGAGAACGAGATGTCTTCAGGAAAAATACTGACAAAGAAAAAATATTTTTTTTTGTTTTTCTCCTTGCTATTTTTGCTTGGCTATTTCAAATTAGTGAAAATGTTGCTAAATAGTGCTTTTGGACAGTTTGAAGCAGAAGCTGATATCCAAAAATCAGGATGATTTAATTGAAGCTGTGAGCCTTAAACATTTTGCTCATACAAACTGGGCATCTACATCCTGTAGATGTTTTTAGTGTTGTGGGGAATCTGGCTAATTTCCTGACCTTTTGCAGACATTTCTACTGTTCTATGAATAATATCAAAGTGGTCAAACAAGAACAGCTTTAAAGAAATTATTATGTCGGTGCTTATTTGAATAAAGGAATGAAGTATCACATATCCACTGCCTTTTCACAGTGACTTTTACAGGCAATCTAACTCATACCTATCCAACAAATACCAGTGTAACCTTGACTAGTGGTCAAGTTCAGGGATTTGCATCATTCCATTCATAATTTTTTACCTTTTAGTCATGAAGTATCCTTAGTCCTGCTCAAAGAATTTACGTGGTGAAAGAAGGAAAACATTTTTAATATGGATAGATTGTATCTGGTAGTAAGGTTGGAAGTATTAAAAGATACTTCTCTGTTCTATGACACTGCTCTACCCTATTGTTTTGGAAAAAAAAAAAAAAAAAGAAACCTTTGTGAGAGATGTGGACCTGGTGAGAAGCCCCACAGTGATTTCCTTTTAATTGTAAATATGGCCAAAGACTGTTTTTTCCATCAGCACAAGTTATAGGATTGAAAAAATAATATGAATATTTATTAAACTCTTTTTTTGTTTAACTTTATAAAATACTTATTGTTACTTCAGAAATAAATAGCCTTTAAGAGTCCAAATTTGGGACTTGTCACATTGAGTACCGAGAAAATGTGCAATGTGAACAAATGTGTAGAAGGGAATACTTAAAACAAAGAAAACATTTCCAATTGGAAATTTTAAGACCTTTCCAGAACCTGTAGAGGTGTTCATATGGAACTTGCCCAATTATAAATGTTCTTTTAGAGACCATGGATGCAAATTAAGTACTTTGAATGTATGCATATATAAATATGTTGAGATACGTTCTAGATAAGTTAAGAATAAGCACTGATGAACAGAGATTGTTTCAGAAGATTTAATTGACTTTGTAATTTATCCTCCTGGCCTTTCTCCTTAGAAGAACCTTGTGAAAGAACAACAAAGAGTTGTAAATAAACAAGGTTTCATTAGGATATAAGCTGGAATAATTAAATTCTTACACTGAGAAAAATCAAAACATGTAGGTGAGGGAGAGCAGTTAATTTGAAAAAGAAAGCTTGTAAGCCACTGTTTTCCTTAGTGCTTTCTTTTACCAAGTCAGGTTCTTACTTTCAGACTTAATACACAAAAATTCCCAGATTACAATAAACCTTCTCAGTGCTATTTACCCCCAGAAAAAAAAAACTCTTTTCATCCCCTCTGAGCTGCAACTCCGATCCCTTTGCAAAGGTCCTTGTCTATAGGTACCGAGCTCCTAGGTCCTAGATGAGATATCCTTCCTGCTGAATACCTCTCAAAGCTGGAGGGTCCTGTTCCAGAGGAACAAGACATTTGCCTTCCCTTTATTCCTCAGCAGCATCACTACTTCCATCCAGGGGCATCTATCAATACTCTGTTGATAACAATCGGAGAATAAAGAAATAAATCTGCTAACAGGTTGCACTGTAGACAGGAACATATTTAGAAAAGAATTTCCTTAATTTCTCCTGGAACATAAACTCAGAAATTATGTAATGAGCACAGTTTACCTTTTCTTAGACAGGCAACCTTTTCTTAAAGGCATGTGAAACCCAAACTCAAGTGAGTTGAGTGAGCAGTCTTGTTTAACAGGCTGAGAAAATGTTAACTACTCATTCTGCAGAACATGCTTAGAATATCATGGCAAAAATAGTTTTGACACCGTTATTTATGCTCTGCGTCAGATGATGAAGAATTATTTTTCTGTAGCAACATTCAGATGAAGGAGCAAGTCTACTATGCTTCCTTTCAGACATCTTCCTTTTATGCAAGAAAGTTGTACAGGCACTGAAGTAGTCTAAATGCTGAGAAATTATCAGAATTATTATGCTTCAGAAATTATTTAGCTACCAAGATATACTGCAGAATATAAAGCAGTGCAAAAATTCCAGAGAAGAACAGATGCCAGTGCTGTGGGGCAAGTATAGCAATTATCAGATACTCAGCTAAATGACTGAGGTTAAATTAAATAGCCATTCGGAAAAAAAAAAAAAAAAAAGGAAGGCAAATTATAGTCCCTATATTTTGACTGGAAAGATTAGAAGAAGTTAAGCGTAAAATTTGGAAGGAAGACTTGCAGTCTCTATGTTCAACATTGTTTTTAATTTTTCTCCTCTTGTATCTTTAAAATATGAAAAAATAGCAAACCTAATCCTTTCTATTAGCTAAGTGTGTGTGGCTGAATATCCTGGGGGAAAGAGGATGCAACAATTAAGCAACTGATTTTTACCTTTTAAGGTTAATCTTTTATGATAAGATCATTTATGCAAAGCCCTTGCCTGAAATGAATTTACAAAGTTGACTATTTAAAGATCAGCAAAAGTTTCAAAATGAAAGATCTGGCATAACCTTTGCTGTACAGAGCATGTGAATGATGATATGAATGAAGACAGGGAAAACTGAGAGAATTCAAAGATGCTTTTAACCAAAACAGAGAAAACAACAACTTGAAAGGATGGGAAGTGCATTTTAGTAGTTATTACTTAAAGTTTCCTGGTTTTGGGGGGTTTTTTGGTTTTTTTGTACAGCACAGTCTCAGTCTCTTACTCTTCCTGTGCTGTTGATGACAGAACACAAAACCAGCTCAGAAGTACAGCACAGCTCATAGCAGCCTGACTTGAAACTCTAAGCTTCAAAAGGGCTAAGACTGAATCAATCAATCGATCATCCCCCTCTGGTTTTTTTGCACACTAACATGTCTTACACCATACAATGATCCACCATGGAAGAAAAATCTTCTCTTTTCCATTTTATTATCTCAATTGTTCCAGGTGGTACAGGTAAAGTACTACACACTGACAACCTCCCACACTTTTTCATGTTGAAAGGACACTTATGTTAATGTACATATTCTTGTACAGACCTGATTTCATCTCTGCGGTCGGGTCATGTCATGGCTCCTCCAAGTTCAGCTTTCTGAAATGAATGGATAGTTAAGAAAAAACAGTGGCATTGTTTATACAGATCAGTGGTATTTTCTTACATAATTTACAGGAGGATTCAACAAACTTTACCTTCAGAGCAATTTGAAAATCATTGGGGTTCATAGGAGGCTCCCTTCAAACACAATAGAATTACAGTTAAAGAAATTTTGGAAACTGAATTTCCTTGTGTGATTTTTTTATTTATTAACTTTAAATATATATTCTTGAAGCTGTAAGAAACGTTGTTTGGTTTAGTTTTGGGTTTTGTATTGTAAAATAGAGAAGATAAATAAATGACTGTTCTATTCATGCTTCTTCTATTTGATCTCCTACTTCAACTCCCTGTAGCAAAAAAAAAAAAATAAAAGAAAAAAAATCCCAAACCTATAGTGTTCCCATGGGCAACAAAAGCTTGAAAAGAAGCAGCAACATGTTGGTAATAAAAAAATTTCAAAGGACCATATTTCAAGCTGTGGGAGTGCAAGGAACATCATTTCTTATATAAAATGCACATCATCTCTTGTGAATGGCAGCTCAGGAAACTGCATATGCTCCTCTCTTACTTCATAGGAATTATCTAGCAGATATAAACGAAAGCAGTTTTGATAACTAACTTAATAAAATTCAAAGAGTAGGGGTGGGCAGCTCAAGCTGACATTTTAAGATTTCATGAGGGAGGGTGATGGGTGAAAGAAGGAGGAAAGTCAGTTTTGCAACAGACAGAAACTTAATTTCTTTAGTTTGGATGAATTCCAATCAGAGAGCATTTTTACAATCCTTCTAGTTCTTCTACAAAGCAAACAGTTTTCTTTGGTTGACTTAAGCACACTGAGATGAAAAAAAATCCAGAGGCTTACAAGACCACAGCTGTCTGCTCTTCAAATACTGGTTCAACACTTTGATGAAGGGTAGTGTTGTTTGCTTTCTGTGCAATGCAGGTTAAAATGAAGCAGGTTGTTTGCAGGACATAATTTCTCTAGGGATGGTGCTTCCTGCTTGAATTAAAAGATAAATAAAAATTCATAGTTCCTTTAATTTATTTTTCCCATATCCCAAATACTTTGATATTTAGTCTAAATCAGGGTTTAAGTCCAGAGACCTTTAAATCAGGCAAAACGATTCTTCAAAATTGTAAGTAATTAAGAGTAAATTTATGGCAGATTAAAGTTTCTCCTAATTTCCCTTCTTCTTATATTTTAAAGGCCTGGTGCTCTGAATCACTACTTTCATCACTTTTCACCATCCAATTGTGTAGTCCTGACACAGATGGTTTTGATTCATGCTACCCTTTCCAGAGTTTTCATTAAGATTGCTTGACCAATTAAGAGCTGATTACATGAATAGAGCTTGTTATACCATCTTGTGTCACTCACCTTCCTGTTTCTTCCTTCTGCACTCTTTATTTTCCCAACCAATATGAAATTCTGTCTCAGTCAGCATAGGAAGGTTCTCAACAGAGTTCTTTGCAGCCCTATTTATTCACCTCTTCATCCAAGGCTATGGTGAGGTGTAAGGGAGAGCTCTTTTAATATGAGGCTTATGAGATACTGGCACAGGTTGCCCAGCAAAGTGATGGATGCCCTATTTTTGGAAGTATTCAAGGACAGGTTGGATGAGAAACCTAATCTAATGAAAAGTGTCCCTGCTCATGGGGGAGGGGGGGTTTAGGGTGGGGGGCATTGGAACCAGGCAATCTTTAAGGTCCCTTCCAACCAAAACCATTTTGACTCTGTGTTTCTATTTGATTTGTGCAGCTCAGGACCTGAGCAAAGTAATCTTGAATGAGACTGGCTTGCCTTTTGCATAGAATATAGTTTTTAATCCCTGAAAAAAATTAGGTGAAGAGATCAACCTTTCCAAAATGGACCATGCTTGTGATCTTACATAAAATGTTATGTATGCTCAGGTGAACAAATGACAGCTTGAGGAATGGATGTAACTGTGTAGCTCCAACCAACCTTATTGACTTGGCACCCAACAGACTGTATTTTTTATGGTTCTCTGGGGTTCTCTGGAAAAACATTAATGTCAACAGGGCTGTACATAATCCATACATATCCTCTACCCAGCTGAGCTGCTTTGGACATTTTGAATCTCAAAGCTTTGTGTTTATAGATATTTTTGGTGTAAGAAGAGTAGAGGTGGTAGATGGGGTAAAGTTTATAATAGCGGAGTTTGGAAGCACTGTCATTACGTAGTGGTTTGTACAACACATGCACTTTACATCTTTAACTTTTAAGAAATCCCAGTATCAAAGATATATACCTAAATATATACTAACCTACATAGATGTTGATTGGCATATATATTGACTGTATAAATTCAAGGAAGGTGCTTGTGGTGCACAAAATCCCATAAATAAGAAGTTATGTAACAAATAATGCACTTAGTTCCTTGTATGATTCATAAACAATTAATTTTTTGTTGGGGAATGTTGATTCTGAAACAGTCATCTGTACACTTAGGGAGGCAATATAAATTTGTGCTGGTTCTAGGAATTGTACCTTCAGAGAACATGGACATTCAAGTTCAGCAACTATGCTTTTCTTCACACTAAAGGAAGAGAAAAAGTAAAATAAAATATAGATTCAGTAGTCTCCTCAGGAAGTCTGTTACTGATGTCCTCAGAACACATTACTGATGTCCCTTTTTTGTAGACTGGCAGGTGTGAAGGACGTATTGTGGAGCTTGCTTCGAACAGTATTTACACCTAAAACTGCTGGGTAGACTGGATTGATGTGAAGAGAAAGACTTTCAGTGCTCTTCTAATAGCATTATCTCTTCTGATTAGGTTAAAATGCAAATATTATTGAAGACTCACAACTTATCTGTAGTATTGACATTCCCAACACTGACATTCTCAGGTCAATATACTAAAATTATAATGCACTTCCTGTGAGTTAAGAATAAAATTATCCTGCTTTCTATACATTAAACTTAAAAAAAGAAAAGAAAAAGGGCATGAAACTTAATTCTTAAAAAAGCAGTACTTGAAAGTAAGTCCTTGGATAACAGGTTTCTTCACACACCTGCAAAAAATTGGAGATACTAAGTTCCTTGTACTGGAGGAAGAAGTGTATGGATATCTATGAGACTTTTGGAAAAGAGGAGAAATGTGAGGGGGAAACAAATTTTATTTGATGTGGGAAAGGTTGGGGTATTTTTTTAATAGGTGTTTTTAAACCTATAGAACGCATACTTCTTAGTATATGAGGTGGCTGTCTGTGTAGATGAGGAAAGCACTGGCTATTTTTTACCTTGTGTTAAGGGCATCTGGTCTGTCCCTTTTGGCACTAAGTCCCACAGCCAGGGAAGCAAATTGTGCTCATGGGGTACAGTTGGTACAGGGTTATTGCCCCACTGCTGCCACACCAATCAGGTTCATCAATGGGGTTTGCAACCTCTCCCTTCACCCCTCCTTCCCATGGTTTTGGCTTCCAGTGCTTAAGGCCAACTGTGATTTAATGTAGCTGTGGAATCTTGGATCAGATTTCTGGGAAAGATGTGGATGTCAGAGTTTTGAATGAAGCAAGGTTCTGGCCTCCCTTTGTTTGGAGCAGCATTGAAGGTTTCTTGTCCAAGCTACATTGTTGATATAGCTGTGCCTGATCACGTACCCTGCTCATTCTGAGCCTGACCCATAAACTTGACTTTCCAGCTTGACCTCAGATCTTCCTTGTCACGAAGGACATGTCTAGTGCCCTGAACACTTGCCTGATTACCATCCTCTCCTCTGCTTTGTTATTCCTGTTCAGGTACTGTGAGCCCGCCTTTGTTAGTGAGGGCACAGCCCTGCCGATTTTGTTGTCTCAACTCCCAGTTCTCCTTCCCATCTTGAAAATAACCAACTTTGCTTCTCTTTAACAGCACTCCCAGACAACCCAGTCAAATTATTTGCCTTTCAGTATTCCCTTGTTTCTCTTTTTCCTCAACAAACAAGCCGTCCTTTTTGCTCAACAGGTTTTGCAGATTTTTCATACTTACATGGTCTTAGAATCTTAGTCTTTGGTTTTGGACTTTGACCCCAGTAAACCTGTGCTTTCCTGTCTTTTGAAATCTTCCACCCAGAAGCAGACTTAGAATCAGAGAATGGTTTGGGTTGGAAAGGACCCTAAAGATCATACAGTTCCAACCATGCTGCCACAGTCAGGGCTACCCTTGACTATATCAGATTGTTCAGATCCACATTTCTATCACACTCGTTGGATTTGGGATGAGAGTTGGCCCTCTTGCCTGTATACTTTAGCAACTTGCTTAAGAAATGTTTTCAACATAGTCTTCAACATGCTTTAGAATCAGGTTTGTGAGATATAAAATGGGTTGAAAATTTACTCTGTGTCTGTGCTCAAACTGTGGTGAACAACTATGGAAAATTCTACTGTCATCTGGTTATTTAGTGGTGTTCTTTCCAGTAGATACTGAGGCCAATGCTGTGTAATGCTTTTTTTGTTAACAACTGGATGATGCAATACATTACACTCCATACACTTCCAGACAATACCAAACTGGCTAATCATCAAAGGGCAGAGCTGAAATGAGGGTGTAGGTAAAGTGGAAAAACTGGCTGACGGGAACCTCATGAATTTCAAATGGAATTGCCAAGGTCTCCACTTGGGGAGAAATAACCCCATGGACCATCAGAAGTTATGTTTCAGATTATTCTAGCAGTATGCATTTTTTAGCAAAATATTGATTATACTAATATGTGCATAGATAAGCATCTGTGATATTCCATTGAACATAGATCATTATATCTAAATCATTATGTATTAAAACTTGAACCAACAAATATTCATGCACTTTTGTAATTTTTAGCCTCCCCGTTTACAACTTTAATAATAACAACCTTACAAAAAATATGGGTGTTTTTTTTTCAAGTCTGAAGTTAGTAGCTTCTTAATTGCTAAGTACTTTCAACAGGATAGTACTTAAGCAGAATTATGGCAGTGCATATATTGGCTTATGCATAGTTCAGTACCATTGCTTAACAGATGTCTGATTTAATTATAGACACGTCATATACATTTTCATTGGTGTCATGAACCTACCTCTATGGTCTCAGCATTTCTAAGCAACATTGCAGCCAACTAATGTAGTAGAACCGCATAAAAGACAAGTTTTCTTCTGCATTCTCCTTCCCTCTTCCAGCTCCAAAAAGCAGTAACTCAATAACATTCCTTTCCCTGTCAGCCAGCTGTATGTCCATCTTTGTAACCACACTTCAAAATGTTTTTGTTATATGGTTATAGGAAGGTCATGTTTGATTAAAACACTGGTTCCATTTCACATTGGATGAGTTGTTGCTAATATATTCAATTTCAGCTAAGTCACTACACAAATGAGGCTCTCAGTGAGAAAATAATATTTTTTTCTTTTTTAAGTCTTCAAGATGCTGTACATTCAGCAGTGTTCTGTAATCAGAGCACTAAGGCATGAATGGAGAGACTGAGGAACTGTGCTTTCTGTTCTACCTTGAAAAATGGATGTCAGTGTCTTGGGTTCTCCATTTGTGTAATGAGTACCCTACACTTACCTGTCTCCAAAATAGGCTCAGATATTAATGTAAAAATGTAGCATGTTATTTAATAAATTCAAGTTAACTGGTAACTTAGAATACTTCAGTACCCATTATTATGAGTTACATTCAGTAGCTTCTCTCCTACTTCAGACCAGGTTATATTCGATATTCCAAAACACTTCAGGAAAAGGAGAAAGGATGTGTTTCTGTAAGCATCAAGTTTAAGCATGAGAGAACTACTAAGAGAGTTATCAGTACCAGAGAAAGAGGAAGTACACATTACTCAGGAAAATACCCACAATGATACTGCAAAGATGGTGGAGGCTGAGAAGGGGGAAAACAAATCCTTTAAAGTCCATTTTATTCAGTTCTGCTGTATAAGCAGATTGAGAGCCTCAGCAGTACACAAATCAGAGTGTTTTTCTGAAAGAGAAGAAAGAAAAAAATAAAGCAGAATAAGTATCAGAAAATGTAGTAATTGCTAGTATAAACTAGAATTTATTCCATTTATTTTATTTGGAACAAAGAATTGTGAATCCCAGAAGTTGGGTGGCATGAGAATATAGCTGGTTCTTTTCCCTCCCTTCCCGTGTCCTCTTATTTAATCCTTTTTGTACCCATAGAACCATAGAATCATAGAATATCCTGAGTTGGAAGGGACCCACAAGGATCATCATGTAGCCTGCACAGAATAGGCGTGTTAATTGGATAAAGTGACTGCAGCATGAGATAATAAAAGGCTAAAGTGACATATGGTGTGAGGATTTCAAAGGCGCTGTCACTGTGTAAAGTGAATATGGACTGTGGTGCACAGGTATTGGAAGATAAAATGCTAATGCTGCAGTCTGCAGTTCTACAATGTCAGCCTGATTTTTGGTGGTATTGGATTCTCAGAAAGCATCACCACTTCAACCACTTTCAGCTAGAGTGAATGGAAACTACACATAGCTGAAGAACCAAATGACACAAAAGCAATTTTAAAATGAGACAACAGAGATTCAGGTAAAGGTGTTTACTTTGTCATATCTGCCACAAACTCTCTGTGAGTCAGGCAAGTTAACATAGATCCCCTGTTAAAAAAAATCTCAAAAATCAAAACCACACAAATGCTTTCCCCTGCTGTTTCTCTTCCAATATATATCCACATGAATGTGAGCTCTTCCAGTCCAAGACTATCTTATGTGGTCATCCAAGGTGCTATAAATGAGATCTTTCATTTTTTTAAAAGCACCTTTGCACATCAATCAAGAAAATCCAGAACTCATTATTTACTTTACCAGCACTTATAACACAGTAGTGATTATAAGTGCTGTATACTTTGTAATTCTGAGGGAAGTTGCACCAAAATGAAGAATTTATTGGAAATCAGACAAAGATATACATTTACCCTGAAGCACCAGGTAAAAGAGAGAATAAAAGTTTGGAGAGAAGTGAAATTTTGCTTATACTTGATCCTTAAATTACCAATGGACATAAGGATTTAGTTCTCCTTTGCTTTAGTGCTCAAAGGTTGCAGAAATGTGTTTATATCTTCACTTAGACCACGGGGTTAAAATAAAGATAATATAAAAATGGTATCTGGTGCCTGATACCAAACAACCAAGAATTTGTTTAATTGAATTTGTAGGTCAGACCCTTCTTCCGCTCAAGTCAATCCCCCAATTGATTGCACTGAAGTGGGGAAAGGAGCGGTGGGAAACTTTCACATTTAGAGTTATGTGGAGACGTTTTCACTCAGATTAAACTGGGACTCAAAGTGGCTATTTATATGCATGAGACCAACACAAAGTGCATATTCTGCCTCAGGATTAAAGCATTTAGTTTTTCAAGAGGGAATAGTTCATTGATCAATGCTTTATGCCCACATTTCTCATGTTGATGGAGCTTTGCCCATGAACTCTCATTAAATGTCCTGATTCCAACTTAAAACTTAAATTTGATTTCAACACCAGGAGTAAGATGTCGTGAAGGAAACAGATTGCTCCATATATTCATCTAAATACAGGTCAAAACTAGGTATATATCAAGAGCATTTCATCATCAATAACATGTGCAGCCAAGATGAATTAATGCTAAAGGCTGCAATTTCTAATCACTAATAATAATGTTTGCAATTAATTGTATGTAGAGCTAAGTCTATCTCAGTTTATTTGCTAAGGCAATTTTGCTAAACTAAGTAATTTTACTGCTAAATACAAACACTGGAAAAGTAATGCCTGTTAACATGACTAGTTTCACTTGTCTAATATATGGTATCACAGTTAACCAGTCTGATCATTTAATTTAATTTCATGCTACAACTGGTTTTCATTGAATATTTGATATAAAGCAGATTGAAAGTTTGACATTAGAACATTTCCCCCAAATATATTTCACTCTCCTGATCATCTTCTGCTGCAGCAGTACAAACTGGCATTTTACAGTGATTTTTTTCACCAAAAAGATAAAAACAAGCAAAAAGAAACATGGAACTCATTGGTTGCAGAGTTCCAAAACAGCTAAAAGGTTTTTTATCAAACAACACTCAGTGATTTCATGGCAATTGTGTGGCTAAATTCTTACAGTGGTCTGAATTCACTCTTTTCATTATATGCCCTTTTAACAAGTTCCTGCAAAATATCGTGTGAATAAGTTGTAGAGCTATGGTTCAGGAAATAATTCACACTTATTGTTTTGATGAGAGAGTACATGACATTTCACCCTTCAGAAGATGTGCATTCAGGTTAGTTTCAGAGTACATTCTAGTCTAAATCCCAAATTTCTCACTAATAAACACTAAAATATGCCTAATGTACTCAATATGTATGCTTCTGCAGTTAGAGGCTCCCTGCCATATTCCAAAAGTATTGGACCTGATACCAGAGTAACACTTTCAGTTCTGCTGTGAGTCACTGCTGTGTGCTGTAGCTGACCCATGAGCTGCTTCCGAGTTCTGTACCTGAGAGCCACGACATTTCACAGACACCAGCTCTGAAATCCCTCCAACTTAAGTTATTATTCTTGATTTATTTTAATATAAAGCACAATGTTAGAAATAAGCTACCTTTGAACAATTTTGTAGAAGGTTAAATAGTGTAAATAGATCTGTATTTTTAGGACAGCAGCACTACATCATCAGAAACCATTCTGACAAATAAAAAGCTATTAGTCTACCAAAACTGTAATGAGATCATGATTAATAAACACCTCTGAAAGGTCTGCATCAAAGTCAAAGCTTTTCTGTGATAAATGTAAACATGTAGACCTTACTTTGCCAAAAGCTGTGTGTTCCAGTTATCCAGCTCTACTGATTGATTTGTTCATTAGACTAATAAATAATTTATCACCTTGAGGAGGACAATTCATTATACAGATAGCATGAACAAGTAATTTTAAGCAGTCAAATCTTTAGAAGTATTAACAGTGTTAACAGTGCCATGAAGTCTGATGCCATGAAGATGCAGAATCCAGACCAGTGTAAAAATGATGAAATTATTATAAAAGCAGGTAAATTCAGAGACTTCTAAGCAATTGCCCATGGGAATTCACAGTGCAGCTCTGTCAGAAATCTCATGTGTCGTATTATCTTGAAGTCCTTTTAACTATCCTGCCCTAGAACTTATGGTAAGCTATGAGTTTTCTTAAATATAGGCACAGAAATAAATTACAGTTTGTCATATACCTCATTTTCTAAATTAGGGAGAAATTCTGTAAGATTTACAGTATTGATTATTTTATTCTATGATTTTCTTTCCTAAGTGCCTATAGGATTTTTCCTAGCAACAAGTGATAGAAAAAAATCATATACAAATCAGGCAGAGTCAGCCTTTTCTACAAGTGTAGGAACTATCATTGAAAAACTAAATTTTAACTCATTCTCTAGAATTTCTTACACATTTCAACTTAAAAAAAAAAGGTGGCGATAAGGACAGTTGTATCATAGCAACACATTAGGGGATAAATTAGACACAATTACTCATCACACTTTCCCCTAATAGGAACACATGGGATTATTATTTTTATTATTATTATATCAGTTTTATAGGGTTTTTTGTATAACTTTAAATGGATGTAATAGCCCCTTTGTTGAAGATGGAAAAAATCCTACAAATAAGTGTCTTTGCAATTAAATGTGTAATGTGTCTAAGAAAAAAGATTGTTCAACTTCATTCATAAAATTGATAGCCCTACAGCCTAAAGCCATTTAGCCAAGTTTTCTCCCTCAACCATGCACAAGAATAGAGATATTTTATTTTCCTTTTTTTTTTTTTTTTCACACTATTTAATTATATTTCCCCCAGCAATAAAAATGCACTGAAGCTTGGGTACTCTACTGCAAGACAGGAAACTGGGAGCATTGAGAGAATGACCTGCTGTGTTTCATCTACAGTAAAAGTCCCTGTTTTCTTGTGAATTAGTATCTACAACAGCAAGCATATCACCAGTCTTGGAATATCAGCCTGGTCCCAGACGTCTGGTTCAAAATAACAAACCAGACACATTTTCTGTCATCACTTACGCACTACTTTCCTGAATCTAACAGATATTTCCTCGAAGCAATGTCTCTGCACATTATATTGTGTTGCACATTGCAACACCTGTGACTGTAAGACTGTGATGATCAAAGATTGTGTTCTTTGAGCCCCCTGACTTTTTTTTTTTTTTTTTTTTTCCCTGAATCACAGATCTGGCTTGGGGAAGCAAGGGGTGGTGAATTCTGCTCTTTCTGCTTTTTCTGTCATTATCCTAGAACTTGATCTGCAGGTTCAAGTGCAGTGTATTCCTCTCTGTTGCTGTAGTTGAAGCTGATGATGTTGTTTTTGCACACTCAAAGCAGCAGCAGGATTACTCAAAACTGGGATACTTCATACAGATAGTTCATATTGCCATTTATATGGCTTCTACCTTACTTCAGGGAGACTCAGAAAGGCAATGCCTCAAAAGAGAATGCTGTAGCATTATGATTTATACAGGATCCAGAATAATAATGTCTGGAGAAAGCTAGAGAAGCCAGATGGTTGAGCAGAATCTGATAATCTCCTTCAGATCCAACAGAAACTTCAGGGAAATAAACCCTTGCCTTTTGGTGCAGGGTGAGGTAACTTGTTCTGGTGGAATTATTCCAGAAACTTTAAAACACAGGGAACCATTGTTATCCAAAACCAAAGCTAAGACACTTCCTCCTCTCATGTATCCTTGTGAAAAATGTGGCCTACTGGGATGGTGAATCCTATTTGTTTCTATGAGCCTTCTTTGACTCTAGGAGTGTCACTCAGCAGATATGGTGCATTAGGCAGGATAAAAAGAAGGAAAATATATTTATTATGGATATGGAAAAAAACCCCCAAACATCTATTGCATGACAGCATGCTGAATTTCCTCTGGTGTGTTTTAATTAACTAAACATAAAAGTTAACATTTTTCCCATTATGTAAAATAAAAATTATGAAACTGTGTTTGCCAGGTGTATCTTGGTCTTCCATAATGTTTTATTACCATATACTACTCCTTAGTTATTAGAGAGAGAGAGAGAAAGAGAGAGAGAACTTTATATCCAAGGGATGTGACCATGGAATGAGCAGAACAAATTAAACTCTGAACAAAGGTTTTCTCCAAATAAGCCACAGTGCAAGCAGCAACCAACAAGAAATGGGATACGAGCTGATAAGAAGAAAGCATGCTTTATTGATTTTTTTCCTTTGCCCCAATTAGGTTAGGTAGATTCTATTCATCTGCTGACTTAAATAGATATGAATGCAAACTCTCTAAGGTATTCCTAAGAAGTTTTCAGTAAAAATGTTTCCATATCACTGCACTAAGAGGGTTTGGAGATAGCTGACAGCTGTGGGTATATAAATTAAATGGAATATTATTGATGTATTTGGAAAAAAATAAAAAACAGCAAAAAAGACCAAGCCAACACATTTTTTCATCAAGCTTTAACTTTCCAAAATAGTTCAGTGGTGTAAAAACAACATTGTTTCATATTTTATAGCTCCAGATTTATGACAACATGACTCTTTGTAACTCTACAAAGTAAAATTATTTGCCTTTAGAGAGATCCACACATTGTGTTCACAATATCTTATCTACACAAGAAGTGTCTCAAAACTTGTCTCTTCATGACTGGGGGAATTTTATGAATGTGTGAACTTCTCCCTCAACACAAGCGGGCAGTTATAGATACCAAAATTATTATGGCCAGCTCTGGAAAAAGGAGAACCTAATATATGAGGCCCTGATCCTAAGAGGGATGGTTGATAAGCATGAAGCATTTGTGCTTTTTGGAAAGTTTCTACAGAATGAGGTTTTAATTTTCTCCTGTGGTAAGGAAGCTCAATCAGACCCAGGTTTCTTGGTGAAAATAGAAGAATTTGGTGCCTGGAGGAGTGCCCCAATATCAAAAGACTTTGCAGTGAGAAAGGATAAGTCACTGCTCTGCATGCAAGACAATAGGGGCTTCAGATGCCTCTGAGCAGTAGATAGAGGCAAAATGCTTCTCTCAGCCCTGCCAAATTGTGTGGGAAGGCAGCTCTGAGAGCTCTGGGACTGACTTGGTTGTCACTGAGAGAAGATGGTGAGCTGGGAAGGCAGCTCCGTGAAACTCCATCGTGGTCTGGAAGATGGAGGTTTCATGGTCAGCTGTGATTGCTTTATGCAATAAGGCAAACAGTGGAGGTGGGAGAGGTTTCTCCTGAGCCACTCCAGTCATGATATGCAAAATATAACCAAATTAGGGAGGAAGAGAAAGGTCTAAACACTGTCCTTGGTTGGAACTGAAATGAAAATCTCACAGTGAAAGACAGTATGAGCCCTTGAAAGGGCAGCATTTCAGAAGTGTGGTCATGGGAACTTTGTCACGAGGGCTTAAGAAAAACTTCACTATATTAAATTAACCCCTTGCATTCCACATGGGAGAGGGCAGGCTTGGTCAGAACTGCTCATTATCTGCTGAATTTCTCTGGAGAAAAGGGAGGATAAGAAGAATCTCTTTAAGAACATCAACCCTGACCTCCTAATCTACCAGCTTCTGCTGTTTTACATAACTTCATTGCTTCTTCTGAGGGGCCCCTCATCTCTGCTCTGTTCAGGCTGTAGGGGTGGCTGAAATGCCATGTCTAACATGTACTGTCACTTGCTTTTCTGTGTGATGAGTATTGAGCCAAAAGAAGGCCTCTTCAGTTCTGCTCTGTAATATCTTTTCATAACCTTCTAATGACAAAAACGTCACAGCAGCAGAAGCAGCATTTACTCTTTCACAGGCAGAACAGCTAACTACAGTAACCTGGATGGTCATTACAAACCACTCCAGCTGGCAACAGACAGCTTTCATGTTGTCATTTCACTGACACTGGTTGTGTAACTAATGTAACTTAAAATACTTGCATGCTTACTTCACATCTACTTACACAGGCCAATGAGTGCTCTATTTATTTTGCAGGACGTTTTAGAATCAAGAATAAAGGGGATTTTTTTCCTTTGGTTTGGGCCAGGCTTTAGGTCTTGAAAAAGGCTGTGCATTAATTCTGCATGCTTGCTAAATTAATTTTGAATGCGAGGGTATAGTATTATAACAGCAAGTTTGCTGGTAAAATGTGATAAGGAGAATGCTGTTCTTCCAGCTATCTGCCAAGGACTCTGGACAGTAAGAACATGCCCAATGTGCTACTGCAGAGGCTTATCAAAAAAAAAAAAAAAAAAGTGGGATTTTTTAGAAATATTTGTTTTTACTCAGTGGTTTACATGGCTTGTGGGAATAAAAGAACAAAGGTTACATTACATGATATTCTCTCAACTCTTAAGTATGCTCAAAGCTCCTTCCCTGTTCTCTTCTTAGGAGGCAGTAATAATAGACACCCAAAGAGTATCTATCATAATGAGAAAACAATACATTTCATTTAATATATTTAGTTTTTTAAGTGCCTTTTTTTTTTTCTATATTGCAATCGTGCCTATTAGAAATGGATTGAACTGTAATTATGTTTAGATTTACCAACCAATTCCATTGAATGGGAGACCATGGAGGTCACTGCACTGCAACCTCTGGGTATTGCAGGCATTTTAAACATCTGGCACTGCATTATTAGAACTGTCACACAGAACTAGAGAGTTTTGAATACCTATTATTATTCATGCAGGTTATGACTGATGAGATGTGAGTGGGTTTAGAGTGATGCTTCTCTTTTCTCTTTCCTTTTTTTTTTTTTTCCTGAAAGAATACAGCACATAAACATTGTGTACTTTTCCTGTCAATAAAAATTTGAAGTTAGACAGGCTTAGAACATAATATGTTTAATCCCTCACTATAAATTGTACACCATGAGTTATTTGCTGGGCTTTTCTAAGCTGATTCAATAAATACAAAAAATGCATAAAGCATTTGGATTAAAACCAGCTTTTCTTTCCTTTCTTGATTGCACAGATTTTCATACCCCCAAAAGATTCCTTTCCTATAGGGAGTAAAGAGTCTTTTATATGTATGTGTATGTATTTTCTTCTTCTTTGTGTGGTTTCTTCTTCATTTGATATATGGTTTCTTCTTTTTCTGTTATATATATATATATATTTAAATAAACATTTATGGACTCCACAATGTTTAATTACTGTTGACTTAAAAATTGTTGCCAGCTTCAGGATTTTTGACACTCCTTTAGAGAAATTTTTAAATATGTGTTTAACTTTGTACCAGATTGTAGATTCCAAGCCTACTAATATAGCTCAGAGAACCTACAAATAGTCCTTTAAGTTGAGACTTTTAAGAGCAGCTAGATGGAAAAAACCTTGAAAAGTGTTTATGGCACATGTGAAGATCACAGATCTCTATTCCTAAGAGAAATAAATGGATGAAAATTGAATACTGAATACTAACACAATTTAATTAACACAGTTTTCATTTAGCTTAGTCATATTCTTCCATTAGAGACATATTAGAGCCAACTGTAATTCTGAAATGAATTTTTACTTATTTACTCTAGTTCTGGGAAAAACTCAACTTATCTTTAGCCACAAGTTCCAGCCTGTATTTCAGGATTCAATTTTTCATAGAAGGATGTGTACAATTTGGAGGTAGTGGACATTTTATGGCATTTTGCATAGGAAAGTTTACCTGAGAATTTCTGGGGGAAAATGACCTCCCCAGAAATAAGGGGCAGTTATGTACACATGGAAGATCAAAGAAAACAAAAGAAATGGAGAAGTAAGAGATAAAAATTATGGAAAAAATCATATCATAGAACCATAAAATAGTTTGGGTTGAAATGAACTTTAAAGACCATCTAGTTCCCACCCCATTGCTGTGAACAGGGTTGTCTTCCATTAGACCAGATCGCTCAGAGCCCCTTCCAACCTGGCCTCTGTGTTTTGAGGTTAATTTAACTTGTTTTGTTTTTTAAAAACATGTTTGCTGACAATTCTAGTTAGTCTGAACTCTTACTGAGAGACTAAATGGTTTAGATATACCCCACTGAAAGAACCATCAGAGTTCAGTATAAAACACTGAATTGTTATTCCCTCTCTTCACACCTTGAAATCTTTCTAAGTATTTATTTCAATCAACATGAAATATGTCACAAAATGTCTGTAAGGGTTTTTTTGAGGGGTAAGGAGAGGTGAAAGAAAAGAAAGCAAACAAAACCCCTTGTCTAGCCCACACCATTTTCTTAGAGAACACAACATAAAAAAGGCCAACCTCTTTTACAATGGTTAAAAAAACCCAAAACAAACAACAAATCAAACAAAAAAAAAAAACAACCCAGGGTAAGTCTACAAGTTACAGATATTACAGAGATACCTACCATACCATAGTGTGGCTTTATGGATGTTGTGTAAAGCTTGCACAGGCTTGTGACAGATAAAGGACCACAAGATCCAGGACCAGAAATTTATTGCCAAATCCAGAAGAGAAAACCAGAGAACAGGAGTATTTGAAAAATAGTTCACTGCGTTACATCTGCAACAAATGATCTGCTATTGGGTCTTATTCACAGCTCAGTAAAATCACTGGCACAGGACTTGGAGTCAACACTGGTCTCTCCACATAGTTTTCATATTATAATGTATCAAGAGATGGAAGACTGTTTACTGAATGCAGCACAAGATTACTAGGCCAGGAAAAGATCTTTCATTTCATTTACATAAGACTTAAAAAGTATATTTTCTGTTGAAATATCTCTGATGAGATTTAAAAAGCCAGCACTCACAGGCTCATTTTTTTCTTACAGACCAAATGGGATCATGAAAAGAATAAACATGGTCAGAAATGACCAGTGCAAGGTGATCAGAGAGTGCAGGAGCAGACAGGGCAAGACAGATGGATAAAGCATCCTGGTAAAGAAAAGAAACTCATCATTAGGCATAGGTCATGCTGCAGAACTTCTTGATTCACAAAGCGGGGAGAAATTGTCAGATAGAATGTGCCTCTTGAGTGCTGTTAGCAAACAAAGTCTGTTATGTTGCAGTATTAAGCCCCTGTGAGGTGGTGTGTGGGTGCTCCTGGGGTTTTAAACTGTAAATTACAGGGGCATACTAAACTGGTGTGTGTCTACACAGGTAGTTTCACTTAATTTAACTGTCAATCTAAATCATTTTAACATCATCCCTGAAGTTAAACCATTCATTCTTGGCAGCCTGCCTTTAAGACCTAGTTTTGCAATGAGTCCCTGATGGATCCTGGTTGAAGCTAATGGGGCTGTATGTGGTTATAGAATAGCAATTGCATAAAATTCATTAAAGGGCTGGGACTTATTTGGGTAAGCCCCACTCTGATACCTATGCTTACTGGGAGTTCTTTACACAATAATTGTTCCTCTTGACTTCAGTGGGACTATTTATGGGTTAAACTACAGCAAGAATTTGGTTTCATGCAGGTGAAGAGGTTTTTTTACCTTGCTAATGTTTCTCATCCCATTGAAATCAAGGTGACAATTAATGACTGTGAGTTACTGGAATGATGAAGAGTTTGCAGGAGGGGGATATTCTTTTGCCATGGGAATATCAGGCATTTGCTTTTAGAGTCTCAGAAAGTCAACCATAGAAAAAAGAAATCTTAGGGAGAGAATTTTTTTTTTTTCAAGTTCTATCACGTACTTTGGAAATATTCCTAGAAAAACTGGGAATAATTCCTTATGATCTTCATTTCTGGGCTAGAGAAAACAACTATTGCTCTGCAGATGAAAAAGCCCCAAAAAACCAGCTCCTCTACTAGTCATCTACACTTGAATTTTGGAGAGGAAGGTGCCACTGGTCAGAAATACACACACTTTATGATATAAATATCATACAAACTTCATAAAATTTGAATCTGGACACAAGGATTTATGCTTTTCTGTCCAGGTGCAAAGCAATACAGCTGAGCTGGGTATTGCCAATACCCAACCTACCCATTTTAAGAGGCTAACAGATTACGCACAACAGCACATTGAAATAAATGGAATTACTTATGTAAGTGCTCTCTCACATAAAACTTGCAAAACTCAATCTTGCCGTGATTTCTTCACTATCTCTGCTGTGCACTGTAAACTGGTGAGTCAGGTCTGTCTCTAAGATGTACTAAAATATTCCAGTGTGAAAAGAGAGGAATGCTGTCCATGGAGAAAAAGAGTGCTCTCCTTCAGATTATTTTGTTGTCACCCAGATTTCAGCTCAATTTCTTGTTCATTTGGTTAAATCATAGGAGTGATAGAAATTTAAAAAATACATAAGATGAATATAAATAACTATGAGAACATGCACTCAATAGTGCATTTGTATTATAGACCATAAGATATGGATACGTTAAGTCTCCCACCTTTAAATTTTGTATTTCAGCTCTTAGAAAGCAGGGATATCAGAATTTATTTAACTGAGATATATTCTGCTCTCATTCCTATTGGAAAGGAAAATCAGAGAAATCACATTGACTTCAATGGAATTATTCTAGATTTGCCTTAAATAAGATAATTCTTTCCACACTCTACAAAGCAACCTGGATATAAGTGGATGGTCTTCATGACATGATCTAATCCTGGTGTCTGTGGAGGGTGTACAAAGAAAGTTGATCCAGGGGATGAATAGCTCCAGTACTACAGATTTTCTGCCTTTGAGAAAGAGGAAATAAATCCATGTACTTTAATCTCATTGAACTTTATTCTTTGATTTTCTACCAGTTCATAAAGGTACTGGAAAGCATCAGAATGGCAAAAGAATGTCTGTTCTGCATAAAGCTGGAAAACTCTGCCTCTCAAAAATACTTTTACTTATCATCACACAAAGCCTGCTTAATAACATGTATGGCTGTAAGAATACAAATCTTCAGGATTCTATAAGCTTTTATGTATATTAAACCAATCTTTCTGTCAAAGGAGGATATGTTTTCATAATACAGTGAAAGATTTTAAGTATCTGGGCCCCAATAAGATGTCATTTAACACTTCAGAAAACTTACTCCTTCATCATGCCATGAAAATTAATCACAGCATCCATATTCAAATTGTATCCTGAAGTTAGTTGATAATACAAAGGCAAGGGAAAGACAAAGGGATGATCTTTGAATCCTGAATGCATTTACACAAGAAAATAAGATGATATTTCACAAACACCTTCAGCTAATAAAACATACATAGAGGAGAAATTATTAAAATGAAACAGTATCAGACCTGAAGTAGGAGTATCAACACAGAAATTCATCACAAGAATTAATTTTGTTGTATGAAGAAACAGAGGGATGAAACATCAAATTGAATCGCCTACTCCTTTCCCTGTAAGAGCAGGGGAAGATGGCAATGCATTATGTTCTGGGATTCAAGGCATCTCTGTTCTTTGCCTTACCTCTGCTGTGGGCTTTCAGAAAAAAATCAATGATTTTGTCACTGAACTTCAGCTCTGCCTCTGTAAAACGATAATAATTGCCTATTTCTTGTCTAATTGGGCAACACAAGTTTAAAAGGAAGGACAGTAAGGTTCTTATCTCCCCCAGAACCTTTCACTATTCCCGTAATAACAATATGAAGAAACACTGTCATGCCCTCGTTTCATGTGTGGAGAGGAAAAGAATTTCCAAACAGCTGAGCTGACATTATTTGTCCTGTTCTGATTGCCTATCTTTGCTAGACCATGCACTTTACTGTTGGCTCTGTACAAACCTTCTGGTGTCTTTTTTGCCCATTTGGACACATAATCACCTCTTCTGTGTTTGATGTTAGCATTTTAACTTGATTCCATGTTAAGCCTGTTTATTCATCTTACGTATCAAATGACAAAAAGCCAAAACCTTTAGCAGATGGAAGGTTTTCTTGTGTATTTTCTGACTCTCCAGGATGCTGATTTCTGAAAGCCAGGAAATACAGGATATCTGTCTTTTCTGGGGCAGTCCATAGCCAATAGGAATTATCTGCAAATGCTTCAGAGGTAAACACCTTGTTAGATACAGCTGATCTGAACTAGTACAGCTGTACTGATCCAGGGATTAGTTGGAACAGATTGACAGAGCTGTGCTTATGATAAAAGAAAAAACTAAAATCTGGGAGGACTGCAGGAAGGAAGGTGAAGGGAAAAGTGAAAGAAAAGAGCATGTACACTCTCTGAAATACCTGATAGCCCTTACTTAATTCTCTGTTGAGTAGGTTGTGGCAGTAGAAAGGTAAGAAAGTTTTCCTGTGAGGGGAACTGTCTGAAGTTGCTTACTTATAATTCACAAGATGACAAACACCTTGAATCTGCATTTCCTCTTTTCAAAGCTATTAATTTAGATTACTTTCTGGAAGATCTTTTGTCTAATCATACAGAAACTGAGGAGAATTCTGTATAACTTTCCATGTAAAGTGTACAATACACACCCTTCAAATTTTATCTTATATTCAGGGGTTTGCAAGAACACTCAGATTCCACTGAGGTAACTGTTCCAATGGAACAGTTACCTTGCCTTTGCCATACACTAGATAACGAACTTGAAACAGCTTATAGCCTTTCTTAGGCATGTTCCAACACATGGATCCTGGCATTCATAGGGTAGCATCCACAACTCCATACACATGGGCAGAAGGACAAATGCAAGGTAATATCTAATTTTCTACCTTTAATCTAAATGTGTCCTCACTCCATTCTGAGTCCTCCTAAGGTTTTTTCTTTCCCATGCTGCTCATTTCCTTCTCAGCCAGCTCATGCACAGGTAATTTATTTTCTTTATAAAATTTGTTGATCCTTTTCACTTCTGAATTTTACCCAACTTTTGTCAGATGATATTTTTTTCTTCCTGTAGGCAGTAGCACAATGACTTTTCCCTTCAGTGAATGCAGGGAAGCCACGACTTCTGTGTGTCACTGACTAGAGATAAGTACAGCTTCCCCCAAACCATCCTGGTGATATAAAACACAGTGTAGAAGTCCCTTCAATCTGCCTTTTCACAGTGCAATTAGTCTGACAGGTAGGGTTAAAGGCTTGAGGTGTATCAAGCATAATCAACAGTAACATCCTTGTCAGCATTCACTAAATTCAGTTTTCAACTACAGGGAAGAGTCCTTTACATATACATCTCCTGAAGTTGGACTAAAAAAGAAATTTGCTTAAATTATAATAGAATATGTGCAAGCTATAACTGTGTAGAGGATGTAAGATTTATGTATAGTTTCAGGTTACAAGATTTCTGACTGTATTAATTGGTGCATGTAGATTTTAGTATTTGGCTAAAATCTACAATTGGTTTTTAGTATTTACAGTTTAGGATTTTTTTTTTGTTCAGTTTGTGCAGATTAACTCTCTTGTCTGTGCAACTAAAAGACTTTTAATATTGTAAGTCAGTTTAAGTAAGTGTTGCATATTTTGCGTTTTTCCCTGCTCTGATTTTCTCTTCTAATGAGACCTGGTTAGAGATCTCCAGAAAGAATAGGAGGAGTAGGAGTATAAAAGAGAGAGAGAGAATGCTGATCTCTAACAGTATAATTACAAATGTCTTCTTGTAGGAGGAACCTGTCTTCCCTTTGATTTCACGGATGGTTGGGAATTTCCATTTGAGGTTATGGGAACAAATGTGTTGGCTTGTCCAAAAATGTCTATTTCTCTTGACAAGGACTTTGTCCTAGAATGTGCTAAAAGGACTTAAAAACAAAAATCCCAACATTCTATTTTTGGCTGCTGTTTTCAGCCATTAAAGATGATCTATCTTGCACCTTTTAAGCACTACGGCTATTATTTATACATGAAAGAAAATTGTGCAGGGCTTACATGGAGAGTGGGGTAACTTTAACTTTCTTTCCTCTTGTGCTTTAGGTAAGCTCTCTCAGCCTTTTCTCTAAAGTTCTTTGCTCATGTTGTGAAATCTTATGTCCTGCCCCAGAGCGCACTGAAGTAGAGAAATTCATGCTACCGATACTTTGTTTTGTACCCAAGGATGTCTCTTAGGTGAAGATCATTCTGTCATTTCTCTGAATCCATAGTGCTATGCACTACGGAGTGGAAATGTACCAACCCTTTCTTTCTCTGATGGGGCAACAGTGTGTTTATTAAAACCTTTCCCTCTCTTTCCTGCACATAATTAATTGCTTTTACTTAGAGTGTAGGTGGCTTAAATTGATACTTGAGAGCAAGGTTTATTAGCAATCCCAGAGATGTTTAAATAACAGCTAGATCATTTCTAAAGAGAAGCTGCTTGGTAAAAATTTAATACTAGAAAACAGCCAAAATAGTCCTTTTTTTCTTCCTCTTTTAGACTTGTTTTCCATAGGTTTGCAAATTGCAATCACACCAAGCAAAATAGAACCGAGAGTCCTTCTAGAAATGACTAGAAACTCTAATTAGCACTGACATTAGATGGTTTCTTGTATGCAAAAATTTTCAACACTAGTTTTTGAGCAGTTAGATACTGGCATTTACAAACTCCCCTTGCTTGTAGATGAAAGGAGACTGAAAGCTGACTGCAGAGTGTAAAACACATCCTATTTTGTTCAAACCTCCTGGGTAGTGTCACATTGGGACATTTTCACAGAATATACAAATATCACTGTACAGAGATCCCATTTTGTAGTTATCGTCCTAATTTCTGTTTCCTTTCTTTCCAAAGCGTCCCTTTGGCTCAACTTCCATTATGATTTTCCTTACTGTCTGCAAGAAAAATATTCAGCGCTGAGAAGCTACTAGTTCTGCAGCTGAACATCTTCACACAAAAATTCCTAAAGTGATCCTCTGCTGAGTCACATGGAGCAATGATTCAGTCCATCAAGTGCCTGCAGATTCATCTTCATACCTACAAACAGCAACATTTGCTTTAGGTAACACTGTTAATGCCTTATTGCAGTCACTGCTGTTGCTTCTTCAGTTTCATATAAAAATCAAAAGATTTGTTAGAACACTGCAAGTAACGACTCTAGCAGCTTCCAAGTGCTCAGGCTCTTTCTAGATATCAAAATGTTTGTAGGCAGTATAATTTCAAACTAAAAAGTCCTTACATTATGTTTAAGACCAAAATCAAATACAAAACCAACCAACCAAAACAATACACAGACAAAAAAAAAAAAAAAAAACCTACACAAAAACAAACCCCAAGAAAACAAACTGAACACAAAAACCTAAATCAAAAAATGGCCAAACAAACCAAATAATAATAAAAAACCCTCCCAGAAATCAAGAACTAAAACCCAAAGAAACCACAGCCATTTCTTGAGGTAGGCATTATTTGTTCATATATGGTCAAAACCAGGCAAGAATTGATTATAAACACACTTGGGAGAATCAGAAGTTCGGAGAGAAAATGCAGAGAAATTTAAAGACTTGTCCAAAATCATGTAGCAGACAAGTAGCAGAGTTGGCAACAGCATCTAGCTCCCTGCCTTTAATCCATCTGACTTCTAGACCAGCAGAGCCAACTATAGACTGAGGGTTAGAGTTAAAAAATATGTAATGAATCAGGGAATCATAGATTTCCTAAGTCAAAAGACCAGCAGTAGGTCTTTTAGCAATGCTCTGCTATTCTCTTTGTTATTAATTCTTCCATGATAACATGACTGGAAGTTTTCCATTTGCAAATACTGGGAGTACAGGTTTTTCATTTGTGTTGGGTTTTTGTTCTTTTTTATACCAGAGCAACTGTACAAAAAGTCATAACAAATCTGAGACTGAATCAGGAAAACAGTGTCACACACCTCTGCCTTAACAGTACTTAAAGTTTTAATCCCTAATTACTTATATTGGTTAACTGGATGTGTAGTATCTTGAAGAGTTCACTTTCATTTTTTTTCAGTAATTCCACAGAAACAAGGTTTCCAATATAATCAGTATTTCAACTGTGACCAGAAAGGGCTAGGGCTATTTCCTTTAAGTTTGATCTTCAGTTGGGCTTTGACCTGAAGCTATCAAAACACTGACAAATGTGGTAACAGATTCTGATGTGTAAATAATAGAAGGAACAGGATTTAAACAAAGTACATATTTCCCAGCATTCTCAGTCTTTGAAAACTGGTGATGGATATATAGCCATAGTACTGTCCACTGAAGAGTCAACTATTTTATCAGTACTTTTTCCCTCAGTTTCTTGTGATGATATAAGCAATCTCATCTTTCTCTTAGTCATAAATTATATTGTGGTGTTCTTGTAGAGGTAACATACATGACTTTATGCATATTTCTCTCAAGTGACAATTACTTCAGTCCCAGATGCCTAATATGTAATTCAGAGTCATCGAACCATTATAATTTGCTCTTTAAAAAGAAAATACAAAACCAAGAAGAAAGATGCTTCTGCTTATGATACTTCACACTGTCTGAAATACTGCCTGGGATTTTTATCACAATTTCCTTTGCTCTGTCTTTCTGCTGCTGTGTTATCTCAATAGTTCTGAGTGAAGGAGGAAGAGTCTCAACTATTTTGCAGAGAAAGAACTGGTCTGCCTGTATCTCATATGTGTGTGTGTCAAACACAAGCTATAGGTCCGATCCATCCCCAGCTCAGTCCATAGCCAATATTCATGTAATTAGCCTTAAAACTTTTCAGCCAGTCTGAACTGAATGAGATTTCCATGGTGCAGAATGAAATTACACAGTCTTCTTCAGCTTTGAGCAGGAAGAATAGGGCACATAGAATTTAGCATGTATAAATCAGCAAGAATGATGCACCTGAAATGTAGTTTGAAAAGGGCAGCAGCCTTTTAAAAAGCTTTGGAAGCTAACTTTTACCTTTGAAGAGAAGTTTGGAAGTTGAAATTCAGCTTGTGGTATTATTGAGATGATTATTGTACACATTATCTCTCTTTTTTTCCCTCTCGTGTATATAAAAGGCTCAATAACTCACCAGCAATGAGGCCAATGTTGAGAATATTCCCCAAAGCTGAAGAAATGTACACATTCTATACTATTAGGAGATTTTGTTTATTCTTGAAGAGCCATTTTTTCATTTTACATGTCCAGACATTTTACTTGAATTGGCATATACAGAATCATTGAAAAATGATCCTGTATATGAAGCTGTACAATAAACCATAGGACTATTTAAATTTCAACTGCAACACCGCACTGCACTGATTTTTTCCTCTTGTCAAAGCAGATGGTTCCCACAAAACTAATAGGAATTCTTTCTATGCAGTATCTTAGCAGTCACTTAATGAAAATGTAATCACAAACTATACTACAAGGCAAGTATTTAATGAGTTGGATACAACAAAGCATGTATTATTTTGCAATATAAAAATCTAGAGATGTTGGCAGCCAGAAGATACTTGGCTTGTTAAGTCCATGTAAAATGTATAATACAACTGAAACCAGCATTATACATTTATTTTTAAAGGAATTTATTTTCATTAAAAAAAAACAAACTCAAAACTTACTTATTTACAGTTTTTTGAGATCTGCTTATTGACCTCAAACTGTACTAGACTTTTTCATTTAATTTAAAAAATACGAGTACAGACCCTAAAAGCTAGCTAAATGTGGTAACTTTTAGGGAGGAACTGGGTTTTTTTAAATTTAGGTCACACACTTTAGATAAGTTTCCTTCCTATTTCTTGTTTCAGCTATCAGTTCAATTTTAATTTGTCTGCCTATCTAATCATTACTGTTAGAAAAAACTTCAGATTTATAGATAGCAGATAAGGTCTCAGCAGCCCTAATGGACTCTGATGTATGCTCATTTTACATTGAAAATTAACTAATATGTAAGAATGGCCTGTGAAGTTTGAATATTTCTCCCTGAATGTGGAATTGTATTTTAAAAAGGAAGGTAATATGACTAAAGAGAATTGGTTAATTTATTAACAAGAAAAGAATGCGTCATTGGACTGATTCTCAACTTGAAGGCAATCAAGTTATTGTGTTTATTTTAGCTAATATTAATTCTATAATTTCAAAACTGCTTTTCCCAGAAGGCCATAGATAAAGAAGTTTTTAATCAATAAAGGCACATGTAAGGTGTATGTATGTGCTGCACACAAATTTTCTAGCTATCAGCTAATTGTAATTGTGAACATCCCTGTATAAACATTGCTCACTGACTGCCTGTATTAGTACACAACAAATGAATACAGAAATAGGACATTATATTATTTGTTACCTAAAGCTACAAGACAGGAGTTTTGAAGACAAAAAAGAGTATCAGAATGGTTGTTAACTTTTGTGTCAAATCCTGGCCTAGGCTTGCATTGAGATGAGTTTAAGGAAGGCTTAAGGATAAGTTCGACTTTTAAACACTAGCTTAAGCCTTTCCTTAGGAAAAAAACTGTTAAATAAGCCTTTCAGGACCCCAGAAATCTGTGTTATTTCATACACAGAGGATTAAGTGTTTACTTGAATGGTCCTACTAGCCTGGGATCTTAGGAAGGGTTGCACAATAAACCTACAGGTAGTCTGTCCTGCCTGTTCAGCTATGGTTCTGTTCATACTTTACTATGATTCAAAGAACTTTTAATGTTTCTTTATCATCTTTCACATCTTCCATACTTCATTAATAAGTCTAGAGCTTTCCTATAATTCTTTAAATTAAATTGTGCAGTAAATCATGATGCAATGTACAACATATCCCCAACTGGTAGTTTGATTCCTTAGCAAAAGCATCCAGTCAGTTAATCCTAGAAGATTAATTTTTCTTTCCTCTTAGAATGCAAGATTCATTAATGACTTAGAAACTTTCGGTTAATTAGTTGAATGATGGTCATCCATATCTATCGCCAGTGGCAGACAGCTGGAGTAGTTAAATCCAGGAAAATAAATTCACTCTCAACACCAAAGTATTAATCAGCTCAGGAAGGCTTGTTGAGGTCACTCCACGTGAGTGTGAAATAGAAACATCCCAGAGTTTGTCTAATTGATGGTTTGATTTACAGAATGGAATTCATAGCTTTAATTATGGGCAGTAATCTCATGTGACAATATTATTTCTGGTTTTCTGCAGAATTTACTGACTCATTTTAGGGTGAAGGAAACAAGGACATGCATGCTGATACTTTCACACTGCTGCATACAGGGAGTCACGTTTCAGAAGAGTGCGCACTGACTTTGGACGAACGCTCCCCACAGCAGTACGCACACAAGCAGAGAAGGGGCATTCATGCACACAAATGTCACTAAGAACAGCAGGGAAACTCCATGCAGAAACTCTGCAGAACATACCTTTTTGAAAAATTTCCTGCTTACATGCCAATTTCTTATTTACTGTTCTTGTTTATTCCAAAGCCTTTTAAGAGCTGAAGAATACTCAGTCCAGTATTTGGTAGACCTGATAGCAAACATTGTTAATTAAAATTTTTCTGAGATATCAAAACTTGTTAGATTTAAGGATGACCAGAATGACCTAGTTTTAATAACTTTTCAATTTTAAACAAATTTATTGATCTTTTCACAGCTCTCCATAATACCTTTATTCCTGTGAACAGAAACTTATTAATGTGGTGATTAAATTACATTTCTTGATATGTATATGATGATACAACTAGGTTCACAAAAACTTCAGCAACCACAAATTTAACATAATCTAAAAATTTAGTTTAGTCTTCAGCCTCAAACTATGATTACCTGAGAAAGAAGACATGTGGGTGAATTACTTCTTAAAATTAGCAATTCATTCTTGTGAAGCAAAAAAGAAACTTATATTTATGGAGAATAATTATACCTAGGAGTATATCTTATGTAAGTCTACTCATTTGAACAAATTAAAATGATTGAAACATGAAATCTTTTTTTCTTCTGGCCTGCTTACTAAGGTAAAGAAAATGCAATAAATTCTTAAACAAGCTCTAGTTGTTCATGCACCTCACCACCTTCCATTATGAGCCCTATTAGCTATGTTTATTGTAAATTGAGAAGAGTAGCATGGTAACATGACAAACAAATAAGATTAGATGTATTTTTGGTTTTTACCATGCACTATTTAACAGTCCATCTAAATATTTAAATGGTCTGGCTATCAAACACATTGCATCAGACAGTGTGAATACTCTTTATTAAAATCAAGCTTTCTAGTTTGCCAGCTGAAATAAACTTTTTTATTTACAAAACAAGGATTCATAAGAACACAAGACTAAGAAATAATTTAACCTCTTCATAATAGGAAGAAGAAATAAAATTACAAATATGTCTCATCATCCCCACAGGAAATTAATATTTATTATTAAATTTTATGAACAGCTTTTTGTGGTTAAACTTATTTGAGCCTAAATCCACAAAAATAATACAAAATTGACTCTTAATTCTGTGCTTTACTAATGATGGATAATCATATATCTTAATGGATCTGTAATGCAGGAGCCCAGTAAGACAAGTGTTTACTGACTCTAAACCAGGGACACTTTAGAAAATTTCATAATGCATGCATTTAATTTCATTTTAATATATGAAAATGCATAATTTCAGAAGTGTAAGTGAATTAGCACAATGCTAAATGCCTTTCTCCACTGTGGCATGTAGAAATTATATTTAGACCCTTTTTAATGTCTATGGTTAATAAAGTTCTTTGATTAACTTTATCACACTTATTATTTGCATTATAGTCGTAGAAATAGTTCTGAGTGACATACATCTGAGACAATTTTAAGACAATTTTCTCCATATTTTTACAGCTTTGAATAGAGCTGGAAGACATGTTTAGGGAAATATTTTTAATCCAAAATTTGTCCGTTTGCAAAGGAGTATTCACCATGATTATACTTTAAGCAAAAATTCAAGGCATTTTTTTTAATTCAGAAAGGTTTACAGAATTGCTCTGTGCCCTCTGTGAAGACTATAGTGAGCAGTGGCTGCAAATACACAGCCAGGAATGTGAGCCCCATGACAAGCACAGAAACACGCTGGTGATTAGCTAAGCAGCACTAACAGCTATTAATTCTATCTTGCACATCCCAGTCAAACTTGTCTTTGTCTCAAACACTTTACTGCTCACATTGGGCAACAAAAAGGGCTGTCATGGTTAAACCACAGTCAGCAGCTGCTCTCTCACTTCACCCACCAGTGGGATCAGAGAGAGAATCGGGAGGGTGAAAGGTAGAAAAGTCATGGGTTGAGATAAAGACACTTTCATAGGGAAAGCAAAAGCCACTCAGGTAAGCAAGCAAAACAATGCTTCCCATGGCTGGGTAAGAGTTTGGCCATTACCAGGAGACCAGGACCCCATTATATGTAACTGTGACCTCTAAAGACAAACAGCATCATTCCAAATGTGCCCCCTCCCCCTACTTCTTCTCTGCAATTTATATACTTAGCACGATGTCATACAGTCTGAAATACCCCTTTGTTCAGTTTGAGTCACCTGTCCTGGCTGTGTCTCTTGGCAACCTCCCAAGCACTCCCAGTCTCCACAGCAGTGTGGCAGTACAAAATGCAGAAAAATCCTTGCCTTTGTGTAAGCCATGCTCTGTTTTCAACAGAATTTCAAAGTATAGACCCACACTAGTCGCTTTGAAGAAAATTAACTCCACCCAGTTGAAACCAGCACAAGAATATTCCTCAAAGTCTGTTCTAAAGCGAAGAAGGCTCCAGTATCTTCAGTGAGCTTTGGTCAAGTTTGGTTTTGAAAGTAAAAAGTTATTTCAAGACAGAAAAAGATCCCACAGTGTCTACCACTGAATTCTAAATCTGTACTTGTTCAATTGTACCTCAGCTGTTGGCATCTATTTTTTTTTTTAATGACTTGCAGAGCACACAGGCTTTATTCTGTTACCATGTATTAAATACAGACTGGCAGCATTTGCCTTGCAAATTTATATATTATTATAATCTCTATTTGTCATAGGTAATCTTTTTGGCATATAATTTGTCATTTGGAAAATCTGAAATGTTAATCTTTTCATGGTCCTAATTACTTTAACCATCTTGCCAAAATTAAAGTCATATATATATGTATGTTGTTGCAATTGATAAATTCCCTAAAGACAATACATTTATTCAGTTACTAATGGGTCTCCACTAGACATTTTAGTAATATAATTAGTCTGTCTCATAATCAAATAACTGATTAATCATTACATCTTTTTCCAAAGTTAATAGGTTGTTATAGATTCATTTTTTATATATCTTTCAAAATAATTGTTTTTTCTATACTATTTCACAAAGCAGCTCCATAAAAATGATGATATTTCTATATATTGTTTACTAAGTTTATTGAAAACAGAGCTTGCAATAGGTATTCAAATCAGGCGAATAATTTGTTGATTTTAAACTTATTCCATGTGCTTTGAAAGAGTGTTGAACAGATTAATTTTAAGTAATAATTCAATGCACAGCCAGTAGGACTGTTTGACTCTTAGAGGTTCAAAAGGAATAGTATAATTACTTCCACTTTTGTCATAAGAAATGAAGTAGTGTGTGTAAGCCTTTTATTATTCTTTTTTCTACTTAATCAGAGTAATTAAACATATGCTTTAATCATTTATTTGGGTGGTTTGTTTTTAAAGAATAGATATGTCAATATTTTGCCGTCTTAAAATGAATTCCTTAATATACAACTGTGTTTGTTGCTTTCTTGGCCTAGGTAGCTATCATGTGTAAGAGATAGAATGCACGTAATATACTTGTACATACACATACATTTACATGTTCAGTCCATATAAAATTTACATACCACTTCTGTTTCTGTTCTGAAACAATTAAAGTCAAGACATAATTCAGTTCATTTAGATGTGGTTCAACATTCAGTGGTTAAAATGGCCTGGGATGCTGTGGAGTGCAATGATGATACCTAACCCAAATGCTTCATTGTTTCTTCCAGAAAAGTATAAAAGTGAGTGAAATACACCCAGGGAATTATAATTTTTTTTTAATGAATATGTAAACATTTTTTCTTTTTTTCAGTGGTAACATTTTTATGGAAGTATAAGATTCTTGTTCATAATTATATACAACTATATTTGATCTCTAATTGTGCATTTGTGTATGGGCAAATGATACATAAAATGAAAAGATGGGTGGAGGGATAAATGAATAGGCTTATTTAAGTGATATTTCACTGCTTAGGCTCTTAGTGTATTCTTTGGAGTAAGAAAAAGGTTTACAATAATTTGCACTTTTTTACTGCAAAAAGCAGTAGATTTTGCTAGGATTTGAACTTAATGCTTTATATCTATGTCTTAAAGAAGTACAATCCATGCCTCTGTATAATTTCTGCCTTCCTTTTGGACTCTTATCTTTCCTATCTAGTTGTCTGTGCCCTCCTAAAATGAAATATTAGAATCCTAAAATGAAGTAAATGGAATCCTAAAATGAGATAAATGAGGGTAACAATGATTCTTTTGATGTTCTCTTCCCTGTGATGTTTGGGGGACATGAGAATTCTTACCCTAGGAGTTTGTTTCAGCAAGTGTAGAATCAAATTCTTTTTCTAGACAAGCTGAAATGACTTGCTAATAATAGAAATTAATTATAAATTAGAAATACTACCAAGACTGATTTCAGACATACTGAATTAACAAAAGAAAAAGGGAAAAGGGGAAAATGAAACAAGACCTTGAAAATTATGATCTGCATCACTCTGTGTAACTCCAAATACTGGACTGAGGATATGCACTCATGGCTTCCTTCTGGGTATCTGATAAAATCTTTTTCTAACAAAGCACCTATGATTTCTTTTCCCTTGAATTAAAATATGACTTTTAGAGGAATTACTTGTAGTTAAGGGCAAGCATTTCTTCTGTTTCCTTGAGCTGGCATGTAATCATACACACAGTGAGTTCTATTCCATTTAGCAATTATGCTGGACATATTTGAAATGCCTTGATGCTGCTGGAAAAGAACTCCTTAGCTTTATGGCTTGTTTGTTTGTTGTTTTTTTGTCTAACCAAAACAATGTTATTTGTGAAAGACCATGAACATAGAATACACAATTGATGCCTTGCAAAATCTCATTTTTATTCATCCCAGAGCACAAGCAACATCAGTCCAATTCCTATCGAACAGGTGTTTCTTATAAAACAGTGTCAGAGAAGAGAATGTTTTGAAGTTTAAAAATAGCAATTTTTTTTTAACTTTTATCTGACAAACACAGATTTTGGTGCCATATATTGTGGAATATTTACAGTAAATACTATAGGAGATGAAACTTGAATGTAAAATTCCCATTTGGTCATCATTAAATGAGAGAATCTTTCTACAGAAGACTCCACTCAGAGGCCTTTTAAGGTGAAAGAGACTTAGAACCAACAGCTTCATATAAAAAAGCCCCAAACAACCAAGTCAAACCAAAGCCAAGAATATCTGTAGACAGGCATATATGAATATTTTTATTAAGAGAAAAGGAAAAATAATTCATCAAACTTTCTTGGCTTTACTAATGTGTCTTTTCACTATTTTGAGTAATTTTTTTTTCAATAGGTGTAATGGAATTGAAAAAAAAATTTACTCTATCTTAATCTACTACCAATCTAATATTATCAATCATAATCATTATTTACAGTAATATTGAAACATCTTAAATGTTTCACAATTAATTTTCATAACTTATTTTAATAATTTCATGGCACAAGGTTATTATAGAATTCTAAATATGTGTAATCTAGATGTAATTCACTTTATTTATTAGCAGTAATGTCAAAATAGAAAATCAGACCTAAAAACTGAAATTTTCTGTGGAAAACATTAATTGAAAGTTTTTCTTTAAAAAAAAAACAGATGAAATATATAGAGCATAAAACACAGTGTTTGGCTTAAGAATATGTGTTCCCGGTCTTTCTTTTTTCCTTTGTTAGGAAAATTCACTTTACCAAACTTAGTTTAAATGGGGCTCATTATACTGTTCTACTCTGTAAAATGCTTTGCAGTCTACCAAGAATTTTTCCTGAGATTTTATGTGCAGTTTCAGAATTTCTCTTGTGCTGCAATCCAGGTTCTTCTCATCTGCTCCATTCTGTTGATGAAATTTCTTAATAGAATTCAGTATTATGATGTGCACAGGAGTTACTATGTTGTTCTGTTGTAATTCAAAATAAGTCTTATAAATTTTTTTCCTCCACAGAGTATGTTTCTGGTTTGGACATGTGTAACATCATTTATAATACCACGTAAAATTTCAGCCATCTGTACTTGAGAAGCAGAATGAATGAAGAGTATAAGAAGTGCAGAGTAGAAATACCATACACATACAGAAATAGCCAATTTGACAAAACATGAATCTTCCAGATGAAATGAGGAGAGTATACTTCTTTTTTCTTGAAACTTAACAAAATGAATTCTGAAAGAAAAATTACTGCTGTTTGCAAATGCATCTGGTTTCTGTTCATAAAAGAATAAGAAGAGCTAAAATATTTCATAAAATACTGAATTGACAGAAGAGAAATATTTGTATATTGAACCTGTAGAAAAATGTGTGAGGAAAATGTAATGAGGAAAGTAATGTAGCTGATGTTTAAGAAGGTGCAATTTTGGATTTTAAGGAAATAATGTGGTGACACTCAATGTGAGTGAAAATATTCAAAGACCCAGGAGGTTCCTTCTGCTTGTGTATGGCTTAAATTTCAAACTCTCAGACTACTGCTGGGTGGAAGTTATACTTTTCAAGTAATTCTAGTGAAAACTGTTTTAAGATAGAGGGGTTTTGAACTGTTTCCTCTTTAACAGAAGAAAGAATTTTTCAAACAGGTGACTTTGTATAAAGAAAAGCCTCAAATTTCAAAGCTTCAGCATCTTTTTTCAAATCCCTGATGTAAAATTTCAGTGAGGAAATATATAAACAATCAGAATCATTCCAATACTAATTTTGAAATATTTTGCACGAAATTGCAAAAGCACCACAGATGAATGAAATAATAAATGAGTAACTTAATGCGTAAGAAAAAATGGAATACCTGATTGTGTTTTGTCACATAAAAATAGGTTAAATTCATCAGGCAAGTTATTGCTTGTGAATTATTCACTATGTTCTACTCGCTGTAGGTTTGGTTTTTTTTTTTTTTTTGCATTTAATTACAAGGGGCTACAGATTACTTAGAGGTCTTGTAATGCATGTGCATGACTGCCAAGACCACTAATGGAAATTGCATACCAGTGCTGAGAGAAAAGTATACACTTCAGTAATTACATGTGGTACTCTAAATGCAGATGCAAAAGTAATTATCATAAACTGGTGCTCTGCATACTGGAATGCTGTATTGGCTCAATACATTCGCTTTCACTTCCGAAGATCATCAGGACTCAATATGTAGTTAGTTCTCTCATGAAATATAATTGAAGGTCTCCAAGTAGCTTCCTTTTGTTCTTGTGCTCTCTGAGTAGTTCCATAGGGAGTGTTACAGGCATTATTGCAAGGCAGAGAAGAGCGATATTGGCTAGCATTTAGGTATTTTGGTAGAATTTTAAAGAAAAATCATATAACACTTGGCTTTAGCTACTTTTATCTGTCACATTTTCATTACCACTAAAGTTTATATAGCAAAGCAAGGTAGCTAAAATTCTCAAGAGGTTTATTCTCATTCTTCTCCTGAAATTTCAGTAACGGTGAAGCCTTGAAACTCTGACCTTGTGAAGCGATGAGCAAATGAAAACTACAAAAAGGGAAGAAATTATGTGTCAGAGGTAGGATTGGATATCAAGCAGGGCTATGAACTGCAGAACTCAATGATTCCTTGCTGTAAAATACGTGTAATTTACAACCTTTTATGGTGGCAATGCTCCAAACATGACTGAAACTCAGAAATGTCAACATTTCTCCAAAATATATTGTGAAAGTGAATATGTTCAAAGGTATTTGGTCCTTCTGTCTAGTTACACATGGTTAGTGCATTTCCTGTTATATATTGGCTAGCCCCTTTATTGATGCATGGAGCTAGCTTACCTTTTTCCCCCATCATTTTGGTCTTTCTACAATGTCTCGAATCTTAGATTTACTCTTGACTTTTCTCAACTTGTCACATCCTTAAAATAACTTCAAAGAGGTATTTCAAATGTATGAAATATGGTTAGTACTAATGTCTCACATCATTCTTTTAAATTCAGGAGGTAAGAAGTTTATTTTCTGCCTATGGATGCTTCCAGTCTCTGGACTTTGCCTGGCTCTGCATAAGTTTATGCTCTTTCTTTTCTCCTCATCTTCTTGCAATTTCTCCTGAGGGCTCACTTAAGTATTGACTATTTGCTGGTTTCTTTTCCTGCTGATCTGAAGCTTGCATATAGCTACCTCTAATCTGCCTTCCCAGCTATCTCTCCTGATAACTTTTGTAGCTTGATAGTTCTAACTTCAAGACCCTAAATTTCATCCATCTCCTCTATTCCCATGGATTCTTGAATCACCATCTGATGTCTGATGTCAAAATACTGCAGCTATATTTCTGACTTCTGAATTTCAAGTCATTGCCAAAAACAAAAGGTAAAAGGTTTCTAATTTGTTCCAGTCCCATATATGACTTCTAGAAGTTCCAGTCATCATGAGGTTACACCTTTCCTCAAACTTTCACTTCTACTAAGTCATCTTCTCATCATTATTCATTTGCATGTTGTTAAAAAATAAGACACATTGCAGTAACTGGGAAAATAACTTTTTTGTCCCTCTCTTCTTATTAAACTGAGTAAGCTTTTCTCTTTATATATCCCATATTTTATTTTAAATATTTTTATTTAAATATTTGCTGTTAATGAAGATTAGAAAGGGTGTTCTGTAGGCTGTGGGTTGCTAAGAAGCTACATACATGCCTGAAATTAGATGGAAGTTTTACTGAACTGCAGTCAGCTGCAGCATACTTCATCTGACCAAAATGCATAGGAGTGTTTATACAGAGGTCTGCATAGAATTCCAAAGCCTCACATGAGAATTAATGAGAAGACTCAGAATGAGGAATCCTGGCATTGAGCAATAGGAAAATTCAAGCAAATACTTATCCTCATGCATCAGCAATCAGAGTGGCTGATGTGTATATGCAGAGCATATTTGTGTATTTGTATAAAACATCACTTTACAGCATCAGGAACTGTTTAAGTATCCTATTCATGTCAAATATTAAAATGAAGGTGTTTTCTGTAATGGTTACTTATGATTATTTACCATCTGCTCACAAGTAAATTCATTACAATGAAGATTTAACCAAATAAAATAAGTTAACCTGTTACAAGTGATAAAATACTGTAATTAGCTGTGTCTGAAATAGGAAATTAGAGAGAACATTTTGTTTACCTAATACCTGTTAAACTGGCTGCAAGAAGTGATTGTTTTGCATGGCACATGTGACCAAAAGAAATTGCATCAAACTGATCCAGAGATTAGGTGTATTGAGGGAATGGATGTGCACTGTGTATGTGTTGTGTCAGGCACCTTCATGTAGGTAGTGCAAAGCCACAGAGCCTACAGATACATTTATATAAATGCAGTGGGTGTTTTCCACTTCTATCAATGTGCACTTTTAATAACCATATAAAATATATTTAGTTATAAAATACATTTACAAAAGTGAGAGGATGAAAAAAAATATTAAAAGAAGGTCTTGGTGAAAATTGACAGACTAAGAATGTAAAAAGGAAAGGTAAATTTGTGTATGCAGTAAATTAACAATGAAAATTCATTGTTGTTAACACTATTAATTAAATATTTTGCACAATCCCAAATAACATCTGCTTTTACCTTAGAAAACAGTAACAGCAAGCATTAGTTCCTGGTTTTAACCACCTAAACAGACTACTGTCTACATAAGTTTTAGTTAATAATTTTGGGCTGAAGAATTTCTTCACAATTATTTCATCCGCTTCCTTGGTTTTCAGTGACAGAATTGATTCTTAATGAAATTATTTTTAAAAGAGTAAAATGTGTTGCCAGTTAAAAAGACACAAAATGAAAACAGCAACTTCTCTTCAGAGCTGTTCATATGGAAAACAATAAATGCATTAGCAATGCTGACATATAAGAAACAGGGTCTTAAGTGTAGGGACAGTGTAGACAGAGTTAAGGTGACAGCAAACATATACTCTTATGTAAGCATCTTCTGAAGTGACAGACCTATACTGTAGCTGGAACACCAGACTTCAATTCATAAGCCCATCTTCTGATTAAGGAAAATCTTTGGGTATCTGAAGCTGAACAGAGAATGAAATAAGACCATTAAAACTGGAGAAGTTGAAGATGAGGACCCATATTCACATCTTCTACACTTCTACGTATTAGATATGCTTTGCAAAAATCTTAAATCTTTGATTCTTAAAAAAAGAAAAAATATATAAAAAAGAAGAAAGTGTAGTCCATTCTGGAGCACATATACATTAAAATGAAGAGTTTTCTCTAATTAAAGCTAGAAGCTTTGGTGACCATTTCTCCATTTTCTCCTTCCAAGAAATATCAGATGGAGGGGAGGCTAATTGGGCCATATTGATGTTCTCTGGAAATTCAGTGATGTCCTCATAAATACTAAAGCTCTTAGTCTTGTCTTAGGACTTTTGTTTCTTAGTGTTGTCTTTAGGACTTCTGCCCATGCTTTGAGACTGCTTCAAAATCAATGTTGTTGGAACAGGATCAAAAGCGAAATGATTTACAAAGGAGAATACCAACATTTTTGCTGTTATGTCAAATCTTGCACTGAGTTGTTTTGGGTTTTTTTTCCTTTTTCACCCTAAACCTTTCAGCATAAATGACAATGTCACTTGCAGTTAAAGCAGAACACTTTGACATAGCTGACATCAAGTTTCCTTAATGCTTGATCAGCCTGGAAAGTGTACAGAAACTGGCATTTCTGGGAAAGTGTGTGTATGACTACTGAGGGATCCTATTCCCAGGATACTTGTTACAGAGTGCTAATGTCAGAGTGTCAACAAGGAAGCTTTTAAATATCAGAATTACACAAAAATAAAATGTGAATTATGTCTTAGGGCAGATAGTTTGGACAGAATATCCCTCATTATTGTGTCTTTTCTCTTTTTCTTAGGTATATTAGTCACCTCAAAATTATAGTTTGTTTAGATTTTAGATAAATTACATAGTTTTGTTAGAATAATCCTTAAATTTTTTTCTTTTTTTTTTTTTTTTTTTAACACAGCAAGAAATTTATTTATTGAAGACTTTTCCAGTGTGTAGCTTTATTTGACTAACAACAGCTGAGAGTTCAGTCAATATATTTCAGGTAAGAATGCTGGTTCCATTAACCAACATTATAAATAAACAGTAATATAAAAAGAAAAATGTGAAATTATGTAGCTGAGACAATCTCTATACAACAACATTTTAAAAATTGTTTGAGAAACAGCAATGCCTAGATTATACAAGGGTGATAAAATATTCTTTTAAGTGTGATTAAGTACATCTTTGCATGCATTCGAATATCCTCTTCCATATAGATTAATAAATTAGAATGTGTCTAAGTAAGCATGCAAATAGTAAGGGAGTTTTCAGACCTGTCAAACACTTTCCTGTTGTTGCTTCAGGCTTCTTTTTGTGCATTACCCTTTGCACCTTGAGTTAAGCTAGCTGGATGTGCCAGCTTTTGAGGATGTTTTGGGGGAGCAGAATATTTATCGGAATAGAATATCAATTTTTCTGAAATTTCCCTTGAAGGGGAAATTATCACCAATAAATTATTTGAAACAATGAGATTTTATTTCTTAATGATAGTGTCCTTTTTCAGAACATTATGAGAAATAAACATAACTTTTATCACACAAAATTGTCATCTGAATTAAACATGATGCCACAATTTTTTTTCTTGAAACATAGGTCCATTTCTAGTACAAATAATTTTGTTTTCTGTTACAAATAATGTTTATAAGCAGTATCAGCCCCCATGTATGTGTCTTTGACTGATTTTCATCTTCTAAAATGTTTGTATGGAGATGTCCATTTTGCTCTTACTCCATGGCATTCTTCTCACCTAGTTTCAGATAACCTCCCTATGAAAATCTACATCTGATCAAATTTCTTAGTCTCTCTGCAAAGGCAGTGAAAGAGAAATGCATTCCTCTGCGGTGCAGTTCACCTCACACAACATGTAAAATGAAATTCACCTTAAAACGTTCCGTTCATCTCTACTGACTTGCGTGTAGGTGTCCAGGTGTTGGTGAGGGGGCAGTGGTGGGGTTTGGGGATGGGAAGGTGTGATGTGCCTGTAAGGATGGCCTCTGTGACAAGACAGACCAGGGCAGCCAGCCAACTCCACAAGGATCTCACCACAGAGAACAGCTGAGTCCATCAGCCATTTTCCCATACCTGGCAGGATGAAAGTCTTATTTTATTTGGATTTCTTAGTATTTTTTCCAAAGTTCACAAATCACATACTACCAGTGGTATGTGTACTATTATTCCAGCATTTTTACTGTATTTGTATATCTATTCTATTAGTATGTTTCATATTTCTAATATATATATTTGTATATTTTTACAATATGCTAGAGGAACTGTAAACTTTAAAAAAAATGCAGTTGTTCCCTTACTTGTGAGTTGATATGCCTCATGAACTAGTTTAGCTGAAAGAATATCTGTAATTTGAATTGGAATGAACTTTTGCTTTTCTCATGTTCCTCTACAATACAAATGCAGAGTGATGAAGCTTACATTCCAATTATGTTTTACAATGTTGACCATGAAAACTTCATTGTAATTGTAATGTCAGATAATTTCCAAGAACATGGTTCTGATTCAAAACAATGTGACCAGCTGCAGAAAGGCAGGACTCTGCCAAAACCTGTCACTTTTCATTTGGTCACTACTTCCAACAGAGCTGTTCCTAATTTTATCTCTGTTTAGGGTTTTCCTTCATGAAATTTGGCTTCTTGCACTGTGAAAGCTCCATGCAGTATCTGCACATGTCAGCAGGCCCAGCAGAAGGTTGTGCCTTTCCACATTATCTGTTACCAAAACTGTGTGAATGAAGACACGATCAAACATCTTTTTCTGGAGAGGTTAACACAACACTGCATGAAAATGTGGGGTTATGCCCCACAACTGGAGGTAGAGACAACTTCATTTCAGCTGATTCACATGGCAATTTATGGGTGGCTACAGATCAAATTGGCTGGCAGTGCGCTGACTGGGAAAGGACACGCTCCTGTGTTCCAGGCCTATAGCTCTACTGCCATAAGGACAGAAATTTCCAGTAGAAAGTTGTAACAAACAGTATTAAAAAGTAGCATCAGAAATAATTTTACCCATTTGCTAAATGAACATAAATCTGAATTTTGAAATTTTTTTATTAAACTCAGAAATGAAACATCTAGCTCATTTTTCTTTTGACAATTTTTCTCTTACTTTTGAATTTCTCTTTGCGGCTTGCAGGAGTAAAACCCCAAAGACGGTTAGTCTGAATTTCTCCAGTTTCATTACGAAAGTTTTGTGCAGATCCAGCTAAAATCTTTGGTTTAGAACTATAATGATTAATGTCCTGAGCCACAGAGAGAGGAGATCTGAGCCAGAAAGAGAAGAGAATAGAAAACTCAGAAACAAATGGGACACACAAAATCGAATACAATTCCTGACCCTAAACCTGCTGAAAGAGTCTTTTCACAGTTGGATATTTCATATTCCTTCTACCTTCCTTTAAACTTTAGAAACTGATAGTACTTCATTTTCCTGTCAATGGCAAACTCTTCCTTCATCTCTTATAATCTCAGATATTAGTGAGGGAAGGAGAGTTGGTTTGGGTTTTTTATTTCTCTGCACGGGTTTTCTTTCACTCTGTCCTACACTTATAACAGATTGCCAGCTATAATAGAATTCTTAAGTGTGCTAAATGAGAGTTAGGTATAGAACATCTTATTTTTGAATTAAGTGTCTGATTTCAGAAGGCATACCTTCATCATATCTTTTCACATATTAGTGCCAGAATGTAAATGGATTTAGAATTGTGTTGGCTGTACTGTTAGAAAAATGCAAATAAGTTCATCTTGGCTGATATCTTGCTTATTTTACAATCAATATGTTTACTGACTTATAAAGTGATCTCAAGAAACAAGTAAAACTCCAGTATATCAGTTAAGATAGATCTAATACAAGATCTAATACAAGATCAAGCAAAACTCTCTAGTCTAAAAATCTCAGTTATTAGTCAGATTAGACTGCATACCAAAGAAAAAGATATTATGGCTGTATGTTGCTTTCAGTTTTGAGAAATTGTCTGTATCACATCAGAAATGAAATAAAAAAAAAGAATTATTGAAAGAACTAATGACCACCATCTGCTCCCAGCATAAGTAATGTACAGATCTGCAATGAGTTCATAGGTACATACTGAAGCTGCTTGTGAAAAAGTTTTATTTTTCTTTAGGTACTATCAGCTTTGTATTCTGTGGATATTTGCTATATGGGTGTAGTAAATACAGTAGGAAGAACTGATTAACATTTTTTATTCAATTGCCATTATATTAATAAAAATCAGTTTAAATAAAATTTAAATATATTCTTTTATTTCAATGACATTTGAAAAAACACAAGTCTGTTTTAGGCAAATAATATTTTTAAATGTGAAACAAGAGAGTTGGCTGCTTGTGATAAAGGCCAATGAAACAAAATGCAATATTTCAGGAAGAGGAGGAATTTTTCCATGAGGTGATCAAAGTCATTATCCAGGATGTAACAGAGTCAGTGAGGATTTTCTCTTCTGCTTGAGATGAAAGAAACTCTCAACACTCCTCTTTAACCTTTCCACTCCTCCTGCCTCAATTGCCAGACTATTTGCTGAGCTGAGCAAAGGTTGGTCTCAGTTCTGCAAATGCACCTCTATTTGATTAGGAGTGTTCAAAAGCTGAATGGCTTATTTAAGAGAGACTGGGTTCTGCAGTTGGATGCAGATGGTACCTTTCTGGAAGGTTAGAGATTTAGTTTCCTGTGACTGCTCCAAATCAAGCTGAAAGTGTGTCTGATCAGTTCTTCTACCTCTGAGGAAATTTCCCACCCATCAGGCAACACAGTAAGCAAACAGCCGAGGAATAACTCTAAACATCCCACTGGAAAGGATTTAGCAAATATGCCTCTGTGAAAATAACCTCTTGATATTAAAGTTAATAGGATTAAAGAAATACTAATCCTCCTATCTGGCATGAGGGATGACCCATGGATGATGTTTCAAAGCAAGAAGGGATTTTAGGAGAACATTGGTCAGAATGAGTAACAAGACTGCAATCCACTCAAGCATTACTGCAGATGAAAATGAAATCTGCCCAGAACGAATAGAAAAGGTTACAGAAAACAGAAATCTGTCTGTGGCCAGAAGGGTGTACTGCAGCAATTTCTATTTTGTGTTTTTATTTTTATTTACCTTTGCTTAGGAGACCTAAGTTTTGACAGGCCATGTAAGGGGAGATGAGACTAGCCATAGTAATAAAGTTACATGCATTGCATGTGTGCTACTGCATAAAGAAAAAGAGCTTGAAGAAGGAGAATAGAAATAAACTCTGCATAATCTTTGAAAATAGAACCTTAATTTTTTATAATATATTAATTATTTATAAATTATTTAATTATAATAATTAAAATTGGAAATATATTTACCAATGCATACAGAATAGTTTCTGTGGCATCCAGACTGGGGGAAAAAGGCTATAGACAACAAAATTGAATTAATCTATTTTTTAAACTACCTATGTGATCAATTACAGTGCAACCTGCTCAGTTATCTTTTCTGTTACCAAGAGGGCTGTTTCTCCTAGCTGGCCATGTTGCTTGAATTATTTATTTCCAATACACCACATCGATTTCCAATAATTTTGTCCTTTGAATTAATTGGAAACATATGATAATGACAATAATTTTTGCTTTCTTAGGTGTTTTGAGGCTTTACTTGTGAATATTTATATTGCATTTATATATTAAAAAAGGGAAATAGCAGAAAGAGGAAGGTGATTGTGAAAGACTTTTAAGGACAGAAATGGAGACATTAAGGAAGAAGGTCAAAGTCATGTTGATGGGAAGACAGAAAGAAAAGGAAATATATTAGTGGTGTGAAATGGTGATCACACACATAAGGCATGGTCTGCCAAGGCTGTGTGTACATAGCTCTAGAACAGCAGTCCCCAGACTATGAGCCCAGCTGGCCTCTGCTTCCTGTGCAGATATTTTTCTGCCCAAGTGCCTGGTGCTTGCAGGGGAAGTGCCCATACAATACACATAGACACAGCCTGCACCATGGTGAGCAAGCCCACCTGCACCCACAGCTACTGAATCCTGCGTGCTCTGGAGAGGGAGTCAGCCAAAACAGAGCACCTTCTGCACTGTACTGGGCACAATGAATAAAGCATCTTCAGCAGGTGCTGGGAGTTCCTTCCTGCATCCAGGTTTATGGTGAAATTACAGACCTGCTACATCCTTACACTAATGCTTATAGTTCACACTTGATGTGCAAAACATAGTTTCTTCTCTAGGATTATTTTTGGAGAGAGCACATGTGAGTTACATTTCTGCTTCTTTTTTCCCTGTCTTTCTGACATCTACAGTACATCTACCTTGGTGCTTGTTACTCAGCAACAGCACACTAAGAGGATTGTATTTGCCACTTACAGTTTACTCCCTCTTCAGGAAGTAGAGTTCCTTTTAAAGTGGACCATGATAGCAGGTTTCCTTCTTCTGCTTTACTTTTTTTTTTTTTTTCAATCAAACTAAGCACTGAAAAGTTGTCATTGAGAACCTGAAATATGCAAGAAGATTCCAGGTAGCTAATTTTTTTCATGCAAAAAAGTGCAACAAATACACTTCTATTGATTAAGTTGGTATGATTTTTACAGACTTATATTTTGTAGAACATTTTGAAGTAGATAAATTAGTTGCACATTTATTAATCACACAAATTTATTCATAGAGGGAAGGATATTGGACTTATTATTTCTGCAGTGTAGAAAATAGGCAAAGATTATTATATATTGCAGCTCAGAAAGATGAATTCATCTTTTAATGGTCTTCCTTCCTTCCTTCCTTCCTTCCTTCCTTCCTTCCTTCCTTCCTTCCTTCCTTCCTTCCTTCCTTCCTTCCTTCCTTCCTTCCTTCCTTCCTTCCTTCCTTCCTTCCTTCCTTCCTTCCTTCCTTCCTTCCTTCCTTCTCCCCACTACCTGTCTACTGTACCCAGGAAGTATTATACTCTGTTGCTGCACTGTTCTTATATAAGTATCTTGCTGTCTATGTAAACACCAATTCTGTTCTCAACAGCTGCAGAATGTGCTCTCATCTGAGAAAGGATTACATGTAAAGATCAAGTATGTTACACGTGTGTTCTCCACAAAGGAGAGACTTGTCTCTAATTCTATAGTTTGCTTATATTGATAATGGTACATAGACCTTGTTTTTGAAAATTTATTTGAAATTTAGAATTCTGTAATTATGTAATTTGTCAATTTGTCTCCATTTGTTCAGTTCCCTCACAGAAGCATTATGTCCTGAAGAAATAAAAACATGTAATTAGAGATTGCCATGTGGAGTATAGAAAATGTCAAAATTGCATGAATCGCTTAGCTTTTGTCATTTCCTGCAATTTGGAGACTTTGTTACTTTATTTTTTTTTTTAAGATTTTTTATATACATTTCCCTAATAAAAAAGACATATAACAAAAACTCTCAAATACATTAGGAAAATTGATTTAATAGAAGCCCTAGAATATCTGTCTCTAGCCAAACATGGATTGCCTTCATTCATATCTTAAAGGCCAATTGAAAAAGAAAATGCTATAGCATGAGTCTGCATGTCTGAATGCCAGTTTTGAGAAAAAGATTTCTGTTGAAACTGTTTGTCCTTTATTTTGGTAGATTAATCTATTTTTCTTTTCTGAATAGAAAAAGTATCTTAATTTCATTGATAAAAGCTGAGCATATTTTAATTTGGATATACTAGTGCACCAGGACATAGACTCATAGACTCATAACATGATAATCATAGCATGACTTGGGTTAAAAGGGACCTTAAAGGTCATCTAGTTCTGACTCTGCTCAATCCAGATACTTCACTGCCCAGTCCTTATTAGCAGTACAGAACCCAAAACCTGACTTCATCTATTAAGTGGTGACACCCTAGACACTCATACATGAGAAAGATTCCTCTATCCCTGTAATAAGGGCTAAGGTGAAAAGTTGGTCCAACATAGGTCACCATATTCTGGATCAGAAACTACTTTTTGTGGCCAACATCTGAAAGGTACGTTTGCCTCTGTTTCTTATTGCAAATTAACCTTTGTAATACTTTAATTTCCCTGGCATGGATGCCTCCAACACAAACACAAATTCATAAAGAATATGCTATGTAGCCCTACATGAAAATAAGGATCTCTTAGTGTTTCCTCTATCACTGTATTAGCTGGGAAAAGACGACACCTGCTTCTAAGATATCATTGACTGCATTTGCACTTGTGCTCTGTATTTTTGAGTATAGAAAAATGATAGGTGGCCTGTAATTGTAACCTGCTCAGAAAAAGCAAGTCAAACAGTAAGGTCAAAGCCCTCATTTTTCTTTTGCTCTGCAGACACCCTCAGGGTAAACAGCAGAGAGGATTCCCATCACTTTGTCAGCTTCCTTGTTGCCAGCCAGCCCAACAACAGTTGCAGCAATGTAGAGATAGAAGCTGGTGAATACTTCATAGGAAACAACCAGCAAGCTATACTATTTCACAGCTCATTCGCTGCTCACTTCTTACTAAAAAATACAATGATGATAGTAATTTTGAAAGCCATGATATTCAGAGTATTTCATATTTATTCTTTTATGTGAATACAGGTCTTCTCTCCTGGTGAGCCAGCAGACAAGAGGTTACTACAAAACATACAAAATGGAAATAGCTGTGTCTAAACTAGTGTCTGTGAACCATTGCTCAGCCTGGGTTGAACTGATTTTTCTGATATTCTGATCTTGGTTTGATTTAACATTCAAACACTGTTTTGGGGAGCCACTGTAGAAGGAGTTTCTAAGGTTTCAGTTATATGATAAAAGCCATTTCCCACCTTCCCTTTTTTTCAGATGTTACTCTTTCCTCTCCTTGTCTAGTACCCAGAAATCTATAGCAGGAGGCTCTGTGGAGGTGAGAAGGGAGCTCTGTAGCTACTGCTTTGACAGCAGATACTAGTTCCTTATGGAACCCTGATGTCAATACTGAGCAGGCTGCACTGAGTGACAGAAGGTGACACATGAAAAAGGTGCTACTTCATTTAGAGATAAATGGCTCTTTTTCTGTGAGTGCTTTTGGTATAGTATTGTTCTTCCAGGCATCTGTCTTGTTATGATCTTACGCAAGATATTGTTTATTAACTGTCTCTTCTGCACAGTTTCTAATATTTAATATAATGAGCTTTTGCACAGGGACATTGATTCATGGTTGTTTATGCACTTTATTGCTAAACACTTTCTTACAATCAAATATAGGTAAAGAAAAGGCACTTAAAAAAAAAAAATAAGCTAATACCCAAGCCTCAACTATGACAGGCAGATAAATGATGGAGACAGACTCAACATATTAAATTCCAAAGTGTCACACTCTTTCAAATATGAAAGAGACCTCCTCAGAATTTAGCATGAAAGCTTTAATCTCCTACATTTCTTCATGTAGAGAGTTAGGTGTGCTGAAAGCTGGAATTAGAGGCATAGCAGAAGAGTTCTGGGTGTCTGTGGGGCAGGCCTTCCTGTGGTCAGGATATAACACAAAGACATCTTTTAGCATGTAGGTCAAAGGCAGTCTCTGTCAGAGGAAATGAAACACAAATGTTTTTTTTAAGCTTCCTAGACTGTCAACCTTCCATTAGGTTGAATCTGAATATGAGAATTATTTCCTTTCATTTTTTTTTTCCCAAGGGGGTGTTTTCAGAAATTTTGCAGGCCTAGATGGGCAGTTGGTTCACCATCACATTTCCTCGAAGTCTCTGTGATTGAATTCTGTATTGGTTGAAGGAAGAACCTCTGGACTAAAAAGTCAGAGCCTCCAGTTAAAGTTTGATTCCCATACTGTGTTTTCTGATGTCACATTGAAATCATATTTTTATTGCAATAAGTATTAAAAAGTCTGCATAATTTCACAGGAAAAAATATTATAGCACTATTATATGTGTGTTCAGAAATAGATGCTTGTAGCTGACATTCTGAAATATCTTTGGGCCCACTGATATCACTATTTGGTCTTTTAAATACCATGACTAGAGAGATGTTTTGAAATTTCACAATAATATGTTAGTCATTAAATTCCATACACTATATTTTAACTCTACATTTAAATGGACTTAAAAATTACTCATAAGTATAAGTCTTCATAATAAAATGCTGACAGCTGACATAGAGAATTACATTTTAAGTGAAATCATGAAAATGCTGCACTAAGCACATCTAGATTTAGTGTTGAAGGAGAAAGATCTATTGATGCTTTGTCCTATAATACCAAAGAACTTCCTGCAGAAAATATCTGGCACCACAAAATTCATCAGTGCTTAGTATTCCATAAGAAGTAGAAAAGTAGTCTTAAGTCTGTCTAAATTTGCACTGTAATTGTCTACTCAGCCCCAACAATTATATTTGACATCACCACCATAATTAATGTGTTTATATTTTTTTGCCTGCCTTTTGTTTTCTTTCTGAACTCCCACATGAACCCTTACATTTTAATTAAGAAAAGAGTTCGGAGTTCAAATGCTAAGTTGAATTACAGATAAAATTTAAAATACAAACTTCAATATGGAATTCAATAGCAAGCTTGGCAGTACTGGACTTTTAGAAATTATATTATTTTATTTTTTCTATTTAGTTCTTATTAAATATTTTTTCTAAATGGCTTTGATCAGTAAAAAAGGGTTAGGAATTTCAAATTTGGGACAAATGTCAATGACAGGTAAAATAATAACACTTGCAAAAACTTCCTGTCATATTTATCTCTTAGTTCCAACACCAAAATTCTTGTATGAAGGTGTATGAAGGTAGCTTGTATATGCTAAAATTAAGGTATGCAATGACTTTCATGGATTTGGATCAAGCCTTACACAGGATTACCGTAAACTGCAAGTTTAATGAAGTCATGGTATCTAAAATTAGAAGATTGCTCAAGGAAATGTATTGTAAGAAATTTTGGCTACAATTTTCAACATCACTGGAAAATTAACATATAAATTAATAACAGCTACTGCCAGAAGCGCTTATGAGGGCAGCTTGTTGGACTAGGCAGTAACACATAATTAGACATAGCTATTACCAAGGATATCTAGATTTAGCAGCACCTGAGAGAAATGGGGACTTGTTTGCCCTCCTCATCTAGTATTCTTTAAAATCAAAGATAACTTCAACATGTACGCCATTGTTGCATTTAACTTAGAGCTGCAGGCTTAGCTAAGAATTGATATGTACTGATGGGAGAAATGGTGGCTTTACAGTTAAAACATTTATTCAGAATCAAATCCTGAAAATTAAAATCAGCAGTGTTTGTAAACCACTTAGCAAAATAAGGATCTAAAGTCAGATTCTGCATACTGAAAATATCAGAGAAACTCAGATTCTGTATTTTGGGTAAGATCCATCTGCAAATGACTGTGAAAGTATATATTTCTTCCATGGGTCATTTATGCTGTCTTGACATGAGAAAGGTCACCCACCACCACTGTCAGCATTATAAATACACATTGGAAGACTGACAGCCTCTCCTTAGTATAGCTGCTGTGAGGTACTATAGCTACCCTCGCTATTCAAGAGTCCTGAGATTTAATTTTCTCCGTGTACATGTCCATGGAGACGGCTCATATATAACACCAGAGAGGTCAAAACTCTGAGGCAAAGAAGGGATGTGTCTGGACATGAGTAAGACAAAATTCTGTTCATAAGAGCCACTAATTACTTCTGTCTCTGCTCCAAAGATTGATTGCTTTTAAACAGTGAAACACCTCTCACAGAAAGATAAAGTAGAAGACTCAGTAGCTCAGGTGATCACCAGGGATCTTGTGCTCCTAGCAGAGTGAAATTTCAGTGCTCAGCTTGCTTCCTTTAAGTGGAGACTTAAACTTGAATTTTCCTCATGAAAAGTTAACCAGGTAGGCCAGGATTTTCTGAACTTGAATGAAACAAAATCTCATTATGTGAACAAGCTACCCTAACTTCCAATCAGAGATGACAATAGGCTATAACCTCTTGAGCTATTGCAGTTTACCACTGGCATTTAGTTCACATCTTGATTCATTGGCAATCCGCATGTGGATAAAAAGTGAGGAGTATATATTCAAAATGAAAAATCATTTACATTGAATCAAATATAAATGCTAATGCAGCAGTCAAAATTGCAAAACAGACTCAGTCTTGTGTTCCATTTAGTGCTTGCAATTAACTGTAATGATGTTCACTGCAGAAGAAACATATCCAATGTAAAATTAGATTCCTTTTTTTTGTTTTCACTAGCAGATTACTCTAGATTTACAGTGGCATAGTAGAAATAAGAGGAGAAATAAAAACTAAAGTAAAACAACAACAATAACAACTAATAATAATAACAGTAATAATAGTAATAATAGTAATAATAGTAATAGTGATAATAGTAGCTGTTCGTTTCCTTAAAAATACTCTCTTCAGGACTTGGAGATAACTTCCCCTCCTTTTTATAGTTTTATTTTTATAGTATTCTGGAGTCTTCATGTAACATTGACATATTACTTAGACTACAGTTTTCAAAGTCTTACAACTTAATTTAATATTTTTTTCCCTTACACAGCAAGTGTAGATTACATGAGTTTTAGGATTGTTTTTTCAGTCTTCTCCCCTCAATCTTCTTAACTCTGCAAACAGACACTTCATATTTTAAGTACGAATAGTAAAGTTTGTTCAGGAATAATTTATATGATTTGGGATGTGAATGTCTCATTTATCGATATTACAGGGTATGCGGAACATCATAAATCCTCATCATCTGTAGATTTTCTGGAAATGTTAACAATGGCTGCTCTTAACACTAACACATGTAGTATTAAAGTGCTCCAGGACATTTGAAGGCTTCAGCTGGTTTTGAGTCAGGTGTCTACCTGAAACTTTAGCTGTACTTATAAGAACCAGTGTTGTCTAGAAATTAGGCAAGAATTCTCACAGATTTAAGGGATACTGGAATCATTGAAGTGTTCCGATGTCCTTGAGGGTAAAGGAGATGAAGGATTCACTTGCAACAACAGTAGCAGGAATTTCTCAGTAAGGTAAGGGCCTGAGGATTTTCAAATTGTCCTGACTCCCCACATGCAAACAGAAACAATGTTTCATTTTTCTTATTACCATTACATGAGATGCATTTAATGCCTGGACTACATGAAATAGTTTCGTTGAAATAGGTACCTTCTCTTTTTCTTTCATTCATCCCTGTCAAGTCCTCTCTGACTGTGACCTGTCAAGGTCTTGTGCTGGATAAATTACTAATGTGGGGAGGGAGGGAAAGGAATGACTGCCGAAAGCTTTATCGATTTGATGAGCATGTTAATCTAAGTCAGCACTACTCTGAACTGGTTTGGTTGTCCAAATATCATAAATACATTTTTCATAGGTTATCATTTCATAATACTTGGCTATTCATCTAACATATTCCAGTGAATACTCTGCCTGGAGCCAGATAGCTCTGCAGGCTAAGAAGAGGACAGCCTCACACTCAAACTATGCCCCACAAGTTTTGTAGATACAAATTCCTGGAACACTTGGCTCTGGAAACTCAAGCATGAAGTCCAGGAAAATTACCAAGGATAATACAATCACAGTTGCAGCAAAGCAAGTAATCACATAACTTCTTTCTAAAAACAACCATGCACATAAAATAACCTCATCTTTTTGTTAGGAAAATGATAAATTTTCAGCTACAGATATTAATCCAATTGTGAATGGAGAGTAGAAAATACTTATATATATATATATGTATATGTGAAAGTGCAGGTCAGAAATAATGTATCTACTGAAAGATTGCTGTCAGAGAGGGAAAAACAGGTGCCCTATTCTAATGATCTAACTATAATACCTCACAAAAACTGCTGAATCTTAGGCAGCTGAAAGAACGGATAATTTGTAAGGAGCATTTGAGCAAATCATGACAAAGCAGAGTTCTTGAATTTGTTTGCAATCTCTTTGCATTAATTGATGCGTGCACAGCCTTTTAATAATTATTCTATGGCTATTGGTCTGAATCAGGACAGTGGAGATGAGGAAGAACTGCATGGAAAAATTAGACATGTCACAAAGCTGGAAAGAACAAAGCAGTGAGCACTTGAGAAAATGGGCAAATAGGAGGTCAACACTGTAATCCTCAATGTTCAAGGAATGGTACAAAGATGGAAGAAATATCTCACCTCCCTTGTCACCAAAAATTGAGAAGATCCTTGGAAATATATCAGTATTTGGACATTTTCATCAGTGAACATTTTTAAGAATAGACAAAAACGACTGGAAATTGTTTAAGACATGAAGAAAAAATATGTGAGATATTCATTTCACAAATTTCCATCCCACCATGTGTTTTATGTAAATCTTGGCTGATGGTTAAAACTTTTCCTCCATTAAACTTTTCTAGCACACAAAGTAAATCTGAAGTAATTGCTGTGAGGTACTTTGTGTGCTGGGAAGGATTCTATGATGACTTTTTTTCTGACTTCCTATTTTCTGGTCCTGGCTTCTACTTTTTTTAAACTCAAGAATAGATGAGGAGCAATGAGTGGTCATAGAAGTAATTTCTATCAGGAGGAAAATCTTTCTTCTGTTTACTTGCATCAGACTTTTATTTCTCTTTTAACATTAGAGACCTAAACGGTGTACAGGAAAATGGCTCTAAAAATGGTCTAATTTTGAAGTGTAGCTTCTTGGCCAAATGCTTTTAATCCACTGGCATGCACCTGCCAGACACTATCTGCAGCAGAATTGGAATCATATTGGTAGTGGATACAGCTCCAAGTTCCTTCTGAAAGATGGAGGTGCAGGGCTTTGGTAATTTTTGATTTATTTATTCTTGGTACTGTGACAGCATAACAAGAACTGACAAAGTAGTAAAACAGCAAGACTTTTAAAAAAGTAAACCTTATCCATTGCCCAAACATGCTGCAACAGATTTAAAGAAGTAATGCATGTGGAATAAAGATGATGGAACCATAAAAACAACCTTTTGATGAAAAAAAAAATAGCCTCTGTGAAAAGCATTGCAATGGTGTTTCATCATTTTTTGAGAGAAATTATTTGGGTGCTGTTTTCCATATAGAGCAATGGGGAGATTAAAGATTTAACTTAATCCTTTCAGATGAAAATTCACTTGTCATTTCCTGTTAAAAATCATTTTATTCTCTGAAAATATCCCTCGAGCCCGGCTGGAAAGTGGCTTCCAGCTGTTCCCGGCTAGCCCTGGCTCGGGATACTTCCAAACTCGGTTGGTGGCAGCAGGCGGACCGGCCACCACCCCCCGGTGGGTCAGAGCTGCACGAGAGATGTCGGTGAGGCTTGACAAAGGTAGGAAGCGAGGAGGCTACTTTGTGGCTAGATGGTTTTTATTGTCACCTGCCTTTCGCAGGGGAGCCACACTTCTCTCTGAGCCTCTCTCGAGAGTGTCCGTGCCAGAGGTGTGGCCACAGCTTATATGGGGTTGGGAGAAGGGGGTGGACACAAGAGGGAAAGCCAGTCAGGGAGATAGGGATGTCACACAGACAGCGAATGGGAAACGAGGGGTGGGGGTTCCCCAGCCTGCTCCAATCTGGGACCGAGTCTCTCTGAACACTCTGGAAGGAGAGGAGAGGCTTCCCAGAGAGTGACAGGCTGTGGAGAACAAAGGCAGGGGGAAACCAAATGGGGAGAAATACAGGTGGGAACTTGGGAGAAACCATTACAAAACAAATTAATATTAACAATAAATAAAAAGGTATAAAACGTGCCGCTACAATTCTCTTTTCCTGCTTGAGTTTGTAGAAGGTTTTAATATTCACAGCTACGATTGCTCTTGAGACTTAAGTTTTTCTGTCCTGCAGGGTTTAGGATTTTCTCAAGATACATTCTATTGAACAACATTTTCTTTTCATATTAGAAATAAAATAGCAGTGAAAAACTTGAATTAAGTGAATAGCTTATGTGTCCTGTACATATAAATCTGTGAGGGTGTTAGGTTTTTTCCTACATTTTTTAAAAAGGTTTTTTCCCCAAATACTTATTGTTTCCACCATCAGTGATAGAAATATTCTGTATATATTTGGTAAATCTTCAGTTTTACATCTTTATAAGGAATATAACCCACAGTTCCCTGTAGCTATGACCAATATATATATCCCTTTATCCAGAAAGAGAAGCCTATGAACCTGTAAAGTCTTGATTGACAACACCACTGTATAAAGTCAAATTTTTCCTTACCTTTACTTTCCCCACTACTCTTTACAGAGAAGTGATTTTGATTAGGAATGTAAGTTTCCCACTAGAATTAAGTTTTTTCCTGACATTAATGAATTTATTTGCAAAATTTATTTTGCTATTGTATGTTCACCACTGGAATTGCTCAAAAAAAACATGAAAAGTTTTGGGAAGAGAAAGCCAATGAATTCTGCGATGTTTCTTGGCTTGAGCTTGAAGTCTGGGCCAAAGGCTGATATGATTCTGAAGTGCTGAGCAGTTTGGCAGTGAAGAGGAACCATTATCAATGAAGCAATGTGAGGAAGCAGTGGTGGGTGCTGGGAGGAAATGGAGAATGGGAAGGAAATGGTGTTTTGCTTAGGTCAGGAGTTTGCAATAATCATTTCACTGACGTTTTTCATAGACAAGATTAGGTACAGGTAAGTATTTTTTTGCAGGGGTGGGGTTTTTTGGGGGAGGGTGGGGTTGGGTTGTGATTTTCTTGTGGTTTTGGTTTTTATTGCTGCAATTATTGTTGTTGTTTTGACAATATTTATGTACCTATACATAAATGGATACAGGCAAACTTACAATGCATGAGAAAATGTCATTCCTCTTAGTCAATAAATTCCTGGAAGGAGGGCCATAAACCATGCTCTTTTCTAACCATGAGTTCTGTAAGCTAGTGCTTTAAAATGAAGATGCATCATACAAACATAGAAGTCTCTCTTGATATTTAAATTTGCATGTGTTAGTAGAAGACACAACATGAGTCAAATCTGTAAGGTTCTCAGCATAACTGTATCAATTCATAGCTATATCAATAGTTTTCCGCTAATAATCTACAAAATCACCTTTCAGGGGATCTAAGATCCATCTCAACATTATGTCGTTTTTACATTATTATCATAAATATCACCATGCTTGGGGTTCAAACACAATCTCTCCCTCAATGGATAAAAGTCAATATATTTATCACAAATGATATGCTAAAAATGAGTTACAGAAGAAAAAACCACAAACATTCAGCCTAAAATTTACACTTAAAGCAATTGATTGTAAGTGTACATAGTTACCATATTGCAAAACACAATCAACCATTAAGATAGACTTTGATGGAGAAAGGAGATTTCCTTGAAGCACAGATTATTTCTATAAGGAATGGAGATTCTTAACTAATGCACACTGCATTCATGAAAATCCATGAAACTATGATGATTTTCTTCATCTGAGTATCTAATATCTCCTATTTCCACAAGAGATTGAATTCAAGTCCCTCATAAAATAAAAACTAATGTATTTAGAAAGCATTGCTGTTGTCCGAGCCAACAACAACTGCATTATGCTGCCCTATGGATGTTTATTTTCTGCTTATATTTGCTTAATAGAGCTAAACCCCTATTATCTAGCTGACTCAAGGGTCCTTTGAAAAATTCAGGCAATTAAAGTTCATTGTAAGCAAAATGTGTTTCTATTTGAGTTTTGAAATTGGAACCGACCAATATGATCAATTTTCAACAAGTGGACTATTGGATAATCAAAGCTAAAACAATTGAGATTAGCATTTATCTCCAAGTTGTGTTGAGCCTGTTTGTTTCCTTGTTTGTTTGTTTGAAAAAGCATTGAGCTTCATTATTTCTCTTGTCTTTTGGATTGGAATTTCCTGACTCTCTGTTTTCTTGAGACAGGACAATAGAGTATTGCATACTCCTCACTACATTTCCTTCTATGACAATCTACTTTAAATAGTCAAAAAATAACAGGCCAATCTGGTATGATTTGCAGGTAAAAGGGAGTGACTGATAAAATTTGATTATATAATTTTTCTGCTGGCATTTTTATAGCAATGACATAGCATCTCTCCATGATGTTTCATATTATTCTCTAGTAGTATTTTTCCAAGGTAACTGCACACCTCAACAGATACTTGTAAATGAGTTAGAACTTAACAAATTGTATGACTGCAACTTTTAATGTAATTTTCTGCTAAATTTAAATGTTGTGATGGCTCTTAATTTGCTTAATTTGATCAAATTTCATCTAAAAACCCAAGTGCTTTCAATGAACTGTAGTTTCAATTATCTCTCCTTCTATTAGGAAGTTACAATAGAAGAACATCTTTTGCTGAAATCTAGTTTCAGCTGTTTAAGATGATGACTGGGTGAAGCTTCCTTTCAGGTAAAAAAAAAATAATTTTCACTAGTTCTGAGAAATGCAAAATATACTGCATATACAGGCATACATATTGTATACCTTTATGTACATGCAGAGAACAACTTTATCTAGTCACAAGCTTTCCTTTTCCCCTGTCTGAGCTTGGACCTTCCAGACTCATGAGGAACCCATCTCGTCTATATGGACCTTGCCCTCACCCTTCCTGCCTTCCCCAGGAGCTGTGCCGGTGGGGTGGGGCACAGGGTAATTATTTTTGGAGTAGTTATGATGAAATGAGGCAGGTTGGCCAGCAGCCAAACACTTGTCAGAGGTGCCTAAATTGCAGGCAACAACCATGACTCTCTGGGTTGCACCATCTGCTCTCTGATGTCGCCTTCTGCTGTAAATTCCCCAAGAAAGTGTCCAAAAGCCCGCCTGACCTTGCCAAGGGCAGCATCCTCCTGGTTCCTGTATGCAGGAATCCATTTTTATGGAATTGTCCACAGTCACTACCAGATCCTGCCTCCAGAATTATTCTCCTTTCTTCTAACCTCAACCCTCCCACTGGAAATGTTTTAAAATCACTGTTTTCATACGATGTGCTAAGGTTGATCTTGATCTGGTCTTCTGAAGTGATACTTTGCAGAGTAATCAAAGATGGCAAGTAATAGAATTAAATACTGGAAAACACACCAAAATGTAGAAGATAGATGTCAAGCAGGATTGGAATAGACACTTCTGGTATTCCACCTTAAAATTCTTTTTTGTTCTTTAATACCTTTAGTTTTCTCTTTTCTCACAGGATGAAAAAGCCTTTTAACACATTTTTGAGATATTTTAAAGGTCCAAAGCATGATTCTCTGTCTAGATGACATTAGCAGTTACTGAAGATCAGTATTTTGATTAGAATAGTGACATTTGGGGACAAGGGGGAACTGGGATGGGAAAAAGGCAATGTTTCAAATAGTCATATACTTGTCAGCCTTAATAGATTTAAAGATGCCTCCCTCACCACCTCTTATAAGTAAACAGTACATGGTTACTTCTGAAAACAAAATGTAGGCATTAATGAGAAAAATGCTTCATAAAATTCATATTTTTCTTTCTTATACCAACCCTTTCACTTACTGCACTGGACCCAGCACATGTAAAACTTTGTATTTTATTTTGATTAATAAACCTATCATAAGGACATAAAAGATTGTTGTTCAGGAAAAGGCCGCATGCCTCGGTAAGATTGCATCCTTTAGATTTATTTTAACCTCACCTCTCTGCTTTGTAACTATATCATTTAACCCCTTTGTCTATAAAAATGTCTTTCCTGGCTCTTAAACACATTTATTCTGTTTGCCATCTTATTTCATATGTTGCCAAGTAACAAAGACCACTGAAGCTAAGTAGGTCATCTCAAAGTCTTCCCTTTTCCAAAGAGAATAAATTTAAACTTTTCTTTTTTTTTTTTTCCTTACCCTCATAAGAACAAATACTATGAAAGTCCAAAACTTTCTTTGACTGCTCTCTCTTACATATTCTCTGGAGCAGGGATATTTTGAGGATGGAAATAGAATCAGATTTGCTAAAAGACATTAACTAGCACTTTCTTTTGCTTGAAATATCTGTCTGCTGCATGCCAGTTTTTTCCCTTTTTCTCTCTTTTTTTTTTTTTTTTTTTTTTTTTTTTTGTGTCTAGCTATCTGCTTATTTCATGTGGTGTTTTGATTTGTGATCTTTTTCAGAAGTGGGGTTTTTTTCAGCTTTGATGCAGTTAGGGATTTTTTTTCCAAATAAAATATATCTCATGGTCAAGAATTTCATTATGATAATATATATAACCTCTTTTTATGGTCATTGCTGATTTCAGAGAAAAAAAAATCGAATTCTATTTTTAAATTTAATTAGACATTGAGAAAAAATGTATAGGCAAGACTACCAAACCATTGCTCTTACTTTGGCATTACCTTGAGGAAATAACATTTGACAAGTCCCTAATGTTTGGTTAAGGCAGGGAGAGGAGAAGATTTGACAGTAACCAATCGTTACGATTTGTCCCTACCAAAGGTTCCTGGGATCATTAGTGCCACTCCTTTCAGTGACTGTGGCTATTTGTAGGACCCCATTTGCCCTGAGGAAAGAAACCATATAGGGATTGTACAGACAGTAGGCAGCAAGCTGAATTAATTTTTCTGGACGTGGTTATTGTTCCATAGGAAGGAGTCAAAGAGTGCATGAAAGCAGATGTAAGAATTATTCTGGTAGTGTTAGTCCAACTACAACAGCCCACTCATCAGGGGGTGCAGATGATGAAAGTCCAGCATGGCTACAGCCGTCCTGGCCCACTCCATGTGCTCAGATTGATGGTTTGTGGAGCCCATGCCACAGCAATGAAGGGATGCTGTATCCTGCAACCGTCCCCTAAGCACGTCCTCAAGGGACCTTCTTACTCATCATTGCTGTGAGGCCAACTTGTGGCACCCATGTTTTGTCATCTCCTGCTTATACTGTTCAGTCATCCTGGACTCTAGTCTGGATGGCACAATCATTTTACCTTTAAAAAGAAAAATTTAAAAGTAATTCTTCACTTGATACTATTTAGCTCCATCTCCAAAAGTCTTTAACAACATAGGACAACTTAATGCATTGAAATGAACATCCCAAATTGCCTGACCTCCTTTGCTACTTAATGCTCTTTAACATTTTTCCAGTCATTCTAATGAGAGTGGGCAGTTTTGTACATGGAAATTTTAAGCTCAGGCTTTTAAAGGTGTCTTTTGCTAATATTAATTGAACTTGGAGTTATTTAAAATCAGAAGACAGGGGGAAATGCAGTGGCTGTTAGAAAAGATCCTTTTTACCATCTCTATTAGTTGTCATATTTGTGGATGTCTTTTCATGTTTTAATAGAATTACAGCTATCATTAATAATTTAAATTATATATGTGGTTTAGTGAGTAAATAAATGTTAATCCTCCAAGTAGTTTATTTGACTAAATTCTTTGACAAACTCCTCTGTAAAACTACCTGAAAGAAGGCTGTAGTACAGTGGACGTCAGTCTCTTCTCCCAAGTAACAAGTCACACTTGGGTGTCTTCTTCCCAGAAGAAATGGTCTCAAGTTGCCCCAGGGAAGTTTTTTTTTTTTGGATACTAGGAAGGATTTCTTCACCCAAAGGGTTGTTGAGCACTGGAACAGGCTGCTCAGGTAGATTTTTACTTACTGAATTTAATAAATCTTTAGATTAATAAATTCTTTTCATTGCTTCCTTCACTTATCCCTCAAATTGATCAGAAACCACAGGATATTATCAGCCAAATAAGAGAAACAGTGAATTGTGTCTCCTTTGTGTTCTGTGTTTTGTTCTGTTCCTTCTGTTATTCCTAGTCTCTGCTGGCCAAAGAATAAGGGGGTGACTAGCATGTAACAAAATTACTAGAGGACTCAGGGGCTTACCTGAAATGGCATTTATCTCACATTTTTAGCCAGCTAGATTTCAACTATAAGAATACATTTAAATATATTTAGTTCTCTTGATATTTGAAGACCAAGGTCTCATTTACTGAAATTTTTTTGATGCAACACTATAACATACTTTTCTTTATGCTAATTATTTCCTTCCAGCTGTTACAAGAGCAGCTGCTGTACACAGAAAGCAGCAGTAAAGGTGCAGCGTTTCACGTTATCTTCTGCTGATATTTCTACTACCTCCAGGCCTAAGTTCCATTTCTGACATCCCAGTGGGACCTGCTAAAAATGGATAACACAAGGAGAAAAATTAAGGTAAGCATTAAAGCTACCCTTCACTAGCTTTTATGCAGCACTTGCCAGAATAGTTTGACAGTATGACGCAACTTGCCTTTGGTACAAAAAGGAAGGAACAAATTAATCATTTTAGATTTATATTGTGCCAAAGATCCTTCTCTGGCTCTGCATAGAGGCTATCATAGAGCTGTAAATAGCTACAGGCTGCTTTTGAGAGTAGTCTTTGTGACAACAATTCCTAGGCTGTCTGACCACATATTGCCATGCACAGTCCTCTATTTCAGCTGTAGGATCTGTAGCATTCACACTGCACTTCACCCAAGATAATGCTACTGATGACCAGGATCCCCCCTTTTTCTGCCATGGGCCAAAGCAGTCCCTGGCAGCCTGTGCCAGTATCACCACTCAGCCCTTCAGCACCCTCACCTATTTTGGTGCTTCATTCATAGCTCGTATTTTTCAACACAAGGTGAGTGAAAAGAAGGTTCATGAAACTGGCACAAAGATTTGACAGATTCCCCAATGCTGAAGCCACAGTTTTTGGAACCACTCTTACGATCATATGCACAAAGCATCTATGAGTTCACCACTAAAACCATGTCACTGTGACTGACACAAATCAGGTCTTTCTCCTGGTCATTATTACACTAAGAGTATGACAAAGTCACTATTTTTTGATACAAGCTCAAACAACCTCTTCCTAAAGTAAGATAGCTTCATGGCTATTAAGAGCAAGAATCAACAATTCTCAATTGTGGGATCATGTGGATTTTTAGAAGACATATAGAAGAGAAGTGGGCAGATCATGTGAGAAAAAAAAGATGAACATGCATGACAATTTTTGTTTCTACAGTGCATCGGCATCATGTATCTAGCAGAGCATCCATCCTGGCACAGAAAAAACAAAAGGAGGGGGTCAAATGGTCATATTTGGCTATTATATGTTAGTGATCCAATTTTTTGACAAGGGCTGTTAAACTATTAATGGAATTGTGGATCAATCTTTGCCTAGAAGGCAGTTGTTGACAAGTTCTGAAAGCATCTGTCATGCTGTGTTGGGATCCATCCCAATCTTTTGGCAGAAGAATTGACTTAGTTGTTATGCAGGGAGGGAGTATGTGATGTTCTGGGAGCAGTTGTCTGGAAAGACACCACAGTGCTTTTCATTCAAGTCAGCACTGAAGAGATAGGCCTACGGCACAGCTCAGACGTCTGCACAGGCAAACCAACCTTTGCATCATAGCTCCCTGTTGAATTTTCAAAGAGTTTGTAAAAGTTGGAAAATACTGATCTTAGGTTTCTGTCTTCTTCATAGGTAAGGAGAGTAAAAGGTTTTAGAAAATTTGTCTTATAATCACAGGATCTACCACAAACATTGCATGGACATGTATTCAGCGAGTAGTCAAACACAGAAGCATAGACCACGTAAGGATGATGGTAATTTGGGTTTTTGGGGGTTTTTAATGTCCTTTCTCTCCCTCACACCAGAATTCCCCTTGCTTTCCAACCAGAAAAATTTAATAGAAGGATTTGTCTATATCCAGGCTTTACCATACTCTTGAACATATAAGCTATTTTAGATAAAGGGTATTTTATGAGGCTATGTTAGATAAAGGTGATGAAAAAATGAGTTCCAGAGTACGCATTATAACATGAGTTCTTTCATGTTTTCAGCATGTGTCACAAGACATCTCAAGTTATCGTGAGAACAGATCATGTAACAGTTTTAGCAGGCATACAATGATACAATGGAACACAGGGTGATATTCCACTTTGCTTAAATTAAACTCTTAAATTGATAGCCATGACTTACTACTGCTTTTTGACTACAAGTCTTTCATCTGAAAGCTTTTCAACAGCATGAAAGATGATGATATCCTTTTTCTATAGAATATTGAAATTATATGTAGAGAGGTTAAGAAACTTATCTGATAGACTTAGAGGTAATGCTGGCAATAGAACTCACACCTTCAAGCAGCATGGCCTAATTGGGTTTTGAGTGTCTATAGAAGTGTCAGTAAGAGAAAGGTTTTACTTGAGGCTTGTCTCCTAATCCCACATGAATCTAGAAAGCTTCAGCACTTTATATGGATCAAGCCTATGGTCATACTAATCTACCAGCTTTAAAAATTTAATTTGTAAGCAAGATCAACTTTATCACTTCAGCATGCTCAAGCAGCTCAAATCAGAGTGAGCATGAGTTTTACCATAAAGTCCCTAGCAACGCAAGTTTAAGGCTTGTAATGTTAAATAATTCATGTTTAAATTAAGCCCTCAGAATTCTTATGTCACCTCAGTGTTTGCTGTAAATATTCTGCCTGTTGTATAGTGACAAACCTACCCTGTTTTATACTGATATTTTCCATTCACTTCTATGAGATGGAAACAGAACTACTGAATTGTAACTATAATATCTGCATCAATAGTTAGAAGAAATCTGTTTTACTTTGACAGTTTAGGAGATCCAACAAGGTTATTGCATGAGATTCTGGTCTTTACAATGCTCTGAATCTTAAGGAAAGCACAGTATACACAGTTATGACAAGTAAAACTAGTACTGTACCCTGAAATTTATTGATTCACTTTGACAATAAACATACATTATAAGTAGGTTAAGTACCTCTCTCAACAGCAAGGATAAGTATTTAAAAATCATCCTAAATTTTTGCAAATTTATATGTTGGAAGATTTTTTTCCTAATAGGCTCAAATGGATATTTTCATTTTGTGACTCATTTGCAGAACACATTCCTTTGTTGTGCATGTGAAGTAATCAAGGTTTTATGTCCAATTCCAGATGGACATTCCAGCACAACTCAGAGAGTAACTTTAAATCATGTGAGCTAGGTCCATACTTCATAGGAGAGCTTTTGGCAATATCCTGTCATAGAATATTTCAAGTTATTGAAAATAAACATATATTCTATTTTTTCTGTATAAATTTTCTTATACTATCAGGTTTTATGGTGGTCATAGGTTGAATCATATAACTGTGAAATATTCATTAACGCTTGCATTCATTATCATTTTTGACCAATTGGCATGCATTATTTTCCTGGATGACTTCATATTTGATACACAGCATACTCTGTATTTAGTAAATTCAGCTGATAAGTAAGCACATGAACAGACAGCACTGATATTGTATTCTGTCTGCAGAAGAGTCTTTTGCATTTCACTTTTGGATACTTTTGACTGCTATCACAAAGATGAAGGCTGAGTGACAGAGGTGACTTATCTTGACAAGAGATACTGCTGGTTTGCAAAAGACCACAAGGAGGAAAAACAAGAGAATCAAGACAGAAGACTTGATTTACATCTTGTTCTACATACAGTGTATGTGGAATGATATTTTCCTTTGAAGATGCTTCAAGCACAGAACTGACAATGAGATATAATTTATCCACAAGAGAAATGGCAGGGTCAGCATTTCAAAGTAAAATTTAATGTAAGTGTTGAGTGAAGTAACAATAACTGTCCTAGTCACTCATCTGTCTTATTACTCATTACAGAATACACAATATACCAAAATTTATATATTTTATATTTAGTATCTAGTCATTATATATTATATTCAGCCTCTTTGCCCATTGTATTTGCTTGGTTCTTCTCAAATCCCAGGCAGCCTTGGATATTTTGGTTGTCTGTATTTGGAGTGAGACTGCACAATAAAATTCCCATGGCATTATTTTCTTAGTGTATAGATGATGACACAGAAGTCAATACGTACATTTAATAAAATAAGATCTAATCCATGGGGAAAAAAAAGGATTATTTCTCTATAAAAATTACTCCTATAATGGTCATTGATTTCCATTGTCTTAATTTCCAGGAAGATTTTATACACTTTGATCTATGCTCTGCAATCCTACTTGCCTTATATAAAACTTCCAAATGAGGCCTTTTTTCAATAGTCAGGACAATACCCTTCAGACCAGTATTAAAAAAGAAAGACAAAACAACATTTTTCCTAGACTGTGGGTTCCTTTTTTTTCATTAGCTGAACAAAAAGGAAAGATATTTCTAATATTAAAAAGAAGGTTTAAATTAAATTGCATTAGAATTGAACATTTTAAAGCAGTAAGTAGCTCATGGACAAAACTAAATAATTTAGTAAATTAATTTTGAGCCCAGGACTCTAAAGTAACAATTTGAATTTAAAAAAAAAAAATATTTATTTGAGCTTCTTCTTTAAAACATTTCTTTCACACTGTAAAAGGTAATCTTAGGTCCTCTTAACACCTAAAAGACAAGTAGTTTTAATTATGCACATGATGCAGAAGAATCAATTAAGCAACAGAGTAATTGTAATATGGCTAAGGTCAAATACGCAAGACAGTAGCAGAATAAGGAATAGAACTCTTTTTCCTTCTGTAGCTACTATACATAAATGAGATGGAAATTAAAAAGTAATTAGGAGAAATATATTGAATTTGTATTCCTAATAGACTACAGAGTTTTGGCTTTCTTTTCTATGCTCTGGCAGAACCCAGGGGACTGATACATTTGCTGGTAGGTGCAGGAGGTAGCTCAGCTGAAATGCATTGATCTGTGTACCACAGGTTGCAATTGTTCTGTAATTATGCATTTTATTCTGAAAGCATGGCTCATCATACTTTGGCATATTGAGACATATTTGTGATTTGCTGGAAGCTACTGTGCTCTACAGTATACAATATGTATGCAAATAAACAACAATTTCAAGTGCAGAAAAACATCACACAGCTTTAAAACTAGCCTGTGGTTTTCCTTGCCTTATTTTTGACCAACATTTAATAACCTCAACAAATAAAACTTTGCACTTGATATCCCCCTGCTTTTTTTTTTTTTTAATTTTGAGGTGAAAGCATGGCTTAAGTTTAAGCTTTCTCATCTTTCTCATTTGATGGACCAAATTCGCCTAAAATGTCCATTATATTTTTGTATTTCCAAAAAAAAATATGTGCAGCGCTAATCTACCTGGAGCTACCTTGTGTACTCATAACAATGGCATTTCTATATATAGTTCAGTACACATAAATATAATTTAGCAGAATATTACAGTCATATGCTTGATTATAGATGATGCATGGTAACATCTACCAAGTGTTTTTTTCCTAAACATACTTGAGCTTTCAGGCAGATAATCTGCTTTCAGGCAGGAATGGCAATGAATACTGAGCATTATTAGGTTTCCTGTTCTTTTCTGGTTTAAAATGTTTTTTTTTCTGGCTGTGATAAGAGATTCTGGGCCATGTTATGACTATCCACACCACAGATATCACCTTGCCCTGCCCCTTTGCCCCCCGCCACTTCAATACTTTTGGAAAAACCAGACACCATCAATTAAGTGTATTGAAGGAAGCAAAGCAAAGGAGAAAATGTGAAAAGAGCTACTTTCCATACTTTTTGACTTCTAGCTAGGATAACCCAGAAAGCAGGGTTTTTTAAAAATATAAAATGTTGTATGAGAAAAGGTTTTTTCACGCTCTGTTATTTTTCTTTTGTTTTTCCTCAGTCAAATGAAGAAAAAGAAGATAAATTAAAAAACTGAACTCTAAATAAAAGCTTTTTTTTTTGAAATTGAAAAGAATTGTGTTATGTTCTAAAAATATTATTCAAAATGAAATGCTCATTTCAAACAGTTTAAATAGAACTGTATACAATTTTATAAATTACTTTTCCACATGGAAAACTTCAGTGTATGTTAAGGATTAGCATTTAAGCCTCCAGTCTGGATATGGGCTGGTGTCTGGATCTGCTAGAGACTCCATTAAAGAATTATTTTCCTTGGGTGAGAACTACTGCATTTTGTGCATGTGGAATGTCATGTGCATCTGCATGCTTGCAGGAGAGTTGAAAACTTCTTCAACTCCTTTAGAACTGTTTTGTGAGCAGAGTCTTGCAGTTCTAAATACAATGCAGTTATGAACAAGTACTAAATAGCACAATTTAACCATTTGTGCCTCAGAGGAAAAGTAAGAAAGAAATAAGTCTGCATGCAGTAAAACTGCAAGTTCATACAAAATTTAGAAAAGGAAAAAAATCCCAAAATCATTATAATTGGACTGGTAAGAAGGTTCAAATTGTCATGATATGAAAAGTGCATCTTTGGCCGAGATGCAATACATTGCATGAAAACCAGCTATATCATCCAACATGACACTGCTGTGATGCCGCTGTGGCCTAGACAGAGTAGATCATCAACAATTATAGGATGCTGCAATTTCCTGAAGTTTTTTAATTAAAATGTATTCATCTTGTTATTTAAAGGATTCTAGTGTCAAAGACCTTAGAAAGTGAAAAACTGTGATACACTTATAAAATGTACTGTTAGAAGGGGACATAATCCTTAGCAGATAAAATTTTTAAGGCTGAAATATTAACACATTATTGAATGTGATTACTGTATTATTTTAAAAGTTAAAGATTGGTTTAGGGATTACAAGACTAATGATAATATTTTAGAACTGTTTCTTTTACTAACATCTGATAGAAGAAAATTATCTGTTGCTTTCCATGTCATGAAAGACTATGAAATGCCCCAAAATGTGGAACATTTCTGCTCAGAAACTAAACTAAGCATAAATGTCTTACTGTGCCCAGTACGGAAACTAATTTTCTTGACTATTTCTGATTGTAATGCTTTCTAACAGCCAAGTGCCAATAATAGATTTTTGAGTACTTCTTGTAAATAGAAAGGGTCCAAATTTATAAATTTTCATCTCACAAGCACAGAGCAGGGCACAGACTGATTTTGGTCAATTTATACTGCGTTTGCTCATGGAAGTAGTTAGACAGGTGGCCATTAGTCTTTGTAATCTAATGTTTTGTTCCATTTGAGAGAAATACATAGGTAAAGTCAATACTTTAAAAAGGCAGGGAATAAAACTATTAACATTAAGAAAAATAATGTTGACTAAAAATTACCAAGGAATTTGTGAATGTGTAATATTTTTCTAATTGATTTTGATTGTGCAAAGTGTCTTTTATCATTTTAATCAAAATTTCTTTGTATCTTGAATTAGATGACTGTAGAGAGAATTTAGCATTAAGGTTTATATTAGCAAAAGAGCCCTTGGTACAATTTTGAAAAGTTAATGGTGCTAGCAGGGAAGAAAAATTTTCATGTAACAAGGATATTGATGCATGCTGTGATAACTCTTAGGGGGCTAGTTCTCATTCAACAGAATTTGGCCACTCCAAAGGAGACTGGTATGGATCAAAAAGCTATTTAAGTCAACCAAAATGTTTCTAGTCACTCAGAGGGAATTAAGCAAGTCTGTGGGAATCCAAACAAGTAGATATGTATGTTTTGATGTGTGCTGCAAACTCCTACTGAAATCTCCAGAAATCTACCATTGAAGTAAGACAGAAAACCAGTCATGTTTAATGCAAGATTTGAACAGCAATTTGTGAAAGGCTGACTTTTTTTTCTTTTCTTTTTTTTTTTTTTTTCCCTTTTTATTTTTCTTTTTTTACTGGGCACAGGAAAGATTATTTTCTCAGAAATAAAGTGCATGAAAATCCTTTTAATACCCATGTTTTTTAGTGTTCTGAAATAGACACGGAGATATTCAAATAGCAAAGCTGTGATTATCATTTGATTATTTTATTTATTTCCTTTAAAGATTATTAAATTACCAGCAGTGACATGCCCAAATGTCACAGTTATGACCAAGGTCAATTCTTTCACTTGAGGTGAGTGTTGCTGCGAGTCCTGTGCCCTTGGCTTCCCTGCCACATGGTTCAGGTGCTATCACTGCCATTGGCATGGTGGTCCCAAGCATCAGCACAGACGAGGTGACAGTACAGGGTCATGGAGAAGCTGTCTATAGATCAGTTTAAGCCACCCATAAAATGCTGGCAGAAGTAAAAGGTAGAAAATATGACTGATGCAAAGGGTTATCTGAGATCTTTTTGGAGAGAGCAATTTCTATCATATGAGTTCAATGGAGTGTGAGACCTCCAAGAGCAGGCATAGCTCCTACAGGAACACAGATATAAGGTGTCCCTTTGGAAAAGAGTTTAGTCTGGTTCCTTTGGCATTGCTGTGTTTATACAGAAAAATGCCTGTTTACGAGAGAGACTGGCTACATGGTGATGGGTGTGCTGGTAGGGTACTCCCTCTCTCATCCTCAGCAATGTGAAGCTATGGACTGTTTTCCAGAGACCAGCTATTGAGTCAGCAACTGGCTGAGATAAAAATGCCATTGAGACTATTCACTGTAAAATGTGGAACCCACTGTATACCCACAGTATATTGTTTGTACAGAAACCATCACAGCAATGTATAAAACAACTTCATATAACATCAAACATGTATCTCTAACTTTGGTGTGATCTTAGGATTTTTCTTGTGTATCTTCAAGTTAATTATTTGCTGTGCTTTGCATTTGTATGAACAATTATATTTGCTCTGGCTGCATAATTGCTCAGTTCCCTCTCTTATGTTATCCAGCACTGTGAATTTAATTACTCCTCATCTTGAAGTAATTTCTGATTTATCCTGTTAGCTTTGCTCCACGGTGGTCCCGTATGAGTTAAAAGTGCATGGATTCAACTATTTCCACAGCATCACTCTAATGTCACATCAAGTAATTCAGTAGGCAATGCTTGACTATGGAAAACAGTTGCATATTTAAAGAATAATATTAATTCAAGATTTTTTGTTGTTGTGTGAGGAATTTGTATTTCCCCTCTATCTGAATGAGTTCAGAGAATTTTTTATTATTATTTTTGTTTAACGGGAAACAAAGCATGCAAATCCAGTTGCTTCTCAGTATTCATTCCAGGAAAATATGAGGCAGTGAACTGGATTGAATAGGAAAGGAGCAAGCATGTGTTATGTGCATGTTGGGATACCAGCGGTTCATTCCCTCAAGACAATATGAATTCTCTTGCTTTTCAGTGAGTCAACACAGCAATTGTGCACTGCCCTCAGGGTATGCAATGCTCTGCTCATTGGGGCAGAAATAATTTCTTTCATTCATGTTATTCTTAGCAGCCCTCTTTGTTATCCTCTCAAAGGGAGTCATCCCTGGGCATCACTGGGGACAAGACTATACAGCTGGATGAGTTCTGTTCTACCAAACACAAGAAATAGCAACGCTTGTTCCAAAAATAATAGGGTACCTTAAAAGAGTGTGAAACAGACAATCTTTTCTAAAATCTTATGACTCCAGGAGCTGGGTCAGCATGATGCACAGAGACAGTGATTTTTAGAACTGTAAAAATCCTCAGTGAAATCTCAGCTCTTGCTATTCCTCACTCCTGTGGGGTGGGCACTGGAAGTGTTGTAAACTGACTCCCAGTCTGACGTGCTTTTGCCTGGGGTTTCAGATTCTGCCTCAAATTGTCATCTTCCTGTCCTATTGAGTGTGGTTGCCTAAGCAGCCTGAAAGTCTTTGTTTCATGAAGCATGAAACTCCATTTGTAAGCAGTGAAGTCCAAAGGGAAGAAGTGATAGATAACTTAAAATTCTGTGTGTAGTCTACTGGAAAGAAACACCTATGCAGCAATTTTTTAATTAAATAATTTTTGATTAGACTAGGACTATGCAGTGCATGCCATGCACTTTTCTATGAAGCTGGAAAAACAGCTTTAAAAAGGTTCCAAAATTTAATATCCTCAGTTGGTCATGAATGAAGGTTTGATGGTGGGAGCTTTTTGTTGATGATTTTGTCCTTTTATGAGTAATTGCTCAGAAGAAAGACTATAATAAATTTAGCTTTGGAAATAGAATAGTTAATTTGATTCTTGAAAATGTAATTTTTTCTTCTTTCTCTGCTTTTCATCTTTTAACTGTTTGAAATCATATACAGCTAAAAAGAATTGGTTTCTCTGGGGGACATTACAGAGTGAGGGTAGGAAAAAGAACAATGAGAGTTGTAGCATTTGTCCTATCACTGTGAGTTTCCAAGTTCTGCAGTTCTCTCTAAGGGTGTGTCCTCTCCAATCTCAGCATCTCAGCATGTCTTAAGCTTCAGCCATTTTTATAGCTGTATCCCTCAAGTCATCTGTCCACACAATTTCCATCTTCTATTAGTCACTTGCAAATATGTGGAGATCCTGCAATTGAAGGCCGATGTTTCTTTTCTAAGTTTGAAAATGTGTCCCTCACTATCTTGACTTGGGAGTGGGGTGGGGGGAGGAAATTTTTTTGGTCACAGAGGTAAAGTTGTCCATGCTTTCAAATGTGGATTTGGAAAGGAATTACAGAAACCTGAAGAACTGGATGAGTCAGTCGTTGCTGTTCTGTTTATTCAAGGGCCATGTATGGTTTTCAATTAGATAAAGGAAATCAGCTAGAGGCCTGGATCTGTAATGATTCATTTTTACACTTTGCTATAGCAGGGGTCTTAATTTAGGAATATCTTAACAAAATCTTGGAGCTTAGTTCCACCATGTGCCAGGCCTACGCCTAGCTGGTGTGTTCAGAAAGCTGGCGACAAACTGAGAGTAATGCCTGTTGCAAAAAATATCAAGAGACTTGCAGGAGGTTTCAAGGGTTTGGGGAAAACATATCCAGCTCCACATATGTACAAGGCATGTGCACTTCTCTGTGCATAAGCCCTGACTATACTGCAAAATCGTTCATATGCTCTGACAAGGTATGGTAAGGGGAGGTTTCTGGTACCCTGCCCTGCACACACCCAGTTGCATTCATATTGCACTGTTACGTGCTAACCTTTTATGCTAAATTCAGTTATGACGTTTTGAAATTCATTTAATTATTTGCAACTCTTTTTCTGTCTAATCATCTTGGTTAGATAAGTGATTTCCCACCTTAAAGGTTTTCCTTACTTCTTTTCTCTTTCAATCCTCCAAAAATAAGACTAGAATGTTAACTAGAAAATACAAAAAACCACCCCCCCCCAAAAAAAAAACCCAAATAAACAAACAAAAAAATACTGCAGAAGTGTGGTGTGAATTTAGGAATAAGTTGAATAAGTTAGAAGTTAAAAAGGTCTTCTGTTAGATACAAAGCCTTTCTGAACATCCTGTTCAGCTGTTCAGGTTTTCAGTTAATAGAAATACACTTGTCTGGGCTCTTGTGTATTTTCTTCATCCATAGAGATGAAGACATGCTTTGGAAGTCATCTTTTTGACATGATTCTGGCTTTTCTTTTACTCTGATTTTCAAATAAATAACCAATTACTACAGGGCAATGAAACTAATTATTTCAAGTGAAAAAAGGAAATCTAGAGAATATAAATAGTTGCTCCTTCCTTATTGATGATTCCTGAACATGTCATATTTTCTTAATAATGTGATAGCTTTTTTTTTGACACATTTATTCTGAAAAACTTTAGGTATTAGCTTCCTCAGTCTACTATTTTTCATGTCGCTCTCCTTACTAGCATACTTCTTTCCAAACCTTTCAAATACTGATTTGCAAATAATGACTGAAAAAAAAAATTAAAGGCGAATAGCTGAATAGCTACCAGGTGGTTACACTTGAGAAGAAGGGAAAAATCTCTTAAACTGGCTATTACTGAACTTCTTCAGTTAATTGGAAGATGTTAAAATTCATGCAATTTGGCTCTTGAAATACATGTGAAGTAGTTACCAGAATGGTGTAAATATTTATAATTGCATTTTCTGAAAGTGGTTAGAGTAAGAAACAGCAAATTTTGTGAATTCTGAGTAAAAATATATTTGAATAAGTATATGGAACATGTGGATTCAAGAACATTAATAGAAATTTCATTCTGTTGTTAAAAAGTAAGATTTACATCAAAAAATTTCATCATTCCTTTTTTTTGTGGTTGAATACAAAGAGAGTTTTTAATTTCATCCACATCTTCTTTAAGTAGCTTTTAATTTGAAAATGTATATTTTAAGGTCCACAGAATACATGGAAATCTCCTTGCTCTTTAAAATCCTCTCTTAAAAGGTGTCTTGTTTTCAGATATCCTTTACAGATGCTTCTTTTATTTTCCAAAACAAAGCTTAGCATATAGAAGACAGAAAGAAATCAACATGAATACTCTTAAGTATATTCTATGTACTTGTACAGAAACAAACTGTGGTAAAAGCAAAGAATTAAAACATACTTGTATAATCTTATGGCTGATATGGATAAAAAAACCCCCCAATTTTATGCATACACTGCATTTTTCTGTTCAGGAATACCTATTCAAGACAAATTCATGAACAGTTATAGATCTATTTGTTTATTTTATTTCCACTGGTTTGTGGGTTTTTCTGTTTTGGTTTTTTTGGGTTTGGTTTTTTTTTTTTCTTTTTTTGGTTTGTTTTTTTTTTTTTTTAACCCATATGGGAATATAAAGTCATGTAGTTCATAGCTTATTCTGAGGAGAGACAGGACCAGCTAGGACCAAGACACTGGTCTCACTTTCCTTGGTAGATGTCCAGCTCACATTATGCTTTTAATATGTTTGTTTATCTTATTTTTACACATTTGTTAAACCAAAAGAGTAACATCATGAAAGCTAAAAAACTATTTTAAGGAATAACAATGTTTTTTCACTGAATAAAATAAAAATAAAACCAAAAAATAAAACCAAAACCCAAACCAAAATGAACAAACAAACGAACAAAAAGCACACCCCAAAAAAACCCCCAAAATCAATACTCAACCAAATCAAGCCCTGCATACAAGCTTTAGTTTAATAAGATTGCACTTTAGTAAAATTATAACACCTACAATGAACATCTAGAAAGCAGGAATTATAATGAGGGAAGTGCGGGTGTGTCACCAGTGGTGGACAACTCCAAGACCAGACCAGCCAGGAGTGGCAAAATTAAATAGAGATGGGAACGATGAGGCCTATCTGAAAAATAACTTTAATAAAGGAGGAAACAAAAGTGTAATCCGTACACAGGATGGGATAATCCTCAAAGACCTCGACAATGGGGTGAACATAATATATACTAAACCATGAATCAATGAAGAACAAGAACTCAGAACATTGCCTTATATGTAAAGTACTGTTAACCAATCATAAACAAGGACTCAAAACATAACCTTACTTGGCATGAACATATTTATGTAACCTTTCCCATGATTCTATTCTCTCACCATAACCTAACTAGATGTTTCCTTTTTTAATATCTTGCTACCCAAGACCTTAAGTTGATAGCTTTGTTGTTAACGAAGGCTAGCTCTCTATCTATCCCAGCCAGTTGAACTCCCACAGGGGTGCACTAAGAACTAATTTTCAATTTTAACAACAGTCTACCATGCCTGTATGGTACAACTTATCTGTTATTATATTATATTTTTACATAGCAAGAGGTTTAAATTTTTTCTACTTTTTTCTAAGTGCATTTATTAAAAATCATTGGTATGGCATTGTGAAGTATGTGTACACATATATTGCAACCCAAATAGTGCTGCAAACTTGAGAAAAACTGTGAAAGTATGGATTGATGCTATAGCACTTGAGCCACTCCTACCCTGAGCACTTTGGCATACTAGATATATTTGGCATTCTGCTTGAGACAGATTTTCAGCTTCTGCTCTGTTGAAAAACACACTCAAATGAGTTTTAGAGAAATGTATGATTAGAATCAGCAGTATACTGAATTCTGTACGTTTTTAAGATAAATCAGCCCCCCACCACAGTGCTTCATAGCCAACCTTCAGTATTTTACAATCAATCTGTATAGATTATTTATCAAGCCTTTTGGGAAAAAAAAACCCAGCCTATCCTGAGAACTGGGATTGATGCCCGCAATTATAAACAGTCACAGCTTGATAATATACTAGTCTTGCAATTTCAATTTAATTTCTCATTGACAAAGGAGTAAATTATACCAATTTTCTTTGTCACCGAACATTCTTATTCTGGGAAAAAAAGGCCACCAACCAAAAACTTTGCTTTCGTACTTAAGTATATATATTACAGGCAAATACTCTCCCAATATGAAGTTTTTCCACCCATGAAAACTTATTTTCAACCAAAAAAAAAAATCAATAGAAATGTAAAAAATTGTAAGAAGAAACATTCAGGACAGGGACAGAATATATGTACATTTCCAAAGTAATATGTGATATTTTAAAGTGGATACCTACTTTATGTCAATAGATGTCAATAAATTATTGCAATATATACAGGTTCAGAATATAGTAACCCTATAAATAGAATATATTAACACTAAAAATCAATATGCAAATATCAAATTAAATATCTTTAACTGTTCCCCTGCTGGAAACAGTGTAAAATTATATATATATATATATATATATATATATATGTGTGTATATATATATATATATATATATATATATGTATATATATGTATATATATGTGTATATGTATATATAGGGAAATTATATTAAAAAGAATTGCTGATAAAATTTGATTGTCTTACAAGCTATTTTTTGCAGAGATAAGAGAAAATTAAAACTTTGTAACAATGTGAAGGTAAAACTGTCAGAAACAGATGAAATTTTTAATACACTTCAGTGCACTTATTTATAAATATGTTTAAAAACACATACAGAAGATCAGTACAGGAAAATCTTTGTCCAAGCAACACCTGCTTTCTACTGTTCAGATAACTTCAAACACAGGGTATTTTTGCAGAAGTTGAATCAACAATTATCTCTATACAGCTGTGAAAAATCATACACCTGAACTGGCTACGCTGTCTGTTTCTAGAAGCCCTTTTTTTGTTGTTTGACTCATATTTTCAGGTTCAGGTAGTATCACATGTGAGCAGAATGCTTCCAAATAAGCATGCTGAAATCCAGGCCTGTCATCACTGAACTTTGCCCCAGAATTCAAGGTTGAAATTCCACAAGAAATTTGGTCTTTCTTCTGTGAGAAAATGCCAAAACTATGAATATTACACTTTTCTTTATCATTTCAGATCTAATAGATTTAATTCATACTTCAACTTATGCCAGGGAAATCCATGATCAGTCCAACTTCATTGATTTTTTTGAATTTCCATTAAATTCACAAAAATTCACATTATCAAATTCCATTAAATTCACAAATTAATAGGTTTTGTATATTCAAATGGGAAGAAAAGGAAAAACTACACATCTAAATCTTCTGCTGTTGAATTAGTTTTAATAGAAATGTATTTATGTCACCATAAAAGTAACAAATACTTTACTGAAACAATTTCTGTGAAAAATGAAAATTAGAAACAATTATGTGTTTCTTTTTTTCAATCAGTGCTCATTAATTGGCATTAATAGAATCTGTGTGCACACTAAGAATAGTGATTAAATCCCTACACAACATAATGGCAGCAAAGCTTAGCAATAAAAGCAGTTTTAAATGAAAACTTGAGGAATACTACTCCTACACAGAATGGTTATTAAAATCATGTTAAGAAAAATATTTGCATATTTTTCCACTGATTATTAAGGCAATTAAATAATAAAAATAAATTGAAAATTTGTTTTTTCTCTTAAATAGCAATAGGCTTTTCTTGAAGACAAAGAAGTATTTTTTAAATAATCAACAGTGAACTGTAAATCTAAGTAAGTATTAGCACAAATCTTCTCAGTAGCAGAAGAAAGTCAAAGAGCACAAAGCTGCTTCTTCTGTAGACTGTTCTTCAGCAGTATTTTTTTCCTTTATGTTACAGTTGCTTTGGTGATCTAACTCTGTAGTTTCGTGGGAAACCTCACATTCTGCAACTCCTGCTTTCCCCTTCACATTTCAAAAATTAGAGAAAATTAGGAAAGAAATACACTTTAAGGCTTTGCTTTTCTTCTGACACAGGTACTAATTTGGTAATTTTCTATCTGTGTCTTTTGCACTTTGTTATTAGCATCAAACATGTTTATGTATAATGGCATTTTCAAGGCCAGATACATATATAACAAAATATAACAATCTTCCCTGAACTGCTATGAGGTAAACAAACATCGTTAATCCTATCTGATTAATGGGAAAACTGCACAGCTGGGTATTCCCAGTCATATTGAAGTTGCTAAAACACAATTTCACTTATGGAGTGTAAAAGGCTTGTTTACATGTGGTGTTTGCACCACTTTGACCATATAAACTATCAGCTCTAGGGTGGGTATGGGTGAACTTGTATAAAAACATGTCTTCTGGAATAGCTTATTCACATTTGATTACTGTGGCAGGAAAATTTGATAGCAATAGAGCAGAATCCATTCCACTATTGGTACTAATCGGTGCACTATTCTTTGGTTAGGAAGAAATTGTACTCAACTATAATAATTTTGTAAATGTAGAGACATATGTAGATATGACCCTTAAGGGAAAAAAAAAAAAAAAACCAAACCCAGAACATAGCAATGAAAATGTTAGACAGCTTTCATACTTTCCTGTCTTTACTACTTTTTTGGTTGCAATCTAACACCACTTTGTTGTAGTGTGCACTGTGTCTCACTGCGTCTGCACTTTTATACATTTTAAAATAAGCAGGTAAGGATACAACCAATTGAGTCAGTTTCATGCAACTGCTTTGACTGTACTTGTATTTGAACAAGCAATCTGTGTTGGTGGGTGGAAAATACATTTGGGGATTCTGTTTCTCTAGTCTCAAGTAACCAGAAAATAGTGGCCATGAGCTACCTCCAAGTTGCAACTAATAGTTCCAATTGCAAATAATGTGTTTTGGGGACCTATGAGTAGCTCTCATTGGTTTATATAAGTATTAGACCAGAGCTAGAAAAAAAGACCAGGAAGGATTGTAATAGATGCTTTGGTTCAGCCTGTGAGGAAATGTCAGCCCTGACAATATATTTTAGAACAACTCTCCTGATTGCTCATATTATTCCCAAATTACAAAGGAGAGAGTAGACTTCTGTACAGAATATGACTCGTCTTAGGTTGCAATGCAAGATGTAACCAGAAGTATGTATTCCATCATCATCTCTTGAAATCAGGTGGAGCAGTCTTTATCTCTTTATCTCTTCTAGGGGGGCAGGGCGGGATATCATCTGTTAATGGGACAGCTGTTAAAACCAGGTGGGGCAGTGTTCTTTATCTCCTCCATGACCCATCATCTGTCCAGGGAGATATCTTCTGTTAATGGGCCATTGACGCTCACTGCATGACCAATAGAATTAAATCATCCCATTGTGAGATGCTCTACCCAGGAGGAGGAGCCAAGCATTCCTACCTGGATAAAAATCTGACATTTGGGACACCACGGCAGCCTGTTTCCACTGGATTCCCAGAGGAAGATCGGACCCATCTACACCACCACTGGACCCTCAGAGGAAAACTACACCCTTCTACAGGATCACTGCTTCAACAGAACCACAACTCTCACTCCAAGAGGACTGCAGCCACCATCGGACTGCTACCAACACCCTGACCAACAGGGTCTCAAGTTGTATTCTGATTCTCTCAATATATTTTGGTTTTGTACTACTGCATTTTTATTTTAATTTTCCTAGTAAAGAACTGTTATTTATTCCCGTATCTTTCTCTGACAGCCCCTTTATTTCAAAATTATAATAATTTGTAGAGAGGGGGTTTACATTTTCCATTTCAAGGGAGGCTCCTGCCTTCCTTAGCAGACACCTGTCTTTTCAAACCAAGACAGACTCCTTTGCTTTTGGATAGCCTTGATATCAGTAAAGTATTTCTTGATAAGGTGAAGGGAGGAGACTTTTCTACTGCAACTAGTTTGCAGGTCATGTAGATACCCTGGCATGATGATGGACTCCTCTAGACCTGTCCAAACCCAGTCTAGCTTCCTAATACCCTGTGCCTCTACTCTGTGTTTTGATGGGAATCCAACTGGAGGAGCCAAGAGGCAGGTATTTGGGATGCTTCCCGACCTTGCCCTGGCATGGAATCATGCACTGGTGTTCCATAGTTTGAATATAAACCTAATGGTCCAAGATCCAGCAAAATATCTAAACCCTGCATCTCAGAAGTCACAGTTCCATGTGGTTCCACAGTTGGCAAGTAGTTTCAAAAGTCTCAGTGCTGAAGGTAAATTCTTTCTAAATGAAACCGTTTTCCTAGGAAGAGCTATACCTACCGAGTTCTACCACTTGTCGTTCTGCCATATGTCAGTGCTATTGCAATTTTATTATTAGAACTGCATGAAAAAGTAAAATTTAGTTTCAAAGCTAAGAATATTATTAAAATATTCCTAGCTACATATTTTTAACTCTGAATAGATAGCTAACTGATGAACCATGTCCAGTTTCCACAGCCTCATTTGAAAAATTAATTTTGCTTGAATTTGGATTTTTTCAGAGTTCTTTTCCCACTGTGGTAATAGTAGAGGATATCACAATGAGAACTACTTTTTTCTTACTCTTAAGCATTTTCATTTATCATTCTGTTCTCTGGTAGCATGAATATTAAGTGGTCAGAAGCATTTTTTAAGGCACTGACATGTCTGAAAACCATTATAAACTTTAACTTTTAAACAGTAATGATGTTTGAGATGAAGATTGCTCATGACAAGAAGATGAACATTTATGACAAATTCTCCAAGAAGAACAGCCACCTTTGATAGAACAGATCTCTCTGCCCTTTTCTAGTATTTGAATTACATGTTGCTTTCACTTTTTGTCATGTCTGGATGTCAACCAGTTGGCTGCTGCCCAGTTTCTATCAGCAGCTTTCTGTATTTTGTTAAGTCAGTTTCTCAACAAAATTTCCTGAATGATTGAATCCTCATCAGAGAGGAGGAAAAAAAAAAGTTTTTCAAATAATCCAGTTCCCCTTTTGTAAAGTAAAGCAGTTCATGTTCTGCAAATTAGGACAACAGAGTGCAACATTAGATGCTTTTTTATTACTTTTCTTACTGAACATCAGCTATTGCCTCAAGCTTGACTTCAGAGACATGAATAGAGCAGGAGGAACTCCAAGAGCAAGGCTGTAGCAAGACAAGATTGCTTAAACTTTGTGGTAGTGGAACTGGGAACAGAAATGTGGCCTTTAACCTCAATTTTCTGCTAAAATAGGTCATCAGTTGTTCACATCTGCATGGAGCTAGCGGACAGATACAAAAGCAACTTCAGAAGTCAATTACAGCAGTATCGGTCTTTTTTTGCTTTCCAATCTAGATGTGAGGTAAAATAACCCTTTTAATTATTTTGCATTTGTACACTAAACATCATTTACAAAAAAGAGAATGTATCTTTCACATGTCTTCCAGGAAACATGAAATAAATAGCTTGCTTTGGAAATAAATTGTGTTCTTCCAGACTTATGAAATAGTCCAGTTTCAATAACTTTTTTTTTCCACCTTTTTTCGCATTTGCTGGACCATTTTAACAATGAATGCAAGAAAAAACAACAACAGAGAAAGATGAAATGAAATTATCTAAGGCTGTAAAAAACCTACTCGACTATAAAGTTCAAGCTCTGGAACTTATCCTATTCCAAGGAAGCTTGTTCAAATCTCTGTGCTGCATAGATTTGTCACCTCAATGCAAGACCATTACAGTCTTTCTTTTTCATATGTTTTCTTCCTCCAAATAGATTGTTTCCAGTTGTTTATGTATGTGTACTGAAGCAGCCAAGTTTGCTTGATCTGACTTTTAGACAGTTGTTAAATAGATGATGCCCTCCTTCCCACTAAAAAGCAGTAGTTAGAAGAAAGAAATATGCTTATTTCAGGATTCATAATGATATCAGACTGCACATTCCAGGAGCTATTTAGTTTTTTGATAGCACTTTCATTCTCCTCTGAGTTTTTCCTACAATAATAAAATGCAGTTTAATTGCAAAGCACGTCTGAAAATCCAGAGTTCAAAAATATATGTGCCATTTATATAGTAGACTAGCATTATAAAATTATTCTGATTTTCTTTTTCAAATCAGGAAAACCACATCAAGTACTAAAAAATGGCCTTTTAGAATGGCAGCCCAAATTTTTCACTTTTTCACAGCACCAGTATTCTTCTTATTGGTGAGGAAGTCAATGAGATTTCAGCACTCCAGACTTCTGAAATTCAAGGGGATTTTTAATCTATTAGTTGAAGGGTGCAATTCTTTGATTCTGAAAATTTATATAGCAATAAAATATCTTGCCCATCTTGCAAAACTATCTACCTTTCATAGAACTGGTGCCTTGGGAAAGCTGACCTAAAACAGGGACTGGACAGAGCTAAAGTAGGTATTTCTCAAAACACCTCCAGGATCCACCCTGGGCAAGAGAGGAGCCTGACCAAGGCTACACCCAGGGTGGACTAAGAATGGTCACAAAATGGCTGACCAGGCACGAGATCTTACATTTTTATGTTTTGGTGCATTTGCGTATTGGGGTTTAATTGTCCAATTACAGCTTCAGGTTGTTAGGTCTCACCCTTCTTGTTTCTCTCTTCAATCCACTGCTGTTTATGCTTTTGGGCCTGAAAGTTGTCCTTGGTCCTCAGCAGGAAAAGGATTTGTTTTGTCTACCTACTCTGTGAAGAGAGCTTGCTAGCACTTAATGTGAGGCTCAGAACTACATCCCTAGGCAGCACAGGATCTGAAAAACATGAAAGCTAAAACTTAAGGCATAAGAATCACAGAATGGCATAAGTTTGAAGTGACCCTAAACATCACCCCGTTTTAACCCCCCCTGCCAGGGTCAAAGGCACCTTCCACTGAATAAGGTTTCTCAAAGCCCTATCCAACCTGGCCCTAAGTTTGTTTTCTCATACCCAATGTAAAATATTTTATTCCCAAACCCATTTGAAAATCTTTCTACCCTTCACCTGAAACTCACAAATAGAAGATGTTTGTTTAGTTGCTTTGTGTTTCTATTTTGTTTGTTTGTTTGTGTTTTGGTATTTTGGTGGGGGGTTTTTTTGCAGGAGAGGAGGTTGATTTTTAGGGAAATGCAGAACCATTCACAAAATAAGAAAATAATTCCTAGTAATCTGTGTGCCTCTGTGGAATGTATATATCAAAGTGCTAGGATTACAGATCAGAAAGGAAGATATTTTTTGAGAAAAAGTCTTCATGCTAAGCAAAATGTGCAAGCAGAAATCTTACAAATATATTTAGTAGTTATGCAGAACCAAGTCTATCTAACTGATATCCTATGAATGAAGGGAAAAAAAAACTGTTGAAAATATTTAGCATTGTGTTCACATTATTCATGCACCTGTAACCTCATTGTGTAATTATTGCAAATTATAAGATCTATATAATTATACTTACATAAATTTTAAAATATAAAACATAGATTAAATCCCTTTTTTTCAGATATAGACATACTTTAGTTATAGACATACAGACTTTTTTTTTCATTTGAATTGATCATTCCAGGCTTTTTCGGTAAACATTACAAACTGAAGTTTCCTAGAGAGTGTCAATACAAAGTGGTGAAATATTTACAGTAACTTGACTATACTCTACCCATGGAAAGTTTAAAAGCCATGTTCCTTATAACACCAGAATATTACAGTGTGCAAAAGAGGTATTAGACACACAGTGAGAGGGAAACAGAGTGAGCCATCGTTCTTGGATAAGTTTTTTTACATTTTCTTTCTGTAAATCTATTTAGGAATGAAAGAAGTTTTAGCTCCTTCTAGGTCCTTGGGAGGCAAGAGAGAGCTAACATAGTCAACAGGTATGAAAAATCATATGGCATACAGGGAGGGACACATCTTGCTCTCTGCACAGTGGATGATGAGCAGTGGATGCTTTTCTATTTCAGTCTTGGAGAAGAACAGCAAGTCCTATCTTGCTATTTGTTCCCCTTAGTTATAGTACATGGAATATTTTATATGATACAAGTTTTTCTGAGATTTCTCTGGAGCAGCAGTGATACTCACTAGCCTTCCTCGGGAGCAAAGCCTAACAATGAGAACTTGTAGTTCCTGTTCAGACACTGCAGAATGAATACCTGAATACACAGAAACCCCCAAAATATAAGAATAACCATAGACTTCATTAAAGTCATACGGCAGCTTAAATATTTATTCCTATGGCCACTTGTGAGGGACTGATGAATGTTAAGATGAAAATGCTTCAATGTTGTTTGAACTTTATTTTGAACTGTTGCTTAGAAATCTGGTTTACCACAAAGACTAATGTTAAGTGCTTTAGTTGCCACTTCTGTATTCGGAAAAGTAGAGGAGAAGCAGCATTTGACCTATGGCAGCAGACATGAAAAGGAATGTTCTGGGATCCATGGTCAGCAGGGGGAGGAGAGGACAGAGAGAGGCTCTGTTGCTGGTGGTTCTGCTCCTAAGAAGATTTTCTTGGACAATCCCCTTGAGGGCAGAGGGAGGCTCGGCTCTGCTGCTAGGAAGATTTCTTCAGGCAACCCCCTCTAGAAGCAACAATATCTTTGGATGATCGGACTGTGGGAAGGGCTATGCTGTATATAAGGAATTATGAACTGAATCACCTGTCAGCCTCCTGCCCCTGCTCATGCACCAGCCACCCACTGACTGATCAAATCAGACCAACAGGACACTGTTGGATCCATGGTGGTAACTCTCTCTCTCGCTCTCAACTCTCCAAAATATAGCTTCTTTTCCTTCCTTTATCTCTACCCTTCCTATCACTTCTGCTAGTATTGGTAAACTGTTGTGGGTCTAGCATTGACCTCATTTGTGTCTCATTTTGCCACAGGAGTCATTAGAATCTCCCTGGTCCTCCCCAGAGCAGCACATGGACACCATCATAAATAGGAAATAGAGGTACATATTTTAATGTTATTGAATAATCAAGGAAACTAAAAAAAACCCAAAAACTTCCAGAATACTTCCCTGTGTTTTTAATAAATAATATGGTGCCTACTTTTGTTTTCAATACAGCAGTTTTTAACATGCTGGTAATGCAAACTTCAGTCATTTTCCTTTAAAGTCAAATCATGAACAGTCACAATTGTTATGAATAGCTGTGGGGGTTTAGATAAGTCCCTGCCTTTTGCCCAGGTCTCCAGCAGCAGTCAATAGCTTTATTGAGATGGCCAGCACCCCAAAACCCACTCTCATTCACAAGTTGTTTAATAATGCCTGATTCAGTCTATTACAGAATGAATTATTTATTTAATAGATACAAAACTAATAGACATAAGACTTAAACTATATACTACACAGGAATAAGGACAAAAAGAGACTATTTTTTGGTATATTCAGCCTGAGGTTAAAGGTACCATTAATTTTACAGCCAGCGAAGAAATAATATAACTTAGGATTAAATGTAGCTTACCATTCAATTGTTGGTGGGGCATACATCGAGATCCTTTTCCTCAATTCCCAGGAAAGTAACTGTGGAATCTGTGTCCAAACTCCAGGGAGAAGTCTTGAGCACTTGTTAGGATGTAAGGGGCTTCAGCCTCTGTGATAACTCACGTGTCTTTTACAGTTTGTAAAACAACGTCTCTCAGTTGAGGATATTTCCCTTATATCTTCCCACATCTGCTCTCCAGACTAAGATGTTGATTCTTAGCTGGGGCCTGAGTCTTTTTGGCACCAGAGATGACTCCTTGCTGGGCCTTTCACCCTCAGTTGTCTCCCATATCTGCACCAACTATCTGTGGTAGAGGGGGGCTGGACGTGTCCTGCCAGAACAACCAGTAAGACTGATACTTACACTCATGTAAAATCATCACCTCACTTGCAAGGGATTTTTTGTGTGTGTGTGTGTTCTTGGGGGTTACTGTTCCCCAAGGTAGTAATCAGTTCAGGCTGCTGTGCCTTTTGCCACTGAATTCAACTCCAAGTTAAAAACTAGGGCTCTAGAATTTGACCAGGTTTCATGGCTAGAGTGCTGCTCCACTGCTGAAAGACAGTGAGAGAACAGTTGCTTCTCTAGGGAACTTATTTTTTTCCTTTATGCACAGAAGACTGAAGTGAGAACAGAAAGCTTGTGAAGAAAAAAGTCTCTCTCCTTCCTTTCTGCAGCATCTGATGGATAAACAAGTTGTGAAGAAGATAAATTATAAAAAGGTGGTAACATACCAGCAGTTCATTCCAACATTAGGCACAAACTCAGGATAAACATTATCGGGGAGAAGGGGATATGATTTTATGGCAGTTAAGGAGGAGTATGGGCAAGCCAAAAATAATCCTGGAACACTACAGTAACTCAATCTCAATAAAGATAAATGCTATCAGAAGCATCCTCATGTCTTGACTGTTCCATTAAGAGTCAGGGAAAACCCATGGGTACCCTCTCACTGTAGTTCCAAACAGATCCCCCTAAGAACTTTAACATAGAAAGCCTGAGGTACTACAACTCTGGAAAGGTTAAAATCCTCTTTTTCTGCTATGTATCGTAACAGATAATAAAAACAAAAACCAACAATAAAACTGAAATAAATTCGTATTTTCAGACATCTTAAAGTATTTACAACATAAAATGCATTTTAACTTCTCATCAGAATAGATTTTTCTTTTTTTTTCTTTTTTTTTGTGAACTATCGTTCACATTTCATTCAGAAATCAGAAAAAACACAAAAAGCACTAAAAAGCAGAGTAGGAGTGTAAGAGATTAATATGAGAATATGTTTTACTCATTTTGGATACTTTCCTTTATATATTCACTAGAAACTTTAAGACATAATATGTCTCAATTAAATCCACCACACTGCATAATCCTTCTTGTGTAGCATCCAGAGCACACTTAGATGTTGCACTAGGAAAACTTCAAGCTCCAAGTCATAATAAAACTATGATCTTCAAAAAATTATGACACCAGATGGGATTCTTGCCTCCTAGCTTTAGTCACTGCAAAATTAGGATACCATTTTAGTCTTCAAGGCTTCTTTTTGCCTGGAGATCATAATCTTGAGGCCTGACTAGTGGAGGTATCTCAACAACTTAGGCAAGAAAAGAAACTTTTAAACCACTAAATTTGGTAAAATGAAAAAATATGAGCCAAAAACCTTTGTGTATTTTTATGGAAAGGAATATTTGATTTCAGAGGCTACTCCAGTAATTACAAAAATGACAGAATTACACAGAATAATGACCCACTGATGTAAGAATGAATTATCTACCAGAAACTTTAAAAAAAAACCAAACATGCTGAAGTTTACTGGCTTGGTTCATTTTTTCACAGTTCTCCTTTATTTTGTTGGAAGGAGACGGTAAAGAAGGAACTGTAATTTCTCATTTAAAAGAGTGACAGAAGTAATAAAATCCAGATATTTCTAGTACTTTTGGCTTACTGAAAAATTTTAAGATAAATTCCTTGTGATCAAGGAAGAAAAAAACCCCAACAAGTTATTTAAAAAAACAATCAAACAAACTAAACCAAAATACAGTTTTACATTGACTAATTTCCATAAAGTAGATTTCCATACAGGAAGATCACACACATTTTTATAGTTACCAGATACAATGACATTTCTGTCAGGCAACACTACCTTACATTAAACCACACCTATAAAAACATCCCGTCCCAATTGAAAACCTATTATAAATTGAGGACTATATTATGCTGGTTGCTTAAGATTATGTGGTGCCAAAAAATACTGAAGATATGACTGCATTACAGGTAAAATGTTCCAAAACTTTGCAAACATTGAACTTCAATGCTGAGTTCTGTTTCTGTAAAGTAAAGTCTAGTCCCACTGCAAGATAAGAACTATCACAGTCAAAATTTACATAGTTTATCTCTATGGCACAAATCAATTTTTTGTCTGTATACACTTTCAAGAATTAGAATGATAAGCACCCTTTGCATATAACATTTAAGTTTTTTTTGATAGAAATTATGAACTAAACTTTGCCCATTCAGATTGCTGGGAATTGAAAATAAAATGTATATACCAGGTGTTTTTTTCAGAGTAAAACACTGATTTAATTGTTAGAAGAAAACAGCTTTATTTTTCTTTTATATAACTTAATTCCCTTTTAAAATAAATCTATTTTATTTTAAAGTTGCCTGCAATCAAGTTTAGTGTTGACGAAAAAATCAATCATTTTAAAATTATATGGCTGAAACTGTAGGAATGGGTGAAAGTGCCTACCCTTTTTGCACCTGAGTCTGGCTTAGCCGAGTTAGAAACATTATTTTGTATTTCAGCATGGTCATGTTTAGAGAAAAGAAAAGCTCATGCTTCAATAAAAACTGAGAACTCATCAGTGATGTTGGGCATCTTCTCAAGAGCACAGCTCCTCTCCTGTGGCTTTAGCAGTGCAGTAGCATTCCTTCCCATTCCTTGTATTCAGGTATTCTACAAATAAAGAATCTTGAGGTTTTCCCCCTCTGCAGCCAATCATAACAGTAAAAGGTGAAGCAGTTAGGTGTAAACCTAGGCCGAGGGGTCTAATTTCAATTCCATTAGCTTTGCCATCTGTTTCATCTCAGTAATACAAGGTACTGACAGATGGGGATGCTGATCTTGAGTTCATGATGTTAAACGCTGAGCCATTGACTAATAAACTTACCATCATTCATGATAAAATTCATTATTAAATTCATTATTATTAAATTAGCAGTAAGACCCTTCTACTCCCCAGCTAGATACCTAGGGTGTAGGTCCTAGGTCCTACAGAGGAAGATCTATGATACCTGCACTCTTTGAAATGGCTCATCCCAATAAGAGGAAAGGGGAGGCTTTCCTGCATATCTGTCTGTAAATGCTGGAAGGCATCCCACTCCAGAGCTGGACACAACAGAAAATCAATTCCTGTTTGGTGCAGAGTCCAGGTAAGAGATTTCGTTGTGTCCAGTTGCAATGCACAGGTCTTGATACAACTCAGAGTCTTGGGCTGCCCAAGGAGCATCTATTTTTACTTTTTTTCTTACTGATACTTCCACAGGTGTGAGAGCATGAATGAACACAAGTAAAGCACTGCTAAACCAGTTTGTGAGTTATGGTTAATCTGACTGAGGGGCTTGTCTCAGTGATCTGTAGTAAAACACATGGAGTTGACTGCCATGCAGAACTGAGATTCACTAATCCAAGTATATTTATTGTCTGGAGTTCTACATCGGAATCACCCTAAGCTCTTTCTCTACAGTCATTAAAGAGAAATAAATGCTTCCAGAAAATAATTAATGTCATGCCATAATAGACATCTAGGTACAGATAATTTATACTATTTCTCTTTGTTGACATCAAAATGGCTTTATTTCAGCAAGAATAATAGCACGTCTCACATGAAAACTTGCAGTACTTTTCAGATTACTGCTAACATTCTAAAATAAGGAGTTTAAGACTGGTGTGTGATTTCATACCCATACTGCATAGATTATTCAACCCTGCTACACGAGTTATGGACTCTGAAAGAGAGACTTATGGGGAAGCTTACCTGTTTGACAGCCAGAGAAAGAGAGCTGGTGTTACTCAGAGCATAAGGTGTCAGGTCAGGAGGGTGCTGTACAAATCTGCTCTCCCACTGGATTTTCTTTGTTTCAGTAAAAAGATTATTATCCCTGGGCCTCATCTGTAACTGGCTAGTAGATCATGTCTTAAATTACCTATGTTCTGGTCTGGGAAAAGGTGTGCTATAAGAACCAGTCTTGCATAGTGTGTGGATTAGCAGGTGTGGGCACTTGAACAATGAGTGTTTCCTTCCTGATGGGATAGTAATAATGGTGCATGGTATTTCAGATTATTTCTATGCTTGAGCAAAGCTGAAAGGGTCACTTGAAATAAACAAAATATTAGATTTCCCCACTTTAAGTATCTTTAAAACAGATAAACAGCAAACTCATTTCTGACAATTATGTCCTTACACATAACGTGAGGCAGCAGGAGCCAGTATTACTGAAAAGGAGATTCAGGCTCTTTCATTAAGCTTAAGAAGAGCTCAGATTGAATTTGCTCAGACTGCTTAGAAAAGAATCCTGTTGGTAGATATAACACTATGCAGTTCTGTCTTCCTTACATCCATGGACGCCATGAAATGGAAGAGAAAAATCTGTTTCACTGAGCTAGAAGTTGAAAAAAATAACCTTCCAGGTACTTCACTAACTCATTGCTGCAACAGCTGTAAATTAAGTCACTGCTAATTACTGTGGTTGCACTTCTAAATTTCTTTTCTTTTTACTACACATATCAATATTTACTGTAAATGTTATTTGCACTTCTTTATTCTGTTTTTTTTACTACAACTTTTAGAAAATAATTTCTTCTCAGTTCTGAAAGACAAACAACCCCAACCCCCAACCCTCATTTTAAATGACTTTATAATGATTCATTTTTTTAGAATATATATTTATGCTGGATGAGGAGACAGTGATACAATATGTTTACATCACATACTACTTTTGTCAAAAAGATTTCTTGGAAAAGTAGAAAAGTAGTGCATTATTAATTCTAAGTCCCTACAAACATGAGTGTTTCTGAAGGTGGTTTTTGTGTCAATTTTTTAGATGTGATAGAAAGATTTTTTTTTCAGTTTTACAAGTTTTGTACAGTTATTCCACAGTAACAAGTTAGAGTTATTGCTTCTGTCTGTAGATATAGTTGGACTCAGGTCTATTTCCTTTTCTGAAATCTGTAAATAGGATTTTTCCTTTTTTTCTTCAGCATTGTTAATTGGTCTTTCTTTTTTCTCCCCTAGCAAAAAAAAAAAAAAAAAAAAAAAAAAAAAAAAAAAAAAAAAAGTAACAGGGTATTTTTAACTTTTTATTCACTTCTCCATCTCCCTTAGCATGTTGTTTGAGCTTGTTCTCTTCTGCAGGACACAGCAGAATATTCCATGGTTACATAAAGTGCACCTAAACAGTCACAGTCACTTACTTGTATGAATTGTCTCTGAGGACTCCCCAGTAAAGCCGAGATCAGCTTCTAGTTCTGTTCTGAAATCCAGACATAAACATGCCCACCATGCATTTAAATTTTGACCTCCTGTTCTTTGTGATAACATGATAATAAATTCACCCATGTAATAAATCTGAGCCTTGCCAAAATGTATACCAAATTATGTTATTCCATTGAAAAGAATTGTTAATTAGTAAATTAAATAATTGATAAAGTGATAAACATTTTATAGACTTTTTCTGAAACCATGGCACAGTAAAAAAAGCAATTTTGGGAGGCAATTCATGAAGGGGCAAGAATATTATAATGAACTGGGAAGATACTGACCCAAAACAAATTGGAAAGATCATCCAAGCTTCAAAGAGCTTATAGAATATAAGAAGTAACAGTGTGAGACTGTCAATTTGAAAAGCACAAGAGAATGAAAGATCTTGGTACAGCAGAAGTATAAAATTTTCATGTTATAGAATCATAGAATAGTTTGGGTTGGAAGGGACCTTTAAAGCTCTTTTAAGTCCAAACTGCCTTGCCCTGAGCAGGGACATCATCAACTAGGTCAAGTTGCTAAGAGCCCCCATCCAGCCTGACCTTGAATATTTGCAGGGATGCAACATCCAGCACCTCTCTGGGAAACCTGTTCCAACTTCCACTACCCTCACCTGTTCCCCTACCTTCACTGTAAAAATGTCTTCCTTATCTCTAATCTGAAGCTACCCTCTTTTAGTTTAAAACCATTATCCTTTGGCCCTACTAAAAAGTCTGTCCCTATCTTTCTTATAAGCCTCTTGTTCATTAAAGCTGTCTTTAAAAAGAAGAGTTTTTAAGATGGATTTAAAGTCTGATAAAGCCAGATGTTCATAGACTATTCAAATAACAAGAAGATAGAATAAAAAACTATTCTGTAGAAGGAAAATAGGAATTTTCTTTTCAAATAAATCAATAGAGGCACTTGGAGAGTCCTGGGAATGAAAACAAGTAGTATGTTTGATAAAATTAAGACACAACAAGTAGAGAAATAGGCAAAAAGAAAGTGGAGATTAAATTCCATAAGTGGCATTCTGAAGGAAGGCAGTTGAAAATTATTCTTTCTTATACCTGTGAAAGGTGTTGCAAGGAGATGGCAAGCGCCATTTTATCAAAAGCTAAAGTTGAAAAACAATATACAGAAAATCTCTACATAGCTAACATAACCTTGATTTGTGGATGATGAGATGTCAAAATCTGATGTGTGTCAAAGTAAGCATTGAAGCGTGAGGTGAGGGACAGAAAATGGACTAGGAGAAAGAAGGAAGGCTGAAGTGTTAATTGTTTATGGTAGAAAGACAAGATGAGGATTTAAGATATTCTTGAGAAGTATGGAAGTAAAGCAGTACATTGCCTGCAAAATGTTCAGAGTAAAATGATCTATGACTGAAGTTAACCTAAGGAAGTATGGAGAATAAAGATTTGTGACTGAACTCCAGGAAACATAGGAATTTTAAGAAAAAAAAAGTCCTTTAAAAGGCATACCAAGTAAAGAGTTACTAAAACCTGGGAGGAGACACAGGAAAGGGCATAGGCTTGGAAGTCAATGTAATAAAGAGAATATCTCATGGAGAAAAAATATAGTTAACTGTCAAGGATGGTTGATGGGCAGAATGAGCAGGGTGATAGACAACAATTCTTGAGATCTGGCAAGGAAATGACCATTTGAAAATCTAGGTACAAGGGTTTAAGCTGAAAGCAAGATATGAAAGTGAGAAAGGGATGAGAGCAGCTGTAAAGGAGATGTGAAAGCTGCACAATCAGGAGGGTATAGGCAGGAGAGGTGAAGCGATGTCCTGCTCTTCTACTCATCTTCCAGAGCAGCAACTGGCAGAATCTGGATGGCCCAGGGGCATGGGGAGCAGCACAGGGCTTGCTCTACAGTGCTTTAAGCAGTTCTTTCTCTCACACCACTGACAAAACATGTTCACAGCTTAAGAGCACAGAAGAGACGATACCCACTGCTGGCTGCCAGGTAGTGAGAGGTGCAAATTGTCAAACTGTGAACTTACAGGGGGTGGTCTAGACTTTGACAGAGATCTCCTCTCCAAGCTTTCTAAAAAAAGTGCAGACGTAGTGTATTTTGAGAAAAAAGTCAAAGAGAAGAACAGATAGACAAGGATTGGAGGACAAGATACAGCCAAGTCAAGAGTAGATAATAGGTATCTTCTTATTGTGATGTATCCTTCGTGCACTGCTTGGAGCCTCCTGGGGTTCAGCTCTGTCATTCAGAGCACTTTGCCATCTGCACAGCAAATGGTGTGAAAAGATGTTAATTCAAAGTGGCAATCGTATAGGAATGGAGTAAACTATGGACTCAGCAAAAGGGAATAGCTGGTAAAAATCATATATTTTTTATACCTCCAAAAAGTTTTAAGAAAGTTGATTAATGTTAAGACCTCCTTGAAATTCTACTTGGTTCTGACCTTTATAAATCATTTGTAATCTCTCTCAAAAAAGTTTCATCATCTGATAATACCAGTGTTGAGAGGTTTCCTTTTTATCCTTTTTATCCCTTTATACCCTTAAAACACAAAAACAAATGGAATTGAAACTCTCTTCATCCACATGTAACCCTGTATACAACTGGTTTATTTATTTTGCTGTTTAGTGTTGAAAGAAAAAGTATAAAATTCTGTCCACAAGATGTAAAATATGAATACAGCACGTGTTTGTCTGTATACCACATTTAGACATTGGGGTACAGTAGACATCACTGAATGTATCTTGCTGTATTGCCACAGATTCCTGAATGGTATCATTCGGGATTAAGCATGACATTAAAAACAAGCCCAAACATATTTGCTATTTAGGAACTAAAATCTGAAAATATTCTCCAATCCCTTGAGTAAAATTAAACCATGTAATTTTATATATTTATAGGTTGATATTTAACATGCTTTATTTATCCCAATGAAAATTTTAATGATATGTTAATATGTCTATTTTTCTTCATATTTTTCACATTCTTTTTTCATTATGCTTCCTCTGCAATTTATCTTCACCTTTTTGGCATCATTCCTCTACTTTAAACCAGTTATTCTTGGGACCAAGTAGACTTATTGTTAGCAAGTACATTTTTTACACACCTAGCCTGAATTATTTAATATCTTGATTCTTAGGAATTAATATCTTGATTCTAATAAGCTACATTGTGCTAATTAGAATTCCACTGTAGCTGTTATTAAATATCTTTTTAGAGATTTAACACTGAAATACCTTTTTGAGCGCAACATTTTTTTGCAAAAGAACACAAAAGCCCAGTCCAGTGACAGAAAGCTACACATCTTATCATCTTAAAACAATAAGCTGTCATGGTTTAAACCCAGATGGCACTTAAGCCCCAGCAGTCACTCACTCACTGCTTCCCTGGTGGGATGAGAGCGAGAATTGGAAGGGTAAAAGTGAGAGAACTCATGGTTTGAGATAAAGACAGTTTAAGAGGGGGGAAAAGCCACACACACACAAGTGAAGGAAGACAAGGATGTCATTCATCACTTCCCATGCAGCCATCTCCAGGAAAGCCAGGCTCCCTCATGCCTAACGGTGACTTGAGAAGACAAGCACCATCACAGTGAACATCCCCTTCCTCCTCCTTCGTTCTCGCAGTTATATGTTGAGCATGACACCATGTGGTCTGGAACACCCTTTGTGATCAGCTGTCTCAGCTGTGTCTTCTCCAGCTTCTTGTACACTCCCAGCCTCCCCACTGGTGGGGCAGTGTGAGGAGCAGGAAAAGTCTGGGCTCCGCCCAAGCCGTGCTCAGCAGTAACTAAAATATCTTTATTTATTAACACTGTTTCCAGCTCAGATCCAAAACATAGCCCTTTGCAAACTACTATGAAGAACATTAATGCAGGCAAAACCAGCACAAGGCTTTTATTGGATGCTTAAGCATACATCTAAAAACTTTAGTTCAGGCACCTACTCTTTAAAATTCCGGATATTCCCCTATTTTTATATGGAGCCATAGGCTGACCTTGAAAGTAATATTATGAGGTCAAGAAGATATCACAGACAAAAGTTTCTTTAGGAGTAATACTGACAAGTTCCTGAAGATTTCTAATTTCATACTCATTGTTGTCACCTATCCAGGGCCTCAACAGAAAGCTAATACTTTTGTTTCTTATATTGCATTCCAACTCTATTAGTGACTCCACCAATCTATCTCAAAATGTATAGAGACTGAACCACTACCTGAAATGGCATCATTTAAATGTTTCTGTTCCTGTCATATCTGGCAGAATATGTTGTTCCAGGTAACTCGGGCACCTTGAACCTGGAACACAAAGACTTCTGCAGGAAATGGACCCTACCTGAGACTAAGCTCAGCTTACCAATCACACATTTCCCTTGTATTATTTTTATGGGGAAATAAGAAACACTCATTACCTTGATTTTGGTCCCTGACAATAAATATTTTTACATCTGAGAGTAGGTCACATCATGATCTCTACACATAAAAAATCTGCCTGAAGCACACTTCAGATTTGTACAGAACAACTTATATTTTGCCCAGTGTACTTACTTGATCTTACAGGGGCATCTAAATGTATGAGACTATTTGCTGTTTCTTGCTGAGATTACCTTGTAAATCATGCCCTTTGTTTTGAGAGGTTTTATAGGCCATTTGTGGGTGGAAGTGAGGAATCAATAAATAGTATAGCTATGCATGTGGCATATGGTAGGGCAAATTGACTGAAAGTCTTAGACTGATGTAAAGAGATGAAAAGTACATGAATATACTGTTGGTAGGTCTGGAAAATAGACTAGATTATTAAAGCTAACAGTATTGGCGAACAAGAAAACGGCAATTAATTTAGCCAATTGCAGCATTCCTATTTCTTCTAGCAGTCAGCCTAAATGAAAAGATGAACTGAACTGTGGAAAAATTCCAGACTACAGACGCAGCCCAGCCATCTACGTTCACAAATCCAAATTAGAAGTGTGACTGCAGCTCCTCTGAGCTCTACTCCTTTCATTTGTTTATCCTGAAATCTGCTCTAGGCTTGAAATACTTCAACAACATGCACTTTTACTTTCACTCATTTCTGTGTTGGGCTCCACTTTAAGAATTGACACAGATAACTGATGTTTCTGGTTTTTATTACTCACTTGAACTTCTAGAGGAAGTTAAAGGTTTCAAATCATCTACAAATCACATACTCTTCAGCGAAACAGGTGCTAATAACAGAATTCCTCAATAGTCTTGAAAGCGTGTTGATCAATGAAAAAGGTTTTTCTCGGATACGACTTAGCAAAACTTGTAAGCATATGTGAAAATATTTTCTGTATTCAAACATTTATTCCCCATCAAATAGTTTTCCATATCATTCCTCCAATGTAAAACACCTGCAGAACAGTGTACCTTAATGTTCACTGTGAATCACCCAATGCAGCAGCTGCTGTTTGCACTGGCTAATTTGTCCATTCAATTCGACCTGTTTGTAGACTGCAACAATCCTTTTAGTTCTTTTATGGATCTTTTGGTTTCATTTATTTTCTTTTGAGAGGAGTGTATTGTTTGGGTTTTAACCATTTAAAATACCAGCTAGATAGAATTGTGTGTGCTGGACTTATTTTTTGTTTCCTTGTTGCTGTTTATATCATCTAACATGCTCTTGATCAGCTTTCAAAAGGAGGGTAACACCTGCTCTGTGCCTTCAGGATCTCAGAAATCACAGTGGATTTCTACTAGAAAATAAGCAGCGTGGATGGAGGTGCTCAGAACTTAAGCAGGAATAGATGCTCTGAGCTACTTTTAGAGATCTTTCACACTACTTATGATATGTAAATATCTCAGCCTTGTCCTGATAACAGAACAATGATCAGGGCTTAACCAGGCTAGAGCTCAATATATCTTCTTCAAGCAGTTCACAATTATTTGCCTCAACTTTATCTTCATCTTTGACTACATTTATGGCATCATCTAAGCCATATGTCATTTGTTATTGCTGTTGTTCAGTGACTGGATTACAATATTTGTAAACAAGAGGAATAACATAAAGGAGATTTCTAGTTAGTTGTATAAATACTTCCCTCTCTGCAATCTTATAAACAGCAGATATTGGCAGCATTTTTGAGAGTTTGGCTACTGATATACAATCTTTAGAAATAGCCAGGATAGCTTATGGTAATAGTTGCCAAAAACAAGTTTTCGAGAGTCATTTACTGTTACTATTATTGTTATCTGAGAAAACAAATTTTTGGTTGTAATAATTAATGTTTTAACATGTTCTAACATAAAATACAAAGTCTAAAAAATAATCTCAATGCATAAATTCCATTCTGTCTGCACATCATAATTGAAGACACAGGGATGAAGAACAGAATCTTCTGATTAATAACTTGGTAATTTCTACCTCCAATATCTAATATCAGCATCTTATAAGTATGTATTTTCCCAAAAACAGCACTAAAGAACATTTTTGATAAGCTAGTATAGAGTTAGCTAATTTGAGATTTCTACTGCTATTTTCATTAAGGTGTTGAGTAAATGTCTCCCTCCTCTTTAAAATACCATTTTAATTTTTTTTTTTTTTGCACTGTATGGACTTGAATGTCATTAAGACTGAAACAACCTATAAATTCACTGTTCAACTTTGCAAGAAGTATTATGTAGCACATCTATTCAGAATAATATTTTCTCTGACAAGAACTATTATTCTAGACTTTTTTTTTTCTTTTTTTTCTTTTGGTGAAGCATTGTTCTCTAGCCTTCACTTTTGATTCCGTTACTATGACCCATCAGTCTGTCATACAGTCCAAGAAACTAAAAATGTAATAACAAGTTTCTATATTGTTATCGTCTTCTTTGTCCCTATCATGCTAGAGAATTTTCTTTCACTTTTTGACATTTTTATATTTATGGCTGACACGTACACTATCATGCTTAATCTTACTGTTATCTTCAGTTCTGCAAAAATGTTGCCATTTTACACACACCTTTTCTGAGCCTACTTCTAATAATATAATAGTTAGGTCAAGCCTCATAGGATATATCCATGGGCTCCTTTATTCTCTTAACCAGAATTTGCCTAAATATTCTGTATAAAGCTGTAATGAGATTTAACGGGCAACACATTTACATTTTGTAGTGTTGATGTTTATGTCTAGTAAAGCAGGCAATGAAGCTGTACTTCCATTTTCAGACTGAACAAAAAGTAGAATTAACCCTTCTGTTCAAAAAATGAAAAGTTTCTAAGTATAAATACAGTGAGTAAATAAAAGTTTTTCAGTCAAGAGATGAAAATACATTTGTGCAAAAGGAAGCAAAAGTCCCTTTGCTCCACTCATGCCCCAAGAAAACACATTGTGCAGGTGTATATTTAGAACCCAGGACGGATGTCATATGGTGGGTCCCTCCGGCTGCCTGACAGCCAGCACACTGTTAAAGAAGGGGTAACAGCTGCTTCCAGTAAACTGCAATGAAGATGGAAGTGGATTAAACCCAAATTTGCTGCCCAGATCTCAAAGGAACAAGTCTGGAAAAAAGGCATCTTGTGCCTGAGGAAATGGCTTAATACCATGAAAAGAGAGAGCTCCAATAATGTATCAAAGACAAATTACAAGATACTAGAGAGACACTTGAGGTTGGAAATACCCAAACTTCTCAGACTTTGTGCAGTAGGTCATTCTCAGAAGTGTTATACTAGAGAGTTAGCTGCCTGGAAATACATGTACCTCGACAAAAATGCCAACATGCTGTAGCTGGAATACTGCTGTAAGCACAGGAGATCACACAGTATCAGTCTGCTACACAAACTACCTAGCTACATTTGGTTTTATATTTAATATATATATGGATATATAAAGACAGAGAGGGTCCTGAAAGGCATGAAGATTTTCATGACTGTTTTGGGTGAAATTCTGTTCTTCTTTATACTGGTGTCAAGAAAATACAGCAAAGACTGTATTTCAGTGTTTCAGTGCTTTTGTAACCCAGCTAAGATCACATAATCTGCATTCACCAATTATGCTGTGTTTTGATCTTACTGTTGATACAGAACTTTGTGCTCCAAGAGATGTAAGAGATGATTTTTCCTCTTTTTTTATGGTGGCTTTTTTTTTTTGGGGGGGGGGTGGTTTTTTTTGGTTGTGTGTGTTTTTTTTGTGTTTTTTTGTTTGTTTTTTGTTTTTTTTTTGTGTATGTGGGTGTTGTTGTTTTTTCCCCTCACATATGTATTGTAGCCTTTACTGGTTTAGGAATTGCAGTTATAGGGGAAAATTATTTTCATAACTTACTGTTTAGGAAGCATATCTGGAAACATCAATATACATAGTTTAATGTATAGGAAGAAGAGAAACCACTTGTCTGGAAAAACAATTAAGAAAATTCATAGCATTCAGCTATCTTAAGGCATAACTACACCTAGGGATCATTTCTTTTTCATTGTTCTATACTGGCTTTAAATTACGCTTCTTGAGCTGAGATTGGCTATTCAGGAAGATGGTATGTAGATGGAAATGGACCAAGAAAGCAAGGACAAATAGCTAAGCTTAATCCACAAGTTTTGCTGCCTAGTATTGTCAGTATAATGTGAGAAAACCATACACCAGCTGAAATCATTTTTCTTCCCTCATATAAACACAGCTTTTCTACCAGAATAGGTTTGCCAGCTTATAGCATATCTTGCATGGAAGGTAGTAAAACTACTGAGGGAGAAATTCCTTCTGCTAGTGCACACATTGCCTGCTCTGAAGCATTGCTGACATAGTTATGCCAATGTAACTATAGAAAAACTGACAGCTTCTCAAGTTAGCCTGTATTTATAGCTCTAGGTTAGAGACAGATTGAAAAGGCCATTAACACTTTTATGTATAATGCACTGTAAATAATATTCTCTGTAATTTCTTCTAAAATTATGAGAAACACTTACAGTAAGGACTCAGTTTGGTGGAGCTCATGAATGAGCCTTCGTGAGTTAGTAAAACAGAGACCAGCTAAAATTCAAACAATATTTATTTCACATAAATTTATGTTTGAGACAAGGTTGAAGACTGTCACCTGCTTAATCTAGTGATTATCTGATCTTGAGTAACAGCAACAGATATCACCATTAGTGGCCATCAGCTTTAAGAGTTACTTTGTGATGTACCTTTCAAAAGTCACCTTTTCTCCCATACTATAATCTTCCTCATGCAGGAGATGGAAAAAGTAAAAGGGTTTAAATGCAACAGCATTTTACTTGGTATTAGCAACAGAGTTAGTAAGTAGGTAGCTCTGATAGTAGCCTGCAAGCTGTGAAATATATGCTGAAGAATTTGTAAAAGGAGCAAAAACATATTCTAAGGTTGAAATTGTTTTGGAACTTCAAAATGAAGCTGAAGTTTTTAAAGTCTGGTACAATCATTTTACACTTAATTTCCTTTATTTCCTAAGGTCAAGAGCAAAAATCTGAAAATAAAGTGTTGGAAAACTGTGATCTCCTTATATTTTTGATATATTCATCACCAGGAAATTACAATAACATTTAAAGATCTGCTTTGAAAAATGCATAGATAGATTAAAGAAACTCAGATAAACTTAGAAAAAGAAAGAAAATCTTCAGACTGCCAGCGCAAAAATTGTTGATAATGACAAGTATTGTGACTTTGAATGTTTGTTAGGACTTATAAGATGGTAGCATCAGGGTTTCAAGTCCGGCACTACATGAGTTCTTTTTCCTGTTATCCAGGTCATTAGAGCTGTGTTGAAAATGTCTCCTGTGCCTTTGTACATTTTCAAGCCCAGAATGCTTTTTCAGATCTTCATGAGTGTGACAAGAGTGAGATTTTGCAGATTTTAGAGAATAACTCAGCAGAAGTGAAAATACCAAAAATCCTGTTAAGGAGGGTCTTGACTTAGGAAGGGGGAGACTCGGACTTGGTTATTTCCCCATGAGTATTTTAGCCATATGCAGATTTATTAATACGGACCAGGCTTGTTCACCCCTTTAGCTGTCTCTTCAAACTAATCAAGTAATCAACCATTGTTAAGTATTTTTTCACCTCCCAGGTGACCTGGTGACTTTTGCAATTATTGGAACATAAAATCACATGTTCTGATCCTTTAGCTATAAGTAAGCACTGAGATAAGAACAGATTCCAAAACCAAGCAGTTCTTGAATAATCCCAAAGAACATACATGTTTTTAATATATGTCCCTGAAATATCTTAATGGGGAATTTTGATTATTATGGAACCAGTGTTTCCTGGTGAGGGACCAAAAAAATGTCTTTTGCAAAAAAGATATTTAACTCCAGAGCTCTACTTGAATCATTTCAATTCTACTTTTTTAGTTTGCTCCAGCCTTTTTTCTCTAACTTCTATCACTCTTTATGCTCTGGACCAGAAATTAATCAGGTTTCTTTTTATATTTCTTGAAAGTCCCAGAGAGAATATTCACACAAGATTTATCTTGTCATCTCAGTTTACTCCCTCTTTACAGAAGGAAAGAATAAAATAAAAGCCCTGTTTATGCACATTCCTGCAGAATGTCTACATGAAAAGGGCATGCTGTATATTTAGACCACTCGTGACTTTACAAGCTGGAGGCTAAGTAGATTTTCTGAGTAGTTCTAATTGCACTATATTGTACTAAACTGTACTGTCTGACTGTGTAATCAAATACAGCATAAACTGTTGCTAGCACCTTGCAAGTACCAAACAACAAAACCAGTAACTAATAAAATATGTAAGTACAAATCAGGAGCAACAATTGTAAAGCCCAAAAGTGTTAAACATCATTGCATTGAATCTTATCAAATACACATTAAAATTCAGTGCTATAGAGAGGAAATAGCACAGTATCTTAAACAGCAGCCTATATCATAGTAAAGAAGAGTAGAGAAGTTTTTGCAAAACCTGTCAATTTATTCAATATGTATACCACCAGATACATAAAGGGTAATTTTCTCACAATGGATCTGTATCTATACATAGTATTTCAGAAAGCAGGCTGATGCACTTTATTCTGGTATGTCAAGTCTCTCACATGAAGGAGCTTCATTTTTATATATAGGAGAAAAAATACTTTGGTATGCAAGGTTCACCTCCAAAGCTCATACTCTCATAGATTTTACATGCTGTAAGAACAATGCAATGAACCAGTCTGACCTTTGGACATTGTTCAGCCTCAAAAGCTATATTTCCTAATTCCTACACCATAACAAATAACCCGTGGTATTAGAACATATGCTTGAGAAAGACATCTGACCTCAATTTTAAAGTTCAGATAGTATTTGCTATCTATTTATCACTGTATTACTGTAACGCTCAAATAAGCTTCAGTCAACAGCTATGATTCTACACTCTCTAGCACTTGTCCTTATGTTTCTTTCCCCAAAAACAGCCATCCAGATCAACTTTCCTTCCTCAGAAGAAAAAAGACTTCTAAAGAAAAGATTTCCTTTTTCGGATGGAAGTTTTCTATTTATAACAATGATTTCTAGCTGAAATCTAAGTGACTTTGAAATTAATGTACATTTTGCCATTGGCTTGATAGCCCAGGGGCATACTCCTGAAAAAGACTTTGGAAGTTTGCAAGAGGATGCATCACTGATGTAGCTCTACTTTGTTCAAGATCATTAGCAAGCTGATTTGGAAAATCACAGTGGTATTGTTAAGGAGAACCACTTTTAATGCTCGTCTGGTTAGATTGGACATCTTCTTTATAGTGTACATCTCAGAGAACATATATAATACAATGTATTCTCATTTCACATCTAAATAATTAGGGAAAGTGTTAAAAAAGCACTTGAGCTTGAAAATCTTTCCCATTCCTCTAAGACTTTAATTAACTATGTGTATCCCTGTCAAAGATCAATGGTGCTACTACTGCCATAACATCCCAAAAGGGTTGTAATTCAGCAGTGAAGGTTTAATCTCGTAAGTATATACTTAAACACATTCCTATCAATCAATGATTTAAAAGTGCTTTATGTCCTATTGATTTTATAGCTGATTGCATTCAGTTTTGAGTAGTAAAGCAAACACAGAATAAGAAGTCTAAATTTCTAATATCATTTATTATTTCTATTTCTCCAACCATCTTCAATCTTTCAAAGAATGAGAAAAAAACTATAGGTTGTAGCATCTGTTGGAGAACTTAAATGTTCCATAGCATCAATTTATTTAATAATTAAATTCCGCCATTTTGTAGCAATGGCCGCAGGGCCATCCCTGCCGGGTCTCTGCTGCCCCCGTCCCCGCTCCCGCTGTCCCCTCGGGGCTGGCAGGGCTGTTCCTGCCTCGGTTCCCCGGGCTCAGCCCCGGCTGCCGGGCAGCATTTTGCCCTCCCTTGCCCAGGCTTTCTTTCCGCGGGGCTCTGGCCCGCCCGCCCGTGGCTGAGGGGCTCAGCCGGGCCCTGCGCTGGGGCCGCTGCAGCCGCTGGGGCCGCCTGGGGCCGGCCCGGGCAGCCCCGACACGGCCCCGGCACGGCCCCGGCACGGCCCCGGCACGGCCCCGGCACGGCCCCGGCACAGCTCCGGCACAGCCCCGGCACGGCCCCGGCACAGCTCCGGCACGGCCCCGGCACGGCCCCGGCACGGCCCCGGCACGGCTCCGGCACAGCCCCGGCACGGCCCCGGCACGGCCCCGGCACGGCCCCGGCACAGCTCCGGCACGGCCCCGGCACGGCCCCGGCACGGCCCCGGCACGGCTCCGGCACAGCCCCGGCACGGCCCCGGCACGGCCCCGGCACGGCCCCGGCACGGCCCCAGCCCCGGCACGGCCCCGGCACAGCTCCGGCACGGCCCCGGCACGGCCCCGGCACGGCCCCGGCACGGCTCCGGCACAGCCCCGGCACAGCCCCGGCACGGCCCCGGCACAGCTCCGGCACGGCCCCGGCACGGCCCCGGCACGGCTCCGGCACAGCCCCGGCACGGCCCCGGCACGGCCCCGGCACGGCCCCGGCACGGCCCCAGCCCCGGCACAGCCCCGGCACAGCCCCAGCCCCGGCACGGCCCCGGCACGGCCCCGGCATCTCGCCGCATAAAGAGCATTTTCCTGGATTTCAATGCTTTTCGTTACGGTTCCCCCAGGAGACATAGTAAAATATTGTTCCAGCATTAAAATTAACTACGTGTAGCTTTGCTAATGCGTTCTTGTCTTGATACAAGGGGTTTGTGTAGCCAGGATTTCAAAATTACCCAAACAGCATCTCCTTAAGTTTTGTAATTTATTGAACAAATAAAGCTAATGGAAAGAAAGGAAAACAAACAAACAGACAAAAACAAACCACGAACTAGAAAGGTGTCATATTTACTGTTTGTGATGAAATAAATATGTTCATCAGAATCCTCTGTAAGTTGAATCATGTCTATAAAATGGTGGGAGTTTTATTATTCCTTGGCTTTTAACCTTTTCCTTGCACTGACAGTCATACACTGGGAGACCTATCTGTTGGCAGTCCAAATTTAGGTAGATATTGTTTTAATAAAATAAATTGGAGCTGGAAGCGAATTATTAGTTTTGCTATTGACTTTGTGGAGGACTGTCAAATCTTGTCAGTATTTAGAAGATACTTCCCAGCCAGGAACCAGAACGAGACCAATATTCATATGCAGGGAGCAGACTTTTTCTGAGCGGGAAATGCACTCATAATCCTGTTTTCTCTCTAGCAGACAGGCTTTAAAATTGAATTAAGAAGACTTCAGCTGTGCTTTCAGTTAAGATACCAACACTATTTGGAGAGGAATCTGCTTTTCTGTTTCTCTGGTTTTCTTTTGCCCTAGCCATTTGATGATGACTTTTTATTGCCCTATACTTGAACAATAACTCACAGCCAATTCTAACTTTCTTCTAGCTACTACTGTAATAATAAATAGAAAGAACAAACAAATGTATAGACAAATGTAGAATTTCAAATATCTAGATGAGCACTATATTTTGGATACTATTTCAAGTTGAAATTTCATGAGAAATTAAGGAAGTCTAAGTGTCAGTGCACCCTTTGCTCTGGCACATTTGCTTATCTTGGCTCTCTGATGTGTCAGTTCACTTGCAAACTCAGCAGAAAACTAACCCAAAAAAGAAATAGAATAGATTCCTGCAAGCTCAGTAAGTTGAATTAATTCTTTGGGAGGCCAAATGAAAGCTGGAGCTGCTACGAAAGAAAAGGGGAGAAGTGGGGGACAGTTGTAGGCCAATTTAAACCTGTTTGTGCTGCTCTAGAATTATTTCCAGTTGCACAAGGAAAGTAAACAGTATGCTTAAAAGAAAATGCATGTCACCCATGAGAATGTCTTCTGTAATTTTTTTTGGTTTATAAATATTCAATAGGTAATAGTTTTGTTGACTGTAGAGTTCAGATTAGTGAAAAAATAAGCTGATTGACTATTTGGTAGTATTGTAACATCAGCAGTTTAGAAAAAATATATTTTTTTTGTGTAGTTCTCCCTCACGTCTAGTTTCTGATCACAAAAAGTGTTGGTGGGAATTTGTTTTCCCCTCTATCTTTTAAAGAAAAATAAAATCAACAGAAAATTATTTATTCTTATCACTTAGTTTTAGTGGATATTGAATACTATAAATATAGTAGCAGCAAAAAAGATTAAGAAGAGAGTGGGTTTACTATTCAGTAGGGCAGGAATATGTTGATACAGGACACAGAAAGGCCAAGGTACTCTACGCCTTTTTGATCTTTTTTAAAAACTGGTAGAGTGAGTTCTTATATGATTCAGCTCCTTGTACTGTTTGCAATCTTTGCAAGTGAAACAGTAACCCCAGTAGCGAAAGGTACATTAGGGAGTACCAGTAACCACAGTAGAGAAAGGCACATTAGGGGTCATCTAGAGGTACAGAAATTGATGGACTGCGGTGGGATTGCATCCAGAGGTACTGAGGAAACTGACTGATGCCACTGCAAGATCTTTGTCATAATGGAAAGGTCACAACAACCAGAGAACTTGCTGGAATTTGAAAAGAAAAACATCACAGTCATCTTCAAGAATGGAAGAGGGAGGAACTAGGGAACTTTAAACTAGTCAGCCTCACCTTTGTCCATGACAATGTCATGGAGCATATCAAAGAGAAGCCATTCATTAATGCATGCATAACAAGACAATGATCAGGAACAGCTCTCATGAATTTACCAAAGGCAAATATTATCTTGCTAAATTTTGTTGAAAAGGCCAGCTCTGAGAACAAGGAGAGCAGATGTTGTTTTCCTTGTCTTCAGCAAGGCTCCTGACCCCATCCACCATGGTGTCATTATAGGCAAATCACTGAGATAGGAACAGGATTAAAGGACTACAAAGTCAATGGAAATTTGGATCTCTGGCTGCTGCTCATTTAGTGACATTCTTTAGGGGCTGACTCTTGCATCAAAACTGTTGAATGACTTTATAATGACATGGAATATGACATGAATTAGAATCTACCCTTAGAAACTCAGTAAGTACCGGGTCGTGGCTCATGGTCATTGTGGCGGAGGGCAGGGCTGCCACTGTGATCTAGACAAGCTTGGAAAGATGGGCTGATGGGGATTTAACAGGAGTGAACAAAGCAAACGCAATTTCATACAGCTGGGGTAGAATAACCCTACTCAACAGCACAAGATGGGGGTTGGCTGGGTAGGAAACAGCAGAGGAGTCAGCAATATGCCTTGGAAATAATAAGGCTGTCCATATCCTGAGCTGCATGAGCAGCATGGTAGCAAGCAGGCCATGAGATCCTTTCCCTCTATTCAGCATTTGTGCAACTGCATCTGCAATGTCATGACTGCTTTGAATAGAAATTTGGACTACATGACTCAGGGGATCTCCTCTAGCCTTAAGCATCCTGTGATTCTAAAAACCTAATTTCATTCACATAATACCTAATTATTGAGACCAATGCTATCCACCATTATATTTGTTGTTCCTAGATGATGTGTCCTTTCTAGGTGCTCAAAGATTTGGAGAATTTGAATCCAAATTAATGTGAATACTACAATCCAGACAGTAAAAATCAGTGCAGAAGTGCAATGGTATTGATATTCTTGAACATCTCTTTCTAGTGTGAGTATTTATGTAGCACTAAAAAGATTCACCAAATTCTGTCCTAGGTGGCTACATTTAAAATATGGAACGGATTCTGTTAATGCTATTTCCCTTTCAGTTTTTACATTTCTCCTAAACCAGTGGAATGGACACTTGAGAACATTACATACTCTTACCCTCTTTAAACTTTGGTGAGTGAGAATATTTTTGTCCTTCCATAAATAAGGAATTCTTGCCTATTCTTTATGTCTAGTGACAGTTTTTCAAGTATATATCTATCACTAATTTATAGCTTGAGTTTCTGTACTCTTGGAGAAATCTCTTTTATTTGAAATACTGATTGCAAAATTAGGAGTCAAACTTTTCACATTAACATACTGAAGAGTTATAATTGATACCTTTCTGTATAGCTTTTTGAGATGTCACAAACCTCTTGTTAATTAGGTGACATTTTGTGATTGAGAACGTATTTTTTACACATTCCATAAAACATGACTTTGTATAAAATGCTAGATATCAAAAGCATGGAGAGCAATTACTATTATTATTTTTCTTTAGATTAAAATGTATACCTAAAATTTTTGCATGGTTCCCACAACAGAAGTATCTTTAATAAAGATTTTGTAATGAAAGGAACCTGCTCTTTTTTCACTGAATAGACCGTGTGGAGTATACAGTACACATTAAAATGAAAAATCTCATTTTTGTTGCAAAAAACTGAATCTATAGAGAGTTATTAAAAAGTGGAGCCACAGCATAATGACATAAAAATTTCCATGCTGACTTTTCTGAGACAAGATGTATGTTACAATTGTGCTACATTAATAAAAGATTAGCTAAATATGCCAATTATCTCTTCAGTGTAAAATTTCCCCCTCATTCAGTATGACTAGGAAGTTGGGAACTATTTTAACAATTTGTTCCATTTTAATCATCACCAGATAAAAATTTACATTTAAAAAAAAAACCCTGAGCTTCATCAAAAATAGAACCTTTTTTATATATATTCCACCTTTTTTTTGTAATTCAGATGATTTCAGAATAATTGTTAAAAGTTCTGGCCAAATTCTGTTGTAAGAAATTCCACTGTTTTTACTGGAACTGCTTGTAAAGGGCTTTTGCATTTTGTAAATTCAGGTCCACTGGATGAAAAAGAGATTTTTTTCTTCTGATATTATTAAAAGCAAGAATAATTAGATAATTCTGGTTTTGTGATCATATATATAAAATATTCTGTGAAAATAGAGTGGATTGGTTTTTGTTGATTTTTTTTCATCAAGAGAGTATATTCCAAATGGAAATGGTCAAGATTTTTTTCAATTTATCTAGTTTAACGCATTTACTTTTGTGCAGTTAACAATGACAGGGAACAGTTTATATATCTAGTCTGTTCTAATCTAGCTGGTATAAACTATTGATTTTAGTGAGGGAGGACAGTAATAATCCCAGTCTGATGAGACTTGTCTTGATTGGACGACATATTCCTGGATCAAATCCCGAGGTAAGGATGTCAAATTCTTCCACAGAGGCTTAAAACCAGCTACAATCAAAGGTCCTTGAAAGGTATTAAGTGAGAAGGAAGAAAGAACATAGAGATTCTATTACACATAGTAATGCTTTTCTGTGTACATCTTTAGTAGAAGTGTGGTTCTGTCTTTTTAAATTAACAGAGGTTATCCTTATTCTAACTATCTCTATCTGTTATGTAAATATACATTTAAGATTCTAAAATATGACAGTTTAAATTTCTATATTTTTTTCTGAGTTTTTCATTGTCATTTTAGTGCTAGGGAATAACATTCTAAGAGAATTGTTAAATCTCAAAAATATACAATAAATTTATTTTCAATATAACTGAAAGCCAAGGCCAAGGCTTTTAGTGCATTGGGGGCAGACATTTCCTATTAATTTCTGCTTATCCACATCATATGAGTTGCACATTCAGAACTGTACGTAAGGGATTTCAATACCCTGTTTCAATTAATTTCTAATGATAATTGGGACTCAAAATCCTTTGTATGGCTTTGATAACCCAACAGAAATATTATAAGGACTCCTATAAACGTTTAGGGAAGAATTCTACTTCAAGAATTGGGTTGACATTAAGAAAATTACTTATGCTCTTTTAAGTTAAACATAACCTTTTTCAACATTTGCATCCAGTTTGGGGTTTAATTCAGAATGAAGTAGGAGTCTTCAACAGAAGTCAGTGGTCAGCTGGGAAAATGGGAATTTTCTGCCTTGATGGATGAGATCTTCACACTGTATTCCCTGGTCTGATTCACATTCCATTTTGAGGAAACAGTATAAAAGCAAAAGAAGACAGCCCAATACCATCCATCTTTTCTCCTTCTCTGTCAACCCCAGCTCGACCAGGAGCATTCCTTGTATTCCCAAAGTTAAGTTTCATACAACATTAACAGGAGAGGAAAGCAAGTAAGAGTAAGAAATTAATAATTTATGGTCAGAAAGAATAGAAGTGTTTTTGCAGTAAAAATGATGCAGGGGAGGTTGCTCCAAATGGCAGTTCTGTAGCACAAAGGATCCAATAATGATGTGGCTGCAGGCAGGGACAGTGACAAGAGGAAAGAATAATATATTAATGGAATGATGAGACAATATCACTCCAAACAATCCTGCATGTTTTTACTGATTTTAGAAAAAAAGGTTGTTTTCTAAATTTGCCTTCTTAGCATGCTTTGAAAAATATTATTGCATTCAACTGATGACTGAGATGGAAAGAACTTTCAGTTCCCAGGCAGAAATTATGTAAAATTATCTTAAGATATTGACTAAATCTGCTTTCTTTCTGTTTCATAAATAATGTGGAAACAAACTTATGTTTCAGATATCGTATGCTAGTGACTTTTCTATATTTTATTTCCATAATTAAACTGATGGTCTGAGATGCTGTACAGGAAAAGCCCTGAAAGAAAAAAAAGAATGGTGCATTAAAGAGAATGAAGTTTTAAAACTTGTGGCCATGGTGTCACATTATAAGTATACTTAAATATTTTAAATTGCTGTTTCCTTGGCATAGCTATTTTTTTCCAAAAAAATTCCTATAGTAGAATTTCTTTGTCCTAATCCCTGCTCACCATGATTTTTACTATCCAAACATACACACGCACAAAGAAGCACAGAGACACACATTCCTTTGTGTGACAGGGAGGAGTTTCTCCATATCTGAGGAACAGCTGGAAATCTTCTGTAGGACTAAGGTGGGATTACAGTTCCATTTTAATGTTTATACTCACAGATAAAAGCTATCGCCCATGCAGCAGGGAAGATAAGATGGCTGACAGCACTAAGCTGCCTTCACTAAGCAATGCTGATGGCTGCCTTTTTGGCAGCCTGGGGCACTATGCATGATTAAAGAGAGAAACTTAAGCTAAACCAGACACTTTAAAAAGAAATACACTTTGGAAAAATGTTAACTCTACTTAGCACCTAGGATTTCACTGTATGTATCTTAATAGTCTTAAGCAGCTCCCTTTGTAAGCAATTCATCCAGGAGTTGATGTGTCAAGTTTAATACGCATCAAGAAACGCTCATTTGTAACTAAAAGGTTCATAATGCAGAGGAGCTTTTCATCTTGGACATGTAATCACCAGCCTCCAAGCAGAACACACCAGAATATATATCCTGGGCTTGAGCTCTAGAACTGCAGCAATAAAAGGCTGGCACAAATTTTCTTGCTGTTATTTTCCTTCTCAGTCTCCTAGACTTAAAAAAAAAAAAAACTGTATATGTTGGACAGATGCTGAAAATGTGCAGAAAATTGAAAGCTATTCTCACTAGAAATTGTATATGTAAAATTTTAGATTTATCTTGGCTAGCTCAGGAGGCAGGAAACAGCTGGTGAGGCAGGAATTCTTTCCTTTTTTTGCTGTCTTCGCCTGTAGTAAGCCCTGTTCCATGCTGTACTTACTAGGCATGTTTGCCTAGTTAAGGTCACTGAAAGATGAAAAACCAATTAGGAGTAATCAGGCATGCTTTGGCTTTCAAATGGGTGGATTTCCACCAGCTGTGATCCGCTGAGATCCCTTCCAACCTTACCCACTCTGTGAATGTCCTTGCAATGCCTTCATATGTTATCCTCCTACAACTTTCTAGATGAGTTTAGCAGATAACGTAGTCTACGCTCTATAAAACTGCAAGATGTTTAAGAGAAGTTTTAGTAGGCAAGCTGTCAGGCAACGGACTGGCTAAGGAAGGCTGAAGAACAAAATTAATCAAGTCTTAAAAGTGGGAGCACTCGGGTCTTCATTTATACTGAAACTACCTTGACAATTACTTTAACTTTGTATTTCTTCAAATATGATATAGTCTTGACAGTTTTTGCAGAAGATGAGAAACTCTGCACTTTATCTTTTTGTCTTTAATTATATTAAAGAATAATGACATCCTGTCTTTGGTAGCTAGTCTTTCCAAGAACGTCAGTTTCAACCTTTCTTTCTTCTAGAAAGATCCATGGTTTTTCAGGTTCATCTGGTTATCCAAATTAAAATGTTGTCATGAGAACGATGTGAGCTTCTTATATATAAGATTTATTGTCATAAAGCCCAGGTTCTACTGAATGTTATTGGGTTTTTGCACATAAATTTATATTAGTTGAACAGCATAGTGCTTAAATGTTATTCAAAACAAATGCACTTGGTTAATATTTTTTAGAGGATCAAATGCCTTTTTATGTATTTTTTTCTTATTTGGTTTTTTTTTCCCCCAAAGGTTGAATATTCATCTAAGAAAAAGCTTTTTGAAAGAAAAATATTGATGCAAATAAAGAATCAATTAGTGTCAGGGTATTTGGCTGAAAAAGTGCAATAGTTTTAGTTTGTCTTTGGTTGGTACTTCAAAAATTTAAGTTTAAATCCTTAGTCTAATTGGTCCATTTAAAGTGCAACAGCCAGAGTAACAGAACATAAGACTCGCAAACAGCCAGTTTTTAAGCTCTTAGAACAGTTCCCTTGTTTGGGAGAAAGTGACAAAAAGAGTGTTTTCAATAGATGTTTAATATTTTTGCAGTAATCAGTTGTGTATCATTTCCTGTAATCCTTTATAAAATATTTGCTACAGGCTGCAGCTGTAGAAATATTAATTTTGTTCTTCTTGGGACATTTTGGGTTGTAGGGAAACAGACTTTTTTCTCAGGTCTAATTCTAAAGAATTAGCTAAACAAAAAATATAAACTTTCTTTTGATTCTTGAAAAAGCCAGTGGGATTTCACCATTTATTGGTGTTAAAAAACCACTCAACTAATTTCACATAGCAATAAGGAAGTTCTGTTCCAGGGAGTGCAAAATCAAAAGGAACAGTGGTGTCACATTAACATCAAGTATTAGAATCAATTGAGACTTTATATTTGAGGAAAAAACCCAAAAAAAGTGAAACTTTATATGCCCTTTCTCATCTCACACACTAAATCTGTGACACTGCTAGGGTTCTTAGTACACTGCTTTAGCATTCTTCTGACAGAATTCTGCCAGAGAGCTGTGAAAAATAGTAGAAATCATCTGACAGAAAGCCTTAAACTGTGAGTATGGCTAGAATCTCTCCCTGCCCACCACTAATGGAATACTGCTACTGATTGTGCAAAGTTAGAATTTCCTGCAAAACTTTAAGCATGCTATTTCCATAGAAATCTTGAAAAGTGGCATAATTGATCAAGCATGTGATTTATTTTCAAAATGCAAAATAGGATATTAAAACTAAGAGCTTGATCTTGCAGCCTCCAGGCATATTCAAGCACTATTTTTCTTTACATACAGTAATCTCTTCAAAATTTCTGGTAAATGGAAATATCTATCAAATTGATTTTCAGAGATACATATGGAATATATGTATGTAGTATACTTGAAAACCCTGGAAAATATGACGTTGTGTCAAATTGCAAAGTCTCTAGATTCCCCTCTCTGGGAAACTGGAAACTCAAAAATTAATTCCTGGAAAGACTATCTAAAAAAAAAAAAAAAAAAAAAGGGAAAAAGGGAAAAAAAAAAAAAAAAAAAAAGGAGAAAAAGGGAGAGGGAAGGGAGAGGGAAGGGAGAGGGAAGGGAGAGGGAAGGGAGAGGGAGAGGGAAGGGAAGGGAGAGGGAAGGGAAGGGAGAGGGAAGGGAGAGGGAAGGGAGAGGGAAGGGAGAGGGAAGGGAGAGGGAAGGGAAGGGAGAGGGAAGGGAAGGGAGAGGGAAGGGAGAGGGAAGGGAGAGGGAAGGGAGAGGGAAGGGAGAGGGAAGGGAGAGGGAAGGGAAGGGAAGGGAAGGGAAGGGAAGGGAAGGGAAGGGAAGGGAAGGGAAGGGAAGGGAAGGGAAGGGAAGGGAAGGGAAGGGAAGGGAAGGGAAGGGAAGGGAAGGGAAGGGAAGGGAAGGGAAGGGAAGGGAGAGAGAAGGGAGAGAGAAGGGAGAGAGAAGGGAGAGAGAAGGGAGAGAGAAGGGAAAGGGAAAGGGAAAGGGAAAGGGAAAGGGAAAGGGAAAGGGAAAGGGAAAGGGAAAGGAAAGGGAAAGGGAAAGGGAAAGGGAAAGGGAAAGGGAAAGGGAAAGGGAAAGGGAAGGGAAGGGAGAGGGAAGGGAGAGGGAAGGGAGAGGGAAGGGAAGGGAAGGGAAGGGAAGGGAAGGGAAGGGAAGGGAAGGGAAGGGAAGGGAAGGGAAGGGAAGGGAAGGGAAGGGAAGGGAAGGGAAGGGAAGGGAAGGGAAGGGAAGGGAAGGGAAGGGAAGGGAAGGGAAGGGAAGGGAAGGGAAGGGAAGGGAAGGGAAGGGAAGGGAAGGGAAGGGAAGGGAAGGGAAGGGAAGGGAAGGGAAGGGAAGGGAGAGAGAAGGGAGAGAGAAGGGAGAGAGAAGGGAGAGAGAAGGGAGAGAGAAGGGAAAGGGAAAGGGAAAGGGAAAGGGAAAGGGAAAGGGAAAGGGAAAGGGAAAGGGAAAGGGAAAGGGAAAGGGAAAGGGAAAGGGAAAGGGAAAGGGAAAGGGAAGGGAAGGGAAGGGAAGGGAGAGGGAAGGGAGAGGGAAGGGAGAGGGAAGGGAGAGGGAAGGGAGAGGGAAGGGAGAGGGAAGGGAGAGGGAAGGGAGAGGGAAGGGAGAGGGAAGGGAGAGGGAAGGGAAGGGAAGGGAAGGGAAGGGAAGGGAAGGGAAGGGAAGGGAAGGGAAGGGAAGGGAAGGGAAGGGAAGGGAAGGGAAGGGAAGGGAAGGGAAGGGAAGGGAAGGGAAGGGAAGGGAAGGGAAGGGAAGGGAAGGGAAGGGAAGGGAAGGGAAGGGAAGGGAAGGGAAGGGAAGGGAAGGGAAGGGAAGGGAAGGGAAGGGAAGGGAAGGGAAGGGAAGGGAGAGAGAAGGGAGAGAGAAGGGAGAGAGAAGGGAGAGAGAAGGGAGAGAGAAGGGAGAGAGAAGGGAGAGGGAAAGGGAAAGGGAAAGGGAAAGGGAAAGGGAAAGGGAAAGGGAAAGGGAAAGGGAAAGGGAAAGGGAAAGGGAAAGGGAAAGGGAAAGGGAAAGGGAAGGGAAAGGGAAGGGAAAGGGAAGGGAAGGGAAGGGAAGGGAAGGGAAGGGAAGGGAAGGGAAGGGAAGGGAAGGGAAGGAAAGGAAAGGAAAGGAAAGGAAAGGAAAGGAAAGGAAAGGAAAGGAAAGGAAAGGAAAGGAAAGGAAAGGAAAGGAAAGGAAAGGAAAGGAAAGGAAAGGAAAGGAAAGGAAAGGAAAGGAAAGGAAAGGAAAGGAAAGGAAAGGAAAGGAAAGGAAAGGAAAGGAAAGGAAAGGAAAGGAAAGGAAAAGAAAGGAAAGGAAAGGAAAGGAAAGGAAAGGAAAGGAAAGGAAAGGAAAGGAAAGGAAAGGAAAGGAAAGGAAAGGAAAGGAAAGGAAAGGAAAGGAAGGTGATAGGCAATCCCTGATGAAGAGAACATAATAGCACATAATCATGGGACCAACTAAGCTGTGGTCACCTCTATTCTAAAGTTAAACAATAGCTGCAGTAGCTAAAACTGTACACAAGTGTGGGAATAAAAGCAACTGCAAGGGAATCAATTAAATACCGTTATTTAGAAAGCTACACCAAGACAAAAACATTTTTCTCTTTTCTGTTTCTTTTTCTCTTTTCTGTTTGACAGCTGTTAGACAGTAAGGGACAGTAGGGGTCAGTAGAAGGAAAAAGGGACAAAAGAGGTAATTTCCTGTGCCGAAAAATGCAGTAATAAAATATGAGTAGATGTGAGCAACTAGTAAAACTTAGAATAGCATGATTATTTTGTTCACATGACATGATAAGCTAAGAGGAGCACCAAAGCAAGTGATAGGCCAGACATAGATATGTGGGTGAGCTAACCCAGTTTTCCCCACTGGGTGCCTAAGGACAGACACCCTGAAGCTGAAAGCTCCTCATACAGTATTACTTGAAGGATATCGGTGTCAGTTCAGCAGTGACACAAAGAATGCTGGAGATCCTCTCAGAGGGAATGGAATAACTTACTCCAGCAAAGCTCTCTGGGAATCCATGGAATAAAGATGCCTATCAACAGCCTGCTTCATGGCCAATATGGTCAGATAGTTTAAGAATAAAGAATTGATAAGAACTAAATCATTAACAAGCCTGAACAAGGTATCCTGACCTTCTCTAATGGGCACTAAACCCCAAGCTGTTTCTATGCTAAACTCTGAGCTGCATTAATTTAAATGGAGGTGGGCTTCGTCACCTTCTTTTTATTATGGTGTCTTGCTTCTCTTGAAAGGCTGAGAAGGCAATGATGACAGGTGAAGTACCAAGATGTCCCTTGATCTCACTCATTACATCACAGTATAGCTGACATTTGGAGAGGGTCATCAACCCAGTATTTTGGTGCTTGTATATGTTGTCAAGAACAGAGCAAGGCAAAGCAACTAAAAAAAATTTAGCAGAAACAAAACACATTTATGACAACATCATCCCACCTTTACTTTTAGAAGCTAATGTTTTTGGAGGCAGAACTATGTAGTTTATACCATGTTCATAGTGCCTAACAAAGGATATTGCTGCTTATTTAATCCACAGGCATTAACTTGAGCCCAAAGAACAATTAGTTTTTGAGAAAATATAATAATTTTGGGGAATTATTTTATTTTTTAAAAAAGGAATTAACTTTCTATGGAAAGAAAATTTTAAAACTAAAAATTAGTGGATTTTCACAGACCAAAAGAAATGGATAAAGAAAACCTGAATAAAATTAAGATAGTGTGATCTTTGTCAAAATAATGAATTCTTGACCAATTTTAGGAATACTTAGGAAAATCATGCAGTTTCTTTCAAAATGTAGAACTTAAATGCAGATGCAATAAAATGGCTTGTTTAAATAAAACCTTTTAGAAAAACATTACAAGGGAAGAGGTGTCAGGAAAGACGAGCATATTCATTCAGCATTGACTGAGTTTGGAGGTTTTTTCCATAGGCCTTACATAAAACTTCACAATGTTGCAATGTATTACTAGCCTCCCCACCTCTCTGCTGCATATCCTTTCTTGCCTTCTCTTATATTATAGAGATAAAGATTTTGTCCACGACAGCTGAGATTTTATAGTGCCAGCTCTGAATTTCCCCAGAAATTCAGAGAAGGAAAGGCAGGGCACCATACAGCAAGTAGTCATTTGAGGCCAATAAATTATGATCATAACTAGAGCCAGTATCATTTAAGTACTCTTTGGTTTCTGATGATAACGCACTAGCTGACTGCAGTGTTGACAACAATCCTATGGTTCCAGCTTAAAGCTTGTCCATTTGCTACCCAGCCATCCACAGTGAATTCAACATAATGCAATAAATAATCACACTCATCAGAGGCAGAAACATATGAAGAGTTAACCCAACAGAAAAGACTGTCAATCAAGCAGAACAAGGCAGTAAGAAACACTGATGTGAGGTCTTTAGTTCATGTGTCATGTAGCTATTAAACATGCCAATAGCTTCAGCAGAGAGAACTAATGCAGTCCAGGTGTGACAACCAAGAGATGAGAATGTGTGTCATGAATATCACTATGACAAAATTCTAAATGTTGTTACTTTTTGAACCTGAGCTCATAAAGACGGTAATAGCACCAAATCAAATGTATAATTAAGCTTTGAGATAGTTTTACTTTTGGAAGTGAGCAACTTGCATTACTATTCTAAAACTTTTCTAGTACAAAGATATTGGAGCAACATCTTTTAATTCATACAATCATGTAATACAATGTATCATACAATTAAATCAGACAATGTACTAATATCTCCTGTGTAGTTCAAATCATGACATGCCACACTGCTTTCCTCATGAAATCCATAACTTCTGGTTTAATCCATAAATCTGCTTATCTTTCAGAATGTCATCCAACTAGATCTCCTTCTTAGCTTTTTGTTGGAAGCACATTCAGGTGGTACATTAGGTCCAAATTTTAATGTATGTATGTGATTGGTTATTTTCAAATTTCTTCCTGTAATTGTGCCCACACTAGACCAAATATGAAAGGTTAGCACAATATGAATGAGAAGTTCAAGTATTTGTCTTGATGAAAACTTTTATCAAAGACTCTCTCCTTGAAAGTCTTTCTGGTAAAAAGGTGAAACACCCTAAATTCTAGGCATCAAATAGAGTAATAAGGTCTGAATGACTTAAATTCAGATCTCTACTAACCATCCCAACTAAGAGCTCAGTCCTTGGCCAGCTGATGTGTGTTGCAGACATGAGGAAGAAACAGAGAGAAAAGCTTACTTTTCCATATTTCTCTCAAATTTCAGGAAGTTTTAAAAAAGAACATAAATTTTAACAGCTCTGAATTCTCTCTTTGTAGCCAGCTATCAGTGTATTTGCAGTATGAATAAATACGTAAACGTATGTGTATATATATATGTGTGCATATATATTTATGTACATATTAGCAATAATAACTGAAACTACTCTACCTGTATAGTATCTAGAATAATGACTGTGTCATGGCCTCCTGTTTGAGACATAAATTACCAATCAAGTAACAGCTGATAAAGAATTTTCTTTCTAAGAGTCTTGTAAAAGGTCATCAAGATACAGCCTTTGAGATGGCTCCCAGGCTCATTCTCTGTACTTAATATATTCAGGGATTTCTGTTCTCTGCTTTAAACACACTGTATCAGCACACTGGCCAGAGGAACCCAGGAAAAAAAATGCGGTATTTTATTTATTAGGTTTTACAGCAAAAAGTGTCAAAAATACAGCTTTATTTTCAGTAAATACATCTGGATTCTACCACCAAAAAGTGAGTGTTTCACCATGTTTAACATTTAAGAATCATACAAGAGGACATGATGTAAACTACATGTGCAAAAAACTGACCAACCATATCCCAGAAAGGATTTCTGATCTAATAATATGTGTTATTGAATGTGAGAACTCAAAAGCCTGACCATATGAGGAGTTCTGATTCCCTGAAGCATAAGAGCTTTCCTGCTGGATCAGACTGGCAGCATGCCTGGTCTGGCCTGCTTGGCTTCAGATTTTTTTAGTGTTTTCTTTTTTATTATTGCACCTACCCATGCAATAGAATATAAACCTACTAAATAGCAGAAGAAAAAACATTCAAATAAACTAAACACAAGCAGAAACAGAAAATTTCTTACTAAACACAAGTAGAAACAGAAAATTTCTTTTTGTTCCTAGTCTATGAAAGTAAATTCAAAATTTATGCAAAAGGTGTCTGTTTTTTTCAAACTTAGAACCACAGGCTGGCTCATCAGGTGATGTAGGGTTGAGGTTTTTTCCCCAGCACTATTTTCAGTTTATATAGTCTTTTTTTGAGATTAAGACAGTGAAGTAGTGTCATCAACAAAAACTGTAGCATCTAAAATAAGATACAATCGAAGTTTATTGTATCATTGTTTAAAGTTATTTAGGGCTCTCTTTATAACTCATATGTTAGCAAAACAGTTTTTTCGTGCCTTAGTGTCAGTTTGAGAGCACTCACTAAATGGGATCATTTGTTCAGTCATATTTCTTTGAAGAAGAAAGAACACCTCTGAAAAGATTTTATTCTATAACTGTTCAGAGAAAATTATTTTATTCTTTTAGAGTTTGGTGCATGTTTTTCTATTTATTTATTAATTTAAACACTGGGAATAGAAAAGGAATTTTTCATGCAATCTCTACTCTCAATTACCTCTCTCATCAAATTCTCTTCAGTAACTGCTGTGTCCAGTTACAGTTTTTTCTCTGTCTAATTTCTGTGACAGAATGCTATAATATACGTTTTCCTTTATACACTTTCTCTGCCCTCTAAATTGTTTAAATTGTTGGATAGCATTTCTTGGCAGCAGTCACTAAAAACAGTTAAAATTTTATAACCTATACTCATAATTACAAATTGTGCCATGAAGGTAGCAGTTGAGAAAAGTGCTTTTAAATTCATCCTGTAAACTATGTAATAGTTATATTGCTCCAGAAGTAAAAAATGAGATTTCTTTTCTCTTATAATCTCAATCTTATGGAAAATTTGGATTTTTCAATTTCATTTTTCCATTGCTGTTTAGAGGCATAAGCAAACTCTTTCTAAAAGATGTATTTTTATTTAATTTTGATAGCTGAATTTGCCTCTTTTTTTAACATTAAAATGAGAATTGTGGTCAACTGCTTATTTTTGATTAATTCATTTAGATTAATTAATTTTATTTTATACTCCAAAAGGAATTAAGAGTTTGACCATAGCAGTGGCATTAGGAACTAATAAATGATACAAACCATTTTTAAATAGAAGTCTTTTCTCATGAAAGTATGTAAAAATATTTTGACAATTACTTTTGTGAAGCAGTACAGTGACTAGTAAGAATAATTTTTCAACCATGTTGATTTATTTTGTATGCGCTCTCTTTAGAAGAATGGTCAAGACACATAGACACTATTAAAACTAGGGGACTTCTGTTGAAATGTCAACTGAGGGGGCTGGGAGGTGAGGCTTTGAAATTTTCAGTTTTTCCTTGAACTGATTATAAGACCTAATGATACTGACAACTTACCAAATTTTGTATCCACGATAAAATCCATAGTAAATTTGTACCAGATGTCTTTATTAACCAAGAAAGATTTGTCCAAGGAGATTGTGCTTGGGTTTTTTTCCCAAATTTTAGTTGGTTGCATTATCATCATAACTTAATCTTCTCAAAAATGACAAACTCATAGGAAATAAAGAAATTTAATATTGTAATTTATTTTCATACTATAGCTTTTATTCTTAATTTGATAATATAAAAATACATTGAATGCTTCTTATTTCATTCAAGGTGATAAACCATCTGTGCTTTAGGAATAATGTAGATAGTGTATATGAGGGGGAATATTTCTGGCATCTGTGCCTTCTTCTATGATTGAACAAGCTGGACTGCATTCTCCAAAGCCTGATGAACTGCTTCCAGAGTTTTGAAAGGTTTAAGAAGTTATTCAGAGAAATCAGCTTTCAGTTGTGTTATCAAACACAGAAAAAAATAAATCTCAGGTGAATAAATTTGCATATTTAGAATGCAGATGAAGTTTTCCATTATTTCACACCTCATGCTAACTTGTTATGCAGTGTTGCAGTGCTTTCTCAGACAGTTTTATTACAGAATCACAGAATGTCTAGGTTGGAAGGGACCTTCAAGATCATTGAGTCCAACCCATGCTCCAACACCTCAACTAGATCATGGCTCCGAGTGCCACATCCAGTCTTTTTTGAAACATACCCAGTGATGGTGACTCCATCACCTCCCTGGGGAGACCATCCCAGTACTTTATCACTCTTTCCATGAAAAACTTCTTCCTAACATTCAACCTATATTTCCCTTGGTGCAGCTTAAGACTGAGTCTTCTCATTCTGTCAGTTGCTGCCTGGAGAAAGAGACCAACCCCCAGCTGACTACAAGCACCCTTCAGGAAGTTGTAGAGAGTGATAAGGTCACCTCTGAGTCTCCTTTTCTTCAGGCTAAGCAACCCCAGCTCCCCCAGCCGTTCCTCACAGGGTTTGTGTTCCAAGCCCCTCACCAGCCTCACTGCCCTCCTCTGGATGCACTCAAGCATTTCAATGTTCTTCCTAAACTGGGGGGACCTAGAACTGGACACAGCACTCAAGGTGTGGCCTCACCAATGCCAAGTACAGGGGAAGAATTTCCATGCTTGCCTCAGCAATGGGGGAATTACATCTGATTCTACCTCACTTTTTGCTTGCAAATCCGCTGTTGAAACTTAGTGTTGCTACCTTGAACCAGAGAAGCTGAGACAAAGTGCAAGAAGGTCCTATGTACTGTGGTATGCAGGAAACCAGACAGCAATCTCTTTCCTCCTCTAAGAAATTGTATCTATCTAAAGCTTTAAACAAATATAAACTAAGATTTCTTTGTCGTTCATCCATCATGGTCAACTCTTTCATTTGCAATACACTCAGAAAATATTTTTTCTTCTCCTATATTTGTCTTAAATGATGACAAACCACTGTCATATATAAGGTGATGACCTTTGCATGCTAGTAACATAACAACCATGCTTCATTTTTATCTCAGTATTCCCCAGTCTGGTTTCCAACCTTAGAAAAAGCAACTGAATAGGTTATTATGTTTCCCAATGGCTTTTCATTTTAAGTCTAAAACAGAAGACAATTTTCACTTCTGACAATCTAGTGCACATGAATCCCTTATGTTAGAGAAAGCTTACAGTGTGAGCATGGTAACATGAAATAACTCATTTTCCTATTCATACAGTGAGCTCCACACAGCCACAAAACAAAAATAAACAAACAAAAAAAGAAATTACAATTTTTTTTCTTGAGTCATTTAGATTTAGCATTCATTCTGCCTGAAGTGAAATTGAAAGGCTGGGGAATCTTCAGCCAGTTAAAAGAAACCCTTTTGGAACTAATCCATGTCTGTTTTGAAGTCAGTGATAGTTTTTCAAGTTGACTTCATTGATGCTAGATCGAATAGCTGTAAATGATGGCTTGGCTGTTTTGTTACTAGAAATTGAATTTGCAAGGGTATATTTGGCCTCACTGAATTTCATCCTTTTTTTTTTTTTTTTTTAATTTTAGTCAGTCTAGAATCTCACCCATTACATTTGAAAATAAATCAAACCCCACCAGCCTCCTATGGCCTTAAGCCAAGGAACAAAGATATTTAGCGTTGTGTATATTGAAATAATGTCACACTTCTAAAAGCAATCAGATGTTTCAGAAAAAAGTTTTTAGGCAACCACAGGACAGCAGGTAGACAGCCACATAAATGAAGCCACATAATTGGCTTACCACAAATTTTAGTCAATAGCAAAATATTTGATAAGGTGACCTTTTAAATTAACCTGCCTTAAAGATGCAATCTTTCTGAATAGACAGACACAAAGAAGCCTATTAACAATAGGTAAGTTGAAAAGAAAAGCCATCAATCAGATCTGATGATAAAAAAGGTCAGATTTCAAAAAGCCCACTTAACCACTAAAGCTTTTTGCTTTAGCAGGAACAATTGCTTAATCAACACCACTTAGCTTCAATAGTTAAATTCTGTTCGAACAGAACGTGGTCATCCTACTTGTTCAGCTATAGTTCATACCAAAGGAGGAGCTTACAGAAACTTTTTCTGCTCTTCCTTGTTTTAAAAGTTGTTCTGAAAAATGAATTCTGTAGTTTGTGCTTCAATGCTAGGAGAGCAATCCAGTGCAACCAAAATGACTGCACAGCAATATCTGGAGTTCAAATGGAAGTAGACATTGCTACTTACTTAGTCAACCAGTCTCTCACTTTAAACATATGACATTCACTTTAGAAATTTTTAAAATCTCTCTTAAAATGCTGAGAATTGTTGCGCAAGTGAAAAAGGTCACAATCAAGAAGCAACTACTCTGTTTATCCTGGGGTGGGGAGATTTCACCATTTACCTCTGTATGTGACAATGTTCCATTTGCTCCACATGAGGATTATTCATTTAAGTTTTGTATACATAATCTCCTTTACTCACTTGGTCTTAGGATATAACACTGTATAAAGCATCCTGGAGATTCAATAGCAAGATCTAAATACAGACAACAAGAACTAGTTCCTTAATTTCTCTTATGCATTATTAAAAGTCTGAAGGATACAAGATAATCTAATCCTAAAAGGTTCGTTAAGATCTTACTTTATTAGGTGGAATTTAATTTAAGTGCATAATTTTTTTTTCATGTCAGAAGGCCTCTTCTGATTTCATTTTTAACTGAAACACAAAGAAGGATGTTAAGGTACAGACTTGTCTACAGGTGATTAGCACATGGAAAGCCTTCCTTTCCATTGCACTGTCTCTTTGGAAATCTTTGGTGTACAGAGCCTTGCCTTTCTAGATTTTCTTAAAATGCATTTCATTTTATATGGTGCTAGAATTGTGAAATAGGTATTAATTTCATTTTACCATATTATACAATGAAATATATTACTTTTACATTAGGTGGAGTGAGTTCAGTGCACAGACAGACTAGCACATCTCCCAGCTTTCATCAGGAAAAGCAGCAGAGGTTTGGGCTAGTCACCCTACTGTAAGAATGACAGTTCTGCTTTTCATATGAATCTCGTTTTTTCAAAATCTCTGAGAAAGTAGTTGACAGTCTTAAGATGACAAAGGGAAAAAAAAGGGGGAAAGAAAAGAAGAAAAGACAATTTGTCAGTCTTTACATGAAACATTGCTTTTCACTCATTTCTGGCCTCTAAACATGAAAGATCTTGTTGGTGTCCCCAGTTAAATGTAAATCAAAGAATCAGTGATATATAACCTGATGTCTGTCTAGCAATATTTCAAGAAAGACATCAACTGAAAATTATAGAAAAAATATGCCAAAGGTTGATAGAAAGTAGCTCTTTTTTTTTCTTTTTCTTTTTAAAGAAACAAGAAGGAAATTGCAGGTGATCTTTCCAGACTGTTTCCTGTTATCATACAATTATGTAGGTATCAAATGGACCATTAAATTACATGAGGAAGAAACACCATGAATGCAAATTCAAAAAGTATTTGTGTCAGAAATATCAAATTATTATTTGTCTTCCCTGGCACCCACAATAATATGCTAGATATTCTGTGTGGTCTATATGACCTTATTTCTAAAGAATTTTACTTAGAAGAGGGAAAAATTTTGATTTTCAAATTTTTTTTAGATAAATAATAGGGCAAAAAAAGATTCTGAAATATTTTGAATTTTCTTTATTTTCCTCCTACCTTTCCCCTTTAAATTCACCCTTTCCAATTATTTGAGTCCAAAAGGCTGAGAAAATATATGAAGAAAGATGAAGAAAAAGGAAAATTGAAGAGATGAGGATTGCTTTTTTTAACAACACTCTCTTCCCCAAAAAAGTTGGAATCACATATTTTTGCTGTGTGTTTTTTTGTAAAGACTTAAAATTGCATAAAAATTCTGCTGATTTTTTGGGGTTTTTTTTTCTTCTTTCTTTGACTGTCCAAATAAAAGCAAGTTATTTGTAAAGATCTGTGATAATTTGGTAGACTTACTCCTCTGTAGCGGCGCGTTTTATATCCTTTTATTTATTGTTAATACTAATTTGTTCTGTAATGGTTTCTCCCGAGTTCCCCCCTGTAGTTCTCCCCATTTGGTTTCCCCCTGCCTTTGTTCTCCACAGCCTGTCACTCTCTGGGAAGCCTTTCCTCTCCTTCCAGAGTGTTCGGAGAGACTCGGTCCCAGATTGGAGCAGGTTGGGGAATCCCTCACCCCTCGTTTCCCATTCGCTGTCTGTGTGACATCCATATTTCCCTTACTGGCTTTCCCTCTTGTGTCCACCCCCTTCTCCCAACCTGGTATGAGCTGTAACCACGCCTCTGGCACGGACACACTTGAGAGAGGCTCAGAGAGAAGCGTGGCTCCCCTGCGAAAGGCAGGTGACAATAAAAACCATCTAGCCACAAAGTAGCCTCCTCGCTTCCTACCTTCGTCAAGCCTCACCGACATCTCTCGTGCAGCTCTGACCCACCGGGGGGGTGGTGGCCGGTCCGCCTGCTGCCACCAACCGAGTTTGGAAGTATCCCGAGCCAGGGCTAGCCGGGAACAGCTGGAAGCCACTTTCCAGCTGGGCTCGAGGGATATTTTCACTCCTTGTCTGATTCTTTTACAGCATCAAGTCAGGACTGGTAGAATTTAAGTCCTAGTGCCATTCTCATTCCCCGCTGAAGGGGAGATACCTCTGTAACTGATATCAAAGCCTTGTGACATGGATTTTAAGTGGCTTGGAACTCACTTTCTACTTTTTGGAGGAAGTTTGGATACCAAGCTTTAGGTCTTCACATATCTTCATAGCTTTAGTGCTGCAATTCTACCTCTTTTAGACTCCTGCTAAAATAAAATCAAAGATACCACTAATGCAAGATTTAGCTGTAACTTTGCCTGTGGGAGGAAAATGTTACTCAGACTTTGTGTTCTTTGCACTCCTCGAATGGATGATGTGTGAGTTTGAAAGGCTCTTTGATGGCAGAGCTACTCTGCTATCCCCCTTGTGTAAGCTGCTTTGAGACTTCCAGATGAAAATGCTATAAAAGTTCTAAACGGTATTGCTGTTATTATTTATTATATATTAAGCTAGAGTAAACTGCACATTACTTTTTTATGTTTATGCTCGGAAAGGGGAATGTATAGATAACTCATATTTGATAATGTAGATATTTGGAACATTTGCTCTTGCCCTACCATTTGTTTCCATTATTAAAGCCGAGAGAAAATTTTACATGGGCGGAAATAAAACAAAGACGGCAAAATCATTTCTCTGTTGTATGTATTGAATCAGGGATGTTTCTCTTTTCACCTTCTCGTTTTCATACTTCATCCACCTGTAAGTGTCTGCTTTTTGTTTTCAGTCCCGTTGTGCTAATGGTGCACATCACTGGGTTGTGTGAAACTTAATAGTTTCATAAACTTTATTACAATGTGTCTATAAACATCTCAAAATCTAAAATTTACAAATAATTGCTTCTCATTAGCAATGGCCTATAAACAGTTTATTGGTTCACCAATACTGATCTTGTATAAATAATATGTGCAGGACTAGAGGAAGTAGCCTACATACTGTTAAACACACCCTGGGCTATGAAAAGCAAAGTGCATGACAGCAAAAAAAGCAAAAATCCAACACGAAAAGCCACAATGAAATTTCTGGCTTTTAAACAGAACTCCCAAGGAATTAACTGAAAGCTTTAGCATAAACATTTAAAGTATAATGAAATTTGTAGACATACAACAACAGATTTCTGGCAAGGATGCTATTTGCTGATTTCAGCTTTTTTCAGATTGTCATGGCCACATTTGCTTTTAGATTTAGATTCAATAACAAAAGCTTCAAAGATAATTGTAGAATATGTTAATAATTGTACAAAATGAGTCTTCACCTTCAATGTGGTGCCTGGCCACTAAAATGATATTAATTGCAATATTAATTGCTGCAGCGTTAGCAGCCTGTGAGATAATTGCAATTATGTACCATTCAAAGGCTGAAATATTTTAAACTGAAATGTGATCTTGGGTTCCACAAACTTACTGTGGCCACTGTCAAGCATGACATACATTGCACACTTGAGTGATATTCAAATAAAGTCCTACATTTTCAAGAAATAATGTGTCTTTAAGTGTTTCTCATAAGAGAATCCAAAGCACTAGCCAGAAATCTGGCATAAATTTTGGGTTCACAGCCTTAATATTCAGGCAGGCACAATATGAAAATGTATCAGAAAATAAAGAGTAAGAGCCATATTTGTAAGGAAAATTCCTTGAGTTAGTCTCTGTGCTAGTTTCAGTTAGAAAAAAGAAAATTTTCTTCCTGGTAGCTGATACGGGGCTGGGTTTGGATTTCTGCTGAAAATAGTGCCAATAGCACAGGGATGTTTTGTTATTGCCTAGCAGTGCTTGCACAGAGCCAAGCCCTTTTCTGCTCCTCACACTGCCCTGCTGCCAAGGACGTAGGGGATGCATGGGAAGGTGGGAGGAGACACAGCTGAGACAGCTGACCCCAGCCGACCAAAGGGACACTCCAGATCACAGAGTGTTACACTCAGCACACAAAACTGGAAAAGAAGGAAGGGGGAGATTTCCAGAGTGATGGTGTTTGTCTTCCCAAGTCACCATTACATGGGATGGGGCCCTGTTTTCCTGGATATGGCTGAACACCTGCCTGCCCATGGGAAGCAGTGAATTAGTTCCTTGTTTTGCTTTCCCTATTAAACTGTCTTTTTCTCAGCCCATGAGTTTCCTCACTTTTACCTGTCTGATTCTCTCCGCCATCCCACCAGGAGAGTGGGAATGAACAGCTGCAAGGAGCTTAGTTGTCAGCTGGGGTTAAATCACAACAGTCCCCGAAACTGAGAAGGTGGCCCCTAAGTTGAATGATTTTCAAAACTTCAGAGCCTCAAGGGGCTTTCCAGAAGGCTAAAGGAATAGGGTTTTTTTTAGTTCATAGGTTCCAGCTTTGTTTTCTTTGATGACTAAAAATTGATATTGTAGGATTGTTGTTGATTGCAGGCAGAATTGCTCAAGTGCAGTTTTTAAATGCCTTATATAATAAGACTATGAAATTATTCCACACATGGATTGTTTAAAACAGCTGCAGTAAGTGCCTGAAATTATTTCATCTAGTACAATGCCATTTTAACTACTTTTTTAAATTTAGAAAAATATATGCAATTAAGGTGCAATTACCGAAAAATGAAAGTGCCAGTGTAATTAAAATACATTAAATGTATAAATACGTCCAAAATTCCTTCTGATTTATTTGTCTGCTTCTGTACTCTGAATTGTTTTTTCAAGATAATTTGTTTCACATATATTTTAGGAAGCTTAGCTGGTGGAAAACATTTCCCATATGTCAAAATCATTTAAGATCTCTCCCAAAATAGTTAAATTAACACTTATTTTTAAATCAAATTAGACATAACATCAAAAAAAAAGCTGTACATCAGAATGTGGAAGTAGCAGTCCTGAGAGCTAATGTTCAATTAAACCAAGAACAAACTCACTCAGGATTACTTTCAGCAGAAAGACATTCCTAATTCTGCCTCCCTATAACTGAAAAGAGCTGAACTGTTTACTGAAGAATCAGGACTGAAAAACTTAGAAATGGAAAAATTAGTGTAGTGTATTAGAAGAGATGTGTCCACCTTCTCTCCCAGTACTAAACATCCAGGAAAATTGACATGCTGCAGCTTTATGACTGATAAAAGAAAAAAACATTCTCACACAAGCACCTTTGGGAACTAATTGCCTGAAAGTATCACCAAGGCCGAGAGCTTATCAGGGTTGAAAACAAGATTTAACATTTACACAGATAACAAGAATATACAAACCTGTAACAGTGGGATTAAGTTTTTCACCCTGCACCCATTGTACTGAATGGGTTTCCTACGACTTCAATGGTGTCAGATCCAGACTGAAAAAGAGATTTTTAGAAAGGATAGAACCCTCTTGCTTCAGAATATAAGAAAGGCTTTAACAATCAGAGGTTAGGAAAATATTTTTCTGACAACAAATCTCATAACTTTGTGATGGATATTTCTTCTCTATTGTATTAATTTGGGCATGAATTAGTCTTCATCTTTCTTTTTAGGGGTAAGCCTAAAAGTACTATCAAAAGCCTCATCAATAAAATGCAGTTCAGTCACAAATAGAATGGATCCAGATTACTTAATATTAAAGTACTTTTAGAAATAGTAACTAGTATATGCTGAGAAAAATTAAAATATGGGGATTTCTTACTGTATCTAAAAGACTATTGTAAATCAATTCAAGTCAAACTGAAAGCAAATAATTTCTAAGGAACTTCTATGTATCTTGTATGTAATATATATAATGTATATTTCTGCGGTGGCTGTAGAAATTGCTCTTATTTTTAAGTGAATAGAAGAATTAATACTGCATATTCAGAAGAAATCTTCACAGATGATCAGAGCATATTTTAAAGCTAACCTCAGCAGTCTCACCTACCCTTTCACTGGAGAGTCAATAGTGTCATTATGCCAATAATTAGATATGCAAATATGGGTTTAACTCCAGAGAACTTTAAATTGTTTTTTGTTTAATTTCCACTGTGAAATATTGCCTTAGTGTTACTTCCAAATGTCTTCAAATCTAACTTATAAAAAGAAAAGAATCATGAGATCGCCTTAATATCAATAAACTTCCTATTGCTCTTTCTGATCTAATGTTTTCTTGGCATGCCAAAATGTACATGAACAAACAATTGCAAAGCAGAAATTATTCTTTCTGAATTATTCTGAAAATTAATTTGAAAATAATTTTCTGACAGTTACTACTCCTAGATATCAGAATTATGACACTCAGTATGAGTGAGAAAATGTGGATTTCTTTATGGAGAGAAAAAGAAAAGTTTTAATGCTGTATTTTTTTTTAATGGTCGGTCAATCAATATGAAAACATATTTTCATTTTGTAACATTTGGTTATAATGAATACATCCTATATATGCACATACATTTGAGTATCTACACTTTACATGTTCACTTGAAGTCAGCTACCAATAAGCTACCGCTGAATTATTCACAATACAAAACATTGTCTAAAATTAAGACACTCCCTAAACATTGAAAGTAAATTAGATAGAACAGAAATTTAAATAAAAAATAACTTAGTCTTTAAAAATTCTCAATACTTCAGAAACATGACTTTTACCTAGGAAGGTTTATAAATTAATCCTTAAAGAAACTTTGAAATTTGGAATATATATATATGTGTGTATATACATATGTATATATATATACATATTTGTATTAGATGGTACACTCAGAAGGTGATGTTTTATAAATAAAGAAAAAAAATTATCTTTTTTGACACCAGCTCTTTGCTAGCAAAGCAGGAGACTACTACTCTTTGAATTAATCATAAAAAATTATATATAGCAGCATAAACTGTTCTTTGGTTTCTTCACAGAAAAGGTGTAACAATTTCCCTTTCAAGCTTGGAGAGCTATTTCTAGTGCTGCTTTAACATGGTGACTGAAACCTAAGACTACAGAAGATTGCTGCTGGACTGTTCCTATTAAGTAATTTAAGCATTTTTTGGTATTGTTACTGATGGCTCTGACCTCACACTCCTTGAAATTTATTGAACTTGGATAGATTCACATAAAATGTTTTTCAAAGAAAAGACATCATTTTTATATTATATTTGAGTAGACATAGTGAAGCAGACTTCATTTGGAATGCATTTGGATATTCAAGGTGGTACTGGGAATCTTCTCATTTCACACCAGAGGTTTAAATGTTACTCATGTATCATGGAGAATTTCAAGTTTCATTGCATCGTGAGCAGTACTGCACAAATAGATCACCCTGGCATGTTCAAAAAGAGAATCATTAACTTCTCCTAACAAGTATGTTATTAAGTTTAAGAAAATGCATCTATCAGCTTCATGAGGTTTTGGTAAGATAAGGGAGAACTGTAATGGTGGATTCTGGGTGCAAAGCAATAACAATCCATACTTTGTTTGGAGTTATTTATATTAGAAGATCATCAACATTTTTTCTCAAGGCATTCTCTCCTGGAAATAGTAAGATTCACATTTTTTCCCATAAATTTTAAACACTTTTGTGTATATTAACTTAATTTCAGGTCCAGGATCTCATTAAGATTCCAGAAAATTGATAAAACTTTCAAATAAAATCTATTTCTCACTTCATCTATTCTTAAATAGATGCAAACCATGATATTAAAAAATTCAAAATTTACTTTCATTTTCTGTACTTTTAACAAAATCTGTTTGTTATCCAGGCGTTTGCAGTAATAACAGAACAATGCTCTGTAACATTTTCATAAACATAATGCATTACTACATCATAAATAATTGATAATAATGAATCATGTGAATTATAGAAGCATAGAAAAATAAGGATTGGTTGAGATCTGAAAGATTGGCCCTTCCCAGCTCCTCCTGCCATGGGCAGGGACACCTCCCACCAGACCACGTTGCTCAAGAACTTGTTAAACACTTTTCCAACCTGGCCTTGAACACTGCCAGGGTTGGGGCAACCATAACCTCCTGTACAACCTGTTCCTGTGACTCACCACCCTCACAGACAAGAAATTCTCCCTAATATTTATCCTAAATTTCTCTTTCAGTTTTTACTTATTACTCCTTGTTCTATTACTACTGTTCTTGACAAAGAGTCCCTCTCTGGCTTCCTGGTAAGTCCTCTTTGCTGGGGTCTCCACACAACCTTCTCTTCTCCAGGCTGAAGGGCCACAGTTTTGCTTGTCTTCATAGGGGAGGTGCTCCAGTCCTCTTATCAACTTAGTGTCCCTTCTCTGGACTTGCTCCAACAGTTCCATGTCCTTTTATGCTGGGGACCCCAGAGCTGGATGCAGCACTCCAGGTGAGATAGCACCAGGGCAGAGTAGAGGGGGTGAATCACCTCCTTTGACCTGTTGGCTGTGCCCCTTTGGATGCAGCCCAGGGTTCCATTGGCCTTCTGGGCTGGGAATGCACACTGCTGGCTCATGTTGAGGTTTCCATCAGCCATCACCCCCAAGTCCTTCTCCTCAGGGCTGCTCCCAAACACTTCTCTGCCCAGCCTGTGGGTGTTCCTGGGACTGCCCTGACCCATGTGCAGGACGCTGCACTTGGCTTTGTTAAGCCTCAAGAGGTTTGCACAGGCCCAGCTCTCCAGCCTGTCCAGTCCCTCTGGATGCCATCCCTTCCCTCCAGCGCTCTGACTGCCCCACACAGCTCAGTGAACTCGCCGAGGGTGCCCTCGGTCCCACTGCCCGTGTCACCAACAGGATGTTGAACAGTATCAGCCCCAGGGCTGACCCCTGAGGGACACCATGTGAGAGCTAACAGTGAATGGATAGTCAACATTATCAGGTTGACTGTAGAACAAGGAACTATCAAAGAACATACAGAGCAAAAAAACACAACTCACCACCAGATCAAAACCCTCCAGAAAAAGAGAAAAATCTAACATTTATGTATTGGAAACTAGCAACTCAAATTTGCCTGGAATGGAGAGAATTGCAGTGATGAATGAACAGAGAAGAAGTCTTTGAAGATTTGCATATTCACAATAAAATTACACAAAGGACCACTAATTATTATTTTGCAAAGTGGATAATGCAGGGTAAGAAATTACTATAGTTTTCATACGGTTGCTGCTATAGATAATGGAGGCAGCAAGATGAGAAAGTTTTCATTAAAGTTGCAAGCTGCTTCTCTATTTCATTTTTAAACTCTGGTTCACACAAACTTTCCACAAGATTTTCTTTGTAGAATTATTTTTTACATGCTATATTAATACCTTTATTCTAAGGAGTTACATTAGTGTCAGGGATATCAACAGTATAGTTCAATGTTTTGGGTAGTTGTTATCCCTTAATTGTATTTCATTTTTTCTAAGAGACAGACTACAGGAGCCTGGTTATTTTGAAGAAAGGAAATTATGGTGTGTTAACTGATATTATTGCTAACCCACTTTTCATCATCTTGGAAAGGTCATTGAGAACAGGAGAGGTACCTGATGACTGAAGAAAAGCCAGTATCATTCTAGTCTTTAAAAAGGTAAGACAGAGGATCCAGGGAACTACAGACCAGTCAGCCTCACCTCCATCCCAGGAAAGGTAATGAAACGGCTCATACTGGGTGTCATCTCTAAGCTCATGGAAGACAAGAAGGTTATAGGGAGTAGTCGACATATATTTTCTAAAGGAAGATTTTACGTCACCAATCTGATGGCCTTCTATGATGGAATGACTGGCTAGATGAGGGAAGAAGAGTGGATGTGGTCTATTTGGACTTCAGCAAGCCTTTTGACGTTGTCTGCTATAACATTCTCAAGGGTAACCTAAGGAAGTTTGAGCTGGTTGAGTGAATAGTGAGGTGGATTGAGAAGTGGGTGAATGGCAGAGCTCAGAGGGCTGTGATCAGTGGCACAGGGTCTACTTGGAACCCTTTAGTTAGCATTTCTGCCCAGGAGACATCACTGGACCCTGTCTTGTTTGACTTATTTATCAATGACTTGGATGAAGAGACAGAGTCTCCTCAGCAACTCTGCAGATAATAAAAGCTGGAAGGAGTGTCTGACACACCAGCAGGCTGTGCTGACAGTCTGTGAGACCTGGACAGGACAGAGAGCTGGTGGAGAGGAATTTAATGGAATGAATTCAGGGATTGGACTAGATGATCTAAAGAAGTCCCTTCCAACCTCAAGCCTTCTGTTCTTCTGTGACTTCATTTCTTTCACAATTGTCGTTGTGCTGAGCACTATTTGATAGCACCTGAGGCTTAGATTGACTATAAATTGAAAGTACCCAGTCAGGTTTTTATTCACAATGGGACAGTCTAGAAAATCTCACAGGGCTCTGCAGTTGAGATTCTATTGGTCTATTACTAAATCAAACAGAATGGTTTATAGACTGGAAGTCAATAATGGTCTTCACCCAAATGCCACTGTCCATTGCAAAAGTTCATAAGTAAATATTATCAGCAGAATGATTAAGTGGAGTAAAACCTCTGGAGTTCAAGACTTTTTACTTGTTACTTCTATATAGAATTGATTTTATTTTTGTTTTTAAACCACCAAAAAGCCTTTCATCTCTTTATTAGGAAGAAAGAGGGTTTTCAGTGTTATGTTGTTTAAGAAAGAGTGCCAAAGGATAGAAACCTAAAAAGCAAGCCAGAACCTTTGAAGGACTCTGTCATTTTCCCATAAATTCTGCCTTGAGTGCAAGTGCAAAACAGAATCACAGAAAGAGCAGAGCTTTAATTCTCCATGTAGACTAGGGATTTTGACCTAAAGCGAGATTGTGCTCCTTTTGGAAAGACCCCTGGGGCTAAAACCTTTTAGATAAAACTAAGTTATATTCACATCCTAACAGAAGTTTTAATGGCACAGAAATTATAGGGTAAAATGCAGCTGCTACTCCCTGGATGGAACATATTTCGTATGCTCCATTATGATTCCCCAACAGTAGGCATCTGCTAAGGGGTATGGAATGGAGGGTGGGGCAGAGTGGAGACACACCAAGTCCTGTCAAGACTGTGGAAATTCTTTCAGGGAGGGGAACTCGGTGGTACTTTGCAGCTGAGAAACCACATAGCACCTGTCCACCAGTGGAGGGAGGAGAAGACGTCCTATTGCTGAGCCAAAAACTGTGACGAAATCTCTCTTCTTAGATGAACTTGGTTCATTATAACCAAATTTTAAGATTAACACACACATCCATTCTAAAGTTGCCCACATCTAAGGTACAACCATCCTTCACTGGGCACATGCACTATAGTTTTTAACAGTATCTTTAAAAGGGAAGCAAGAAAATTTTACACCAATCAGTAACGATGGGAGGCAGGACTAGAGTCACCCAAGCTTCACCTAAACATAAAGAAACAGTATGAAAATAGGTCAAGAATGGAGGAAAAGTTAGACAAGACACATGATGCTTGCTGGGATCAGTCAACAGGCTGAACCTTCTTTCTCCCTCATAGGGATGCCTCTTGGGTAAGAACTATACTCTGTGCATGCTGAATACGTTTGTTAAGGATTCAAGATAGTGATTTGAACATGTTTTTGCACTCAGATGCTGTCACCAGCAATCTTCAAAGCTTAACCTGCCACAAAATTATGTTAATAAAGAGTGTTGTGCTGTAAAGTGTTGGTGAGTCCTTCACAGGTGCTGGCAGTCACTGGCAGTGGGTAGCATTCTTGAGTAAAGTGTAAGACTCACTGAGGAGTCATGAAGTGGGAAGACCTGCTGAGGAGCCTCCCTTGTGCTGTTTGGTGTGTGTCCCTGAATAAGTCAAAGTGCCCTCCAGTCCAGCAGCACTGCTCAGTGAAGGGTTCCTCTAAAGGGGCACTGACAGACTGCTCAGGTGCAAGGGTCTCCTTCCCTTGGGCACTGACAGACCAATCAAACACTAAGGGTCGATGAAAACTCCTCACACTAAGGGTTGAGGAAATCTCCTCCTCTTCACATGACAGCTCCTTCTTCCTAAAAGAAGAATTTAATTGTGCACTCTTGTGCATTTCAGCTTGTCCTGTGTGTCAAATGTTACATCAAGATGGTGATCCACACTCTGCCACTGAAAAACAAGTTCCCATCCTCATTTATACACAGAGCTATTTCTTTCACTATCATATATTGGATGCGAGTAAGAAAAGGAAAATAGATTTCTATAGATTCATGCATAAATATTCATGGATATGTATATGGATGCACCTATATACAAACATGACTATTATAAATATTATATTTGTCACCTTTAAAATTAAGCTTTTTTTCTGTGATATTTAAAATTTGGGAGAAAAAGAAAGAAGTTATGATTTCTATTAAAAGTGAAGTGAACCTTTGAGCTTCCTTTCTTTTGCTTTAAAAATATATTTGCAACTTTAGTCAGCTTTAGCCTCGACCAGAGTATTTGACAGAGTTTTCAGCTAAAGTTGTTCTTGTTATAAAATGCTGGACTCAGATCTACACTGAAGGTAGGTGTCATATATTGTTTGTTTGTGGTCTTGTAGATGAGACATTTGAAAATAGAAAATACACAGGCTGAACAAACCAGCCACGTTTTTCCACTAAGAACTTTATCTTTGTCAGTGCAAACATAGATGAAAAACATCAGAACTGGAATACAAATATTTCCTTACATTTGAGCTTCTGACTCAGTTCTCAGGTTCTCAGTTCAAATAATCATCTTCCAAGTTTTCCTGAGAATCTTTTTAATAACCCTCTTTGAGATCACCTATTTGAGTTTGTTATTTACCATTGTTTGTACCTTTTTAGAAAAATAAGGTAAATTTCTGACTATTAGAGGGTTGTTTTACTGAATTCACTTGTACATAAAATTTTATATATTTGATGTCTCTTTATTTTAGTATTGTCTCTAAGACAGAAAGCTTTTCCTCTTGCTGAAACTGAAAGCAAAGAATATATTATTAGCTGAGCATGGATATTTTAATAGGGCTTTCAAGTCTTCATATATATTCAACAGTTTAGTTCCCAGAGGCTTTATTTTTAATTTATGTTTAATATGAAGGTGTTTCATTATTTTAAATGCTAGCAAGTATAGAGGGACTCATAAAGAAAAAAAATAATACTGTTGTTCCTATCATAAAATTAGCAAGAATTTTCTGTTGTCCTTATGTATTATCTTATATTCTCTACATGCAATAACTCAATGAGTAAAGCATTTGATGCTGCTTTTAATGATGAAGCCAAAAGGGTACATCTTTCTTTTTAACTGCTGAGAGATACAGGATGCAATACAACACTTAATACACAGCCCTCCTGATTTTACTGGATTTTGGAACATGTCTTAAGTGAGTTATGCATTCCTGATTCACTTGGGAAATTAGCCCCAAAACTACCTCACAAGACATGACCTCATCCTTATAATGAGCACTGGACAATTTGTTTCATTAATGGGTAGAATGGCAAAAAGCCAAGGATGGTAGGGGAGCATCTTTTCTGTTATTTTTGTCAACCTAGGAATAATGTAAGCTTTGTACAACATACAAAGCATCACTTAGGAGCTGTGCCTAAACTGCTAAAGATGAACTCTTCTCTCTGCTATAGGCAGACAGCTCTCAGTGAGAGCAGTGAGTATAGTCTATTCATGTCTGAGTTTAAAACTTCTTCTAGACAGTATTGTTTTGCAGTGGCTTTTTTTTTTTTTTTTCCAGTGGACCCGCTCTCAAATTCTTTCCCTTTCATCTGATTGAATGAGACAATTTTTTTATTCTGTTAGTACACCAGTATCTTTACTTCAGTTTCTCTGTCAAAGCATTTCAATTGTGAGCCCCTTTAGTCTGTGAGCACTTTGGGGTAAAGGTTGTTTTTCAATCTGCATTTAGTGCTCAGGAGTATATTGTTTTTTAGACCCATGTAATTCTAGATTTTAAGTCATACGTGAAAATTGTATAAAGAAAACACAAATTGGGTAAGAACTGTATATCTGCATCTGATTTACTTGGAAACCTTCACTTCACACTCTGATGGTACTCCACATGGAGAAGGCACAGATTTTTCTCATTTATATTTACTGACTATTAGTATAAACAATTTCAGTTAATTGATGTTTTCACCAAATACTGTGTAGTCCTAATTTCTGTAACGTCCTTCATACTTAGGGTAGATAGGTAAATTTAACGTTAGAAAGCAAGAGACAATTTTTATTGTTGAAATCAATTCACCTTAGTAACAATGGACCTTGAAAACTGAAAGAGAATTTATGGTTCATATTTCTGTTTACAATGACCATTGGACACACTTAGACCTAAGATTCGCATAAACAATTTTTCAGAAATGAGACAAGACTAATTATGACATTTTGTAAAAGTAATTGACAATGATCTTAATGAGAAAGAAAATTGTTTTGACATTAATTAAAGTTATTGTCTTGCTTTTATAATGTTATGTAAGTGACATACGGATGTCAATGTTTCATCCACTCCAGAATGTGCGCAATATACATTCATATATATATATATCTATATGAACCAGCATACATATACAAAGCCCAACAAAGCAGCATTTAAAGAAAAACAGTTTATGTTTTATAGGATCAGAGAAAAGACAATAAAAAAGGAAAGTACAGGAGTGTTCCAAATAATGTATGATTTAGGGACAGCAAATAAAATAATCTCTTCTAATAACTAGATGTGACAGTTTATAGAACTGAAAGGCAACCCCTTCCAAATGAACAGAAAGGCTATATATATATATATATAAATCAATATATATACAATTGAGATAATTATTCTACAACTTGTCTTTTAGGTCAAGGCTCAATAGGATTCAAATCATCCTAATATATTCATGGACAAGAATAACTATTCTTACAGTAGGAAAGTCACAAAGTCAATGTGTCAAAACTATAAACTGTTATTAGACATGTAGGATAAGGAAAAGCTCCTTCCATGTCAGTCTACACTCTCACACTAGTGCTTCTTCCATACATGAAATTTGTGTTATTGTAAAAAAAATCACAGGTAACTGGCTTCAAGTTTCCCTTCTGGCCTGGACTAAGAATTATTACAGAGGTGGCCCCTCCTGATGAAAATGGTCTTAATTTTACTAAGAGTCATGAAAATACCTATTCGTGTTGTCTTGGGTTAGGCAACCAAAAACTGTGTGTTCTATTTCATCTGTTGAAAGCAGTTGAGATGTTTTTTCTTTACCTCTTGTAACTCCAGGGGGGATGGGGGCAGATGCCTTCTGATAATGGGCCAGCTGTTAAAACCAGGTGTGGCAGTGTTTCTTATCTCCTTCACCACCCGTCCATCCTCCAGGGAGATATCTTCTGCTAATGGGCCATTAAGGCTCACCAATGATGACACATTACATCATCCCATTGACAGATGCTCCACCCAGTGGCGGGGGGAGCCAACTGTTCCTACCTGGATAAAAACTGAGACTCAGGAACACCAAGCACCTGCATCTGGGGCCTGGCCTTTCCACTGGACCGCAGAGGAAGGCCAGACCACTGGACCCCTCTAGCCACAGCTGGACCCTTTTTATAGGATCATCTCTACTCCACAGAACCACATCTGTTACTCCAGGAGGATTTATTTGGACTGCTTCCAACATCCTGACCAACAGGGTGTCAGGTCATATCCCTGACCCTGTCAAGGTTTTTTACCAGGACTTCTGTTTGCTTGTTTGCTTGGGTTTTTGTACTACTGTATTTGTATTCTTTTTTTAATATTCCTAGTAAAGAATTGTCATTCCTATTCCTATATCTTTGCCTGAAAGCCCCAACTGCAAAATTATAATAATTTGGCATGAAGGGGTTTTACATTCTCCGCTCCAAAGAGAAGCTCTAGCTTTTCCCTGGCAGACAACTGTCTTTCAAAACCAAGACACATATATAAAATCATAGAATCATAAAATGGTTTGGATTCAAAAAGACCTTAAAGATCATTTAACATCAATCCCCATGCCATAGGCAGCATCATCTTTCCCAAAACCAGGTTGTTCAGAGGCCTGTCCTACCTGACCCTGAATGCTTCCAGGGATGGAGTCATCCACAGCTTTTCTGGCCAACCTGTCACCTCCCTCACAGTAAAGGATTTCTTCCTTGTATCTAACCTAAACCTACTCTCTTCTAGTTTAAAACCATCCCATTGTCCTATCACCTATCACCTGCCCTTGTAAAAAGTCACTCCTCATCTTCCATGCAGACTCTTTCCAGTCTGCATGAAAGACCAGGTACTGGAAAGCAATAATAAACCATTTAAGGTCACCCTAAAGCCTTCTCTTTTCCAGGCTGAATGATCCCAACTCTCTCAGCCTTCACTTACAGGAGAGGTGCTCTATCCCACTAATCTTCTTGGTGGTCCTTCGTTAGATTCGTTCCAGCAGGCCCATGTCCTTCATGTACTGGGGACCCTAGAGCTGGATGCAGCACTCCAGGTGGGGTCTCACCAGAGTGGAGGGGCAGAATTATGTCCCTCAAATGGCTGATCATGCTTCTTATGATTCAGCCCACAATACAATTGGCTTTTTGGGCTGCAAGTGCACATTACTGGCTCATGTCCAGCCTCTTATCTACCAGGTTCCTCTTGCAGGGCTACTCTTGATCTTTCCGTCTCCCAGCCCAGACTGATATTGCAGGTTGCCCCAGATCAGGTGCAGCACCTTCTCTTGGTCTTATTAGACCCCATGAGATTCCCATGGGCCCACTTGAGCTTGTCCAGGTGTCTCTAGATTACAGTGTGGCCTTCAAGTGTGACAAGCATACTCTTCAGCTTGGTTATATCTGCAATTTACTGAGGGTGCACTCGATCCCTTCATGTATGCAATCAATTAGGATAGTAAATAACACTGATCCCAGTACAAACTTCTGAGGGACACCACTCATCACTGATGTCCATCAGGATTCTGACCTGTTGACCACTACCCTCAGGATGTGACCATCCAACTAAATCCTTACCCACCTAAAATGAGTACTTCATGTCTAAAGTCCACAAAATGCCTTTCAATTCTTCTACAGGTATGTTGCTTTTGTGGAATGTTTTGATTTAGGAATGGCACTCCCCAATTTAGTGTCTCACCGCCCCCCCAAGGCTATCCCAAATCAGATGCTGCTTATTTGCTCACTCCCTTTCACTTCGCCCTACCCCTTCTCACTTTGGGGATGAACTTGAAAACTGGAAACACAAAAAGGGGATAAGCATGGGTTGAGATAAGAAACAGTTTACTGGAAAGAGGAGTGAGTTAAAAAAAATGAACAGTAACAATATTAATAAGAAAAGTATAGAAAAAGAGAGCTCACATACAAAAGTGATCACTACAGACTCCAGGCAACAATGCACAATTGTTTCCTACACCACCACGCCCTTCTTCTCACTGAGTGATGACCTGAGGTGGTATGAATAACAATCTAGACATTCCCACAGAGATCCCAGCTCCTCCTCCTCACAGCTATTGAGAAAAATTAACTCTCTCCTGGCCAAAACCAGGCCACTGGATCATTCAATAAAAGAAGATTAAGAGCATGCCATGATGAGCCTTCTCTTCTCCTTAAAATTAAATTTTATTCCTATTAAATGGGAATCTCTAAGGTTAAAACACAGCAGGGAAAGAAGGAAAACAAAATCTTTACAGTTCAGGAAGGACAGACTTCGTGTACCTCAACATCAAGTTTTATTTCTTTTTTGTTTTCCCTTCTCATTTCTCTAGTACATGTGAGCTCAGGTCATCCCAGGCTGAAACTTCCAAAATACTCAGCCAATTAGGGTAGTTCTGATGGTATGTATTCATGGCAACTGTTGGTATTAGATACTGCAAAACTTGTGTAAGTCAGCATGCCAAAAAGTAATTGGTGGCAGTATTCCAGAAAGAATTAAATTCACTGAATAGCTGTTAATAAGGTTTTTACTCATGGGTATTTCTCTCTCATGCTCTGTGTTAGTAACCCTAACAACAGAACTCTCCCTCATCAATTAGTGAAATAGACTAGATAAAACAATATAAACGGAACATATAAAAATTTCTATTAAATGATACAAAGCTTAAAGACTTTCCCTAATGCCCTCATCAATTATAATAGAACATTTCACATACACATAGGATGCAGAGATTTTGATGAATTATATAAGAAACATATTTCTTACATGCATACATGAAAGAAAGAAGCTGGTTATTGTCTCCTATACCACAGTCATAGAAGTAATTCACATAATGAGGAAGAAATCGTACAAAATAGCAGTAGAGAATTACCAAAGACACTATTCTTCAACTGTAACATGGGCAAAAACAATAGGCATATTATAGGGAGTGGGATGTAGTTCACATGGAGAGTATGGATTTTAGGAATTTTGGAAGTCCCCTGTAGATCAGAGTTCTCCTTTTCACCCTGAAGATTGCTCATTAACATTTGTAGCGATCTCCCACATTTTCATCTCAACATCATAACCACCTAACAACAGTCCTAAACTTTCTTTGCTTCAATCAAACAAACAGTTATTGAAATCACATATTTCAATAACGTAATCTGTGAAACTTTTATACTCACCTGACTCTGTTACTCATGAGGCACCCACAGGCAGACTAAACTACTGCATATAGTAAGATCAACAATACTATAGATTTGGCTCAGGTTGCTCTGAAAAAATCTATTTTACTAACCATGGGTCCTCTATAAACACATTTTTCTGTAAAGCTTAAATCAGCTCCCAGTGAAACTGTGCCAAAAGATATCTGGGAGGAACATGTCAGCAAGTACTTAGAAGTAATCCTCACATCTTTCCTCCAGTAATTCATTTTGTGGTACCCTTTCCTGTCAAACTGGAGATGAAAAAATTGCCCCCTCTGCGCTGATGAGATTGATTTCTTTTACAGGCAGCGTTGTAACTAGTTTACGTAAAATGAAATGTGTGTCACAAAAAATAAACCACACAGTGTCACTGAATAAAGGAGGAAAGTCTTTCTTTATACTCATGGAAAGACTTATTTTTGAGTAGGACAGAAATATCAAAAGAATGTTTTCTTATGTGTTTTTTAACACATTCTTGTCTGTTTGTCTGGCAATGAAAATAGTATGTGCTACAGCTAAATGGTTTAAACTATTAAGGTTTACTTAAGCTGGTCTAAACATATTACAAATACAGTCTCTGCCATACAAAATTTTCATATAGCTATTGTTATTTTTCTTCTTGAGGGTGCTTTGCATAGCAAGAAGAGCTACATGGACCAGGAAATCTTTTAGAAAAGTTGAGAGAAATGGAGAAAACTGAACAAAAAGTGTCAGCAAATTTACATGTGTATTATGCCAACCTTTGTAAGATTTCTCTGTCTGTGTATGTTTCTGACGTGATATCTCCACTTATATGCATCATCACTTATTTCAATATTTTTCTCTATAAATGATCCATCTATGACACAAATACTACAAAACTTACCTAGCATGAATCATGGAGAAACATATCAACCTCTTCCTTTTAATGACTCTTTCTGTTTAAAACATTGGTCACTTCAGAATTTCAAGAAAGTCAGAGAGGATGTCTGGTGTTCAATAACTAGACATGTCAGTAGGTCCACCCTACATAGAGAACTTAGGAAAGAAGAGAGAGATCTTTTTGAAGTGTTGAGAGAAATAGAGAAAACTGAACAAAAAGTGTTATCAAATTTACATGTGCATCCCTCTGTTTATGAAAGTACTATTTTACTCTAACTACTGCATAAAATCAAGATGGCAGGGAAAAATAATTGTGTACTAAATTATACTTTGTTTGTAACACTGGCTTTATTGTTAAGTGAACTTTCCTTATGTCTTTCTGGAAAAAAATATGAGGAAGAAGATGGATGCTACAGATTTACTTGAATTCACTTGAGCATCCTACTTGTCTACAGAACGAGACTTCGACTTGTCTCTTCAACTTGTGCGTCAGCAGCTGTTCCCCTCTGTATGATCATGTAGTATACTGGGTCCTATTATTCAGTGGTTAAGAATAGGATGTGAGTGAAATGGTATATTTACAGGACCTTCTTTTTAGTCTGGGCTAGAAAAATATTTGATTAATTGTAACAGCATGAACTTGAATATGTATCCCACTAATTAAAATCTGGATGACAATTCTGACTGCTCAAGCTTGTCTTTACCACATTTTGACTAAAATTTCTGCCTGAATATGTTCAAAAGAAAGGCAAAGATAAAATAAAATACTTACTTTCAACATTTCAAATAAAACTGCATGGTTCTGGGAAAAGATGTAATTCCAATATGAGTCCTTTAATAGAACACATTATTTTCAAGTTGTTTTGGCAAGGTCACTGAAACGTTCCTCTTATGCTAGTGGTCTTTAAAAAATTTTTGAAGTGCTAGAAGTATGCTACATATTCTAATAGCAAATAAAGACTGGTTCCTATCAAACGAAGGATGTCAAAAATTGCAGGACCTCCGTACAAGGAAAATCCCTCCATGTATTTGGGTGTCCTAATTTCTGAGAAACTGACAACTGAGTTCAAATAATATTCAATAAAAAGAGAAACCTTTTCATTGAATAATATCTGGTTCCTGGTTGGTACATGGGTCAGTATATATCTATGCTTTTTGCTAGGGTTTTGTTACAAGCCTGACACCTAAGAATAAGAATCAAACAAATTTTTCTTATAGACCATATTAAAGAAACATTTAAGCCTTGAAAAATTCAGTGATCTTTCTTATAGCCTAACTTATAGCAGATGGAGTATGACACTGCGGGTTGACCTCAGTTTCTGGTTCTGTCTCTGGAGACCTGTTCCTTGTCTCTGTTCCTTGGAGATCTTCTGCAGGTCACTTCCTCACCCTTTGTGAATCATAGAATGGTTTGGGTTCAAAGCGACCTTAATGATCATTTCTTCTGGCATGTCTCAAGTGAAAGAACAAGATCAGATTGGATATTAGAAAAAAAAAGTCACTGAAAGAGTGGTTGGAGTAAGTTGCCCAGGGGGGCGGTGGAGTTACTATCTCTGGAAGCGTCCAGTGACATCTGGGTATGACACAGGGATACGGTTTGGGGGCTATTATGGTCATGCTGGATTGACACAGTTTTACTACATGACCTAGAAGATTTCTTCCAATCTTGATTATTCTGTAATCTATTTCCAAAATCCTCTGCCATAGAATGGGCACCTTCCACTAGACTAGGTTGCTCAAAGCCACCGCCAGCCTTGCTTAGACACTTCCAGGGAAGGGGCATCCAGAACTTCTCTGTGCCACCTGTACCAGTGCCTCACCATCCTCACAGCAATGAATTACTTCCTCAAATTTAATCTAAACCTATTCTCACTCTGTTTCAAAACATTTCACTTTGTCTTTTCACTGCATGCCCTTGTAAAAGGTCCCCCTCTATCTTTCTTGTAGTCACCCTTCAGGTACTGCAACACTGCTGTAAGGCCAGAGAGCTTTCTCCATGCAGCACAGCCTCAGCTCTCTCAGCTTGTCTTCATAGGAGAGGAGGTTCAATCCTCCTCTGGTCATCTTGGTGGGCTCCTCTGGACTCACACAGGTCAGTGTTGGGGGCCCCTGGGCTGGGTGCAGCCCTCCAGGTGAGGTCTCATGAGGGCAGAGTAGAAAGGCAGAACCAGCTCCCTGGATCTGCTGGCCATGCTTCTTTTGATGCAGCCAAGACACAGTTTGTTTTCTGGTCTGCAAATGCACATTGCCAGGTCATATTCAGCTTTTCATCAACCAACAGCTCAAGTCCTTCTCCTCAGGGCTGCTCTACATCCAGCCCCCTCTCCCAGTCTGTATTTGTGCCTGGGATTGTCCTGGCCCAGGTTCAGGACCTTGCACTTGGCCCTGTTGAACTTCATGTTTTCATCAGTGGTACTAATTTGATATATTAAATCCTTTATTTCCTTACCTTTTGTTAGTAGTCTGTAAAAAACAAAAAACCTCAGTAGTTTTGAAACAATCCTTCACCATTTCTGGCACATTTTTTTCATTTTATATAAACCTTGTTGATAATTCAACTTCAGACATGGCACTTCCTGAATCCCTCCTTTTTGGCAGACACTTTTCTGGTGAACAAATAATTGTCTGAAATACATGAGTCAGGTCCATTCTGATTTGTTTCTTTGTCCAAAATTCAGGAAGGAAAGAAGAATGTGTTCTGGGGATCATCTGACACAAACTGAGAACTACTGTAAGTCATCAGAAAAAACTCTTTTAGTCAGATTTCAAAAAAAATTCTAGAAACAAGGAGTCTGAGTATTGGAAGAAGATCCAATGCTAACTGAATAGTACTTTTTGATTCTTTATTGCAAAGAAGTGAATAGAGTCCTGAAGAAAGACTGTTTGGTGACTGAAGTGGTTGATACTGGCTAACCCAAAGTGCATTTACAAGCTAATTTGCTTTACAAATTCTTCATATACTATCTTTTCTTACTTGAAATGTAGACATTCTCTGATTAGTAACCTCATTTAACTTTGTCAGCATTTGAGGAACAGTGCAATTCATCTGAAGACAACCCAACATCCTTCTTTGATTGTTTTAAAGGATGCTGATAATGAAGTTTGATAACAGTAAGATTTCACCTCATTCTTTTTCTTTCCATTTGTTAAATTTTCTTCTCTATTATGCTTTATACTCAGTTAGTCTGGTTCTGTCTTTCTTTACCCAGTCTTGAAAACATATTTTTAATTTAATTAATGGAAACTAAAACCAAAATGTGAACTGATCTCTATTTTCATGATATGTATCTTCCATTTTAAGAGAAAACATTTTGAAAAGAAGTTACATGGTACAAATTCCCTTCTAGACAAATTTCATGCATCACTCACAATACCTTAAGCTCCCTATTTTTAATCCTAATTTCAGGTAAAATACAATCAGGAGGCAGTCATTCCCATTTTAATGCTTACAGACTACTATTAAAAGAAACAAGAACTCCTGCCAACTCTTGGTCACTCTGCAAAAAGAAAATCATTACGGACTAGAATGAGCTGCTTTTTACTGCAAAATTTTCCATTTATACTGGCAGTTCCCTGCAATTAAGTGTTCATAAACTGCCCATGATGAGCAGTATGGTTTTCAGTCAGAGGCTGACAATTTGTATCAAGTTTTGAGGACCAGCAGATGGTGCTATTACAGACGGCTGTCTTGTTTGGTTTTGTTTAGTTGTGCTTTTTTCTGACAAAAACTGGCCATAAGCTCTTAAAAACTGCACTTATTATTAGTCAAGGCCAGGTGTTTTTAAAAAATTGTGGATGCTCTTTCTATATAAGTCTGTATATCCATTGGTGTTATTTTTCTTAAAGATATGTTATGGATTTTAGTCATATAAGCAACCTGATATTATATGGTGAAAGGAAATTGCAGTATTTGCCCTGCTGGAATGGAGGGATAGTACTCAAGGAAGAATCAGTAATGTGCTCCTGCAAAGACACAATCTGGTTCTATATGGTTTAAATAATGCATCTTGAAATTGCTGTAATTGGAAGTGTTTCATTAGACTCTCTTAGGTCTAGAAATGTAAAAGGACTGTGCCTCCAATCACATAACATAAGTTTTCTCTAGACAAGCAAAAAACAAGTGAAACATCTCAAGACAGGGGCATCATTAAATCAATGACAGTATTTTGACAAATGCTGTAATTTATCAAAGGTACAAAGCTTTTTGTATGTTGGAGCAGAAATTGGTCATTAGCTCCAGTGAAAAGTAGGGAAGAAAAGGAAGAGAAAGTGGATAAAGACTTAAATTTAAAAATATTATAAAAGTTAAAATAAAAAGACATAGTGACTTTTCTTGGCTGATACCAAGGAAAATACAAGCCCTACCTTTTGAATTTTATTTTTGGAACCAGTTTCCCCATTGAACAGAGATCTGTAAGTACCTCTGTGACCAGGCTGTTGGTATCCAGATACAGAACCTGTGGCACAAGACGTTCAGTGAAAGAAGGCAAGTATGAACTGCTTTTCTCTCAAGGGTATTACATGAGATCTTTGTTTTCTGCAACATAAACTATAGAATTTAAAAAATATATAGAAAAAAGCAAAAAAAAAAAAAAAAAAAAGAAAAAAGGGAAGGGAGGGAAAGGGAAGGAAAGAGAAGGGAAGGGACAAAAACCTGTGTAATTCTGTCCAAACTCTCCAAATCTCTAGTCTCAGGCACCCCACTCAGCTTCCTGTCTGTCTGTGCATTTCCTTTTTTTCTCATTCAAGAATAATATGTAACCCAGAACTAACCATCTATGAAAATTTGGGGCAAAGACAACAATGGAAAGCAATACATTTATTTTCAATATCCCAAAGAAGATTTTGTGTCTAAATCAGGAAATTTGGTAAATAAGATTAAGTGTTAATAATTTTAATAGGAGGATAATAGTTGGAAATTTATACACAAAAAATTAAGGACATTTTTCCAATTGCTTAAAAAATAAAATTAAATGTAGCCTGGTTTATCCCAATCTTTAGCCTCTCTTCTTAGACAGCCAGAGAAAGATTTTTAACAAACAAATAACATTTGTCCTAGAACTAGATAATTATTATCAATTCACTTTATGCACCTCACTGAACAACTGCTAAATAATGACAGATTTTGGGTCAAGCAGATCTGGCTTAGATCTGAGCTTTTCAATCCATGAAAACTTGCTTAATATCCAGTCCCTTGTATTTCATAATTCTGGTACAGGTACCAGTGTCTGTGTGAGTTGTGTGAAAGTAGAAAAGTTCTGCCATTTCATGACTGCAGACAGACATTTCCCCACTTCAGTCTTCTGCCTCTCCTCATTGCTACTTCAGCACTTACTGCAGACATTCAGAGCAGCCTTGGTTTCAGGCATACAGCAAGAAAAGAGTGATGCAGCTGGCAACATACCCCTGGTTTTTCAAGCTTTGATTGCACTCTAGGGAATATGAAACACAGGCTCATAGTAACCTTTTTGCTAGACAGTTGATTGTGCCAAAGGAGGATGAAGGAACCAGAGGACGATATGAAGTGGCCACACAATTAGAAAAAAACAAAAGTCATGCATAAATGGTTTTGGTTCATTATTTGGTTTGGATTGGTTTGGTTTTGGGGGATTTTTTTGTTGTTCTGAAAGCAATAATCTTCCTAGAAAAAAACAATGAAAAAGGAAGGCAGTTAGCACAGTTAGGGATTAAGCACATCAAAATGGCTTAATCATGTGATAGCAAGGAACAAGGGTCCTTCAGGGTAATGCAGGAAGCAAGCTGTCTCACTATTAACTTTCAAAGGATGTTGTCCAGTCATATGTTGTCCTGTCTCTTGACAGCTATTGTAAAACTCAGAAGTAATTTTTAAAAATTTTAATTGTTAAAGTCATCCAGGGTATTCCAGAGTTTTAAAGACAGTGATATCTAACACAGATCTGCTGTATGTATGTCATGATCTTACTATAGGGTCTAGATATAGGGACAAAATGAAAAATTAGACTCTGCTTCTCTGGACCCCACCGAACCTCCTCAAACTGAGAATAAGCCCATGGAGAAGTGCTTTGCACCTTCTAACACAATGTTGTAGATCAGATGTAAATACATTGTCAGAAGGGATATTTAGATCATACTCTCCACTTCAAAAAAACTGTTACTTTCGCAGGTGTCCCAAAGAATTACATGTAGGTAATGTCTACTTTCTAGGCCTTTATCTACATCAGCAAGTTTGGTCACCTTACACTTCCTACCTTATCACTACATGGTGCAAATCTGACTTTTATGCTCATATTCTTGCTTGCTTGCTTCCAACACAAAAAGCATTTTCTAGATTCTGAGGTTTTTGGGGGTTTAAAGTCCATACTCCCTAACAGTTCTTAGTATATCTGTAGTGCAGCACCTGCACAAAAAGAGCTTTCTTTGGGAAAGACCTTGTGGTAGCCTAGATCTCAGCAAGGCCAATACACTTGGCATTTCTGCCTGTTTCAGTGTCTTTAGAGGGGTGCCTTGTCAGGGAGATGATAGCCGGACATAGACAGAGTGATCATTAATAAGAGCATTTGTTAGCGTCAGGTGTCAAGCTGTTACACTATGGTATGCTTTAAAAAAATCACTAAGTGGTGTGCTATGAATAAAAAATATTTTTGTTTGTGCCTGAATGATAAATAGTAGTCATATATACGGTATTGTTGACAATTCTCTGAGAGGAAAGCCTGGATAATATTTTAATACATAATACTACACATTGCATGCATTTTGTATCCTCAAAATTTTTATTGCATGCAAAAAAGGAAAGTGAAAGACATTAAACTCTATCATTCCATGAAAAACAAATATAGAACTAAGTCAGACCTGTTAGTCAGATAACAAAAATATTTGAAAAATGTTTCATTAACATACTAAAAGACCTTCGAAAAGCAACAAAGGGATTTATCAAGGTGCTAAAAGAAGTATGTTGATAAGTTAAAAATTCTTAAAAACATTGAACAATACTTTCCTGGAATTATAAAAATAAAACCAGAGCAAGGAGAGTGCAAGATGTTTATCACAGAATCACAGAATAGTTTGGGTTGGAAGGGACATTTCAAAGGTACTTAAGGACCAGTTAATCCAAGCACCCTGCAATGATCAGGGACATCTGCATCTAGATTGGGTTTCTCAGAGTCCAATCTGACTTTGAATATTTCCAGAGACAGGGAATGTACCTTCTCCCTGGACTTTATCCCTAGGTTTATGGAAGCTCTAGCCCTCAAGGATTTGCCATACTTCATTTTATTCTCCACATGTCCAGAATGAGTTATTAAAGACATGGATTACATGGGTTGTATTGTTTACTGTCCTAGAACACATGCAGAGCAGCACAAAGAGCGAATACTGCTAGTGGTGCATTGGAAGTGATAGCATGTTGGGCAAATTTATGCAATTATATGCATCATTTTGAAGACTCATGGTGTCCTAGGGCACTGTCCCCTCTGCTTCTTTCAGGGTCTACTCCTTCTTCCACAGGTCTTCTGTTTCTTCTCCAGTGCTGGATCCTCTCTGTTCCTCATTGCTCACTCAAAATGTTCATTTGCACTTCCTGATCTGAGTCACTATTTGAATGCTGTGAAGGGTTTCTGACAAAGACACTGATCAAGAAAGGTAATATGACTATTCAAGGGGACAAAATTATGAAATCCATCTACACTTCTATTTCCCCTCCATACTTTGTCCCCTATAAAGATTCCCTTACTGATATGTAGAAGATTAAAGTATTTTTCTTCCCTTTACTTCTTAAGTGCAAAGATTTTCTCCTGTGTGGTGGTCTTAGTTCCCAGCCACAGGGAATGGTGTTTAAGTGGAGTTTAAAGATATAGGGAACAATTTAAGGAACTTATTATATATAATGTAGTTAAGGCTGCAATTTTTATTCCTGAGAGTGTTAAGACTTTTTATTATCCCTCTGCTACCTAATTGCACACAGAAAGGATCTCTGTGGATTTCACTACATGTTGGCATTGAAAAGTATCTTGGGAAAAAGATTTACATGCATTTTTATTAAAAATACTGAGAGCATCTACTAAAATGTCCATGATGTTTGTCTATAGACCAACAGACACCCTAACATAAGACTTGGGTGTGTTTCTGCTGCTTAGTAATACATGCCAGAAAAACAACCCTCTTTTCCTGCCCTTGCCTCTGTGCCAACTATGTTACTTTCAACTCTTTCTCAGCATGTTCATGAATGGTATATCTGGGACCAACACATTATTTTAATATATTTCTTTTTTAGAAGAAGCACAGGATTGGTCATCAAAGCACAGATATTCAATTAGGCAAATATTAATTTGCTCTTGTGTTTTTGTTCATAATGGCAAGGCACAGATTTGCTGGCAGGGATGCAGCTGGCTTATTGCTGTTTACAGTATCAATATTAACAGTGACTCCAAAGTTTTTCTGGAGCTGTATGCAAAACATACCTCTAAATATTATATAAAATAACAAATAGTAAATATAAATTTAAAAAAATAGAGATATTTGTAAAAGGAAGTGTTTCTTTTAAGAGTCCATCTACCCTTGCAAAACCATGAAATACTGGTCTCAGACTGAACAAAACCTCTCTGGCAAGAAATTCTGGCATCATCCACCATCTATCATCAAATCCATCATCTTTCCTATGATGACTTTTTTGCAGTTTCTTTCAATTCTGTACACAATGGCTAGACCACTTCAGTTTTTCTCCCTTTCACTCCTTCTTTATGTGCTGCTCTTCTTTGTTTAAAACATGACATATAGATCAAAAGTCCAGGTGAGTCTGAACTTCTGTGTTAAGCAAGTCTCTTTTGAAAGGTTTAGTCCCTGAAGCAATTCCAGATTTACCTTTCTCAGCCCTCACCTTATGGAAGGTTTGGTCTATTTCTTTTCCTTTGCTGTTTATTAATCATTTGCTTCTCAGCTTTACCATAATCTTAGTTTATTATTGATTTCTTGCAGTGACTACTGTGTCTGCAATTGCCTTATGATTAATCCTACCACCCAATAAAGTCTTTCTTACGTTTGGCAGAAATAGAAGGACAAGTTGGGTCTGTTTTTCTTAGATGATGGCACATGCACATAGAACATGATAATGTACAAGTAAACAAGGTATTGTTTTCATAATGTAGAAGATGATGTATATAGGAAAACTGAGAATGAAACTCCAGATCACCGTGATCTTTAGGCAGTCTGGGCAGAAGTAGAACTACTCAGACCCTGAGTAGTTATGGAGCACTGATTTTTGGGTAGTTGTTAGAGTGGCAGAAACCAACACAGACAGTGTTGCAACAATGCTTGATTTGTCCTTGTTGCATGTCATCCTTGTGCCTGACAGAGGCAATTTATTTTATAACTGAAAGGCTTGGTTGTACCTACCTGGGTTCCATTATGTGAAGTCACATTCAAGGCTACAACAACAAAAGTCAAGTTCTGACAAAAATTTTGAGGTATAAAGGAGGGATACAACAGACATAGTCACAATACTTGTAACACTTTAAACTGTGATTCATGACACTACAAAGAGCAGCCTCCCAGACTGGGGGGGGTCTCACTCCCCCTGAAGTCATTCTCAAAAATTACATTGAAGATAAATTGGACCCTACAGGTAAGAGGCCTTTGTAAGTAAGTGTTAAAAATCAGAGGCGTCCCTTCAGCAGTCTCACACTGTGTGCAGTTGTTTCCTTGCTTTTTTTAATGGTCCTGAACTACTCCTGAATAGCATTCACTGAAAGCACCAGGAGGGATCCAAAAAAAAAAAAAAAAAAGTTAAAAAAAAAAATAAGTGAAACTACAGCAATTCTCCAAACCTTGTTTATTGAATGTCAAACTGAGAGCAGTTATTGACCCAGGGGGATTACAGTTTATTCAGGGTGCCAAGTAATTATAGAAGTGACATTAGATCATCATTTACACTCACAGTATAGTCATGAATGACAATGTCAGCTAAAACAAGGACAAATGAGAAAGAGTCCACAGTTTACAATATTCCTGAGAAGCATTGCACAGGGGGTAGGTAAATGAGGGTAGTCTGGTCTAGTAGCTGCTCATTTCCATTGGAAATTACCACCTGCTGTTCTCAGCAGCAGTTAACACTAATATGAGAATCCCTGAGCCAAAGCAATAAACTAACAGCGAATGTTGTTTTCTGTTTTCTGTCTTTTCACTTAGGTAACAGATAGAGGAAATTACAGAAGAGACCTCTTAAGCAGAAAGCTTTAGTACTCAGCAAATGTACCCTTTTATCAGGAAATTCTGTAATAGAGTCTTGCAAAACTTGCAGTACTTGCCTAAATTCATACAAGTTATTCATTTACAAGTCAGGTAGCAGTTGCCTTTGCATGTTTTCCACACAGTGCTTTCCAGATTGAATTCCAAAATATGCAGACTCATCTGCTAGAAATATGAGAACTCTTCAAATTGGAAATACTCTACTGGTCTCTGGCATCAGTATAATCTCATTGCCTTATACAGATCTGCAAGCAAAACTGAATATCCAACTCAGGAACATTTAGTAAAAAAAATCTTTTTTAAATTTTTAATGTCAGGATAACCAACAGGGCTTTTGACACAGCATACCAGCTTTGCAAACAGGAAGGCTGAAAGAAATTCTTGGAAGTCATTAGGATGTAGGCTTCCACTTGGTAAGATGAGAATATTTTACAAAAATATTGCTAAGAACCCAACCCTAGCAGCTGAAATACCAGTGAAGATAGGAGAGAGGACCATAGGAACGTGCACAGTAACCCTTTAACTGCAGCTTTATTTAGCAAGGCAGCCAGTCTTGCAAGGAAGAGAAAATAACAAAACACTCTGCCCATTTTAAGATCAAAGGATCTTAAAATCAAGAAAAATTTTATGCTGAGTTAATTTTTCAGCTTCCTTTTTTTTGCTTTACTCAGTCTAAAAGGAAAATCAAGTAGTTCCACTTAGGAAATGGTATTCCTAACTAAAACAACAAAAATTTCACTCCCTTGATCCTTTAAATTATCATTATGTCAAATCTTCTGAAGTAAAGGCCTTTTTTATGTAGCTCCTATGGAAAACTGAAAATACTGTTGTTCTTCTGTATTTTTCTATGGCAAGTTCTCCTTCTCTATCATGTAGATTGTGGAAGATGGGTCCAAAAGGCAAAGGAAAGAAAAAAACAGAAAAAAATTAAGGAAGGCATAAAAGGAACAAGTAAACTGGTCAGTAACAACCTTATTAGATGTATATTTATTATGTTCATACTAATTTCTGCAGGCATAGAAGCAGTTAAATGCCTACCTGAAATTTTCAAGCTGCAAATCTCTTACCTACAACCCCATTCATGTGTGTATTCTTTGAACATACAAGTGTCTGTACATAATTGCACTCACATAACCTCTAAACTTTAACACACTCTAAGTTTTACTTGGTATATTCTTGTTAAGTTACTCCTGTTCCTGATGAAAGAATTATTGTTGACTATATAGGCACTTGTTAGGCCACACCTGGAATGCTGTGTCCAGTTTAGATCTCTGCAGTTCAAAAGAGGGAGGTTGGAGTGAATCCAGCACAAGACCAGTAAGAAGCTGAGATAACTAAAAGCTTGGTATATAAAGAAAGGTTAGAGAATTCAAGTTTGTAATGAGAAGGCTCAGATGGACCTCAGTTTTCCAGTATCTCAAAGGAGGTTAAAGAAAAGATGGAAATACTCTTTTCATGAGGATGCATGACAACAGGAGAAAAGAATATAAGCACAAGCTTCTTCAGGGTAAATTCAGTTTGTGTACGAGTTCTTCACAAAGAGAACAACTGAGATTTGGAATAGGTTGCCCAAAAGAATCTCTCTGCTGCAACTATTCAAGACTTAATTTGAAAATCCTAAACTGAGTAAGATTTTGCTTTCACGAGAAGTCTCTGGCAGATGACCTTCTGAGGTTCCTTTAAACCTAGATTTTTCTGAGAGTTACTATTTCTCAGGTTCCCTTATTACAAATGGATATGAAAATGTTTAGAATGTAGTCTTAAGCTATTTGAACTACAATCCAAAGACTACAGTATTTTGACTTGCTTTTGCATGTATCCTTGGTCTGAGACAGGAGCCAAGTGATCAGTAGTATAACTACAGCTAGCTGCAAATAATTTTTCCAGAAGCTAAGGAAAGGGATACAGCACTGGAAACACTAATGAAAACTATGAAATATGGCATATGGCATATGAAATAATCAAGTATCTGCTCCACATTGATGGAAGGAAAGAAACTCTAGTGTAGTTTCCTGGTGTTTTCATGCAGACAGTGTTTCCCAAAATCTCTTTATACCCTCAAGCCAAAGAGAAGAAATCAGAAGACATGCTTTTGTATTTAAAAAGAAAGGAAGGAGGAGGGAAGTGGCAGAGCAAAGGGTAAGGAACAAGGATTACAATGTATGGTTGGAGCTGAAATCCTGCTTCTGTTTTCAAGCAGATGATCACACACCTGCCTATCTTTTTAAACATAAACACGTTTTGAGGTGGGCAATAACTATCAATGTCCAAACCAGCATCAAGAACATGAGGTCCTCGTCAGTGTGTATGAATAACTCTATACCTAGACACAGTGCTTTTAGCCTGTTGCATGTATTTCAACACAGATAAGTGTTTTCTGCTGTTGATGATATGCTTTACATTAACAAAATGTTTAAGACTCTAAAATATTACAAGAATATAATACATGAATTTTGTCCAAGTGCTGTGTTTTGTTCAAAAGACAGCATGATTCCTCTTGTATTGAATCCAACACTCTTTCTATGGTTCTAAATGTTGTCCATCACAATTAATTAAAAGACAGAAAACATCTTATAATGAGACAATTTGGATTCTTAACAATTGGTTACCATTAAAGCCAGAGTTCAATCCATCTTCAAAGCTCATGTCATTTGTGCATCTGATCTCAGGGAATAATCATTGCTGGATATAAAATTTACCATGACATACTAACAACAAATAAATTGTTGCCATGGACATTGAAATGCCTGTTTCCTGAAATTCAAGTACTCAAGGCATTTGTATTCTGAGACTTAGATTAAAACAGACATTTTGTCCTAACACTTTGCCTAAATCCTACATTTCTCCTACAATGTAACTGTGAAGTTAGGTTAGAAAGCAAGACCATCCTCATTACAGCATAATTTTGACACCTAAGGGTTAATCTGTCTCACACAATGCAACAGTGAGAGAGATATTTGTGCAAAGCTGCTGTAAAAATACAGGTTTATTTTAATGGATGTAGAATTTTATATCACCCTTGGCTACAGAAACTTAAGCACAAAAGAACAGTTCCTTGTGTAGGAATTACAGTGTTAGTTAAACAATAACCCCTCAATGAAAAACATGTAAATTCTCAAATTCTCTTTTCTGACAGTGCTAGAAAGGAAGTCCATTACCTTCAGCAAAGCTGAGAAATAATAAAACACTTCTTTTACAATATTTTTCTTCTTTAAGAAAAAATGCAATAACATCACAGTTTATAAGCTAACATTGTTTTCCAGTTGGAATAAGAGGAATAGGGTTATGTTCTGGAGCAGGCTGGTCTCTAAAATATTCATGTTTTCATTCTGTTTTCTGACAAACACCGTGAGCACAAACAAATCACCATTTCTGATCGGAACAGAGATAATCTTTGCAAACAGACTTCACATCTGAAAGATTAATATTTTATTGTGGGAGTTATTTTATAAAAATAGTCCTATAGCAACAAAACTATGTGAAATTTGAAGGGCTTTTTCTCTAAATTCAAAATTTCTATTAATCTTAAATCAAATGGACTATATAGTTTAGTTATATAGAACTTAGTGAAGTAACTGGTTCTATTTCTTATTTCTGTTTCCCAGCTAAATTCCATGGTCAACAACCTATAATTTTTTGGTTAATCTAATGGTAAGAGAAATTTTTAGACTATTATATGCAGTGTTCATGGATTCTTGTGAAGCCCAAGAAAGATAACTCATAAAGAAATTTCAGAGACATAAGTTTTCATGCAACTGTAATGTATATCTTAAATTTCTAAAATCTCCCTTTCTATTGAAAAGATAATATTGCAACAAAAGTTTAATACTATTGGCTAAGGTTCTGCTGCTAAGTGTCTGATCACAGCTTCTTTCTTCATCAGCCAGGAGAGCTGCTTTGTTATAAACTTTAGGATCACAAGCAATAAAATGGCCATTCTGTGCCATATTTTCATTTAAAAGGAGCAAGTGCCAGCAGAAAGGTTTCACAGGATAATATTTCCATGACCACTTGTTTATTGTGCAGCTAGGGGTTTATGTGAATATTCCTTTAGGTCATATGTATTGCACCTGATATATTTAACCTGGGATGGGGCACGTATAAATCAAACATGCATTTCCCAACAGTTTGGCACACAGGTCACACCTACTCCTGTGTTTTGACAGGTAGATCAACAATCAATTATTCAGTGTAAGAGGCAAGTTACGATGTAGAAATCCTAATTTTGAATGTGTTTGCACAGCAACATTGCAGTGGAAAGGTATTTCTATTTTCATCCAAGAAAGCCAAAGTTTTAGAGTGATTGTATGTTTTGTTTAGGTCTGAGAGGATGCTTGTTTTCTTTGCCTTCTGAGGGTTTAATAGCATCAGACTTGCAGGTAAAAATTGTGGCCTAAAAGTTCCATTTTGTTTGGTTCCATGACAGTGTTGTTACTGATTTAAATAAAAACTCTCTCATATATGTTATCATAACTATACAGAGTTATCCAAAGCTCTCAAAGCTCCAAGGATTGCATGGGCTTTTTAAATTTCAGCATAATATATTGTCAAGATTTATTACACATTAAATATATGGTTTTTTAGAAGTATCTTTAACCACTCAAGAATGGAAAAAGAAATAGTAAGCCCTTTTGTTTTAAGAAATGGCATGTACTCTAATATTTGGTTTTACTTTGTCTTCTGAAATGTATAAACACAGACAAGTCAAAGCCAGACTAATTCATTTCATTATGTTGTTTGACTTGCTCTCCAAAAGCAGTTTATTTTATCAAGCTTATCTGAAGAACTGATCAGATTTTATAGTAATTTGTGCCTTCAGAACAGTGAATGGTGATGTATCAAAGGAACTAAATGGCACATTGTTTTCCTAAAATGTTTGCATTTGGCTCAGTAAGTCTATTAGGTGTCTGAAAGGGCTTCTGACATCTTCTTAAAAGTCTTCCTTTTTTTATTTTTTTTCCCCAGAAACCTTGGCCCTAAATGGATTGGGATTGTCAGTCCTGTTAGACTGGTAGAAGTGTTCCAAAAATAAACTGACAAATGTAAAATATTATCAAAAGTAGGACTATTTTAGGGAGGATATTGCATAACTAAAATAAAACTCATTCCATTGCAGTCATATGTATGTCCAGTATTCAACCTCTGGCTGGGAATACGCTGCACACAGGACTTCAGATGCATCAGAAAGCTTTATTTATTTTTCTCCTGTCTACCTGTATAATCAAGAAAACCATGGGATAAGGAATCCCACAAGGATTGCAGAGGATGAGGTCCTAAAGTATTGAATTTTTTTCTCTATATTTTTTTGTTTGTTTGTTTGTTTGTTTTTTAAAGTATGATGGCTTTCCAGATTATTTTTAGTGTTTCTTGGAATGCAAAGACTAAAAGAAACCTTAAGGAAATTCTCATAAGAAATACAAACAGGCAATTTTGTCCATTTTCTTCTTATACTGTACCAAAAAAAGGGCAAAATTAATATTATTTTATATTGTTGGTTTTATTTTTTGTTTTTTCTTATCGAAAATAATTTTTCTTTCTAGCCATATTTCTAATTTTTTTTAAGATATATCATAGCCACCAAATATGTGATTTGACATATCCATGTTTCCTCTTAATTATCTGTTTTCGCTGTCTGCAGATAACTAATTCTGATATTTTGGGCTTTTTAAAAGGCCTTTTAAAAATGGCATTTTAGTGCTAATGAGTCAACAAAGAGAAAAGTGTGTGCAGCTCTCAAAATACTGTGTTCAAACAAACTAATAGCATTAGAAAAAACCCAACCTTATCAGATAGGTATTAACTGCACATTAGGGAACAGCTGAAATTATGCGTTTGACTTGTGGTTTAGAGAAATTTTTCTAAATACATAAGGGAAAAATCTACTCACCTGACTCTGATTCTGCAAGCAAGACAGAGGGAAAAAGCTGTTCCTCTTTTTTGCATCACAGAAGCAGTTAAAATAATTTTTCAATCTATAGATCCACCCTATACATAAAAACCACAAAATGCAATAGTATGCTTCATGAATACATCTTGGTTTTCTAGAGCACAATGGAGGAGTGCCAAACCCAGATTATTTTTAAAAATACAAAATCAGTGTTTCTTGTTTTCAGTTCTGCACTCTTCCCTCATCTCCCTGCCCCCGCAAAAAAATCCATGAAATTTAAAAATAATGCTATTTTTCTTTTTAAAATTTGCATTGCTTACTGAAATCTCAGAGTTTGTCTTCACATTTTTCTCCACACCAGGAGCTCTGAAACCTTAGTGATATTTTTTATTTTTAAAATAAATGATCCCTTAACTGCAGGAATTACAATTTAGAGGGAGCCATGGGCACTGTCCCTGTCTCAGCAGTGAAGCGAAGCAGGGCAAGACCTGTCCATGAAGGGAGTCAAGGGGTTCCCTTCTCTTTTCACCCCATTGCTCAGTAGGGAGAGACCCCTGCTTCCCACTGATTGGTAGGGAATGAACCCTCAGACACTTATCCAAGTATACTTCTGAACAACTTCAAATTCTGAGGAATACAAGAATTACGCTGGAGTCAAAACTTGAGGTGGAACCTAAGGCTCTGAGGACATAAAAGTGTGAGCCTCTTCCCATCCCTGGTATGCAGGCACTTCCCAACCTCACTGCTTCCTTCTGCAAAGTGGGAAACAACCAGCAAATGTACCTTCTTTGTGGGTAGATTTTACCAGACCTTCTTCTTTTCTGTTCTCTATTAGGGGAATACCACATCTCTAGGGTATATCATAATATGGTATGTCATATAGCATTTATCTTCTTTCCTAAGCAGAGAAATGACTTCTGGATGAATGCTGGATATGCTGGATGTGAGTTTTTTCCAGCGTAACCCTCAATAATAATATTATTATTAGTATTAATAACAACAACATTAATAATAATAGTTTTTGTCATCATCAGCATTACTACTACTACTGTGACTACTGCTACTACTACATCAATAATAAGTACTTAGTTTCCAAAGAACTTTCACAAACAATACTGCATCCAGACAGCTCTATAAAAATGTGTTTACTTTTGGGCTTAAAAGCAGGAGCCGAGCAGTAAATAGAGGAGAGTCTTGTGGAGGAAAAACAAATTTGGTATGAGAAAACTGGGATAAACTGCAATTTCTACAAAGAGAGTCATGACATTTGTCTATCTTACTAGAAAGGTTTCACCTTAAAAGCATTCTGGAAATTTAGTATAGCTCAGAAGGCTGTAAAGACCAAGTGGAATTTAGAGGGATTTGGATATGAGGTGTTAGAAAGTCTGACCATCTCAAAAAACCTATGCATTTATGTCACTAAACAATGCCCTGTGGACTTGGACTGTTCTTCTACGGTCCTTAAAATACTGACTTCAACTTGCAGTGAAGTCAGTTTTACATCAAAGAACTCATCAGTTCATAAGAAGTGAACTCTGTGAGGAGCTGGGTCTTTAACAAACCTAAAGTGGACCAAGAAACACACTAGTTCACTGACTCAGGGATTTCTCTTGATGTCAGATCTTATTTCTTCATTTCATTGCTGAACATTGCTCCACCAGCTCCTGAATGATGCAGGCAATGCTGAATATTTGCTGGAGTAAACCAAGTGAAATAATCGCCTTGGGAGGTTGTGGTGAATAGTTGGTTCAATAACCCCACCTGGAGTATGTCATATGTTTGGCAGATTGAAGTGGAAAAAGTTGTCTGGGTTATCAGGGACAACAATCTACACTCATAGGCAACTTCTTCATTTATTTCCTTTCCTAGACCAAATAAAGTCTATCTTAAAATTAATTAAGATTTACTTTGTAAAATCTACACAGTGAAATATACCACTAAGAGACTTTTCTTGGTTTTATGCCATTTTTCACTACTTTCATCTCTTTATTATGGTTTCCTTCAGTTCATGCTCATGTTTTGCTTATTGTTGAATGTTGGTTTAAAATGTTGTGGCTCATTTTTCCCCAATGATAGATGAGGAAAGGAAAAAAAAATTGATTCTTCCTGGACATATGATTGCGTACATTTTTTTTTTCCTCAGTGTAGAAACTAAGATAATTAATTCTTCCTTAAACTTTAAAAAAATACTCAGAAAGTAATTTTTCTTTTTTTACTTCTGTTTAAAATTAGATTAGCAATTTTCATATCCAAATTTTTACTTACCAAGCTGTCCCTTTGGAAAGAAATCTGTAAAAATGCAGCAAGGATCCACTCTAATATTTTCAATCCAGATGCTTTTAGAGCATGTAAAATGTATACATACATGTACACTGTCTATATAGAAGTTTGTGTCTTTGTTTATCATACTACCTGCTGTGCTATAATCACTTTTCTACATTAGGTTAGTTTGGTATTTGTTTTTTATTTTTTTGTTCTTTATTTTTTGGGGGGGGGTTTGGGAGGGTTTGGGTTTTTTGGGGTGTTTCTTTGGGGGGGAGGGAGTTGTTTGTTTATTTTGTTGGGGGATTTTTGTTGTTGTTTCTGGGTTTTGTTGTTGTTGTTTTGGCTTTTTTCTGAAAACTGCAAAAACTGAAAGAAAACTACAGTTCTTTGTTAGTACAACTTTTGCAAAAAGACACGTATGCGTGAGAGGGAAGGCTCCAGCTCACAGGAGGCTTTGTATTTATGTTGCTGAACATACAGAGCATAAAGAGAAGGATCTGTCCTCCCATATATCTTTTCACTCCCTATGGGGAAAAGAGAAAGTTTCAAATCACCCTTTCAGCAGCCTGCTCAGTCTTTTTTTAACTTAACTTTTAAGGGACCAAGAAACAAAGGCATTCAAACTTATTCATTTGGAAAAGCTGATTAATACTTTCACTGATTTTGAAGTAAGGAATAATCCACTCAAAAGAAATGGGGTGAATTTGGAGATTCTTACTATCAAAAAAATAAGCAGGGGCCATATGAATTCTCAACAGCTACTGTAATCCCAGGCTATTAACAACGGGTGAAACTGAATTTGCCTGAATTTAAATTAGCTTAATGTGTTGCCATAAATAGTTATAAATTTGAATAAGCAACTGTGTTATACTTACTACACTAATTTTTCTTACTTAGTGAAGGAGAGAAAGTCTTTTGTGCCAGTGGAGATGATCTCCACAGGACATACTTCACCAGCCCTCATTATTCTACAGGAAACTGAGACAAAAATGCTTATTTATTTGAGGGCAGTTCCCAGCTTCCTTTTAATCTCCAACATATCCCCATTGTATATTGACCTTACTTTTGTTTTCCTTATTCTTTTACTCTTTATATAGCTGAAGTAGCTTTTACTTGTTAAAACAATCTTTTCAAGATCTAACACTTCCCTGATGGAGTTTACAAGCTTTCTTTTTACAATCCTTATAGACTTCCTATTTATTCTTACTCTCTTACAGAAGAGGTAATTTGTCCAGTTAAGTCTAGAAGACTTTCCTCAATATTTTTCTGGCTTACTTGCAGTAAAAATGACATTTTTGAGGGTCAATACCAATAATTTTCATTTTTCTTTCATTTTAAAAAAAAATTTTGATTTGTCCAAATAAAAAGATTAATTTTTTACTACTTTGTGTGTTTCTTTTTAGGTAAGATAATCAATATGAAAATTCGGTTTTCCATAACATCTTCCTTACTTTTCAGCAATCACATTTGTATATAGTTTGGAACTAATTAGTCAGTAACTTTTTGGTAACAGTGTAAAAGACTTAAAGATCACGATTGCCTCTAGCACTGTTAAGATCATGGTAGGACTTTCCCCACTCTGGCAAACTGTGCAAAGGAGCATCTGCTCCTCTGCAACCACCTCCCCTCCCCCGAATATGCCTCTGCAAATACCTGGAGGTTTGGACTGTCAGTTAAGCCATCTGAGAGGAGTTGGAGATGAGATAAAGGTGGTGCCATTGTCCAGTTATCTCAGGCCTAAAGAGAGGTTAACAAGGCTGGGGAAGAAGAATGTACTCACTAGGAAAGCCAACTCTGCAGCCATGCTGAAAATCACCTCTGGCCAGGTCCAGCAGGGGGGACCACAGCTCACAGCCCATTCCTGAGGCCCTTCCACCAGAGGACTGCACGGGATCCACAGGGTTGCAAAAGGCAGCGCAAAACTTACCCCGCTCCCAGGGGAAGTGTTTGGGCATTCCCAGTACACCTGAACATATATTAAAGCACTGAACTCTGTGTTTTGCAGGGCCCCCATCACTGAGAAGACCAGAAGAAAAGGACCAATGGGGAACCATCTGGACCCACGGGTGGTGATATCATTCTACTTAACCTGTCTCTCATTCTTTTTCTCTCCTACCTGCCCCCCCTCATCCCTTTCCTATTTCTTTTTGCCTCTCTTTACCTCACACCTACAATTAAATAAAATCCATATTATTGACTCTGCACATGGTCTTGTTTGCACCTTAATTTAGGCAGAAGCATCTCTCTAATAGTCCTAATAATTGGATCTTCACAAGCAGAGACAAAATCTGATGGAGAAATATTTGGTTCCTATTTCCAGCAGTGCTAAGCTAGACGCATTCATTCTCAAATCCCTCTAAGGAAATGCAGAAATTTCACTGAAGACACAATAGCCACACTGCTTTCCTTAAAATGCCTTTACTCATACCCAAGTCTGTCTAAAGGTAACTTTAGCTTTAGATTCTAGTCATATCTAGAGGTCTGTAGAGGGCAAGTGAATCTCAATGGTTTGTGAAATTGTACTCCTTGTAGATATCTTGTTATGGCAACTATCTTTGGGTATTTGTATTTACAGAAACATGAGATAAAATAAATAAAGATGATGGAATTTTGTAATTAGTGATTGCTTTACTTCTGTAAACCAATAATCTGAAAACTTTGATCAATACATGCAAATACAAGTTGTTCTGTGGTACGTGTCAAAGTGACACAATAATTAATATTTCTAATAATAATCTAATCTCTTTCTCTACTTGTCCGTAAAGCACTGAAAGGGAGTACTTAGCCTTTATAATGTTATCAAGTTGTTTCATTCCTATGCAAGAAAATCAAGTTATCTGACCTTCATCTATCACACAGGACAATTGGAAAGTAAGCGTAAATTTTAAATTGTGTAAAAGAAAAAACCTAAATATTTACTTTATCTAAGAATTCCTTATGCAGAAAAGACCAGTGAGCATGGAATTCTTGCAGCACAGTATACCAATCCCAAATTCTTTTTCTGAATGAAGGGCAAGTTCAAATATCTGAAACTGAATATTTGGTGCAGCCTTTGTCTCTAGATTCTATTTATAGCATGGACACATTCCTTTACCTCTTTAAGAAATTACAATTTTTCATTTTCTTGAAGAGTACTGATTCCAAGACTTCACAAGACCAATGGCCCAGGTGATCGGCAGCAACAAGATCTAAGAGAAGCTTACTCTGCCTCTCACAGGCATGGGATTATTAAACAGTAAATTTATATGAAGAACAAAATTCCTAATAAATACACATAAAAACTCATAAGAGCACTCATAAGAATATATGCTTTACATCTGAAATTCAGTGTCCTGAGTCTCTTTTCATACATTTTGCCATGCAACATGACAAGTACTCATTTTGTTATACTGAATGCCTTTTCCTAAAGATATTTGCCGTGCTGTTGATAAGCTTTTTCAGAAGAACAAGATAACTTTTAATATTTTCAATTTTCTCAGCTTGAAAAATATCCTTTTAATTCATGATTTGAACTATATATTTTCAATAGCAGTACCCTAAGGGTACCAAAATGCACAAATATTTTTGGTTTTACCTATATTTTTCCTCTAAATGGTCCCTTGCTTACACAGGTCAGCTAAATAGGTAAACCTTATCTGTCTGCTTCACCTTTGGTAAAATAGTTCCTTCTGTTAAGGCATTGGCTGCCTTTGGATTTATAACTGGGCCCTGAATGTTTAACACATACCTTAGGGACTACATTAGGAACTAGGCCCTTACAATAATCATTTCTGGAAAACAAACAAACAAACAAGTGTGAGAAATAATTGTCTCTGTATTTTTTTAATGTTATATAATCATTGTACCTGTCTTTCTAGCATTACTACCCACAAAGGCATTTAAGTCTTCAGAGGTAAAGTTTTCTCATTTATGGTACTTCTTTTATGTAAAAAAAATTGGTCACTCTTGTGTTTCTACTCAATACTATTAATTCAGTATACTGCTTTCTGAATGAAAATTATTTTAAAAGTTCTACAAGTTAGTGTCAGAGGATGATGAATTTACTTAGAAACATCTTTTCTCTATGTCATATTGTACTGGGGAAAAAGATGCTGCTGGGCACAGCTTTGTGTGTCTGAATCTGGCCTGAAGAACTGCAGATTTCTCTAATACATGATGGCCAAAACAGTGAGAGAAATATTCCTCTGAAGCCAAATGGATGGGAAATATTGCTGGAGAAGAGCATGAACTGGAGCCAGTACTGAGTTGTTAATCCTCAGAGAACCCTCTGAATAAGAAATAGATACATATTTTTTCTCTAACACTCATACAGAAGAAACCTACTCTTTGAACTTAAAGTGTTGAAACCTGTACATTCAAGAGCTGAGCTACACAATGCACTCAGTAAAATAAATAATAAATGACTAAGTGTTTGGATGGTTTGGTTAGCTGACTATGGAGCTGCCATCCTTGGTTAATGAATCCAGACCATTTAATATTTCCAAACAGAAGAGTTTGAAACTGAAATTAAGGAGAGATGGTTCCAAAGCTCAAGTCATTCCAACTCACTGACAAGTTTTTTCGTCAGAAAGTCACCACTTTTGCATGTTACTCTTAAACATTTTGAAGAATCATGTTTATATACAGATGTGTCTGGATTAGGAGAGTTTTCTCATTTGTTATGTGTCACTCTTTGAGAAGGAGAAGAACATTCGTGATCTTTGCCTTGACCAAAGTATTACACTATGGGAAGCAATTACTTTGTCACTGTATTTTAAAAAGAGTACTTTTTCTTCCCCTTCGACTCATTTGACCCAGAAGTAGATTATTCATTGTTGCCCTAATTAAACCAGTATTTTCCATTCTCACTCAAATAATTTTTTGGGTTGTCTTTCAAGGTGGCCTTACATTCTGCTTCAGTGATATGCACACATCAGGGGCTGAGGTCTGTGGGCTAAAATATCTTCTCATACCAAAACCAGGAGAAATTATTATGTTTAGGAATGTATACACATATGTTAACATGGTTATTTTTAAGAAAGTGCACGTCTGACAGTGGATTATGGATATAATTTGACTTCACATATGTTAAAGAAAATGGCAGGCTAACTTTTAAGCATTTTTCCACAAACCCTGTCTTTCAACCTGAAGGAGAGAAACATGCATTAGGTTTCACATTGACACAAGTATTTCAAACACAGAATATTATTTGACTAGATGAGATCTGCTGGCTTTCAAGTGTTTCTGCAAGCTCCAGAGAATGAAAGAATCTGTGGTGTCTTGACCTTGGCTGGCTGCAAGATGCCCACCCAGGTGCTCTCTCACTCCCTTTCCTCAACAGGATGGGGGTGAAAAATAAGATGGAAAAGCAGGTGTGTCAAGGTAAAGATGGGGAGGTCACTTAGCAAGTTACTGTCATGGACAAAACAGATTCAATCTGGGGAAAATTACCTGATTGACAAATAATTTATAGTTTGATGGTAAGAAAAAGAACAGACAAAACCTAAAAAACAAGGCAAGAACTAAAGCCCACTCCCTGCTCTTCCCCAGGTTAGTTTCACTCCCTTATCTCCAACTCCTATAAATCCTCTTTCCCAGGCAGCTCAGAGGGATGAGGAGTGAGGGGCTACAATCAGCCTAATAGCTTCTCTCTGCTGCTTCTTCCTCCACACACTTTTCTCCTGCTCCAATGTGGGACCTTCCCCATGGGCTGCAGTTCTTCATGGTCCTGCGTGGCCTCTTCATGGGCTGCAGTTCCTTCATGAATATCCATGTGCTGTGAAGCAGGCTGTGCAAATTTAAAAAACAAACAAACAAAACAAACAAACAAACAAAACCAGAAAGCAAGTGGCTCAGGTATGTGAAAAGGAACAAAAGAAAGCACTTTCACTTAAGAAAAAGAGAAAAGAGCATTAGGTGATGGATTTGCTTGCCTCACTGTTTTTTGCATTTAAAAAACCACTTAAGTATCCTCCAAAGGTATTTCTCTAGCAGCTCAGTACAAATTAGCAAGTATAATTTTCGTTCTTCTCCCTATAATCTTCTATTAACTGGCTATATGGTAATTTTTCTAGTAAATATTCACATATTTCTTCTCTCTTTCATCATGTATACTTATTTTAGTATAAATACGTTATAATGGTTTGAACTCTTTTTTCATTTTTTCTCAATAGCATAGGATAACTAGAAGATATGTTGCATACAGTGACCAAAAAATATATAAAGGCAAAACTGGAAACTTCAAATTCTGTTATTATCTTTTACTACAACAGTGATCTCTCTCCATTTATGTCATTAATGGAAGATATTGTGTTACTTCCTCATTGTTGTTTTCAGTCTATTTAGAGAGATCAGAGAAATTTCTAAATACCACTAGGCTGATATCTAGAAAGAACATATATTATTAAATTTATCTTAAAATTAAAAGTCTGGAAAAGGTTCCAGATGTCAAAAGCACCTCTCTTCAATGGGAGATATATAAAAATGGTGCTTGCACCCTGTGTTGGACTTCATGAACTTGAGCTCGCAGGGAAAACTAAGGAAATGCCTTTGCTTTTTCACTTTTCTCAATAGTTTATGTAAATTGTCAGATGCATTTTATAAATGTCCGTGCATTAAAGGCAAAAGGAAAATTTAACATGCTCACTTAAAAGGAATTTAGGCATGCATTTGCTGGGAGCCTAACTGCCTAAGCCTATCAAAATCACTGCTCATGAGCAAGTAGTAAGGAACAGCAAGAAAACACTGCTAAGGTTGAACTTCAGCTGCGGATGGGCTCTGAGAATTCAACTTTGAAAATCTGACATGCCAAAATCCCATTTAACTTTTTCCTTAAGTATGTATTTTTCCACATAAGACTGGGAGGAAAGTCTAGACACTGGTCCAGGAGATTCTCTCCTCCCAACACCATTTCAGCCTCTTCCCCATTTAAAGTCAAGTGCATGCGCAGTCTTTAAACAGACACCAAAACCTCAAATTCTCGTTCTTAGCAGTGGGCTATGAAGCATTAAAACATTTTGTGTTAGGAGAACCTATCTTCCCCAGCAATTGCTGCCACCTGGGATCCATTATGCAAAAATGGAGGGTAGGAAAAAATGTTCCTTGAGTAGAACCTGGACACCAAAATACATACTAAATGGAGTGAGCCATGATCCTCAAAGTGGAGCTTGCTTATTTACCTTCTCATCAGCTGAATGCTTAACAGCTCATTTCTGGGATTAGTCTATTTATAAAGAAAAAAAGAGAAAAACTGAATTCAAGTGCAGAGATAAGGTCTCAGACTTAAACTACAACTGCAATTCAAAGCAAAGTTGAGAACCTTGGAGCAGACAGCTCTAAGCAGTCTGAATAAATTTTGAGCCCTTCCTTCAGACACATAATCCAATGTATACATAATCCACAGTGCACAAGAAATCACTTTAGACTAACATGAAACAAACAGGTAGTAAAAAGAAAGGTCTTGCAGTAAAATCTGGAATAACTGATGCACATGAGCCTCACTCCTGCCAGAAAGGATTTGTCATGCATATTCTTTTGAAAGAATAGACTACTTTCTTCTACTAGAAAGCTGTGAATCATTTGCTGTTAAGAAAAGCAATGCAAGAAGATAGTAAAAGAGAAGAAGCAGATCTGTGCTTTCTTTGTGTTTATAGAACCGATCATAAAACAGCACAGGTTGGAAAGGACCTTGATAGATGATTCAGTTCAACATTCTGTGGGAAAGGAAGCCTAGATAATATTATGTAAAACCCTGTTCAATGGCATCTTGGAAACTTCCCCATGATGGAGACGCCACGACCAGTGGTTCCAGAGAATGACTGTTTTCACTGTAAAAAACTCCTTTCTTATGTCTAGATGAAGCCTTTCCCAGTACAGCCCTTAGCCACTGCCATTTGTCTTCTTCGCATGGTCCCTTGTGAAAAGGGAGCCTCTGTCATCCTTGTAGTCATCCTAAAACTAGTGGAGTACTGTGATGAGCTCCCCACTGAGCCCTCTCTCCCCAGGGAGAAAACATTTAACTCCAGTCTTTCCTCCTAGGGCAGGCTCTCCAGCCCTTTGATCACCTGCATGACCCTCCTTTGGACCCGGTCCAGTCTGTCTGCATCATTTTTCAATTGTGGGGACCAAAACTGGACACAGTATTCCAGGTGTAGCCTCACAACTGTTGTGTAGAACTAGTTTACATAGTATACACCATTATAAGTATGTTTCTAGCTCTTTGAGTCCCTGTGTTGACGTGAACCTGAAGTTGCACCATTCTTGTTCACTCTGATGAGGAATTTAGTGCTTTTTTTTTATTTTGTGTTCCTTCACTGTAATAATTAGATTTTTGGATCCAACTGGGATTATCACATTGTACCTCTGTACTTAAAAGGTGCAATATTGGAAAATTACCAGACCATAAGAAAAGATGAGACTTAAAAGAAGTTCTATTTGCAATTATATTAACTTAGGTGATGCACTGGAAATTAAGAATCTTTTCTTGAAGCAGAACTGCATGTCTTGGATTTCCTAAGACACTAGGTTTTTTTCACTGTGAGAAGGTCAGCCACCCAAGCACTTTGCTGCATTTTAGTAATTCTGCTTGGTTTTTGCATTGTTAGATTGTCTTTTAAAATACCCACAGAGCAGCCATAATGCCACTGCCAAGTTAATTTAAAGGGGTCTCCAGCCATCACCATCAGCAACTGAATTGCTATAGAATAGAGAATACATTTTTGTCCTCTACTAAAGTTTAATATACCTGGCTCTATTTCACAGTTACCACATGCTCTAGTGAATAACTGTGTGTTTGTCTATCTGCACAAAGATTTGCATAAATGCACACACACAGGTTAGTTTATGATACTCTCTCTTTTTCAGACATCTGCCATAATGATCCCAGATACCCAACAGCTTCTGAAGTTTGTTTCAGTTTAGGTAGTGTTCAGTTTATTGAAGACACAAACACAGTCTGAACTTTACGTGCCTCTGGAGTCTGCAAAAGGCAGCTGCAGCTTTCTCAAGATGTTCAGTAGTTCCTGCTATGGGGCCTGGTTCCCTACCGAGAGCTGCACATGAATAACAACTCAACCTCTGCAAACAATTGTTTCTTCTGCAAAAAAAAGACAAAATAGGGTCTGCCTTAGGGATGCAGTGGTCTTGAAGAGAAAGATACTCCTGCAAAAAATGCAACCCAACAATAGAGATCAGGACAATGCCTTTAACTTTCTTCACTCCCTGCACCTTCATATCTCATTGTGATCATATAGAACTCTTCATATTTTTGAAAGCTGTATCCTTGCTGCAGAGACCACCTATCACATATTTCTAAGATCAAGGAAACAGGAGAGTGGTTTTGAGGGTACATTGTTGTAAGAGCCTTTGTACTTTTCTGTAGAATATCCAATTGATCTACACACTGCAAAGTTATCCTGGCTGATGAGTGAAGCGTTGAGGAGTTAGCCCTAATTCATCTCTCTTGACTTACACAGATAACCTGGGCCCAGAACTTTACCTTCCTCACTCATATCTTGACAGACTTCTCTGATCTGCTTGAATGAGGGGCTTGGCCTGCCTAGGCTCTCTCTGTAGTTAAAAGGAAGTGTAACTTCAATTTTTTGAATCTTTCAGTATTATTGAGTTGAAAAATAGGAGATTAAGATACCCAAATTTTATTTTCCTCAGGTAAGTGCTTTAAGTAAAGAGGATTAAATGAAATCTCTGGAGCAAAGCAGTGATAGAGATCCTAACTGTTCAGTGTTCAGTGCCAGCTAACAACCTCTTCTATGTAGAATAAAATGTTTTGGAGCTTTCTTCAGACTTCTAATGCTCTTAAAAATGCCTTTCCTAAAGGAAACTAAGCTCCCAAGACTGAGCAACCAGGCTGGCCAAGCCCTTATGAAAAACCATACCTCTGTCATGCAGTCCTTGCCAGTTCTGCACCCTCAAAACTCCTTCTGGGTATCTTCTTATATCCCCTGGGCAGACCTGGTTGTTGTTTACAGCACTGAGAGTAGTGGGGATGTATTCTGAAAGGACGTCATTACACAAATAATTTAGCTTGAATCTTTACTTCTGGGCAATATTCCAGATACTAAACTATTTGAGTTGAATGTTCTGCTACACCTAGGACAGTGAAATGGTGAGCAGTGAAAAAGACAGGTACCTAAATGTGCTGTGAAATGTAACTGTAGCCAGCAGACAGCGTGGAGGCAGAAGCTCATCATGGAGATGTAGCTTAATTCGGGCATTCCTCGTCCTTATGACTTTTGTAAAACAATGAAAATTGTCTAACCTTCACATGTAACATTTTTTGGGTGTTCATTTTTTTTTTCTTAAAATAATTTATATAAGTTTCTAAACCTTAATTGAATTTGAGTCAACAGGGTTATGTTTACATGGGAATCAGAGAGTCATAGTAAATGAAGTCCCAAGGGATCATTTAACACATCTTATTGCCCAAAGGCAAGATCAAATATGACTAAACTATTTTTGACAGATTTTTGTCTCACCAGTTTTTGAAAACTTCCAGTGGCAGAAGTTTGCACGTGGTCTCTTGACACTTGTCCTAGGGTGACTTTATGATGCTTGTATCCCCAGTTGTCTGTTTTGTATATTGTGTTCTGTATCTTTAAGACTGATTCTGAGAGGGAAACAGGGAAAGAGGAAGTGCACAGTTTGTTTTGAGAAAGCTGCCTGACTCCTACACATTCTTCTCTTCTCCGGACTGTGTGTGTTCAACCAAGTCTCAGACAGACTGCAGAGAGAGATCTCCTGTGCTTTTAGTTAGTTTTAGCTAGCTAGGGCAGAGACGTTCCCTAGACTGTTTTGGTTTTGGTTTTTTTTTTCCTTTTTCTTGGGACTGTTTAAACCTGCTCTGGACTGAGAAACCCAGAGGAGCTCCGAGGGCTCTGCACCTGTGGCCCACCAGGGCCTGGACCTCCGGAGGCCTGGCAGAGACTGAGAGAGCTGAGCTGCCCACGGCAGGGACTTTGAGTTTACCATCTCACTTCAGAGCAATGAAAGGTTTTATTGTTTCTTATTATTCATTCTTTGTGCTTGTGGGCACTTTGTTTGTTAAATAAATAGTTTTTTCCACATTTCTCTGAGGAAGTTCTTTTTCCTGGACTGGTTGTGTGGGACGGGCTGTTTGGGTTTGCTTTCCAGAGGAACTCCATTCCAAGCTTTCCTCCCAAATTACCAGGACAACAGTTGTGCTGGTTTGAAAGCAAAACCAGTGAAAGACTCCAAGTCAGAAACACAATTTAATAAGAGGAAAAGACAAGAAATAAAAGAAAGTAAAATAAAATAAGAGTAATAGTACAAAAAAAAAAAAAAAACCACTGACAGAGTCAGAATACAACCTGACACCCTGTTAGTTAGGGTGGTAGTGGCAGTACAGATGAGATGGTCTTGTCAAAGCAGTGATTCCTGTAGAAACGTCTGGTAGCTCTTGTCTCCTCTGGGAGTCCAGTGGGTAAAAGCTGCCTGTGCTGTCCCAAACCCTGGATTACATCCAGGTGGGAATGCTTGGCTGCTCCCCCTGGGCAGAGCATCTCACAATGGGCTGATCTCATTCTATGAGTCATGCAGTGGGTCCTTGATGGCCCATTAAACAGAGATAACTCCCAGAGGGAGTTATCTATGAGTCATGCAGCAAGGCATTGATGGGCTCATTAACAGAAGATAAGGAAAACACTGCCCCACCTGGCTCCAACGGCTCATGAAGATGGGGATAGAATACATACTTTGGGCACAATTTTACATTGTAACCTAGGACAACAGTGTATATTAGTGCTCTGCTATGCCTATAGCTGAAAAGGTTTCTCCCAATTGCCAACCCAAATCTCTTTTACTGTCACTTAAACCAGTTTCTTCATATTCTATCTGCGAGGAATAAATAGAAAGCTTATTCTATTCAAAAATTTTTGGGTTCTGAAAATTATTGTTTTACTCTCTCTGAATATTCTCCAAATTTATAAGCAGCATACCTGTTAATCTCTTCACCTATGATGCCTTCCATTTCTTCTCCACACATTATCAGCTACCTTTTGTCAGAAAACCTAATCAGATTGACCTGATATATTTCTTCTTTACAAATCTGTGCTTGGTGTTACATCCCAACTTATTCTTTTGAGCATTAAAACCAGGTAATTGTTTGGTTAGTTTGTTGTTAGTAGTTTTTAAAACATAATAATTTTTATGTCTATATATATGTAATCTATATTTATGTATAGCTTTATGTTACTAGAAACTCTGAAAGTCTGATCCATAATTTCCTGGTTTGTGCTTCCTCCTATGTCTCCTTTTACATATCAGTACTCAGGTTTTTCCAAGTGTCCTGAAAATGTACCTGTTCTCCAAATGTGCTCATAGATAAGTGCAATACTGTTTGAGCATGTTTCAGATACTCCTTAGGGGTTCTAGACTAAATTTTTTTTGTTCAATTTAGTTTCAACAAAACTTCTACAAGGAGTCTCTAAGCAGTTCTTCTGTATTGAACTGAGTTTTTATCCCGCTGTGAATGGGGCTAGTCAGCCATCTGATCACAGCTAATGTTTTTCTAGTGAAACTTAGAAACAAAACCTCTCATATCTCAGATCTTCCATCATTATTATTTTCATTCCTCAATAATGTTAACTCTCCTGTAAAGCAAGTAATCTCTTCCTTCTAATGAGATGTTAACTATCTCAGCTAGGAATGAACATTTTCCTCATTGTGCATAGAAATCTCTGTGCTGATTTTTTAGACATATGACTTTAATAAGCTGATACTGAAAATCTGAGCTGCCTCTTATGCTTGCTGACTGCCAAATGTTCCAAATGTCCCCAGACAATATACCCAGCTTTCTTCTGACAGCTTGTATAATATATGAAATATTAGCCATAGAAAACACCATGTGACATCAAAAGTTATTTTGCAGTGTGGAAATGAACCAAATTAAAACTCAAGTTAAAAAAGGAGTATTTGAATATTGTGTTCATTTCAACATTTGCACGAGCAGCCACCTGTATTTTCTGATGTACCTGAAGATCTGAAAGGCTCCCTGTTCTGTTGCAGTGGAATACCATGCAAAATAATCAGCTGGTGTTTTAGTCAACTCACATACTCAACAAGGGACAATGCCTGATGGATCATGGGAATCAATCTGTCTAGAGGACCAGAGTTGTCTTCCTTTTCCAAAATGAATAATGGACTCAAACCTCTGCTGACACAAAGCCCAGGAAATGAAGCAGCAAACTCTCTTTGAGAATGAGGGAAATATGGCCTTTGTTCTGATCAAAACATTAAGTTCACCTTTTTTAACAGTACCTTTTTATTCTGTCTCAAAGTGCTGACCAGTCTCTATTGGACCCAGAGCCATGGAAAACAGGCACAGTGATTATGCTTGAAGACCACTTTGAAATATTAATTTTACCTTTCTATCTGTGTTCCTTCCTGATCTCACCAGAAAGATACATTATATTAATCCAATATTATTTATTCTGTCTAGTCCTTAAGTCAGAGGACAGAAGGGAAAAAATTTCAGTCATTTTTAGTTTATCCATACTGCTTTGTTTACGCAAGCCTCCTCATAAAAGATGGCTTTAATTCTTAAAACATTCAAGTGGGCTTGTAGAGCCTGATTTAAAATGAAATTTTCAAACAAAAGTTCAGAAGGATAAGGTCCCATTTAGGAGGGGAATTTCATCAGAGCAGTGCTCTCAAATATTAATTTTATGGCTTATTGAAAAACACTTCTTTGAAATCTGACAGTGTTTATGCAAAACTGCTTTCCCCAGTGGATGGATCATGTCTTAAATATTTAACTTCTGTCTACTTTGTATTAATTTAGGATAAACATGGTGTGTGGTACAAGGCTTGATTTTATTTTATTTTTTTCTGTGTTCAAAGACCTGAAGAATTCACTAAAGATTTATTTTCTGGGAGGAAAGACCTGCTTTTCATCATCTGGTTACTCGGGTCCCATAAAAAAGTTCAATACATGACAGAATCTCAATTCCTAATCTTTGTTGGCAAGGTTACATCCAAATAACATAAACCATGGTTCTTTGGCATTTTTCAATGAAACTTAAGTGGTCTATATTAATTAAACATAAACTAGCATGACAAGACTTCAATGATACTGAAAACTTGCTGCAGCAAAAAAAGATTTCAGAGAGAGAGAGGGACATTCAGAATTCACTGCCAGGGTTCAGCACTCCAGAGTAGATTGGAGTGATTCCGTGGATATACTGTCTCAGTATATAGAAAAGGAAAGATTTGAAAGATTATTTTTCCAAAACCAATTAAACAGTGAGTTTGAAATTTGCTGACATCTGCTGAAGTTTGATGGTTTCCATTCTTTTGGTGCACTTTAAAAAGCTGGCCATGAAAAGATTTAAATAACAGCTTATCCAGTCCTATCTATGCTCAGCCAGTCAATCAAATTTCAATTGGTGGCCAAACTGTGAAGCAGGAACTGGATATTGTGTAGTATCAGCAAAATCAAGATGGAATTGATTGTATTATAAGGATATGGAAAAATAGGGGTCTTGGATTTGGGGAATAAAAGCAGATTAAAGAGGAAGTGGATGTGGACTGAGACACTGTGGAATAGGAAAGGGTGTAGAAAGGCATAGAATGAGTCATGCAATGAGAGGGAGACTTGAAGGGATGAGAAATAGAAAGTATAGAAAATGATAGCTAAAAAAAAAGGGGCAACAGAAAAGGGGCAACAGAAAAAATTCTAGTACAATCTGGGAAAAAAGGACATAGCAGAGTCATGTAAACTGTAGTAATTCTGGTAAATATGGAGACATTATTGTCACCTGGCACATATTCTGTGAGGTAACTTAACAATTAAATTCTTAGAAGGTATCTGTTAATGCTGTTTTTTCCTCAAGATATTTCCAGTTTTAACAAGTAATCAAATATTCTTGTTCATTGAGTGCATTATCCATTGTGGCAGTGTAGGATTCATAAAGTTCACGGAAAATGTAATTTCAAATGCATGTAGTTCTAGATTTAAATAAAAAGCAGAATTCTAATTCAGTTTCTGAGTTATCAAGTAAGAAGGCCTCCCACAAAAGGTCCTGAAGAGTGAGGAAGTGAAGACTATTTAAACAACTGGTAGTATGAAACTGGCATAGGGAATAAGGTTATGCTGATGGCTGTTGATGTATGTCTGTTCCAGCACACAGTTATACAATAGTTTATACACTAGCAATCAAATTAAAACCAATAAGAATACAAAAATTATAATGCCTTTTTTCTGAGATGAACATAGGAAAATACTGCTCATTGGATATGGAAAATCTTTATTAGTCATCATTACTTCCTATTTCAGGTTAATAATCATGTGAGGCATCAATAGATTTGACTGTTTTTTTCCATATCTATGATATTTACCCAAATATTTTTAGTGGCCCTCTTCCCAACTCGAGTCTTGATTTTATTTGGAGCTGTACAGAGTTCAATGCCTGCAAAAAAGCATTTCCAATCTAATTGGAAGATAAAGGGATAAAGAAAGATAAAGTGATCACACTCTATATTTGGGGCAGGAGCTGAAATAAGCCCAGTATCCTGATTTCACAATTGCAAACTAATGCTGCCTGTGCTGTCTTGCATAAATTTTTGCATTGGATACATTCTTTATTCTTTCAACTGTTCAGCGTAAAATCCTGTCTTCCTGCACTGGTGACACACTAAAGGTTTTTTTCTTTCTCTCGGAGATGTTTCCTGGATGTCAGGAAAGGAAATTGAAGCAGCAAAAATGTTTTTGCACACATCATTGCTGCTCAGTCATTTTAGCTCCTGACCTCACCCTACTCAATTAAGAACTCCTTGGAGCCTCAAGATAGCATCTGACTTGTGAAGTACTGGGTGCTTTCTGCTTCATTTGCTGTTCATAGTGCCTAAACAGGAAAGCATGCTTCACAAATTAGGAAGACTGTGGAGACTGCTCTTGTGTGTCTATTGGCACACACAGCTCACATTCCCATGTGTATGCACACGTGTGTGTACGTATGCACACGTGTGTGTACGTATACACACGTGCTGTAGCTGAATTCAGTCTGTGTCTCTGCAGTTCAATAAAGACACAAAGTTTATCAAACAGTTTATGTTATTTGTTAGAACTAAAGGTAGAGGCACAATGAATTCTGTGCTTATGCACTTAAGTGTGAAAATACGGTTTAATGCACAGAGAGATATATCTGAAAGAGTAATGTATTTTCATATGTACATGGGTGTGTATCTAAATGCATGTGTATGTACTCTCTAGACACAGCTGATGGTGTTTGGGTCCAGCAGACACTTTAAGCTTTGAAAGAATGTGACTAAGCACAGAAATAACTTAGATGTAAAACTCACCTGGGGAGGGAAGAGGGATTTTTTTTTTTTTTTAAATAGCTAAAGATATGATCTGTTAAATGAATGCATGTGAATTATGGGAATGACGAACATGGAATGTTCCCTTATGCTGTAAATAAGGGAACAGTGAGCTGAATATAATTCCAAGCCGCATGGCAGATAATGTGCATCTCACAGAGGAAGATGGTAACATTGAAGGGCTACAGCATTTTTATCCTACCTAGCAATTGTCTGATTTGGGCTTCATGATACTAATTTATCTTTCCACATCTCACCCCTAGTCTTATATAGTGGATAAGAACTCAAAGCAAACACTTCCTCCTTTGACCACATAATTTTCTTCAAGAGCCTTACACAGGATAAAGGTTAAATAGGGTTCATCAGAGATAATATCAGAACACTAAAAACAGAAGCATCATTTTCATGTAAGGTTTGCTTCCTCAGTGTGGCAGCAACTTGGAAAACACAGTGATGGCAGGAGGCAAGGAGGGAACGTGTGCCTCCATATTTGCAGCAGGTTGGCCTCTTGTTGGATAGGTGAGCTGCCAAAGGTTGATCACACAGAGCAGAAGTGCAAATGACTATGCAATTAAAACCCTATTGTACTAATGAGAACCCAAAGGCCACCTTGCCTGGAAACTTGCAATTAGTCCTGCTGGATCAGGCCCCAAAAATGTTGCTGACATAATATACTTTAAATTACATGGTTTTGTTCCAGAAAATGGGTCCTCTGAAGAAAACACTGAACTGACCTTCAGACCATAAACCCATGTCCTCTTGCCCTTAGTAGTGATGGAATTGATCCCAGAAGCCTTTTTAATCTTTCTCTTCATCTCACATTTTACTCTTTCTCCTTTTGAGAGCTATGGGATAACAAAGAGAAATTGGAGAAGATTGGAGGTGAGACTGCTGGTAAATAACTCTGATTTTTAAGAAATTATTTTTGAAGGAAAAAAAAGAAACATTATAATGAAAAGTACAGTCCACCTTTCTGGTTTTCTTCTGTACTGAATGAAAACCATAGCAGTCTCAGCCTTGGACATCCTAAGACAATAAGAATCAGCTCAGCTCAGCTGAGCACAGTGCTACTTCACCAGCAGAATAATTTTTTCCTGAAGCTTAAAGTACACAAATTCCTTCTTTGTCCTTTCCTTCATTTTCCTCATGCCTGTCATGAGATTAATCTCTTATGCTTATTTTTCCTTTACATCTCATTGTCTTGTCAGATCAACATGACAAGTGCAATATCTCAGTAGCCACTATCAATTTTGTTTATTGTGCCTAATTTTTAAGTTCTTATTTGTGTTTTTTTTCCAGGCACATCCAAAGTTTCCATTCCTAGAGGTGGGTCAGGAAAAAAAAAGTTGCTTATTCTTTTTCTTTATGAAGAATTTGAAATCTACTTGACTCTTAAGAGAAGTATATCTTCAGATAAATAAAGCACTTTTTTTTCTTCTAGTCTCCTATTACTTTTGGAATTACAAATTAATTCTCTCTCACACTGATTCTGAGCAGTAAAATCAAAAGAAAGATGAGATCCTTGAATTCGGAGACATATTTATGGTAAAACCAGGAAAAAATGCCAGAGATATTAAAGCTTTTTTTTATCACCCCAGTCTCTAAATTCAAGCCCTCACCAGTGTTCTCTGGGAGCAAAAGTTGGTTAAATCTAAAAACTGCAAGCAGCAGTGACATGGAATCACCATAAGAATGGTATGCACAGCTAGTAGAGAGTATTGTCCTAGGTAATTAGGCTTCCCTCTCATTTGGGCTAATTATCTTGCACACTAAATTTATGTCCCTAAGTTATTTCCAGCTCTAGACCTGACTTTCCAGGCCAGTTTGGAGAATTCTGCCCCATAGGGTGTTGCACAGCTTAAGTACTGTTTGCAACACACCATGGTATACAGCCAGATACCATCTCCTTGCCCTTCTACTTCGGACATCAGCATTCAGCCCTTTGGGGGGTTTTTGAAAACCTGTGCTTGGGAATGCTGCAGAAAATCAATGGAACCACCTGTCTGGCTGTCTCTATGGACAGAGCCTTACACAAGGTGTGCTACAAAAATGTAAATAATAAATAAAGTTCTTTCCCTGTGGACTCAGTTATATGACCTACTAAAGTAAAAGTGGTTTTAAGGATGACTTTGTTGTGTATGTTGTTGAAAAATTATATAAAGACTGTCTTGAAAGGCAAAGTTGCAGTTCAACACTAATCTTAGCCAATACAGGAAGTTTTTTGGGGCTTTTTTTTTGACCTGAATTTAGCTTTGTCATCAAGTTAACAAATATCTTTAAAATGCTCAAAAGAAGAGTTGTATCAGACAAGATAAAAAGACAGACTAGAATAAGTAGACAAATGTAGATATCAATAAAAGTATGTCTGTATGTGTGTACATGAACACATATACTTATCCATGTGTACATAAACTATAGGTAGCATCTGTAAAACTGAAGTACAAATTGCAATCTTGGCCTGTGTGACTGCTGTAAAGGACAATCTGTCCAGCAGAATGAACAGTGCAGTAGCAAAAACAGTTTGATAGCTCTCCATGCACCTTTCTAATGCTCGCTCACCTATAGTCCTGAGGGAGGTGAAATCTTCACAGACTGTCTTTATGAGTAACGAGAAGATGACTTGTTAAGTTGTGCTTTTATTATTTTGTAGAATAGATTTCTTGGACTAGCTGAAAAATTGCAGAAGGGTGAATGGAAAGATTCATTTAGGCCAAGAAAAATTTATTTAAAGAAGATAAAAATTACGTTCCCCTATAACAAAAAGAAAATATAGGCATCAAAAAAAAAAAAAAGATAAAAAATGCAGAAGCTAAAACATATTTTAAAAAATCAAGATTGCAAAAGGATTTTCTCCTAAAAAATTACTATTGAAAGTTTCTTGCTCCTCTGACAGGAGTTTAGCATTTTTATCTCTTTTCCTGGTACCAGTTGCTAAGATCTATCAAAGTAAAAAGCAGAATGTTCTTGACATCAGAAGTGGTGAAATCCAGCCCTAAATTGCCCAAATTTCAGTGAAATCTTTGGCAGTGGCAACTGTATTCAACTCATAGTATATAATCTGTACAGAATAAGTAAACTTGCAAAAGTGTTTATAGGGTCCTTTTGAACTCTTGTTTCCTGCTAGTATTGTTTAAAATGCCAGGTAATGTTGTGGAAAACAATATCATTGTTTCACTGAGGCTCTAAGCAATGTTTTATTTCTCATCTCTTAGTTTTAATGAGAGCGTGCTGCTTGTTGTTAATAGAGCTGAGTAAACAATCTATGTACATTTTATTCAATTACTTTAGTTCTTTTTCTTCTTATGGTAATTACCTATGAGCGGACAATGATTGCTACCATTTGTTTGTTCCTCCCAACTACTTGCTGATTATTCTGCACAAGCAACTTGTAGCCTGTGTTATTGCAAACTGACTGCTCGCAAGTACTCCTTTGGGTATCGGTGTTTGGTTGCCTGAAGCCAAGTTCTTGCTTCTTTTCCATGATTGGATGATCTACTTTGTCACAAAATACACTCTATTTAATAAATTTATAACATCATCCTGAAACATGCTCTCTAGAACAATAATATGGAGCTACAGCATGGTGATTGAAACCTACATATTAAATACAATCTGTCTCATGAAAAAATAAATCCTGATAAATATAGTTATTCCAAAGTTGATATACCTCTTTCTGTGTAGACATTTGTTTAATTTTGTTGTTGGCATTTACAATTAGAAGTGTTTCTTTCACACAGTTTCCTGTCAAGACAATTTAAATTGTCATTAGGGACTGCATATTAATTCATAATAAGACATTTAGCATTTGGTATTGTTTCTTTACTGGATTATAATGTCGCTTTTTAGTCCCTGGGTTCACTTTACATGGAAAGTGCAATGGACAAACAACTATGATTTGCATGAAAGCAAATACATTTCTGAAAGTCTTTTCAGGGCTGCTATCATAGTAAATCTCTTCCCAGCCTTCTACTTATCGTAAACAACTTAATCTTTTACTATCTATAAGATCAAAAATTGTGCACGTCCTTTTTTGAAACAACACTCTAAACTACAGAAAGCTAATTTATTCCAAAATTACTAACCCATTCTTAAATTACTTTGAGACTGAGTCATATCTGAAATAAACTGAAGGTAATCTGGAAGATCTGGGTCCTTAGGATAGCATCTTGTGCAGTCTGGCAGAACTGTGTATCAGTTGTCACTGTCAAGGTCACTTCTTTAGAGTCAGCACCATCTGAAACAGGTGGCTGCTGATCTTTTCTGATAATACAGCATATAATTCCACCTATATGTTTAATCTAATCTACCATGAAATCACAGCGGCAATTAAACCATAGACTTGAATCTTTTTCTCAGAGCTCCTTTTTGCTGGTCAAATCCGGTTATTGGCTGGATAAGCTTATTTCAGTTCATGTCAGCTTCTTGTGTTTCTCATTATTTCATTAGTCTGCTAGCTAGTATTTAGGTTCTTATTTTGCCTCACAGGAGATTAACAAGTCTGTCCTTTCAGTAATGGTCTGTGCTGACTGTCAGAAAGTAAGGGAGGGCACAAGGGGAGTTTCTCTTTAGTGGATGCAACAGAAACAAATCTAACAAGATACAGAAATTACAAACCGCACAGACAGACTATGATGCAAGACCATGGTAACTCAAGATTCTTTTACAAGAGTCTGTCAGCTAAATAAGACCATGTGAAATAATCTGTCTTGCCATAACATCTAAGCAAAAGACAGTAAGCTAAGTAAACATCTTACAACCTTTTATGTTTAGTACTTGCCATGTTTGCTACTTCAGACCCAAGAAGCTATTTAAGTCCAGCTCTGGTTTCTGTTTCCAGGCCTGAACCTCTCCTATACTGTGACAGTGACTAGAGCATTTACCTTCAGACTTCTGTTTCTCCGGCTGTAAAAATTGTATTTGTCTTTATTATTTCTAAGGTGCTTGTAGACTAACAAATGAAATTATTCATAAGTCACTGACTTTTGTCTACTATTTGACATCCATCTAGACATTCTGCCTGTAGCATACCTCTTGAGATGGAAAAGATTGTCCTTTTTCATTTAAGAAAATGAAGGGAATTGGGCCAGATTTTGATTTTAATTTTCTGCTGTGTTATTTTGAGGTATAAGGCATAAATTTGAAGTTTCATGACCTAGGAATTTGTATGTTTGAATTATCCATAATAGGAAGTGATTCATAGTGTCTGGGATGATCTAAATAAAACATGAATGTGAAGTTCACTTTAAGGACTTTGTGGTTTTAAAAGCTGAACCAAGTATTCCCTCCCCAGAAAGATGGCATCTTGGTCATACATTAAATTCCAGCAGCAGTCCAATCAGAATGTCTTTTACCTAATGGATACTAATGAAAAAGAATGAGAGACTAATGTCAGTGTTGTCATTGAAAGAAACAGATATGAACAGGGGCAGTATTTCTGAAGCAACTTTTAACTTTTGGTCCCACTTGATTTTAGATGGAAACTTGTCATGTCTTGGATTTCATTGTCTCTATTACCAGAGATTTCAGTAGCCAGATGGGCAGGGAAAATCTGAGGTTGCATGTGCACTTTTTAAAGGTTAGTGATATGTGAGAAAAGATACTGACACATTGCCTTTGAAGTGGAGATAATGTTCAATGACACAAGACCAAAATATGTCTTACCATGCATTATGCTTTGCTGTTATGCTCATTATTGCTGTGCTAATTCTTCTCAGGAAGGTTTTGATTTTCTTCCAAGATGCTGCACATTCAACTGGAGTGTTGCAGTCAAGAGCTGATTTTTCAAGTTTGTTATTTTTTTTTAACCCTTATCAAGCAAAAACTTCCCAGAAATACTAAGAATCTCCTGAAACACAATTCAGCTAACAAATCAAATGAGCCTGGGTTGTCATGTTCTAATTTACAAATGTAAGGAGTCATAATATCTTCAGAATGATAAAAATATAAAACTCAAAAAAACAAATTGTACATATCTCAATTACCATCAAGATTGACTTAAATTATCTAAGCAATACTATAGTGGAAAGTTGTGTATGACTATCTCCTACCTTTGGCTTTTTAAGACAATTAAAATTAGATCGACTGTACCTGTTTATTATGCTCAGGTATTCTCTAGCCTGAAGCAAGGACAAAAAAAAAATGCTTAAGAGATGAATATCTATTATGACCCTGACTCTTAGGAAAGTAGGTGAACTTTTTAAAATTAATCTCAGAACTCTTTGCTGTTTAATTGCCTTTATTACTTCTAAATGAAATAATTTTAAAACATTATTTCTCTAAAAAAGTTTGGAGGCGTTTTTAATTATATTTATGTATGATATGTATGTGGGAATATTATCTAATTTCTGCAGGAAGAGAAGTGTAAGAAAAAGTCTTCACTGTGTAAGAAAAATTTTTGGTTTATTTTTCACCATGAACTGTTAAACATTTTCTTGTAAGATGCTGAAAGATATCATGTGAGTTATATTTCAAGTTTATTCTTGACTTCAAGAGGTGGAATACTTAAGTAGATATGGACCATTCATGAGGCTCTTGAGATAATTGCAAAATATGCCCTTCTTCTCCAAGGGAGAGGAGAAATAGAATCATGGAGTAGAAAGTGATATGCAACTAAGGAACCTCCTAAAAAAACCCACTCACATAAATTTTCTTTATACTTTGCCAAGACATACAAGACACAACTCCTGTGAAGTTCTACAGCTCATCATAATTTAAGACACAACTGTGTTGATAACGTGGTAAGTCATAGACTGAAAGTTCAAGGTTATGGAAGGGCTGCTTTTGAAATGCTATTGCTTTCATTTACAAGAAACACACAGATATATCAACAAGGCATTGTCCATGAGTATAGTGAAGATGCAAGAAAAACATAATTCTGTTTTTTTTCGCCTGAGGGAGTTGCATTTTTTCATTTTAACTCAAGACTGACAGCTGAGTATAACATGAAACCAGAGGCACTCATCTAAAGTCTATTCAAGCCAAAGTAAAGATCTATACAGATTTCAGCTTTGTTCCCCTTGAAGTCAGTAGTAAAACTCCCAGAGGTACAGATTTGTTGTCAAATAATTTAGCTTTAAAACAAATGTGGTGTAAGGAAAAAAGAATACATTAAAAAAAAAGTGACAGGTGTTTTCAAAACTGAATGGGGCAGCATTGCACTGTCAGTTAAAAAGACAAACAGCAAGAGATCCTAGCCACTAATTTCTAAGTGGTTTTAAGTATAGCAAGATATCAGAGTCAACAACAGATTGTCTTCCTATGAATGAAACAACTGAAATGACTTTATAGAGGAATTCTGTAGATCCAAATGTTGAGCCTTATTACAGCAAAATAACTTATTCCTTTCTTGCTACCCCCTAAGTAAACTTTGGTTAAAATTTGTTTGGTTAAAACAAAAAACACTAGATTTAAATTATAAAGTCCTGATATATAGCATTAATAGCATAGCCCTGTCTCTAAGTGTGGATAAAATCCTCACAGGGCACAGCTGCAGTACACTGAATATCCGCTGAGTCTTCATGACATATACCTTCAGCTAATTATTTTGTGAGATATATTTCCTTCACATTATTATTATTATGTATTTTCTGCTGCTGCTGCTTCTCCTAGCAGGACGCCTTGTGGTGCAGCCACACTGGGGAATCTGTCTGGGATGAAAACTTACACTGTACTTGAACAGCCAGAGGGGACCTCATTTAGTAATGCATTATAAGGCTTACTAAGCATGCCTTGGTTTTTTTTCTGAGCAGGGCACTAAGGAAAAATTCAGACAACTTTACTAATCTTCCATTCAGAACGATTTTCCCTGTTCTACATTAGTTTTAATTGGAAAAGGGCCTAGTTAATGCTGCCTCTCTGCATCTTCTGGTAAGATGCAGGGGCTGAAGGCCAGATTGGGATCTCACTATGTTCTAAGTTATGTTGTTGAGTGCTAAAAACCCCACTCTGTTTGTTTCCACCTATCAGGAGTAGAACTGATATTGCAATTCTTGCCTGCCAACAGACTAATCACGAGAACTGAGAGACAGCTGTGCCCAAGGCAAAGGGCAGGAACAAGGTGCGTGAGAGGGTTCTAACAGTCAATTCTTTGAGGAGGATCAGCTCGTTCTACTTGTCAGTTTTATTAGCTCTCCTGACAACAGTAACCACAACAATGGCTACCAAAGACATATTATTTACAGAACATCATATCTTTGAAGGGATACAAGCCTTACCCTGACAGCAGATCACCTAAGATATATCTCTAAGACATGGATTGAACCACTTTCAGAAATGAATGTCAACAAGCCTCTGTCGCTACAGATACAGCAACAGGCAAAAGGAAAACTTTCTAATTTTGTAGGATTTTCTAGGAAGGTATGGTGTTTGGGTGCATTCAATATTCTGAATTAATTGCTAATAACTTTCTTGGAGTTATTTATCAGCATACTCAGTACTTGAAATGTGTGCTGCTTTTACCAGATACACTCCCAAGTGAGACCTTTGGGTAGTATAAACTGTATAGCTCCAGTAAAATCTATGAAATTACAATGTTTTACATGAATTGAGAGTCTGATAGCTGTGAGCAATAAAATAAATTTAAGTTCTCTAACAGAATTGGCTTCACTCTTAGATTCCAGTTTCTGCAGTGAAAAGAGTTCCTATTATGAATTCAGGTTTGGCTCACAGCAGGTATTTTATATTGCTCACTTAAATTTACGGTTCCAATTAATATGACTTCTGAGTGGCTCATTTGATGGTAAATCTGTGCCCGGTTTCACCTGCATCAATAAACCAATGCTAAAAAATAATACATTTTTTTTTCTGCCACAACAGGCATTTTGTTTCCTTGTATATGCTAACAAGTCTCATGATAACCTTGAAGTGTGTGATGGAAAGAAAAACACACAAATACCTTTCTAAACTAGAGGAAGCTGAATTAATTCCAATTTTAGTACAACTGACCTTGGGGGTTTAAGAGAAAGAAACTCTTGATTTCAATTTTTTTCCTTTGGAAAATGATCACTGATCAGTGATCGTAAGTTGGTTGAAGTAAAAGAAAAGTCCTCCATTGATTACAATAATTTGGGTCATTCTTTAACGACTTAAGCACTTAACTCTGAAAATAAGGAGTACACATATTCAGATAAATTGTCTATGGAAGTTTTAGCAAAAAACCGCAAGATATTTCTACAAAATAAGTCAGCCAAAGCATTGTCCTTGATGGGTCTTCATATTGCAAATGTTCTTTAGCTGCACAGTCCAGAGAAGTAAGTAACTCCAGAAATTTGCATCGGATGGGTGGAAACTCATGGAAAGGTTTCATTATCTGCCCCACCACACAGATAGCTCTGCTCATTCCAACCCCTGCTCCTCATTTTAAGTGCTGTTGTAAACACTGTGATCACTATATAATTTACCACACTTTACAAAATATTTAAAACCTCCTGTGTCTATTCATAAATAAACAGTCCCCAATTCACAGCTGTTTTGGTAAAATTTTCTCCAAAGAATCCTATACCATTTTTCTTTTTTCTGCTATGTTTCTTTCATAAAGAAGTGAAAAACATTGTTTGTGATGGGCATGAAGTTAACTATCAGATCTCCTTAGCTCTGTGGAAAAGGAGTTGGACATTTTCTCTGACATTTTTCTTGCGTTCAAGAGGATTTTAAAAGTTGAGTTCTTAAGGGAGTCTGAGCATCTTTGGCACTCATCTCTTTTTCAATTTATAATAGATAACTAAAGCCTGTAAGGTCTTCCAAGAATTCTCATTCTTAATTTTTGATACAGATTTTTTTTCAATAAGTGTAAGGACTTCTTTCATTCTTTGCTGGGTTCAATTCCAATTCTCCCCAGAGAGCCTAAAGAAATAACATATTGAAAAACAACATGAAAAAACTTAAGTGAAGCATTCAATTTTGATATATTGGAGAACACAATCCTAAAACTGGAAACTTAAAATATTCATCCTGATTATAAGAATAATAATAGAAATGGCTGCCAATAATTTTGTAATTTCCACCATAATCTTGAGCCACCACCAAGTATAGTGAAAACTGTTTGACCCTTCACAGGAGTACTGATTTTCTCAATTTGGAGACAGACCAAATAGAATAGAAAAGAAATAGATCTGAAATTTCCAATTACATAATTTAAATTTAAGACAAAGAACTGACCCTTATAAACTATATGAGTAATTAAATAGTTATTAATTTTCTTTGTTCAAGCTCGACTCAAACCATTAGTGCAAACCTCTCTGATGTACAGTATGGGACAGAGTTTTACAGAGGAAGTTCTGCTCAACCTGGAGGAGAATAAAGCTTATAGAAGTGGAGATATTTGTTCATTTTACCCATTACAATAACAAAGCAAAACACTACCCAAAGTTTATACTGTTGTTGGGGGTTAGACTTGTTTAGTTTGTTGGGGGTTTTTTTGTTTTGGTTTGGTTTTTTTTTTTTCACCTGTAGAATTTTTTCCCAGGAGTTGCGGGGCAACTGATTGCTGGGTGTTTGTCGGTGCTTAGTGGAACAAAGCATGGAGGCTGAGTAGAGACTGGCACTTGGCTACACCCTTTGTCTCCAAGAGTTTCCCCCCCCCCCCCGCCGCGAGGGGGGCGGGGGGGGGGGGGGGGAGACGAGGGCTGGGGGGGCAGCTTCACTTTTAGTGTAGTCTGCGTTGGGAGCGGACTGGGCTGCCGTTGCTGTGTTAGCTTCTCACTGGCACCACCGAGACCTGATCCTGGGGAGAGCTGCCATCATCTGCTCGTGTGTCCAAGAAGATCCTGATTTCTCCTTTTCCTGCCCTGCTAGAGCTGTCTCAGCCCTGTCTCACTGCCTCGGCGCTGTTTTAGAGCTGCTCTGCACCGCAGGCCCGCACTGCCCTCCCTGCCAGACATCCCTGCCCCCCAGTGACCACCGGCGGAGCTCCGAACTTCACCCAATCCACCAGCCCAAGATCCCCCACCGTTCCAGCTTAGTACCTTTTTCTTAGAGTCCCCAGAGACCAGACTGCCCCGAGTTTTGTAAGACCAAGCTCCGTCAAGGCCCCTGGTTCTGTTTTCGCTATTAATTGCTGTAGTTGTTGTTGTTTGTTTGCCTTGTTATACTATTAGTAAAGAACTGTTATTCCTATCCCCATATCTCTGCCTGAGAGCCGTTTTAATTTTCTAAATTATAATAATTTGAGAGAAAGGGATTTGAATTATCCATCCCAAGAGAGGCCCTGCCTCTCTTTAGCAGATACCTGTCTTCTTTCAAAACCAAAACAGATTCTGGCGCCCAACGTGGGGCTCGAGGGCATTGAGAGATAAAAGAATAACAGTTCTTAAGTGACCTGATTTCTTGTGCACTGGATATAGAAACCTCGATAGGTAACGCCATGTAGTCTAACTTATCCTGGTTCGGGTGGCATGTGGCTGTGGCTTTATTTTGCCTATTTGCAAGCCCTTACCTAAACATGGGCCCTATAACAAAAGCTACTGTGGCTGTTATCCAGTTTGTTTTATGGGCTGATAAGGTGAGGAATTCACTGATTTTTAACTTGCTCTGGACAGCAGGCACGTGGATACGTGGCTACCACATACTAAGTGGATGTATTTGGGGTTACTTTAAGAATAGTACTTTCTGTGAGGAAATGACAGTGGGGGAAGTTTTCCAGACTTTTAGCCAGTTCCTTATGCCTGCTCTGCCAGCTTTTGAAGAGTTCAAATTTCCTCTAGAAACTAACCAAATGTTGCTGATGATCCTAGCTTACTTAGCTTTCAAAGATAAGGTTAAGTCAATTTAGAGCACTGCACAGACTAGGGATATTGCTGTAGGGCCTGATACTGTCCCAGAGGCTAGAGATATTGCTGTAAGGCCTGACACTGCCCCAGAAGCTAGAGATACTGCTGTGGGGCCTGATACTGCCCCAGAGACTGGGGATGCTGGCCCACTGCCTGACCCTGTCCTGCAGCCCACCCCAGAAATGAACAACCCCGATTGGGTGGGGGTTCTAGTGAAAGAGATACGTGAGATGGGCCAGGTGCTGAAAGAATACACTTCCCCAGCTGGTGGGAAGCCCTCCCCTTGCCCTGAAAAAAGAGAATCCGATGGTGCAGCAGTAGAACCCACGGAAGTTACAACCGTCCAGGTTCCAGCTGAACCACAAGACCAGTCACAACCAGCTGCAGTTGCCCCTGTAGAAACAAAGAAGTATAAGATGAAATCAGAGTACCCAGGTAATAAAAATAAGAAAAGAGGGCCCTCACAGCTCACAGGGGAACCAGAAGTTGAGATTGTCACCGAGTCCCTGACTTATGAAAGCCTACGTAATCTGCAAAAAGATATTGCACGACAGAGACGTGAGGCTTATACAACTTAGTTACTTCAGGTTTGAGACCTTATAAGTACAGGCATGCAACTAGATGGTGGTGAAGCAAAGAATTTGAGACCCTTGACCCAGGACTCAGGGGTGAATCAAGTATTTGTAAGGGAGCAAGGGCCCCTTCCCCTCTGGGAGCGACTTCTAATGAGTGTAAGGGAGAGGTTTGTCCACAGAGACAGAATGCAGGAGCACCATCATAGAAGTCATTAGAAAACCCTTGAAGAAGGGATCCAACAGCTGAGGGAAGTGGCAATATTAGAAGTACTCTTTAGGAGGGGTAGACAGCATGACAATGACCCTGACAAGGTCAGGTGCACGGGGCAGATGTTGTAGAACTTAGCAAGTAAAAGACCATCTCAATACACCACCTTCATTGCAATGATCAATCCTGATAGCAACCGAGAGACAGTAAGTTCTGTCGCCAATAGGCTCAGAAACTATGAGAGCATGATCAGTAGCCCAATGAAAGCTCAAGTCTCTGCTGTGATTAAAGAACTCAGAGAGGAGATGAGTGAGATGAAAGAGGAGATGAGGAAGAACAGTTCCCATGCGGCACCAGTGCGAGTCACAGGCCCCAGAGCCAGAGCCCAACGCCCTCCAGCTAGAGAGAGAGAGTACACCCCAAGGGCTGACCTGTAGTTTTTCTTGCGTGACCATAGAGAAGACATAAGAAAGTAAGATAGAAAACCCACTTCTGCCCTGGCAGCACGGGTGCGTGAGCTCAAAGAGAGAAACACTAACCGAGGGAGTCCTGCTAAAATGAAAGTAGCCTTAACCTCCCATGACCGAGCCACCAAGTATTATAGAAGTGAAGATGATATGTCAGATCCCCTTGAAAGAACCTCTACGATGTATGCCCAGGAAGAGAATAATAACCAGTGCTAGAGGGGCCCCGCCTCTAGCCAGGAAGAGGCACGGGAAAACTGAGTCTTTTAGACTGTGTAGATTCGATAGCCTGGCACATCAGAGCCACAGAAATATGAAGCTTTAGTAGATACTGGTGCACAGTGTACCCTGATGCCATCGAGACATGTAGGGGCAGAACCCATTTCCATTGCTAGAGTGACAGGGAGATCACAGCAACTGACTCTAGTAGAAGCCGAAGTGAGCCTGACCAAGAAAGAGTAGCAGAAACATCTGATTGCAACCAGCCCAAAGGCCCCGTGTATCCTGGGCATTGACTTCCTCAAGAATAAGTATTACAAAGACCCTAAGAGACTCAGATGGGCTTTTAGAATAGCTGCTGTAGAGGCAGAGAGCATCAAGAAATTGAACACCTTGCCTAGACTGTCAGAGAACCCATCTGCAGTAAGACACCTAAAAGTAGAAGAACAACGAGTGCCAGTTGCAACCTCGACAGTGCACCGCCGGCAGTATCGGACCAATCGAGATGCCGTGATCCCCATCCACAAGATGATCCGGGAGCTAGAGAGCCAAAGAGTAGTCAGCAAAACCCACTCACCCTTCAACAGCCCCATCTGGCCTGTGCGCAAGTCTGATAGAGAATAGAAACTGACTGTAGACTATCGTGCATTAAATAAAGTGACACCACCGCTGAGCGCTGCTGTGCCAGACATGCTGGAACTCCAGTACGAGCTAGAGTCCAAAGCAGCGAAGTGGTACGCCACTATTGACATTGCTAATGCGTTTTTCTCCATTCCTCTAGCTGCAGAGTGCAAGCCTCAGTTTGCGTTCACATAGAAGAGTGTGCAGTATACCTAGAACTGACTGCCCTAGGGGTGGAAGCACAGTCCCACCATCTGCCATAGACTGATCCAGGCTGCACTAGAAAAAAGAGAGGCTCCAGAACATCTGCAGTACATCGATGACATCATTGTGTGAGAGAACACGGCAATAGAAGTGTTTGAGAAAAGAGAGAAGATCATCCAGATTCTCCTAGAAGCCAGCTTTGCCATCAAGAAGAGCAAAGTCAAGAGACCTGCCCGAGAGATCCAGTTCTTAAAAGTAAAGTAGCAAGATAGACGTTGCCAGATACCCACAGAGGTAATCAACAAGATCACCTCGATGTCTCCACCGACCAGCAAGAAAGAAACACAAGCTTTCCTAAGTGCCATAAGCTTTTAGAGAATGCACATTCCCGAGTACAGCCAGATTGTGAGTCCTCTCTACCTGGTTACCCGCAAGAAGAACGATTTCCACTGAAGTCCTGAACAGCAGCAAGCCTTTGCCCAGATCAAGCAAGAGATCGCTCATGCAGTAGCCCTTAGCCCAGTAAAGACAAGACCAGAAGTAAAGAACGTGCTCTACTCAGCAGCCAAGAACAATAGCCTGTCCTAGAGCCTTTAGCAGAAAGTGCCGAGTAAGACTCAAAGCCGACCACTGAGATTCTAGAGCCAAAGCTACAGAGAGTCTGAAGCCAACTACACTCCCACAGAGAAAGAAATCTTAGCCGCCTATGAAAGAGTTCAAGCTGCCTCAGAAGTGATTAGCACAGAAGCACAACTCCTCCTGGCACCCCGACTGCCTGTGCTAGAGTAGATGTTTAAAAGAAAAGTTCCCTCTACCCACCATGCCACCGACGCCACATAGAGCAAATAGATTGCCCTCATCACACAGCGCGCCCGTATTAGAAACCCAAACCGCCCTGAGATTTTAGAAGTTATTACCAACCAGCCAGAAGGTGAAAGCTTTAGTCTCATAAACGAAGAAGAGCAGGAACAAGTGACACGAGCTGAAGAAGCACCACCGTACAACCAACTGCCAGTAGAAGAAACACAGTACGCTCTTTTCACTGATAGTTCCTGTCGCATTGTAAGCATGAACCGGAAGTAGAAGGCAGCCGTGTGGAGCCCCACACGACAAGTTGCACAAGCCACTGAAAGAGAAAGTAAGTCGAGTCAACTTGCTGAACTCAAAGCCATTCAGTTAGCCCTAGACATTGCTGAAAGAGAGAAGTAGCCAAAGCTCTACCTCTACACTGATTCGTAGATAGTAGCCAATGCTCTGTAGAGTTGGCTAGAAAAGTAGAAAAAAGCCAACTGGCAGCGTCGGAGAAAACCAATCTGAGCTGCTGTTGAATAGAAAGACATTGCCACTCAAGTAGAGAAGCTGCCTGTGAAAGTCCGCCATGTAGATGCCCACGTCCCCAAGAGCAGAGCTAATGAAGAGCACCGAAACAATGAGCAAGTAGATCAGGCTGCCAAGATAGAAATATCAAAGATAGACTTAGACTGGCAGCACAAAGGAGAGCTGTTCCTAGCTCGATAAGCCCATGATGCTTCAAGACATCAAAGCAGAGATGCCACCTATAAGTGGGCACGAGACCGAGGAGTAGATCTAACCATAGACAGTATTTCCCAGGTTATCCATGACTGTGAGACATGTGCTGCCATCAAACAAGCCAAGCGGCTGAAGCCCCTATAGTATAAGAGACGATAGTCTAAATATAAGTATAGAGAAGCCTAGCAGATTAACTACATCACCCTTCCCCAGACCCGCCAAAGCAAGCGCTATGTGCTGACCATAGTAGAAGCCACCACTAGATGGCTAGAGACCTACCCTGTGCCCCATGCTACTGCCCAGAACACCATCCTGGGCCTTGAAAAACAAGTCCTGTAGAGACATAGCACCCCTAAGAGAATTGAGTCAGACAATGAGACCCATTTCAAGAACAGCCTTGTAAACACCTGAGCTAGAGAACATAGCATCGAATAAATATATCACATCCCTTATCATGCACCAGCTGCCAGGAAAGTTGAACGATGCAATAGCCTGCTTAAAACCACCTTGAAAGCACTAGGTGAGAGGTCTTTCAAGAACTGAGAGATGAATTTAGCAAAAGCCACATAGTTAGTGAACACCAGAAGTTCCACCAACCGAGCAGGCCCTGCCCAGTCTGAGCCCCTGAGAACAATGAATAGGGATAAAGTTCCAGTAGTACACATGAGAAGTATGCTGAGAAAAACTGTTTAAGTTAATCCTGCTTCCAGCAAAGACAATCCTATCCGTGGGGTTGTCTTCGCTCAGAGACCAAGTTGCACTTAGTAAGTAGTGCAAAAAGATAGACAAACCCGATGCATACCTCAAAGAGACCTTGTTTTAGAGTGAACTACCCATGCCACTGTATCCGTACCCATATCTGCATGTATATATGTATATAATTAAAGTAGTGCATGTATGTATATAGTTTAGAAGTTTAAATTCAAATGTAACATGTTAGTATGAGAAAAAATTCGAAGTAGATTGATGTTAGGAGTTAGACTTGTTTAGTTTGTTGGTTTTTTTTTTTTTGTTTTAGTTTAGTTTTTTTTTCACCTGTAGAATTTTTTCCCAGGAGTTGCGGGGCAACTGATTGCTGGGTGTTTGTCGGTGCTTAGTGGAACAAAGCATGGAGGCTGAGTAGAGACTGGCACTTGGCTACACCCTTTGTCTCCAAGAGTTTCCCCCCTCCCACCGCCGCGAGGGGAGAGAGGGGGGGTGGGGGGGGAGACGAGGGCTGGGGGGGGCAGCTTCACTTTTAGTGTAGTCTGCGTTGGGAGCGGACTGAGCTGCCGTTGCTGTGTTAGCTTCTCACTGGCACCACCAAGACCTGATCCTGAAGAGAGCTGCCATCATCTGCTCGTGTGTCCAAGAAGATCCTGATTTCTCCTTTTCCTGCCCTGCTAGAGCTGTCTCAGCCCTGTCTCACTGCCTCGGCGCTGTTTTAGAGCTGCTCTGCACCACAGGCCCGCACTGCCCTCCCTGCCAGACATCCCTGCCCCCCAGTGACCACCAATGGAGCTCCGAACTTCACCCAATCCACCAGCCCAAGATCCCCCACCGTTCCAGCTTAGTACCTTTTTCTTAGAGTCCCCAGAGACCAGACTGCCCCGAGTTTTGTAAGACCAAGCTCCGTCAAAGTCCCTGGTTCTGTTTTCGCTATTAATTGCTGTAGTTGTTGTTGTTTGTTTGCCTTGTTATACCTATTAGTAAAGAACTGTTATTCCTATCCCCATATCTCTGCCTGAGAGCCGTTTTAATTTTCTAAATTATAATAATTTGAGAGAAAGGGATTTGAATTATCCATCCCAAGAGAGGTCCTGCCTCTCTTTAGCAGATACCTGTCTTCTTTCAAAACCAAAACAACTGTGAAAGAAGTTCACAGTTTCTTTGTATGCTTAATATCAGTGATGTTATTCAGCTGGACACTGAGACTCACAGTAAGTTTAAACAAAATCTTTTCCTTTCCAAAGTTGGCATTTTGGTAAGCTTTCTCTCTTCTGCTCACCTGTCATCTTTTTATGCTTCTGTCTACTCTATATTTATCCACTGTTTCTTTCTATTCCTTTCTGCCTGTATCTCTGCAAACTTTTGACTTTGAGACATCTTAGTCTTTACACAAACTTTTCTTTATGCAAACCCATTGAACATTACCTAAACTGGCAATGTTTCCTTTAAAGGAAATAAACTAAAATCTAAGATTATTGAAAGTCACAGACTATAGACATGTTAAAGAAACTCAGGATTTGCAAACACTTTTTTCCTTTTCATGTACTCATGCAATGGAAAAAATTTATATTGATGCATGTCACAGATATGTCCTTTACACCATCAAATGTCTTAAATACATAGCTTTATACCTTTTAATTAAAAACTGCAGAGGTAAACTTTCAAAACTTTCAGTCTGTAAGTCCATCCCTCTTATTATTGAACCAAGCAGGAGTGGTGAAAAAGACCTTTCAGGGCTCATGCTATCTTCCTTCATAGAAAACCAGAGATTTCTTCCACCTATTTAGAGTCTTAAATGCCTTAAATTTTGCATCTTTATTTAGCCCCATCATAAGGATTTGCTTCCATTAAGTATCTTCATTTTACCCAACCAGTAACATCCATGTAATATGCACAATTTTTTCTGTTATATTGAAATCTTTCCATACACAAAGTTGGGATTGCTCTATAAAATGCTGAAATAAAGAAAAACAGCTCAATATGTTTTTTCTTGCTCATCCTGTGATTTCAATGTTAAAATTATTAAATTGGCCTTAACTTGGTGTAATTAGTAAAGACATTTAACTTGAACCTTTTAAAGCTGGAGATCCTGTTTAGGAGACTGGGCTACAGTCATTACAGAGAATGTTCTTCTGTTGCTGTGTGAGAATATTGGGTCACATGTACTTCAATTTCCCTAGAAGAAAATCCTAAAGCTTTATCTTTGCCTCAACTATAAAATGTATGATTGGGTTTTTTGCATTTTGTTGGCAGTAGCTTTTCTCCTGTTTTTCTTGTAATAATAGCAGGAATTTGTTATGCCCTTCATCCTAGGTATTCGCAACTCTTCACCGCTGTTCAGCATGGTTTATGGAAGAAAAGCTAATGGCATGCCTTTAGCAGACTGGAGTCACAATTGCTTTGGCGTTCCTAAGGACATGTACCAGGGAAGTATCTAAAACACTACTTGTCTGAATTGGTAACAAGTTGCGGTGCGTTTTTCAGTTCATATGTTGATTTGCAGTTACACTGTTAATATCTAATGATTTAAGTGTAGTTTTCCTATCTGTTTTGTAAAAGCTTACTTAATGGTTCATTCCATGTTTCCCCCTATTCCTTTCCCCACTTGGTATAGTTCCCACCCCTGGAAATCCCCTTGAGTTGTTTACCCCAAGTCTGTTATATGTCAATCATTAAGTTTTCCTCATGTGACCACTCCTTCTGTCTGTACCTTAAAACCCTTTACACAGCCCCTGCTGCCTGCTTCGCCTGGGGCTGTGCCAGAGAACCCCAATAAACGTCACCCCATGGCGCCTCAGGGAAGTCTCCTTCTCCTTCCTTCGCCGTAGCCGCCCCTCCACCGCCCGTGCAGCAATGCCCTTACCCACCGGGTGGGTCCTGCCGGTCCTGCTGCAGACCCTACCGAGGCTGATGCGGTTCCCCGCCAGGGCAGCCGGGTCCAGCTGGGAAGCCACTTGTTAGCAGGCAGGGGAACACGCCTCAGTAACATTTACTAGAGTGTATATATTGTTCCTGGTTCAAAAAAAAAAAAATGCAAAGTGCAAAGCAGTAACAAATCAAGCCCTGCATCTCTGGGTGGACATAGCTGTATAAAACAAACACATTGTCTCACTCTCTTTCTCATGCACACACAGAGCAAGACCTCTTAAAAACTGATCTACCAGTATTTACCCTCAATGGATTCTCAAGATACTCTATACCTTAGAAACTTCTCATATTGATATAAAACATACTTATCTGGAGTGGAATTTTAGCTAAGCAGAAAAAAATTTAATGAGGTACCATTTGTGTCAATGCCACTGCAATAATATAGGTTTTGACAGTCTTAGAGGATAAGCAGGATGTTACCATGTGAGAAAGCCCTTACCCTATTTTGAACTGAAACTTTCCTGCTGATTTGCATCTGTGCAGAGCATGTTGCTTTTCTCAAGTTTTTATTTTTCACTGATGAGAGCAAATAAAGATTTAAAGTTAAGTTAGTGCTTATCCAACTAGCTTCTGTAGGCTGTCTGTAGCTTCTAAGTGGGTCAAGTCAAAACTTTGCTGGTAAGTCATTGACTAAACTTGGTTCAACAGATATAAATAATGACCCAAACTTTTTCTTTAATGCCAAGTATAATTGAACAGGTGTCTAGTTGTACTATTTATGCCTGATCCCATCTGAATAAATTGAGGATAGAGAAAGGATGAAAAAAAAAAAAAGTGAAATTTTAAGGGACTGCCCTGAAGGGAAAGCTGTACAATGTCTTTGGTAGAGTTCTCTTTTGGCCTCAGTTCTATAAACTTGAGAGTAAAATCCTGTTTTCCCAACTTTGTGGGGAAAATTTGTACTGATTTCCTCTAAGTAAACACGGTCTCTCTTTCCCTCCGCCCTCCTACCCTCAAGTTATGGGTTTAAAGCAAAACATAAATCATTGCTCTTATTTATCCAGGTCCCAGTCAGGATTATTCCCCTGCTGTCCTATGCCATTAGGAGTGCTGTGAGAGAAGAACAAATTCCCACTTGTGCTTTCATATTAATCCAGCAAACCCTCCTGAGCTACATCGTTGCATATACTATGAAGTCAGGCATTTGTCTTTTCCACAGGACACTTGCCTTGCTGGTGGCTAAGGACATTAAAAAGCACAAGGCATTTCAAGCTGTGCTATTTCTACTTCCCTCTGGGAGCCATTTTTCTGCAGATAATCTGGTTTTTATACCTTATATTATATTCTAGAAAAGTTTACATGTATCACAATGCTCAGAACATTATCCTTAAATAGATACAAGATGCAGTTCTGGGGAGAAGCTCATTTGAGCACTTGTATTGTAAATAAAATATTACCAAATTCCACTTCTGGAAATGAAAAATAGACTCTACAAACTTTGTAAAAAATAGCTGTGATAATAATGATGAGTAGGTCAGATTTGCAGATTATTAACCTCAAGAGTGCTTTATGAAACAGGCAAATATTTTAACAATTTTATTAGCTGGATTAATTCTTGAGTAGGTCAAAATTAGGGCTTCTGTTAATAGGCTTTGGAATAGATATTCTGAGGATATTATTGCAAGGATTGTGAAGAAAAATATTATTGTGATACTTCAGGCCTCTGCACCCAGATTTGGGAATTTACACCAAAGGAAATAGCATCAATAAGACAGAGTCCTGTTCTGCAATCGGAAAATTGCACTTTTAGTACTTGCAGGCCTGAAAATAGGGAGCTAGATCTCCACAATTCAAAAGAAAGCAATTTCATGTGCTTATAGTTAGAATTTATTTGTCATTTGGTATTTTAAATAAATAATAAATTTGTTTGCAAGTGTTTATAAGAAGTGAACCATTACACCAGAGAAATCGAAAAATGTGTAATTTATCTGACCAGTCATAACTTACCAACACCTAAAAGTTGAATACTGCAGACTAATATCAACATCAATCTTTTAACCAGAAACCTAATGGAGACAAACAAACAAAAGCAGGAAAAATATATTGGGCAAATTCTGATAGCAAACACAAGAGAACTTTGAGTTGTCATGAGTACTTACTAAGTAAACCTTGGCTAAAGCATTTATTCCATTCTTTTCATATTACATTTAACTTCAGCTTTCCGGACCTGCTCAACCACACAAAGTTTGGGGTGTGCTTAGAGAAACACTACATAAAGGTTTGATTTTATGCAGAAATTAACTCTATTCTAAGGAAAACTTCAAAACTGTGACATCTGGTATCTTATCCCTATAGGTTTTACATTAAATGAAAGGGAAAAATAACTGTAGGGGGTACAAAAAGTTCTGGAAAACTAAAAATAGTAATCACATTGCTATGATATCCTTCATTTTTTTTCCCCTTAACATGTACCCAGTTTATTTTCTCAGTATTGCAGTATTGCATCATTTTGAATGCCTTCATTGTCATGATAGCTATGAGTCACAAAGACTAATTATTGGTGGAATGTCCTCTAATTCTTTATAGTCATAGTCTATAATCCTTTGCACATTCAATATAAAATCATACTAAAATGCCTGAATTTAACTGTCCAGTCTGAATTTCTGAAAAAATTGATAGAATATATTTCTTTACAGTTGAATCTTGTCCATTTCCTGTAATATCGTTAGTTAAACATTTAGCCCACCAGCCAATGGCTGCAATAACCTTGAAATATACACCACCTTTTTTGCAATGGATATATTCCTCCCTGCATAGTTGATGGCCTGTGTACTAAACATAGCTGAGTTGCAGTTTATACAGAAAATTTTCATAGCTAATAAGGAGATTATTTAGTGTCCTTTGTTTTTCCTCTTTTTTCCCATCTATTAATATACAGTTATTCTAATAATTAAAATACTGCCCCATGAATTTCCCCTGAAAAGAAATAAAACATTGAAATACTGCCTTGATGAACTTGTCCTAAAAGAAAGAAAACTCAGTAAGACAGGTCCTTCTAATAAGTTGCTCAAATAGCTCCTATCTATTCAATCTTTATCAGTGCCAGTAGAAACCAGAAGTATTTTAATTTATTTTGAAGCTGTTGAACCAGAAAGATATTAGCTGTGGGGCTGTTCTTGCAAATTGCTGAGCACCTCTGGGAGACATTCTGTATTTCAAACTCTCATCATACCACTGGGAACTGAGAATGCTGAACTGAGGAGAAAAATAATGTTAAATAGTTTCTGCAAATATTTGCCCACATTTTAAATAAAATCGGTTTTGCTTTGTTTCCACCTTATTCTATATTCAAGCTTGACGAGCATTGGCAGTATATTGGCAGAAGTGAAAGATAGTATTTATACTTGCAATACTAACATGATCAGTCAGTGAGGAAGCAGAAAAATTATACACCCAGCTACCTACATTTGTTGGCATAGATGATTTGCTCACAGTGCCACTGATAATAGTTCAAACTCTGTGCTGGATCCTTGCTATGGATAGACCTGAGGGATTTTGGTTTTGATCTATGTTAAATGTTGCTTAACAGAATTCACAGAGCAAATGATCATGCAAGGGTGGTAATACAAAGATGATAATAAGCTCTCATTTATTTATCAGTATGATTCACTAGAGAAAGTATGCAAACTTAAAAAAACAGATGCTTCGATTACTTCAGCATCACTGTTTCCTATCTTGCTTCAACTTCCCAATCTAAAAAATGAGCATTTTTCCTGTTTTCCCATAAAGATCTTTGTGATGTAGAAGTATTTTCCTACACACACACAAAAAAAAGTAATTCTAGATTTAGATATAACATTTAGAAGTCTTCTGCAGCTTCAACCTACTTGGTCAGATACACACCAAACTGTCATATTAGGCCTAAGGATAATATGACATGAATAAAAAAGAAATGATAGATTAAAAAAATAAAAGGCAAAACACCAAAAAATAAACAAACAGAAACCCCAAAACACCTTAGCAATGAAGGCAATAGGAACATATACATTAACAAAATATAGGAATTTTGTATTCTAATTTACTAAGAAAATAAAATTAATTACAATAACAGAATATTGTTGAGCTTTATATTCCAGATATATTTTTAAATATCTTTCCATTGATCCACCAGAGAAAAAGAAGAAAAATCACAAATTTTGCATTATTTTACAGCCACAAACCACAAATAAAAGTTGTTAACACAACCTGAGAATTATTCTTTCTTTGAATTTCCTGGCTTATAATTCCATTTACTACAGTTATGTTGCTCTTTATTTATTTTGACAATTAATTGCATGTAAAAATCTTTTTTTTGTTTTCCCCTTTACTTTTGCCTTCTTTCCTTAAACAGCTGGCTAATTAAGACAACTCACATCTCTGTCATATTTCACCTCTCCCTCAAATGCAGATATGACTGCAGGCTTGTCTTTTACCAAGTGATTCCAATTCAATTAGAAATGAACCTCTATATGCAACATAACAAAGTGAATGTGTATTCTTCTAAGGAAAGAGCAGATCTGTAAAACTACTGTAAAGAAACTTACCCTTCTGAGATGAAGGGCTCACATTCTCGTCACTGCATGAATATCTTGTAGTTCCCTTCCTCCTCCTTCTTTCCCCACTTCTTACCTATTTGGACTGTCTGCAGCTAGGGACAGAGTATTTTTCACGAGACTCAAGAGGGAAGGAGGACTCATCCAAGCTGGAAATGGTAACCACCATTTCATCTGGACATAGCACTTTGGAATCAAAATGGTTTGGGTTGGAGGGGACCTTAAAGATCAACTAATTCCAACCCCCTTGTCATGTGTAGGAATCATTCCTAACTTAGTGCTTAATAACTTAAAGTGCTAGTTCATCCCTTTACACCACATTTGCAAAAAAATACAGTTTAACTGCAAAATTTATACAGCTACTGTTACCTTCATTCTGGTGTGCTCCTGTCGCAGCCTACCACATGCCCTTGTCACCTGCCAGCACTTCCAAATCCTCACCACAATCTGAGTCTCCCTGCCAGGCAGTAGTTAAACTCTCCCATGATAACATTCATCTCAGTCAATGTTAGAAATCTCACCTTACTCTAATGGAAAATTTCCTATGAAGCATGTACACATTTAGTGTTCTGCCTTCTGTTCCTGAGAAGTGATAAAAGGATATTTGAGAAGATAAGATTTTCTGTGATAATGCTTGGGCAATGTTTTCTGATCTCATTTGCTCAAGACTAAGGATGCTGGTCTTCCAAGTCACCATACACTCATTATCTGCTGGCATAAAGCAAGGAACGATTACTAACCACACAGCAGCTTTAGTTTCAAGGTTACCATATAAACAAATTTCTTAAGTAGGTAGAGAACAATAAGCAATATCTTTACTTCAGCTTTATGGCCTACACAAAGTCTTTGATCACTTCTCAAAGGATAAGACTCTCAGCTGAGTTGATGTCTTCAGTCTTTAATGAAAAAGCAAAAATTGAAATCGTGGACTGATATTTATTCTAAAATTTTAGCATTACTTCTTTTTGTGGTCAAACTTGAGGAAATTATACAAAAGATAACAAAATATTCAAAATACGACATCATTTGTAGAACATATGACCAGCTTGTGCCTTTCAAGGGATTATTAACATCCTTCATTTGCTTTGCAGTAATACTGAAGAATCTAATGACAGGTCTAGAACCCTTATTCTGGGTCTTGTAGAGATGACAAAACAAAAAAAAGGCAGTGATGGTAGATAAGAGTTGAAAGAGTTGAAAGTGCTTTTGCACTTTCTCATTTCCCTTAATGTAAACTGGGTTGACAAGACTGAAATTAATACAATTGTTCTCTTTTAGTATGAAAATAATAAAACGCAGACTTTGAAAGCATGGTGATGAAAGTCAGGGTGAACACATCTTTTTGACTGTGTCTTACCATTCCCCTCCCATGTCTTGGCCTTGGTGAAATACATCTGATATGCAACTTTCCATCTTCTCAAAAACATTTAATGGGCAGAATTTAACAGTGATTATCCAGATTAGCACCTGGGAAACATAGCTTGGAGGTAAAAATTAGGAAGAACTGCCTGAAGTTCACCACTCAAGTCTGTAGAGAGTACAATGCACAGGAGGGAAAACCTGCAGAGCAATTTTAAGTGTTATTTTTCAAGTTCATTAATAAATGTAGAGAATTTTAAAAAGGGAATTATGCTTCCTGAAGTCCTGAGGGATTTTACTACCAACTGTCTCAAAATTATCATTTTTATAGATAAGCCAATTAAAGGGAAATAAGGCTTTTGCATCATACTGTGAGTACTAAACAGGGAATTGAAAAGGATCGGTTTCTGCTTAATAATTTAATAAGATTTTATGTTTTGTATCCTCACAATGGGCAGTAAAAGTGCAAAACCTTTTCTATAATTTCAATTAGAAGTGAGTTATTTATTGATGTGGGTTATATGAGGACAGAGTTCTTTTTTGCGGTATGTAATTTTCCAATAACAACTGTTTTGGGTTGAAGAGGACTCTTGAAATGGTGATTTGTAGTTCTGCAAAAAGGTGATAAGGAGGGAACCCAAATTCGGTCCTTCAGTTATTGGCCAAGTCCTACTGGCTCTGAAAAGTGCAAAAGCTCTTATTTTTCTCAGCAGGCTTTGGATCAGCCTGTTAACTGTCCCTCTCTTGCTCAGGCTGGAAGTGGACTTATGATAAAGGTGTCACTTGACATTTTAGTCTTTGCAAAGTGAGAATCCTGAGTAACCTTGTTAGTCCAAAATAAATTGCATTTGGGTCTTCAGGAAATTTCATACTAAGAGTGCTCAGCTAAAGTCCATTCATTCAATTAAGCTCTGACTGTGAACATAGAGTGCTTTGCTGCACATAAACACATAATTTAGATTTACAGTGAAGCACCCAATAAAAATAAACTGCTATGAACAAAGAAGGAGAGAAAAAAGAGACACAGACAGAGGCAGAGGTACTGCTCTGGGTTGTTTAGTATGCACACAAAGATTGCCAGACAGTTGAGGGAGGTGATTGTCCTGCTCTGCTTTACACTGGTGTGGCCTCAGCTTGAATATTGTGTGCAGTCTTGGGCACCACAATATAAAAATGACATTAAGCTATTAAAGCCTTTCCAAAGGAGGGCCATGACAATGGTGAAAGAGGGGAAGGTCTGGAGGGGAAGGCTTATGAGGATTGGCTGAGGTCACTTGGCTTGTTCAGCCTGAAGGAGACTCAAGGGAGATTTCATTGTGGTATTCAGCATCTTCATGAGGAGAAGAGGAGAGGAAGGCACCAATCTCTTCACTCATGACCAGTGACAGGATCCAGGGGAATGGTCTGAAGCTGAGTCAGGGGAGGTTTAGGTTGAATATTGGGGAAATTTTCTTCACCCAGAGAGTGGTTGGGCACTGGAACAGGCTCCACAGGGAAGTGGCTGCCACCCCAAGCTTGACCTTGTTCAAGAAGCATTTAGATAAAACTCTCAGGTACACATGTGATTCTTGGGGTGTCCTGTGCAGGGCCAGGAGTTGGACTTGATAATCCTGGTATGTCCCTTCCAACTCAGTATATTCTGTGATTCTGTGATTCTATGTATATGCCCCTTTACACATACCCAGACACCCAGGAAAAGTTTTTTCTGAGCATACCTAGGTTGGTTTCTAATGCACACGATAAAAAGGTTTCTATGAGCCTTTGTTCATGAATGTAGCTAGTCAAAGTATTTTTGTGTGAAACTGGGTTTTTTTTTTCCTTTTCCACAGAAATGAGGTTTTGAATAAAAAGTATGTTTCAATGAAAAAGTTTTGTTAAGCCTTCAAAAAGAAAAAAAGAAAAAGCAAACACATAATCAACATATTTTGAGTTTTCATAATTTTCCTATATAACTGGTCCCTAATCCAGTTAACAAAAGAGAGAGAGAGAGAGAGAGAGAGAGAAGTCCTACAGAAAAAAGTCCTTCTGTTTTCAGTAAATTGTACAGGGGATGCATAAGCAGGTAAACCATAGACATATTAAGCTTTTTAAAATAGGTTGGAGATCATGTGCATGTTGTTCTACTGCCACAACAGGGTACCATTTCAAGGCTTCATAGGAACATAAGCCAATTTACTTGGTCCTCATTTTTAGAATGACGGCAGAGCAGGATCTAGGGAAAGGAAGCTGGAGGAAGAAAGAGTATGTCCCTCTGTTCCTCCTCTCCTCTCTACATCTCCTGCTTTCTCAACTGATCTGATTATTCTGCTTGGCCTCAAGCATGACAGCACTGTTTCTTCTACAAAAAAAAAAAAAAAAAAAAAAAAAGAAAGAGAGAGAGGAGAAAGAGGCAAGTCTGGATTTAAAAAACAGAAAAACCTCAGAGGAAAGAGAAAGAAGAAAAAGGAGAGTGGGGCTAATAAGCTCATGCAAACTTCTAAGGAATCCTTCTTAACCCTCTGAAATAATTTCAGTAATTGCTTTTTGTGAAGGCAGAATTAGAAAATTGTTCTCTGTTTTCCACTGTTCAGGCAAGAGATAGTGATGAGCCAACTGAAAAATACATTCTGCTCAAACAATTACACTCGCCTCTTAGATCGACAGATAATGCAGCTGCAATTTCTTGTGTGTTCTTCTGGCATGTCTTTGAGCATAAACCAATGCTTAGTTTGCCTCGGCAGAAAGGCTGGCCCTTAACACACACCTTTGAATTCTGCTGGGCTGAGTAGGACAGAAAACATATTCAGGGCCACTTAAGCTAAGCAGCTTCAAACTTTCTTCCTGCAGTCTTGTGGATGGGAGAAGAGATCTTGTTTTGGGGTCTGAGTAAAAGGATCTTATGCCTTTTATCAGCTAACATGGTTCAGTGCAATATCCTTTTTGCTTTCTCTTTGTTCTGCATATACTGGAGAAATGAAGACTATAATCAGACTTCCAGGAAGGGGACACAATAAAACATCCTCACACTGCTATATACTACTTGGTATAAGTGTATAGTATATATGCTATAAGTATATAAAGTGAATAGTGAAAACCCCTGACACAGTCCTATGTTATCTTACATGCTGCCATCCTATAATTCTGAACATATTTTTTAACATAATGTGCAATTTTACTGCTCACAAATGTGAAAGTGCTGATACTTTATATTATAGCTGTATGTCTGTGTGTGCACACACCTATGTGAAAGCGTATGTGCAGGTGTCTACATACACTTGCATTCCTTGGACTCTGTTTTGGATTTAGTTTGTTGTTGCTTGTCTCTTCCTGTGGCAGATCTGCACTGTCGGCATGCAAGGAAGCAATCATAATAATGATTGACCTGACTGTCATGCTTGAACTGCTCCTGACAAAATCCTGGGTTGAAGGAAGAGGATGTAAAGCTGTTAAACTATAACAGCAGAAACTGTATAAAGGAAGACCTAAGTTGACTTGAATAAAGTTAAGAGAAAAAGCAGAAAAAATACAAACTGATAGGTGGGCATTAAACCTGAAGCCAGTGGTATATCATGAGATGTTAGCATTGCTTTAATCAATCAAAGAGTGAGACTACTTTTTTGCCACCTAATGATCCATTCAATAAAACCAGAGTGCAGCTGAGTGGGGAATGTGGCTGTCTCATGTAATTCCCCTGAACGAGAAAGGTAGGCCTAAGAGTGCCATGTAAACTTGGATTTGACTCTTTCTTTTCCTTTCACTGTGAGGTATTTTCAAATGGTGCTCATGAAGATGAATTTTTGGTGGTCACAATTTTGCTGTCAGGAAGCAGGGAAGGGACAGGGTGGTGATGGTTTTCACACCATCTGATATGGTTATGCCTTTTCCTGCACAATTATACAGGGGCTGAATGCAGATACTGGTGGTACACAGCTCATATTTTTGTTTTTAAATCATTATGCTTGTTTTTATTTGCTGTTTCTTTCCTATTGTTTTTTTCAGAGACAGCTTCATTCAGAGTAATGGAGCACTGGGTATTGAGTGTGCCTGTAGTCCAATGAACTCAGTATGCTGCTCATCTTGTTGCTATACTTAATCTAAATAACCTTTTTTATGCTCTGCTGGAATGGCATTTTCAAAAGGCTATATAGTAGTAAATGAGTGTATATGTCAGTAAGGATTTGCTAGACAAATCAAATCTTCCTGACAAGTACATTTATTCATTGCTATTTACTACACACTCTAGTTTGAAGGACAATTTTTGTGATCGGATCATTAACATTTAGTGTCATTTTGGCAACATTTCCCAACTTTTCTTTTTCCCTTCTCTCTTGCCTGTTGTGTGCTTAGCAGCCTCTGCCTAACAGAAGTTAGCTTTACAAGGATTATATCACCAATATGTTAAACAGATTTTTCCCCCTGACTAGCTGGTTTATTGCACAGAAGGCGCCTAAGTGCTAAAGTACATTTTAAATACAAGGGTTTTAAGTGCAACATTAGGAATCTGCTACAGTTACAGCCCTGATAACAAGAAGAAATTTCCTTAAAAGATCACAGCTTCTTGACAGGCATATATACATGTTAATTTTAGTCAGGCCAGACCTTCAGTAGATATAAATCAATACATTGATCCCAAACTGAAGGCTTGTTTGTGACACTGAAAAATATCATGCAATAATGTGAAGTCTCAATGTATTTTGCTCTTTTTTTTTTTTTTAATTGTGTCTTCATTTGAATAAAATCAATTTCAGTAAACTTTTACTTCGCAATAATTAAATGAGAAAAACATGGAGTTTTCCTGTTTGGAAGAATTTGTCTTTTATCTCATCAAGTGTTACACAGAAGAAGTGCTGACGTACACGAGTCCTGGAAACTGTGGGAAGCAGAACCCAGGAAAAAAAGCAGTGTGCTCAGGCAGATAGGATGTCAGAAGAGAATCACCAAGATCAGACCTGGGAAATATCCAGCTTTCTTCACCAGCTGGGCAGGGCATAATAGAATTACCTCTTTGAGTTTGAGTACTTTTATCTACCCAGAAAAATATCCTGTCTCCTGGGTATTTCCCAGCTAAAACCTTCACATAACAAAACTCACAGGTTATTTTCAAGCTAAAACCTTCCCACAACAGAGCTCACAAAACTGTGCAAGTACCCAAAGAAGCCTTCTGCAGTCAAAATTTTATCAGAAATTTCTTTCACTTCTGAGGATGGTATCCAGCATCCCACTGAAAGTTCAAGGTATCTATTTAAATCCAGTGACACCATTTTTGAGTGACAAAAATAAGAAAGGAGTAAAATGTACCTCAATTTTTTGCAAAATAAGTTGTGGGTCACCAGGACTCAGCTGAGGATTGAATCACTCAAAGGTAGATTTTGCTATCTTGATAAAGAACTAATTGCTAAAAAACCCCACACTATCAAATTACTAGAAACACTCTTATCATAGCAGACATCCAAATACCAGACTGCATCTACTACTGTTTCATTCTGATCAGGCCTAACTGGGAAATAATGAAGCATCAAGCACAATGATAAAAATTTCAGAGAAAGGAAAGAAATTAAGAAATTTTGGACTTTCATGTGAACTGCCACCTTGCTAGTAATATTCTGGTTGCCTACTGCCATTGCTAACTAAGTCCCAAAGTAAATAAAACACAAAAGAAAAAAATTACAAAAATATATATATTTATTTAATGTATTTTTTTAAAAATCTTAATATCTTACTCTTTATTTTTTCTTATTTACATTTCTCTAGAGTTAAGAAGAAAACCCAAATACTGACATTACAGGTAAGATTTCTCTATGCAGTCTAACATAGTTCCCCTACCAGCACCAAGCCAGCCTGTTCACCTGGCTGGCTTGGTTTCACAGGCAGACTAACCCACCTGTTCTCTGCAGGCGAGCTATGGAGACCCCCTGGGAAACTGGGTGCCCTCACTGCAGCCAGCATGAGCCTGAGTTTCTGATCACTGGAAATTACTTTCAAGACAATATATCTGCTTGAAAAATTGGTTATAACTGTGTTGTTCCTGAGAAACATTTTAATTGTGACAAACTGCCACATTCCACTGGAAAAGGAAGAGTTTCAGTCGCTGAATTTCTTATTGATTCTCATTAGAGCAGTTTGGATTTCGTATTTCCAGCTGAGTTTATAAGCAGATCTGTTAGGAAGATCATCTTGCATTTGGTAGATCTGGTTTTGAGTCAGGCAGAAAGGTACACAACAAATCATTGGCTATCTGTTTTTTAGTTTCCTTCCCTAAAATTGCATTTTGAAAGTGAAAACTTTTGTTCCATTATCCTGAAGTATTTCCCAAAATTATTAGCTATTTTTTTTTTAAGAAGTCACTTCTGCTTCTTCACTTTACAATGCTGTCAACTCCCTCTCTCCCCTAGCTTAACCCAATAACAATACACGTGTGGTACTGTGAGTACTACTGCCGTAAATACATCAGTCAGACATTCATAAAGGAAGAAATGTGATAACTGAGCAGGTCAGAGAAACCAAGTGCTGGATGCTAACTTAATTTACAGAGTGTAAAATGTCGCCAATGAAATCTGCAGAGCTACATGGGTTTAAACCAAAGGTAAATAAGAAGAACTCCATAGAATGCAAAAAATCTGCCCAAGATAATACAATATCATATAACAAAATTTAACATAATATTCCAAATGAAAACTTAAGCATGTGTCATGGGGTAAAATTCTCCTTAAAATTAGTTTACCTCTGTGAGGGCATAGTCTCTTCTTTGAATTATTCATCCTTTATGCTATCTTTCAGTCCTTATAGTCTTTGTTTAAGAATACACTCTGCAAAGACAAATGTGAGTAATTTGTGCTGGATAAGTCTCACAAAAAAGATGCTATTTCACCCTCCACCCATAAACACAGGAATGTGTCATCAGAACATAGTCCTTACCAAGCTGTTGTCTCCCAAGCTGTTGTCTCTTGATTTCTCAGTGTTAGAATTCCAGTAATCCCAGGTAAGCTGCCTCCTTTTTTTCTTGGATCCAAGTTATTTTCTCTGAACCAGAATGGGATTTACCGCAGAGCTTTTTTAAAAACAGACAAACATAGTATATTGGCAGACACATATACAAAAGATTCATCTAGAGTGGTGCCTGGAAATTCAGTATGAATCCATCTTCAGAATCTTTAGCTAGCTGTATTTATGCATAGATAGACAAATGTATATCCTGGTCTAATCTTTGTTTCTAGGTCCACATGTAGTATAAATAGCCTTTAGAACTATACCACACACTGGGGTTTTATTGTGGTTTCTTTTTATCATTCCATAACAGCACAAAAATTCTAACATGAAGGCAGATATAAGCTAAAAATATATCAGTGCTTTTAGGTCTTACCTCGTTCACCTTATCTTGGAAGTGTGCAGGTTGTGGGCTATGTCATTTCTATTTAAAAGGAAAAAAAGAATGGAGATAGGGGCCACTGAAGAGAAGTGAAGAAGAGAAGAAAAAGAGAGGAGATAAAATTTAGGGGGAAAAAAATCTACAAGCAAACTATGTTCAACTACTCAACTACTCAAGGATAATGTCGTCTCACTTTCATTTCAGGTTTCATGGGCTGTGACACTGTGCAGTTCCACAAATTTGGAAATCAGAGAGATGCAGGACCTGTTGTACTTGCTTGATTCAAGGCAGTTGCTATTTACCATCAGGGCAGGCATCTGCTGTATCCAAGCAAGGTCTTCACACATTATTTTAGATCTGTTTCATTTCCCCTGTTTCCATCACCATCAGGTTCCTTGTTCTGCCAAAGCCTGGAAGAAGATTAAAAAAGGGATGCAAAATTCACTTCAGGCAAAAATGTGGGATCTCATGATGCATCTTAGTCCAGATTTTGGTGGGCTGGAGGACTACTCATGAAAGCAAAACTGTTCCCTGGAAGTCTTCCTGAATCAAAAATGGCAATTGAAAGTAATGAAGACTGCAGATTGGAAAATTAAGTTGCCCAGCCTGGCAATTAGTATTTCATAAGATAATTAGGTTTTAAGTAATAGGGTGGAAAAGTCTGGGGAGAAGGGACAAAGAAAATCATCTTGCAAACAAAGTTCCAGAGGCAGCAAGGTGATCCAAAGAGCAATTATCCTGCAAAGGCATATCTACCCAAGAGAAAATCTGAGCTCCATCTCTTTCTTTCCCCACTGTTTCTCTCACAGTTTCTGTCTCTTGCAGTTTCATTTTACTTTCTCTTTTAGAAAACACATGACAGCAAAATATCCAGCTGCTTATGGAAAATTCAATAGCTTTTGTGATCTAAATCAATATGATTTAACAGGTGGTTGTTTTGCTATTCACATTTTTAAAAATTACTGTGTTTATAATTCTGCCATAATATAGTTTTCTTCACATTCACAGCCTTTGTCAACCTTTGCTCACTCTCCAAGTTCCCTCACATTTCTGGTAGTAACAGATCCTGATAATCCTCTCCCACTCAAACTTAAGTTTCTTGGCTTACCCTAAGATAGCCATTGTATCAGCTATTTATGTAATACCATCATTACTATTTGAGGTGTTTGTCTATGTTGTAATTGTTGACAAAACCACTGGTTTAAGAGTCTAAAAAGCTCTCGGTGTTAAGTCAAGCCTTAGCCTTCTGGCCGTATTTAAAGATAGACTTAACAAGAAGTGAGAAACAAAAGTAACAACAAGAATTTCTCTAAAGAATTCACCACTTTTCCTATTTGAAAAAAAAAAAACAATTATTAATTTGGTTCACATTCTCTTTCCTGTGTTATTGCCCAGTTGGAATTATGTTATTAATGCTCAGGCCTTTTTTTAAATTAAAGATCTGAAGATTAAAAAGTTATTTGAGAAGGCTCTAAATTAAGGTCCTAGAAATTAAGAACATTTTACAGTCTGGGAAAACACAAAGATCATGAAAATAAATGTGCTTGGATGTATTCTGCTGTGCTGTGCTCCCCAGTTGTATCATTCTGGCCTAAATCAAAAACAGGAATTGGTCTGATTGAAAAATGTCGTTCAAGGACCAGTGACTTTTTCCTCTCTTTCCACATTTCACACATAAATTTCAAAATCATTTTGACTCATCCTAAATGTTAGAAATGAAGGCTGCACATTTTGAGGAGGTTTTGTTTTGTCTTGTTTGTTTTTTTTGTTTTTTTGTTTTTTTTTTTAATTACTATAATTTGTATGTGACATGTTTTGGCAACCTTGAGCCCAGATGTAGCCAATTTTTACTGTGCATTTTACAAAAAATGAAGGTTTGAAAATAATGAAGGTTAAAACTAAGTTGTTGTTGAAGGCCTGGCAAAGAGTTTTCCAAGAGACATTCAGAATGTTATTGTGCCCACACAGCATGGTACACGGCCCATTTTTTTTAATATACCCAGTAGACCCTCTCAATAAAAAGACGAAAGCCCCAGCCTTCCTGATATGTGAAAGATGCTTGTGTCAGTTGTTGGTAGATTGAACATTCAGACCCACAAACATGTCCAGAATACACTTCAAGAGCCTGGAAAAATAAAATATCCTCTTGTATTAACAGGGTTGCTCCAAAATCTGAGACTGGAGTAGCATGGATGTCGTTTTATGACTGCTCTTTTATTTTCTATTATTTGACCTGCATTATTTTTCATAATTTATAGACATACTAGTTGAATAATTTTGCACTCTTCTATATTTATGTTCTAGTATTATGAACAATAAATCCCACTTTGAATTCAGTGTAGAACCAGATTTTATCAAACAATACCAGTTTCCAGTGTAATTGAAGATAATTTGACCTAAAATGCAATATTAAAATTTAGGACAAAAGTCTCTTTCAAACACAACCACTTATTAGAGGACAAAGAGGCCTGTTAAATCCTTTGGCTGCCTTCTTTTCAAAGAACTACGAAGTTCTTTGGAAAGAACTACAAACTTATACAGGGGTTAATTTCTAAACTCAGGGTTACAATAATTTTATGTACATATAAGACTTTTTTTGCTTAATAAACTAAAAAAAAAAAGTGTTTATTTTATTTAACCATTTAAAGAGGGTTTTTTTACTACATTCTAATTAAGTGATTATTTATTCATTTTGACTGTGTTTACTCTACCACCAGGTATTATTTTTCCTTCTATGAGGATTATTTTAAGATTAAGCTATTGGTTTGGTGTTTGGTCAGAAATCCTTCTGTCTGGGGAGTGCAACAGTGTCTGAGCCCTAAATGACTGGTTTAAACCTTCCTGCTTGCCCAGGCTATACAACAAAGATAATAAGTACTTTACAGCCAGATCTGCTGGGAGGATTCATCAGTTAAGGTTTGAAGACAAGGATGCTGACAATTTAGCATTAACCTGTATGAATGCGTGATCCCAGAGTTTAGGTTTCACTGCTGCATTTCTTGTCAATGGAATAACTAGCTGAAGGGATATCTCATGCAAGATGTTTGTCAGGAAATGCATGCCCTCTGGAGTACATGATGCTATTTAATGACCTACAATTTCTTCACATCAAGAGGTCTAACTCTGCTGCTGAAAATAATCACACAGCACATACTTTAAATCTGAGCTCCAGCACTGAGTCACAACTTGTTCAAATGTCGACAGATGCAAACAAGGTTTAAAAGAACACCCCAGCAGATGTTCATATGTGCAGACAAATCAAAGACTTTGAGGTGTACCAGATCAGACAGGAAGGCTTGTAAGTAAAGATTGGTGTTTGAACAAGAAATGTTATGAGTTAAAAATGTAATAGATGTCAATTTGCATATCAGTGAGATTATTGTAACCTGTAGCTGAAGTCCACTTACCCAAAGAGTTGTGGTTAATAAATATAAAACCAAATTAGGTTAATTCTTTCAAGTTGCTGCAACCAATCTTTCTCCCTGAAAACTTGCAATCAATTCATGTGAACAAGGTGAGGAACAGAAGACCTTCTGCCAAACAGGTGGAACAGCACACAGCTGTAATATTGTGAAGAATTGACAGAAAATAGGATATCATAAGCACTGGAGAGTCTTACTCTGCTTGGGTCTTATCTTACTTTCTTTTCCCTCTTTCTTCTCTCATTTCTCCTTGGTTTTTGGTTGCTTGGCTTTTCCCTTACTTGCAATTTTAACTGGCCATCTAAAATCCCACAGCCAGAAGAGATGCCTGCATTCTAAGAATGTCACAAGGATTGGTAAGGTCTTACTTCTAAATGGTGTTACAATCATATATTCATGTTCTTTCTTCTTTTCTTAATCCTATGCTTCTCTGTGAGGCCAGTGTATTCCCTTTCTTATTCAGTTCCTATATGGTGAGCTTTGCAAACAAGATTATTTTTATTTTCTCCACAATTTAAAAATCCATATTCTTTTCTTCTCTTATTCTTTTTCGTTTCTATTTTCTTCTTATGGCAGGTCTTTTTCCAGAGAGATTTTTTTTTTCTGACATGACTTAGGATTTGCTTTAGAGGCCTCAACTTTTGTACAATATCCCAGTATTGTTTAAATTAAATACTATAAATTTATTTTCTGTTGTAAATATGTAATATTATGTCCCAGGCTGCTAGAAAAAAATCATAAATCAAGTTCAACTGAACTTCACAAGTGGAAAACATAAAGTATGGACTTTATTGATCATGTCTATATCTATGAGTATTCACACAGCAGTTATTAAATTCCTGAAATACTATCCTAAAATAGATTGTAATCAGACCACGGTCTCTGGCTTATTTCTTGGAATTTTTTTTTCTTTGTTTCATTCAAGATCTAGATTTGGAACTTGGCAGAAACATCCCTTGGCAGGCTATTACTGGTAATGCTATATTGAATGACATCGGGGATGAAACAACTCAGATTTGATTACCACTACAGTGTATTATTCCTGGAAGCAGGAGGGAATGGTGTATGCTCTTGGACATGGTCTAAATACAGTCTAAGCTGAATTACAAGAATCCACCAAAAATTATGTAGAATCAAGTATATTACCCAATTAATCAAAGAATCTTTGATCTAGCGATGTGCTTCTTACAATTAATGAAAGAAAAGTTCTGATAGTCCTATGTTGTGGGCTGCTAAGAAATAGAGATGTGTGGGCTGTCAAATATTTTCTGTGACAAAGATCTCATCAAGTAATTATCTGCAACAAATGTTGGGTCCAATTTCTGCTATCCAGACCCTTTTAGAATTCACCAGAGGGTTATTTTGGCAGCCTGTCAGTAAGAAAATAAGAGAATGAGTTGGGAAACATTAATAAAAGTTGAAAACAACAGCTTCTGAAACATTTGAATCGTCATTCACATGCATGTAAAGAAGCTGCCAGATGAAAAAATAAGAAAGTGGGCTGACGGGAGATAACAGAAAACTAGAAAAGAGACATCGGAGAGTTATATTCAGAAACCTGATGTGAAATTTAAATGTTCTTTTTTTTTTCCTCAGTTTTTTCTGAGTGGAATCTCTTGCAAACCCAGGTATGTGTCCTCTATCCACATACACATACCTGTTGTGCGAAAGAACAAATCCTCGTTTTTATTTGCTTTAACTGAGAAAATAATTAATTCCCAACTGAGAGAGGAAGGCTGTAACAGTCATTCTGAGAAAACAAAGTCAAAACATGAATGCAGCTACAGCCCCTGTAACCAGCTAACTTGGCAAGGAGAGGGAGGAAATCCTCGTACATAATTGAGACCATGCACCTTCCGTCTCATCTTCTGTCTTGCCACATACAGAAGAAACGTTCTAATAACTATGCGCAAATGCAAATGACAGATTCAAAAAAGAAGGAGCATATTTTTCAGCAGGCTGATCTCAAACTTGGTCTTCCATCACTGAAACATCCTGGTTTTGCAGTCTTCCTCTTCCTTATTATTTTCTTCCTACTCATTTTTTTCCCATTTTCCACTTTCAAAGAAATAAAAAAAAATTAAAAATTCTGCATACAGGCAAAGTTATTATAAAAAAAGAATAAACTTGGATTTTCTTCTACTAAAAACCTTTTTTGCTCAATATATGTCAAAAGACACTTTTTGTCACACATCAACTTAAAAGCACTCAAAAAGTTTCTTAAGGGTTAGGAATGAAGGACTTGGGATAAAATTTGCAAAAAAAAAGGCAAAACCATTGGCTGAAAGAAATCTTGGATTTAGATTCCTATCTTCTCACTATGGCAGTATTAAAAGTTTTTAATGACAAAGCCAATTATAGTTGCAGTTCTTTTAAAGCTTGTGAAAGTACTAAAAACGTCCTCAAATCTGTGTAAAAATAGGCCTTATATATCTGAGGTAAACACTTAGATGTTCTTCAAAGCATCACAAAGAGAAAGACTTGAGATTTTTAAACCTGGTCCCTAAATTGCTGTGATTTGTATTTTAGCCCTAGAGGAGTTCCCATGCTGGCTGTGAGGCAGTATATGTGCTTGTCCTCTCCACCTCTATTTTGGAAGCTGTGATAGCACTGATGTGCCATTTTAGAGTTCTTCAAAAATCCCAGAGTTTGTTGCATGGAAAAATTACAAATATTCCAATTTTTCTTTTCATTTTCCATTTTCCTGAGGAAATCAGCTAGCCACATGTAGTAGCTAAAAAGAAAGAAAAAGTCAAAAAGAGTGCTTAAAATTTGCTGCCTTTTCTTTCTACGTATTTCAGCAGTAGTTTTCCTTAACCTGAAAATCCAGACAAAGGGATTTATTTGGGTGACTGCACGGTCTCTAGATCCAAGGGTAGCTCAACTTTGCCTTTCTGGCTTCAGTGCAGCTCGTACCAGCTGCCAGCATGTAACAGTGTGCAACCCACCATCAACTACTGGGAGGCTGCTGCACAGGGCTGGGGAGGAGGCTGAGCTGTGCAAGGGGGGACATGGACTTACAAGCATGGGTCCGAGAGTGAGATGGGAGCATTAAAATCAAAACCAGCAGATGTTACGAAGGCTCAGAGTCACAAAATTGTTCTTAAAATATTTTGTTTGGGCTTCTGCAACGGCAAATTGGAAATGTTAAGGAAAAAAGTGTTATCAGCATTTTAACATGGTAAGTTTCTCTTTTGCTGAAAATAGTTTTGCTCCACACCCAAAAAAGAAACCCAAATGAAACAAGTGATTTAGAGATTACTTTCTGATACTGCCATCAGGACTTAATTTTGTTGCATATCCTTCAGATACCAGCCAGAAACAGCTAAGTGGAATCAAGATTACATTTCTAAATGTCATGGTTCAGTATTTTTACTTGAGTTAATGCTAATCAATTGGTGTAACATTTCAAAGTTACATGCTCCTGAGATACACTGTCCAGAAAATTTAAAAATAAGAAAGCCTTAAATAATTAAAACCCTAAATATTAAATTCTTGTCATGTTCAATTTCAATCCCAGGGTTCAGGATCAAAGAAAACCATCTTTGAAAGGGAACATTTTTAGCGTCAGATGCACAGTTCTTACTTCTGCTGCAAAAATTACAGACCTCCTGCCTTATTATTAGGAAATGCTTGCCTACAGTGCCATTTGCATAAACTTGTGTTCTGTAAAGCATATCGTCTGTACTTTACAAGACTTTATGCTAGACTCTAACTGCATCCAAATGGAGGTCTTGATCATACTACTTTGTTTCTTGACCTAATTACCTCAAAAATCTCTAAAAACCAAAGCACAAAAAACTAGTTTAATAATATAGCCAAAATACTTAGAATTAACTTCTCTTTCTTCACTTAGTCAGCATGCCATGAAAATACCACAACCTGCTAGATCTAAACTAACATTTTCTACAATATTTTCCCTCATATTTTCAAAATAATTTTGATGACTGAGGGAAAATAGATACAAATAAAGTTATCTCTGAATATTTGATTATTTCTTCCAACTTTCAGAACCAAGGAGGAAAGATGAGGAAACTTATAATTACTTGTCCTTTTTCTTTTTTTTCATTTCTTCTAAATTTTCATTAGCAGCTATAAGAACAGAAATGTTGGAGTAGCAAAAGAAAGATGATTTTCACTACAGCTATGGTTTGCCTGAAATCATGGTGAATCATTTTTTTAAAATCCTGATAAGCAAAATATAACCTCCATTTAAGTGGTTTGTGGGATTTATTCATCACTACACACTATAATATACAGCTAGCTCCAGGCCTATTCTAACTTCATATTATTCTAATTTCATATTCCATTAAAATTCTGTTGTATTTGTGGGGTTATTGTATAGGCACTATCCAGTAATTTCTCAAGATACTGGCTTCTTCTTTGAGCTATGGAAGTTTCATCCTTCTGAATCACTACCTGTGACCAAATTTCTCCAGGGTTTTTTTTGACTGTTACGATCTACAAACTGGTTTTTGCTTCTACAACCTGAATAGCCAGACTTCATATTCTATTTTTAATGTAGGCAGTGAGATAGGGTTAAAAAAAAAATCTAATATTAGACTCAATCCTACTGACTGCAAGTCACTAATATTAAAAATCAGTTTAGTAGGTAGGTAATGAGATATTTCTCACATGAGCAGGTGCTTAAACGGGACATCCAGTAAAAATCTGTAATCACATCAAGAATACCTAAGAAGGTGAAAGTTTCTTTTACATTTCACAGAGGAAAAACAGTATATATTTAAGTTACTTAAATGGAATTCGTTCTAGACAGTGGAATGCATCCAGTGACAATAGTATTTTAAAAGTACTTGAGTTGAACATTTGTAACACCATATTTACAATAAGTTTTGTAAATCAAATGATGTAAATGTTTTAAAGTCATCTTACTCCTTTTGCTAATAATAATATTTTGAAGTTTGTAATCTACTTATATTAAACAATGTTCATTTTTAAATATGAAATCTAGGTATTTAAATTTAAAAGTTTATGATAAAGAATAACTAATCTTGGTGAAGTAATCATAAAAAAATCATATTTTTTGTGATGTAAACCTGATTGTTTTTTCTTTAAATGCAGAGAAAGGAAATAACAGTGACTATAAAAGCAAGACTTGTAAGGGAGAAATTCGATCTTCTTGTCATATCACTTGAATTAAAAGCACTGCTTGTTAAAAAAAATAGAAAATAATAATAAAAAGACTAATATATCATCTGGGGTAAATCAAGATAACTCCAATATTTACACCAGACAATGTTAGAATATTTTGACTTCAAAAATCTGTGATTTCTCAAAAAGATATATTCATGGCTGGGTAAATCTGAAGTAGTAGTGTCTTGTTGTGCTGGAAACAGTGAGATTTCATGGAACCGCAAAGATAACCATGTTTTCTTCATATGACCTGGTCTTTTAGGCCAAACAAGGGTGAAATAATTTCTTTTGGTGACACACAAACTGTCTCACAAGCAGCAGTCCCATTTCCCAGATCTCCCAACCCCACACCTTTCCCAGGCACTTTTACCAGCTGGTACCTCCTGTTCTGTTTTAGCTTTGTTTCCCATGTTGTCCCTGCTGAACTCATCAGCCCTGCTGCCTGGTTAGCTTTGTTTAAGGGAACGGCTAAAGGTGCAGTACTGTGTCCACAGCAAAGATGGGAATTCCTTTCCCACAGCTGCCAAAGCCGCTGTTGTTGCTTACTGGCAGGGACACACTTTCTGTCTGGTGTTAAGGTCTGTGCAGCCCACTGAATTCCAAAAAAATGCATTTGACAGAACAATGGGATTTTCTTATTTTTGTTTCTAATGTGGGGTGTTTGAATGCAATGAATGAAAAATTATTTGTACAATTCAGAAAAATCGGTCAAAAAAAAAAGATGTTCAGAAAGCCAAGAAAGAGAAATTGAGAGGAACAGCTCATAATTGCATTCACTATAGGTAAAGAGAGTTTATTTCATTGTCAGTTTTAGTCAAGTCATACTGTACTCTGTGGGCAGACTTCATGACTGGATTTTGATAAGAAAAACTACAGTTGAACAGAATGCAATATAAAATATGTGACCACTATATACCATATATCTGGTCTGGATTAGAGGAAAAATGTATTTCAGTTATTCATAATGAGATGTTCTTACTAATTTTCATATTTTCCCTGTGTATATAATTATACATTGCAAAAAATTGTCATATTATATTTAATTTTTTTAAAAAAATAATAGTAGAATAGAAAATCTGCTAATGTAAATTCCAGTAAAATTTGTTTGAAAGAAGCAATGGCAGAGAGCACAGGAATAAAAAAAAAATTAATCTTCTTGTTAATAGCCTCAAGTCTGGTTAAGATATGGGCTAGAAATGACCAGGATAAACAGCTCACAATCACATAAACAAGTGCAAGTCATCAAATTAGAGTATCACTCTAACAGAGAAAGATTTACATGACTTATTTTAATTTTTTTTTGATAAAAGGCAATTTTGCAGCCTTTATGACAGCTGAAACCCTTCCTTTGAAAATACCTTGCCTTGCCTTGCCTTGCCTTGCCTTGCCTTGCCTTGCCTTGCCTTGCCTTGCCTTGCCTTGCCTTCCCTTCCCTTCCCTTCCCTTCCCTTCCCTTCCCTTCCTTTCCTGGGATATTGCATATCTTATTAAGCTCTAATAATGAAAAGGACATGGAATTCAGAAAAGGAAAGGAAGGGGTCAACATCTAAAAATTAAAAGGTAAAATTAAAAAATGTTTTGGATTTCATTGCTGCATTTTTCTGAAATGTGTTCTTTAATTTAAAAATCCACTTTGAAATTCTATACACAAGTTATTTTTAAAATGTTGTTATCAGTTCTAATATCAAATCCCTGCCTTTGGTAGTAAATAAGGCATTTCATGTAGCAGTGCACTTGTTCTTCTGCCCACAGAATCTGTTTTGCTTTGCTTCCATTTCAGCAATGGCAAGATCTTTAGTGTAGAAAACTGGAGCACTTTAGGATTGGCTAGAAACACTAAGGTAAGGTCTAGATAACTTGTGGGTCAAAACTTAATTTTCCCTTTATTTCTGAATTCTTGGCTGCCTTTCCTGTACTCTGTGTTCACTGTGCAGGTATTGGCTATAAAGGGAAAAAAAAAATCAAGAAACATTACTTAATGTGTGAGAGGCCAAACTGCCACAGTAATGGATCCCAGAAGGACTGCAGAGCCACTTTTCTTCTCCTCTGATTCTCTTTGTTCATGAAGTTCCTGTGTTTCTACTGCCAGCTAGAGTGATCAAGTGCCAAAAGAAAGGATTCTGTAAATCTTTTAACACAGATACAAAGCAATATGTTATTTATAGAGATGAAGAAAGTCTGCTCTGCCCTTTTCCATCTTGAATTGTGAAATACACCAACGCAACAAGATCTGCTCTTGTGCAGTATTTTTCTCAGTATTTCACCACACGTATTTTTACTTTTGGGGTGGGGAAGCTTTCCTCAGTAATGTTTGTGAAAGAAAAGGAAAAATTGATACATATTTGCTTTGCTTGTGACAAACTTCTATTTTGTTGGAAGAACATTACCAGTCTTCTGATTTTTCTCCATCCCTTCCACCCTCCGTACAGAAAATCATGATCCCAAGGATCACATCTGGGACAAAATAGATGGGGAAAAGACAGACCTACGAAAGCACAGATGAGAGGGTGATTAGCTAGGAGGCAGATTTTATTCATCCTTGAACCTATCTTCTCTTTCTTTACCATACCCAACCTTTAAATTCAGCTCTGGAAAACATTGCAAATTCCAGAGGGGGAAGCACCACTCTCCCAGTGCTCTTGTTACCAGGATTTTAAAACTTCTGATATTGTTTATTGCATACCAACAACCATGAAAAAGGTTATCTTGCTTGCCAAACAATTATATTCTATTTATTAATAGTGCTTTTTATCAGCATCCAGAAGAACAGCTCATTTGCATACTTCCCCAAGGTTTATGGGAGCATTAGCTTAACTGCTTCAAAGGCCCATTCATCAAATCATTCCTTTAGCTCTGCTAGGGCTCACAGCAGCGTAATATAGTAGAAAGTCAAGCTGGGGTAAAGGGTTACCATAACTTAGGATCACATTTTGGGCAATCAGCTCATCCATTTGCTCCAGCATTTATGTGCAAACTTAAACCTGTCACATGTGGAGAACATTGCCACATTTCAGCAAAGGCTTATTAACTGCTGTTCTTCATGAGTTTAAATTAAAAGACAGACTTACTCAAGGTTCTTTCCTCACACTTCTGAGGACTCAATTTCCTACAGTCAGGTTTGTTTATTGGCTTCACCGTGATGGCTCTTGATAATCCTGCTTATGTTTGTTATGTTCACAGCCATTTTTAATGTGGTATCTTAAATACCAAATACAGTCATTTAGTTCATCTGAAAATTAAACACAAGGGACACAGGGTAATGATAAATGAAATTGTGTCAAGTGGAAGAGATATTTAGTCAGCACCAAAGGAATTAAGGTTTGACTCTGCATTATTTAATTAACAGTCTGCAAGAGGGGTTAATAAATGTTAATAATATTAACAGTTCATACGAGCTATTAAGGTGAAGTTATCCATCCTGCAATCTCGGAAAAGGACTGGAAGATGGAACACTCAGTGCTCTCTCACTGGCCTTGCCAGAGAATCTGTGTGCAGTTTTCAGATCTCTTTCAGTGCATCGTCTAAACTGGCCAGTCACTCAGAGGTCTGCATAAATCTGACAGTGAGTTTTCAGAGGCATAGAGCATCCACTGCAACTGATTTTCCAGCAAAGTCAGTTATCCTGAGCTTACAAAAGTAGTGCTGAGAACAGTTTCTGCCTCAAATATGGTGTCAGTCCAAGAGGATGTAGCTGAAGGAATCACCTTTCCTTCACCATGGGGAATGAGGGTATCCAGGCCTCCTGCTGAAAACAGGTCACCCACACAAGCTGTGCACACCACTGCTGCTAAGTCACTGAGCAAGTTGGAAGGAGCATGTTTAGCTGTGTGTCCTCTGGATTATTAATGTAGCCATGCTAAGATATTAATAACATTGCATCAGTGGTGGTCCCAAACTGCTGTGCCAGAAAGGTCAACTACATGAAGAATTTAAAGCAAAGAAGAGCAACAAAAATCTACACTCAATTCAATGAACCAACCAAAAATCCTAGTACTCCAAATAAATACCAGTGTCAGTTAATTTTAAATTACAGATAAAAGAACATTAGTTTGACTGTATTCACTTTAGTATTGGTTTTCTGTAATTGTAGTACTACAAAATTTGATTTTTTTTTTCATATTTCACTTATTATTTGGACAGTTCCAAAAAGAGATTTAAGACTGCAAAGGACATTATGGGTGGCGTAGAATTATTTTCTAAAGGATTTAAGTCCCCTGTTTCTGTTCATTTTAATGAATAATGACATCAAAATCACCATGACATCTCTGATGAACTTTGAAACTGTATTTTCACAACAAGTCAAGGACAGAGTGTGTTCACATTGGTGTTTTAGTTCAGATCAGGGTTGTGGTTTTGAAGAAAATAGTTCCATCATTCCCATGTCCCACATCATTTGTTTCACACTATGTAGCAGACTAAGATTGACTGAAAATCCATCCCTTTTGGATGAATTTAAACTGAAAGGTAAATACCAGAAGCACAACTAACCAGATTCAAATATTACTGGGGTTTTAATTCATCACCTGCACTAGGTGTAGTCTAAAATAACACACCTTCCTTAAAAAAATTCTAGCCTGGACTTTGAATTCTCAACATTAACAGGTCATCTCAGAGATGCAACTCACAGAGATGCAGTTCAAGACTGCTAGGACAGCCTCACAGAGCAGATAAAATTTTGTCTTTCTTCAATCTCAGCAACTAAAATTGGCAAGTTCCCCTAAAGCCACAAAGTGACCCAGTACATAAGATTTGCAGGAAGGTCTGCTATACAGACAAATTAATGTAAGTGCATTTTTAAAGGCACCGATCTGAATACTCTCTCACTAAGATCCCCTTGCCAAAAAAGCTTTGCCTGTTAGCACTGATTTCAAACAGATCCTCTACTAGAAAACTGCATTACCAGCTCCTAAAGTCATGTAACTCAACGGAGGTCCTCCTTTTTTGCCATCTGAATGCTGTGTATAAATGCACTCAGGTGCTGAACAGCACAAAAATGTCCAATCTACTCAGCTTGAAGCAGCCTCAAAGTCACAGGCCCTGGTTCTAATACCCTGGCATCTGCTGGAGAAGCAAGACAGCAAAGCACAAACACTCCAGGAGGTTCCTGGAAAGCATTAATGACTTTCTGACGCTGGTAGCAGAGGATCCCACTAGGATCAACCTTATACTAACAAACAGGTAAAGGCCTTGTTGGGGATGTTGGGGTGGCTGTAGCAATTGTGTCTGTGGAGCTCAGTATTGGGGGAGGAGGATGCAGAGCAGCAAGTAAGATTGTAACCATGGACCGCAGGAGAGTTAACATTAGCCTCTTAAGGGATCATCTGGGAGCAATCCCATGAGAACAGATCCTGCAGTGAAGAGGGGTCCAAGACACTGGTTCATAGTCAAGGATCATTTCTTCCCAACTCAAGAATGTCACTTGTCTCTCACAGCATCCTCACAGGTAAATCAGGAAGCATGGACTAGATGAGTGGACAGAAAGGTGGATTAAGAGCTGGCTGAACAACAGATCCTGGTGAGAAGTAATCAGTATCACAGGATCTTGTTGGAGATCTGTCCTTAGAGGCTGGAGACCTGCTCCCCAGGATTTAATACTTTGTTTAACTTATTCACAAATGACTTAGATGAAGAGGCAGCGGCCTCCTCAGCAAGTTCACTGATGGCACAAAGCTGGGAGGAGTGGTCGATACCCCAGAGAGCTGTGCAGCCCCTCAGAATGACCTCAACACGTTGGAGAGATGGGCAGAGTGGAACTGCCTGAGAGTCAACAGAGGCAAATGCAGGGTCCTGCACCTGGGGAAGAACCCCAAGCACCAGGACAGGCTGGGCCTGACCTCTTGTAGAGCAGCTCTGTGGAGGGGTTCCTGGTGGACAGCAAGCTGTCCATGAGCCAGCAGTGTGTCCTTGTGGCCAAGAAGGCCAAAGGTATCCTGGGGTGCATTAGGTAGAGCATTGTTGCCAGCAGGTAGAGGGAGGTGATCCTGCCCCTCTGCTCAGCCCTGGTGAGGTCACATTTGAGGTGCTGTGTTCAATTCTGACCTCCTCAGTACATGAGAGACAGGGAGATCCTGGGGCAGGTCCAGTGGAGGGTCACAAAGATGATCAAGGGACTGGAGTACCTCACAAGGGAAGACTGAGGGAGCTGGGCCTGCTCAGTCTTCAGAAGAGACCACTGAGAGGGGCCTCATCCATGTAAGTGTCTGTAAGGGTTTGTAAGTGTCTGAAGGGAGGGTATCAAGAGGATGCATCCAGGTTCTTCTTGGTGCTGCCAAGCAGTAGGACAAGAGACAGATGTGCAGAAACTAATGCACAGGAGGTACCACCTGAATGTGAGGAAGAATTTCCTTACTGTGTGGGTGCCCAAGCACTGAACAGACTGCCCAAGGAGGTTATGGAGTGTCCCTCAATGGAGACATTCAAGAACTTCCTGAATACAATCTTGTGTGATGAGCTATAGGATGACCCTGGTTGAGCACGGAGGTTGGACCAGGAGATCTGCTATGGTGCCTTCCAAATTTACCCATTCTGTGAATATGTGTTTCTGTGATTTTGTTTGTTAAAAGTGTAATGTTTTGTCAGGATATCCGTGTTTTTTCTAGACAAGATTTAAACAGCATGTTTACTTAAAACAGAGATCTGCACTAACAGAACAAAGATACAGACTGCTTAAAAGAAAAATAAATTTCTAAGGCTGCTGTTAACAATTCATTGTTACAAGCATTTGAGGTTTACTAACTAGCTTTGAAAGTTTGTCTCTGATCTGTCATGCTCAGGAGAACTGCCAGAGCTCTGCTTTAGCTTTTTGCCATTGTTGACTGCAAATATCAGATACAGGGCAGACTCATAGCCAACAGTGGGCAGGGTCTACCCCTGTTTCAATTTCTTTTGATCTTCCTCTGCTGTGACTGGGCAATGAAAGACCTCATGGTCCTGTGAAGTATTAAGACATCTTCCTTTGTCAGCCTTAGAATATCTTCATTAACATTTCAATCACATCTCTTAATTAACATATTCCCAGCAGACTTCAGGCTGCTTTTCTTTTTCGGAAGCCTCTAAAGATGCATGGGTAAAATTGCACATTTCAGATAACATAGGGAATAGTAAGCACAATGTTCTTTATGTGAACTTATTGCTATTTGCTCTCTGCAGACAACATATAAAGGGGAAGGTGACTGTAAAAGGTGACTCTTGGAATGAAGAACTTGTGCTAAGAAATATCTTCTTCTCTGAAAACAGATCTTTTATTTTAGAATATACTTATAAGGAATATGCCTTCTAATAAACTAAGTGATGCTCTTGGGAATTTCACTGCTTATATTCTTTTCATAACTGAATAGTCATTAGCATAGATTTGGCCCAGCAAATGAAGTTTTTCCCAAAAATTTCTTGGGCAAAATTTTGAAGCCAGAACAAAGCAAGGACTTGTTCTCCACTTGTCCCCAGTTGGTAGCTAAATTATTAGCAGGCTGCCTTGAAGATAAGAGAACTTAGCAATGGGAAGGGGTCCAGGCTGTGCCACCTAACATGAGAACAAGAGAACAAGCCCTAGCACTATCTGGTTTACTATCACAAATGTAGCCACAACATTCCAGCATTGTAGTGCAAACAACATCAGTGGATGACAGTTATTTATCTGAATATCATCCTTTGCATGACTAAGTAGCTTTCAGCCCAGGAGACTATTTCTTTGGTTTACAGAGTGATCTCTGACACTGATTTGTTATCTCAGGTAGTTTCCTTTGTGGGCAGGGGCTATTTAAAAAGAAAATCATGGCTGGTGCACTTCTATCATCTCTTGGAGCAAACCTCAGATGCACTTGAAGCCACATGAGCACTTGAAGCATCTGGTGTTGCATGAAAACCTTACCTGTTCAGCATCACTGCACCTTGCAGTAACAAATAGCTTCTCTAAAAAAAATAATTCTGGAGAAAGTATTCTGAAAAGACTTAGAAGTTGCCTTTGAGCATTTAACAGAAAGCTTGTTACAGAAAGACTTTTAACTCTGTGATACTGATCTGCAAGTTGTAGGACATAATTTCTAATAACAAACAAGTTAAAAAAACCAAAAAGAATAAAAAAACCCAAAAAAATATAATGAAGATAGGATATTTTCTTTTTATTTTCAAATATTTGTACAAAGATTTGATTATATATTTCCTAATAATATCAGTAGGATTTGTGATGCAGCTGAAACCTTGTGAGAAGTTTTATGAATACTTATAAATGCCAAATAACTTGACATTAAATAGGATACAAAAAACTTCCCCACATCTACCTCTCACTAGAAGCAGATTGAAAAAAATCTTAAAATGCTAGGAAATCAATTTATTTTATTGGTTTTGACCTTTCTTCTTTCCTCATTGTCTGGTTCCTGCATTTGTAATTTAAATACAATACAGTAGAAAAGGTAGGATTATCACAACAGATCTGTGTAAAAAGGATATTAATTTAGAATGAAAATGAAGATCATTCCTTACTAGAACAAATTAAATGTTTGAGGCGGAGGCATGGCTGCATGTAGATATGTCTGGTACAGCAGACATGAGAAGAAAGAGCATAGCTGTTGCAGAAAGCAAGCAGGAGGAGCAAACACATATGTATACTGGTGAAACAATATCTGTACCACAAAAAAAAAAAAGCAGGAGCAGACTTTCCATGAACAGATGCTGAAACAGAAATGAACTTTGCAGCAAAGGCAAACAATGCCAAAACTGAAGTCCTGTGGATAAAAGGGCAGAAATCCAAATAAAATCAGCATCTCATTCTGATACACCCACTGCGCATCAAAAGTAGCCATAAAAGGGCATTGCTCATCAGACTTAGTTTATAGTTTATCATGATGGAATAAAAATACAAATAATGAAGCTTAATTTATGCATTTGGACTGTAATGTTCACAATCTCAGCTGATGCACTTCAGTGTAGAGCATCCTCAGCTGATATGTACGCATAGATGTTGTCTTCTGAGCCATCAAGTAGATAATGTTGAATTTTCATAAGTACAGGGTAGAACGAGTCATGTTATAGTAATTAACAAAATTTCCTCCAGCTTCAGTGATATTACATTTTGACCTACTGTATCTCTTAGGCCCTCTAAAAATATTGCACAACCACTGTTTTTCACTTCAGTTTTTTTTTAAAGCTGATCTACTCCTTTTACAGATAAAAGGGTTTAACACTGGAGAATGTTGATTCAATTGCCCCAAACTGTTTTGTCTTTTTTTTTTCTTTTTTTAACAAGATTTTTGAAATGCATTTTGACAAGGTCATATAACCTTGTCTAAGCAACTGGTTTGGTTTTTGATTTTATGAACCTTTATCACACCAAACAAAAACTTCATTTTCCATAGCTGATTTTATAAAAGTCAAAAAAACTCAAAGAGGAAATTCTCTGCTATTAACAAAATTAAGCAAGTCATGGGACTACTTGGGTATTTCTGAAGTGAAATTATTTGGAAATGTCATACTGAGGGAATTTGCAACTTTATGTCCCAAATGTCATCCCATTTGAGATGAAAGGCATTTCTGAACTAGATGGAAGACTGGGAATACCAGGTGGCTCTTCCTCTCACATCAGGCTTCAAGGACTTTGGGAAAATCAAAAATTCATTTCACGTTATTTAGAGTTCAGTGCAATTGTCCATGGTTCACACAAGATGCTTCCTTCGAATCAGTATCCATACTGAAGAGCTGCTTCCCTCGCTGTCAGTTGCAGCAATTATTCCCCTTGCAGCTTCACACCTGCCCAGTGCTAACCTTCAGATTTGTCAAGGCAAAACAACACCTGGTGAAAGGGAAGCTACCAAAATATTCTAAAAAATATGCTGTCACACAGTTTACAAAGCTAGTGGTAGAGGCTGTAGTGACAGGGAAAGAAAAAAAAAATCTGCTTTCTTCTCTAAGCACTTTCAGAGCCCTACAGTTGGAATGCAAATGAGGAGACTGCTCCAAAATTGCAGAGCTACTGTCACTGTCTAATTGCAACCATCTAACTGTGGCAACATTTGGGCATTATTCTTCATGTCTGGAAGTTGAAACAGGGAAGGAAGATCATGAGCAAAGCTCAGTGTTATCAAGTCTGATTTATAGACTATGAATACTCTGTGTTGGGTACAAACTAGCCCTTGGGCAGAAAAAAGAGTTCATATATATACATCTTTTCCCTCATTCATAGGTGCTTCCTTTCCTTACAGCAGGAGGTTGTTCACTTTTGCAATAGAATTATTTGGTGTATTTGGTGCTCAGTCTCTTCTTTTATATCAGGCAAACTCTTCCTTGTACACAGAAGCATACCATTAAGGATTTCTGAAATTTTTGGTGAAAGGAAAGGATATGAAATGATGTCCTGTTACTTTTTGTCTTCTTTTAAACCACCTATAAAGAAACAAGAGCTCAGTCCAAACAACACTGCTCTTTGTAAGTGGCAGTAGGACATTTATGCCAGCTGACAATAGAACCCATGTACTTAAACTACAAAATGACAGGTTCTCCTGACTGTACATGGTCATGTTTTGCTAGACATGCAGATGTAAGCATGGGAACCCCTTCATTCACTTGATATTGTGCAAATTACAAGGATGCTTATAGTATTATAAGCACCAAACCTGTAAATTATCTGATCACAGGAGTGATAGATTTCTGTATAGTACACAGCCCTGTGGTCTAGGATGAGTGATATTCTATCCTGACACCTCATTTCTCATGATAGAGCAAGAGCTTGACTTCCAGGTAGCTTGAAATGCTGGAATCTGAAGGCTGTGCCACAGCAGTGTTGCATGAAGATGGCTATTTGCCATCAGATGAACACAAGTCAAGCAGAACCAATGCCAGTCAAATGACTGCATCTCCCAAATTAAGCCTCTGCCTTGGAGAGAAATTTCAGCATTCTAGGTGTGCATTTGCCCATTCAAACTCATCCAAGAGAATTTAGCGCTTAAAATTATATTTCCATCTTTCTGTTAGGGGAAAAAACCAAAACTAAAAATTAACAAAATAGTAACACCTGATCCAAACCTGTCAGATGCTTTGGTTGTGTTGCTCTGCTCAGCTGCTCAGTTTAGAGGATTGAAATGTACATAATTTCACATACATGGGAGATTAGGTGCATGTTTTAAGAGAAAACGAAAGCATCTCTACCCACAGTGAAGCTTCTGACTCCTACTTGTATTGTGTATTGAGCTTTGTGGGAAAGTGTAATAAATCAAATAACACTTTCCAACATTTTCTGTTTCCTGTTATACACACAAGAAGGAAAAAAAATGCTTTCTTTCTGCTGGACCAGATTCACATATTTTGGAATTCTAGCTTTTTCCTAACTTCTCTTTGTTAAGGAGCAAAGCTTCTATGTTTTGGAAAGAAAGCCCTAAAAGTAAGACTGTAATCATATTTGTGTGCATGTGTGCTATTTCATTGGCACATAAGCAAAAACACCCCACTAGGATCAGAATGTAATAAGTGAGCATGTAGTGGCATTAATGCATTTTTGTCTATATTTCTTTCTCTTTACATTTTCTTTCAGCAAACCATCTAGGAATTAAGTTTTACCAACATGAATATTCATTCTTTCTATTACCTCTAGTGGCTTTGGATCAAGCCCAGAGCATAGTTGCTAGTGTATGTACATGAATATTTACAGGTGCCAAATTTTATATACACATTTGCAAATGCTACACTAGAAGAGGTTTCTTCCATTTGCAGTCACAAACATGACAGTGCCATATTTCTCTTTTGACCTATCACAACAGCTCCAGTCTGAAATGATGATTATTCATGGAAGACTGCGCGTGATCAAAACAGAGCTAAAAAGATTTGCCAAAACAAAATACAGTGAATAATTGTGAATAATAAATTACAGGAAATTACAGTCTGAGAGCAGACTTTCCACAGGCTTAAAAGGAACATCAAATAATTTCTTTGTTAGCTCTTCCCAGTATCTGCTGCATCAAATTTCTTACTGCAAAACAGTTAAAAAATCCAGCATGATCTTAAAAGTGCATCAGACTTCTGACATTACATCTGAAAAAGGAATAAGCAGGGTATAAGGCATGGCATTACCCCCTTTGTGTTGTCTCTGCTCTCACCATCATTGACAATGGGCATGCAGTATTCCAGAGTTCAGCATATTCTTATGACAGCCTGAGATAATGCCACCAAGGCTGGAACTGAGCTCAGTTATCTTCATGACTGATAAAGCAGACTACATGAAAAAGTGTACAGACAACCACAGAGACACTAAAAATAGCAGAGGACTGGAGTAGTTACTTTTTGTCTTTTCTTTTATTGCCCATCAGCAAATGTGTTGACTTTGAAGATATTTTAGCACCCACGAGACTGCCAATGTTACAAGCTTGATCTGTCTCCTGTGTGTTGTAATTTTACTGCAATGATCCCAGTGAAGGAATTCCAGTGAAGGAGTATCTCAGATCGATGAATAAACAATTAAAATGTTATAATAAACCTTTATAATTAAAACATTAAATTACAAATAGAGCAAAACAAGAAAATTATGAAATTAAACTTGGCACATATTTTTCTTTGGGGATTCTCTTTTTCCTTACCTTTTTTTTTTTTAATAACTGTACTCTTCACAGAGGTGAGAGGGGAAAATGTGGTTTTCTGTTACAAGACAGTCACCAAACGTGCAGAACTTACATTTCTGAAGAGGATTTTCCCTATCCCATAAACAAACATCACACCTGCAGGAAAAAAAGGCAGTTCAACACTGCTCTTCTGCTCATGGAAAGTAGGCAGAGCTCTGACTCTTCCCTGGCTTAAATTGGTTTTATAAGTCCATGGGTGTTAGTAGATATTTTTCTGAGTATAATCCTGATTATGGAGTTCATCTGTCATTTAAGGCAAGGACACTGGAATCTGGATTCATACATTCAAGTCTCTGCAATGGCACTGAGAAGCTTCATGCCTTCAGGCAAGTCACTTAAACCAGTGTTTCAATTTATCCTTTTACAAAATAAGTATAAATAATAGTGCTCTCACTGGGGTATTTTGAGGTCAAATTCTGATCTTGTTTCAGCAAAACAAGGAGCAGCAGTTAATGGGATTAGGTTAAAGCAAACTCACCCAGAGTGTCTTTTATTGTAAAGTCCTTTACAAACTTCATACAATGCAAAACAATGAATTGCAACCAGCTCTGAGATAAAAGAGGTAGAGCAGCAGGTACAGGGGTCTAAGCACTGCCATACAGAGGGTTGAAAAAATCCAAGGCTCACAGCAGGAATGTTTAAGTTTATTAAAATGGTACTAGCATCTCTTTTTACAGCTGTTAAATAAAAGGCAGGCAAGATTATAACAGATATCTTTGCACATAAAACAGCAACGGATTTGACTCAAAAGGTGTTTCTTCCCCCTTTAGAATCACTACTTTCAGTTTGGCTCTACCACACCTAAGGCTAAGAGCTGTATTTTGCTTAAAAATTTAGGCTTTTGGACGCTGCCAGCAGTCAGTCCCTAGGAATACCGCAAAATCTTGCATTTCCCCTCATGCCCGATCCCCATTTTCACAGGCCGGCAGGAACCACTTCCAGGCTGCATCCCTGCCGCGATGCCCGCCAGATCCCTGGGACGCGCCCGCCCCGTGCCCCCCTGCCCACCGCAGCCAGCTCGCTCCCCCCTCTCTCTCCTTCCCACTCATTTCTCACCCTTGCTGCTGCTCGCCACGACTCTGATCTCTCACTTCCTTCCCATTGCACATGCACACATTAAAACATCCACAGCTTTTACAGCTGTGAGCCAGGAAGAAAGGGCATGACAATTTCACTCGCTGTATCTTTTTACCATTGCAGCTTTTGGTGTTTCTGCTCGATCTGCCCCAGGCAATTCTCCCTGAGATATAAGTTGCAATTAAAGAAAAGAGCAAAGAAACTGTGAAACGTTTGGGGGGAAAGAACAAATGTAAATCACATATCAAGCACTTTTGGGAGTACAGGGAAAGCAAACTGCATGTAAATTTGAGCTTAAAATCAGTTGCTTTAAGTAACTAACATAATTAAAACAAGCAAGCCATTCTATGTTTTTATTGCAGTTAATATCAATTAATCAGTAAAAGACTTTGTTTCATTTCATGAAAACCTTTCTTAAAGCAGTCACTTTGCTTTAACCTTCATTTGTTCTTCACAGCTGGAATAAATGGTTAATCTCTCAGGGAATCATGCATGGTATTTGTTATTGATTTTGTAGCTCAATAACATACCAGGGCTGTGAACAGGTTGGTATCAGATTAGGAAACAACTACTTAGAAGCAGACACCAGCTGTGCACTTGTGATAAATTACATTTTTCCCTATGAATTTTATACCTAGTTATAGTTAGTTTACAGGATTTAGCACCATATGGACTGCCTGCTAGCGAGGTAACATCCCAGAACGCAAACACTTTCTTCAGTAAGGGAAGCTACCTGTAGCTGAAGACTTTTATTTTAGAATATTGTATCATAATAATTCCAAAGATCAGTTCTACAGTGCTATATTTACCACTAAAACATTTCCAAGAATCATTTGAATGTAACTAAAGTTATTGCAACTCTTAGAATACAGGACCAGTTTTCTTAGAAGAAAAAGTGTCATCATAAATAAAAATAATTGATAGAAATTACTTTATTTGGCAGAATAATGGACCTAGAAACATAATGAATAACATATATTTCACTCAGGGCTTTTCACTTGTTTGTTTTTTTTTTATTTCCTCAAACTGACCATTATTTTATATACATGCATACAAGGCACTCTGTCTAAAAAGAAACCCATATAAAATTACATACAGACACACACACACACACACATATAATGTATGCGCAACTTTTCGAGTTTTCCACCAGCATTAAGGACCCCAGTTATGTGATACAATCACTAAATCTAGATATGGAAATATCTGATAAATCATCCTTTATGTTGTACCTCTGCCAGGACAAAATTATTACCTGATAAACATCCAGAAGTGCTGCTTCCAGTATCATGTTATTTTCCCTGGAAATTTTCTAGGCCACTTGTAGGCTTATTGTTTAGATTAAGCTAAATTGGCCAGATGAACTGGCATCATACTGTAGAAACCTTACTTCTTATTCTCTTCTGCCATGGTTACAAGTTTCCTAGTATAAACAGAATTATCTGAGCATAAAACTACTGACGAAACTCATAGACTAAAGGACGGATATGTAATCATCAGTGTAATTCTAGCATCAGTGAAATGCTAAATGTAAGGACTGTGTTCCATCTAAGTTTAAATGCCGGTGATATGTAGCAAATAAAGCCTGTAGTTCAGGAGAATATTCTGTAATAAAACTGAATTTAAAATGTAAATAGGCAAAAATATCCCAAATTTGAACTTGTTGATCAGATTAAACTGCCATTTATTTGTAAAATAACCTTATGCAAAAGAACATTTAAGGACTGGACAGCATTTTAGAAGCTTTTGGATTTAATACCAGGTGTTCACAAGACCCTGCAAAAAAAAGAGTTGCCATACTATGGCTGATATTCAAGCGTCAACAGACATTCCTCGAGCTGAGTGAATAATTAAAAAAAATTGAATAACTTATTCAAAACTATGAAATTCATCAACTAAATTACTTGAATAATACATCTATGAATTATGAACTGACTATGTTGGGTGAATAATACATTAATAATTAATATGAAAAATATAATTAAATTCTTCAAATTAATTACTCAGAGAATATGAGAAACCATAATTATTCTCTATGCTGTACTCAAAGAATAGAATGCTTGAGTAGTCTGTATGCTCTTACAATTTTTTAGTGCAATACATAGGGTATATCTTTATAATTATGGAGTATCAGGGTGATATCTCAAATGCTGTTTCAGGCTAAGAATAAGGCAAAATGTCATAATTGAAAAAAATAACTTATGTTTCAATAGAAATATGGTAATATTGAGATGTGCAACATGGCCTAGTTGGCAAAGACTGGTTCCGTCTCTGAAGAAATGCCCAGAGGAAGGAATTTTTTGACAAGCAGTGAAGTGCCAGGGCTGTGCATTTGCTAATTTGGACCATAGGTTACCGTCAGATACCATCTTGTATGGTACCTGCATCAATCAGCTAGTGTGGTTCAAGTGGCTCAGCCTCCCACCCACCCTCGATGTTGGTTCCCAGGGGCTGGAGTGGGGCCAGAACTTTGGTAGAAAGCTCAAGTTGCAGGGCCTTACTTTGCAAGGACCTCTGTCTGGCATGCTTCTGGATCAAGGCACACTGAGTCCAGCTGTGTAGAAAGAAGGGGAATGTGCACTCCAGGGGGTTTAATGTTCATAGTTCTGCTTCAGGACCCACATCACTGAGCAGTACAGACCAGCTGTAATGTCCAGGTGCATGCTTAGACAACAGCAGACAATTTGAGCATCCATGCCTCTCTGTGTGTGCTCACATTTGATACAGACATCACATTACAACAACAATCCTTTTTTTTTTGGGATAAGGAGGTGTGTTATCCATAAGGTACTGGGTCCCACCTTTCTCATACTGGCCACTTTGCAGAGAGCACGGCTTATGAGGAGCAGAAGGGAAACTGGCCTGTGAGCTGAGAATGAAAAAATTACTAGGTTCTACTCAATATCTTTCTTACCACATTTTCACCTAAGACCATGCAATTGCTTCCTGTTGGATTCTGCCACATACTTGCATCCTCCATGCACACATAGGGTAAGGTTATGTTCAAATATGCAATGATGTGTGGAGTGATGCCAGTGAGAGCTGTGGCTGAGGCCAGTGCTATGTGTGGGCCACAGAACAGCTGAAGTGAGGACTGATGCTGAAGATCCTCACTCAGTGATAGATGGGGGGGCAATTTTTTCATCCATTAGATATAAGCAAAGTTAGCACATTCATTACACAATAACAAATGTAAAATGCAAATTAACCACATACTCCATCCTTCCGTATTCTATTTCTATCTTGAAAGCATGGTAAATTTATAAGATTATTTGAGGAAATAAGGAAATCCTACATGCCCAGAAATGGTTTTGCTTTCAACTGTAAAATATTTTTAAAGACTCTGAAACAAAATAAAACAACCTATCAACCAAACACAAAACATTCAGAAAAAAACAACCCTTCAGGGAACTGTTTGTCCAGTTTCATAGCCTGTCATACCTACACACCTATCCCAGAACCCCTCCACAATCTGAGTATTCTGGTTTCAAAATATGTTTCCATAAATTTAAGGTCTCTTTAAAGGGTATTTCAAGCATCTTGCCAGTCTCTAATCTGTCTGGTTAATCAAAGAACAAAAACTGTTCTTTCCTTGACTGTAAAGACAGATCCCATATTATTTATGTCTTTTTAGGGGATCCATTACACTATAATCTCAAATCACTGTCTTCTTAACATCTCAGGTCTGTCCCAGACCCGTCTTAAGGATTTCCCTATTAGCCCCACTCTTAGCAACAAACTCCCATTTTAACTAAGCTATAGTAGAGGTCCATTCTTTCGGTTTGTGAAAGATTCCAATTATGTGGAATAACTAATGAGATATCCATTTGATCTGATTAAACACAGCCATTTTTATTCCCTGTATGCCTTTCCTTTTCTAGGAATCAAGCATGCTAGCTAAAGAGAATACGTGTCTCTGGGAGAATAACTGTGCTTCTTTTTCTGTGTATTATTAGGAGACAGGAGTCTTTAGAAATGAAAAAGTTCCTCTCTGAAGGGACACCTACTCCTACAAAAGCAACCAGTGATGTTTTTGTATGACTTTCTGCAGCCAGCTTGTTTCTTCCTTCCCATGTCCTGGCCTGAGACATGGTTCTGCACATAAGCTTGAAATTGGCAATTACATCCTGATTCTTCTAGGCACTGAGCATCCTCCCCAAAATGCTGAGTCTCCTGGAGTGTTAATGACATCGGTGGGAGTGAAGGAGCTCAGTTCCCCACAGGGCTGAGGCACAGCTTCTTTCAGTGGGGATTTCAAGTCCTGTTTATTCCTACAGATTTTCATGCCCTATCAGTCCTTGAAGGTGACACAGGAGAAAACATGATGACAACAGGGCATGACAAATCTCAGGGAAGATTTAAATGTAAATACTCTCTCGTGAAATGTAGATATTATTGGAATAACCTGAACAAATCAAGAAATTGGCTGGCAAGGGCAAGGCATCATTATCACATTGCAATATCTTCAAGGAGAAATTGTATAAGGCCTTTTATAAGATTTATTATATTCCTGAAATGAAATAAGATATTAGACCTCTAATTTTTTTTAGTTAAATTTCATTAGTAACTCCCTACGTTCCTTCTTCCTGCCCAATGAATTAGCCTTTATCATATTTTTGTCTGAGATGAAAATGAATGATTTTCTTTTGATTAAAAAAAAAAATAAAAGAAAGAAAGAAAAAGAAACCTTCTGCCTAACTTTGAACTATGAATCAGCCTTGGCGCTCTCATTAAAAACTCCCTAACTTTTAATTGCAGAACACAGTCTCTGCTGTCCCCAGATTGTGAAGTAAGATTCTTGGCAGTTACTCAAAGGAAAAATGGGTAAAAAAATCAGCATTACTATTATCATAACTTAAGAAGAAGGTGTGCTGTGACCACATTTATTCAAGTTGGAAGTTGCAAATTTCTGAACTTTGTTCCATCACTGAATCCCTCTACTGACTTGACAAATGGTATTCATTCTTCACCTCATTTTACCAGTAGAAAATTTCTAGTAGACACTTACTCTGCTAGAGTATTATATTTGAAATTAGTCCTACAGCTTTGAATTTACATTTGTAGGATAAAACAGTACAATGTAGTGCAAGACTATTTGAAGAGAAAAAATCTTCGGTCACTGGAGCAACATTCTTTAGAAGACTTATTTTTTGCCCCAGTACCACCCTTTCTGTATAACAGAAAATAGTAAAGATGGTAAGGTTCCAAATTATAAAGTAAGGGAACTTTTAAGAAAATCATTTTGTGCTGTTTCTCTGCACTTATTCAAAAAATCAAACACAATATAGACAAAAAGAAGGTTCACACAGAAATCTCTGTGCAAAATTCCACCAGCATTACTGGATTCTTGAGCTGCTGCTGAGGAACCTGATGGCAATTCAGAAAGGAAAATTTTCTGATAAACAAGAAGATGACAAACAACTTGGGAAGTTAGAGAATGAAGTGTTGTGTGAGGGAAAAGGAAATCTCTTTGAATAAGTCATAAAATACTGTACAGAGCAGAATTTTCACATGTACACTTGAAAATTGATATTTTTCCATGTTTCTCAGGATATTTCTTATTCAGTCTGATCTACTTACAGTTCAGCGAGGAATACACAAATGCTGCCATTGTATTCACAGACAATGCCATCCAAAGTACTGTAGAGGGATTTGAGAGCACAGGAATACAGGGTGAAATGAAACGGTTGGAATTCAATGGCCACAGACACAAGGCACTGAACCTATTTATGACTAGTTTTGTAAGGTAGCTTTGGACTGTAGGCTAAGCTTGGCAACGGAGAGGTTCTCCTTTTATGCTGAAGAAGCATTGAGAGTGTCTTTTTTAGCTCACCTTTATGAATGACATGGATAACCTTGGGGAATCTGGTGCTATAGAAAGGCCAAAGAAACTGGCTGGTTAGGCAAGTGACTCCAAGAAGGAGACAGGAGTGGGAAAGATAAAAGCAGAGGGTTCTGAAACTCAGAAAAAAAGGATTAGGTGCCATCATGTGATGTTAGAGCAGACATTCGATGAAATGTAGGGTTTTCTTGGCTCCCTGGACTTCTCTACAGCCACCCCAGAAATATGACACATGAAGAAAAAGAAAACCAGGTGATCAGGCACTGGATACCATAAGGAGTTCACTATAAACAGGTTGGCACTGGTTGAAATTGGGCAAAAAGCTACTCATAAAGATGGAATATGGAGGTTCTGATGTAACTGAAGGGCTGCACTCCCCATCCAAACAGCATTTTTCCAAATAATCAAGTAGGATTGGTTTTACCAAGCAAATTTCCCTTAAGGGATGAAAGAGGATGCAAATCTGTTGGAATAAACGTGAAAACGAGCATGATGGAGAAAGCTGTTAGAAGGGAGCCACACATCCTTTTAGATTCTTTGAGGTCCCCTGTCTGCCTCCAAGACCCCCAGAAGCTGCAGACAGAATTTTCACATTTCATCAGTCTTAATACAAGCGTCTATGAGCATTTCATTGATGAACTTGTAACAGTTTCACCCCTAGTGATGTATAACTACTTCAAGACTACTTCCCCTGGAAAAATGCTGATAGATCTACTTAAGACAGAATCTGAGGTTAGAGGTTAGCACCAACAATTATGTCATCATTCAGATAAGGAATGTTAAATGCTGGCCATGCCCCAGACTGGCTTACTTTATTTCTGTACTTATCTCATTTTTAGCAACCATTCTACATCCAACTATTAAAATGAATCAAAATACCATGGACTCACAAGGTTGTCCCCTAACGTTTTCTGTAGTCATTTTCAACAGGATAAGGCAAGTATACAACCAGCCAGGTTTATTCACAGGGATATGTGGATATCCCAGCTGAAGAAGTACTTTGTGTTATAATTAATCACATGGAGCCAATACACAAAGCCAAGCATATGTGGATCCAGGTATCACTATAACATGGACTTACATACCCCATACTTTTAAACAGCCACTGGCTGAGCTAAGTGTAACAGCACAAAATCTAGCAATAGAAAGGGGATATGATTAAAAATCTTTAGGAAATCCATTTTTAGCTCTAGGTTTATTTAATCATTCATTACTTTATATAACATCACCAAGACACCTTATTGGCTATATTGATTCAAAGCCTTTTGTTAGATATTAAAAAGTCAGTAAAAGTAGCATGAGATGGTTCAGCCATGGCCATACAGGATTGCTATTGAAACCTGAAAAACAGAGTTGCAATGTAAGCAGTCAAGTCAGATAAATACGTCTTCACTTTCAGGTGTTGTTCCTTTGCATTTACCTTTCACCTTGTTACTCTTACTCCTCATTCCCCAAATGTTCTTTGTGGATACATAAAAAATTCAGACTATGGCCCCATTTCTTATGCACACACTTAGAAAAGTGGAAAAAGATATTGCATTGTGGAAGTCACTGTCACCTGTGGGAATGACAGCTTTGGGCAGCAGGTCAATGCTTCTGCTGGCAGTGAAATCAGCAGAGAGAGCAAGACCAACTCCATCCTGGAAGGAGTCAGAGCAGTGGTCAAAGTGATGCTTCCACTTCAAGTCCCACTCTGGAAGAATCCATTTGTCTCCATTAGCAATCCACGGAGCCCAGGGACGCAAACCCTTTCACCAATACAACTCCATTACCTAGTTAAAAAGTAAGTGAGGTGAATAAACACTCTCTCCTCCTTCTGCTCCCTCCACATTATTTATTAGCAGTGTGTTGCAACATCAAGGCAGATTACAGGACTCAGGAAAGGCTACACAAATGCAGCAAAGATACACACTACTCAAATCCACATTTTTAAGGCTAAATTCAGCTTTCTAGTATTTATTCCCACATGTTTCAGGACATAATTCAGCTATGTAGTGGTTACTAAGAGGGAACATTTTCTGGAACAGTGTGTGGCATAACTGTTCTGCAAGCTTAGTTTTGCTTTCCTCCAAAGCTATTGGTATTAATGTACACAAGATATGGGCACAAAACACCTGACTTGTTCCAGTTTGGCAACATCCATTTTCCTGATTAATGTGTGACTCTGTGTTTGATAGCTTACAATCAACATGCATAAAATAACATAAAATGTGTATTTTCCTGTGCCCGTGGCAGTGATCAAAATGTACCCAACTAACATTTCTTAGCCTTGACCTATCCAGATGTCAGATGAACTGGACCTTTGTCAGCAAGTGCTTCCTTGCAAATACCATGGAGTCAGGCCTCAAAGCTGCAAGAACTCAATTGTATGTCGGCTGAATTTTGCCCATCCCTTTCACTGACCAGAAAGGGGTCACTCGCACTGTGGAGATAAGAGGTCTGGAGTCCAAGGAAGCTCCTTGGCATTGCCACAAGGAAATCATATCTCATACATAACACAGTTATAGCACACCTTGTCTCGGTGTGTACAGGGAGTGAAAGAATTGTTGTGTGCTTTACTCAGTCACTCTGGCATTACAGTCCCGGCATGCAATAATAAAAATGGAGTCATCAGAGAAGGCACAATGGGGAGCTCTGGTGACTAACTCCAGAGTCTCCCTAGGGTGCTCATTTGTCATGGGACTTGTTCACAGCTAAATGGATGGTAAAGTAGCTCATGGTCTCTCTTGTTTCTTTAAAGTGTACTTGTCACAGAAAAGAAATAAGAGATTTTCAGTTTGTGAGAGTAGAGGAAACCTTTCAGTAGTCCAGTTATTTCTCTCTTTCTCTCTCTCTCTCTCTCTCTCTCTCTAAAAGAATTATTATAATAATACAGGAAAAAACTAACATTTTCTTCATTATGCTGGCAAGAGGTCATTGCTGCTACCAAGTACTTTTCATCCAATGATCTCAAATATGTTTCACCCTGGAGATGGCAATGTTATTACAAGAGAGGTGTGAAAAAAAAACCCAAATCACAAAACCCCATAAACTAAAATAAGCTTTTGCTCATGTAGTTTTCAACTTTATCCAATTCTCTTTCTGTAGTTCTGTGAAATGTTACACTGTATCTATATTTACACAGGCCCTTCAGATCAAAGGTAGTAATAATCCAAAAGAAGAATATTAAATATGTTGATTTTTATGTAATGAAAAAGTCTTTGCATAAAATAGTAGAAAAATTAAAAAAAAAAAAAGAAGTGTGCAAAGAGAGCCTAGGAAACTTGGATTTGTCCAGCTTGAAGAATGGAAAGCTAGGGAGACACCTTGACTGCTGTGTACAGCAATGTTGTGTGTTGGGATAGGAAAGACTGTGCTAGGTGCTTCTCAGAGGTGCACAAAAGGATCATAGAATCACAGAATGATATGGAAGGGGTAGAAGGGTCCTCTGAACACCATCTAGTCCAACCACCCCATGTCATGGGCATGAACATCTTGCACGAGATCAGTGTGCTCAAAGCCACATCTGTACATAAGGACGTTCTCAGCTGTGTTTTTCGCATGGGAAGGACTCTCTGATGACTCTGGAAAGATTCTACAGAATTGTGCTGGTGGCACAAAGAAATGAAGCAAAACCAGGCATTATTACCCCAGCTGAAGCATACAAACCCTGTTATCTCTGATGGGTAAGAATAGTAGCCAATATCAGCAGAATTATATTGCCAGGAAAAAGTAGCTCATATAGTAAGAAAGTTTAAGGACTCAAAGAGAGACCAGAAGATTCACCAGGATTGTATTTCACCAAAATGTCAATCTCTGTGAAAATCTGTGCAAGTGCTGTAAGTGCTTAAGTTTGTGGATCCTGAAAGCAGAATGGAGAATTACTACAGTTTAAGTGAGCTCTTCAGTTAGGTGCTTCTCAAAGGATCAGCTTCTGCTTCAAGGAGCCCATTGGCATTCATTGTCACAAGACAGAGAGAAGAATCATAAATTATACATTCACAGACATCAAAAACTTCTGAGAAAAAAAAAAAGTAAATGGCTGGATGATGAAACAGCTTCAAGCTTCAAGCCCAACTCTTCAAAGACATCTGCACAGCAATTTTCCATGCAGAAGTGGAATAAACATCACCCTTTCTGATAAAAGCCACTTCTTGCCCCTCTAGGTATATTTTTGCTTTTTTGAACATGTTGGACAAAGGGATGCCAGGAGTTTTGCAATGGTGAAGATGGAGTGAGAATTCTTTGGCTTCAGTGGAACCATTTGGACTTTCAGCAATTGAGGCAAAGGTATTGATTGCTTTGGCAAATGAGTAGTCACTCCACCTAAGAATACTCCTTTTAGATAGTTAATTCAGAGTTCAAAATGAAGAAATCCCTTTCTATGGAGTACATATTTCCCACCTAATTTAGATGTCTGAAGTTAGGCGCCATGAAACTTCATTCTCTCCTTGTAATTTAGTGTTGTCAGTCATTCAGCATCAGTGAGTAGTAATGAGGACTTCCTGAGACCAAGCAGACGCCAATCCAGACCATGCTCAAATCAGCCTGTGATTCTGACCAAAAAAATCATGCTTAGAGTCCCACTGAGCAAAGGAATACAGCTCCCAGCCCCTCCTCCCAACCAGGGCACTACCAGAAAACATAAAGTGTTCTAGAACGAGAACTCTATCATGTCTCTATCCATGTAAAAACTAGAGCAAAAAGAATGTGCTAGCACAAAACTAGCACAAAGAAATGTGCTGGCACTGGGGAAAAGGAGTTCAATTGTATTTGGCTGACACAAAGCTGCAAACATAATAGTATTTTGCATACAGAATATAGAAAATGGGGCATTATTTTACTGGGATCAGTTCCCTGCAAGTAAGAAGCAGTGAAAAAAATACTGTAGCTTTGCATTTCCACCATGTCCTTCCTCCTTATTTAATTAACAACTCCTTTGTGTAGGAAACAAATAATATTGTTTAACTTGGTTTATGGAGACACAGGTATTCCTGTGGCATCCAAATAATGATGCTTTCTTTGGAAAAATCATCCTCAAATAATTTTAAGAGTATTATATATATAATATTTTAAATATATTTATATATATAAAACTTCTAAGTGATGGGACATTTTCTTTCCCCTCACAGGAAGTTTCCTAAAGGCTGCCATATGACCAAGAGTTATGTAGCAGGTGTTTTAAAATAGTATATGGCAAACCCTTCCAGCCTGGAGAAACCCATCATAGTTTGTGTCAGCTAAACCCTGTTGGGTTTCTGTGTGTAGGCAGTTGGATACATGAAACTGCTGTCTGCTAAATGGTCCATTCAGCTACTGTTTAGGTCTGTATGCCCTCACCCACATTGTGGAATCTGAAACTGGAACAATATGTATTTCCTGATTCAGTTAGGAAGGTGTAGGGGGGGAATACAATCCTTTAACAAGTAGAAGGAAACAGTGAAAGTGAAGAGATTAAAGATCAGAGGGCAATTTGATCTCTTAGGAACCAAAAATGAAAGGTAAGTGTGGGCACAGCTTCTGAGAACCATAGGTTTTAGTTGCAGTTTCTCCTCACACAACTTACTGTGACTCAAATCACAGTCTCAGCTAGGGTAAGTTACTCAGAAAGAAAGCAAATTTCCTATGTCACATCTGAAGGTTAAATTGAAAAATAAGCAATGATTAAAAAAATTAGAACAATTCTTCAGAAAAGACAAATCTAATAAAGTAGGGAATTGTGACTCCTAAAAAAATGGTAAGAATATGAATCATGTAATGAGTAAGGGCAAAATTATGCTAATAGAGACAATCATGTTACTCTGGGAATGATTATGCTAAGCCTCTGAGCATGCCCTACAAAAATTTGTGATTTCCTTAAACCTTCAAAATCTGAAACAAAAAAAAATGTTCTTGTAGTGAGAAAAATGGATAAATATGGGGGAGGGGAGGGCAAGGTCACATTGTTATGATTATAAATATTTCAAAGCTATTGGGCATATCCTGTGCTAATTGCCAGCCCTATTTTACTAAAGGTGAGTATGAGAATCTTGCCAAACCTCCAGCCTAGAAACAAAGCTTTGATCATTATTTAGTGCTTGTGGTAGAAAGACAGTAAGAAAAAGGCAACAGCCCATCTCTAATTGAATTCAGTAAAAGCCCTAAAGAACAGATTATACCTCTAGGTAAAGGTCTTGCTACTATCCAACAAATATAGTTGTGAAGGAATTACTTCTCCCATAGAAGAGGAAGGCCACAATATGCTCCATCCTTGCCATGTGGGATGCATGCCACATCCTCTGCATCAGCTTGGCTGTTAGCACTTGGTAACTTCCAACTCACTGCAATCCTTTCCCACTCACAGGGGAGGTGGGAAGCTCCCAATTTCTTCTATGTAGTGTGCCTAAGAAAGATCTAAGGAGTGCATACAATAGCATGGGGAATTCTGTACCACATTAATTTAGATATCATGACCTTAACTTAGATAAAGGGCTCAAGATTATTCCAAGAAAATCTACATTTTTCACCTTTGTGCTTTCACTTTTATTCAAGAAAACTGTTGTCTCCCTAGCCTTGATCTAAATTCTCAAACAGTGTAGAGAAATCCTAAAGATGGTGATTATTTTTCCTAAGAAGAGAAGGATCAAAGAAAGCTCAGATGAAATTTGAATTAAAACACCAGGTTGGCTCAGCACTTCAAACTGCAACACTGACTCTGTAACTGGAGCAATATCTAAAGCACAGCCAAGTTTGTTTTGCAGAGGCATGTTTCAAGTGAACTCAGAATTGCTGAGCAGATCATTCCAAAAAATGCCACATACCTCTGATGGCAGCTGCTTGGAGAGACAGATTCAGTGACACCAAGGCACTGCTGTCATGCAGAGGCACAGACCTCTTGGAAGGGCACTCAGGCAGCCCATTCCAGGCTGCCACGACCCTCAAACACTCAAACACACCAGGGCCCTGTACTGCAGCCCCACAGGGCTGAGTCATGAAAATGAACACAAAGAGCATCTCCTGTTCCTCCTTTAATTGCTCCAGGGTGCTGCCTGTGTCTGAAATGTACAAGCACATATTCCTTTCTTTTGTGTGAGTAGAATAATAGCATTTACATCTGAGGTGCAGAGCCAAGGGAAAAGAGGCTTCTCACCCTTCTCTTCCCTCTCATCATCTTCTATTATTTTCCTACCTGAAAACCATTCATAAAGTCAGGACAAAGGAGGTTTTGTAGCTGAAGGAAAATAGCTGCTATGGGCAGATTCAGTAATCTTGCTTACTTCAAGTAACATTGTATTTCATGAAGCCACATCAAAATAGCCCAGTAAGACACATTCCTCAAAGAATGCAATATTCAATCGTACAGGTGAGTTTTTTTCCTAGGAGTATAATGAAGCTCTCTAAGACCTCCTTGACATCTTACAAGAGTCACAAGAGATTTTCCCACAGCACTGGATGTCCCTAGCATTTTGAAACAAAATGTTTCAAAATTCTTAAAAAACAATTCAACTGAACCTGAAGGGGAAGAGTATCTCAGAAAGTGTACCAAACTATTAATCATTATGATGTGACTTACGAAAAAGGAAAAAATAAAAAAGAAAAAAAAAGAAAAGAAAAAAAAAAGGCATCTTGAACCAATTAAAACCACTTTTCTCTATTGCAGTCAAAGCCAATTCTTGATACTGAAGATTTTCTTTGGTTTTCAACTCTCATTTCTTTCTTGCTTTGGCAGGAAAATATTTAAATTTTTTTTTTATTATCAAGGGAAAAATGTTTTCTTCTATTTTTTTCAGATTCAAAAATGATTACAGTCAAGTAAAGTTAAAAAAAATCACACCACAACATTTAGGCAATGACAAGCACAGAACTATTCTGCTACAAGAGTAAGCTTCTAGAAGTTGTGGCAAGCTGAACTGAGAGTATGTCAAAAATTTCTGATGCTGCTGCTCTCCTGCCAGAGTTTGGACTTGAATGAAAATATATAGACCTTGGGAGCTTTTAAGTTCAGGAGGCAGAAACTGTGAATTCAAATTCGGACCTTCACCAAGATGACATGCCTAGAATAGACAACCCACACCAGGCTGGACAATGTGTGAGGCATAAGCACGAGCAGTTAGGACCAAAACTTCATAGCCTATATCTGACCACTGAAAGTCTGAAACTTGTCTATTTTCTCTATCATTACAGATTACTGAGATCACCCTCTAAATTTGGAGTTGTGGTTCCCAAAATCATAACAAACAAGATAGTCTCTGGAGCTTTCCTCTATGAAACACAGGGTGGTGCTTTGGTCTGTATGGTATTATGCACAAATTGTACAAAGGCACACAAATATCTTCTCAACACCTCTTTTCCAAGCTGTTAATATCTGTTTGTATACATGAGGAAAGGTAAGATGAAAACCACTGTTACTAGAAGAGCAGAAATGTCAATGAGATAATATCTTTGTAGTGCTGTGACCTCTGAAGTTTGAGTGTCCAGAAAAAAGGAGAACCTAGAGCCAGTACCCTGAATAGTCCCATCCAAATGGTGAGATGCTGGAAAGTCCTTTTCATTCTCAAACAGGGAAGGGGTAAGAGACTTGGTTGTACAAGCACCAGCTGATGCTGCTAAACCCCTTGCCACATATATGACCTTTCTTAAGTCAGCAGCATGCTGTGCTGATTTTGCCTGCTATTTCTACTGCATATGGTGTAGTTTTGTGTATTAAATGTGATTTTTGGAGGTTTTCTTTTGCGTCTTACTGTCACGCCCCCACACACACACTTTGGTTTTTGTAGAAAGCACTTTTGTTTCTTGGATCTACAGCACTATTGAGTGAGTCTTTACTGAAATTGTTTTTGATTTTGTTCTCTTTTATTTTTTTTGTGGTATTTCCCACCAAATTGACTTGCAGATGCTAATACTTTGACAACTAAAGAAGCAGGTATGTCTGAGTTGTCATCTTGCAGTCAGTTTTTCCAGAGGCAAAAGCAACATTTCCCCAGTTATTTAACTTTTTGCCTACCACCTGCATTTCAAAAGATCCCTAAGACTTTTGTGGACATGTAGCTCTAAAGCATTTAAGAAGCTTCACAAGGATTTAGCCATTCAATTCATATAGTCTCTAATTGAAATTATGTGGTTAATACCCCATGCAATCCTTGGACCTTTTTTTACAATAGCTGGGCAGTTTATATTTGCAGAAATGTGGTCAGAGTTCTCTGTTAAACATCGGTAGGGGAATTAAGAAACCTCTTTGCACAGTAACTCACTTTTACAGAACTAGGCCCACACAGGTCTGATCTTTCCATATTAGGCTTGATATGTTGAATTGAGCAGTTCAACCTCTAGCTTCCATCAAAAGATAAATGACAGCTGTCTCTGAATTAATGGAACATGAGAGCAGATCACTGCTCTGCACACTGCATCCTATGAAGTATTTAAGTATACATTCACCTGACCTGACTTTGCTACTTCCACTTTTCCAATTTATTTTCTGGTGATTGAGAAAGGTGAGGGAAAATTCAGCACACATGCAGGATGTTTTAGTCATACACCACTGTGACATCCATCAGAAGTTGCCTCTGTTTCTCTAAAATCAAAAAGGTAGTTTAATACGATTTGATCTTGCTAAAAAATACCAATCAAACAACCAAACCAAACCAAACCAAAAAAACCAAAAAAAACCAAACAAACAAACAAACAAACAAAAACAAAAACAAAAAAAAAAAAAAAAAAAAAAAAAAAAAAAGAAAAAAAAACCACCAAAAGCTCTATGAATTTCATAAGATTTTCTCCTTTTTCTTCTCCTATTATGTATAATTTTTTCCTAAATACCTTCTTGTGAAATACTAGTGCCTTAGTTGTTCTACTCCGGATAAATCAGATGGCATTTCATTTCATATAGTATAGTAAGATACCCTCCCTCAATCCACCCCCAAATAAGAAAAAACAATATCAGGAATTATATTCTTGAAGTGTTTTTGGAACAGTAGGATGAAATTATATCACTCAAGATTTTGTGTTGTTTTGCTTTCAACCAAATTCTTGACCATGTAGCAAAAAATCTTGAACCAGAAACTATATATGTTCTATGTATAATAGATATGGTAAATATATAGATGTGCCTATATATATAGTGTATGGTATTTATATGTTTAAAGTATTAAAAATCATCAACTATTTGTATTATTTTTACAGGTAACAAAGTAAGAGTTTGAAGAAGACCAGCTTAACAGCAAGACTTAGAGGAGTAGACTAAGCCAAGACTTCTCTCTGGAAACAAATTTGTAATTTTATCCAAATGTCCCAGTGTGAAAATAATTACTATGGGGGCCTTAATTAGGATAAAAGGGACACCCGTAAGCTGTCTTAACACTGTGGTGCAGACTGCAGTGTATCCTTTCCCGTACAGCTTTGGAGGCCCAAGAGAATGAGCCTTTGGGAATACAGGTCCCAAAATTGCACTGAGTTACCAGCCTGCAGTGATTGTGATGGACAGCTGAGTGCAGCAGGATTTGGCAACAGTAAGAAAGATGAGGAAAGCAAGTATTTCAAGACATTCATAAATACATTTTAACAGGAACCTTTGTTTCACAAGCAGGACGAAGGTGATGGGCTAACCTGAGACTCAGTCATAAAAGGTCAGTCTAACAACAGTTCACACAAAAAATGTCACCATACTTGTGGTCCTAATTTTAACACATAGCTGCTACAATGGCTTTCCAAGATGGGTAATTATGTGCTTTACTGACTGGATTTCAATTTCTGTAATATCAGTCATATCCCAATCACTACTACTGAGATAAAGTAAAATAGATCCAAAAGATAGGAGAATCAGACATGGAAAGTGACTTTTTTAGAATAAGGTACCTAGCTCCTTCTATCTGTGAGGTTCAATTAGGATGTTAAAAAAGGTAGAGATTTCTTTATGTATGTTTCTGTGCATGAGTTCTTAAACAGTATTCTAGATATCGTTTTTATTTTGAATTCCACTCTGTGGCAATGTGAGGAGAAAAATTTCCATACAAATGGAGATAGAGGCAGAGTAAAAGTGTGTGGATGAGACCAAAATTAGAATAAAGAGAGGATTTCATTTTTCAGTGATCTGAACTTGGCGCTTTCATAAGCTTCTCTTATGGTCTGTAAACAAAATAAGAACAGAATCAATGTCTGCTGTTTTTATAGTCAGTCTTGGAGTTTCAATACAGAAGAATGACATTTGGCCTCATCAGAATAAGAAACTGGGTCTGTATGTGCCTCTGATGCCTCTGTTTTACTTGTACTCATCTCCTGAGCATTACAAGCATATTTCTGAACCATAGATACCTGTTCACAATCTAAGGCTTTTTGCTTTCTCTTTGACCATTTGAATGCAAAACAACGTGCATTATTTTTATCCACTTAAGTTTGTCTTGGCTGTTTACATGCTGGTTTTCTATGGGTGGAGCATCCTAGTCATAACAGGGATATGTACTGAAAATGTTTAAACAGAGACTTCAAACAAGCACATGATAAGGTACTGGAAGAATACTCTTTATTAAAGGTCTTCATATGACTTTAGGGTTCATATGGTCTACGGAATTGGCAACTTAACCAAAAGTGCAAACCAGATACAGCTTCGGCAGTTCTAATGAAGCTAAAACTCAAGACCACATTCACAAAGATTCAAGTGTGACCTGCTTCTCTGTAAAGATCCTTATATTTGGGACAATGGTATGAATACTAGGTGTTGTGCTACCTGAATAACATTAACAAGAGAAAAACAAACCAGGAGTACAGCACTTGAAAGGAGAGAGCTGCAGAGAAAAATTATAAACTGCTTTTCTCCTCAGCAGCACCAAATAGAGCTAAAAATCTGTAGCCTGTTTCTTTATTTATTTGTAGCCTAAAGGAAACCACAGCATTCCATGAACAATATGTGCACAACACCCTGAAATTACATCGGTGGGAAATGGCAGCTAAACCATAGCTTAATGCCATAAACACAAACCTCATTTTCTAATAATAAATAATGGAACCATGAGTGTCCACACAAAACCAAAGGAACTGTGTCATTTTGAAATGCCATGGGGAAGAGTCAAAGACCTATCCTAAATCCTGGGGGCCAGCAACGGTCAACACAGTTTGAAACAAGCAAACCAGATGACTATAACCTGCATTGTCTTTTTCAGGAATGAAAGAGAGGAATGAAATTAAGACCCAAACCCTGTTTGTGAATAGACAGCTCTATGCAAGTTCACATTCCAGAGGTTTTTTTTATATCTTTGCAGTAGTTACTAGTGTTTGATTCATTACCAATGCATCATTAAAAAAAAGCCTGCAGCAATAGCTTATTTGTGCTCCGCTTTTCCCTCTAGAGCTACAAGCATTCAAATCATTGTGTAAATTTGATTTTTATTTAAATCAAAACTGAAAAGCAACCTTAGACACTGAAGGAGCATTCACTAGATGAGGATGTGCACCCAGGCCTGTTGGAGATTTTCTATACCACTGGCTTCCTGCAAATCCCTGCAAGTAGGCACAACTCTCATTCGAGGATGATTTTTAGGAGGAAGGAGGGTAGAGGAGAGAGAGAACAGATGCGTGTGTGCCTAGTTTATTGCTCCAGGAGGCATTGATGCATCTGTAGGTACAATTCTTGATAATGTTGTGCTGGTGGTGGAGGTTTTTTCATCTGCTTCTGTGTCAGTCACTGTTTGCCATAGGCAAACAGATCACCAAATTCATTTCTACCTCTACTAAAGAATGGAAAAATTAATTTCTGGTAATAGGAGAAGGTCTAGAAACTGCGAGCTCTAAGTGTTTAAAATCATAAAGGGGAAAAATTATTTTTATTTTCATCATTTTCAAGCTGTGAGATACTAAATTTAAATGCAATAAGGGGAAACTCTTTAGGAATGATGAGTAAAAAAGAGGAGAATTTATCTGTTTAGATAAATTGCCCATATTCCAGCCTTTAACCCCTACTCTGGAGTCTTAGTAAGAACATCCTGTATAACATTTCTTCCCTTGAGGTAAAAACACCATGAAACTGGTACATTTTCACAGAGGAACAGAAGCCTGTTGTAAGCCACCAAGTTGCCTTTGGAAGGAAAACAGGAGTGAAATTTTGTGAAATGTTATCCTTATTGGCTTGTTTCTTATTCTGTAGTATTGAATAAAAAACGTATTTTCATTTTCCTCTTTTTCAATCACATTTGAGTGGTTTGCTTGTGCTTTTTTACAACCTTAATCCACTTCCTGTGATATCCCCTTGTTTTTTGATATTTGATTTGGCAATGCCAGTCACCTACCTTGCCTGAACTTTTGACACTGTCCAGACTTCACAGGGTACCAGTGTGTATCCTCTCCACAACTTGAAAGAGCATTCCTGCTGGACTCTCATTCAGGAAGCTCTACTTCGGGTCACAGGGGTCAGGATGTGCCTGTGGGGAAAGGGCAGGGTAGAGAACCATTGAAGAAGAGGTGACTCCAACTTTTCCCAGCCACTTTGAGCTAGCCAGCACTGCAGGAAAAGTCTCCACACACTTGGATGTGCCACTGCACATTCACATGCTCCTACGCAAACATCCAGGCAGATGAACAGGCGAGACAGAGTGCTCCTTGCACTCATTAAGGAATTAGCAGGATGCAATCTAGCTCTATATAATTAGTCAGTGAAACTCATTCACACTACAGTGATCACTATTATTAGCGAGAAGCAGCAGCATAGTAGGAGAGTGTCAAGCAAACCTTTCTGCCCAAAGAGTCTTGGTCAGAGCAGCCAGCTTCAGGCATGTTCCCCTTGCCTCAGCTGCTGGGTCAGGGCCACTGATCTGAGCCTTCTGGTGTGCTAAAGGAGCAGGCAATGTTTTACTCACTAGCAGGGACAACACTTATTTTCTTCTTGGTATTTCTGCTGTTTTGAAGCATAGAACATCAAGTAAATCAACCTTGTGACAGTGTAAAGGGAAGTAAATAAAGCATCTGGGGAGTAGAAAGGGAAATTTTATGTGGAAGAGCCTGATTTTTTTTTTCTCCAAGAAGTGCTATACACATCTGCAAGCTCAATATATTTCTCCAGAAGGGGTGACTGAGAGAGACTGCAGAAACGCTCTTCAGAATTATGCTAAAGAAAATACCACTTGTGAAAGGGCAAAAGCAACACAATAGGTAAAAGAGAAGTAGAAATGGATGTATTATATCACCATTTATTTTCTGATGCAGACATTGAAGAAAGATTGCCTGTTCTGGCGTCTGTACAATAGTGCCTGGCTAGATCTCATCTCAGCACAGTGTATCACTGTGCTTTCAAGCACACTTTCAAGCAGCCACTGTCGGCATGCAATTACCTGAAAGACACATCTACAACGTGATTCCAATGCAGGGAGCTGCCTAAGAGACTTATTATACTGTAATAATACAAATATGTAAACATTACATACTAGAAGCCTTATTGATCCTTGCTACCAGACATGACATCATTATTAATAAAAATGTAATGGGAGAGCTATAAATATGCAAAATAATAGCATATTAACCTAAATAACACCAGCAAATTGTACAGCTTAGCATAAAATTGAAAGCCACTAACCAAACACTGTGTGGTTTGCTCATACTAGAAGCAGTCAGGAATCATACATAATGCAACAGTGCAACTGCTAACAATAGTCTCATGAAGATAATTTAGGCTGGAACTGGACAAGCTCCAGGAAATCTGCTGGGAGAGCTAATGCTGAGCTTTTCTTCTCTTTTTCAGTGAAAGACCTCAGACTTCTTTGGCTCACTGTCCCAGGTGAATCTTATTAAAAGGGAAAGGATAATTTGAAAAGTTAAGGAAGAGGTAAACAGCCTATAAATAATACAAATATATACAGATATATTAAAAATAAAATAAAACAATAATAAAAAGAATCTGAAAAAAACCCCAAAAACATCCCCCTCCCCGCCAAAAAAAGGAAAAAAATAGATCCACTAGATGAGTGCAGACAGCTTAGAACAAGAAGAAAAAAAGCAAGAAAAATGAGGAAAAATTGAGACAGTCTGTTGCCAAATGTTATTCATTAAATAAAAAGTACTTCACTGCAGAAAAGAGTCCAGAGTATGTCAGACATAGTGGCAAAGAAATGTTAGACTATAAATTGTTCAAAACTGGCACCATATTATATATCCCTCTAAGTACTGATGATTTACAACCTGTATAAATAACATTATTAGTATAAAAGCATTTCTTATAAAGATTAAGAAGACACACCACTAATGAGAGTGGAGAGTATGGTGCAGTTCAAGCACAATAATAGACCTAATGTAGAAGTTAGTTATGGAGGTTTATTGCCTTGTATTATGCAAGAGGTCAGACTAGCTCCTCCAAATGGTGTGTTGTGGCCTCAGAGTCTACAAAACTCAGACATTTTAGCATACAAAGGCTTTTCCTCTATTTAATTTTTTTCCAATGAGATGAGGCAAGATACAACACTGAATTCTTAAAAAAAGATATTTAAAAATAACAGCGTTAGCTCTGACAAGGACTTGGTGAGTCAAGAGCAGTGTGAAGAATGTGAATCCCTGGCTTGTGACACTGCTGTCAGCAAGGCTGGCCTGTTCCACATCCAGAGATCCCACTAGATGCAGAAAGAACCTGCCGCCAGAGGCAGAACTGGCAAGAATGCCCCTGTTTTATGTGACAACTTTAAGAACCCAGTAAGAATATTTCAATTCTTTTTTTTTCTCTTTTTCCAAAACATTTGCAGAATTTTCCATTAAATGAGAAATATGAAGGAAAGATTTAGTATAGTTGAGTGAAATCCCACTCTTGGGTACAGGAAAGGCCCAAGACCCAGCCACGTGCTGGTTCTGGAGGTGCTGGGAGGGGCCAGGGAGGCAGAACCAAACTGACAGATCTGAAAGTCTCTTCCAGCCTAGATGAAGCTGGGACTAAGAAATTGCTCCAGGCCAGGTGCAGGACCTGGCACGTGGCCTTGAGGGACCTCGTGAGGTTCTTGTGGTCCCACTTCTCAAGCTTGCCCAGGTCCTTGTGCATGACCAAATCCTGTCATAGTGCTCCTGCACCGGTCAGCTCCCTCATCCCATGCAAACGTGCTGAGGGAGAGCTTGATCCACTGCCTGTTTCATTCGGGAAGCCACAAAAGAGCACCAGGGCCAAGGCTGAGCCAAGAGGGACACCCCTTATCCACAGCCTGCAGCTGCACAAGGAGCCACTGCCCATGAGACCCTGGAAGCATGCATCTGGCCAATAGCTCATGCCCAGAGCAGCCCAGCGATCTAAAGGGCCCTGCTGGGTGCCAGTGAGGCTGTCAGGAAACACCGTGCAACTGTGGGACCGGGGCAATGTGGGGCTAAGGGAGGGGCCTGGGGACAGCAAGGCTTACAAGTGCCCAAGTCCAGGGGCTCCTCCATGCAACTGCCAGTGGGCTCGGCTGCTGAAGGGGTGCCAGGCATGGCCTTTGTGACACAGGGCCTGTGATGATGCGGGATATGGTGGCACCCTGGGAGCCTTGTAACATCAGAGAGCTCCACTGCTGGGGGTGTATAAAGGGCGCAGAGCCCTGGGTGCACAGTCCCATGAGAGCCACTCTCGCAGAAGGAAGCAGCTCCCGGGTTCTGGATGTGCTATAGAGATGGAGGAGGACAAGGCAAACTCCAACTCCTCCCAGCCACCCAGCCCCCTGCCCAGCTGGGGGCAAGACCAGGCCCTCAGCAGGCACCTGGTGGGGCCAGTGGGTGCCTCAGTCTGGCCACGGTCAGGCACTGAGGAGGAGGAGGGGGCCCTTGTCATCATGGAAGAAGACAAGAAACCTGCCATGGAAGATGAGCCTTGTGTTACGACCCACTCAAAGTGGGCTGAGTTCATATTGATCCCAGAGTACAAAGGAGACAAAGGAATGCTGTTTAACCAAGAAATCAGTATACTTTATTCAGTGTACCCACCAAGAAATCAGTGTAGTTTATTCAATGTACCCACCAAAACTGATATGCAATAACAAGAGGAAGAGACAGAGGAAAGAAAGCTATATAGATGAAAGCAAGGGAGAAAAGGAGAGATAGGAAAGATAGGATAATTACCACAGTGAGAGAGACGGAGTCCTCGCAGCTGTCCAATAAGTTCACCTTCGCAATCCTCCTGGTGTGTGGCCAATAGATTGACGCTGCAAACTCTCGTGGAGCTGATGGAGACCGTCTTCTGTGGGGAGGTCCTCGAAGTGGGTCTCCTTCGAGGCTGAATATATAGTTCTTTCCGAGGCGAGAGGCAATCAGCCAGAGTGGGGGAGAAATCTCGTGAGTCTAGGCCCAATGCACAATGCAGGGGGAGGAGAACAGAACAAGCTGATCGTGCTACACCTCAGGCACAGGTGGTCCAGGGCAGTGTAGTGTACTGTGACTACCATTTTTCAGCAGGATGTATGTTTGGCAACTCAGTTCCCAAGCAAACACACCTGGCCTAAATAGCAGTTCTGGTAGCAGTTACATCAGCTCTTGAGGTCTCCCTCTCATTTCCCCCCCAAAGTTTCCACGATGAAAGCGTGAGACATGTAAAGGGTCTTAGGGCCGACTCTTACACCTTGGCACAGGGGAGACGTTCGGACCCAAGATTTTCACCAGTAGCGAGAGGCGACAGGCTGTGAACTCTACCAAGCGGTAGAAGTAATGACGGTGAAGGAAGTTTCCCCACGTGGCGCAGCGAGTCACCAGGAGTTCTGACAGTGGAAGGCAGCTGTGAGGGTGCAATGGGGAGATGGGCCACAGCAGCAGCTCTACCAGGGCCTACCAAGGGCAACCATCGGGGAGCTGCCCCAAGACGAAGAGAAGGTGAGTGACCCAAAGCTATCCCAGCAAGGCGAGGGAAGTGTGAACAGCCAGGAGGAGCAGGCACCTTCACCTGCCCCCAGTGAGGAGGTGCCATCAGGAGACTGGGCACAGAGCCCAGTCCCTGCCCCACACAGCACCTGCTGCCTCCCCAGCCCCTCACCCAGCCAGTTGGGAGCCCAGACCCCCAGTGAACAAGGGGAGGAGGCAGAGGAGGGGTCACTCCTGGCAGAGCAAGGCAGCGAGGAGGAGACCCCAGCTGGAGATGATGAAGACTGGGAATACAACACCCAGACTGAGTATTCCCAAGAGTGCCAAGGTGAGGCACAGCCGGAGGTGTCCCAAGGAGAGGCCAGCAGCTCCCAAAACCTCCCTGAATGGGAAGACTGCAACGAGTCAGAGCTCTGTGACGGAGAACTCTCAGACTGGGACTCCAGCAGCAAAAACATCTCCATGGAAGAAGACAACAGCAGCAGAGACGAGGTGAGCATCTTCATCTTCGGGGTCACTCCCTTGCCACGGGAGGAAGACAAGTGGAACAAACTCAGTGTCCTCGAGCTGCAGGAAGACGAAGGCAGGGCCCAAAGCCTGGCAGCTCTTGCAGCAGACGGGCTGCCAGTCCCTGTCCCTTGGGAGGCCCGGGTTGAGGGCCAGGCACTGGAGTCACTCAGTGCCTCGATTCCTTCCCTGCCTGGCCAGGACTCCATGGCCCAGCAGGGGCCCGAGGCAGGGCCACAGAGCCTGGGGCCTGCCCTGCACATCCCCCCCAGCCCCTCAGCTCCCAGGCAGCAGCCGGCTCCCCACAGGAAATGGCCCGGCCGCCTCAGGCGGGTGCTGCGGGCGCTGCGGGCGCTGCTCCGCTGTCCCTGCCTGGCACCGCAGCCGCAGGAGTAGCTCCCATGCCAGCACCAGGCTGGGCCTGAAGATGGCGGCCGGCCCGGAGCCTGCACGGGGCCCTAGGCAGACTCACAGGCGGCCTTGGCCTGCACGTGGCCCCGCAGCCTCAGCCCAGGGATAACTCCCCAGCACCAGAAGTCACCACTGTGGCCAGCCCCAAACAGCACCCACAGGGCACACCTGGTGCCAGTGCACTCAGCAGGGAATCCCACAGAGTCATCAGTGTGGGAAGAGACCCTGATGGTCACCCAGTGCCGCTGGTCCCCTGGAAGCACTGCCAGCATCGCAACACCACGTCCCCAAGGGCCACCTCCGCACAGCTCCTCAACACTTGAGAGACAGTGACTCCACCACCTCCCTGGGGAACTTCTTCCAATGCCTCACACCTCTGTCAGAGAAAAATTGCTTCTGATGTTGAATCTGAAGCTCCGCTGGTGGCATCAAAGGCCATTTCCTCTCATCCCAAAAGGATTCCATGCCGTCCAAAACAATAGAAAGTTGATTTTAAGAAATAGTAGTAGGAAAAAAAAAAAGAAGAAATTTAGAAAAACCACAAAAAAACCCCATAAAAGTATTTAAAAAATATATAAGAATAGGAATAGGAATAAGAAGATGATAATGAAGAAAAATAGTAGTAGTAGTAAATAGGAGGAAGAAAAATGAACAGAATAGTAAAAAATAAGTTTAATTAGAATAATAGGAATGAGAATAGGATAAGAAGACAAAGAGGAAGACAGAATAAGAAGAGGAAGAAGAAGATGAGAAAATAGTCAACAGGGGACGGTGTTTGGCTGAGAGCTGCCACAGGTAAAAAGAGACACTGGGTGGGAAAAAGAGCAGACTAAGGAAGGCAGGCGAGAAAGCAGGATACAAAGGGCTACCAGCTGAGAAGCTGGAACTCTGCAAACCAAAGTGGAACTCATGGAAAAGGAATAGGACAGAAATTAAGAATTCTGAAACTTTATTTACTCTGCCTCTCGGGGCAACCTGTGCCAGGACCTCACCACCCTCACAGGGAAGAAATATCTTCTGTATCGAACCTGAATTTCCTCTCTTTAAGTCCAAGTCCAATGAAAGGCAATGAACTCATTTGTCATAATTCTCATCAGTATAATTAGGAGATAATGCTCAGGTCTTTGTTCCAGTGCATTCAGCAAGGAACAGGCAGGAAGTTCCTCCACCTTGGGAACCCAACTCACAGCTGAGGGACTCAGAAAATCTTAACACCAGCAGAACACCAAGAGGGCATATTTACCATTTTTGCTACAATAAACAGTACTGAAAATGATAGGTAAAGACAGCCTCCTAATTACCCCAATCCCTTCTCCATTTTAATTTTTTTCTGAAGTAACTAAAATATCTCTTGAAATTCCTTCATCTTTGTTAATCACGGATCTTGGGATCACAGACTCAGGAAGAGCGCACAATATTAGCATGTTGTTATTCAGAGATGGCTTGTTGTTTTTCTTCCACTACTAAATTACAGCAGTAGATACTTGGAATAACCAGGTATCCTGAGGAATTTTTCTTGCTGCAAGTTATTTTCCTTTCATGGTCCATCTGTAATTTTTTTACTTATTAAAAGACCAATATAAATACAGTACAGAGCCTTGCAATTATTCCACCATATATTTATAAAACTCAAAGTTTCCCAGGTCTTAACAACAGGAAAAACTCTGTGTCACCCTTTCAGGAGATTAATATATTTAGGGTTTGGACACATCCTCTGCAGGACTAAGTAGGAAAACACCTGAAGCTCCAGAAGATCCTTAATAAACTTTTCAGGAATAAAACTGTGTTATTTCAGTGTCTTGACTTTTTATGAATCTAGTTATTTATTAATTTCTTTTCTCTTTTTCACTCTTCAAAAGCTGATGTTGCACAAAAAAAATGAACTGTGGAAACATGAAGCAAGATGGGCAATTAGGGCTGAACTGCTCCATCTGATTCACAGAGGATTTTTATTTGACCCCAGGAATGCTGGTTACTCAAGCAGACTAAACAACTTTGATTCATTTCAGCATGTGAGGACTGGGGTGTGCAGCTCCAGGCCAGGCTGGCAGGGGTGAACAGGAATTCCCAAACAGCATTGAAGTCATGGTCCCCTCAGCATCCCCTGCTCCATCCAGCCCAAGCCTGCTGAGAATCGGGCTCAGCAGTAAAAGCATGAGTTCTGAGTATCTTCAGGATTGCTGTAAAAGATAGAATGAGCAAGCTCTGTGATTCCAAAGTCCCATCTCAGGTTCTCATCTGGGCTAAAGGCTGTATTTTGGGTTAGGAACAGGCTGCAAGGACATTCAGCCCACTGCAGCACTGGAAGTATTTCAATGCATTGAAGATGCAGTGCCTGCAGGGGAGAGACTCTTTGGCCCTGGGGTCTCTCTGCACTTTCTGCTGCAAGGACATTCCCTGCTGGAGCCCGCCCACGGCAGCCAGACACTGCCCACAGGTGCTGTGGGGCAGAGGCACAGGCTGGGGATGCTTCCCTCTGGCCAGCCCTCCTGGAAGCGGGCACACAACTAAAGTGGGCACACACTCCGTGTGTGTGGGCACACACAGAAAAGAGCAACCTACATATTTTTCAAATCACAATTCCTGTGGTTTAGTCTTAATAGTATTTACATGATCTTAACGAAGTGTTTATTATTTGCTAAATGCAAATTAGTTAATAATATTGCAAAGGTACATAAACCTTTCACTGAAGCTGGGCTGAATTTGGACTTTGTAATGAAGTCTCAAACTAGATGAGATTTGGAGGGCTTTGTAATGAAATAATAAAGACTAAGAGTTAAATAGGACTTTTCTTAAAATCACTGTGGATGCCTTAACTAGGTTATACTCATCCCCTTCCTCATGATAAGTTTTAAGTGTTGATAAACCATCTAAAAAGCAAATGTATGTTTGTTCATAATTGTTCTTTTAATGTCACTGCTCTTTTAATTCCTGTTGCTCTGAATGATTGTAATTGTATACAGTTTGTAAAATTCTCACAATTTTATTATGTTATATTGGCTTTCTCTTACATCCTTTACTAAATCTGGGGCTAACACAGATTTTCTTAAGTATTTTTCCAATCTTCATCATCAAGGAGAATAAGAAGAAAAAAAAAAGAAGAGGAAAACACACCTTAAAACCTTGGAACTCAGAAGAAAAAAGAGCCTCCAAATAATTAAGAAGTTCACCAAGAACCTGGTGGTTTGCTTTCCTCACACTCAACACCTGCAGATTTGAAATTGTTCAGGCCATTCAGATAATGTGTACACTATTTTATGGCAGCTCAATGTCAAAGTCTGACTTTATATATACACGCACAGATTAAAGCTCCCACGCTTTGCCACAGCACACAGTGGCAGCCTGAGATGGGTAGGCATGGAGATGCGAAGCAACTGAGCATAAGAAGCTAGCAAGATCAGGGGCAGAGGGAGGCAGAAAGCTCAGTTCTGATTGTGAAACCAAAGCCTATCCTAAGCACAAACTCTTTTATTCCCCCTCCTTTTTTTCCTAACAAAATGTCACTTTTCATTTAGTGTATGTGTTACATACTGCTATATTAAGGACATAAATATTGCTGTTTCTTACTATTTGAACTTAGAGAGGTATTTTAGTTAAACATTGGTGCTAAATTCTATCACTTCGTCTTCTTCCCAGCTGGTGATTCAGAAATAAAGTTTATTTGAGAGAGAATTTCACAGGCAGCAGGTGATATTCTGAGCTGAAACAGTGTTTGGTGGTTTTGGCTGTTCAATGATTCTCCTTCCTCCCTAAGTTCCTCTTAGTGGAGGTGGAGAAGAAAAAAGAGGAAAAGGAATTTGTTACATGTCCTTTATGTTCATGTTTACTTTTACAAAAACTTCTGTGGGTGTCTTAAGTTGATGTGCAGCCTTTATTCACAATATTCCCTACCAATCATTCCTTAAAGTTCACTTAGTTTACATTGTTGGGAGTCTAGCACTGAATTCAATAGACTGGAGGAGTCTTACAAAAAGGACTAGATGTATGTATTGAAAAAAAAAAAAAAGAAAGAAATGTAGGAGTAAAGAATGAAAGTTTCTTATTCATCATCCCTAAAAGAGGAACCAAGTTATATTCAATGACAAGTTCAGGAATATACCATAAATATATTGCAGATAACAAAGTACATAAGTAGCCTGTGGACCTTATCGCTGAGGGAGACCAAGAATAAACTGAGATACAGGGGGGGACTACACACTCCCACAGACAAAGACAATGTTTGCAGTTTCAATAAGGTGAACCAGCAGAGCCTGTAGCACCTGTCAGCCCAGCACATCCTCCTCTCCCTCCATGGCCCAAACATCAGGACTGCTCTGCTGGTGACTGCATCACCTCCAAACAGCCTACTTGAAAATGTCAATTTGAGTCAAATCTGCTGGCCATGCCTTGGTTCCTAGAACCTGTCACACAGAAGGAACCCTCGACTCCAGGATGCGTTCCAGCACAGGCTGTCACCTCTCAGTCCTATCCACAGGATCTACTCTGGTCTATCTTCAGGAAGGTGGAGCCAGCACACACAGAGGGTCTTGGAAGGAATAGGAGCAAATACATATAAGTGCGAAAGGTCATAAGGAATCAAGGAGGGACTTCTTGATTTAGTGTTTTCTACTTCACAGACTTTTTTAGCTTTCTCTGATAACCAGATAAGATAGATCGTCCATCTGACCTGGGACTGCCATCCCTGAGATTCTAAATGCTAAAGTGACATTTGACAGAAAAACATGTTATACATTCTCTACTAAATGATTCCATTTATTATGTTTTGGGCTCTAAGGTCCTTCTAAGGGCTAGACATGAATGTGTTACAGGAGCGTGGCATACTTTTCTCTGAGGGTTGGCTGTAAGATCACTCTATCAACGTGCAAGGGTTCAGATTCTGCAGATGCAGACCAAGACAAGTTCACCTTTTCTCCATCAACCTTTCCACATAATGTATCACAGCCTAATTGTCAGACTTGTTACATCTGAGACAGAGATTGCACACTAGTTAATACATTTTAAAGAGTAAGTTTGATAGAAACTCTCATCTCCTCGAAATGACAGGCGATTGCCAGAAAGGAACTCAGCACTGTAAAATAGTGAAATATTATCTTAAAAAGAACAGAGATGACACTCATTATCATGATATTGGATTTTTATATAATGAAAACTTTAAAAGTATTAAAATTGTCTCTTTGTTATCATATTCAATGCTTCTCATATACATACAAGCATATGCACACATATAAATATGTGTGTGTATGCATAAAATCATGGCTGTAGTTCTTTCCCATGCTTTTAAAAAGAGCACATTTTTCAAAGGGCAAAACAGCTTTCATTAAAACAAGGATTTCAAGATTAGACAGCACAGTATTGTGCTGCTTTGAAGACCCCCAACAACTGAAGAAAAGATACATTCATATATTATTCTGTGTCACAGAGTTCATCTTATTGGATTTCAGGGCATAAAAGGAACAATTTGCAGTAAGCACAGCTCCACTTCAGCATCTGAACAAACATGAATGCTGTAGATAGTTAGGGCTAAATTTTGCTGTCGACTTCAGCAGGAGTTGCAGTAATAACTCATAGACACATTAATTCCTACATTTTAAACAGTTTTAATTCTCAATTTCATATTTGTTTCCTGCACTAACAAAGATTTTCCTATTACGTATTGTGACATGTTAAAAAAAGTAGAATTTCTTACCCTTAGCCTAACTAACTAGTTTTCAGCAGAATCTGTAATGTCTGGGTCCAGCCTTATACACTGCAATAACTGCAAATGCAAAAAGAGCCAGCTTTTGCTAGCCAGCAACGCTTATTTATGGACAGTGGAGGGAGTGGATGATGAAACATCTAAGCAAGGAACTTATGCCAAATGACAATTTTTTCCTGTATATTTCCTTAAATAAAATGTTATTAAGGTAATGTATAAGTACCATGCATTTTCTTGGAGTGAGTACAACTCTTGATTTTATTTCTCTTTTATACAAATAGATCTTTTAAAGAGGATATTAAGGAAAATGTGAAGTAAAACTTGTGGCAAAGTACTTATTTTGTTTCTGCATTAAAATTTGTAATGCCACACCTCTAAAGGAGAAGAATAAAAATAGCAATAGCAAGATTTTGCATGGCAACTGTACATGCTAAATACAGTGCAAAACCTTTCAAGCCTCTTGCAAAAGCAACATTGCTGAAATCAGCTCTTAGTGCTTCTACTATGGTTTGCACACTAAAATATACTCTAAACACATGGGACTTCCTTTTGGTAGAAACAGAATATCAGCCTTTGTTTACAGTCTTTGAACCTAGTCAGAGTCTAGAGAGACGGTACAGCGAAGGGAATGGTCTATGGCTCTTCAGTCAATCTTTTCTGGAATATGGTAAAAGGCATCCAAAAAAAAAAAAAAAGGAACAAGGTCCTTCTTTCACCTCTGCTACTGCAGTATGTAAGGGAAGAGAAGTCTGTCTTGTGATTTTCCCACTGTCATAAAAAGAGCAGGCTAAGGACTGACAATTAAAGCCAAATCAAGACTGAACTGGCATTGCTACCAACTGATGTTCAGAGAGACACTGTCAGCTGTGACCTTGCCTTTGTCTCTTTGCTCTGCTCATCTTCTCTACCTCTGAGGAATGCAGCTGGCAGTTTTCCTCAAAATGCTGGTAGTAAATCAGGATGTAAGCAGACCCTCTGTGGTCCCACAGAAACAAACAGGCTTGTATTCTTCAGTCTGTCTACTAAGGAGCAGTGAAAGCTGGCAGAAAGAAAGGTCCAAGTACACTCATAAAGTACCCTTTTACTTTTACTGCTGGTATTCACTATACTTTACCCTTACTGCTTTACCCTTTCTCAGCTTGATGAAGAGCCTCTTTGGAAAACTAGCTAGCACCTCACCCACTTTCAAACTGCTTCCCTCTCTTTCTCCATGCCTTCTTGGACTTCCCCACTCCCCTTTCCAATTCTAAGGCTGCCTCTAGCACTAAGCCTGCACTGAAATTCATTAATGTGTAGTACAAAGAATCCATCTCAAAGACACCGCAGTACACGTTTCTTATGCATTGGTACAGAGCATTAAGGACAAAGGCACATTGTACAATAACGTGATTGGTTTTATTCCCTTGCTTATAGCCTAACAAAAGCTGGAAATTAACTTTCAGCTCATTTCTCTTCTGCCTTTTACAAACCTGCTTTGCAATATTTCTGGAGGTCTCTTGAATACCTTTTAGGCACCTGAGCTCTTGAGGTCCAATAGTTTTTGGGTTGCAGCATCTGTGGGCACACAGTTCATAGCCTCAAGCTCCTTGTCCCCACAGTCTGCAGCAGCCAGGTCTGATGTACCACCCACGTCCTGCTGCTGATTGAGGATGAAATTGCACCAACAAATGTGCCAAGGAGCAGCAGGAGCAGTGCAAGTGAGCAGCTGAGGGGCACAGCACAGGCAGTGTCTTTCCTGCCAGGGCACCCTCGGGCAGTGCCAAGGAACCTGGGGATAGCAACCAGGACAAGAGACTTCAGGCTGAGTAGGGCAGTGACTCATGGGCCATGGGCAGAGCTGGGTTAGGAACCATGCAGGCAGGTCAGGGCCACCAGCCAGGGTGGCAGTGATCTCAGGGCTATGACAAAGTACCCTGTGGGCCAGTCATGCCAGCCCCCACCTGCCTGCAGGAAACAGTTGGGCGGCCCTCGTGATGCACATCAGTTCAAACTTTCTGTCTATTCCTCTTTGCTCTTCACCCATGCTCAAAATCATGAAGGCAGCCATGTGAATTTACTTTTCTACATGTCTAGACTGAAATACGGCACAAGAATGTTCTTTATTCACTTCATTGGTTCTGTCTAGAGGCAGAAGGCTTTACTTACAGGTAGTTGAACCATATCTGCAAACCCTATGATGCCACTGGCAAACCAGGGGGTGGCAAACTCACTCTTTCATGCCCTCATGCTCTGGAAGGTCTGCAAGACAAACATGAAGGCATCCACAGCTAGTACCTTCCAGGCCTCAAACTCTTGAAAAGTGATTGATGTCCTTTTATGAAGCAAACTCAGTGGCTAGCAGGCTGTTGGGCCATTGATATAGGTCATGTGTTAGAGAGATAAATTGGCCGTCTATACCTGGGTATAGAAAGCCACTGCACACTGATATAGGTCATGTGTTAGAGAGATAAATTGGCCATCTATACCTGGGTATAGAAAGCCACTGCACCACAAATGCACAGAGAGTATATCATCATTCCCATAATAACACATTAGCATTCCCCTTTGAGCTGTCGTCTGTGTTATCCCCATTTTTCATATCACACGTCCTCTTTTGTAATACCTGAAAGCATTTCTTTACTGCCAGGAAAAAATAAAAGACACCAGTATTACAATGCATGCTTATTCTCAGGTAGCTGCAAAATCTGATGTTTTGACATTAAAAGTCTCTGGCAATCAGTTAGTCATTTCACAAAGACTGAATCAGCGCTGTCAAAGATTTATTGTTTTAAGTCTTTCCTATTACACATCCATTCACTTTGCCAAGCAGTGTCTTTTAATAATTCTGTTCAGACTCTCAGCACTGCTGCTGTCACCGCTGTTCTTACACAAGCAGTACAATCAATAGATGGATGGACAAAAATTAAGTCATTTAATAGGTTCTAGTTGAGTTGATTTGGGTCGCAGGGTTCCTCAATGCTTCTGCATTATTTCATATTCCTGTACTGCCACAACAATGCATGTTTCCACTTGGTTGCTCTTCTACAGCATGTAATAACAGAAGATGTAGGCTGGTTTGATGATCATGGCGAGTCACGAGAGAAGCCTCTGATCTAGCTGGTCAAAACCACAGAGGTTTCCTTTTGCAGAAAGCAGCTAGCAGTCAAAATCATTTATTTAAACATGCTCTTTCCTTTCTCTGGAGAGGATCATGCCTTTTCTACAAGTGTGCACATTCCTAATTTCTCAGTATAAGCCTTGATATGCAATACAATCCTGTGACAGAGTACATAGGCCTCACTTTCTATGCCTCAGCTCACATTGGAAAGGTAGCTTTTTGCCAAGAATCATTGTGCTATGGGGGAAAGGAATGGCTTCAACAATTTCTTCTCATGACTTTAGAAAAAATGGAGTTCTAATCCTGGAGTCATGCTAAACAGAACTATCCCAAGCTCCCTAGATCCTAGCAAGACATACATCCCTGGGTGTGGAAATAGAGATGTCTGGAACTTACTGTTGGAGTGTGATGGCTGGAAGTTAGAACAGCATGGTTCCCAGCCATGTGTAAGTTCATTGGATCATCCACAGGGCTTCTGTAAACTAACCAATACTGCGAGAGTTCTCCGGTTTCCGAGCTGCTGCCTTAGCAAAACACAAGGGTGACTTAAAGGCATCTATCTTCTGATATTGTTCTCTGGTGAAAGCAAACCATTTATCCCTCTCTCATAAGAGGAGGAGGGAGAGAGGAAGGGAAACAAGATATGATATTCTGACCAGTGGAAGGGTCTTATGGATGTTACAGAAAGCAATGAATCTACACTATTTAATATGCTGAGAGCTCTATATCTGAATGGAGCATGGGAAAAAGTCCATGTGAGCTATAATGAGCAAGTTTCTTGCCAGAACAGACAGAGGTTGCTGTTCACCACACTTCCTTACCAGGAGTCTGGCAACACAAGTTACAGCTGCTCTATGTTGCTAGAAAGCCTGTGGAAAACTAAGGTAGAAATACCTGAGAAAGGTTTTAAGTTTCATAAATGAATGTAAATATACAGTTGAAGCACATGAGAGATGAATCCAGCTGACAACATGCTAAATATTATAGTCTGCCACAGAAATATATAATTGTAAGCATGCTTATTTCACTATGCATAATCAGGTTTGGGGTTGGGGTTTTTTTACAATGTTTTATTTACTTTATGGCATGAAACAGTTTGGAGTAAATATGCTTTTTAATCTGTTTCTAATTGGCATTCCTTCTGAATCAGGAATAAAAGGAATTAATAAATGTTACAAAAATTGGATTGAATATAAGATAAATTAGAATAGAGCCATTATAGTCCTTTGAGTAAGTATTTAGAAATTAAATTATAAACGTATTTGAAATGTTAATCATTTACCCAACAGGCTTGCAAAGCACCATTACAATTTGTCATGTAAATTCATATTCAGACATGGAATAAAAGTGTGGGGAGAAAACAAAAGGGTACTATGTATGGGCAGTCATAGCTGTTGCAGAGGAGCATTGATTCATTCTCTGTGATAGTTTCAGAATCTGGTCAAATCTTGAACAATGGAAAACACTAAGAAAATCTGTAATTGACCGATACAATATTCTTTTCAAAAAGTGCTCCTTGCATAACTTATGAAGACACATTGAAAATGCCTGGTTATATCATGATCAATAGAAGTGGCCAAATGTACTCAGTGATGCAATGCTCTATATATTGCAGGTACTTCTGTCTTATTACCAGTCTCACTGAGCAGAGAGGTTGCTCATCTTCACAGAGTGCTGATGAGCCACAGAAATGCCACTTTCCATCGATTACAGACAAGAAACAAAGATACACGGGATGAGATCCTTTAATAATTTCAGCAGCTGAATCTCTCAACCACCCTACAGTGCCCACTCGAGTTCCACTTTATCATGCAAATTCTCACAGGCCATTGTTACTCCCATTCCCAGAATAAGCACGTGGGCAGGCAGGGTGTCTGTCACAGTTCGAGAGATGCCCTCATGGAGCTGCTCAGCTGTGGCACAGGGCCAAAAGCAGTGAAACATTCCTTCATTGCAGGTTGCTCTGCACAGAGGAGGTAAAATGATACCCTGCTGGCTCTGTAAGTCGGGATCTCAGCAGCCTGAGGGAGGGAGTAAGTTAATGCTGTGATGTTCTGATTCTGATGCAATGAAAAGGGCAGCAGATAGGAAACCACTAAGTGCACAGAAGGAGAAGAGTTTGGGCCTTGCGTGTTATCAACCTCAGTAGTTTTATTGAAAGCCTCTTGATATTTGATGCTGGGTAATGATGAAGGCTTCTTAAGCAACATCTTAGATGTTACACCCCTGTGGATGCAGAGGTAATCACGCAAACACAGATCCCAAAGGGCTTTTTTAAAAAGGTACAGGCTTTCCTACTGTCCGTTAAAGCAAGCCCTTGATTTGTTTAGAGATTGACTAGTAAATCTCATCTCTGCTTATATCAGAGTTACCAAACCCTCCTCTACCATCAACACAGGTTACTGACTGCTGTCTAGAAAAATGGGACACCACCTCTCCCTGCTTTGATACCAATAAGATAGCAAATGAACATTGCTTCATAACTCAGCATTGTAGAAGCAAGATATATCTCCTGTTCAGGACAATAATTTGGGTACAGCTCAAGAGCTGAGATACAGTAAAGGAGAGATTAGTGAAATTACATCTGCTGACAAGCATCACTTTAGGCTTTCAAAGTCAGAAATCTTGAAAATACCTATTTATTTTCCACATATCCCTAAATCTAGCTACAGCTCAAAGCTATCTAATCGATTATTGATACACACCCATAGGTATCTGCAGGAGGACACATCTCAAATAAGTCAACAGCATCCCAAAATTCAGACTGTGCTCTTCATAACTACAGTAAGATTCACCTGTCTCACATGCTGAGCTTAACTGAAGATTTGAACATAATTACTGCATCCCAACTGCTCCATAGCTGGTGTCCACAAGATGAAGGACAGAGCTAATGTCCACCCTCTGGCTGAAGATATTGGACTACCCATCTCATCCACAGTGCCCTAGTTGCTAGAAAACAGACCATCAATGTGTACAAGAGCCTGAGAGTCTCCATCTTTGCATGGAATAACTAGGTATTTAACAGAAAGGAAGGGGGAAAGCAAGAGATCTTGTGACTCTCCAGGCCTTGCTGCACTGACTGCTTAATAAAAATTCCACCTCACAGAAACTGGAAAAAAGCTCCTCTGTTGTGCCAAGTGTGCCAGCCACTGGGGCTGGTACCGTCTCACGTTCAGGAGACAGTTATTTCTCCATACCACACTGAAGGACATTGGTGGGACACATTGAGAGCTTTGCTTCTATAGAATCATGCTGCTAACAGCAGGATTATTCTGCCAAATTCAAATCCCCTCAGGCGCTGGGAGAAGCTAAAGGTTGGACTTTGACACTTAAGCACACTGTGCTACTTGGCATGCCATTGTCTAAAAGGAACACAGTGCTCTTGTTCTGTTAGCTGTGTTTTATGCCTGTTTTTGAGAGCAGCTGTGAAATCAAAGCCCTGTCCTTTCCAGATGACAAGACACTAAGCAGGTAAAAAGGCCCAAGCAAAGTGCCAGTGATGTCAAGTCCAAAACACTTACCAACAGGCTGCAGATCAAATGCAAATTTTACTGGCAAGAATTTTGGCTTCTATATTCTTTAGTTATTTACAAGGCTGGAGCAGCTGCAAGCATTATGAAAATAAAGATTTTGGATCTGGGGTCCTTGCATGGCATTTTGGGAGGAAAAGATCACTTAGGAGCTATGCCTAAGTGACTGTTGTTTCCACTAAAAAGCACTAAAACTCCAGAATCATTCTGTGGACCCTGCCATAGAGAAATGAGCAGTCTTTAAATTCCTTCCTACCCTTGAGCCTCCCAGAGGGGCAAGGCAATTATTTACAAAGTCAATTGGCCCATGACAGGGAGAATTGTTTTTTATATCGTTTTTCGTTCCCAGCTCCACTCTTGTGCCTTTCGTCAGGACTCATGCCTTTCTTCACTCTGCTGCCTAAACAATATACATCAGGCATATTTGAGTTCACTGTTCCCCACGGGGCACTCTTGCAATTGACTTGCTGTCCTGGTGTGTGGATAAGTAAATTGAGAACGGACAATGGTTGATTTGTATTTATGGTGAGCAACTACTGTGAAGCCTAAAAAAAAGTATTATTAGTAGGAAAAAGAAACAAAACCAAAACCAAACTAAACCAATCCAACAACAAAAACTAAAAAACAAACAATCAAAAACCCAATCAACCAAACACACAGAAAACATAAACAAACAAAAAATTAAAAGTTTACTTTAGAAAGTAGATTTTTAAATGTCCACTGAAACCTTATACCAGATCTTCAGGTTGAGTTCATCAGTAATTCAGTTGACTTCAGTTTTTATCACAGATTTTGCTTTCTATTTTCCCCACCTGTAGATCTGTAGTCCTGTTAACAGTACATATGTTATAAAGGGCCAGATACAGGAACCTCTGAAATATTCTAAATTTGATTTTTCTTTTCTATCATGAGAAAATAAAAAGGTAGACATACTAAGTAGGAGAGGGTTATTGTAATATTGTCAATGTATGCAATCTTGGTTTGTCAGAGATTGAACATTTTCTTTCCACTTTTTACTTAATTTTACAGTTCCTAGCTGATGGAAAATTTCATGTCCAGTTTTACTTTTGGTTGAGCAGCTCTGAAACTCAATATGCAAGGTTCGTGTTTCTTTAGGAGGCTACATGCCATGCTTCAAATAGAAATACCTCACTCTTGCTCACTCTGACAGGAATATTTCCATGCATCCATCACTGACAAAGCTCAAATCAAATCAGATATTAATCAAAGACTTCTTTTTTTTCTTTTCTTCTAATTTGAAAGAGTTCCAACAATAGAATAAATTCAGCAAGATAAAAAATCAGAAGAAAATGCACATCGAAACTAGGGGAGATGTTTTTGCCGAAGGCAGTGCCCACATCATTTTCTTCCACCCTATTATTTCTCCTACTTTCCTCCATTGCATGAATTAATGTGAGGTTCAGAAGGACTGGCCCAGGGGCCATGTAATCTCCTGACTTTCAAGGGACAGCTCCTGAGAAAGCACCAATGGCTCAACACCTAAAACTGACCCAGAAAACACAGCAAAAGCTATGCTTGTAGAAAGAGGTCCAGCTTTTTAAAGAGCCAGGGCCTTAAAAGCCTGTGTGATTCAATGGAGTAGTTATGGAGGTTAGTCCCTCTAGCAGGGTGAGTTACAAGACAGCATTTACTGTTTCTCATCCCTAAAATGTAAAGCAGTTCTCTCTCAGTCCCCTGTATTTGCACAGACACCCAGCTCTTGGAGTGACGGGGCAGAAGCAGCTCTTCCTAACAAGAGAGATATGTTGGATGGTTCTTTCGCCTTATAAGGGAAAAAAAAATGGGGAATGACATAATGAATACCTACATGCATAGATCTGTATACACACACAGTTACACAGACAGAGGATAATTGCTTGAGCACACCACAACTCTCCCCACTCTCTCACCTTACCCCAGTTTCTACTGGTTAACATCAAAATCCATCCTAAAAGAGGACTTATTGTATTTTATTTTATCCTGCTGCTTGGAAAAGTGCACAGCACTACTATGAGAAGGATGCAATTTTCAATGACCATCATTTTCAATGCCTAGTCAGGGACAGAATCAATATGCCAATGCCAGTAGCAAAAGGCAAAAATATGCCCCACAGACATATGGACACTGAGAGGTTTCCCTGTCCCACATCAGGTCTGTATGAGGTTCTAAGTGTTCCAGCTCTGCATGAAAGATCCTCCTGTGACATTTTTGTTTAAAAGAATATTAACTGAGAGTGCAGAAAGGCACCCACACAGGTTTCTTTTCCCACATTCCTTCCAGGGTATTTCAGAATTGCATTTCACACTTTTGTTTTGCATAAGCTGTTCAGCATCCCTGATTCTGCATCTCCTAATGGTTAAGCACATTTCCTGAGTAAAGTGATACACATTGCATTTTATTTTTCATACAAGAATCAAGAAATAGGACTTTAAATTATACTAAGACAAGGGGCTTTATATTAAACTGTGCAGGCAACCCTCTGTATTTATTAGCATAGCTCTTTTGAAATCAAAAAGCTACATTATTTATTGGCTGAATATCTGGCCATATTTGTAATTCAGGTGTAAAACTTCTGCTGATGAGCGGTGGAACAGCTTTAAATAGTAAATATGATACGTGGAAAATAGGGATATGTTTTAAAACTTTTTTAACTGAAGATCTACACTCTCTTGCTCTTTCTTTTTCTTTTTCTGTCTAACATAAAGAAACATCATTTTGCTATACATAGTGAGATGGATATGTACTGCATCTGGGACCAGGCTTTCTCTGGAGATGAATGACAGAAATCCTAAGCTCTTTTAGAATTGCAGTTTTATATCACATCTTAGAAAACAATTTCAGACAGGGTTTGATGTCCAGATTACAATAGCAAGCTGTAAAGAGAAGAGGTTCTTATTTTTTAAGCAATATTTTAAAATGAGTGCAACATGACTTCGTGGCTCTGGTTTATTCAGTTCCAAGTTTCAAGTCTCAACTACAAGAATATTCCTTATGTAAAAACAAAGCAGAAAAAGATATGCAGCCAAGAAAGTATGCAGTCCAGGCAGGTAGGGTATAAAAAAATATGTCATCTATCCATCTAAAACTGGATATAAGCTTTTTTTTTTTTTCCTTAAAGTGAGACATATCTAGTCAGGCTGTCCAACTCAGAAAAATCTCCCTTATTCTCCTCTGTTCTCCCAAAGGATCACTACCCTTCAGCTCCCAGTCAGATAATGATAGTTACCCTCTAGATATTCCTCTCATGGTCACGCATATTTTTAGTTGTGTTTTAGTTGTGAGACCTGGTAGCTCATACTCGGCCAACACCCTGCATTACAATCAACAGAAATTAAAGAACATACAATTCACAGCATTTCTGCAGCAAAAGAAGAAGCACCTTTTCATGTAAGAACCATCCTGGAAAAAGCTCACCATAAGAAGCTACAGCAGTTATTACCCATTTTCAGCTTTGCAAGGATACCTGGACAGGAGTAGAGACCACTGTGAGAGATAAACAGAAGTGATACCTGCAGGTACTGGATTTCTAATCAAATATATCAAATTGGTCACTTGTGGAAGATAAGTAAATCTTGTATGGGATCAAATGACCACACACGATTTACATGGATCAGCTCTTCCATCCCTGGGCTTCCTCTGTGCCCAGGCAGCTCATAGCTCCCTGTACCATGTGCTAGGGCCTTGGAGTGCTGCAGATTGAAATGGTGAAATATCAAAAGGGTGTTGGGCAAAGTAAGGTTAAAGGGAAGGCCCAGCAGAAGCAGTTTTCAGCTGCTGATGAGCTTGGAAAGATATCAAGATTACTACTTTTTTCAAGGGAGGCTCAGCTCCGAAGACATTGCTAATTGCTTTTGTAGGAACAGACTAACAAGACAGAGCATTTAGGGGTACACACCTGCCACCAGACACTGCCTCTCACTCATCAATTGCTGTGCAAGGCATAGGCTGTTACCTCAGCACCAGATGCACAAGTATAACCATGCTGGAGGAGTTGTGCATTTCTTCCTGGGACAGCCTGAGTCTCAAGAGTTTGGTACATTAGCCCATGGAGTCTTGAGGAGGAGCAGCTGTTGTGCCAGTGAGAGTCACCCAGTCTTGTGTCAAGGACCACCCTTTCAGCTTCTCCTCCACCAAACCACCCAGCTGAGGCTAGGGAACTCTACTGTGGGACAATAGGGCTGCTATTTTGTTATGTCCATGAGGAAAGAACCTGTATCAGTACACCTAACTTGTCCTTTCCTTGCACTGGTCCAGCTTCTGAACTATTTCTCTGCCTCAGCAATCTCTTTAAAGACAGCCACGTTTCACTGGAAATTGCTGTAAAATAAAGCTTCATGTTGATGTAGGATGACATCCTCAAGATGTAAATGATGTGAACCAATAGTCAAGCATAATCTCTATATTTTCTCAGAGTGAAACAGCTTCTCCCCCTTTCCTTGGCATCTTGCCTCACACTCATCCTTTCCCACATCAAATGCACAAATTCATCACTGGCTGTTCTTCTGGGAATTAATGTTTTCAGCAAAGCACTGCAGTGACAGGCATGCTGTGCAGAGACATTCAAAGATTCCCCAAAATGGCACTGGTGAGGATACTCTTAAAGGAGGGTTGTGACCTATGAAGGGAAACATGCCAGATTGCAATTTGCTGCAGCACTAAAGGGCCACTAAAACCACAACTCTCACCTTTCTCCACATTATTTTTAGATTCGAATCAGCCCAAGATGACAACTGCATGATTAACACTGAAGCATTTTAGTGACAACACATTGCTGACAAATTTCTGTAGTGTCCTGAGGGTGTTTTCTTGTAATTAATATGGGAGTGAAGAGCTGTTTGAGCAAGAAGATCAGATTTAAAAAAATTTAAAACAAACAGCACAGACTGTGAATAAAGACAGTCATTGCAAAACAAAGTTTGTGTGGAGCATGGTATAAATGTGTTTCCAGTTTCAGAGGTGACAAAAGAAGAGAAATTTTGCAATTATATTTTTATTTTGATTTTCCTGCCATCTCAATAAAATTTTGAGCCATTGAAAGACCTCACTGATGGGAAACAATTCAGGACAGATTCAGTCCTTTTTATGCTGTGGGTTGGGACAGGCTTTGAATCTACAGAGGAAATGCCTCTGTGCGCAGGATTTGTTGAATTAAATGTGCATACTTCATAAATCCAATCAGACTTTAATCCTCTAGCACAGATTTTTTTTTTTTTTTAATTTTGTTATTTAGTGAAAAAAACCCAAGGAGAACTTGGGAAAAAGAACAAAACCAAAACACTTCCTAGTGGAATGCAGTGGTCATTAAGTTAGAGTCTTAAATGGGCTTTGTATGAGTGGAAGTCAACTGACTTTACTGTTGCTAGCCGAAATGTGAATGAGAGATCTATAGAAATGCATGTTTCAGTACAATCAGTCGATTAAGCAATCTCATTGTTCAAACACTGCTAAATGCCTTGCAGTTATGAGATTTTAAACATCAATACAGTTTTTAAAAGTCAGTATATTACTTTCTCCTCTGGAAATTTCTTTCAGTCTATCATCTAAACTGGAATTAGAGAACTCCTGCTGAGCAATAAATGCATTGAGATTGAATATCATGAGGAAGAGCAAGGAGTTCAACCCAACCACTGAGCCTAGTCATCATAAAGATTCCTTTGCTTGATGGGAAACTTCCAAACTTTTTGTTAGTGTGTCCAAATGAGGGCAGCGATAGATACTCAGAGTCAAGGTTACTGGGAGACAGAGCAGTTTTTCCTGGAAGGAGATGTTACAGGGATTCAACTAAAATACCTCAAATAAGGAAGGTCTATGGGAAAACTATCTAGTCCAGCCTCTGGGTTCTCACTCAGGACTAGAAGGCTTCTACACATTAAATTAATTGCTGGTTCACTTAAAATTAATAAAATATTTCCCTAGCACTTCAGTCAGCTTGCCAGAGGGTGCCATTGAATCAACAGACTGGGATGAATTTTTAATCATTTCATGATCTCTAAAGCATCAAATATAAGGTGTTGCAGGAAGTAAGATAAGCCCTCAAAGGCCCTCTTAGCTAGTCTTTATTAGGAGATAGATTAGGAGAAACACTGGAATGGATTCCTCTCCCTGGTACATTGATGTAAATAAAGGTTGAATCCCTGAAGTGCAAAAACATTGCAAAACCTAAAACAGTCTCAGTGATCTTTAAAACTGCATTGACAATTGTTAAACATAAAGCAATATTTTTCTCCATGATCCCTTTTCTTAGCTAGCTCTTACATTTACTGCCTCATTTTTGTTTCAGCTTTGTTGCCCCAGTCTCAGCAACTTACAAGAAGAGTTTGTGAAGCTCAACTATATGCAGCAGGTAAAGGAGTTGGGTAGAGGAGACAGAAAAATTTCAGATGAAGGGGAAGGAGAGGTCTGCCATTGCAAACTAGGGAAGGTCAGAAGTGTCTGAAATGCAATTAGTAAGTATTATGATTACTTTTGTGCCTTGTGTGGGTTTAGACAGTTGTCTATTGCTGATGGGAAGCACACAGAGAATTCAAATTTAAATTGGAGAGATTTTCAAGATCTTAAAAGTTAGATTCATCTAGACAAGAAAAAAGATCCAAACATTGCAGACTCCTATCACAAAGAAAATTCTGACAGGATTTTTTTTCCCATTCAATATTCTAATTTAGAATCAGAAACAATTTCAAAAAGAAAAGTTAGAATGCTGTAGCTAAAAGAAAACAATGCAGTATTTAGAAGATATTCTCTCTCCCTTCTTCCCCTTCCCCCTTCTTCCACTCTCCCCCCTCCCCCCAATCCCCCCATTATTTTTCTTTCTAATCTTTGGGGAAATAAACATAATACGATACATTAACTTGAAAGAAAGCTATTTTCCAAGACAAAATGGTCTGCCAATGTTTTCTTTAAGATAGTTTATTGCTACTGCAAGTGGAAGTGTAATACCTAGAACACCCACTGGCATGAAACAGGGCTGATACATTGTTTGCTCCTACGTGCAGTACTCAGCATGCATTCTCAGCAAAACTGCTCTGGAGACTAGAAGGGAGTCTATCAGGAAACAAAAAGAGCAAGTAAAATGGTTTGACTTGGTGCTTGCTACAAACCTTTTGAGTTAGTAGACAATATGGTAGCCAGTATTTATTGTTAGTGTAGTAACATAGTACATTAATGAACTTAGGCTGCTCACTGACTGATGAGTTTCACCACTTCTGCCCAGCAGTACCTCCACAGTGACTGACAGCTACAGAGCAAATCTGATTCACTTTGCAAAATCTGTGATTGATGTGAACCTCAAGCACTGCAACCTTTCAGAGGACAATCAAGCACATATGAAAAAGCCCAGGATACTAAATTTCTTGTCTTGCAACTTGTCTTTTAGGCTCCAGTGATGCTGTAAGACTTTCAATGGACACTCCAGTATGCAGTGCCATTGGCAGTGCCAATGATTTCAGATACAAAACTCTACACATCTGCAGCACACTGCAGGGTCAAAATCTTATGGTTGTCTTCCCACATAAAGTCTAAACTCTCCACATAAGAAGCACCAAGATTTCCACTAGATGTGAGAATGGCCTGATACGTTTTTGGTAACAGTTCTACAAAGGGAATGTTCAAATATATGTCCAAGGTTTGAGTATAAGTTAACATTTCACGCTGAAAGCTAAGGACAGGGGAGAGTTGTATGGTATGTGTTTTACAAAAAGTCATTTACATTATGGTGACATATTTTCTGAGCACAGGAAGATAGTCCTTGCTCTAGAGTGTCAAGTCTAGAAAGACAAAGATAAATAACCATCACAGAAATGAGACACAATAAACAAATAATCTTAATGGTAATCGCCAGTAGCTCTTGTTAATTACAGTCTCTCTCCCCTCACCTTTCTCTTCTTTTACTTGTTAATTTAGTTAATGCACTACACTCGCTGTTTCTAACAGCTACTACAAATTACAATGCACTGTATTTATGTCTTTCTTCCCTCAGTATTCACCTCCCTTTCTCTGTAAAATTCATCCATGAGATAAATCTCCAGGATGGGTAAGACATTTAGCCTGATAGAACTACCTTACTCTTCCAAGGTAGCAGGCTCCTCCATCTATCATGTAAGTTTCTGGCAGTTATCAAACTCTTTACTCAGCTCCCATCTAACCTCATAAAGCTCTGCATTGCTGAAAGTCTGAAAATTGCCAAATCCACCTAACCACGGATACCACCCCACAAACTGATAAACTGCTCAGAGTTTTGGCTCAGCTTTCACTAAGGGATTCGCACAATGGTCAGAAGAATATTTTAAAATGTCTCATCTGTTAGTCTGGGCAACAGAGCCAGGATAGGCCAGCAACATGAAGCAGAGCTTTACTGAACCTACAGGCAGGTATCTGAAAGTACAGAGAAATTACATAGAGATTTAGCCCTAAACAAGAGGTCCTAGAAAAGGTTCAAACTCTGTTGTAGGGTAGAAATTGGACCTGAGACTTTCCACATACCACAGAAAAGCTCCAAACAAGCTATTCTCTTTGAGTAAAACAGTTTCCCTAACTGCTCAATTACTTTGCATGAGTAGTGACAGAAGAGTGACTTGAGGATGCTAGGAACTGGTGACTGTCCTAATCACAGGGCTCTTGAATCAACCTTTCTCTTGTTTAATGAATATTTAATAGTAACTCTTCCTTTCCACATAGAGATGTCATGAGGAAAAATTATTTTAGCTTGATAGGTGCTCAGATACCGGACAAAGGAAACCATCTAAAGTATAATCAACTATCCAACAGATCCAGGGTATCAAAGACCAGGAAAAAAGGACATATTTCGATAGTAGTAGAGGTCAATAGTATTGTATTTTCATTTAGATAAAGAAACATGTAAGTCATGCCTTAAGAAAAATAAGGAGGTAAGTAAAAAAAGGAGAGAAGAAACAAAGGACTAAAATATTAAAATAGAGCAGAATGGAATTTTCAGTAAGCAATTTGACAGGGATGAAAACTCTAGTGAACAAACAAACTCTTTTTTTATGTTTTCAAGCTGTACACCACTAGATGAACTCTTCATTGGCAGCTCGTGCAGCTGACAAGTGCCTCGTTACACTTACGAGAGAATGTAAGGATTTTAAGAAAATGTCTAACTCTTTAGCTCAGCTCAGCAGGCTGGAAGTTCAGAGGGTAGGAAACCATTTAACATGTGAATAAACTGCAAAATGCCTTTGAAAATTACATTTTTAATTACAGTTGACATTTCTGAGCCTCCTGCTGATGGTATCTCTCTAAAAGAAAAAAATCAACATAATTCGAGACCGAGAAAACACTCTAGGAGAAACTCTACAGTTCACAAGTTACTACTGATAGAGGCATTGACTTCACATTGCTACTCACCAGTTTTGTCTAAACACCTCGCACACATTAATCAACTTGATCTCACATAAAATCTCTGAAATGGCAAAGCAACAGTATCACTGATTTTCTGAGAGCTCAGGAGCAAATTCTAATGCTCACCTTTGTAACTGCATTACTATATTATTCCACCACCTGTCATCCAAACCTCTGTCTTTCTGTGGTTCCTCCAGCATCAGGGATACATTCCTCAGGGCTGAATACCTTCAATGTGATGGAAAGCTTCCTTGTTTCCCTCTTGGAGATACAGTTAGAGAGAAAAGGCTGGGTATGCAGGGGGAAGAGAATCAAGGAAAAATGAGACAAGATCTTTGAGGCCTAGTCATTCGTGGCTGAGAGGACTGAAAGTCAGTCACTGCAGTCTGAGCCTAGAGGATTGCAAAGAGAGCCAGGCAAGACATTAGGCAACCTTAAGAAAAATGAAGACCCACTGACTATGTAATTCACCATCTCTTGCCCTTGTTTTTCAGCTGCCAGACCAAGAGGTAGATTGCAGAAAATCTGTCATGCCTGAACAACCTACAGATTATCTCAGTCTTGAACACTCAAAACATTTTCACTATTTCTCTTTAGCAAAGGTATAAAATGGTACTTTGAAACAATAATGTTTTACCTGCTGCAATGACTTCCCTTACTCCACAAAAGAAAAGCCTGAGCATTATGGAGTCTGTAGGAGTTTAAATAAATTTTGTCTTCATGTTTTCATTCCAAGGGTCTAACATCCACTCAATTTAATCTGGGAAAGTGTGAGGACCATATCTTGCACTGCTGTGACTACAAAATTGGCTACAAACATGGTAAGCAAAACCCTGCTAGGCAGTAATCCCAGTTACTGAAGCACAGTTTTCTGTGCTGAAGCTGTCAGACAGTCAGAGCAGTGCCTGGAACACACTTGACCTATGCTAACCAATATCTTCCAAAACAACACCCAGTTGCAGTTTGTGAGTCAAATGCAGGCAAGGACCTTTTTTACTAGTAGCTACCTGATTCCAAGGTATTTCTTTGTGTGGAAACAAAGCTCTTTGTTTCAGTTAAATGACTTCCCAGAGTCATTTAATTCGCTAGAGAAGACATAGCCATGAAGGCTACATATGTCATTGAATTCTTGCAGAGATGCCTCAAAATCAAAACATGTGTCGTGCTCACCTTGCTCCCGTCTGCTCAATTTGATGTAAGCTTTCTTTAACTACAAAAGTATCCTTCTAATACCTCTAATACAAACCATTAAAAGAAGGCAGCATATTCACACCCACAGCACTTGATTTTTATCTTCATCAAACTTTGTGACAAAGAAAAAACTCTTTTGACATAGCTACAAGTTAGTAGGAGTGATTAAACAACATGAACATGGAACAGCATAGAGAAATATGAATTAGATATGTTCCCAGACACCTGTACTAATATGATCTTTACTTCATCACTATCTATTTCCTCCAAATATAGATAATTAATTTATTTTGAAGGAGTTATAACTGACTGGGAATGGAGAATATGATATATCTGATCTGCTGAAAGCTCTGTCCAGTCTGGTCCTATATGCCTCCATCAATGAGCAGCACCAGTTTAATATGTAAGAAATTCCTGACAACCATTGGTCAGACAAACTGTGCTTCCACAATGAGTTCATACATGATCTTTAAGAGTCAGCAATTGATATCAAACATGTAATTTTAGTGCATTTCCAGAAACCTTCTTTTCCTTCATTATAACATTTCAACGTGTTAACTGTAGGCTTGTAAATGACCAGTCTTGAAAGCTTGAGTGCTAACAAATCACTTTTATGCTAGACAAATGAACAGAAAACTAAGACAGAAATTCAAATTTAAAATCAGCATATTTTTAAATGACCTATAATTCAAAAACTTCTGACAGCACGCCTTTGGACTTTGCAGAAATATTTCCTTTCTTTTGTAGGAATTGTGGCAATTTCCTGGCCAAGTTAAGGTGCTAATTCAGGAAAGCATCACCATTCAAAAAGGATGTAAGCATATGCCTAACTTGAAGCATGCACTTGAGTCTCTTTGACTTAATGATAGGATCTAAGCACATATTTACATTTAAGCACATGTCTGAGTGCTTTCCTCCATAGAGACAGATTTAAGCTTGTGCTTCAGTGCTTTCACTGTCTAATTTTCCATGACAAAGCTAAAGGCAGATGTAAAATAGTGTGTTAGAATGGAAGCTGCTTGCCAGGCTAAGTGCATATAGACAATCAACCTCTGCAAAATTATATGCAAACATAAAGGTGCACAGCTCATTAGTCGGGCACTGAGGGGCAGAGAGACAATGAGCCTCTGAACCATGATCCCAGCTCACAGAAATGACAAAGCTGGGTCTTTTAGCTGCCTGAAGAAATGATGGGAAAACTAATGCTGAAGTTGTATCCACCTTAACTGAATCTGAGGTTAAAGCAAGAGAGGAAATAAAAGAAGGCACCTCTTTGGATTTGAGTCAAGCTCAGAACAAGGTAGGCATTATATGGGGACAAATAAGCTTAGGCAATCCGTGGCTGCTGTTGCTCTGATTTCTCTTGAAAAACGTGCAAGGTTGTGGCAGCATGACAAAAAGGAGAGAGTGATGTCTGGAAAGATCTCAACGTTATTGTTTCCTGCTTCACTGGGACTTTGAAATACCTCCAGTAATATGAAGTAACATATTCCCATGGGAAGGTGTTTTGGCAAAAAAAGGAACAACAGTTGTTAGAGAATCTGGTAATTTTGAGATTTTTTTCTCCTCCCACCCCCTCAGGCCCTCCATCCCCTCTGCCCAAATACACAGTAAAGTCAAAATACCTAACCTCTAAAGTTATTCTCTGTTCATGAAATTGTTAGTGTGTTTTATCATTTTTTTAGGATTTCTCCTTTACTGTTAACCACAATAAATAACTGAAGCTGTGATTAATTGTAGTGAGGAATCAAGGTGACATAGATAATGTAGACATCTTGTCGGTGTGTCTCCTGAAGAACTGGGTCTCAAGAATTTCTCCACTCTGACATGCAAACCCAGTCATGTATATGCTCCATTACCATGCACTCTTATAACCTACTCATTCAGCCTATATGGAAACTAAGAAAAAAATGCCAGACAAACTCCCTGCATTGACACAACTGAATTTCATCAGCCAAATCATGTGTAAAGCAGCATATAAATTAACCTCAGGTAGCTAAAGTAAATAAGAAAGAAAACTGCTGAGATAGGTCTGAACACTCATTGCAGTTCAGCACAACTGCTACTGGTATTTCTAAGGTTGTTGAAAAGATGGCTTAGACAAGTTTTAAAGTGCTTTTCGTTACACAGTCTGAAGGGAAGCAGTAGTAACATTTCTTGCTCCTCATAAATGCCTTCATCACTGAGAATAAGTGAAATTACTTTAGCTCACGTACATTGGCCATGCAAAAGACAACAACATCAGGACAGAATAGTTGTCCTTGATACACCTTTTCTGAATCCAAGAGCCAAACATCAAGTTATTCAGAGTGAACTGACTTGTTATTGCTAGTATTCTATCCTTTGTTTTCTACTGTTTGTAATACTGCTTGTGATTGTTCTGTATTTTTATAGTATTTATTCTCTAAAGAATATTGAAGAGTGGAGATGAAGGTACAGAAAGACAGAATTATGAAGGTATAGAAAGATCTCTTAAAGACATTTCCACACCTAGCTCAGTTTTCTGAGTGAATCTTGTGTGTATTCAAACTAGAAAGATGTCTCCCCAGAGAACATGGTACAATAATCCTAAGGCTCAACTCATTACTGGTTGGCTGGCTCAGAAAAAAGTTTGGGGATAGTACAAGAAAAATACAGCACAGTATTTAAAAAAAAAAAAATAGCTTGCATACTTAGTAACCTCAATTGAACAATTAAATATATACTCATAGTTCTTCTCATAATGTTATTATATAGTCTGTAGCATATTCAACTAGTACTGGAAAACATTTGCTTCTGAAAATAATTTTTATGAATCATAGCTGAGCTGCAGTCCAACATCAGTATTTTAGATGAAACAAGAAAAGTTATAAATACAGAAAATGCCATGAAACCAAAGTTTGTGCTAAAGCTAAAATACATAAACCCCATTTAATATATATATTGCATTTTGTTCAAAAAATGTCATCTTTCGTATCCATCAACAAGTCAGACTGACATGCAATATGTAGCAATAACTGGACAGTCTTGTCTCAGTGCATCGCTCAGCCATTTTATAGCTAAACAAAAATAATAGAAGATTATTTTAAAGGATAAACAGATTATTAAAATGAGCTAGTGATGACTGTGAATCTTAAAAGCACATTTTTGTACTTAATTTGTTGTTCTAAATGTATCTGGAATTAATTTGAAGGAACAGAGTAGCATATGAAAAACAGCAATGCAATAATCCTGTGATTCACTAAAGTAGTCTGCACTGAAGAGGGTTTCTCAATAACAAGTCATAGGAGAAATTTAAAAATATAGACATGCAGTAATTCAAAATGAGTAATTCATGAAATTTAATTATTGGACTTAACTGAAACCCATTCATTTTTATATCCATTGTACCCACATTTTTATATATTACTCTGTTAATGCTAAGCTGGTGAGAAGAAAAATTTGATAAATAAATTAGATGTTAGACAAGACTCATGGATAAATTAGCTAACAGGGAAACATCAGAAACACAGGTCACATGGATCTATTTCCAAGGCTCAATGTCCTGTTCTGTGTAAACAATGGGCATCTTCCACTACCATGCACTGACAATACAGACTCATCCCTGAGACCAGAAGCATCCAAGTTATAGAGCCAAAAGTATCTGCAAAGGAGTGTACACATATATTTAGGTTTTTTGCACGTGAACTACCATCCAAGGGTTAGGGATAATCACATATTCACAGTGCTATGAATTAAAAAATAATTATTCCAATTCCACTATGTCTTTATCTCCTGATGTACAGTTACTCCCCATGTCTGTCAGTTGAGAGTCTCTGGCTACTTTTGGACTACCATGCTGCTTGCAGTCACTTCTGCACACTGGGGTCTGGAAGGATCATCCCAGGAGAATGAAAAGTATTCAGACAACTTTAACAGCAGTGAAAGTGAAAGGCCCCTCCACATAATTATTTCAGACAGAAATACGGCTCTTAGAAAAATTTCTTTCACATCTAAAGACAGAGACTAAGATAACTGACAAACTATCTAAGTTGATTATCTAAGTAACTCAAAACTCGTAAATATAAATCCATCCCTCTCCTTTTTGTATATCACAAAGTTCTAATGATGAGCCTGTTCCACAGTCAGGTGGTGATTTAAAGTAGGACATAGCATTATACACTGTCCTTGGGTGCTTGCCTTTCAGAGCAGGATGTACAGCTTTCTTTGTCTGATCTTTCCATTTACACTGCTTCCCTGATAAACAGCCTCCTCAGCACACCAGGTCTACACTGTGCAAGTGGGTGATGGTCTTTTTAGCTCTGACTGGAAGAAGTCAGTACTGCACTGAAGGAAACACCTGCTGAAGCGGATGTGTATCACTTAGGACAGGCTGCTACTGCCCTGGGTGGTACTAGACATTGAGACCAGAACCACATTAGCATCACCATGACATGGGAACACGTGTGTTTCTATCAGCATCAGCTTTGAAACCTAGATCACTCTCTAGTGCACAGGTAACACCAGATCCTGCTCTCCTAAAACCCAGCTGACAGTCTGCTGCACATGGGTGTACATGGACACGACTAAGGCATCCACCACTCATAAACTTCCAAGCTTGTTCTCCAAGGCTGAAAGACAAGTGTCAAAAACTTCAGAAATCACTAACTGGAGCAAAACATTTTGTATAGGTGAATTTCAATTTTTTCTACCTGACAACTGTGATGTTAGAGCCTAGTTTAATATATCACTGCAAAACAACTCATGTAATTTTCATTTTTGACTGCTCCAGTACGTGAGTTTTGCATCAGCTTTTGGCACTGAAAGTGGGTTTGGATGACAAAGTAATGTCTGCAGTGAAACATGTTTCCCTTCCAGTATGTCATTTTTTTTATGTGAATAAAACCTTTGCTATCAGATGGTGAAGTGCTCAGTATTTAAGGTAGCATTGCTGTAAGCAAGAGTGAATGGAAACATATGGAGAACAATTGAGTTATTCATAAGGTGCCACCACAACAAACTAAGCAGGCCACCTGCTGTTTCACTGCCTCAAGAGGCTTTTCTCTACAACTCATTCTAAAATAATTCGGTGGCAAGGCTGGCACTGAAGTCAGATTGTAAACTGGAAATTCAACAAAAAACTCACCAGGGTTGTGCAGGCAAGGATGTTTATGCATTCCTCTGTGTCTTTTTTGCATACATGTTGCCTGCACAATTCAGCAACACTGCATTGCTGCTTTATAGAAATAGAGCATGTAAAAATAATACAGCAATTAGGGCTCGAAGAGCAAACTTATCTATCACTTTGCAAATCCTGCACATTTTACAATAAATGTTAGACAATAAAGCAGTACAGTTAACAGGGAACAGAATATATCTAACAAGGAAAGTAGTAATAGAGTGTGTTGCATTACATAGGACAGAATTCCTTTAACATTTCCACCTAAGCTCCATACTCCATGTATCATCGTCCCCTGCCTTCTGTGGGCTTTGTGCTGTGCTTTCTTTTGGCCTGCTCTGTTGATGTAAGACATTTCCCATTACTTGAGTCTCTTTGTGGCTGGGCTAAGAACCCGGAGCAGAGAATAATTTAGGTTGGAAAATACCTCTACTAAAGGCCAACCATCAACTCAGCACTACCGAGTCTACCACTAAACCATGTCCCTAACTGCCAAATTGAAACATGTTTTAAATACCTCCAGGGATGGTGATTCAACCATTTCCCTGAGCAGCCTGTTCCAATGCTTGAGAACTGTGAATCTGACAGACTTTTGGGTTTCCTCACTCTCCCTCTACACCGTGCTGGTTTCCTCTAAGCTCTCAAATGCCGGGTCTGAATACCTTCTCTCAGACTTCCAGATCCATCACCTCAAATGGACACACATAGATGGAAAATCCTGCTCTGTCATGTGCATCAGTCACTCAAAATTTAGCAGAAGCTTACAGACAGACTTAGGTCATGGTTTACCTTCAGGCATAGTTCACTAAGATGCCAAGTTATTCACTAGTTTAAGCTTTTGTTTGAGTGCATTGTTTAATGGAGCCCCTGGTCCTTCATTGCCAACTTAAGACTTGAGCATAAAAAACATGTCATGACCTGCCATATTTTTAACCACTCCAATGAAGTCAGTCTCTTCTCTGCTTCCTCAGCTACTCTTTCTCCCCACTGATCCTGTCACTTTCATGGCACACACGTGCTCCACACACCACACACATCTGATACCTCTTGAATGCTTCCTTGTCTTTCACTTCCCACCTCTTCCTCCAAGAACCTGCTCCTCATTCTTATTTATTCTCTCCAGCTTCTCTGCTGCTTAGGAACTTGTAAAGGAGGGGGAAAAAATGAAGTGGATTAAGTGTATGTGAGAGCAGTTGTCTCTGCTTTCAAGCCGTGCCAACACTGCAGTCCTGTCCCACTCAGCAAGGACAGCCTAGAGAGAAACAGGCTTTTGAAGGGGGGGGAAATTAACTGCTAAATTCTATCAAATCTGCAGGAAGCACACAAACTGCAGGCTTCAAAGGAGTTCAAACAGAGCAATGGTGTGACTGAACTCCTAACTAGTGTACTGTAAGGGTATTTTTCATCTTAATTGTTATCAACCTATAGGATAACACTGCTGTGTTCACAGCTGTACTGTACAGACTGCCCAAATCATCTAAATCCAACCCCCAAACCGTCTCTTATTTATTCTGGAGTGTGTTGTGTTGTTCAGGGTGGTTATCACTGTCCAAGGAAATTCTTTATTTTCTGCTGTGTGTTGTATTTTTGAGCTCTTTAACCAGACTATTACAGTCTCATGCTGGGCTGTCAAAACAACTCAATCTATGCTGACTAGCTAGAGAGAAACATATAGTTTCCAGCCAGTGCCTCCAGAGTAGCAGTTCAGATAGGGAAGCATCAGGGACTGTGATCTGAATATCAGAGGATCACCACGATTAGAAGCTTTAAAAAAGACTTCTATGGGTAATAAATTATTCATAGCTTCAAACTATCTTAGATAATTAAAATTGCCTGCTTTCAGCAGATATGCCATCTACTACAATGCTCCCCCCTTCTCATAGATCTGATTGACACTATCTCTTTCAGATAGCTGTATCCACTCTGTGTTTATACATTTGACAGGTGCGCAACGCAAACCCTGCGTTGTATTATTCACTTGTGCATGTCTGTGCATGCATGCACATAAAAACTCTTACAAGGGAAGTCTGCTATTGTGCGAGGAGGCTGACAGCAAGTATGCTAAAATACTACAGGTTAAGCTTAATCTAATATGCCATAGAAACAGCCTATCGTGTAGATAAAGGCCCGGAGAAGCCAGGGTGCAGGGAATAAATAGCAAATGCTATGATGGGAAGAAAAGCAAGTGAAGTCCTCTGTTCCATGAAGGAGCTGACACCAAGCATGTTATAATACCTATTGACAGTAACATGAAGCTGGATTTCTTCATTGAGGTGATGTCAACTTGCAGTGAGGTTTGGCTTGATGTTCCTTGAAGTCTGTTGAGGTATACATACAGTGGTTTTGGTTTTTCCCCCATTCTCTTTTCAAAGCACACACAGAAGACATATTATTTGGAGATGACTGTGTGCCAAGGGTGACAATAGTGCAGTACATTGCCCCTCTGCAATTTAAGACATCATTTACTAACCCATGAAAATGGAGGGAGACAATATATTTATCCAAATCATGGCCTTGAACTTTTGACTTGAAGAAAAATTTAAAAATTAGGAATACTTTTCAATTCCTAAGAGAAGTATAGCAATTTCAGCTTGGAAGACTGAAACTTTCCTACAGTTAAGAAGCAGCAAAATATTTTAGTATCATTCTGTACTGTGCAACCTTCCAGAGTCATACTATTTTCTTTCTTAAGCATCTATAAAAAGAGAGGCTCTACGATAAAACTAAATCACTGCAGGTAACCTAGTGAAAGTATTAGATAAAATGTGTTGGTTATGAGGTGTTTGCAGACAGAAAGAAATTATAATTAAATTAAATTACATGCTTACATGGACTAAAATTACCTCTTGCACTATATATGCTGTTCTTCCTGACTATCTCAAACAGCTTGTGAAGGGGGAGTTGTTTTTAATTTATTGTATTATTTTTAACTTTAGTAAACCTCTTCCATTTGTGACTCATTAGCTTATCCTGGCTTTTCATACAATACAACATGATGATGTGATAGCTCTAAAAATCGTAATTTATTCCGCTTTGTTGACATCTTCTACCAGTTCAAGCAGGGTGGAAATGAAAAACTCAAAAAAGGCAAAATAGACCATGATTCCATGATTTTCAAAAACTGGGATGCATTCAGTGTCTATAAACTTCCTCTTCCTTAATTCTGGTCCTTTTTTTTTTTTTTTCCTCAAAGAGGAAATAGTCACTGCTTCTAAGGTTATGAGTAGGTCCTACTTCCTATTTCTATTTTTTTTCCATTTCTTCCCTCTGTAAGTGAATGGAAGAAAGAATATTAATTAAGAAGAGTAAGGGACATTACAAACTGCCTTCCAACATAATAGAAAGAAAACCCAAACTAAATAAAGTATTATTGTCTTGATAAAAATAAGTTAAATCAACAAACTGGTAGAGGTAAGCAAGGAGGTTAGATTTAACTTAAGTAGCCACAGGCAGAGTATATCAAATATATGAAAGCCTATAGCAGCCAGGGACCAAGAAATAAATAACAAAATGCTATGATGAGGAGAAAGAGACAAGTTATTTTCTTTGTACTTGAATACAGAACTGGCAAACTGAATTTAAATATTGGACTAGGTATTGCCTACCTGCTTAATGTCAAGGCTATGTGTTATCCATTATAACCAAAATCATCTTTCCATAATAGAATAAAAACAAAAGTCCTCATGCAAGTACAATAATACATCTGGGAGTCATTGTCATTGTGAGCACTTTCATATTGTTAAGTGGGTCCTCTAAGTTTTTTAATGCAGGAAATCAAAAACAGTGGGAAGAACATCCTTTGAAAAAAATGAAGGTCTACACCAAAAGGAACCTAGAGATGTCACGAGATGAGCACTGCTGTTCACTAATCTGAAGTGTTTGTGTGACAACACTGAGTTTCAGAAATATTACAAGATGATATAATTCATACTTCTGTAAGTTCAGGTCATGTTTGGTCTCTGTTCTCAGAGGTGCTAACAGACAACTTTCAACGGATTCAAATTATGAACTAGATCATTAAGTTATTGGACTGACCCTTTCTTGGTATTAATACAAAACTCATTTTGGAGATTTTCTGCATGGCTATATGGATTACCTGAATTTATGTAGACCTCAGCAGTTCAAATTTGGAATGTAATGCAAGCAATTCAACAAGCACTGTCTGAAACTTATTGGCACAGAAAAGTGTTCATCTTTCATGTATTATTTTGAAACACTTCACCACACAACACTTTGTACATGCCTTACCTGCAAATTAAAGTCCATTATTTGCATGTTGAGAAATGGAGAGACAACTAATGTTTCACAGGTCTTAAAACAAAAACAATTTACCTGGATGTATTCAGCCTGTTTCAACATCATTTTCTGCTCTGAGCAAGGAAAATTATATAAAATACGCTGAAATACACTTAATGCCGTCCCTTACCCCACCATCTTACCCCAAGGCAAAATCAGTCAGAAACTATTTCTTTACCATCAAACATTTGTCTTATCTGCTCTTAAAGACCATCAGTGAAGATTTGACCCTCTATCCAGATTTCTTTTCCCCATGCTTTACTATCCTGGCCACTTACAAGCTTTGACTGATACATAATTTTATTCTCCCTTGCTGAAAACAAATGTCTTATTTCTAACACTTTGGGCACCAGGAATAGTTTATTTTCTTTCTGTTTATATCAATGTCTTTTTCATATCAATGTTTTTTTCATGTCTTTGTGTGCTATAATCATATGCTTTCCATCCCAGTCCTTCCTCCTTTTGACTGAACTACTCCCAGCAGGTCTAACCTTGATCACACAACACGCCCTTCAGTTTCTGGAGGCTCTCACATTGGACCAGCTCACTTTGCCAATACACTATCTAAAACTGGACACCAGATGTTAGTCTGAGGTACTTTCTCTGATGTGGCAATAATCTAACATAGGTGACTATATAACCTATTTAAGTTCTCTGCCTCCCACCATACCTTCCCATATTTTTTATCTTTCCATACCTTAGCAGTAGATAATCGATAACAAGGGCTGCAATGACATATTATGATGTTCCATCAGTGTAGCAGACATAAGCAACAGGAAATGTTAAAAACACATCTTCTGATTTCCTTTCCCAACATAGTCAAACTTCTAAAAAAGGCTGAAGGGGAAGCAGGCTAGGTCAAGGGATAGAACACATTTCCTTGTCACAAGGCTAGACAGAGGCAAAATGAGACAATGCAGAAGAATGACAGCAAGAGTGCTTTTCCAGGTGCTACAGTTGTGTGTGCACTGATGGACTTGCTCTCCTTGAAGAGCCTTTCGATGTAGCTGTGTGTGAGTTCTCCAGAGGTCCAGTAGCTTTGGCGTAACCAAAAGGATCAGACACGCAGACAAAAATGGCAAATTCTCAGAGCAAACCATGGACAAGAGACACACAGGAGTCTCTCTGACTGGGGAGGAGAGGAACGGTGGGGAACCTGCCATTCAGCAAATAAAATGGGTCATTTCCCAGAAATCAAAGAAGGCAACAGCCAGAAAAACGGAGAGATCCTTTAAAGCAGGAGAATCTAGAAGGTATTTTCCAAAATTCCCTGGACAACTCTAGTTCAGTGTTGGCACTAAGGAAAGGCCACCGCTCTCCCCAAGGCAAGTCTCTAACCCTGTAGCAATTCCTTTTCAACAGCCAAAAAGCTCTGCAGACCTCACACCCCCCCTAGGTGTCTAAGTGCCACTGAAAAATGGCTACATCACAGGCTCAGTTAAAAAGAGGATGAAATGAGGTTTCCCACAGTGCCATAAAGATTTAGCAAAGATAAGAGCTAGTAGGAGCCAATACTATGAACTACCTTCTAGCCTGCTTGGTTCCTTATGCCATTATGACTGAGCCAGGCATAGCTCTGTTCAGGGGATAATTTGGCCCCCAATGCCTCCCTTGAACTTTTTGTTCCAGCCTTCAGGACTCCTACCTGGTTGTGTCTGCAGAGCCGGAAGAGAAAATCTATCCCAAAAGAAGAAAAGAAACCAAATAAAGTAGAATCCAATACAAAAATGAGAAAATAAACAAGTATTATATGTTTTAGACAATCCTTTTGTTAGACATCATAAAAAAAGAGGGAAAAATCACTATAATTTCCACTCGTTGAGGAAGCCTATTGGGCTGGTCTCTGGATGTATGAGCAGCACACTCTCTCCCTTGCAAGCTATTGGCCTTTCTTTTTTCTGACCTTGTGAAAAAGTTAATGAAGAAGAGCCAGTTCTGGTGAAATTTGTGGAAAACAAGCAAATACCTTTCCAGACACTTTGTCTATGAAGCACCAAGCTTTAATATTACTGCAACATGGGAAGAGTTTGTGGAATTCGTGGCTCAAAAACCCCCTCCATCTACACTGTCTCATTCATCCTTTGAAACCTGTAGCCTGAGAACTTTTAGGACTGGAGTTTAGACTGGAGTGAGCTGGACAGCTCAAATGAAGAAACATTTGAAAGGACATTTTCACAAGGTATTAAATGGAATAAATAATACACAAGGTGCCTTGCTATTTTCTGTTGCAGAACTATTAAAAACAACTGTTTTCCTCTGACATCCTGCTAAGCAATGAGAACACCTCTAACCAAGGAGTTTCACAGATTAGAACCTGGGTTTTGAAAACATTGCGAGCACCCACAGCCTATGTCCTCAGCCAGGGTAAATCCTGGATGTTCATCAACTCTCTAACCAGAGTTAAGAGTTGTTGAGCCATCCCCTATGTCTCTCAAGAACAACACATTGGCCTGAAGGACAGGAAGACAAAAATGCTCTTGGATACACAAAGCTAATATTATTTGCAGAAAGCCCAAACTGGACCATATGAAAAAAAATCATAAAAAGCAACTCTGATAGCTGCAAGTCTCAGGCACACATTCTGGCAAGGGGAAAATCCTGACCAGAATGAATGCTTCTACAAAACTGTAAGCAGAATATCACAAGCTGAGTTGAAGCCCTTTTGAAACTGTGGCAACCTGTTTTATTCATCTCTCTTTCTCAGATGGCAAATATGTTGCTAATTATGTACTGGACTGCACAGCATCCTAGTGAGTAGCAAACTCAGTTTTCTGACAGCTGTTACTGTACTTTTATGAGATCTTGATCCTTTAGAAGATACTGTGCTGTCTCAGACAGTTATATTAAAACCTTTTTCTCTGAGAACAAAATGAAAAAGAGGAATGAGTTTGGCATTTGGGTTCTTCTCCACTAAAAGAATTCTGAAAGACCTGGGTTTTTCAAATAAACAACCCCAAACAATCAACAGTTATCTTTTCTCAAAAAGGCATATGGTGGTCTCACAGAATAAAGATTTATTCTGTCCTTTCTTGATGGGGGTCATGTTTGCAATGTGCTTTTGCATTATTTTTAAGGGCAGATTGCAAAGCAAACAGAGTAATTATCCTATCAGCTGGGAGACAAAAACAGATGAGGACACAACACAGGGAGTGGGATGAGATAAAAATCATGAGGATTTTGGCAAGTGTAACCACACAAATGCTGGTTGAAAAACTGGGAAACTCTACATATCCTAAGAATATTCTTCTAGGAGAAAGAGAGAGAAGAGGTAACAGTTGTACCCAAAATTGGGATAGACAGAACTATTTGCAAAGAATCTGCCCATGAAGAAAAATGAGGCACATAGGAGGAAGAATGCCTATTTGGAGGATCCAGATAAAAAGGCTTTTCAAAATCTAAAACTGAAGAAAGTTGTTAGATTTTTCACCTCCTTAAACAGTTATTTTTTTCCTGTAAGAGCATGTAACACTACCGCAACTCTACTGTAACTTGAAAGTAACTCAAATAAGATTGAAAACTTTTGAAGAAGTATCTGACTTTAAATAAGTTCACAAAAGCCCAAGTAATTTTCATCTTAAGTGACTGAATACATCCATGAATACCCTCTCTACAGGTTTTGAAACATCACTACATAAAAAATACTCTAACATCAAAAGCCAATTAACAGTCTTATAATCTTGTTTGGTTAGATTCAAAGATAAACCAGTAAAAGCTGGGAACATTATGTATGCATTTTACTTAATTCTTTTATTATTGAGTGAATTGTACTTCTTAATTTGAGTTTTACACAGTGAAAATCATGTATTTCATAGAGAATTTTGCCTCAGAATCACACAAAATTTTCTCTTAGAAAATTCATTTAAAATGATTCTTTGGGATTTAAAGCCATTTATCCTTCAATCACACCCTTTATAAAACCAAGACCTGGAATAGCCACTACTTAGTTATGAATAATATCAAGCTAATGATAATGGCTTTTAACTCATAACCAGCACATAAATTAAGCCATTTTAGGGCTGTTAATTTTTGGTTTGTTTCTCTTGGTCAAAGTTCATCTCCATCTCTTAGCTTTCCAGAGTTATGTTAGCTTATGAGAACTCAGGGGATTATTCAGAAAGTTTCTCTCATCATTAGCAACAAGAAGTTAGTAATTAAAGTCAAAATACACCTTTTAATATACAGGGAACAGGAAGAGTACAAAAATAACAAAACTAAAAAGAGAAAAAATTACCATTGAAAATACACTGGTGCATAGAATAACAGAATAAAAGCCAATGAAACACTGCCACCACAACATGGCACAAAAAGCAGAAAATGCAAGGCATGTAAAATCTCTTTAACCTATATCTGCAACAAGATCCGTTTTCCAGTGGAGCTCCAGTTTAACAAATGGCATAAAATTAGCCTTTGTTTGTACACAATGTTGACCAGGAATTCTGCTGCTTTCTTACTTGGCGGACAACAACCATAAAAATAACATGTTCCTGATAGTGCTGGAGAAGTTGTTGGAGTGTGGAGCATTAAACACTTGAATTAATAAAGCTGATGACAAGACAAGTGTTTCCAATTATCAGGATCTCCATGAGTCAAATACCGAGATTCAATACCAAGACATAGATTGTCACTTTTCTTAATCATATCTCAACTCTTTTCCCTAAAATCAGATGCCCATATGTACTTGGCTTGTTATAAAGCAAGGAGTAGAATATGCCTTTGAAATTGGTACAGTGGCTGCCTTCAGAACTCTGGCCAGGCACCTGAAGGTTCTTTCCAACTCTTTAGAATGGGGTGTGACTAATATTCTTAAAAGCTCAGGACTGTAGCCTTCTAAACACACTACTGAGAGCAGCAAATGTTGCACCAGACTGGAGTGCCACAAAAAGCCTGTTGAAAAATTCTTGGAAGTATTTTTTTGGAGTCAGCTACAGGCTTTGTGTGTTGTCTTGGACAATGTGGATATTTATTCTACTTAGGTGTTAAAGCCAGGGAAACTGAGACCCCAGTTTTGGAGGTCCAAAGGAGCCCCAAGAACCTATTTCAGCCCCTACCATGAGAAGGGTATTTGGGCTGGTCTCTAATTTCAGGCCATTTGAATCCTAGTGAAACACCTGCAATAGCAATAAGGAGATAGAGTGAACACCTACTTTAATGCCACTTTGCCTCCATCTCTCACCTCTAGAATAGGAATCAGTGTGTTTTTCTACCTTACCAAGATTGGTGAAAATGGAAGCAATTTACATGGAAATGAAATCAGATATTTCTTTTCTGGGGTAAAGATAAAGACCTTGAATAGTTAGTATTTTTAAATAAAAGTGTATTATTTGAAAACTTAATTATTTTGGTAGTGAAAAATGCTTATTATACAATTCTAATTAAAAGAAAACAATTTTCATTATCTTTTGTAACTATAACACATTTATGAGAAAGTCAGCAGTAGCAACGGGTTATGCACTTTTAAGCGATTAAATTTCCTACTTGTCTGATTTTGTTAGACTAATCAATTATACCAAGAATTTAATAAAGTGGACAGTTAAAGGAATTTAATCTATTCTCTCTAGAACAAACAAGATTAACAAGATAAGGTTCAGATTTGAGAAAAATATTTAAGAGATAAGCTAAATTAGAAAGTGAAAAAGCTTTTGTGATTCCCAAGCAGTCACATAAATGAAGGAAATAATTAAAAAAAAAAAAAAAAAAAAAACACAAAAAACACAAACAAACAAAAGAACACCCCAAAGGTTAACAGGCAATATAAGAGTAATTTCTTTCCTCATAAAATAATTAACCTTTGGAAAAGGCTTCCTGTCAACACAAAGGCTTTTACTGTGCCATTTAAGGAACTAGGCACATTCCTGAAAAATGAAGAATAGGGAACTTAAATAAGCCTTTGGAAATAAAGCATCTTGGATGTAGTCATTTCCTGTGAAAGAGCTTCTTTGCAGTGTAGAAATCAAACTATTCTCTCCATCTCTTGACAGGGAAAACAACCTCAACAGGTATTTTATAAGTAGGAGGAAAGATGAAGCAATTTATTTTAAATCTCTTCTTTATGCATCCTTTCGTGGTTGGTTTAATTCCAGGACTACAAATTTTCACTAGATGGATTTGCTCGTTAGCTATATGCAGGTCTGAACACCAAAGTTAAATGGATGAAATATTTCTACAATCACTGGCCCCCTTCATATGAGTTGCCCTGTCAAAGTATTATTTTGTAAGGAATATTTGTATATTCTTGTTATTATAATTCTCATTTTTAATGAAATAATGAGAGAAACTCCTACTTTCGAAGCACATTACAAAGATCGATACCTCATTCATACTGAAAATAAATAGAATTTAAGTGCCTAACTCCCTTGGACTCCTCTGACACTTCTAGAAGCAATCTCCTATGGTGAATAATCACCAGGATACTTTTTTTTTTAAGGAAAAAAAAAGAAGATAAAGTAAGCTTTTAATAAATCTATATATCTGGGGGAATGTTTTAAATTCAATAAAAGAAATTTTTTTTATGTGAAGAAAAAGTCATTCAGAAAAGCCATATTGAAATAGCAGTAAAACACCACTCATTGGTAAAGCATTTCGTTTCTCAGCAGATGGAAGACCTGAAAACATCCACCATCTATCTATATGTACATCCACTTGCTCTTTATAAGCAAAGAATTCTATGCTGTGTACAGGTTACAGTGATTTCTCCAGGGTGAAATTGTCCTTCCCCATCTCACCATATTCTGATAGTGACTGGAATGAGCTTGATATATTGAAACACTCTTGCCTTGCTTGTGTTTTTCATTCATTACTAAAGCTGAGAATATTGAAGTTGCAAATAACCTACAGTATCTTATTAGAAAAATAAGTGGTTCCAGGTCAGAAACAAAAGACTGGCACCTGACACTAATAAACCAATGCAGTACCCTATGCTGAAATAATCATTCTACAGACCTGGTTCAGAGAAAAAAAAAAAAAGAAATCCGTCACATTCACATTTTATAATTATACTTGGAAGATGCCCCAGGACAAAACAACCAAGCAATGAACTATTCATCTTATTATAAAAGCCACTGTGTTAAAGTGGAAGCAATGATACTCAAGAAAGGCTGATAAAATGGCAAAATATGAACTCTAAGACTTGAACAAAATGGCTGTAACCCAGCAAGGAAGAACCCATTTCCTATGAAACAATGAAAAGACTCATGATGCATCTCGCCACATCAACTTCACTCCTGCAGCTCTGCTTCAACAGAAAGTGAAAGAAAAGCAATTCTGGCAAGAGCTTTCCTGTGGCTTTATGCAAACAACAATTTGGGTATATTGATAATTTTCCCTTTTTAAAGGTATTCCGTTTGCTGTTAAGATGAGACGTCTGCAAAACCCAAGAGTAGTAGCTGGCCATACAGTATTTGTCAACATTGCACAGTGAGGATTGTAAAAGTCAGGTGTGCTGATGTCTGTGAAGTTCTGTCACTTAACTGAGGTTTTTTAAATAAGCACAGTGTACAAAAAATTCATTTCTCACATGTCCGCATTTTGAGGCATGAAGGGCCAGGAAAGATACAGTAAGGAACAGCAAGAATCCCCTTAAATAGGGCTACAATGTGAATTTCCATTATAAGATAAAATTTGGCTCCAATCCCCAGTTCTAAATTTCAGATTCACAAATCATATTGGCCTTAAGATTTGTAGCTTAGGTCACAAGCTGAGGTAGGATTTTTCCACCAAATTTGCAGTAAATCAGACGAGTTCATGAATTATGAACCTATGAAATAGAGATGTTCACTATAGTTCAAAAAGTCTCAACTTTTTTTGCCACTTCATAGCCAAAAGAAGTAAATAATAATAACTGCACAGTGGAAAAGAAGACAGATAAGATTTCATTTAGTTGACTTTTGTGGTTGAAGCCTGTGGCACAGCACAAAAATTGCTTGATAGCCATCACATCAGACACATTATTAACATTTATATAGAAATGCTGATATAAGTTATTCATCCCGTGGAAGAGACACGTAACAGATATTCGTTCCTTGAATCTGATTTCATTCGGGCAAGCATAAGTACTCATCAATTTTATGTATCCACAGAAAGCAGCCACATGTACACACACATGCAGCCCCGTCCTACAGGGCCTTCCTGTAACTGGAAAACTTGTGAATTTTTGGAATAAACGGAGGTGGGGGAAAGGCAAGTATTTAACTTTCATCCTAAGCCCTAAATATCAAAAGGTGAATTAATAATCATATCTGCAACCCCCCATAGGTGAATTCATTAATGTATTACCTTTATTTTCTTTAACCTATCAAAATTCATTGTATTAATTAATTTAACATATTGGTTTATTACAATTAATACAATTGTATTAATTGTATGTAATTGATTACCTTTAACATACCAAAATATATTGTATGAAGCATAAATATAGCAGTGGGGACATTTTTTCTTTATTTATAATCTATTAGAGCATAATCCTGCAAATTTTTCCTGTTGGTTGTTGTGAAGTAATGATCAGACAAAAGCATTTGCAGGGGTCTACCTTTAAAACTCCTCTGTAGCATGATTTTAGTTAAGGCAGCCAGTATTTTTGCAAGGATTAAATTTACTTACTTTTAGGATATAACAATAGCATAATGACAATAATAAGAGTAATCAGGACTGGCATAAAAATATGCCTGCTACCACACCAGGTTCGTTTATGCCACCCTCCAGGGATACAGCCAGAGCTGTACAACCCAGGGCTGAGCACTCAGAACAGCAGCCCAAACTCCTCATTTTACAAACCATCCACTTTTATTCTCCTAAATGCTCTACCTCCAGTTTTCAGCAGGAGAGAGACAGCTCGTTAAAAAACAATGAAAAAAGCCAGGCAGGACAGAGCTGCCATAGCTTCAGCCTGGTGCAAGGTGAGGAAGAGGAAAGGTCAGCACCACAGAACCCCCTGCCCAGCAGACGAGCTTCCCCCTTCCCCGTTTCTATTCAGGGACGGCCCTTGTGTACGGCCGGCGAACGGGCTCCTGGCCAGCCACCACAGAGGTGCCCAGTAATGTGCTTTTGTGCATTCTCTCAGCCAAGGACTATTTCTGTGCCAAACAGGAGACGGACCAGCCACTGTGTCAGGAACAACAAATACCCTGTTCCTTCTTCAGCCTCCCTTCTCTTCCTAAATGCTGACGTTCAAACCAGAAGCCTTTGCATTTTCACCCACACACCAGAGTGGACAAGTGCATCTTTTCTAGAGCTGGTTGAAAGGGTGGGGAAAATGGTTTTTAAAAAACACAGTCTTTTTCCAAAACAGACGCATCTGGTAGTGGATTAAATATTGTTCTGAAATTTTCCAGTTTTCACTGAGCTCTTATTCCTCACTCTTCACTTTTAAATTTCTGCCCGGTGATGTCATGGAAAATATCCCTTCTATCTCACTCTAACCTTTATACAGGGAGGCTTCCTCCCTCCTCTCTTCATTCTGGAAGCCCTATGTTTAATGCCCATTCCTGATGTACAAGATATGAAAACGTCACAATGCCTTTCTAGTCTTTATTCAGGAGTGAACTATCTGCTGTGTTAGAAAGCTTCTAAATTTTAGAAGAGAGAAAAAATGTAGATCACTTTAAGCTGTTCAAATAGAAAAATGAAGGGCACATTAAGGAATAAACAGCTGCTTTGACATCACAGTGATATATGAAAAGCAGGTAAAATTCAGCCTACTTTATTTTTCCTTCTGAGACATGTAGGTGGCTGAAACCAGCTTTTCTAAAGATGACTGAGAAATTTACTTGAAAGTGTATAACCAATAAAGCAGTCCTTTATTAACAAAAACCAGGAAAACAACAAAAGAGTTTTTACAGTTTCTTCTATGCTTGAACATAATCCCTAACTGTGACTTTTGCTCCCAAGGCTGTTTGCAGCATTTTCTTGTACAACCAGCCTGTAGCTTGAAAAGGAACTAGTACAATAGCATTAAGCCTCAACATGGTGTGCATTAATAACTGACTGGTGCATACCTTGGATTTGTTGCATTAGGTAAGAGGATGAAAGCACCTTCTCTTTTGCCCACCCAAGAAGCATTCAGACAACTTAATAATACACATTCTTAGGAGTCTAATTACTGCCACAGTGGAATTATTTTCTATTTAAAAAAACCAAAAGAAAAAACCACAAAAAAACCAAACTATGGATTTTGTTATTCTACGCTCTTTTAAAAAATATTCTTGTACGTCTTTTTTTTCCCCAGAGTGCCTTTCCACTCTCTAAAGTAGGTATCAGCAAAGAGATGTCAAGAAAATAAGAACAGACCAACTTTACATACCTCCTTCTGTGCTATTTCAAATACATATTTGCTAATTAACTTGCTTAACATTTCCTAAAATTGATATTATTTTTTATTATTTCCAAGGAGGCAGTAACCTTTCTAGAACAGTTGCTGGCCACAGCAATAAGTTTTAACTTATTTCCCTTTGTGAAAACAGACCAAACTTTTATTACTAAGGTACTTTTCTTATTAAACAAAAAAATCTCCAAAACCAAAACCACACAAACTCCTAGAATTAGCTGAAACTCAGAACCCTCTGCTGAAATGGCAACAGAGTACTCTAAAATGTTGCCATTTTTCCTATCCTACTGAAAGCTCTGCCCTCTCTTGAGCACCCATTGAGTTTTCCACCACGGTAATGTCCTCATCCTTGTGATAATTTTTTGTGTCTTGAGCCGTGTAAGGGAAAGCTGTGGACTAAGAGCGGGCAGGAGAAGCAGCAGCCCTGCAGGTATCCCGATGAATCCTTTTATACCTAATGCCTCTGGCTTCTGAAGAAGTGATTCATCAGCATATGTGGTCCCATGTATGCTTTCAATATTCTCCTCAAAAGCACCAGGCAACGAGCATGGGAATTTCTCAGCCCATTAGTGAGCAGTGAGATGTCAGGATACAGCACTGGGAGTGGGAGGTTAGTTCATCGTCCTACAAGGAAGGCCCAGATAATTGGTCCAATTGAAGCTTTAAAAAGCCAATATTCTTACCTAGACAATAATGGTAACTATTTCTAATAGCTCTTTAAGGAGCATATGACAGTCAAATCTTACTGGCCCTGCAGACAGGAGAGAAAAATAAACCCAAAACCAAACAGCTGTGAAGGTTTTACATTGCCACGACACCCATCTGCAGAGCTGTGAGCAAATGTTTTCCCAGTGTGCTGTGCCAGTGTGCTTACTGACTTGCACAGATTAAGCTCAGGTTTTAAGAATTTGCCAGATTAGGATTTCAGTTTAGACAGACCACTCTCCAGCTTGTTTTTCCAGCCTTTTACAGTAGCATTAGCCACAGCTCCTCAGCTTTGGCAACAGATTACCACACCTAAAATTCATTTCATTAGCTCTAACTGATCTGCCACAGGCCTGATGACAGCCTTGTCAGGAGATTTCTGACAGCTCCAACATCTAGATGATTTCTGAATCAAACGAGGGAAGAAATATAATTGCTTTTACCTTAGTAGGTAGCAGAAATCATTCTTTGTCTACTGTGGAAGAAGGTTAAAAACACAGGAGAGTAATTTTTAAAAAAACTAAACCCCTAAGAAACCACACAAAAAAAAATCCCCACCCTCAAAACAAACAAACAAACAAATATACAAACAATCAAACAACAAATGCAGAAGAGAGGAGGATATTGATACATAAGAATCAGGGGAAAAAAAAATACCCATCCCCCCCCCGAAAACTGTGTATTTTTAAAACTAACCCCTAAAATTTGCAAAAAAAATTATTTTCTTACTTTAAATAGGATCATGTCTATGTATATTCCCTGTATTACATGATGTATGGGCATGGCAAGGAAGTAAATTATTATCCGTCCTTTGGGGTCTTAGTTTTTTCTTCCTCCTTAAACAAAGCCTCAAGAACAGGAAAAAAAAATCAATAGAGGGAAATATTCAGAAAATATCAGAATAAGAAGAAAGCAGGGTTAACTATCCTTTCACATTTCTATTAGCTTTTCCACCTGTGCGAGGTTATACCACCTTGGCAAGCCTTGCACAGATTTACTCTGAAGAATTTATGCCTTTAGTCAGAGTAAGTTAAATTAGTAGCAAGGGTAGATCTCTGGCACAGAACAAAAGCTATTCCTCCCGAGCTTGTTGTGCTGCAAATTCACACACCTACACTCCTCCCCCCAGAAAACAAACAAGAAAAAATCCCTTATCAAAAGACTTTTGATAAATCTTTACATATGCTACTCTTATAAATGGATACATATATTTTAGGAGGAATTTAAATGTATTTGAAACAAAGCAGAAATGGAAAGGGGGGGAAATCAGTTTCTCACTTCAAAAAACCTTCAATAAGCTCATGTACGTTGCTGTGGTATGCACTTTGCCAGTTACATTTCTGAAGGTTTTGAAAAATGTGACTGGGAGTTTTTAACATTGCAGTGTTTGCAGTTAATCATCAGCTTAAAAAGACATTGACATCTGTTGTCTAGAGAGAAAAAGAAAAATGTAGGGGGGAGAGTAGGCAGGGGGGGTTGAAAATTAAATCAGTTTGAATCCTCCTTAGTGTTACAGAGTCAATAGCAGGAAATTTGCTCTCAGAAAAATGTGGGGTTGTGACCCTCTGTGTTTCAAGACATCCTAATTTAGCTTGATCCTTCATGCTCTCTGCTCCTCCTACTTGTACCCTAGAGGCAGGTTTTCTCCTACTGAGAAAGAGATTAAGGGGGAAAGTGCTGAAAGAGGGAAGTAGAGAAAGAAAATAAGACAGGAATAAACTGGAACTGAAGTCCTGAAATCTAAGAGATTATTAAAATTCAATCACTCTGCAGCAAAACTTATTTTTATGCAGACACCAACGACTTCTTTGAACTGATGTTGAAAGGTAACACGAAAACTTTTTATTAGTGTTTGAGACCATTTTCTGAGGACGCCAGAGAGAGCTGTTTTTGACGTATACAAGTAGTGCTCACACACTATATAATGAGTATACATCTACCACTTTTCTTCATCTCAGTTTGGACCACACAAGTGAATCAACTTCCCAATTAAGTGGTAAACTGTGCAGGCTATGAGACAGTTAATGAATGGTTGCTCCCTAGCAATTAGTGAAGAAAAACAGTGCTAATATAGAAGACACTAAAAAATATTAATCAGCTGTTAATACAGCTCCAAACCCATTAACTATAGTTGTGTTGCTTATCCAAGTGGTATATTTATGGTCACAAGTAGCTGACTTTCCAAGCAGAAGGTACCATTATGTGGCTGAGTAGAAGCTCCTCAGCCCACAGAGCAAGGAGGGAGGTGGAAGGGAGGGAGGTGGGTGAAACCTCAACTCTTCCTTCACTTCCCAATCACTGACTGCTCAGAGCAGCTCTCAAATCACATCCTCTATGCAGTCCATGGGAACTCAGAGGAAACAGAAGTCTACTGGAATTTCAGGTGCCTCTTCAAGGCTGGGCTGGAGATGAGGTCCCACTCTTCACTCCCAAAAGCACACCAGCAAACAAGGATTTCCATGCAGAGCACCCAGCTTCTCGTCTGTCTGTGCCTTGGCTCCCTGCTCGGTTCAGTATATATTCCTGTCTCTGTCCTTCCAGTTCTATCCCAAGGAAAGATCCAGGTGGACTAGACAGCTGATGACCCACTTTAACACTGTGGCACATCCCACATGACCCACAAAGGCAGCAGGTCTGTCCTAGGCTGCAATGTAAAATTGTGCCCAAGGTATGTATTCTATCCCCATGAGCCGTTGGAGCCAAGGTGGGGCAGTGTTTTCCTTATCTTCTGTTAATGAGCCTGACAATGCCTTGCCACATGACTCATAGATAACTCCCTCTGGAAGTTATCTCTGTTTAATGGGCCATCAAGGACCCATTGCATGACTCAGAGAATGAGATCAGCCCATTGTGAGATCCTCTGCCCAGGGGGAGGAGCCAAGCATTCCCACCTGCATATAATCCAGGGTTTGGGACAGCACAAAGCAGCTTTTTTTCCACTGGACTCCCAGAGGAGACAAGAGCTACCAGAGGTTTCTACAGGATCACTGCTTTGACAAGACCATCTCATCTGGACTGCTACTACCACCCTAACAGGGTGTCAGGTTGTATTCTGACTCTGTCAGTGGTTTTTTGTACTATTACTTTTATTTTATTTTACTTTCCTTTATTTTCTTTTCCTCTTATTAAATTGTGTTTCTGACTTGGAGTCTTTCACTGGTTTTGCTTTCAAACCAGCAAAAGGTCTCAGGACTCCAGCAGGTTTTATCTCCTACCAGGCTGGGACTGCACATGAAGCATTGACATCCCCAGCAGTGCTAGTGTACTCTAGCACATTATCAGAGGAGATAAGTGGGGATGGAGTAACCCACCTTAGTCCAGGATTCTAAGATATGACCATAATGAATTTGTGGTATAACCTGAGACTCCACAAGTTCAGCAGTTATCTGACTATAGATGTTAAAGGTCTTTGCTTCAGGTTCATAAAAAGCATCATCGATTGCATTGAAGTTACTTGACACATGAAAATATTCACCTCAGAAAGTATTCCAGAACTGGACACTTCAACTTGTGAGCAAACACTGATATCAGTGTGTGGGGGGATCATCTTCCCAAGCTAATTGTATGCCAGATTGATAGAGATAAATGATAAAATAGGATGTCCTTGATTGACAGCTTTGCTATCTAGTCAGAAAAAAAATCAAAAGAGGACAGTTTAGATCAAAGATTAAATTGTTCCTATTCATAGATTCCTAGATTTTAGCATCAGAGAACAAAAAAAAAGATTAAAAAAAAAAAGAAAAAAGAAACCACACACATTTATCTAGACTAACCTCCCACATAAAATGGACAAAAAAAAAATTTGTATTCCACCCATAACTGCTGCATAACCATAAACGTAGTTTTAGAAAGAAACCCCATTTTAATTAATACCATTCAAGACAGGAAAAATGTGGTTCCTGCTTAAGTAATTTCAGTATTAAAAACGTTTTCTTGAATGCAAGTCTGGATTTAACCAGAGAAGCCTCCTGCCATTAAATCAAGAACCCTTGATGCACCTTGAAGTCCAAAGACAACAGAAAAGAAATCCCCCTTTTCCCATAGAAATGCAAAAAATCATCCTATACTATCAACAGTGCTTTAGATAAAATATTCTAGTTTGGTGAACTGTGTTCAATTCCAGTAATAACTTTTCAATTTGACAAGCAAACAAAATAATATTAAGACTATGAATTCTGTATCAACTGGAAATTAGTTTTATTGTATCTCTATAAAGATAAAGTTTCCTGAATCTATGGCACCTAAGAAATCTAAGAGGCCCCTTCCAGTAAAGATTGTTGTCTGCAACACATTGTAGTAAGTGTCAGCTCTTGCCAGCATGTGGCATATGGTGATCTTCCATTTCTTGAAAAAGAAAAGCCTTGAAGCTATTAGATACCACTTTCTCACACCTGATGTAAAGAACTCATTTGAAAATTTAAAAATAAAACAACATTTTTCCTGAACATTTTAAAATGAGATTTCTAGTTTGCTCTTGGCCAAAACAGTTTGCTAAACTTACAATTCATTTCAGTCAGCCTATCAGCAAGGGAATATATAATTTGAAAGGTTCACTCATCTGTAATGGCACTTAATCATAGTAGGCACATAATTTACAGTTACTGTATATTTTAGTTTCATACAAAGGATTTACAACTGATTTTTATCTTACATCTTCAGCAGACACTGATATTTTTCATAAATATTCATCCTGCATGTCATAAATATTTGATTAATATTAATTGTTTGTTTTTTTTGTTTAAAACATAGATTTTCCTTTAGTTGTCATGACTAGACAAGAATGTATAGAAGAAGGTGTTTGCATGGGAAAAAAAGTGAAGGAAAAAAGCTTTCAAAGAGACAGAAGTAAAAATGGCTGTCTGAGGCAATATTACTTCCTAGATTTTGGTAGAACAAACACCTCTCTCCTTGTGATAGCATTTTTGGGAAGGATGCATATTTGCCTTGTATTGTTCTGCTCTTTGAAACACTGTTGAGAACTTAAGGATATCTTGCCACATCTACATCACATCCAGTGAGCTCAGAATGTCACAGGCACATAGGTGATATTTAATTTTATTGTTCTAAGGAAACTGGGACTAAGATTAGGCTTCTTGTACCACCAGAAGGAGAGTAAGACAGGAGAGAGGACAGGATATCTGAGTTAAAGGATAAAAAAATAAGGCTTACTGCCCCTGAAATTAGTTAATCACTTGATTTCTTAGTGTTGCAGTTTATTTGCACAGCTAAAAGCTATTCTTTGCCGGGTTGTGTGTGAGAAGGAACAGGAAAAGAGATAACAGATCACTGAACAGAGTAAAAAGGCAACCAGTTCACAGAGCTGTCACCTGTGTGTCTAGAGTTAGTGATTTCCCTATATGTGGTTGTTTTCCTTTCCATGTGGGTTGAAATACCACCAGCTCAGGTAAAAATTAAAGGTACATGAAACATGTACTGGACACCCATTTGCAGACTAGGGTGGTGCTTTCTAACATCATTTATCGTGTCAGGAGACCTAACTGCTTTCCAGTTGGATTTCTGTTCACTGATGGCAGGAATTCACGGACATTCAGGAACACGCTGGAAAAACGGAGACAAGTGTCAGTTATGTGTGGATACAGATCTACACACCCTGTGTTCAAATGTGCTACAGGTTCCCAGACAATTACACTGGCCATCTCTGGGCACTAATAAAGAAGTAGTAGCTGATGCAGAAAGGTGTGTGAGCAAAGGGCACTTGGACCTAGCCTGAATGCTTCAGCACCGACCTGCTCTATCCTAAAAGAGGTTTGGTGGGACCCCCAGAAAGCCACCAGTTCTGCTTACTGCCAGCTGTGGTTAGAACAAAAGCTGAGCCCAATAAAGCCCACCAAAGTTCTGGACTGGCCATGCCACTCTCTTCATCTCATGTTCCAGCACCCTCTGCAATCAGAGCAAGCTCATTGCACAAAGCACGGCCCAAGTAAATGGGCATAAAAGTTCTGCAAGAATCAGTTTGGTATGAAAACACATAGTAGCTGCAGGCTGGCCTCATGAAAAGTCCCTCAAGGATCTTCATATTATGTTCCCTATTGCTAATATTCCATACATTTTCTTCAATGTATGATTTTCCCCAGACCTCCATTACCTAAAGTAATGGGGCTGTCAAGATCACTGACAGCTATGTTAGCATAAGAATAATATGGGATGCAGCTCCTTCGTGTTTCTGGACTTGAGGCAGCTATTAACCATTGCCAATTAAAAAGATACTTTCTCTTGAGGCAAAATGATCACGTAGCTGTCTATTGTGAGGCGTCACACACTTTCTTTTCAATATCTGGTACCAGACATTCTTCTGAAATTCAGAGGTAGCATTCAGTATGGAGGTTGCTATAGAAATTTTAGAAGTAATCCAGTACCTTTCCATGGGGAAATTTGAGGGTTTTTAAACTGTTTGTTTGTTTGCTTTAATCAAGTCAGAGAATGAATCAGTATCTCTGTTCCATGTGTGTCTTCCACATTCATTCACACAATAGACCTATTATGTAAGACTTGGAAATTACTGGCTATGGACTAAACATGAATTTCCAATTCATTTTTGTTGCCAAAAATAAGTTAAGTTTTAGAGGACAGAAGCTGCACAGGAACCTCTAATAGGTCAATTCAGGCTATATTTCTTCTATACCTTTGGTTACTATAGTTGTACTTGGAATATTTAGAGCACTTTGGGTCTCTCAAACTAAGACAGGAAAAGCTCAGCTGAAATGATGCCTGTGAGGAAAACAGTAACAATTTTGTTTAGTTTTGAAACAGACATCAGAAAAAGTAGTTGCCATGAGAACTCTTCTGTTTCATACAAAGAAAATTACATTAGGATTGTAAAGTTAAATACTTAGAAGCTAGAAAATGGCAAAAGTAAGCTCACCTTATCAACCTTCATTATGTTCTTCCCTGAAAATATCATTAATTATGATAAGATGTTGTTTTTTTCCAAGCAAGCCTTTTCTTATTCAGCCTGTAAGGTGAAAGGTGCTCTCTATATATGCAACTATTTAATCTGTTTTTATCCCAACCATTCATGCTTCCAATATGCTTAACAAGCACATGGTTGAATACACAATATTTTAGTTCCAGTGAAAGGCTTCCTAGATGTCTTCACTGTAGTATTTGGAGAATAAAAAAATAAAAGGAAGTATTCACAATTTTCATATTTTTATCCTGGCATTCAATTTTAAAGTGACTTGAAGTTCAGTGACATTCAGATAAAATTCTTCACTAATACTGTAATATTCCAGACCACCTGAATACTTACAACAGTTGGAAAGAAAAAATATCATTGCAGTTGTCAATTATTTAAAGGTTTTTGTGCTAGGAGGTTACACATACAGTGTTTATAACCTTTCAAAAGAATCAGTATATTTACTTCTAAGACTGCTGCAGACTAACAAACAATTTCTCATTCGTGGCCCGATTGATTGTCTTCATGGGGAGCTCACTAAAGTAAATGTTGGTTTATCCTTATATTCAGTCCCCTAATGTCTTCTGAATTATCAGTGGAGATATGGCAGAACGATATCAACAATATGCATAACAATAAAGAAGCAAATATTTTGTTCACATCTAACAGATGAAACATGAGTCATATTGCCTGGAGTGGCATGAGTGGAAAATGCGATTAAAAACATAAAAGTGAAAGGGAAAGAGAAAAGCAAGAGTAGATTCTGGTTTACAGCTATTAAAGTGTGTGAATATTACTAGAGTTACTGCACTTCAGTAAGTCTCGTTTGTGCCTCTGAGATTCCAAAGCCCTCAAACAACAGTAAACTCAATATTGGATATAAAGACACATGCATAATATTCCCACTTCAAACTGAACAAGCGAGAAAAAATTTTCATAATACCTGAGAGAAATTATATTTAAAAACTTGGTACTTACCTACTTCAAGAAAAAATATAAAAGTTTTGGGTTTGTGCTTGTTTGGGTTTTTTTTCTCACTTTTGCAAATAGCAAAACAAGCGAAGGGCTCCCAGCATTATGATCTATCTGTTTTTTAGATAGCAGTGAGTTCAGCCTTGCGTGGATCAATGGTTTGATGCATGACAAGAGTACAATCTTTCTGGGGAACATAGATACATGTTCAAATTTCCGAATGCACAGAAAAACTCACAATGGTGCAATTTATGTACTTGTCTAATTGCAAATATCATCAAGGCTAGCTGATTCCCCTCTGTCAATATTCCCATTTTACCTAGAAATATACTACATATATCTCCACCCTTTCCTTTTATTTCAGCAAATGAATCTCCCAAAACCTCTTATTTGCCATTTCTGCTCAGGAAAAAAGGACAAAACCCTCTTGCTATCTCCTGCTGGTGAAGAGTCAGTAACAGCTCATTAACATCTGTCTTAGTTTAAAGCAGAGTCCAGGCTGCAGGAATGTGTTCAAGTAAACCACCAGTACGATGACCCCCAGATGGCCATGGAGACAGACAGAAGTGCTGTATGGCGCAGTGTACACAAACCAAGATGTTTTGCTTAGATATCTTAATAGGAGACCAGAGCTCCTCACAGACAGCTTGAAAATTGCCTTCTGTATCACAAATATTACCTTTCCCTGAAAGGAAAATACATCAGTTTTATGCAGCTGGAAAAGCAGTTAAGTAAACCGAGGAATCTAGTAAAAAAATACTGGGTTTAGATCCTCCTTTCCTATTCCCTCTTTCCTCTCCATTACTAAAGCTCTTTTTTGCTGTAGTCCATAATAATATGTTTGTCAAATGGTCATTAAATGCAATTAAACAATTCTAATCTTATAAAAATTCATTATTGCTAGTGATCTGATGACTCTGCTAAAATTGCTGTAACACTCTGTGGTTTGCTCTGAAAACGTACTATTGATTGGGTGCTTATTTTGCCATTTAGGTACAAAAGCCCACCACAGTCAATATCCCAGTCTCGGTGAGGTCAGCTTGTAGACTCATTGTCTTGTCAAGGAGGAGAAATATGAGTTAAATGCAGTCCTCTGTGCTGTGGACCACTTAAACAACAGTATGGAACTACAGCTGAAGAAATGCTAGTTCTTCCCTAAAATAGAGTAAAATTACGTTGCCTCTGGCCAGTGTTTTTGACCTTGGGAAGGCACAGCTGCAGCCATAATGTTCCTACAGAACAGAAGACAATATTTTTTTTAACTATTGTAAGATCTACTTATGAGCAAGGAAAATACAGGACTTCAGGAAGGAAAACCCAAACCTGAGTATTCTGATAGGTCTTACTGCTCCACCATGATGTGAACTGAGAATGAGTTGCAGCAATCTAAGAGTGTACTGCCTGTCAGCTGGGCAGTGGTGACTCTCCTTGGGTAGGCTTTCAGCCTGCTCCAAGTCTGAGATTAAATCTGGTTGTTTACATGACTGCAAAAGCTGATTTGTGGATACCTTGTCTACTTGCCATACCCTAGCTGCTAGTACAAGCAATTTGGCTTGCTCTGCACATTGTCTGCAAGGTAAAATTGTTTGGATTAAATGTAGATGATTTTTTTTAAACCAAATATTTTTTACTCTTTTAAAACCACAAGGTTACATATGTGGCTATAGCACACTACAGGTATTTTGTTGCTATGAGCAGGTATTTACTTTCATAAAGAAGATCTACTCTGGTCTTATAAAAAGACAACAGCAGTTGCACGAAACAAAGCAGGGCCATTCTCTGTTAAATATATTACTATACGTGAATGCTTCTCAAATTTTGCTTATTAAAAAAAATAACAAACCCAGAAAAAAACCAACATTCTCCCCTTCTCATTAAGTATCATAAACAATATAGGAGGGAGGATGTTGTAAAATGCCCCCCACCCTTGCTGTTTTCAGGCAAAGTCAGAAACTATTATTTGGTTAGTATAATTTTTCATCCTCCATTGAACAACTTACATGACCTTTAGTGTAGGTTTTAAAGCTCAGTTGCCTATTCATTAGGTTGACAAACTTGTCAAAATCCTGCAGAACTATGTCAATTATGTCAAAAATGCTTACAGGTGCCACAATATGTGTCAGCACTCAACTGACTCCTGTCAGCCATTGCTGAAATGACAAGAAACCCTTCTGGGGACAAAGCAAGCAGAGGGAAAGGAGAGAATCCCACTCATTTTATTGACACTGGTCACTCTTTAACCCGAGTGAGGGTTGTTCCAATTCCTTCTTTTACTGGAATCTGCAGCATTGTTCTTTAATAAAATGGGTAATTAGTTGCCTCACAAAAAAGAACCTCAGGGTGGTGATCAACAGCCATTTGAACATGAGCCAGCACAGGCCCAGGTGGCCAGAAAAGCCAAAGGCATCCTGGCCTGTATCAGCAGTGGTGTGGCCAGCAGGAGCAGGCCCCCTGTAATCGGTACTGGTGAGGCTGCACCTTGAATCCTGTGTCCAGTTCTGGGCCCCTCACTACAAGTAGGAGACATTGAAGGGCTGGAGCACAACCAGAGAAGGGCAGCGGAGCTGGTGGGGGGTCTGGAGCACAAGTCTGATGAGGAGCAGCTGAGGGAGCTGGGGGTATTTAGCCTGGAGAAAAGGAGGCTCAGCAGAGACCTTATTGCCCTCTACCATAACCTGTAAGGAGATTGTGGTGAGATGAGGGTCAGTGTCTTCTCCCCAGTTACAAGCAATAGAACAAGAGGAAATGGCCTCAAGTAATTCCAGGGGGGGTTCAGACTGGAAATTAGGAAAAGATTCTCCACTGAAAGGGTGGTCAAGAATTGAAAAAGGCTGCCAGGGAAGTGGTAGGATCACTACCCCTGGAAGTGTTCAGAAGGTGTGTGAATATGGCACTCAGGGACATGGTTTAGTGAGGAACGTGACAGTGCTTGATTAAGTCAAACTCACTGATCTTAGAGTTATTTTCCAATCTTCACAATTCTATGTCAAGAAACTAATATTTCATTACTTTTTACTGTAGATTTCTGAGCAATATATTTAAAAAAAAAAAAAAAAACAAAACAACAAACCAACCAACCAAAACAAATCTCTGTGGCTAAGATAAAAATTGATTAAAAGTACTAATATACTCAGAAATTTTCTTAAAAACTCTCTTCCTGCTTTGTAGCCAGCAATATTCTGCAGTGAAATTCCTGAAAATCATCAAATACTGTATATTGTCATGTAGATAGGCATCTACAAACTGTAAAAGTTTCCCTCTGCTCTCATTCATTTGTTGATTAGCTGTTTCTCTCCATTTAAACCATCCATAAAGAATGCAAAGAAATAAACAAAATAAGTATCTCAAGGAGAAAGAAAAGGTGCAAACAGAACAGTTTATATTGGACAGTAGGTAGCAGTAGTAATTTTCCTTGCCTGTTTAGACTGCCCTGAACTGCTACCTAACTAAACATTCCTGTTTTCTTTCTCCATAAAGCCTTTCCAGTAAATGACAGAGTGTGGTTTACAGGCCAATCTGGTGACAGCAGAGAGTTTATAATGTCATTGGCAGAAGAAAGTGACTAGATGAATTGCCCCAGAAATTTTAGATTAAATAAAAACCAGAAGCTGCTATGTATTAACCATTTGTTTTTCCTTCCTATAACCTTTTCTCCAGAAGGTGGCTTGTTCCTCTCTGTCTCATTCAGCTCACTAGAACACCTAGTAGGGGCGAGGGCTCCACTGGGCTTGATATGCAATGAATACGATACACAACAGTGAGCAGCAAGGTATATCCAGAGACTTAAGACTTAAAAACTAATTATATAGCAGGGACAAGCAGAGATAGGGAACACAGCAGGAGACAAGCAGTTTGCCAAAGTTTCCTTGGCATGCTGTTCCTTTCCAACTTTTACAACTGAGAAAAAAAAAAAAAAAAAAAAAAAAAAAAAAAAAAAAAAAAAAAAAACACCAAAAAACTAAAATAATCAGCATACTGTTAGCATTTTTCACCCACAGGTCTCAAGGAGCTTTACAAACATCATTGTTATTCCCAGCTTTCTTAAGAAAAGAAAGTGTGTGACTTGTCTGAGGGCTCACAGTGACATGATGGCAGACTCAGGAGCAGTGTATATTGCAACAACTATCCTTCATATTGCTTTTCCTATGTTGTATTTTGGTGGTTTGGGGTTTTTTTCATAAATAAGAAAGTGTTACTTTTATCTTCTCTCACTCAGTTGTTGCCTTTACTTTGAGGAGCAGACCAAGGATGGTCTATCCCCAGTTCTAATACATAAAGGGGCTCTAAACTTATAATAAGCACACAAAAGAGACTCCTTCCACATAACAGTGCTATAAACATACATGGGTCTGGCTGTATATCTCTCCTTTTAAGAAAAGGAGCTGCTTAGTCCTAAATTTCCTTGTGAGGGCCAAATACTACTGTCACAACAAGTGCACAGATCAGACTAGTAACTTTTCATGGAAAGGATAAGAAAACTGTGCCTGGAAAGCCTAGCAGCTATGCACAGTTCAGGATCCCACATGCAACTAGTTAACATCATACCTAAGTAGAGCTGCAAGCACCCTGAAAAATACTTCCCATTCACCTCAGCATAGGACTTTGAATAGAAAAATAAAAGACAACTGGACTCAGAGGGAGATATATTAAAGCTCCAGGTTTTTGGGGGAAAATGGATTGACTCTAGGTATTTTCAAAAGGAGGCTTAGGAAGGGGTCTTAATCTAGTCTCTCCCCAATTTTTTAAATACTTGTAGCAGAGTTTTGATTCATTTATATCTATATAGTGAAAAATGAGTGCTGAAGCAGGAACCTCATATACACTGGGTGCCCTGAGGGTGTACCCCTCTGATCATGGGAAGGCATACAAAGGCACCCTTACCAAGCATCAGAGCTGGACATTAACAGAAACACAAACATCTGCAATAGTACTGTGTGCACAGCAAATGACAAATGCTGACAGTTCAATGAATGGCATTGAGAACAAGGAGTTAAATGATGCACTCAGCAGTGGAGGGGTAGTCATGACAGTCATTAAAAATGAAAAATTACTACCTTAATACATTGTGTCTTCACAAGCAAGTACTTGCCTTTGTCCCTGTTGAGACTTAAAAAATCTACTGAAGCAAACAGCTAAGAGTGGAAGCCACACAACACTGAGGAGTGGTGTCCTGATAGGTTCAATCATAATTGAGCAATGATGCATGCCCAAATGAGTGATTAAAAACCAGACTGAGACTTTTTTACTAGAAAGCCTTCCATCTCACTTGCACACTGCTATTTTTGTACTAGAAAGAAAAAAAAATATTACTTGGAGCTCCAACTCCATATTTTGATTTTCAGTCACAACGTGGTTTGTAAGGAGGATCACTCCATTCCTGCAGCAGCCCCACAACACCCAGTACTTCAAATATTTTATAGTAACTGCTTGGAGTAAAGAAGAAATGAGTTCCAAAACTTCCTGCTGATTCTTCTTTATATGTATACTTCTCTTAGCTGAATACTCAGAGCTCTCAGATGTGTTGGTGTGGGTCCTTCTCAATCCTTCTACTGGTAGCTTTGTACTTTGCCTAAAAAAGTTATACAAACATTAGGTCAGTGAAATATAGCACCATAGATTACAGTTATGGCCTCTGTAGAGCAGTATTAAAGTTTCAGTTGTTGCTTTGAGCAAGTTTAAAGGATTATGCCAAACACAACAGCTAACAGAAAGACTGAGCAAGCTGCAGTTCAGAACACTCACGGGGCTGATGACTGGAGCACTTTGCTCTGCTCCAGATATTTTTTGGGATAGTTTCATGATGCAAGAAACATGCAGATTATAGCAGAACAGTAGTAGGTGGTGAAATAAAGGAAAGCAGACACATGTATGTTCCATATTATCAAGTCTTCTGACCACTCAGAAGTAAATCTCTACATTACTATGAAATCGTACTGATAGATAATCTTAGATAGATGGTTTATAAGTTAAATTTTCATGTATCCAAGTGTTTCAGAGAATGAATAAGGATTCAGAGAATTTAAACCTATGAATTTAGGCAGTACTAATAGGTACATTTTGGAGAATATGTGGTGCCAAAGTCCTTTTATGTATCTAACCTTATTTCTTCTGTAGTGTTATTGATTTACCTAGACCTACCCCTGAGTAAAAGTGCTACTCCGGGTAAGATTATTATAATTTGACCTTTAAAGACAATTTCAGAACATCCTAGTTAATTTAATTTTATAAGTGACATTAACGCCTATCACATATTACAGATGCTCTTAGAAAATATTAAAATGAACAGTGGATGTCTAAAAAGAGGCAACAGAGCACCTAATGCACCTTAAAATATAACTACCTCACAAAAATGTCTTCAGTCATATTAACATCCATAAAAGAAAAAAACCAGTGTTATGAAGTCCTTTCCTTCTAATGCATATGCTTCTGAAACTGTTGTGAGGAAAGGCCTGGGAGCAGATCCTCTGAAGGTTCTTGGCAATCTTTGTAGACCAGTAAAACAAACGTGTTCCAGAAACCAATGCCTTCCTGTGTCTATCTCTAGGGCAAAGTCCAGATCTGAACAAAAGGTCAGCAGAAGCCTCCCTTTCTTGTTAGTCTTAATAAAGCCCAATCAAAACACAAAATATTTTGTCCTTTACAAAGGAGACTAAAATGCATTAATGAATTTTATGTGTGATATGAGGTCCAGTTAATAAGCCTATTTGAAACTCACATAAAGAAAGCAAGGAACCAGGGTTGCAGGTAATCCAAGTCAGGCAATCAAGGTTTTGACAAACTAATATAAAAATTCTAAATCTCAGAAACAGTACACAGCATTTTCAACACAATAGTGCCAGTCTTAGGCAGATATTTTTAAAGGTAATATTTTAATTTGCAGTTTTCCAAGTTCATTTGGCTTCTGATAGGGTCTATGTTTGACTCTTGCTATATGTTTATCAGGTTTCAGATTTTCATTTTTAAAACCTGTATATATTTATTGCCAAACTTTTGCCTCTTGAGTTAGAAGTTTTCCATGTTTTACCACGTTTGAAAATGTTAATATGGATACACTATACACATTTATTTGAAAGTAAAAACTCTAGTTTTTACAATAAGAATGAGAGGAGAAAGGAAACAAACAACAATAATCTACTCCATATAAAAGGCTAGCATGTCTTTACCTGAGCTTGACAAATGTATTTTAAGATCACAGTCTCCTACAAATTACAGACAAATTTTAGAAAACAGTGGTCTTAGTTCCTTCCTCCCAAGGTACAGCAACTAGAAAGGGCTGTTTCACTAGCATTAAGTATTGTGTTACACTAGCAGTGAATTTTTTTTTTCCAATATAAATGACAAAATAACTCTTCATTTGAAGTCCACTTTGTCAGATTATTTCTGTAAGACAAATGAGAAGGAATTCAGAGTACCTGGATGTTAATTCAGAATTTGGGTCCTCTTCAAAAGTTCACCTGAGCACATGCAAATTGGTATACCATTTCTTTTGGTATACCATCATACAGATGTGAGAGAGATCATGCTGATGTGTCATTACGTAACTGCAGATGGGCTTTCACTCCTTTTCTTTCTTCCACCTCCTATTCATCATCAATTCTGAA